>BSBK01005674.1:0-1355000 GCA_027943335.1 Chamaecyparis obtusa
CTATCTCTGTCTCTGTCTCTCTGTCTCTCTGTCTCTCTGTCTCTGTCTCTGTCTCTGTCTGTCTGTCTGTCTGTCTGTCTGTCTGTCTCTCTCTCTCTCTCTCTCTTTGTCTGTCTCTATCTCTGTCTATCTCTGTCTGTCTGTCTATCTATCTGTCTGTCTGTCTGTCTATCTGTCTGTCTGTCTGTCTGTCTGTCTCTCCCCCTATCCCTTAATATTTTTTATAATATTAATATATACATATTGGATATATTTGAAACATATTAGATATCAAATATATTTTGAATATCCAATATGTTTTATATATTCAATATGCTTTGGATTTTTCCATGGCTACTTGTACTAACATCCAAGCCAACTAAAAATTCAACATAGATTATCACATTTTTGGGGAAATTAAAAAAAAACATTTTTTTCATATCACTACTTTTTGGGTCCTCCTAATCCTGCACATACTCAATACATGGGTTACACAAGAGAATAGTTTTTGATAGAGATACCAAATTTGTTGGACATTTCTAGAAATATTGTAGAATAAACTAAGAACAGATTTGAAATTTAGATCTTCACATCATCCACAGACTAATAGATAAATAGTAGTATATAAAAGTTTGGATAACCTACAAGGATGCTTAATAGAAGATAAGCCCAAAGGATGGGACTTAATTCTACCCAAGGAATAATTTTCCTATAATAATTCTAGTAATAGGAGTACCATGAAGTCACCATTCCAAATTGTTTATGGGAGAAGTCCAAGGAATAATTTATAACTAAGGAAAATTGACAAGAGAGAAAAGAGGAGAGCTAAGGCCAAAGACATTATAGAGAACTTGAGACAGGTACATGAAGAGGTAAAGAAAAATATTAACTAGGTGAAAGATAAGTACAAGGCTAAGGAAAATTAGAACATGAGGCATAAGGAGTTTCAGGTAGGTGATGACATCACAGTTCACATTATAAAATAGAGATTCCTAGTAGGGGCATATAATATGTTGCAAATGAAGAAGTTTGGAACATGCAAAATTTTAATAAAGCATGATTCGTGAAATTCTTATGAAGTAGATTTTCCTAGAAGGATATACAGTTCATCCATATTCAATATTCCAAATATAATGAAGTATCATAAAGATAGTATTCAAGAAGAAATAATGGAAACACAATGGAACATTTTATCACCTACTTCAACGAAGGAAGAGACCAAAGAAATCTTGAACAACCAAGTGGGAAGAAGTACAAGAAACATTCAATACAAAGAGTACTTAGTGAAGTGGAAAGGAAGACCTATTGAAGATTCTTTATGGTTCTCAAACATTGAGGTAGACTGACTTGGTTCTCCTCAAACATCTAAAATGTGATAGGGTCACTTTAAATTACCCTGAGTGTTTGATGCAAGATCATCCATGGGTTTAGAGAAGTCATGCAAAACTCAAAATATTTTTGATATCATATTTTTGTAAGGTTATGCATGGAAATAAGTGTAAGTTAATTTGGATCCATGTCCTTTGGAATATGTCCAAAGGGACATAAGAATCTGAAATAACATGCAACATTTATCACCCATGGACAAAAGAAAATGTATTTTTCACTTTTTCACATCTATTTGAATTATAATTTCCAAGGAAAAAATTATAAAAATCCTCTTCTAGGTACCCATTTTGGGGAATTTTGAATGCCACTTCTTTAGGCACCTTTCTTGGAAAGATCTAGGGAATTCTAAAGGTTATGTGGTGTAATGTGTGAAGGACATGTATCCATTCTTTAGAGTATGTGTGGGGCATCCAAGATGCTCCATGAGTATTATAAATAGATGTTTGAGAAGGGTGTTTAGACATCAATCCACACTAGACAAGATAGACTAATGAAATAATTCATGATTAAGAACAAAAAAGATAGACAGACCCAACCCCAATCAAGGAAAAACTAGCAAAAAGTGAGAAGAAGACATACTACAATTGAAAACAACACAAGGCTATCCCAAATTTATAAGGCTCTCAACAACCTCCTCTTCCAACTATTCCATCCTTTGAGAAACTTCTTTGAGATTAGTAATATCCTGAGGCATAATGAAGATTTTCTTTTTAGTGCTGGATCTAGTCCTCATACTTGGACACAAAGATTCTTCACAACTAGCCTCCTTATCATGCTCAAGGTCCACAAAGGACTTATCTTGATGAAATTCATCAAGGAGGGACACAATAATCTTCATATTATTAGCTGAAGCCTTAACCACCTTATGACTCAGATCCATTATTTTACACAGAGTAGAGTCACACTTGGAAATCCTCTAGTTTATATCTTCGACCTTTTTGTCAAGAATATCCTTGGTTTTCTTAATTTCCTCCAAATTCTTAGCTAAACAATTTGAGACCACATCCTTTTCTTTTTTGGTAGGGGAGGCAGAGCATCATCCTCATCCTCCTCCCTCTCCCATCTTTTGCTATCAAAACCACCACTTCCTTCCCCAATCTCCAAACTCGCAGGAGCTCTAGGAGGATTATTTAAAACCCTAGCTTTGAAATGCTCATAAATAAGTAAATTGAGGCCTTCATGTAGAATAGGATGTATTTATTGTGTTGTTCTTATGACATTGATGAATTTTATTTGGAGGGTGATTTCTCTCTTCATCATTCTATCTCTCTCTAAATCTAGTTAGGTACTTATCATAGTTTTAACATTTTTCATTGTAGCATGGCTGTAAAGAATAACCCATAACTGTGATTCTTGATTTTATTCATTGAATTTATGTGTCACTTTATTAAAATTTTAGAGTTTTCTATCTTAACATGCCTATAAATGGATTTTTTATATCCTAAAACTTAATGTAGCACATGATGTATCCTCAATCTATTGTTGGCTCTACATTTATTATTGTTATATTAAGGAAACTTCACTCCTAAAAATGTAGAATAAAGTTCCTTTCAAACTAATTTCCATTTAATTCACTTAGATAAACTAGAAATGCAAACTTAACTAAATTTGTAGTAGTTGTACTATCTTAGAAAGTTTTGAATTTCAGAATTATTTTAACTAATTAAAACATTAATAGAAATTAAAATCGTGAGTACTAAAAACAAATAAATGAATGATGCAGTGCAGGGATGGAGGATCCAATGGTGGATAGTCCAAACCTACACCAACACTTATAACAAAATTAACCACAATGGAATACAAAATATAATGCTTCAAAATAGAATTTCATTCGACATGCCTGGTTGTGAGGCCTTCCAAGTTTTGGCCTTATACAATGAAATTACAAAAATATTTTAGCAATCTCCTAGCTAGTCCATCTCTATAACACATCAAAAACTGGTGGAAACACTAAGGTGGATCTAAACTTGAGCTTGCAAGCCTCCAAGCAATCTCCTTGTCTCCAAGCATGCAAACCATTAGCCCCGCTATTACAATATCATATAAACCATCTGATCTTCAAGATCTCACAGGATCTAATTATGATTAATCTAACTTGCTTCCCCCTTCTCTATTCTCTATATCCTACTTCTACAACAACCCAAGCTCCCAATATATAACCAACTAAGCCACAAGTCGACCAATAAGGCATTTAATTACATTATAGGTCCAACCTGGAAGAGTAAACCAAAACTGAAGAAGGAATGAACAAAACTCAATGTGAGGATATATTTAGGTGCATACATGATCCAAGAACATATCCTGAACTTTGCAAGATCCAATTCCCTCATAAGGAACCGTGCAAGGTAAAACACTCCATGTTTCATGTGAAACTGGCAAAAAATTGATACCCAAGGAAAATGAAGATAACTCCCAGATCCAAATGAATTAGGACATGCAATCTTAGGATAGTGCTCAAGAATAGGTCCACAATACTGCATTAACTTCACAAAGCAAGAAACCGATAGCAACAACAACTACAAAACAAACAAGAAACAAGTATAAGGACAAAAAATGTTTTTGGTGATGCAAGATTGCTCAAGACCCAAGATGCTCCTGCATTAGATACCCCAGGTAAATAAAAAGTTCTCATGAACATCTTAAGGGAAATAGGACAGGTATTCCATATCTGTTCTTAACCCATATCTCCTATGTTCCTTGATTCTATGCTGTCTTCACTTTATCTACTGTCAAACTCAGCAAAGTATCTTGTCCTGTACTTTTCTCATCTTTCCTTTCTACTATTGACAAAAAATGATTCTGACCATCTTTTCCATTATTGATTACACCAGTACTTTGGTGAATCATATCTTCTCTAGACTTACTAACCAATTCGACACCATCTGCATCTCTTTGTGTCACTAGTGTTATCATTTTATGTTAGAAAAACAATCTGCCTCTTAATCTCTATAAATTCCTCAACTGTATCACTCTCTTTTCCTTTCAAACTTGGTTTCCCTTCATCCACAGGAATAGTTTCATCAACTCTCTTCTCCTAATGTTTTTCACTGTCACATGGACAACACCTGATAACTCCACATCCACTAGCCTCAACTTCCTGCAAGGGTAATAACTTATGCCTGGATCCACCATGCATTACCACATATGTATTTGCATGACCATAAAACATAACATGCCTATCAAACTACCAAGGTCTCTCGAGCAACAGATGACAAGCATCCATAGGCAATACATCACATAATATTTCATCATGATAAGATCCAATTTGAAAATCAACCAACCATTGTTCTTCAATCCTAACCTTAGACACATCTTGTATCTAGCTAATCTAATAAAGGTTAGGGTGTTTCTTCCTTTCCAAATTCAATTTACTAACCATCTCTTTTGAAACAAAGTTTTCAGAACTGCCACCATCAACTATAACATAACATACCTTATTCTTGCACTTATATCTGGTTTTGAACAAATTTCTTCTTTGCACTGGTTCCTTAGCACATGTAGCCAACCTCCTAGTGATAAGAGATTCACCTTTTTCTGCAACATTCTCAATTTCTTCTTCAATAGTTAGTGCAACTCTTTTTCTAGGATATTGAAAACTTCTATGACCCTTTTCACCACACTGAAAATAAGTACCTATGAACTCATTTCTCCATCTCCCTCTCTGTCCATTATTGTAGTTGTTAGCGGCTTCACCATTGCCAAATCCTTCATCAATCTTCTTAGGATTCTCTATCACATTAGCTCCAGCAATTGTTTCATTAGTCTTACCACCTCGGTTCCTATTATTTTGTCTTCCTTCAAATCTCTTGTTCAACTTCTCCTCAATCTTCAATTCCATATAATAAGAATCTCCTATAGTTGTCATCTGAACAGTAAGTAATTCTTCTTGAATACTAGGTCTCAAGCCATAAACATACCTAGCAACCTTATCTTTATTAGGTTCAGAATGACCAGTCCTAATCAGGATTCTGTAAAACTCCTCATTATACTCCTGCATTGATTTATTGTGCTGCTTCAAGGTTTGCATCTTCTTAAACATCTCTAACTCATAATCTACTAGGATGAATTGCTTTTTCAACTTTTCAACCATTCGGTTCCATCTAGTGATCTTTTCTTTTCCTCCCTTACTTCTTTCCAATTGAACTCTTCTCCACCAAATATTTGCATGACCCTTCAGCTTAGTCTTTGAAAATCAAACTCTATTAGGATCTTCTATTTCTTCATACTCAAAGTACTCATCTATCTTATTAATCCAATCAATCAACTCTTCTGGCCTAAGGCTTCCAGAAAATTTAGAAACTTCGATCTTAGGTCTTTTCCCAATTTTAGACATAGCCTTCATGAGTCTAGTCTCTTTTGGATCCCTAGTTTCTTCTACATATTCTTCAAAATGATCTTATTCCTTAGACTCGTCTTCACTATCTTCTTTCTCAATTCCTCTTGTAGATCTTGCACTTTTTTCTGCAAAGCCCTAAAATCATCAAGATTGAATTCCTTAGCAGGTTCTTCCTTTGAGATCTCATGAGCTCTTCTCAGAGGCATCTTCAATCCAAGGTCCTAGTGTAATCTACCTCACCTTTGGCAACCTATCCACACACTCATAATCTTCAAGCTTTGATACCACCTGACACAGGACATGGATGGAGGATCCAATGATGGATTGTCCAAACCTACACTAGCACTTATAAAAAAAACAACCATAACGAAATACAACAATATAATGCTTCAAAATAGAATTTCATCCAACATGCCCAGCTATGAGGCCTTCTAGGTTTCGGCCTTATATAATGAAATTACAAAAGTATTTCAGCAATCTCCTAGATAGTCCAGCTCTATAAGACATTAGAAAATGGTGGAAACACTAAGGTAGATCTAAACTTGAGCTCGCATGCCTCCAAGCAATCTCCTTGTCTCCAAACATGCAAACCACTAGCCTTGCTATTACAATAGTAGATAAACCATCTAATCTTCAAGATCTCACAGGATCCAATTATGATCAATCTACCTTGATTCCCCCTTCTCTCTTCTCTATATCCTACTTCTACAACAACCCAAGCTCCCAATATATAACCAGCTAAGCCACAAGTCATCCAGTAAGGCATTTAATTACATTATAGGTCCAACCTGGAAGAGTAAACCAAAACTAAAGAAGAAATGAACAAAACTCGATGTGAGGATATATTTAGGTCCACACATGATCCAAGAATATATCCCAAACTTTGCAAGATCCAATTCCCTCATAAGGAACCGTGCAAAGTGAAACACTTCGCGTTTCATGCGAAACTGGCAGAAAATTGATACCTGAGGAAAATAAAGATAACTCCCAGATCCAAATGAATTAGGACGTGTGATCTTAGGATAGTGCTCAAGAATAGGTCCACAACACTGCATTAACTTCACAAAGCAAGAAACCAACAACATCAACAACTACAAAACAAACAACAGACAGGTACATGGATAGGGACATAAAATGTTTTTGGTGATGTAGGATTGTTCAAGACCCAAGATGCTCCTGCATCAATGAAAGTCACTAATTTTCTATAGAAATTAAAAATATAGAGGATAAAGAAATTAGTACTTATAATTGGAAGTCATTAAGGATGTCAATATGTTATTAAGATGTTTACACATGTAGTATTATCATCCAATCTGGTGATGAAACTAAAAGTATGATATGGTATAAATTTTTTTTCTACAGACAAGACTAAAAAAATAATTTAAAGTAAAGAATAAATAAGGTTATAATATTAATTTCAATAAGAAATCTATCTAGAGAATGACATAAAAAGAGAAAAAAAATGATGCAAAATTTGAGAAGAGGTCACCAAATGAAATTTTTTCTTCTCCAAAACACCTACAAATACAAAAAAGGAAAAATGATTGGGGCTATTTATTTATTTCTCATAGTCAAATCCTTGATTTGATATTTATACTTCAATAGAACCAAGATAGATAAATATAAAAATGATGCAAGAGCATTCTGGTGCATGAAAAATCTTATTTCAACCAAATATATTTTAGGTTAGCCTTCATTTTCAATTCAACTTTAGTTCAATTTTAGGTGTGCATTTAGTTGATTTTTAATTAGTTTTTGAAAAGTATAATTTTAAAATAATGTTTAGGATAAATACAACCAAGTGAAGTTTCCACTATAGAAGGAACATGTGAGAATTCATGGTTAAAATTCCATGATCTTGAGTATCAACCAGTTATAGAGTTTTAGTGATTTTTAAAGTTCTTGAACCACTTGGTTTGTTAGTAGCTTCTTCTCTTTAGTAACATCTTCCATTGGAAACTAGCCATTTTAGTGAATCGACTAATTATAAAAACTATTGGAAATTAGTTTGAAATGCTAATTACATGATTCACCAAAATAGCTAGTTACTAATAAAAGAGGTCATTAAAGAAAAAAAGCAATAAAAATGAGCAGGTTTTTATTTTAGACAAGTCGTATTTCATGAATCATTTTGGTTTTTTAAATAATTTTTTTCCAAAGTGCATTTAGTGTTAGAAAGTTTAGAAGGTTCACCACTTGTATGATTCATCAAAACAGTTCACAATTTTGTGATTTTGCTAACCATCAATATTAGTTCTTCACCAAAATAGTTTTCCAAAAGATGTCAAAAGAAAGATTCAAAATTTTTTGAGTTTGTAAATTTTCCAACTTTTTGATTGGTCAAAAGGGCTTAGCAACAAGTTTAGTGACAAGTTCATAGGTTTTGAAAGTCACTAAACTAGCATAAATGGTTCAAGAAGTCCTTGATTTATCAAGAGAAGTAACTGAACCAAGAATTTAGAGAAGACACACTTGGAGGAATGATCTGTGGAGACTTGAATCAGTTGAAGAGAACCAAAAGAAAGAGGTAGTGCCCACATGAATTTACAGTAAAAATTATTTAATTTCAACAAATCCAACAATTTATGAACTTATTAGTTCACTGAAAGTACAAAATTGCTAAAACAAGTTTAGGGGTCATGACATTTCAAAATTTTTAGGGAGAATATTTGAGGAATAGATATGAAAATTACATTTTTATAGTAGGACATGACTTGTTCATATGTGAAATGCATGTAGATATATTAGGTTGCATCTAATTCCATCATTTCCATCATTTTTAGATAACTAGACATCTTGTGTAGGGTAAGGTATTCTTTCAGTAGGAAGAATTTTAAGAAAGCGTAGGTTTTGTGGTTGGGTAGTGTGTGCTAAAATGTTGTCACACTTCTATGAATCCTTACATGCAAGAAAACTCAAGAATGAGCCCTCACAAATCGATCCATAGCTCCCTAGGCATGGAGTGCAAGGGTTTTTAAGAATGCTCTCAGCTAGAGCTATTAAGCCTATAACCTTGTTAGTAAACCATGCAATGGGAGATTCAAGGAAGACAAGGGCAAGAATGCCAATATCTCCAATGAAGCCAAATGTATGCAATGCAAAGTAAATCTATATGACAATGCAAGTTAATCTATTGCATAAAAGGAAATCTAAGCTAAGAATGAAGCTATGAAAATGCAAATACTATGCATGAAAATGAAATCTAACTATGAAGCAAGAAAGCCATGATGATGCAAGAATGAAGACAAGAAGATAGAGTGTTGATGAAGATCCAAGATGAATGCCAACAATGCTCCAAATCTTCAAACCCTAGATGCAAGAATATCTCCAAAAGCTCCAAGATGACCTAGAAAACCTGTAGCATAACAATAGCATAAAAATTTGTGTGTGCAAATGAGGAAGAGAGCTCTTCTTTTATAGGAGGTGAAAAATCAATGGACCATGGAGATTAAGAGGCAAAAGATTTAATCAATGGTGGAGAAAAAAAAAAGAAGCTTGATCCTTGTGCACAAATATCCTCCAATAGGAAAATTAGAAGCATTTACTTTATGTTGAGCATTTACTTTATGTCCATGTGAGACAAAAAGTGCTTTTCTTTTATTTTTTATTTTATTTTTCTTTATAAATAAGAATTAAATGCTTTATTTGTGCAACTTAGGATAAGAAGAAAAGTGGGGGCTTTTTATTTATTAAAAGGGGAGGGAATATTCCTTTTAATAAATAAAGACTTAGGATAAGATGGTTAGCCCATAGAAAATAATCAAATAAATGATAGGACTAGGATTTGATCAAGAACAAGTAATTGATGATTTTAGCAAAAGAGACTAATAGTCTAGATGACCATTTTTAGGTGTATACATTTGCCCCTCTTTGACTAATGTGTGATCAATTTGGGAACACATTACATCAAAGAATAGATCAGCCAAGAAGGCAAGAGATAGCCAACAAGGCAAGCAAATAGCCAAGAAGGCAAGCAAATAGCGATCTGACTCCAAAGAATGAAGTGCAGAGAGATAGAAAATCCTGCATGGTCAGCCTGGTAGTGATAGTACTGAACACTTAGGAAAGAGATAACCAATAAGATATGATGTGTCTGCCCCCTCAGGATCAAAAGCAAAATCTAGGTAGAGGGAAGGCAGAAGCAAGAGCAGCATGATCAAATCACTAGAAATCATAATCAAAGAAAGAGAATAGAATAACCATCAAGCAATGAAGATATGCCCCACACATGGGACACGGGGCATGAACCTATCGGTCCCTCAACCCGTAAACACCACGGAAGAGGAATGGAACTTGGGATATGAAAGTGAATGAAAGACTAGAAGTTTGAAAGAGATGGGGATGGAGAGATGAAGAATGCCCCAGTGAAGATCGAAGGATCAGGCCTCAAAAGGTCAGCCAACTGTGCAGAAGAAGGAGAAAGGTGATTTGGGTGATCAAAGATTTTGGTTTGGATCCCGAAATGAAAGGAAAAGGATGTGATATGAAAGACAAGAAGTGAAAGACATGAGCAGGAAGAAGCAAAAGGCGAGCGCAGTTGATTAACAAGTCCATGAAAGATGAAAGGAGAGCTCTCTCCATATGCAAGATGCAAAACTAACTAACATGAACTTAAGAATGCAAGCTACATGAAAAGTGGTTTACTTGCAAGGTCACAAAGCCAATAGAAATCTAATATTCATCATTGAGCATTATTGGTAGTGTCGCAAGATCATACAATACACACTAGCATAACTATGTGGATCTGAATATGATCTATATCAGGTAGAAATTTGGGAATCCCACCTAAGCATCAAAGACATGGAGGTCAAGATGACTAGTGCAGTGAGATTACCTAAGTTTGATATAGCAAGATTATGCTCGCATCGAGACACAAGAAAGTCAAGATGACTATAAGCATGCACTTGCAAAACAGTCAAGGATAATACCTTGTCAATCCATAGTGTCAAGTAAGACTAGCATAAATGCTCATGACAGTGAGGACCAACAAAATATACCCACAAGCAGATAAAGAAATAAAACATGTTCTCATACCCTCATTCTTCTAGCTATGCATCATCGAAAACTTCTCAGGGAGAGACCACTTAGCAAAGAAATCATCATAGACAACATGCAAAGAAATAAAGTCAAACAAATCTCAGCGAGTCAAGTGCGTGTGTGTAGGTCATAGAGTCAAACTTTGAGTATCACATCTACCAGTGAGAAATATTGCATCATCCAAGATGGCGGGAAGGATATCTGATAAGTGTTAAGAAACACTTGATGCTAGGGTAGTGTTGAAAAACATAGTTGAGGTGGTGTTGAAAAACACCGTTTACAAGGTTCCTAAGAAACCCAGATGCACAAAGAGACCCAAGATAAGCTCAAAACAATGGATGCCCCCTAGACTAAGACAAGAGTCAATTCCAGGCTAGGAGAGGCAAAACGAGAAGTGGAGCAAAAGAGCACCACGCAAGACTGATAGACATAGGTGTAGAGGGTCTCAAGCAGTGCCTGTTTCCAGGTTTTCACCACTTGATAGATTGTTTTGCAATTGTTTTCAGGACTTTTTATAATTTTTTTGTATTTTTGCTACTAAGGAGCCTGTTTCCAGGTTTTCACCAAGGCACTTTTTCAATTTTTTTTTTGATGTTTTGAATTTTTTGATTTTTTTGGTAAGACATCAAAGCACCTATTGCTAGGTTTTCACTAGGATGCTCATTTTTTTTAGTACTTTTTATGATTTTTAGGATTTTTTCAGCATCATATATGAATTTTTTTGGTATTTTTTCAGGGTCATAAAATATATACAAAGGATGCCCCGAGACAGAAATGGGCATCAAGAATCTGCTTCCTCTGATGTAGAGAACTGATAGGCCCCAGGCCCAAATGCTGCAACTATGATGATAGGAGGTCTCAACCAGTTCAACCAATAATAACCAGCCCTAAGCAATGTCTAAGCTAGCAAAGGATCATTAGAATGTGATCCACATATGCCATCGTGGATTTCAGTTAGCACTTTTTCTGACTCCTCTATTTCTAGACACTTAAGGAGAGTTCTATCTAGACCCTTCCTATACAAGTCACCAGAGACAAAGGAAAAGTGTAAGGGATGGCAGAAGGAATGGCATGGTGGATTTGCAAGAGGAATATGAGGTGGGAGATATGAAAAGATGGTAGGATCGTAAGATTTGTGAGCAGGATAGCGTAATTCATCCACTAGGAACTTGAAGTGAAATTTATGCTTTTTCATTTGTAAGATGGATGTTGAAGTAACCAAGGCATTACCAACTTTGTTCTTAGCTCTAGGAATGGGTTGAAGTGTAACAGATATGAATGAGATCATGCTTGAAGTAGTGCATTTTTTTGTAGAGAATCAGCTTGTCATCTTTTATTTGATAATCAATATTTTTGAGTAGATTCTTATTTTTACTTTTCTTAGGTTTGGATACCGCCACAATGTAGTTTTCACCATCTGACCATTTCTCTTTTCTTTTGACTTGATGACTGTGATGTTTGATTGCTGATTCAATCTTTTTTGTGGCTAGTTCACTGGTGGAAGAAGTAACAGGTGTTGATGCAAGATGAAATGAAGTGATCAGTTCAATAGCATTTATGTGAGGGGTGTCATCTTTGGTAACAAGAGAGGTTGAGCCTATAGGGTAAGCTCCAAAAGTAGCTAGATCTAGACTTGTCATAGAAGAACCAGCGTGGTCCACTAAGGCAATACGAGGAACAAACTCATCAGACCCCACACAAGACCCATCAACCACGTTGGGATGGTTACTACAAGAATGAACCATATCAAAATCCATATCATCAGTAGATATACATTTTTCTCCCCAAAGAAGTGAAGTAGAGGGAAGATCATCTCCCATGTGAGCCATAGTGTGTATTGGTGACTCATCTGTATCTGTGTCTGAATTACTGAGCATGGGAGTATTTCAGGCATCTTCTCTATAGATCCACTCATGAACAACTTGTTCTTCTCTTTCGGCTTCAAGGATCACCATAGCAGAAGTGGAAGGTTTCCCATATGACCTAGGAGAAATAGGTATAGAAGCAAAGGAATCTAGTTTATATTCACCCATACCAAGGCTCATCATCTTAAATGATTTCTCAGCAGCAACTAGAGACGTACTAGGATCATCACTAGGTTCATTGTGAGGAACAAATTTTTCAGTAGTAGCAAGAGCATTAATAGCAATAGTATGGTCTCTAGGAATCACAATTTCAGTGCCATTGTATGGAAATTTGACGCACTGATGATAAGTGGAAGGAACAGCCTGCATGTCATGGATCCAAGGATGACCCAAAAGAATGTTATATGCGAGTGGATGTCCAATACTTGGAAGTTAATATCTTTTGTGATAGGGCCCACTCGGACAGGAAACGTGACAAGACCTTTGGAAGATCTTTCCACTTCATCATAAGCTTTTATAGTAATCTTCTTCTTAGAATCCATAGCAAATTCTAACAAACCCAACTGTTGTATGACATTGAAAGAAACAATATTTAACCCTGCACCATTGTCTATCAGGACTCAGCGGACTCGGGTATTGTAGACTAGAACGTCAATGTGTAAAGCTAGATTATGTGAGTGAGCAATAGATATGTCATCTTCTGCAGAAAAGGAGAGAGATAGTGGAGATGAAATGTGGTTGACCATAGCTTGAAATTGATCTGGATCAATGTCATTAGGAACACATGTTGTACGTAGAGCCTTATCAAGAATCTCTCTATGCGAAGGGGATAACCAAAGCAACTCAAGGATTGATATCTGAGCCGGTGTCTTGTGCAAATGTTGGACAAGATCATAGCTAGGGGTGGCTGAAGGAGCCGCTTGTTTGGAAGGTAAAGCTTGTTTGGGATTTTGCGTAGTTTTAAGGACAATCTTGGCTTGCTCCCTAGTAATAGCATTCAGTGTCTCACTTTGGGAAGATGAACTACCATGTGTTTGTAAGACCAACTTTTTCTTACCATGATTGGCTTTATTATCATCTAGAGATCTCATCATTAGAACACTTTCAATAGGCTCTACCATGTTGATCATAGGTGTATCAGAAGGATATGTATAATTGATCTTAGCATCATGATTCTTCTTATGTGTATGAGAGGTTTCCCCCTTATCATGCTTAGGTAGAGGATCTTTGAAAGCTGTGTGATCAGAATTTTTAGTTAAGCCATCAGTGGAGATTGTGCCATTATCAATAAGATCCTGAATATCATGCTTAAGCCTAAAACAATTGTCTGTTGGATGTCCCTTTTTTCTGTGATAATGACAATAACAATCCTCTCGCCACCAATCAGGCTTACTTGGTGGATCCCAGTTACCAGGTTTATCAGGAAGCGTAAGATATCCATTGTCAACCAAAGTCTTAAGGATCACATCATAAGGTTCTGCCAACTTGGTATAGAATCACTTTCAAAATGACTTCTTAGGCTTATCTGCATATTGAGGTTTAAGAGCACTATGAGTGTTGGTAGCTTCTTGTTGTTTTGCTGCATAGATAGCATTAGAGAGATTGAAACCAGGCTCTTTAACTTTAGGAGCGTCAACAAATCCATCATTAACAACATACTTGTTCTTATTCCAAGGTTTGTTCTTGTCTTTGCCATTTCCTTTAGCATCTTTATTAATAACAATATCCCCTTTTCTTATGGCCACATCCTCAATGCGATATGCACTCTCAACCATGTCATTGAAAGAGGAGAATAGTTGCTTCCTTAGATCATAAAATAACTTAGGCACAAGTATATTGATGAAAATGTCAATCTTTTCTCTTTCGGGTAGCTAACGAGGATATCGAGAATACAAGGACCTCCAACGTTGTAAGTAAGTTGAAAATGGCTCACCTTGATGTTGTCTTAGATTATCGAGATCTATCATAGTGACAGGTTGTTGGATGTTGTAAGAGTACTACTGGGTAAATCATTGAGCCAACTCATCAAAAGTCTTAAGAGGTGGTGTCAATTTCGCAAACCATTCTAAAGCTTGGCCTCTTAAGCTTCAAGGGAATAAGCGTAGAAGATATGTGTCTTCATGAAGAAAGTCCATACTAAGAGCATAAAAATGATGCACATGGTCATGAGGGTCACCATTTCCATCATACTTGTCATATTTAGGAACCTCAATATCCTTAGGAAATGGGACCATGTATAGATCTTTATCAAAAGGAAGAGCACAAATTGATTCTACAAAAGAGACCTTTGGAGGATCTCTTTCTAATGCCATTTGGGTAAGGCGTTGATTTGTCCGACGTAATTCTTCTTGAAGAACTTCCAATTCAGTTGGTACTCTTTGTTAGACAATTTATCTAACATCATAGCCAGGAGGAAGCTTGTATCCTCTAGAAGTCATATATTGAAAGTACTGATCACCATTACACTCTAAAAGCTTATGCATCATTTGTTGAGAGACCACATCTTGTTCAAATCTCATAAGATCCTCACTAGAAATCTCATCATCAGCCTCTGCCTCATGTTGAGAGGGAGGAGGTCTAGGAGGTGAAGAAGGCATACCAAAAGTGGTTCTTGGAGGAGATCTTGGTGGCGTATTGTTGCTATTGTTGCCACTATTAAAAAGAGGTCTATGCTCATGATTACTAGTCTCAGGTTGCTCATGAAATGTCCCTCTATAAGCCATGCGCCTAGCACATCCATCCTTTGTTGATTGTGTTCTTTTTCTAAGCATGCTTGGTTATCCTTAAGCTCAAAGTGTTCTTGCAAGAGTTGAAACTTTTCTTGTTCAGTCAAAGTGAGTGAGACACTGTCTATGTTTTTGGGAGTCTTGAATGCGGAAAAGATGAAACCTCCTTTGTACCACAGGGTAGTCTTAGAATCCGTAGATTGGTTAGAATTAGAACTGTCATTGCTAGCAGGCACTCATGAGCATCTAGTTGGAGAAAGTGACTATGTATAATTGAACGGAGGATGACTCTCCTGCTCAAATTGAGACCGAGTTGTAACCGGCATGAAAAGAGATGTTGGTTGACTAATAGAATGAGACAAAGTTTCTTAGATTTGAGATAAACAAAGCTAATAAAGATCACTTGTCAAAGTAGAACAATAGAGAGATGGCTCATCAAAATTTCTCAAGCTCTTACAGCAATCAATTGACTAAAGCCGAGTAGCGAGCAAGAAGCTCAATAAGCAAGTAGCTAGAGAGGTAACCGTGATGTGACAAGTGATCAAGAGTAGCATTCGTTAAGCTCAAATCCAATAGTTTTAGCTCATTTGTTTCAGTCTAGAACAAGTCTAAGCATGTAGATAACAGACCAGCTTCAGGTAAGAATAGAAAAAGACACTCTACGACTGGTTAAAATGCAAGTTTAGCAACTCCAGATTGCAACAGCAACAAGACAGTAAAAAAGGTTCTGGGTGACACTGTTGCAGAGTCATACGACTCTATGACCAATGAACATAAAAATATTAGTTTTGAAGCATTTTAAAAGATCAAGTAAGTATATCAATATATTTTTATCATGGATCAAGCACATAAGACAGCAATCAAGGAGTTCAAGCAAGCAGTTGTCTTCAAACAATGAGCAAGGGGCAAAGCAACCTTGCACATGAACAAGAATAGTGACTTAGTATTTCTACTCCTTAAAGATTCTACTTGTGTATGTTCTTGAAAATATTTTAGTAGGCACTTAGAACACAACAACACCTTATCAAGCTGTCTACAAGGATATACATGGCTTTCTAAAAAGAGTCCTTGATATACGCAAGGTACGTGAGGCCCAAATCTGTAGATGAGAAGAATCCAAAATCACACAGCCGGGGGGAGACGGTAACCCAAATCTCCTCCTTCACTTCTCAAAGGTATAAAGTTCTTTGAGGCTTAGCCAAGAGTGATATCAAACTCAATTCCCAAGAGAGGTGTCTTTCGATTCACCACCCGCTATTTATACTCCACCGGAACACAGGAGTTAAGGTCGTCCCTTGAGGTGGTGTGTCCCCAAGCAAGCCTTCTAAAATAAAAGCTAAGTAATTCACTATCAAAAGTATTTAGAGCATGAAAGGTGGAACAGTTAACTCTTCAAGTAAATGCAAAGTGAGTCCAAAAGTGGGACACTTAACCCTTCAAGTGAATGTGAAGCGAGTCCAAAAGTGGAACATTTAACCCTTCAAGAGAATGTGAAGCGAGTCCAAAAGTGGAACATTTAACTCTTTACACCAACTCAAAGTGAGTCCAAAAGTGGAACATTTAACTCCTCACATCAACTCAAAGTGAGCTCAAAAGTGGAACATTTAACTCCTCACATCAACTCAAAGTGAGTCCACACTTTAGAAAACAAGTGAGTTCTAAAAAGCACAAAAGGGTTGCCTAGTGGAGCAATTAACGCTTCTTTCTTGTAGACCCCTCCCCTTTAATGTAGCGCTGATCTGGAAACTACGGGGCAAAAATGAGGGGCCGACAAATTAGCGAGTCCAATAACCCAAGATAGCAATCTAGATCAATCACAAGTAATCTAAAGTTGCTTATCAATACTACTCACAAATGACAAAGGGTTGAATCAAAGGAATATTTAACTTTCCAAGCAAACATAGAGTGAGTCCACAAAGTGGTGCATTTAACTCCCTATGTAAACAAAGAATGAATCCATGCCCTCAATCACTCAATGAGATATTTGATATTGAAACCAAGAATTACTTAAGGTTTAAACACAAACATTCACTTACACAAACTTGTATGAAAGCAAATCTATGTTCATTCATTTCCCATTAAGAGCATCAATTGAAATGTGTTCTATGAAAGCATGTAAAACACTCAAGCCAAACACATGAGAGGTTCAATTTTAATCCCAAAATCCAAATGTTGTAGAGATGGAACAAAGTACCTCAAGTCCAATGCTTTTTTTTAAGCATGTTCCATGAAAGCAAGAGTACCTTCAAATGAACAAGACAAGAAAACAAGCAAACAAGATATGCAATGTATATCCAACTTATGCAAACCCTAGGGTTAGATCTGAAAATCAATTGTTAAGAGCAATGATAACCAGCAAATAATCCAAATGATAACTCATATCATGCAATGAACAATGAAAAATAAGTGCATTCTCATCACAAAATTTTATTTTTTTTGCATTTGACCTAGTCAACAAGATTTGATTTTTACCACATGAATTCGGACCCTAAACCCAAAATGCAGAAAAGAGACCTCTATCAAAAAATAGAGAACTTTCTAAAAATGTAAAAATTTCAGAAAAATCTCTTCATTTGTGCCCTAGAGACCTATTTTACTAAAACAGACCAGTTTTAATAAATTGACCAAATAAGCTATGATATGATTTCTAAATTAAAAACATAGTGAATAGACCCCCTGTAGAATTTCAAGACCTTTCTAGAAATATAAAAATTTCCAAAAAATATGCTGATTTGTGCCAAAAATTGATTTTTTATGAAAAATAAAGAAAAAATCATAAAAAATACAAATCACCTTTGAAAATTCTAAAATTTTTTTTGGAGCTTCTCTAATATGTTTCCAACCTTAAAAAAAATTTCAGACCAAAATACCAAGCCGTTTGGGAGATATGATCAAATCTTTCAAATCTAGGGTTTTTCCATCTCCAAACAAATCTGCACAAGGGTTAGCTTCAAAAATAATAAAAAACCAGTATGTAAAAGTGGGTTGCCCCACGGTGGGTGCCAAAAAATGTGTGCTAAAATGTTGTCACACTTATATGAATCCTTACATGCAAGAAAACTCAAGAATGAGCCCTCACAAATCGATCCATAGCTCCCTAGGCATGGAGTGCAAGGGTTTTTAAGAATGCTCTCAGCTAGAGCTATTAAGCCTATAACCTTGTTAGTAAACCATGCAATGGGAGATTCAAGGAAGACAAGGGAAAGAATGCCAATATCTCCAATGAAGCCAAATGTATGCAATGCAAAGTAAATCTATATGACAATGCAAGTTAATCTATTGCATAAAAGGAAATCTAAGCTAAGAATGAAGCTATGAAAATGCAAATACTATGCATGAAAATGAAATCTAACTATGAAGCAAGAAAGCCATGATGATGCAAGAATGAAGACAAGAAGATAGAGTGTTGATGAAGATCCAAGATGAATGCCAACAATGCTCCAAATCTTCAAACCCTAGATGCAAGAATATCTCTAAAAGCTACCAACTAGAGCTACCATTTGTAAAAAGGAATGTATCTGTTGGAAAAATGGTCAGCACTCCCCTCGAGATTCGTGACATGTCTTAACCACTTCCTATGTCTTCTATAAGTCTGGTGGTTGTATCAGACATTAACAGGTTGATATTTTGGTGCAACGACAACTACTAATAGTAACAAGTGGTATTAGAGCTTGGTCACAGGTTTGAATCTCCTTGGGTAACGCTGAGGGGGAGATTGTTGGAAAAATGGTCAGTGCTCCCCTTGGGATTCATGACATGGCTTAACTACCTCTTGTGTCTTCTATAAGTCTAGTGGTTGTATCGAGCATTAATAGGTTGATCTTTTAGTACAACATCAATTACTACTTGTAATAGTATCCTTCATGCCCCAACCCAAAGCTAAGCCTCAACATGGAAGAGAGATAAAGTTATACCTTTGGAAATCCCTTCTACCTCTAGATTGGTAGTGAAAGGATTGGGAACACAGGGTTTGTGAGTGGTGGGTGGAGAAACTTTGGCCGCATCATTGGTCATATGAAGAAAAACAATTATAGGAAGAAAAAAGGTAAAGAGGGACCCTAGCAACCGCACATGGGGCATTTCCCCATTGATGTAGAAGATCCTACAAGTGGACCACCACAAGTGTAACTTTGTTGGCTTGCACTTGAATCTTAAGCATCATATGGTTACAAATACAATATTTAGTAAAAGAAATACATGAATATCAATAGAATTATGAGAAAAGAGAACATCATTTATATCAAATTACATAAAGTGAACATCATTTCCACACTAAAAGTATGCATATTTATGTTAATTTAAAGGGAATGTGAGGATAATCCCCGAAAAGAACCATATGCAAAGAAAAAGGTTCAAGTTGTAAAAGCCAAAATAAATCATGAATCATATTTCACAAGTGTTGGACTTAATGGAAAAACAAAAAGAGACATGTGAAAGTTTTTGGTTGTCCACAAAATGGACAAAAAGAGTATGGAACTCCCAAGTGTTACAAGTAAGAGGCCAACAATATGTCTTGAAAAATAATACACCAGAAAAAGTGAACCAAGATAGGCTCAAAAATGGTGGACCAAATGGTTTGAATCCTATGATGCCAAATAGTCTAAGAAGAATACAAATGCCACCTAAGATTCAAGGTTGGAACTATAGGCAAGTGAATCAAAAGGCAACGATAGCCTAGCATAGCCTTGTAGTTGTAGAAGGAAGTGTTGGGAAACTAACACCTATGTACTCTAAATAGTGCACTTCTATGAATCATTACAATCAAGGACACTCAAGAATGAGGTCTCAAAAATCGATCCATAGCTCCCTAGGCATGGAGTGCAAGGGTGTTTAAGAATGCTCTCAGCTAGAGCTATTTTGCCAATAACCTTGCTAGTAAACCATGCAATGGGAGATTCAAATGAAGACAAGGGCAAGAATGCCAATATCCTCAAGAATCAAATGAAATGCAATGCAAGCTAGATTAAGATGAATATGCAAGCTAAACTATGGAAATGAAAGAACAAGTATTACAAAGCCTCCTAATTAAGCTAGATGAATTAATCTAAAGCATAAAGAAAACTAAGCTAAGTATGAAGCTATGAATGCCATGATAATGCAAGAAATGGAACTATGATAACATGTAGATGCAAAATCCAAGAATGCTCCAAATCTTTAAAAGGCTCCAAAGTGACCTAGAAAACTTGCAACATAACATTAGCATAAAAAGTTGGGGATCTAGAATGAAGAAAAGAGCTCTCCTTTTATAAGAAATGAGAAGGAATGGACCATGGAGATTAAGAGGCAAAAGATTTAATCAATGGTGGAGCATCAAAGAGGAGAAATCCATGTGCACAAATATCCTCCAATAAGAAAATAAGAGTTGACTTTTGTGTCCATATGAGACAAAAAGTGCTTTTTCCCTTTTTATAAAATAAGAATAATGCTTTATTTGTGCAACTTAGGATAAGAGGAAAAGTGGGGGCTTTTTATTTATTAAAAGGGGAGGGAATTCCTTTTAATAAATAAAGACTTAGGAATAAGATGGTTAGCCCATAGAATATAATCGAATAAATGACAAAACTAGGATTTGATCAAGAATAAGCAATTGATGATTTTAGCAAAAATGCTAGCAAGGGGCTAATAGTCTAGATGACCATTTTTAGGCGTATACAACACCAATCCTTCCACAATGGCTAGATAGAGTGGATGCTTAGTTTATGAAGTATATTCAAAGGAAGTAATTATATGACTGGGTCAAACATTTGCTGAGCTAACCAGATGAGCTAAAAATGGGCTTTTATATATTCCCAAGAATAAAGTTTCAAAATATCTTTAGAAAAATATCTTGAGGAGTGCAAATGTCATGCTTATGAAAGTACAAAGCATAAAATCTAGGGATATAGACTATTAGAAGCTCTAAAATTTGAATGAGAAGTGACCACCAAATATTGTATTGGTTTAAAAAAAGGCCATACGTAAATCTAGCCCCATCCTAGGCAAGCCAAGGTTTGACATCTTCATAGGCTCACCAAAATATTTTAACTACAAAACTGTCTTGAATGTCCACAACATATTTCATAACAAGAAGGTTTTAAAATCCAACGCCCTTATAGGAACACCTATTAGCTAGATATCATGAAGAAATATAATGCTCATGATAAATTTCTAGGATTCATTACCAATAATGACACAAATCAACTATTTTTCACATGGGACAAGCCCCTTCTTATAGGTGGAGAAAACTCCAAGTTCTCTATAATCTCTAGGAAGGAAACCCTATTCCTAGGCAACTCAGTGGAAGTAATGATGGCCAGAACCCAAAGCCTAAAAAAATTCCAAAGAAGATTCTTAATTTTTTTATAGAAAACATTTGAATGATTTTAAAGAAGAGTAGTATAAATGGGTGGCTACCAGAACTTTAGAACAAACATAGAATTTACCAGCCAAAGAAAGTGGCATGGTAATCTAGAATAAGCTAGCTTATTCTCTATTTTTTCAACAACCTCATCCTAAAGATTCAAAAAGGATCCTTTAAAAGAGAAACAAATTCCTAGAAACCAAAATATTTTTCCATGCTTGATCTAATCCTACCCATATTGAAGAATTAGAAGTGGATCAAAGAGAAAAAAAATTACTTGGAAAATTGAGTTTTGTGCCATTGATTTTCCAAACTAGAGGCCAAAAGAAAAGTATCAAGGCACTTGAGATCCTTTTAAACATTTTTTATCATCCTCATTTAGGGTGAGGAAATAATCATCTACAAAGTGTTGATTGACATGTTGAGAAGGTGAATTAGGAAGGGAAAGGCCCCTAACTCCCACTACTATTTATATAAAGAGTGGTAAGGTAAACAAAGCCTTTAATGGCCATAATATACAAGGAGGGGGCCAATGGATAACTCTAGAAAATGAATCAAAATAATCCAAAGGATAAGGATTGACAAAATTATGTCACAAACGTGAGTAAGATTGATTATGCCCTTGGTGTCCTTGGTGTTGCTAGGACATTGGTGGTTCATGACATGCTTTAATAGCCTCCAGTGTCTTCTATAAGTCTAGTGGTTATATCGGGCATCAACATGTTGATATTTTGGTGCAATGACAACCGCTAGTTGTAACAAGTGGTATCAAAGATTGGTCACAGGTTCAAACCTGGCACTTACACTGGGGGGGATTGTTACAATGGTGAGGCAAACTGATTGTTTCCCTAGTCTCCTAGTTGTTTTCAGCATAGTCGTGGTTCGTGACATGGTTTAATAGTCTCTTGCATCTTCTATAAGTCTAGGGGTTGTATAAGGCAATAATAGGTCAATCTTTTGGTGCAATGACAACTACTACTTATAAAAAAATGATAGTAATACAAGCCAAAGTGTCTCCAAAAATCATTTGCATAATTGGATGACATGGGGGCCAAACCTTATAGCCCTAAGAATAGAAATAATGAAGGGTCATTCATTTTGGTCATAAGCTTTAGAAAAGTGAATCTTGAAAAAGTGGCATTGTATTTGAAGTAGTGAGCACATTCCATATCCTCACAAACTACTATAATATTATTTAGAATAAATCTAGATTTTATGATGATAGTTTACTCATGGAAGACAGTCTACAAAAGGAGGTAGAAAATCTTAAGAGCTAATTCTTTGGCCATTATTTTATAAGAGACATTGACAAAGGTTATAGGCTACTAGTTGCAA
Source organism: Chamaecyparis obtusa (assembly GCA_027943335.1). Classification (NCBI taxonomy): domain Eukaryota; kingdom Viridiplantae; phylum Streptophyta; class Pinopsida; order Cupressales; family Cupressaceae; genus Chamaecyparis; species Chamaecyparis obtusa. Next base: position 23,008 of record BSBK01005674.1, read on the forward strand.
ATATCTTTGGATTCCCCTTCTTTAGGGATGAATTTCATATTTCCCTTGTTAATGAGTTGAACAAGAGTTTTTTAATGGAAAGTGTTAGAGTAAAGTATTAATTATGTTAATTTATTAATATTTACTCCCTTCTTAAGATGTCAACTCTTTTTCTTTAGTTGTTTATATTTAAACACACATGCACGAGTTGTTTTAAACTCATGCACTAGTTGTTTTAAATATAAACTTGCATGCATTAGTCATGTAATAGTTAAACTAATTATTACATGCACTAGGGTTTGTCTTTTCAAGGCTTTCGATCTCCTTTATAAGGATGATCCATTGTACATTTAATTTTTTTATTTGAGGATATTTTCTTCTTCATATTTTTGAGTCAAACCCTTGCCCTCTTCTTGTTTCTACTTCATTGTAATAGGTTTTTGTATGCAGGTGACCTTCGGGTTTTGTGGATTTGTATTGCTCAAATCCTACATGGTATCAGAGCCTAATTTGCTACAGCTTGTTTGCATTTGAATGATTCAAATTAGGGCTTTTTTGGTTATTTTTTTAATTGAAATTAGGGGGTCCCTAAATTTTGGTGCACTTTGAGCTCAAACGGACCTCACCGTTGAGCTCGCAGTGCCCAAAAACACCTATTTCGATATAAGGCACCTCTAATTTGGACAACTTTGCATTTTGGGGCTTTTTTGGTGGAATTTGTACTGATTTGCACATTTCTCAAGGCAAAATTTGTATAGATTGACATGAAAAATGAGACAAAAATTTTTCTGCCTAGAATGCAAATCAAGACCAATAAAATTGGCATGCAAATCGAGGCAAAAATCTAGAAAAGCCTAGCACAGATCCCGAGGTGCACATGTGATTTTGCAAATTTTTTTTTTTCCATTTTGGGTGGCGAAAGCCATTTGGCCATCAAATTTAAGCCCATTATTTGATGATGTCAGCATGCATCATCCTCATTTGCACCATTTTTGGGCCCTCTAGCGCACTAGTTGGTATTTTGCTCATAACTTGAGCATACGATGTCGAAATCGGGCAAATGAGATATCGTCAGAAAGCTGGTTCCAAGCTCTATCCAAATCTAGAAGTTTGAATATCTGATTTTTCTTTTTTGATGGTTTTTTTTACTGTCAAAGCTAGATGTTTAGTTTTGCATTCCGGAAGCTCTATCTTGCGCATCCAGACTCTATTTTGGAAAAGAAAGATATCATTGGAAATATTGTTCTAAGAGATTTCTCGTGCTATGAATCATTGTTCCAAATTCTACTCCAAGTATATTTTATTCATTTTTTTGCATTTATGCACTCTGGTGGATATCTTGGATGTTACAGGTCCTGGGATCTCTTCCCTTTAGGGGATGGCTCTTCTTAGGTTGTTCCTTTGTTTTAGCAACCTTCACTCTTCTTTGAGCAATGTATACTTCACTTTTGTAGCATTCTTTTATGCACATGCACTGAGATAAAGTGCCATTCTATTGCATACTTGGAATCTTGAACATGTTTGTGCTATTTGTACTTGCACTCCATTATAAAGTGCCATGGGGGGGTTTGACATTTTCCTCTATTTTTCATCTACCTTTGTCAAGTGAGTGTTCCTTCCACGACATTAGCCTTAGGGTATCTTTATTTGTGCTTGTGCTTTCTATGCACCTTCAATGTTCCTGGTTCTTCACGATGCAATTCTTATTAGAACTCTTTTTAGTGTACCTGTCACCTCTCTCTTGTCAGCATTATGGGGGGGTTCTATTGATCATTCTTTTGCTTCCTTGGTTTGATAGTGTGAGCTATGTATTTAGTATTTGTTCCTATGTACTAGGTGGATGCAGTGGTTGGGTACCTATGCATTTTGGTGAGATTGATAATTTTTATATAGACACTCTTTCTTTCCTATTTTTAGAGGCACTCTTCCATATTTCATTGATCAGCTCTTCAGGCTTTGGTGTTTTATACCATATGTATCTTTGAGTTCAGTTGTTTGCCTCTGTTTACCTCCTGATTCGAGTAGTGTCATTTGAGGGCACTCATATAGATTACAGTCTTCTCTACCTGGTCATGCTTTATTTTAGTGGAGGATCTTCAGATCAACAGTTACTTCTTGACAGAGTTTGCATCTTCTTGCTTTAGTGATGTTCTACATGTTCATTTTTGTTCCTATTTTTTGGAACATCCCTAGTTTTGGAGGCTTCTTTAGTCCTTCTAACTAGCCTTTGTCTCTTTTCTGGAGTAGATTTTTTCCCATGTGGTTTTCTCTATTTCTCCACTTTAAAGAGACTCTCCTTTGTACATAGGTACCTCATCAGGTCATGTTGCCAGGATCCAGTTTTTGCTTTTAGCACTGTAGTTTCCTTTGCTTTCTTCTTGCATTGTTTGTAGCTGCATTGTTGCTCATCTTAAGGGGGGGTGTTAGAGTAAAGTATTAATTATGTTAATTAATCTTTACACCCTTCTTAAGATGTCAACTCTTTTGCTTTATTTGTTTATATTTAAACACACATGCATGAGTTTTTTTAAACTCATGCACTAGTTGTTTTAAATATAAACTTGCATGCATTAGTCATGTAATAGTTAAACTAATTATTACATGCACTAGGGTTTTCCTTTTCAAGGCTTTCAATCTCCTTTATAAGGATGATCCATTGTACATTTAATTTTTTTATTTGAGGATATTTTCTTCTTCATATTTTTGAGTCAAACCCTTGCCCTCTTCTTGTCTCTACTTCCTTGTAACAGGTCTTTGTATGCAGGTGATCTTCGGGTTTTGTGGATTTGTATTGCTCAAATCCTACAGAAAGTTTCCAAGTACACCTTGTGTAGGTCAAGGCCAATAGAAGACCATGTGGATTCTTAGAAGTCATAGGAAAAGTCATTGTAGCAAGGGGCTTTTCCATTGCCCATAGAGAAAATAACTTATTTTTGGTTTTCAAGGGTAAGGATTTGATAAAAAAAAACCTTTTGAGACTCAAATAGTTGAGAGGTAACAACAAAAAGAAAACTCTCAAGGATTTATCTTTCATAAGGGAATTTCCCTAAAATATGAACACCTTCGAGCATAATGTCTGACATATGCCTACAAAATATCCATTTGATCATAGAGCACCATTTGTCCTTATTTTATGCGTGTGATGCTAGGTGAGGAATCAAGTACCTTAAGAGCTAGGAAAACCTCTTTAGATGGGAAATCCCCTATTTTGAGCCTATGAATGCTAGCTTTGATTTGGGCTCCATGACTAACATTATTGTCAACAATTTTATTTTAGATGTGGAGCTACAGAATCTGAACTAGAAAGTTAGGATAGAAAGGATTGGCAGTAAGGGATTATGTGGCATGACAAAATCTAGAGCATTTTCCTCATATGGCCACTAGCAGTACATGAATAATTGACTACCATAAACTGCAGGCTCAAAGATATGTATTGTTACAAGGTGACCTATATTGGAAAGATAATGATGGGATTTTTCTCTTATGTTTGGACAAGGGGCAATCTGAGAAGGTTTTAAGAGAAATGCATTCTGGACTATGTGGAGGACATCATTCAGCCAGAACAACTGCTCACACAATTTAAAGGGTTGGTTATTATTGGCCTATCTTGTTTAAAGGCACTCATTCATTTATCAAGAAGTGTGATCCATGCCAGAGGTTCTCAAATAAGATAAAGTTTTCAAGAGCATTGTTGTTAAACCATGTGGTTGCAGAGGCTCCTTTTGCCATGTGGGGTATTGATTTTATTGGGGAATTTGTTGAAAAATCTAGTGGGGGACATAGTTGGATACTTGTTGCTATTGATTATTTTACTAAATAGATTGAATCAATCCCAACAAAGAAAGCTACAAGCACAGTGGTGATTGAATTCTTAATGAACAATGTAGTGATAAAGTTTGGTGTTCCTATCAAACTAGTAATGGATAATGCCATGTGTTTTAGATCAGAATAATTCACTTATTTTTGCTAAAAAATGGACACTATTCTCTCATATTCATCCCCATATCACCCACAGGCTAATGGGCAAGTAGAATCAAGAAACAAGAGCATTCTCCAAATTTTGAAGAAAATATTGGAAAAAAACAAAAGAACCTGGCATGCAAAGTTGGAATTAGCATTATGGGTAGATAGAATTATAGAAAAAAAAGCTACAGGTAAATCTCCTTTTGAGCTAGTATATGGTATGAAGTCTAGGATACCTGTGAACAATTTGTTGCCTATTTACCAATTTATACAAAATGAAGGATCAGAGATATGTGATCCTTTGCATAATAGAATGATACAGTTAGTTGAATTGGATGAAATAAGAAGAGAAGGTCAGAGAGAAAATATAAAACTACAACAAAAGATGAAATATCTCTTTGACAAAAGAGCTAATATCAGAAAGTTCCATCCTGGTGATTCGGTCCTTCAATGGAATGCCAAGGATAAAGATAAGGGAAATCACAAGAAATTTGGGTCTTTATGGTTAGGACCTTATATCATTCATCGGATTCATGGAAAAGACTCATATTTTCTGAAAAATTCTAGATGGTGAAGAATAGGAATTGCCAGTGCATGGACAATTCCTAAAATTTTTCTTTAATTGAATTCTAAACTTTTCCATGCACAATAGTTATATAATATATGTATAGGTGCGTTTGTTTCAGTTGTGTGTTTATTTCTTGTAGTAGGTTAATGTTTTGTTTGGTCTACCACCTAGAGATTCTAGGTTATTTTCTATGAATTTTCATTCGAGCATCCTCAAATAGAGCCATTCTTGGAGTATTTTCTAAGATTTTCTGAGAAGTCTCATTTTTATCTTTTTGACATCAGAATCATGCCTATGTCTGCAAACATTTTCCAAAAGAAAGTTGATTCTCAAGGTCACCATGTGTAAAATTTTCCCACATAACCTTACCCTATGTCTTGGTTGTTTTCAGTTGCATAACATATTTGCAGAGCTGAGTTTTTATCAGAGATTGAAAATGAGTCAACTAGAATCAAGTCGAGCCTCATCCAGTGAGGAAGCTAAGCAACAAGGAGGTGAAGATAAAGGAAAACCTAATTTCTCAGAAGAATTCATCACTTTTCTCCTTGGATCAAACCAAAAAAAAAAGGTTAGTGATGAAGTTTTTCTAGACTACATGGTAGAGTGTAGAGATCCTATTACTCCCTCATGTTCTAGTTTCATGTTGTTCAGTTACTTTTATAATAACCATAGTAGAGCCATCTCCATTTTTAATGCATGGACTCTAGGCATGGCCAAATTAATTTTTCTTGATGTCTTCTTAGATGTTGACCTTATGCATGAGTTAGCCAGACTCTATGACCCTGTGTCTAAAATAATTAGAAAGAGTGATCAGTCAGCCTTAGTGACTATGGATAGGGAATCTTTCATGAAGGCCTTTAATTGATATTCATCCTCTTCCAATGAAATTGATCTGAAGAAAGAAAAGGAGAAATATGCAAGCCAATTAGGGCTTGTAAGAACTTAGATTGCTCGGTATATGCCTAGAACTGGCAAGTATATTTCCCCTTTCCCAACACACATGAAATCTCCATAAGAGTATAAAGCCCTCCATTTCTACATGAAATACCTAGCCTATGAACTATGTAGATTTTTAGGGATACATGGAAATGAAGAAATGATGCCAGCAAGCATACTGATGATGATCATAGACATCCAAAATTTACATGTTAACACTACAGATTATGATTACATTCAATATGTAATTGATAGAATGCATGAAGGATTGATGATGATTAAAGAGGACAAGAGACCAATTAAATTCATGCATTATTCTCTCTTAATGCATTTGATTTTTTATTACAATATTAACAGTTTGGATGGGCAGATGTTGAGACCAAGGATAATGTTTGAGGGACAGCCAAATCTTGCCCAGTTATGGTTGAGAGTGTGGAATTACACCTCAAATGAGAATGACTTCCATGCTTTTCAAAATTGGATAGTTTTTCCAATTTTGAATATTTTGGGAACAAATATTACAAGGCTACCATTTAGGATGTTGAAGCTTCTTAGGCCTAATCAGTTTGTTGATAAGTGGCCAATGGGCCATAACTAGGGTGACTTCCACTTGGGCCAAAACTACACAATGATTATAGTTTATGAATTCCCACAACCCCCACACAGACTCCCTAAGTATGTACCACCAAGAATTGCCCAATTATAATTCATATGGCAATTAATTTGGACTAATAAAGAACAACTGGCACCTCACAAAAAAAGGGACCTTCACTCCTCGACAATTTAGAGTGTCAAGTTTCCTGATTGGTAAAAGGGCATTACCACAACTTAGCACATGGTTAAATCATTTTAGAATGGCCTTTGGTGTGTACATGTATGTGAGCTTAGAAGATTTTATCAAGTATGCCAGAAAGACACTCATCCCCAACATTGGTACTATCAAGGAGCATGAGGGGTGTGATGGTGAAGTTGTGATAAGAAAAATGTTGGACGAGGATGAGATTGGGAGAAAGATTATGAAGTTCTATGACTTGTTGAATTTAGAGGCTAAAGTAAGGAAGGCTTGAATTGCCTTTGGAGGATTTTTCCCTAACCTCTCCTATTTAAGAAGAATTGATAGAATGGTGGAGATGTATGATACTCTCTCCAACCAATTAGAGTCTCAACTTGAGGAAAAGAAAGAGGTAAAAAAGGACTATTATTCTTCTGATTATGAATAATATAGCTTAGAGGAAGGAGATATCCCACCCCAAATCAATGAGCCTCATATTCTTGATCTTGGTGAAGATGCCCCTGAGGTAGAGAATGTAACTAAGCCTCCTCAAAAGAAACAAAGACTAGAGGAAGGTCAATCCTCAGAAAGAAAGAAACAAAAGAAGGAAGTTGATAGGGTTGCAGCTCTAGTACCTGGTGATAGAGCTTACTATCACCATATGAGGAAAACTATTAGAAAGGGAAAGAAAGTAGCCACAAAGGAAGAAGTGGAGTTGCCCCTACTACTTGGAAAAGATGAAAGAGAAATGTACTAGGAAGAGTTTCTCAGTGATGATCAATTCATCAAAAGTGAGGAATTTAAGAATTTCCTGATATGAAGGAAACAATAGGAGATTACTAGGATAGTGATTGAGGGCATTGATGCAGATGATGAGGCATTAAAGGCCTTAGCTGCCTATGATCTAGAATCAGAGACTATCATTGTTGAAGATGCGAGGAAATTGGTCAAATCTAGTGGGATGCTCCTAGTGCTAGGATGGGATTTGACATCAACATTTATTAGTGATCAAATTAGAAGGCAACTTGAGGGTAGTGTTTCATATGAGACCCAGGTTGGTGATATGATCAAAGGATATGAGTATAACCCCTAATATTAGGCTTTAGCAATGTGGTCCCTTGCACCAAGAACTCAGAAACCTTCCCTAGTCAGCATAGAAGAGAAAATAAAGGGGGATAAGATCATCCAGAATGTTCAAAACACCATTTATCTAGAAATGTCAAAGGAAGTGACACATTTTTCCCATCTAAATGAGGCTAAAACTTCCCAATTATCAAATAGATATGGAAAATTATTTTATCAGGCTATAGATCTAGCAAAAGACAGAGAGAAGGGACTGATGAAAATCAAAGTCCTAGAGGATGAGCTAGAAGAGTTGAAAGCTAAACTTGAAGAGGCTTCTAAGGTAGCTCCTTCTCTAGTCTTGCAAATTGAAGCTGTAATGCAATCAGTTGCAAAAGTTCTTGATGAAGCAATAGATAAATCAGAAAAGGATAAATTGGATATAGCCCTCAAGGCTCTCTCTAGCATCATACATCATAGGTGTGAAGTGATTAAAGGTAAAATGGATTCAGTTCACAATGCTTACTCTATGTTGCAGAAGACTAATGAGAACATCAAAGATGTTATGGCTACCTTAGAGCCACTATTCAACATATGGTCTACCAGAGGGCCTCTTTTTGAAAAACATGGATTATTGTAGCCACATAGGCAAGATATCCCAGAGACAGTTGTTGAAGTAGGGGAAAAAATAGAGTTAATTGGTACCACTTGGGGATTCTTCAAAGGCAAGGCCAATCAATTAAGGGCCAAAATGGATATGTTTGGTCTAGATATCAGCAAATACAACCCTGTAATTTGTAAAGATGATGGTAACATCATGGATATTGAGGAATGGAAGTCAATTTTGAATCAGTTAATGACTAAGTAGGAGGCCTTCCTAAATAATCATGGTTCCTTGGACATGATAGGTTCAACAACATTCTGGATGACATTTTTAAAGTTTGAAATGAGTGCACCAGATTTGTTGTTGATACTAAATCAATTACTGATTCAAGGTGGGACAAGCAGGTTAATCTATTACAGAGCCTACAAGTGTACACCTGGACAACATAAGAAGAGGTTGTTGCATGGGAAAAATAACCAAACCAAAGAAGAAGAAGCATGCGGCTATTGATGTAGAGGCAATGGAAGAAGAGTGAACTCCAACATGGCACCTGATCTTTGAGCTTAGGGAAAGTAACTATTTTTAAGAGGATCATGTAGGTTAGCCGGTATAGGTGGTCATCATTCATAGAACAACCTTCAACAGTTACTTTGAATACCAACAGACAAAGGTGCCACTTGAAAGGATTCACTATGAGAAGAAACAATTTTCTGGCACTATTTTTCCCTTTTTCTGTTCAGTTTAAAATATGTTTTGTATTCTAGTACAAGTCACTATCCTAGCCATCTGAAGCTTGTTACATCCTTTTCTTGAGGATTCCAAGATGGCTAGTGTATATATAGTTAGTTATAGATGATTGTAAGAGGTGGTGAAAAACTTATTGTAAGGAGAGTTTTTGTATTAGTGTCTAGATTCTCAGGATCCTAGTTTTTGAATGTACTGATATGAGAGAATATTAAAGAGAATAGATTGAAACTCCTTTACATATTTTGTTGTTTTCATGTATATCTCTTGTTTTCTTTGTGTATTAAATTTGTCGGGCATTTTTTATATACCATCTACAAGGTAGATAGTGGGGTTAATCTTGAGTTTCTTTCAAGGAAGGGTAAATCTCAAGTGAGATCTCAGGAAATTCATAATTTGTGTAGGAATCTGATGATAGTGTATGAGAATGAGAGGATAGTTTGCAAGGCATATTATCTGGGTTTTGGGGATATTTGATTTGAGAGATTTCTTGTAGACGTATGCTCTGACTGTAATGCCCTAGGATTTGGCACTGATCTTTACTTAATTTACATTTCTCATCATCAACAATCTAAAATAACCATTTATCTTAAGTTTTGTTGAATGAAATAAATGTTCTTATCTATGTCAAAGTATGCAGATGATCTTTGTGATTCTTTGAAGAATTTAATCTAATAGGTACACCCGCCTGAGCCTGAAGCTCAAAGTGAAGAAGGATCCAAGTCCTTAATACCTTTTGTGTTTATTGTTGGTAGATGCATCTATTGGGACTACTATTGGAAAGTTGGCTATAATAAAGTATATGACTAGATATAGTATTGTCATTATGGAAACAAAGTCATATAGCAGTTTGGAGTCAACACAGTAAGTGTAAAGATCAGAAATTAGCTAAGTGTTGAAGACTGGACAACATACAGAGTTCCTGCAGCTCAGAGCACCTGCACCCATGTGTACGGATGAATTAAGGTATGTGCCCTAGAAGTTAAGGTTGTTAGACTATACTTATGCTTAGTCTAAGAGCACATAAGTAGATATGGAAAGATGTGAAAGTTACAGTCAATTGAAGTTGCACAGCTAGTGTGTGCCAGCAAAGAACAAACCATAGAGCCGATAGTGACTATTTTGGTTTGCGATTGTAAATTAATGTTGTAGAGGCTATGTGCCCATTGTATTTAGGTTTCCAACATATGTACATGTATAATTGTAAGCATGCTTAAGCCAATTCATTTGGAAGTGTTATTTGTAATTAGTTATAGGGCCGACCTAATTGTATAATTGGTATGAGTGCATAAATATAAGGTGCATCCATTGTATTCAGTATGGAAGTGAAGAAAGTTGTATTAGAGTTGAGATAAGTAGAGCAGAGGTATGCTAAGTGAGTATAAGATGTATTAGAGCTTTGCTAGAGGTCAAAGCATCAACGCACCAAAGGAACTGATTAGACAAGCAGTGTCACATCAATAGTTCACCTATAGATATAATGTGTATTTGATCTCAGAAGGTTTTAGCCTTCATCATTTGATTAGTGAGCTTTGGGATAGTGAGTCCACTCCCCTAACAGGGATCATTGTAAAAGACTCCTAACAGGGTCTGACCCTTAACAAGGTCTACTATACTAAAAGCATTGTAAAGCTACTCCTAACAGGGTAAAGGATCTTCTAACAAGGATCACAAAACAATAGTGCAAATTATTAGTGGGTATCAAGTCCCACTGGGGTTTTTACCTATTTGGGTTTCCCCGTAACCATATTGGTGTCATGTGTTGATTTCATGTTTCATGTTTATGTGAATGTTTAATTCAGTACTTAAGCATTTATAATTTAGTATTCAGATTAAAGTGAAAAGTTAAATTACAGTGAACACTGATTCACCCCCCCCCCTCTCAATGTTCCCATTCCTAACAATTGGTATCTAAGGTCTAGTCCTCAGCAAAGAAGTTTAACCACTTGAGGAGATGATGGACAAAGAATATTTGAAGAAGAATCTTGAAGCAACTCTTGAAAACCTAGACAACTCAGAATGAGAAATTGAAAAACTAAAAGAAAAAGTCAATGATGCTCAATTAGTTATCAAGAGACTAAGAAAAGATTTGAAGGGATTCTCTAATAGTGATCTTGAAGAAAAATTCAAGAAGTTGAATGAAGAAAATGCATCCTTAGTGAGTTAGCTTGAAGAACTTGATGACAAATTGATGAACAATCAAGATGTCTACAATGAACAAGTAAAGGAGAACCTTCAACTCAATGAAGAGTTAAGGGAAGCAAATTTGGAAATCTTGGATTTGAATAATTGCCATGCAAGCTTGGAATCTGAATTAAAGAAGTCAAAGGATCATATTGACAAATTACACACCAGTGCTGAATTAGTAGAATCACAGTTGTATGCAAGAAGAATCAAAGGAGACACTAGCTGTATTGGGTACAATGAAGCACAAAATTAGATTGATAAGATATGAGAAAGAAAGGAGACACAAAAAGAATCTACTAATATTGAGAAGACTGAAGATCAAACCAAAGACAATGGTAGTCCTCCTAAAAATGAGCGCAAGCCTATTGAATGCACCTATTTTGCATGTAACAAGCATGGACACATTGCAAGAAACTGTACAGAGGTAAAGCCTTTTAATGGTTATTGTTATACATGTAATAAATTTGGTCATAGAGCAATAAATTGCAAATCTAGTAAGAAGAATAGGGTTCAACATGATCAAAGAAATTAGTATCAGACTAATGCAAGAAGTTCTCAAAATTTTACATGTCAGATATGTAACTATAATGGTCATACAACAAAACAATGCAAAATGGTGACTCATGTCAATGCACCAAGGAATAATAGATGTCCAGTGATTTTTCACACCTATAACAAGGCTGGACATATCTCAAAGTTTTGTAGATCAAGGACCCAAGGTTAGGAAAGCCCTAAAAAGACCAAAGAACTAGTTTTGGATCCTGAAGCAGAAGTCAAGTTTGTGAAGGCATCAGAAGATATGAGCATGATTTGGTCAAATGGAAAGAAAGAAAATGTTGATGGTAATGTATTGGATGCATCCCCAGTGGATGCACCCTCTACATTTGCATGAATGGCCCTCAGGGTCATAGGGGGAGCTAATTTAGCTCTAGAACCCTGCGTGGCTGGTATACTCATCCTCAGAGTATGCGCCTTTGGACTTAAGCTATTAGAGTGTATTGGAACCTTTATGAAAGAGTGCACATACTGATTGTTAGAAGAACTCAAGTTTGAAAATTTGAAGTGACAGCTTGATTTACATGAGTTGCATTAATGGCGAATTTCTTACTTTATGTACACAAAAAGATGTTTTGTTTACTCATTGCATTCATACTCAGAGTGATTGGAGAGTAGATTGAGCCTTGGAAGTTCTTGTGAAAAGTTGGAGATTAAGTTATCAGTGATTGCAGTACATTTGATTAGTTGCAAGAAGCCCTAGCTCATTGCGCTGGTTCAGAAGCTGTCAGAACATCTCAAGATCTTTTGGAAAGTGAATATCAAGTAAGTCATGGCCACTGCTATTGTTTTTGATGTTGCTTAGAAGAAGCGGTATGTTTTCAAGAGGCAACCATTTAAATAAACCCTAAATGATTTAGAGGGAGCTTTCTCCCACATGCCGATGGGCGTCATGCATGTAGAAGACATAAGGGCTTACATCTATTGTAAGAAGGAACCTATTGGACTAGATAGGTTAAGGGCGCACATGGACACAATGTTGAAACCAAACAAAATGTTCATGGATGAATACACAAAATGGAATGATCACCCCATTGTTGAATATGCCATGGCATATGAATTCTATGAGGAAAAATGGATAAAGATATTGTTGAGCAGAATCCATGATGATTTGTTTTGGGTTGGAGATGTACCAGTGAGATTGATAAGTCAAAAATTCATGGAATGATTATCAAGCATATGATAAAGTTCAAGAAGACATTTCTTGAATTGAAAACAGAAATTCCTGATAATGTATGGGACATTTTAGAACACCAGAAGAGACAAGCAAATGAGGAAGATCAAAGAATAAGAGAAAAAGTTTTAGAAGATACACTGCCTGTATGTTCTAAAGATGAAGAAGCACTTATATTGAATCTGGTGAAACCGCACCTTAGAAAAAAGATGAGAACTCTACATATAATGAACAAAGACTATGATCTGATAACGAAGGAGACATAAAAAGAATTTGAGAAAGTGTTGTTGGAACAATAGATCAAACCAGCTCTTGCGCCCATCACTCATGCACCTAGCAAGGAAGATAAAGTGGTAGAAACCATTAATGTACCAATGATAGGTCCTTAGGACTCAATGGCCATAGCAGAAACTCTAACAGAAGCAGTCTAGTTTGCACCTATGATAGAATCACCCAAAGATAACATAATTATCATAGATAATGTGGAAATAGCCATGGTGGCTATAATAAGGAGTTGGACAAGTTTGAGGAAGCATTTGTCAGCACCGAGGAAGCATAAATCTTATGCAGTAATACCCCTCCCACTCAACAAGAAGAAGTAATCATAGAAGATGTATCTGATGAAGGAAAGAAAGGAGTAGAGATAGAAAAGAAAGATGAATCTGCTATTGATTTTGTCAAGGTGAAACAAGAAGTGATGGATATCACTCCCATCACCCCCTCCTCAGCATTGTTGTCAAGTTTCACACCTGACACTAGCAGTTTGGACTCCTGGAAGGAAGAAGACCTGATTAAGTTCAACATCCTAGCTATGGAGAAGGCTAAGGAGAAGCAAGTAATGAGAAATCCTCTCCTGGTAGAATCAGTAAATATTTTGAATAGTTTGCTGCCAGAGGATAAGAAAATGCTAAATGTACATTCAGTTGATGATGTGAGCACAATCATCTCTCAGTTCAAAGTAAATTTTTCAAGCCTAGATGAATCTGCGGCCATAGTGGTAGAGGAGAAGTACTTAAAGAAGAGACTAGATGAATTGATGAGTAATTTTGCACTAGACTTGAACTCTCTTAAGTTTGGTCAAGCATCATTGAAGGAATTTGCAAATCAATGAAGGAAATTCATTACAGAATCTATGGATCAGGATAAGTTCACTAATGCCCATCTGAAGAAGATCAAAGATGTAGAGGCAATGATTGAGAAGGTGAAGATTTCAGTGCAAGACACATCCATTGATGTAAACATGTGCAACAATGTCTATCAAGGTCGGTTGGACATAATTGAGAAGGCAGAGAAAGAAATGGAGAAGATAAGGTCTAGACAAAATCATATGAGGAATGCTCTTGCGCCCTCACTAGACATTCTCAGTCAAAACATAAAGGAGATTGATGCAACCATGATAACCTATGATCAAGGTCCGAGCACAGAATTGGAGAAGATGGAGAAGCTTCAATATGCATTATGCGCCCATCTATAGATAGTCAATTCTCTGATGACCTTTTGGAAGAAGGAGATCCAAAAACTCAAGATTGCATATCTAGATGTTTTCCCTCAGTGAGTGTATGTAGATAATAATTTTTGATGCACCTTTGTCATTAATGTCAAAGGGGGAGTTGTATATAATATGGAGTACATATATGTATAGGGAGATATAAGAGTTTGTATAAATTGTATAGAAGATAAAATTTTTTTGTGTAAAGGGTCAGTTAGAGACTTGGCCATATTCCTTTATTGCCATTAATGACAAAGGGGGAGATTGTTGGCAAGTTGTCTATACTAAAGTATATGACTAGATATAGTGTTGACATTATGGCAATAAAGTCATATAGCAGTTTGGAGTCAGCGCACAAAGTGTAAAGATCAACAATCAGTTAAGTTAAAGACTGGACAACATACAGAGTTCTTGTAGCTCAGAGCACTTGCGCCCACGTGTATGGATGAATTAAGGTATGCACCCTAGAAGTTAAGGTTTTTAGACTATACTTATGCTTATTCTAAGAGCACATAAGTAAATTTGGAAAGATGTGAAAGTTACAGTCAATTGAAGTTGCACAGCCAGTGTGTGCCAGCAGAGAATAGAGCATAGAGTTGACAGTGACTATTTTGGTTTGCAATTGTAAATTAATGTTGTATAGGCTATGCACCCATTGTATTTAGGTTGCCGACATATGCACATGTATAATTTTAAGCATGCTTAAGCCAATTCATTTGGAAGTGTTATTTGTAATTAGTTATAGGGCCGACCTAATTGTATAATTGGTATGAGTGCATAAATATAAGGTGCGCCCATTGTATTCGGTATGAAAGTCAAGCGAGTTGTATTAGAGTTGAGATAAGTAGAGTAGAGGTATGCTAAGTGAGCATAAGATGTATTAGAGCTTTGCTAGAGGTCAAAGCATCAGCGCACCAAAGGAACTGATCAGACAAGCAGTGTCACATCAATAGTTCACCTACATATATAGTGTGTATTTGATCTCAGAAGGTTGTAGCCTTCATCATTTGAGTAGTGAGCTCTAGGATAGTGAGTCCACTCCCCTAACATGGATCATTGTAAAAGATTGCTAATAGGGTCCGACCCTTAACAAGGTCTACTATACTAAAAGCATTGTAAAGCTACTCCTATCTGGGTAAAGGATCTTCTAACAAGGATCACAAAACACTAGTGTAGATTATTAGTGGGTATCAAGTACCACCGTGGTTTTTACCTATTTGGGGTTTCCCTGTAACGATATTGGTGTCATGTGTTGATTTCATGTTTCATGTTTATGTGAATGTTTAATTCAGTACTTAAGAATTTATAATTCAGTATTCAGATTAAAGTGAAAAGTTAAATTACAGTGAACACTGATTCACCCCGCTCCCCCCTCTCAGTGTTCCCATTCCTAACAATTACAAGAGTTAAGTATCAGAGTTTTCTGATTAGTTTTGATCATCTGCAGTTTTAAGCACTAACAGGTGGAAAGCACCCAAGCCATGTTTTCATCTCTTGGTTTACAAATGATCATTGGGTTAGTGGTAGTTGGAGATTGATGATTTTTACTCTTAATGTATTGTTGGATTGAGACATTTAGAAAACCATAACATACAATTAGGAATCAAATATTTAAAATCAAACACATTCACATGTTTAGGAAACCTCTAACATTCTCAAGATAAAATGTAGAGGTATTTAAATTAACTCAATAGCACACA
Source organism: Chamaecyparis obtusa (assembly GCA_027943335.1). Lineage (NCBI taxonomy): Eukaryota > Viridiplantae > Streptophyta > Pinopsida > Cupressales > Cupressaceae > Chamaecyparis > Chamaecyparis obtusa. The sequence goes on from BSBK01005674.1 coordinate 38,741, forward strand.
ACTAAATTACTATATATGCTCTATTCTATATGATCTAAATAAATATTTTGACAATAATAAATATCTATTTAGAAAGAATAAGATGATTATAGTGGACAAGGAAATCTACAAAGATAAGCACACATAGAACTTGTATTTTTTTGGTTAATGTAAGATTGTCTCTAATCTTGAGATGCTCTGTCATAAACTTACTTAAAATTTATATTGAAGATAAAGATGAAAAACCCAATCTTTTGTATTTCCCTCTAAGTCATTTTCCTTCTTAAGAACCATTTTGCTCTAAAGTGAATGGGTGTGTTATATATTCATTTTTTTAATAGCTAGAAAAGATTATAAAGTGTTAGAAACTTACTAGAGAAGGCCCCTATCATCCTTAAAAGCTATCTTGAAGCAACCAAATTGCAAATATTATATTATAATAGTGGAGATGAAGAGGAAAACTCCATTCTATTGTAGCTTTGGTTCTCACAATGACATTCTCTAAGATTAATGCTTGTGGTAATGCATGGGTCATGAAATTAATTGACAAATTTTACCATTTTAACATTTTAAAAAGCATGTTGATCATATTACATAATTAGTTGATTGTGCCCATATAATTGTCATTTACAAAAAATTTCAAGTAAAGTTAAAAATAATACTTGTATATCTATTTAACATATAAACATGGATTATTTTAAAGCATGATGCCGAAGAAAATTTAACCTTGTAATGAATATCATTGGTATGTTCTTATTTACATGCTAATAGCATATGATAAGGAATGAACACATAAGAGAATTTAAATCCATGCCAAAGAAAAATAATTTTTAATATCAAATTCAAATTCATATTATCTCTCAAAAAGATTCTTAATATTTTATAATAATTATTGTAAACAATCTCATAGATTAATGGTATGGCAACACTTTTAGCTTTAGAAAGAAAGCACATGAAACTCCTAGGAAAACTTTGAATTCAATAATGGTTAACAATATTAATTTAATAAAATACTGAAAACATTATATTTTATATAAAAAATAATCAAATAAATAATGAGAATATTATATTAAAAGTTAAGATACAAAACAAACACTATGGAATGAAACAAGTGTTGCTAATTATTCCGAACAAATGATATAAAAATAGTACAATCTTACATATAATATGTGAAATAGTTCTAAGTGGCACACATGGGAAAAACATATTTAAAAATGGGCATGGTTAAGGAATATTTCCTAAGTCCTAAGCTTGGAGTTCAAGGTGTCTCATCCTTTGTAGAAGGTGGAGGTGGAGTGAAAAGAGGGAATGGTGGAAATGAGGAAGGGAAAGTGGGTAGGGGAGGAAAACTAAGCTTGGGAAAAGGTGGAATAGAAGGTATACTTAGAGGAGGAATACCCAAGTTTGGTAGAGAAGGTGCATTAGGAAGGGGAGGAACACTCAACTTTGGTAGAGAGGGTGCACTAGGAAGAGGTGGAACACTTAATTTAGGAATAGTTGGTACACTTGGTAAAGGAGGGACACTCGACTTAAGGAGAGTGGGTGCACTAGGAAGAGGGGGAGCAACAAGATTTGGAATATTAAGAGGAGGTATAGTTGGAAGGGGAGGAACACTCAATTTGGGCAGTGGGGCAATGCTTGGAAGAGGCGGAACAGCGAATTTGGGTAATGAAGGAATGGTAGGAAGAGGAGGAAAACTGAAATTTGGTAGAGGAGGAATGCCAACTTGCAAAGCTCTACGACGAGGAAGAGAGGAAAAGATAGCTTCTTGTTTGGATGCACGGTAAGATAATGGAGTAGACACATAGATATGCATTCCATTGGAATTTGAATATGTTAGGGCAAGTTGGGAAGACGTAGCGATTGAGGGTATATCACACAACTCATGGGGGCTGTTGAGAAGTCTAACTGAGCATGACTTCCTAGGGTTAAGGTTTTGTATGTTGGGAAGCTCCACCGTGAATTTTCCATTTTTATCCGTTTCTCCTTCAACATAAACCATGCTATGGCTGCTCTTCCATTTCCTGTTCCTGTTGATTCTACACTCCACGGCAACCAAGACACCTGCACCCAATTCCATTTCATTACTATCTTCCCATTATAAGACATCTAACACATGGACATCGTCAAAACTAATAAAGATGTGCAATCTTAATAATTAAATTACACTACATATTTACCTGGTAAGAAGTAGGAGGTTTCTGATAGTTGGGTACTGTCACAGAATACGCTACCCTTCACCACAACGTTGTTAGGCTTCTGAATGCCTTCTTCGGCAAAAGTAGAAGTAAAGAGAATGGAAATTCCCAGCAAAAGCATTGGTGCAACTTTAGTGGTGTTTGACACCATTTTTGTTTTGAGTGTTTGATGGTACTCTTGAATTTTTGTCTCCTATTTATAGCCTCATCATCAGAGGTGTAATTCATTAATTAGGTGATTAATTTGTTGTGGGTAGATGAAATTGAAATCAAATGATGCTAACTTATTTGACGATACGGATGTAGTTGAACAAACACCTCAGTCTTATTATTCAATAACTCTTCCAAATCTTCAAGCTGCCATTTCTTAAATGATGCTTTCCGACCAAGCCAGAGATAATTTCAGTCAGCTGTGGCTGCCTTGAAATAAGCCGAGACAAATTATATTTTTATTGTCACGACTCCTGCGTGTTCGTGTTTCATAGGTTTTTCTGAGATGGTATGCTTGGGAGGTTGAACTTCATATTTAGATTTATTAGTAATGGCTATTCTGGAAGGAATCAGAATTACCTTTTTCCACGTGACCGTTAAGATATAATTAATTAGTTATTGTGTTTGTATGGTTGTTTTGTGTAAGTATGGTAAATTAGTTAATTAGTAATGACCGTTTCTAAATATTTCAATGGCGAAAGTTCAATGTAGTTTAATAAAGTAGTTGTAATCGATTGTTTGGTATATCAAGCAGATGGAAAATATTATATACATGTACATAAATAAATATGAAAATTGATAAAGAGAATAAATACTAGTGTTTGTACTAAGGATCTATAGCAAAATATACTTTGAATAATAAGTTGGAAGAACTTTAAAACTTTTTAGAATTGCCCTAAAGGAATAAAAGCAAGAGAAACATTTGTACATGATTTTAATTTTCCAAAAATTTTGATATATTGAATATTTATATGGTAGATAGGTAATTATATTAATTAATAATATACTAAAATAATAGGATACTAATACTATTATATTAAATAGTATTTTTACAATTTTATTATTTATATTTATGTTTAATTGTAATCTTACTTAAAAGGACGCTTATTTAACCCTAACCATAATCATAATCTGATGCTTTATCCCATAATCCTAACAATACCTAATCCTAATTTAACTAAATAGTAAATGAACACTAATCATGGTTGGAGCCAAATCATGATTCAATTAGTTGCCATCATCGTTGATGTTCAATTAACTACATCCACCATCCATTAAAGGACATCTATCCCCCATGCCCCAACCAAAAGCTAAACGTCAACATGGAAGAGAGGTGAAGTTCTACCTTTGGAAATCCATTCTACCTCTAGATTGGTGGTGAAGGACCTGGGGACATAGACTTTGTGAGTGGTGGGTGGAGAAACTTTGACCGCACCATTGGTCATACAAAGAAAAAAAATTATAGGAAGTCAAAAGGTATAGAGGGACCCTAGCAACTGTACATGAGACATTTCCCCATTGATGTAGAAGCTCCTACAAGTGTACCACCACAAGTGTAACCTTGTTGGTTTGGACTTGAATCTGAAGCATCATATTGTTACAAATACAATATTTAGTAAAAATGAAATACATGAATATCAATAGAATTATGAGAAAAGAGAACACCATTTCTATCTTTACATAAAGTGAAGAGGATTTCCACACTAAAAGCATACATATTTATGTGAATTTGAAGGGAATATGAGGATAATCCCCCAAAAGAACCATATGCAAAGAAAAAGGTCCAGGTTGTAAAAGCCAAAATAAATCATGAATCATGTTTCACAAGTGTTCGGCTCAATGGAAAAACCAAAAGAGGCATGTGAAAATTTTTGGTTGCCCACAAAATAGGCAATAAGTGTTTGGAACTCCCAAGTTTTACAAGTGAGAGCCCAACCATATGTCTTGAAAAATAATTCACTAGGAAAGGTGAAAGAAAATAGGCTCAATAATGGTGGAACAAATGGTTTGAAGCCTATAAAGCCAAATGGTCTAAGAAAAATGTCTTCACCAAAGAGGAGATGAATGTCATAAATAGTGTCTCCAAAATCTAAAATGTAGGACTCCATAAACAAACATGCAATGTCTATGAAGTAACCATCCCATGAAATTGAGTCTAGAAGACAATGAATATCCTACAACACTAAATCACCTGAACTCATGGCTGTATGAATGCAAGCATCACTAGGAGCAAGATTAGAAGTAGTCTCAATATTAGGAGATGAAATGGAAGGCTCAAAAACTTGATCATGTGTGAGAATACCTAAGTTTAAGTAGCCAAAAGTCTCCTCAAAATTTGAATCATCATTGGAAGTGTGATCATATCTTGAAGAATCATTGTCATTAAGAGGAACAAAATTTACAAAGGAGTACAATCGAGAAGAGTGATGATGGTGATGACACCTCTTTGAACAACTTTACATTTTGAAGAAATTTGAACCGACCTAGTTGGCCAAATAAAATGAGATAGAGTAGAAAGCATGGAATTTTCCATTTTGATTTCCTTAAGACAAAAAATCATTAATACCAAGAGATTTTCATCAAGTATCCCACATAAAATACTTCCTAGTGAGCTCAAATAGACCTCAAACATTCCAGAACATGAAATTCATGATTCAAAATCTTGTATTTTATCCTAGTCCTCAAGAGAGGAGAACTTTATGCAACAAAACCCAATGCCGACAAAAACCTAGGGTAAGACACCATTGGAATCATCCTTGAACACCATTAATATATTAGAATATTTATATTACGTATAAACATAATATTTTCAAAATAAATACTACATAAAGAAAAATATTATAAGTTTTAGATAGATTTATAAGTGTAAAATACAAAATAAAATAAGAAAAATTATCTTAACAATGCATATTTATTTTGTGTAACCATCATATTTTGTTAGATGTTCTATTTATTTTATGTAAACCTTAAGGGATATCTCTTGGAAATGTAAAATTTTAGGTTTTTATGGTACATTTGCAAGAACAATGTAATAGGGAAGGGAGTGCTAGTGTAGTAATTACATTACATTATTTCATAAAATACTATTGATTATCCTATCAATTATGGTGTGGTTATAGAATTATATCATCATGTATGAATGCTTTCTTTGTTCCTTAATTACGAATTAATTAATTTACCATTCTCGTCACATTCAACTTATTATATCATCATATATTGATCCCATTATCACTCATCCACATACATTTTCTCCTAGCCTTTAGATGATCCATTTACCATCTCATAACAAATTAGATATGTGTTGAATTGAGCCAAGTTACTTCTACACCTATGAGTTTTTACTTCAGACTTCTAAAATTAAAATTTTAAATGTTTAAAGAGTATAAGTTGTCCTAACACATGTACATCTTAATTTGATCATACATATGTATTTAGGGAAACTAATTAATTCATTTGAAATCATGTAGGAGATCATCTATTGGTTTGTGTAGGGAGTCTCCATTTAGAACTTATGAGAACATCATAACAATTATATTAAAGCATTATATTAGCATCACATCTTCTTAGGTCTATTAAATGCTAGTTTGTTATCCTTTATCTTAGTGCATTATTATTGATTGGTTAAATTATAAATTAAATTAAGGAGAATAGCTCACAATTTGAAATATTTTCAGGGGTTTTGTGAAACAACTCTTCAAAGATTTACATATCTGATGCAGGACCATCTTGGGTCTTTGAGCAATCTTGCATCAACCAAAAACATTTCCTATTTTCCGTTGTTTGCATTATAATCATTGCAGTTGTTGGTTTCATGTTATGTGAAGCTTACATGATGTTGAGGACCTATTTTGGAACCTTATCCTATGAGCACATAAGCATCAGATGGACCGTGTCAAAGTTAGAGTTGTTTTACCTTGCGGCTGGAGCTGTATTTTCCTATTTTCTGCATGTTGATTTCACAACATGTAGTCGTTGATCCTTAATGAATAAACCTTTTCACTCTTGGGATATTAAATAGAATCTAAATTAATATCTTCACCTAAGACCAAAAATCCTAATTCATCATGAGTTGGGAGTTATGACCATTTTCCTCGGGTATCGATTTTTAGCCAGTTTCACACGAAACGTGGATTTTTTCATCTTGCGTGGTTTCGTATGATGAAATAGGACCTTGCTAAGTTAGGAACATGTTCTTGGATCATGTATAGACCTAAATGTAACCTTGCATTGAGTTTTGTTCATTCTTTCTTTAGTTTTGGTTTACTTTTCCAGCTTGGACCTATAATGTAATTAAATGTTTGATTGGACGACTTGTGGCTTAGTTGGTTATATAAGGAGTCTAGGTTGATGTAGAAGAGTAGGAGGAAGGATGATTATCAAGATACATCATTGGAGACAGATAGGATGCAAGCCGAGATTCTAGTTTCATAATTTCTTTGTATAAGGCTGAAACTTAGAAGGCCTCACAGCCAGGCATGTTAACTGATTTATTTTAATGACACTAGTTTGGGTTCCAGTTGCCTTGCTTCATATACATTGTGTGTTCATTATTCATGTAAATTATATATTTCTTCCATGTGTAACTTTGAGCAGGGCTTGTTTGTAGATTCAAGTGGATTCAAATATGCTTGACTCTACTTGAATTTACCCTGCCCCTATGTCAAGTGGTATTAGAGCGAGTTCTTTCTTATGGATTGGATCATGGAGAACCTTATTGGATTGGTTATAGGGTGGAAGATATAAGATCTGATCTATAACTTGTAGAAGGTTACGATCTTGTTGGAACCTGATTTTCAAGATGGTTTGTGGTAGAGAAAATGATAATGATATCATAAATATGATGAGGTAGATTGCAACTATACTTGAAGCTGTAGAGACAACCCAAAGAAGAGGTGCATATCTTGAAGATGTTGGTGATGAAGAAGAGGTAGTACCTAATCTTGAACCTGAAGTTGAGAAGGATGAGGAAAAACTTTTGAGAGTTTTGTCTAAGGCTAACTCCAGAGTTGCAGTTGAAGTTGCTTGCTATGATGGAAGACTTGAGACCGATGCACTTCTGGATTGGATCTCTGAGATGGATAAATACTTTGAGTATGAAGGTACTCCTGATGATAAGAAGGTTAAGATAGTAGTCACAAAGTTGAAAGGTCATGCATCTATTTGGTGGGATCATTTAAAAATTGAGAGATAGAAGAGAGGAAAAGAAAAGATCAAGACATGGATGAAGATGCTTGGAAAGATGAAGAAGAAGTTTCTTCCAGCTGATTACCAAGTTAGTTTGATGAGAAAAATGCAAAATTTGAGACAAAGGGACATAAGTGTGAAAGAATATACTGAGGAATTTTATAATTTGGATATTAGATCTAGACATGTGGATGATGAAGTTGAGAAGGTCGCTAGATACCTAAATGGTCTAAGGACATCGATTCAAGATGAGATCAACTATGTTAAAATAGATAGTGTGGAAGAAGCATACCAATTTTTCTTTGAAGGCAGAAGAGCGATTAACAAAAAGACATGATCAAAGACAAAGAGGAAGAAGTGGCAGATCTCAGAGAAGTAGGGGCATATCTTATGGAGAAAGTAGCAGATCTGACAATGCAGTACAAGATAAAGGATGGAAAGATGAACCTACTTGTTGTGGTCCCACAACCACGCTCCCCTTTCTTGGCCCTTATGGCCTCAAGGGCCCCCCTTCTACTTTTTTGCTTGCCTCATTTTGTCATCTTTAGGGTTGGTGTCCTTAGTCTTTTTTTATCTTTTTGGCCTTTTCGACCTTGTCGGCCTCTAGAACCTTTTGTTGGTCTGAAAGGTGCGAAAGGCCCCAGTAGGAATGTTTTGGCTAGTGAAGTTTTTGGCCATTTCGGCCTTGTCAATTTTCTATTCTTTCGGTGGCCGAAATGTGCGAAGGTGACGAGCGATCTCGGGTGGTTGTCTTTTTCAAACTTCTCAATGGTTGTCAATACTGAAGGTCTGACTCTCGCCGGAGTCGGCCTTTCAGTGTTTTCGGCCTATAGGACCTCCAAGATAGCTGAAAAGGCCGAAAGGCCGCCACACAGGGTGATGATGTCACTATATCTCGCACTGCCCATAAAAGGTGCGAAGGTCATTTTAAACCCTCACTTTGCGCATTTGCTCCTCCGTCATCCACTCGCTCTATTTTTCGCCGCTAGTTGCTTTCACTTCGTTTCACTCCCTTTTCCTTGCTGGTCTTCATCGGGCTCTTCGTCTTTTGGGTAGGTGGTCTTCCCCTCTTGGTTGTTTCTTCCATTTTGTTTGTTTGCATCCTCTTTTGTTTCTCATTTCTTGTTTAGGTCTAGGGTTTACATTTTTGGTCCTAGTCTTAGATGTAGGTTGTTTTTTAGGTTGGCCTTTTCGGCCTTAGGGATTTTCGAGGTAGTCACCCCACATCCCTAGGCAAGTTTGTGGTCAAACTCACCATCAGAATCATTTTTTGAGTCCGGCCCAAAACTCTAGTTTCAGATTTTCAGGGTCTAAAACTCGTGGAGCGTTCACCAGATTGAAAATCATCTAGGTCTACGTGCTGTCGGTGTTTTGGTGTTTTCTCACACTGAAACATTAGCATCCCTCAAAACCCCTGAAGGGAGTGATCTTGCCTTTTTTCATTCTCTGAGTTTGCGGCCCTTTCGACATTTTCAGACTTCGTGACTTATCAGACTTTCAAAGGTCCGATAACTCCAAGCAGTCTCTTCCCCTGCGAGAGCCCTTGTCTGTTTTTGCCCTCCAAGCTCTACAACCTTTCGACCTTTTTGGTCCTTTCAGCTTTTATAATGTTCAATAAGTGTGAAAGGATGAAAAGGCTGAAATGTCTTGTGTTTGCTTTAATAACTTGATTTCAACAAGTAATGGTGCTTTCTAGTCTCTTTTCTCTCACTATGTTACTGATTCAGGCCTGGTGCTCTTTTCCAGATATGGCCAAGAAGGTACTAGCATCTCTGGCAATGAAATACCAATTCAAAGGATACCGCCCACCATCTAAGGTGACGGACCTGCATGCTAGAATAACCGATACTGATATCAGAAATGTGAGTTGGAATGAATATCTGAACAAGTGTGCTCAACTGGTGGACCGCTTAGAGGACTGCACCTCATTGGTTCATTTCTCCCTAGTGAATGTAGTGGCACACCCTTTCTCGATCCAGTTGGTGGAGTTGATTAACACACTGGCCAACCACTATGTGCTAGATGAGCGCATGGTCAGAAATAGCATGGGAGAAGTGGTCCTGGACCTGAGGCCTAACAATATCAAGGATGTTTTCCATCTACCCAAGGGGGTAGATAAGTTCTTCAACTTCAATGTAAACAAGGGGATGGAATTTTACAATAAAGATACCCAGAGGGCTCAGAATATTGTCAACAATGAATACTTGATGCAGCCATTACCCAAGAATAGGCTAGATAGAATTGATATGAGGAGAGGTTATATGAAAGAAGATATTCAAGCCATTATCACAATGATAAGAAGGGTGTACGGCTTGCCCAAGTCCCATTAGCTGGAGCCCCAAATGATCTTCCTCATCCAAAAAATAAAAGAAAGAAAGGCAAGGTTCGATTGGGCCTCAATTCTAAGCAACCAGTTAGATGAACAACTGATTCGAGTAAAGAGAGATCCACACTTTTACATGACATCTTATGTTGTGTACTTACTAGCCGCCAGGGCAGTATATCCAAGGTTGACTAAGCTTGGAAACATCAGGGAACAAAACACATGGCCATTCACTTTGTATCCTCAATTGGTGCGAAAGGACTTCCTCGCACATAATAGCCCAGAATTTAGGATAGTTAATGATGCCTTCATCTTTGCAATCATCCACTCCATCGAAGGTGATTTTGTTAAAAGGCTATAAACAGAAGCAGTGGCCAAAGTGAAGGCCATTGGGGCATTTTATATTCAATTCAGAATGTTCACATACATTTAGGTGCAGGAAGCACTTTAGCACCCAAGAATCTCCCAAGATACCCTCCTGATAGGGTAGTTCTACTGGAGATAGCTAGGCAACTGTCTGATGCTCACGAGCATATCAAGCATAAGAAGAAACACTGCTAGAGATTCCCTATTTCAGTCGGTCCTCATTGTGTTCTGGACATGAAAGTTTGCAAGTCTTTGGTCGGAGAATGGGATGAATTCCCACTAGCAACCTACAGTCTGGTAAGGCCATATTTTGACCCCATTGGTACTTACAGCCACATAATGGGAAGACACTATATCCATGAGCCATATATTAAAGACCATTGGGCTAATTGTGTGGATGATTATGAAGTGAGAATCCATGACTATTGTCGGATGAGCCTAGAGTTGGCATAGGGTGCCCTTTCCTAGAAGATTCTGTAGAAGGTGTTGGAGGCCGATTCGGATAAAGTTTTGGATTCTATATATAACATAGATAAGGAATATAATAGGGCCATCCTAAATGCAGAAATAGATCAGGATGAGAATGATAGCATGGACTTTAGGGCCCAACATGTGGTCAAGCTGACAAGGTCGTGGGCTACTCGTCCTTTTCCTATGCAACCATTTCGTATAAAGAAACTCCTCGAGAAACCATCTCAAGGAAAGAAGAAGGGGGAAAAGATATTGGAACCCCAGTTTAAAGGGCCTGCCCCTCTAAAGCCTGAGACTGTATATCGCCACGAGCGCCCCACCACGTATGGTCTGGTCACACATTCCAAACCAATGAAAACTAGGATGATTGGGAGCATTGCTCCACTAGAGGTACCTTCATCAAGCGACCATAGTTCTCCCAGCTTGGAAAAGAGAACTAAGTTTAAAATAGTAGGACACAAGCTAGCTGGAGTAACCAATGGTCAGGTTTACAAAAGGAAAGCAGGCTCAACCCTTGCACAGATGGATACCCTGGAAGAAGAAGATGAAGATGTGCTGGATGAGATTCCCCTCAATAGGAGGACATGGTCAGTGGGATTCCTAAAGAAAAGGAGAATAATGGAAGACAACCCTAAGGATGATAAGGGAACTGCTCAGGTAGAGCCAATGAATTTGGATTCCTTAGGTGATGATGAATTCAACATCTCCAATTTTGTAGGCTAGCATGGGTCCAAAGAGGCTGCACAACACGCTCCTATGTAGTTCACTTGCCTTTTTAGTGGCATAGGAGAAGAGTTACCACAGGCACCTCAAAGGCAAAGTGAGGTTGAAATGGCCAAAGACCAGGAAGGAACTGCAAGACCCGAGAAGGAATCATCTGTTAAGATCACCTTAGAGGATGAAACAAGTACACAAGTACCTTTGGATGCTTTTGTTCCACCTCTACCCCCATCTCACTCTTTCACACTTCCCACCATTCCACTTCAAGAGCCTCCTACTACCACACTTTCCACTCCCGTACAGAATGCTCTGCTATCTCAGCAACCTTCTTCTTCCCATGTTCCTTTCCCAACTCCAACTCCACCAGCCTATTCTACCACTCCCATCGCATCTTCCACACCTCCCCCACTCAACATTCCTCCCCAAGTTCATATGGAGTCAATAGCCTAGAGCTCACAGGAACCAAAGAAAGAAGTTGAAGTCATCGACAGAGAAGGGGGAGAAGAAATTCATATTGGATCTGAGGAAGAGGGTGATAAGAGAGAATCAGAGATAGAAGAAGAACTACATACAAAAGAAGATAGGCCTCAAATGGATACTGAGGAGAAAATAGCTAATGAGCAACAGACGGCTATTGAGGGAGAGCCGGAACAAGGTATTGGGAATGAATAGGAAACAAAAGAAGAAGAAGTTCTAGAGGAGGTAAGGACAGAACACGTGGGGACTTCTATTGCATTGGCTGCTCCCTATGAGCCATTGAATGTGTCCTCAAAGCCCACTTGGTTTACCAAAGAGGTGTAACCAAGGGTTAGGGTATATACTGATGAAGACTTTGATATGACCGTGCTAGGACATGCCTTCCACCAAATGGCACCAATTCCCCAGGCAAAGAGAATGTTCTATGTAATGCAAGATCAGGCAGGAAGGTGGAAGGCACAGGTGGCTGTCCCCACAATGAATATTAGCATGAAGAAGATCACTCCGGAGGACTATGTGTTAGAAGAGGTGGACTTGGGAGAACCAACCAGAGAAGGTAGCAAAACCTTGGCTACTTTGGGTCTGAAGCATTCTCTGGGTTTCATGAGTAAAGATGAGGAAAGAATAAAAGCATTGGAAGAACATAATGAAGCAATGAAGAAATTCATTTTGAAGATGGCAGGTCCAATTGACCCAAATAACCTTGAAGCCTCATTACAAGCAATTTTGGAGAAGAAGTGGGATATAGACACTGACATTCCACATTATTTTGTACAGGCTTGTGTGGATTGGAAGTTAGATTTTGAGCAATTCTCTAGCTTATCTTTTAGGCGGATTTTAAGACCCTTTTGAGGAATTTTGGCAGCTATAGTTTCTTTGGTAGAGATCATGAGTGAGGAGAATGGGGTAGAAGAAACCATCCTAAATTGGCCAAAGGTATTAGATGAGTTGACAATGATAAGGAAGCAGCGCTTCCAGGTGCTAATGAAGATTTATGAAGGAGAAGAATTAGATAACTTTGAGGAATGGATCCAAGAGATAACAACGACATTGGCCATACTTGAGAAGGTGCTCAAAAGGTTGGATAAGAAAAGGGATGATGGCATGCTATTTTTAAATGAGTTACACGAGTTCTTTGAGGGGTTAGAGTTAGATCTGTTCGATGATGATGATGATAAGACTATGCACCTGGTGAGTGATATTGTCAATCAGTACTTGAATATATTCTGATGGGTAAAGACAAAGGAGGATCTTCAACAAATATTTTATCAAAGGGAGGAGATTCAGAAAATGTTGCCTCGTGAGGCAAAATAAAGGCTTTTGCCAGGGGATTGAAAGAGTACGGAGACAGACATAAGGATATTCTCCAAGGCATTAAGATGCTAGACTTCAATGAGGTGTTGGAGTTGGTGGATAGATTCAAGAAGGCACATCCAAAAGTACCTTCTAGTTAGTGGACCTCCAGTTTAAGATCTGTCAGATCCCATGTACAGAAAATGTAGTTTTGGTACTTAGTCATTTTTTCAATGAAAGATTTTCGGCCATTTCGGCCATGGGGAGTTTTCGGCCACCTAGAAGTCTGACAACTCCGACAACTCCGCAGTAGTAGAGATAAGGGTGGAACTTAGCTAATTTTGGGTGTTGCATTTTCAGACCAAGTGTCGGGTTTTGGGCATGTCTAGGAGTTGAATCTAGTTTTCTCAGAGATCACTTCTTAGTCATTTGGGCTTCTTTCTTGGGATCATTTGGGCATGATTGTGGGATCTCTTTCAGTCAGGACTACATAGAGCAACTAAAGCCAATGATCTAGGGGACAAACATGAATATCACCACATGCATGAACCAGTTCCAGCCCGTTTTCAAGATATCTAATGCTTGTTTTGATCAAATATTTGTAATGCACAAGGTCTAACTCCATGCTAGGATAGTTTAGCTAAGCTTTAAGAGTATTTTATTTAATGCAAAGCTATAGTTTTAGTTTTACTTTGAAGTTTGATTGCAGTAAAACCCTAGCTGTGAAAATAAGAGCAGAGCTCTATAAATTGTAATAAAATGATGTAATTAGAGTCGACTTGATCATTAATACAAGATATAGAATTGGTGCTTCATTCATGGTGTGATTCTTCTTCTGTCTATGCAAAATTTGTGAATGTGTGATTTTCTCATTCTTTGTTTCAAAGAGCCAATTGGTTGTTTAGTGATTTTAAGTCTGTGATCTTTTAGTTCAGTGTTTGCTAGTATGACATTGCTGTGTTGTGACAAATTTTTGAGAAGATTATTCTTTGGTGCCTAAAGATTGACTTGTCTCATGTGTGTGTGCATCTAGAGTGGGTTTGTGATTTGATGAGTTTTGACTTATCATACGCCTGCATTTGTTCAACTTCTGTTGATGATTGCATCCGTTCAATTGAAGATTGTGACATGATCTGATCTTTATTCTGTGGATTTTCTCATCTTCTTGGTTCTTTAATTCGCATGGTGGTGTTATGCTAGCATATGTCCAATAGGTTTCATTTCATCAATTTCTTTCAAAGCTCTTGTTACCTTACATCTTCTAACCCTCTTTGCGAGTTATTTTAGTAGATCAATTAAATCAGCATTGCTTTCATTCTTAAAAGCTGAAAATTGTATCAAAAAGAGATATCTTGGTTTCCCAAGGTTTATTTTACAGTTTCCCTTGAGAAAAGAACCAACAAAGGCCTCCTTGTTAAAGAGATTCATATTTGTCTTCCGTTGAGCTATCCAAGCAGTTGAGACCCAGCCAGAAGGAACCTTGAGATTGATTCCTTCAGTCTTCCAAGAGGGGAATTTGCTCAATGAAAATTCCTAGCCGTTGTCCTCGTGTGAAAATGATGCTCAACAAAAGTGGTGCTAGAAGGAGGGCCCTCAAAAGGGACACCCTGCAATATTGGACCGTTCTCCCCTGAGAGATTCTGACGAGTCCTTAGATCTTCACTGAACAAAGGAGAGTTCCTTGAACTTACAGAGTTTCACAGACCTCACAGCAGAAAAACAAAGAACAGAGAGGAAACCTTAGATCATTTAGATCTTCTTCCAATTCCAACCTTTTCTGCCCCGCCTGCTACTCCGCCACCACCAGTTCTGATGGCATTTTTGCAAATGCCCAAAGTTCACCACTGGACTTGCAGGGACAGCTCCATCAGCTACCCAAATATCCTGAAAAGTTCTGCCCATGATTCATCTATGGAGAATCTAGGATAGCGGAAGAACACGTCCATGCATTCAAAGAATTGTGCAATCGGAAAGAGATTGCTCATCAAGATGTCGTGTGCCACCTCTTCCCATACACACTGGGAGAGTTCACATATAATTGGTATCTGAACTTACCACAAGGATCCATTACTACCTAGCAGGAGTTTGAAACAAAATTCCTTAATCAATTCAAACTATATGTGGATCTGACAACTCTCCATCACCAGTTCATTTCGGTAAGAAAAGACCTCAACGAATCTATCACCGTGTTCAACCACCATTTTCACAAGATGTATCAGAAGCTTGAGGCTCCATACACAGTGCTGGTTGGCGCCACCATACAAGTATACTTACATGCCTTGGACCCACTAATATCCATATTCCTAAAGAGATTGCCTCCAGTAGACATCAATACTCTGGAGAAAGTGTGTAACGAAGCTATCTTGTTCACTCAACAAATGAACCCACAAGCGGGAGGAAGGTATGGTGTCCCACCTACGTTGACAAACATGGTCACAACTGGTCCATTCATAGCAAACAATCAAGTACCAATGCACCAAACCCTGAAGATCAATGCGGTGCCAACTCCATACGTCACTGCCCCACCACTGACCATCACATACCTAGGGTATGACACACACAGGGCTGCCTTGTGTGAGAAAAAGGTCACTGTCCCAAATGAACCAGACCAAGCCCTAGTTAGTGAGTTGGATGCCATGAAGAAGATGCTGTCCTAATTAACTGGGGAGATCACACGGATGAAGCTCAACCCGACTCCAAATCAAGGAAATCCCCCACGACCAGCTGCTGCCCTGAATAATTACTCTCAGAATCATAATCGTAGCTATGGAAATTATAACAACAACAATAACAATAGTGGGGGGGGGGGGAGTTATGGGAATAGCTCTCAAGACAAACAATTTGGACAACAAAGGGCAAATAAGACTTGGAATACATGCCTGAACAATGGTAGTATCCCCACAAGTAATGCCAATTTCTTCAGCTCATCAGAAACCAGCTACACCTAAGGTCCTAGTATGCATCAGCCATATTTCAAGTATAGGGGGGAGTATGATAATCAAACCTAGGATTCTGAGAGCTCCCAAGCTCATTTCAACACCATGGCATTCGAGTCATACGATCCAAGTTCAGATGGAACTCTGGTCAATAGCACTTCAAAGGAAGAGTTTGTTTTCCCATTCAACCAAGAGAGCCAACCAGAATATTTTGAGGCCCATGCTTTCCAAAATGGCAATAGAAATACCCACAATTTGAGAAGTAGAAGGGAGCCCCTGATGGATGGCATTCCTCCAAGTATGTAGCCCATTCCACTTGACCCGAGGGCCAGTAATAACCCTATACCACCAAGGGGACCCAACACCATGGATGCCTAGACAACATCATATCAACTGATCATATCTAAAGGCCCAGTCGGGGCCAACGAAAGGTATAGTGCAGTACAGGAACTAAAAAGGGTTAGAAAAAACATGTCAATGTACGATATGTTGCAGAGTTGTCCCGTTCAAAGGGAAGCCCTCCTAAAGACCTTGGATCATTCCAAGCCAACTTCCCCAAGCAATAATGCCAACAATGTGTCTAATGTGAATGCAACAGAGGCAATGTCAACCATGTTCAAAGATAGGGTCGAAGTGCCTCCGTTCTTGCTCAGCCTCAAAATATTCAAAAAAAACCTACACAACTATTTGATCGACTCAGGTGCTTCATGTAATGTAATGCCACTATCTATATGCCAGAGATTAGGAATGAATCCTCAGCCAACTAATCATGTGGTGATCCAACTTGATAAAACATAAGTCAAAGTCATTGGGGGTTTTGAAGGACACACAGATTCAACTAATGGCTGAACCTAGGATCTAGGATTGCATCGATGTTCATGTGGTGGACATCCCAGAAACCTACGACATGCTGCTCAGTCGGGAATGGACATGATCTTTAAGGGGTTGGTTCTGTACTGATTTTACCCAACTATGGCTGCCATGGAAGGGGCTCAACAATCAAATTAAGATTGATGCAGAACCTAAACTCAAGCAGATGATAATAGAGTATAACACCCCGAATGAAGTTTTTTTCTCATAGGTCAATTTAGGAGTATATCATTTTGACAAAGCCTTCACATTCAGCCTCAAAGGTGAAGAGGATTTTGATAATAGCCCAGTGCAAGGATTGATAGATGCCCAGATTTCAGATGAAGTCTTCGTGGAATTCATAATAGGCATGACAAAGAACATGAGACACCTTGGCAGAGACGTTGACCCAAATATACTTATGTTATTAGGTTACTATCACCTCCATCAGACCAATCATTCAGAATTTACCTACTGAGATTGTCAATAGGCGGTTATTCAGGTAGTCAGCCAGATGTCAGACGCACCCCAGCTTAGTGGAGACACAACAGAGGACTCAAAGGAGGAAGGTCTCCCCCTTCATGAACAACCTGAGGTCCCTACAGTAGAGGATTTTTTGCAAGAAGAATTGAGTTCCTTTGATGATGGTTGCTTGCCCCCGTGCGATGAAATATGTCACAAGGCCCAGGCAAAGCAAAAAATGAAATGGGTCCCTTTGTCGAGAAGGGAAAACCCTGAGGAAGAGACATCGAGAACCCCAGAACCAAAAGACCTATCTCCCCCCCAACTTCTGGTGTACCCCAAGATAAGATACCTCCATAAGAAGTGATTCCAGAACCCCAAATCAAGAGATCCTTCAATAAGAATCACTCAATCTAGAAACTTCATTTTGACGGATCCAAGTGTAAGCTAGGAGCCGGAACAGGGATCAAGTTAATCAACCCTTGTGGGGGCTCATATTATGCTACCTACTGATTGTAGTTCCTCTAAACTAATAATGTTGTCGAGTATGAAGCTCTAGTTTGGGGTCTCCTCCTCGCACATGAGAGAAAGGTAAAAGCAATTGCTGTGGAAGATGATTCACAATTGATCATCTAGCAGATCAAAAGTTAGTACTCCTATACGGATAAATGACTGATCTCATGCCGCAACCACATTTGGGATTTAATTAAAGATTTTGAAGCCTTTAGCATTCAAAGCATCCCAAAGAGAAGGAATATTGTTGCCGACACTTTAGTATTGTTTGCAAGTTCCTTGCAACCGCTAGAGAAGTCTAAGTTGAAAACTTTCTCCATAGAACTTGTGGCTGTGCCCGTTGTCCCTGATAACATAAAAAAATTCCAAGTATTTCATGATGATCAACAAATCCTAGAATTCATTATGAATGCTGGGATCTTTGAAAAATAGAACATTGACGAAGAAGGTGAAACAGAGGAGCCCGATGACTTGGGGATTTTGAACTTGAAAAAAATTTCCATTTTGAAGGGCATGGTAGCCTTACAAAGGATCTTTGATAAAGATGAACACACTCAAGAAAGAGGGAAAACCCCAGTACTAAATGGAGATGATTGCGAGCTCTACAACCTGGGAACACAACTCGAACCCAGGGAGGTCCGTATAGGCAAGGTTGGCACACCAGAGGAGAAGAAACAGATGGTCAAGCTACCTGCTGAGTACAAAGATGTCATAGCATGGTGCTATGAAGATCTGAAGACCTATGACCCCAGCGTCATAGCCCACAACATCCCGCTGAACCCAGATGCTAAACATTTCCGCTAGAGGCAAAGACTGGTTAACCCAGTGAACGAGCCAGTGATCCAAAAAGAGGTACAAAAATTTCTTGATGCTAAGATAATTTTTCCCATCAGGCATTCAACTTGGGTAGCCAACCTGGTCCTCATAAGGAAGAAAAGTGGAGAGGTTCGGCTCTGCGTGGATTTTAGAAATCTAAACAGATCTTCTCAGAAGGAAAACTATCCTTTTCCTTCTTTGGACAAAGTGTTACAAGTAGTCAATGGCTCTCAAATGATGTCCTTTTTGGATGGCTACTCAGGGTACAACCAAGTCATGGTGAAGGAAGAAGACCACTTGAAGATGGCCTTCACTATGAAATGGGGAACATTTTCCTACCACCGCATGCCATTTAGCCTAATCAATGCAAGAGCTACCTTCCAACGGGCTATGGATGAGGCATTCAAAGGTCTGGTCAACAAGTGCATCATTATATACATGGATTACCTCATAGTTTTCTCTAGGAACCAGGCGGACCACATTGGAGATCTACGAAAAGTTTTGAAGAGGTGTCGACACTATGGGATTTCCTTGAACCCTAAGAAGTGCATTTTCAGGGTGACACAAGGTAAACTCCTCGGGTACATTATATCTGAAACAGGTATGTCAATTGACCCCAAAAGGGTCGAGGCTATCCTTAAATTAGTCCCACCAAACAGTAGGAAGGAATTGGAGTCTTTTTTCAGGAAAATCAACTTTGTCCAGAAATTTATCAGTGGATTTGCAGAGATAGTGCGCCCCTTGAACGATATGTTAAAAAAGGATGCTAAAATCAAATGGAATGCTCCAGCTAAAGGGGCATTCAAGGAAATTAAGACGTCCATTGCCATGGCTCTAGTCTTGGTCAGTCCTAATTATCTACTACCATTTAAGGTCTACTCTTTTGCTTCAGAACATTCATGTGCAGGGATCCTCACGTAGAAAAAAGAAGGCAAATATGAAAGGCCAATTGCTTTCATGAGCTGCCCACTGAAGAATACAGAGCTCAAATATCCTAGTTTGGACAAATAGTCTTTCACCTTGGTCAAGGCTATCAAAAAATTCAGACATTACATACTAGGAAGTAAGGTCATTGCTATTGTTCCAGATCCAGCAGTCAAATCTTTATTAATGCAAAATGAACTCAGGGAATGAAGAGGCAAATGGATGGCAATATTGCAGGAGTTCGATACTGAGATACAACCAATGAAATTGGTGAGGGGTCAAGGTCTCACTAAGATGATAGCTGAAACAGAACAAGGAATGGTGTGCCAGGTGTACACCAGTAAAGGAATAATCATTGATGTATGGTATCAAGACATAGTCTACTACTTGCTGCAAAACTGTTGTCCAGATGGATTGAATGGTTCTCAATGGAGAGCACTAAAGAATAAGAGTAGTTCATACATGTTGAAAAATGGGAATCTCTACAAATGCAATTATGACAGATTATATCTACGATGTTTAGACCGAACAGAAGTGGAGCTAGTTCTCATAGAATTTCACAACAAGTATGGTACGGGACATGGATCTGCAGAAGCCACAGCTCATCAGATACTAAGATTTGGCTATTACTGGCCAACTTTATTCAAAGATACCCACGAACATGTGCGCTCTTTCCATGTTTTCCAAACCAACGCCATTCAAGAGAGACACCTAGTGATGCCCTTACAATCGATATATGAGGTGCATCCATTCGCCCAATGGGGGCTGGATTTCATGGGGATGATCAATCCCCCATCCTCAGTAGGCCACCGATACATCTTAACTGCAACTGATTACTATACACGCTGGACGGAGGCACAGGTTATGAAAAATTATACCACAAAAGTGATCACCAAGTTCCTGGAAGAGTTCATCATCACAAGGTTCGGCATGCCCTTTTTCTTGGTATGCGATAATGCTCCTTACTTTTTATCTGTGGGTCTCATTCAATGGGCTTTCGAGAACTAGGTAATTATTAAATTCTACTCTAATTACTACTCGCAAGGAAACAGAGTCGCTGAGTCCACCAACAAGAATATGACAACGGTAATCAAATGTCTGTTAGATGATAATCCCAGAGATTGGCACACCCAGTTGAAATATGCTCTGTGGACAGATCGGGTCAGAATCAAGAATGCCTTGGGGAATTCTCCCTACCAATTAGTATATGGTTTGCAACCCATCTTTTCAATGAACCTAAAAATATAAATCTTGAGATTCATGGATCAATACGTCGAGGGTGAGGATCATGTGCAGATTCATCTTATGAATTTGTTGAACCTCGAAGAAAAATGAACCATGGCCCTAGAACACGTAGCCAAACACTAGGCTATCGTCAAACGATGGTTTGACAAAAGAGCAACTGTGAAAGCTTTGCAAATTTCTGATTTGGTCCTAATGTGGGATAAAGCAAAAGAAAAACCAGAAAGCCACACAAAATTCCAACATCTATGGATAGGCCCATTCCAAATAGCTGAGATCCTAGGAGAAAATACCTTTCAGATTAGTTCTCTCAATGGAGAATTGGTCCCATTACCAATCAATGGCCAGTTTCTGAAGCACTATTTCGGGACTTGATTGGTTCATTGTACTTTAGTGTATATTCTTGTATTTTATTGTTTTCATTTGTTTCATTGGGTTGGGGTCGATCTTGTCATCCATTTCTTTTCTTTGTTTGTAGGGGGGGTCTGGGTTTTCTTTTTGAGCGATCCTTTCAGGTAGCCCAGGCCTCAAGTTAAGATTCCCATGGCTTGAACTACGGGGATAGCTCTATCTTGTAGTGAGCCAAGGATAGGGATAGGAGGAAAGATTGCTCCTTTTCAGAATCCTTGGGAGTGTAGGCTAGATTGAAGCATCCTCAACACTGAAACACATTTTAAAAAGAAAATTCTAAGTCACGAGCTTCTCTAGGTGAGATTCCAATTTGCGCCAGGAAGTGTCCACAGTCACAAAGAAAGCCTGAAAGTCAGAAACCTTCCCGGACTGAAATATAGACTAACAAAAAAAAGAGCAAGAAAATGAAAGGGAGGAACGCATAAAGATAAGATAAACAAAGAGATGCTTGAAACCAGGATAGCACAGTCTAAGCGCTGCCCTAGTTTTCCAAAAAAACAAAAGACAGAAAAAGCTACAGAAGGCATTTTCTAAAGCCACAAGGAGCATCAAAGTAGTTCACATGGAATAAAATTTGCTGATAGATGGGTGCTCTTGAAGGAATTTGCTTAAAGCTTAAAGTAAATCTAGTCTAAGAGCCCTCCTATGAAGTTTAAGCACTTCTACTAAAGTTCATCTGCAGTCAGGAAAGGGTGACTTTGACAACCTCTATCGGGGCTATCAACACCTGCCTGGTAATAGAGCAAGGTCAAAATGACTTATGGTCAACTTTTGATTGATGAGCACTGATCTAGCAATAAGAGGTAGATCATTGAGGGGAGCTTATGGAGAGAGTTTTCTAGGGAAATTGAACTCACACTCACACACACTAGATGCAGACATCATGGTTTTCTCAACCTTGGTGACATTAAAAGGCACACCCTATCTAATAATCTTCGTACTTGGCTCATTGCGCATCAGGGACTATCTCCAAATCAACTGGCTATAAGGTATTCTCATCATTTTCCATTCTTTATTTGGGCTATTTGTTGTGGTCCCACAACCACGCTCCCCTTTCTTGGCCCTTATGGCCTCAGGGCCCCCCTTCTGCTTTTTTTCTTGCCTCGCTTTATCATCTTTAGGGTTGGTGTCCTTATTTTTTTTAAAGCTTTTTGGCCTTTTCAGCCTTGTCGGCCTTGTAAGCCTCTAGAACCTTTCGGTGGTCCAAATGGTGCGAAAGGCCCCAGCAGGAACGTTTTGGCTAGCGAAGTTTCTGGCCATTTCGGCCTTGTCAGTTTTTCATTCTTTCAGTGGCCGAAATATGCGAAGGTGATGAGCAATCTCGGGTGGCTATCTTTTTCAGACTTCTTGATGGTCATCAATACCAAAGGTTCGACTCTCACCGGAGTCGGCCATTTGGTCTTTTTGGCCTATCAGACCTCTGAGATAGCTGAAAAGGTCGAAAGGCCACCGCACAGGGTGATGACATCACTAGATCTCGCACTGCCTATAAAAGGCGTGAAGGTCATTTCAAACCCTCACTTTGTGCATTTTCTCCTCCTTCATCTGCTCACTCTATTTTTTGCCGCCAGTTGCTTTCACTTCATTTTTCTCCCTTTACCTCCCTGGTCTTCGTTGGGCTCTTCATCTTTTCGGTAGGTGGTCTTCCCCTCTTGGTTGATTCTTCATTTTTGTTTATTTGCATCCTCTTTTGTTTCTTGTTTCTTATTGAGGTCTAGGATTTGCATTTTCGGTCTTAGTCTTAGGTGTAGGTTGTTTTTTAGGTCAGCCTTTTTGGTCTTAGGGATTGTTGAGGTAGTCACCTCACATCCCTAGGTGAGTTTGTGGTCAAACTCACCGTCGGACTCATTTTTTGAGTCTGGCCCAAAACCCTAGTTTTAGACTTTCGGGGTCTGAAACTTGCGGAGCGTTCACCAAATTGGAAATCATCTAAGTCCGCGTGCTATCGACATTTCAGTGTTTTTGCACACCGAAACATTAGCATCCCCTGAAACCCCTGAAGGGAGAGATCTTGCCTTTTTTCATTCTCTGGGTTTGCTGCCCTTTCAGCATTTTCAAACTTCGTGACTTATCAGACTTTTGGAGGTTCGATAACTCTGGGCAGTCTCTTCCCTCACCAGAGCCCTTGTCCGTTTTTGCCCTCCAAGCTCTGTGACCTTTCGGCCTTTTTGGTCCTTTCAGCTTTTAGAATGTCTGATAAGTGTGAAAAGCTAAAAAGGCCGAAATGTTTGGTGTTTGCTTTAATAACTTGATTTTAGCAAGTAATTGTACTTTCCAATTTCTTTTCTCTCACTATGTTACTGATTTAGGCCTAGTGCTCTTTTGCAGATATGGCCAAGAAGGTACTGGCATCTCTGGCAATGAAATACCAATTCAAAGGATACCACCCACCATCTAAGGTGATGGACCTGCACGCCGAAATAATCGATACTGATATCAGAAATTTGAGTTGGAACGAATATCTAAACAAGTGTGCTCAACTGGCGGGCCACTTAGAGGACTGCACCTCATTGGTTCATTGCTCCCTAGTGGATGTAGTGGCACACCCTATCTCGATCCAATCGGTGGAGTTGATTAACACACTGGCCAACTGCTATGTGTCAGATGAGCGCATGGTCAGAAATAGCATGGGAGAAGTGGTCCTGGACCTGAGGCCTGACAATATTGAGGATGTTTTCCATCTACCCAAGCGGGTAGATAAGTTCTTCAACTTCAATGTAAACAAGGGGATGGAATTTTACAATAAAGATACCCAGAGGGCTCACAATATTGTCAACAATGAATACTTGATGCAGCCATTGCCCAAGAATAGGCTGGATAGAATTGATATGAGGAGAGGTTATATGAAAGAAGATATCCAAGCCGCTATCACAATGATAAGCAGGGTGTACGGCCTACCTAAGTCCCATCAGCTGGAGCCCTGGATGATCTTCCTCATCTAGAAAATAAAAGAAAGACAAGAAAGGTTCGATTGGGCCTGAATTCTAAGTGACCAGTTGGATGAACAGCTGATTCGGGTAAAGACAGATCCCCACTTTTACATGACATCTTATGTTGTGTACTTACTAGCTGCCAGGGTAGTATATCTAGGGTTGACTAAGGTTGGAAACATCGGGGAACAAAACACATGGCCTTTCACTTTTTATCCTCAATTGGTGGGAAAGGATTTCCTCGCACATAATAGCCCAGAATTTAGGATAGTTAATGATGCCTTCGTCTTTGCAATCATCCGCTCCATCGAAGGTGATTTCACTAAAAGGATATCAATAGAAGCAGCAGCCAAAGTGAAGGCCATTGGGGCATTTTATATTCAATTCAGAATGTTCACATACATTCAGGTGGTAGGAAGCACTTTAGCACCCAAGAATCTCCCAAGATACCCTCCTGTTAGGGTAGTTCTACTGGAGATAGCTAGGCAACTGTCTGATGCTCATGAGCATATCAAGCATAAGAAGAAACACTGTTGGAGCGTCCCTATTTCAGTAGGTCCTCATTGTGTTTCAGACATGAAAATTTGCAAGTCTTTGGTCAGAGAATGGGATGAATTCCCACTGGCAACCTATAGTCTAGTAAGGCCACATTTTGACCCCATTGGTACTTACAGCCACATAATCGAAAGACACTATATCCATGAGCCGCATATTGAAGACCATTGGGCAAATTGTGTGGATGATTATGAAGTGAGAATTCGTGACTATTGTCAGATGAGCCTAGAGTTGGCACAGGGTGCCCTTTCCTTGAAGATTTCATAGAAGGCATTGGAGGCTGATTCGGATAAAGTTCTAGATTCTATATATAACACGAATAAGGTATATAATAGGGCCATCCTAAATGCAGAAATAGACCGAGATGAGAATGATAGCATGGACTTCAAGGCCCGACATGTGGTCAAGCTGACAATGTCGTGGGTTGCTTGTCCTTTTCCTATGCAACCACTTCCTATAAAGAAACTCCCCGAGAAACCATCTCGAGGAAAGAAGAAGCGGGAAAAGATACTGGAACCTTAGTTTAAAGGGGCTGCCCCTCTAGAGCCCGAGACTGTATATCACTAGGAGCGGCCCACTGTGTATGGTCCAGTCACACATTCCAAATTAGTGAAAACCAAGATGACTGGGAGCATTGCTCCACTAGAGGTACCTTCATCAGGTGAGCATAGTTCTCTTGGCTCAGAAAAGAGAACTAATTTTAAAATAGTAGGACCCAAGCCGGTTGGAGTAACCAAGGGTCACATTTACAAAAGGAAAGTGGGCTGAACCCCTACATAGATGGATACCCTAGAAGAAGAAGATGAAGATGTGTTGGATGAGATTACCCTCAATAGGAGGACACGTCAGTGGGATTCTAGAAGAAAAGGAAAATAATGGAAGATGACCCTTAGGATGATAATGGAGCTGCTCAGGTAGAGCCAATGAATTTGGATGCCTTAGGTGATGATGAATTCAACATCTCCAATTTTGCAGGCTTGCATGGTTTCAAACAGGCTGAACAATAGGCTCCTATGCAGTTCACTAGCCTTTTTAGTGGCATAGGAGAAGAGTTACCACAGGCACCTCAAAGGCGAAGTGAGGTTGAAATGGCCATAGACCAGGAAGGAATTGTAGGACCTGAGAAGGAATCATCTGGTAAGATCACCTCCGAGGAGGAAACAAGTACACAACTACCTTTGGATGCTTCTATTCTGCCTCCACCCCCATCTCACTCTTTCACACTTCCCACCATTCCACTTCAAGAGCCTCCTACTACCCCGCTTTCCACTCCCGTATAGAATGCTCCGCTATCTTAGCAACCTTCTTCTTCCCATGTTCCTTTCCCAACTCCAACTCCACCAGCCTATTGTACCACTCCCCTTGCATCTTCCACACCTCCCCCACTCAACATTCCTCCCCAAGTTCATATGGAGTCAATACCCCAGAGCTCACAGGAACTAGAGAAAGAAGTTGAAGTCATCGACAGAGAAGGGGGAGAAGAAATTCATATTGGATCTGAGGAAGAGGGTGATAAGGGAGAATCACAGACAGAAGAAGATCTACATACAAAAGAAGATAGGCCTCAAATGGATACTGAGGAGCAAACAACTGATGAGCAATAGATAGCTATTAAGGGAGAGCCGGAACAAGGTATTGGGAATGAGTAGGAAATAGAAGAAGAAGAAGTTCCAGAGGAGGTAAGGACAGAACACATGGGGACTTCTACTGCATTGGCTACTCCCTATGAGCCATTGAATGTGTCCTCAAAGGCCACTTGGTTTACCAAAGAGGTGCAACCAAGGGTTAGGGTATATACTGATGAAGAGGTTGATATGACCGTGCTAGGACACACCTTCCACCAAATGGCACCAGTTCTCCAGGCAAAGAGAATGTCCTATGTAACGCAAGATCAGGTAGGAAGGTGGAAGGCACAGGTGGCTGTCCCCACAATGAGTATTAGCACAAAGGAGATCACTCCAGATGACTATGTGTTAGAAGAGGTGGACTTGGGAGAACCAACCAGAGAAGGTAGAAAAACCTTGGCTACTTTGGGTCTGAAGCATGCTCTGGGTTTCATGAGTAAAGATGAGGAAAGAATAAAAGCATTGGAAGAACATAATGAAGCAATGAAGGAATTCATTTTGAAGACGGCGGTTCCAATTGACCCAAATAACCCCGAAGCCTCATTACAAGAAATTTTGGAGAAGAAGTGGGATATAGACACTGACATTCCACATTCTTTTGTACATGCTTGTGCAGATTGGAAGCTAGATTTTGAGCAATTCGCTAGCTTATCTCTTAGGTGGATTTTAAGACCCTTTTGAGGCATTTTGGTAGGGATAGTTTCTTTGGTAGAGATCATGAGTGAGGAGAATGGGGTAGAAGAAACCATCCTAAATTGGCAAAAGGTATTAGATGAGTTGACAATGATAAGGAAGCAGTGCTTCTAGGTGCTAATGAAGATTTATGAAGGAGCATAATTAGATAACTTTGAGGAATGGACCCAAGAGATAACAGTGGCATTGGCCATACTTGAGAAGGTGCTCAAAAGGTTGGATAAGAAAAGAGATGATGATGTGCTATTTGTAAATGAGTTACATGAGTTCTTTGAGGGGTTAGATTTAGATCTATTCAATGATGATGATGATAAGACTATGCACCCGGTGAGTGATATTGTCAATCAGTACTTGAATATATTATGATGGGTAAAGACAAAGGAGGATCTTCAGCAAATGTTTTATCAAAGGGAGGAGATTTAGAAAATGCTGCCTCATAAGGAAGAAATAAAAGCTTTTGCCAGGGGATTGAAAGAGTACGGAGACAGACAAAAAGAGATTCTCCAAGGCATTAAGATGTCAGACTTCAATGAGGTGTTGGAGTTGGTGGATAGATTCAAGAAGGCACATCCAAAAGTACCTTCTAGCGAGTGGACCTCCAGTTTAAGATCTGTCAGCTCCCATGTACAAAAAATGCAGTTTTGGTACTTAGTCATTTTTTCAGTGCAAGATTTTCAGCCATTTCGGCCATGGGGAGTTTTTGGCCACCTAGAAGTTTGAAAAATCTGACAACTCCGTAGTAGTAGAGATAAGGGTAGCACTTAGCCAATTTTGGGTGTTGCATTTTTCGACCAAGTGTCAGGTTTTGGGCATTTTTTGGGCATGTCCAGGAGTTGACTCTAGTTTTCTTAGAGATCACTTCTCAGTCATCTGGGCTTCTTTCTTGGGATTGTTTGGGCATGATTTTGGGATCTCTTTCAGTCAGGACTATGTAGAGCAACTAATGCCAATGATCCAGGGGACATACATGAAGATCACCACACGCATGAACCAGTTCCAGCTCATTTTTGAGATATCTAATGCTTGTTTTAATCAAATCTTTGTAATGCACGAGGTCTAACTCTATGCTAGGATAGTTTAGCTAAGCTTTAAGAGCAGTTTATTTAATGCAAAGCTTTAGTTTTAGTTTTACTTTGAAGTTTAATTGCAATAAAAACCTAGCTGCGAAAATAAGAGCAGAGCTCTATAAATTGTAATAAAATGATGTAATTAGGGTCGACTTGATCATTAATACAAGATATACAATTGATGCTTTATTCATGGTGTGATTCTTCAGCTGTCTATGTGAAATTTGTGAATGTGTGATTTTCTCATTCTTTGTTTCAAAGAGCCAATTGGTTGTTTAGTGATTTTAAGTCTGTGATCTTTTAGTTCGATGTTTGTTGGTATTACATTGCTGTGTTGTGACAAATTTCTGAGAGGATTATTCTTTGGTGCCTAAAGATTGACTTGTCTTACATGTGCATGCATCTGGAGTGGCTTCGTGATCTGATGAGTTTTGACTTATCATACGCCTGCATTTGTTCAACTTCCATCGATGATTGCATCCATTCAGCTGAAGATTGTGACATGATCTGATCTCTATTGTGTGGGTTTTCTCATCTTCTTGGTTCTTTAATTCGCATGGTGGTGTTATGATAGCATATGTCCAATAGGTTTCATTTCAGCAATTTCTTTCAAAGCTCTTGTTACCTTACATCTGCTAACCCTCTTTGCAAGTTATTTCAATAGATCAATTAAATCAGCATTGCTTTCATTCTTAAAATCTGAAAATCGTATCAAAAAGAGATATCTTGGTTTCCCAAGGTTTATTTTATAGTTTCCCTTGAGAAAAGAACCAGCAAAGGCCTCCTTGTTAAAGAGATTCATATTTGTCTTCCGTTGAGCTATCCAAGCAGTTGAGACCCAGCCAGAGGGAACCTAGAGATTGATTCCGTTAGTCTTCCAAGAGGGGAAGTTGCTCAACACAAATTCCTAGCCATTGTCCTCGTGTAAAAATGATGCTCAACACTACTGGTAGAAGAGGTAATTACTCTAGAGGTAGCTATACTAGTTACTCTAGGAATAACAATAGTGGTAATTAGTCAACAATTTATGAACTTATTATTTCACTAAAAGCACAATTAAACAAGTTTAGGGGTCATGACATTTCAAAAATTTTAACGAGAATATTTGAGGAATAGATGTGAGAATTACATTTTTAAAGTACAACATGACTTTTTCATATGTGAAATGCATGTAGATATATTAGGTTGCATTTGATTCCATCATTTCCATCATTTTTAGATTGCTAGGCATCTTGTGTAGGGTAAGGTATTCTTTCAGTAGGAAGAATTTTGGGAAAGTGTAAGTTTTGTGGTTGGGTGGAAAGTGCCCAAGCCATGCTTTCATCTCTTAGTTTACAAATGATCATTGGGTTAGTGGTAGTTGTAGATCAATAATTTTTAATCTTAATGTATTGTTGTGTTTGACATTTATAAAATCATAACATACAATTGGGCATCAAATATTTAAAATCAAACACATTCACATGAGTAAATCTCTAATATTCTCTAGATAAAACATAAAGGTATTTAAATTAAGTCAATAGCACACAACTAAATTACTATATGCTCTATTCTATATGATATAAATGAATATTTTGACAATAATAAATATCTATTTAGAAAGAATAAGATGATATATAGTGGACAAGAAAATCTACAAAGATAAGCACACATAAAACATATATTTTTTTGATTAATATAAGATTGTCTCTAATCTTGAGATGCTCTGTCATAAACTTAAAATTTATATTGAAGATAAAGATGAACAATCCAATCTTTTGTATTTCCCTCTAAGTCATTTTCCCTCTTAAGAATAATTTTCCTCTAAAGTGAATGGATGTGTTATGTATTCAATTTTTTAATAGCTAGAAAGATTATAAAGTGTTAGAAACTTCCTAGAGAAGGCCCCTATCATCCTTAAAAGCTATATTGAAGCAACCAATTTGTAAATATTACATTGTAATAGTGGAGATGAAGAGGCAAACTCCATTATATTGTAGCTTTGGTTCTCACAGTGACATTCTCTAAGATTATTGCTTGTGGTAATGCATGGGTCATGAAATTAAGTTGACAAATTTTAGCATTTTAATAGTTTAAAAATCATGTTGACCATATTACATGATTAGCTGATTGCACCCATATAATTGTCATTTACAATAAATTCCAAGTAAAATTTAAAATAATACTTGTATATCTATTTAACTTATGAACATGGATTTTTTTAAAGCATGATGTTGATGAGAGTTTAACATTGTAATGAATATCATTGTTATGGTCCTTATTTACATGCTAATAGCATATGATACAGAATGAACACATAAGTGAATTTAAATCCATGCTGAAGAAAAATATATTTTAATATCCAATTCAAATTCATATTACCTCTAAAAAAGATTCTTAATATTTTATAATAATCATTTTTAAACAATTGCATAAATTAAAGGTATAGCAACATGCTTAACTTTAGAAAGAGAGTACATGAAAGTCCTAGAAAAACTTTGAATTTAATAATGGTTAACATTCTTGATTTAATAAAATACTCGAAATATTATATTTTATAAAAAATAATCAAATAAATAATGAGAATATTATATCAAAAGTTAATATACAAAACAAACTTCATGGAATGGGACAAGTGTTGATAATTATTTCAAACAAATGATATTAAAATAGTACAATCCTACATATAATATGTGAAATAGTTCTAAGTGTCACGCATAGGAAAAACATGTTTAAAAATGGGCATGGTTAAGGAATATTTCCTACACCTTAAGGGTGGAGTTCAAGGTGTCTCATCCTTTGTAGAAGGTGGGGGTGGAGTGAAAAGAGGAAATGGTGGAAATGAGGAAGGGAAAGTAGGTAGAGGAGGAAAACTAAGCTTGGGAAAAGGTGGAATAGAAGGGATACTTAGAGGAGGAATACCTAAGTTTGGTAAAGAAGGTGCATTAGGAAGGGGAGGAACACTCAACTTTGGTAGAGAAGGTGCACTAGGAAGAGGTGGAACACTAGTTGGTACACTTGGTAAAGGAGGGACACTCGACTTAGGGAGAGTGGGTGCACTAGGAAGAGGGGGAGCAACAAGATTTGGAATATTAAGAGGAGGTATAGTTGGAAGGGGAGGAACACTCAATTTAGGCAGTGGGGCAATGCTTGGAAGAGGCGGAACAGAGAATTTGGGTAATGAAGGAATGGTAGGAAGAGGAGGAAAACTGAAATTTGGTAGAGGAGGAATGCCAACTTGCAAAGCTCTACGACGAGGAAGAGAGGAAAAGATAGCTTCTTGTTTGGATGCACGGTAAGATAATGGAGTAGACACATAGATATGCATTCCATTGGAATTTGAATATGTTAGGGCAAGTTGGGAGGACGTGGCGATTGAGGGTATATCACACAACTCATGGGGGCTGTTGAGAAGTCTAACTGAGCATGACTTCCTAGGGTTAAGGTTTTGTATGTTGGGAAGCTCCACCGTGAATTTTCCATTTTCATCTGTTTCTCCTTCAACATAAACCATGCCATGGCTGCTCTTCCATTTCCTGTTGCTGTTGATTCTACACTCCACGGCAACCAAGACACCTGCACCCAATTCCATTTCTTTACTATCTTCCTATTATAAGACATCTAACACATGGACATTGTCAAAACTAATAAAGATGTGCCATCTTAATAATTAAATTACATTGCATATTTACCTGGTAAGAAGTAGGAGATTTCTGATAGTTGGGTATCACAGAATACGCTACCCTTCACAACAACATTGTTAGGCTTCTGAGTGCCTTCTTCGTAGCTTCCACTGGCAAAAGTAGAAGTAAAGTGAATGACAATTCCCAGGAGAAGCATTGGTGCAACTTTAATGAAGTTTGACGCCATTTTTGTTTTGAGTGTTTGATGGTACTCTTAAATTTTTGTCTCCTATTTATAGCCTCATCATCAGAGGTGTATTCGATGGATTAGGTAATTATGTTGCTATGGGTAGATGAAATTGAAATCAAACAGCAGCTCTAGAATAAATCAAACGATGCTAACTTATTTGACGATACGGATGTAGTTGATCAAACAACTTAATCTTCTTATTCAATAACTCTTCCAAATCTTCAAGCTGGCATTTATTATATAATACTTTCCGACCAAGCCAGAGATAATTTCAGTCAGCTGCGGCTACGTTGAAATAAGCCGAGACATATTATATTTTTATTGTCACGACTCTTATGTGTTCGTGTTTCATAGCTTTTTCTGAGATAGTATGCTTGGGAGGTTGAACTTCATATTTAGATTTATTAGTAATTGCTATTCTGGAAGGAATCAGAATTACCTTTTTCCACATGGCCGTTAATATTTAATTAATTAATTATTGTTTTTATAGGATTATTTTGTGTATGGTAAATTAGTTAATGGCAGAAGTTCCTTATAAAATGTACTCGTGATCAAATTTCAAGAAACGGAAAGAATCATCCTCATTTAGGGTGAGGAAAGAATCATCTACAAAGTGTTCATTGACATGTTGAGAAGGTGAATCAGGAAGGGAAATTACTCCGACTCACACTACTAAAATATAAATAGTGAGTCTAAGGTAACCAAAGCCTTCAATGGACAAAATATATGAGGGGGCCAATGGACAACCCTAGAAAATGAATCGAACCAACCCAAAAGTTAAGGATTTACAAAAATTGATAGTAATACAAGCCAAAGTGCTTCCAAAAAGAATTTTCATAATTGGATGACATGGGGGCCGAACTAGATAACCCTAAGAATAGAAATAGTGAAGGGTCATTCAATTTGGTCATAAGCTTTAGAAAAGTGAATCTAGTAAAAAATGGCATTGTATTTGAAGTAGTGAGCCCATTCCATATCTTCCCACATTGTTATAATATTGTTTAGAATAAATCTACATTTATGAAACTAGTTTACTCATGACAAACAATCTACAGAAGGAGGTGGAAAATATTAAGAGCTAGTTCTTTGGCCATGATTTTATAAGAGACATTCAAAAAGGTTGTAGGCTAATAGTTTCAAATATCTCTGGGGTCCCCTACTTTAGGTATGAATTTAATATTTCCCTTATTAATGAGTTGAACAAGAGGTTGTGAATGGAAAGCTTCTAGGTACACCTTTTGTAGGTCAAGGCCAATAGAAGACCACACAAATTTTTAGAAGTCATTGGAAAAGTGATCGTAGAAAGGGGCTTTTCCATTGGGCATAGAGAAAATAACTTACTTTCAGTCTTCAAGGGTAAGGATCTGATAAAAAAAAGCTTTTTAGACTCAAATAGCTAAGAGGGAACAACTAAAAAATAACTCTCAAGAATTGATCTCGCTCAGGAGAATTTCCCTACACTGTGAACACCTTCTCATAATGTCTGACATATGACTACAACATATCCATTTGATCACAGGGATCATTTGTCCTTATTTTATGTGTTTGATGCTAGGAGAGGAATCAAGAGGCTTAAGAGCTAGGAAAACCTCTTTAGATAGAAAATCCACCATTTAAAGCCTATGAATTCTTGTGTTGATTTGGGGTCCACAAGTAACATTACTGTCAATAATTTTCTTTTGGAGGTGGAGCTACGCAACCTCAACCAAAAAGTTAGTATAGAAAGGGTTGGCAGTAAGGGATTATGTGGCATGACAAAATCTATAGTGTTGTTCTCATATGGCCACTAGTGGTACATGACTAGTTGACTACCATAAATATAGATAAAATGAGCTATGTGCTAGTTAGAATCATTCCACCGCATAATCTAACTACATGGCTAAGTGGGGTGAATTTCTAAATTCTAAATCCTTTCAATATGGGCCACCATGGGCAAGTAATTTAGCAAAGAGTTATTTTTAAAAAACTACATTTTGAATGATCATACACACACCACTTGTCATTCAATGTTGAACTTGATGGGATAGTGGTCTAACAGGGTCACCTTAAAGAGAGGTAAAAATAGTAACTTTTCACATTCACCAAAAGAGAAAAAAGTTGAGTTGTGATCATGGCACAATCAAGCTATTTGAAAAGTTTGTAAATAATATGAAATGAACCTTCTTTATCTAAGGCCACCTCAAACATATTAAAACCATCACATGAAACCTAAGTAGCTAGTTGCGATAGGTCAACAATCGACTACAAAAGATGAGATCTTTCCATAGCATCAATGGGAATATAAACATTAATAATTTCAAAAGAATGATTATTGACTGACATAAGGACCCACACCAACCAATGAGTTGGATTTGACCCATGAGCCATGCTAGAGGATTACCACCCTGGCAAGATGAGGGGGATGAAACCTCTTTGACCAACTTCACATTTTGAGGAAATTTAAACTGACCAAGTTGACTAGATAAAATGACAGAGTAGCAAGCATGAAAGATGTCATTTTGCTTTTCTGAAGACAATAAAACATAAATACCAAGAGATTTTTGTCGAGTATGCCACATAGAATACTTCCTAGAGAGTTAGATAAACCTCAAACATTCCATAACATGAAATTCATGATTCAAAATATTGTACTTTATCCTTGTCCTCAAGAGAGAAGTCATTATGCAACAAAATCCAATGCTACCAAAAAACTAGGGTAAGACACCATTGGAATCATACTTGAACACCATTCATATATTAAAATATTTATATTACATATAAACATAATATTTTCAAAATACGTACTAAATAATGATAAAGATTCTAAGTTTTAGATAGATGTATAAATGTAAAATATAAGATAAAATAAAATAAGAAAAATTGTCTTAACAATGTTTATTTATTTTGTCTTACCATCATAATTTGTTAGATGTTCTATTTATTTTATGGAAACCTTAAAGGACATCTCTTGGAAATGTAAAATTTTAGGTTTTTAGGGTACATTTGCAAGAACAATGTAATAGTGAAGGGAGTACTATTGCAGTAATTATATTACATTATTTGATAAAATACCACTGATTATCCTATCAATTATAGTGTGGTTATAGAACCATATTGTCATGTATGAATGATTTCTTTGTTACTCAATTAAGCATCAATTATTTTACCATTCTCCTCACATTCAACTTATTATATCATCATATATTGATCCCATTATCACTCATCCCCATGCATTTTCTTCTATCCTTTAGATAATCCATTTACCATCTCATAACAAATTAGATATATGTGTTCGATTGAGCCAAGTTACTTCTCCACTTATGAGTTTTTACTTTAGACTTCTAAAATTCAAATTTCAAATGTTTAAACAATATAAGCTGTCCTAACACATGCATATCTTAATTTGATCATACATATGTATTTAGGGAAATTTATCAATTCATTTGAAATCATGTAGATCGCATATTGGTTTGTGTAGGGAGTCTCCATTTAGCACTTATGAGAACATCATAACAATTATATTAAAGTATTATATTAGCATCGTATCTTCTTAGGTCTATTGCATGTTTGTTTGTTGTCCTTTATCTAAATGCATTATCATTGATTGGTTAACTTAGAGATTGATTAAGGAGAATAGCTCACAATTTGAAAGATTTTTAGGGGTTTTGTGAAACAACTCTTCAAAAGTTTACATATCCAAAGATTGAGGTGAGTAAATTTATAACAGACCACTTTTTACTAGATCATCGCAAAAAGTTGCACAATATAAGTCTATGCCTCAAATCATTTTTGAATTTCAATAAATTAACTACACCTGTAAACATAATATGGAGTGATAAATTGGATGTTAACTCATATTACAGTCAATCAATTCTTAACCTTTTCAACAATAATTTTTTTAGTTATTTAACCAAGTCAAAAGATTTATTCCATTACAATTGATTAGCAATTATTTTAAAAATATTTTATTTAATTAAATGTGGACAATGCCAGAATATCCGCCTCTGTCATACTCTCCATGAAAAAACATCCAATACCGACAAAGAAAATGGTATAGTATGCAAATTTCAACCATATGAAATACTAACCTAACAGTCGTGATTAATATGCCTAAGCTTTTTTTCAACTTTGTCTTTAGGCTGACAGTATTATGTTAGAATAAGATGGCAACGTTGAGGTTAGGAGAAGTTATTCAACAGACAAACAAAAAAGAAAACTCTATCACAGCAAACGAAGGCGTTTGTTCAGCTGTATCACATTCACCGTAACAACATTATCACCTACTTTGTCACATACACCTCCGATTATCAGGCTATAAATAGGAGACAAAAATTCAACACTAGCATCAAACGCTCAACACGAAAATGGCTTCAAGCACCATTAAAGTTGTACCAATTCTTCTGCTTGGAATTGTCCTTCTCTTCACTTCTACTTTTGCCAGTGCAACCTATGAAGAAGGCATTCAGAAGCCTAACAATGTTGTGGTGAAGGGTAGTGTATTCTGTGACACCCAACAATCAGAAACTGCCTACATCTTACCAGGTAATATGCAGTATAGTTTAATTCTTATTAAGATGGCACATCTTTATTAGATTTGACAATGTCCATAGTGTAGAATCAACAGCAACAGGAAATGGAAGAGCGGTCATAGCATGGTTTATGTTGAAGGAGAAACAGATGAAAATGGGGAAT
This sequence comes from Chamaecyparis obtusa, assembly GCA_027943335.1. NCBI lineage: Eukaryota > Viridiplantae > Streptophyta > Pinopsida > Cupressales > Cupressaceae > Chamaecyparis > Chamaecyparis obtusa. The sequence continues at coordinate 75,289 of BSBK01005674.1, forward strand.
TCACGGTGGAGCTTCCCATCATGCAAGATCTTAACCCTGGAAGATCATGCTCGGTTAGACTTCTCAACAGCCCACATGAGTCACGCAACATCCCCTCAACCACTAAATCAACCCAGCTCATCCTAACATCCTCAGATTCTAGTGGAATTCAGACCTATATGTCTACTCCATTATCATATCGTCCATCTCAACAGTTCATCATTACATCTATCCCTCATCGTAGAGTCTTGCAAGTTCCATCCTCTCTACCTCCTCTTCCTAGCATTCCTCCACTACCTAAAGTTTCTCTTCCTCCTCTTCCTAGCGTTCCCCCTCTACCCAAATTAAGTATTCCTCCACTTCCTAGTATAACTCCTCTTCCAAATGTTGTTACTCCCCTCTTCCTAAGTTGAGCTTTCCTCCTCTCCCCAATGCACCTTCTTTTCCTAAGTTGAGTGTTCTTCCTTTACCAAGTACGTTGAGTGTTCCTCCATTATCAAGTATGTTGAGTATTTCAAAATTGAATGTTCCAAAATTGAGTGTTCCTCCTCTTCCTAGCATACCCTCTCTTCCCAAATTAAGTGTTCCACCCCTCCCTAATACACCTCTACTAAATTTGAGTGTGCCTCCTATCAACATTCCTAATCCTCCACCTCTACCCAAAATTAGTTTCCCCCCTCTCCCTACTTTTACACAACCTCCACTTTCTCCATTCAAATTTCCACCCTTTCCCTTTCTCACCCCACCTCCACCTCCACCTTCCACCTAAGTTAGAGACACTTCAAGCTGATGTTAGCTCAATTCATCTAAATTATTCCCATTCTGTTGAACACATATTTATTATACCCTTATTTGACTAGTATCTAGTTCATATATATTATATGTAGCTTGATATTTGCATGACTATGCAATTTCCCTTTTCACTTGACTCCAAGATTGTTTGAGAAGATTGATGGTATTCATTGTATGCAATAATATGATAGCATTCATTTATTGCTTTATTAAAGCTGAAATATTTCTAGCGGTGTGTTTAACTTGTATGTATTCTAAATCTTTTTAGAAATTCAAAAATATTTATAATAATTTTGTGTATCTTCTTTTTGAAGTGGAAAATTTTATCATGGATTTTTCATGTTCTTGTATATAAAAATTAATAATCTTGATAATAGTTTCATGTAATTTCTATTTGAAGTGAAGATTTTTATCATATCATTTTCCTTTTCTTTTTCTATATTTTTTTAATTAATGATTACAAACCTATCTCAAAATATAATTTATGTAAATTACTTTAGAAATATAACTAAGATTTAAATTCATTCTTATACTAATTCTATAAAATACTTTATTAAAATGTATGTATACAAATCTTTAAATGTAAAGTTTCCTATAACTATGAGATGATAGCTAAATATTGTGTTTAGGTTTTTTTAACAAACTCTATTATTATAAGTGTGTGTTGACAATCTTTAGAAGAATATTTTTTATATATGAGATTTGACAACCTAAACACAGTCACTATCATAAATTTACTAAGGAGATAAATAAATTTATAGATAAGAGATTTGTTGGTAATCATTTGTGTTAATAATTAATATTATTTATTACACTTAAAGCTATAGTTCATTTCCTACTAATATCTTATACATGAACATATGTAAAATATCTTGAATTATATTACAATATCTAACAAAACCTTCAAAAAAGATAGTCAATAAAATTGTATTCTAAATATAATCTACATACTTAGTTTAAAACTAATACTTTATTAAAATAAATTTAAGGAAATTAGATTTCAAATTCATCATGCCATCCATTATTGAGTCTCATTGTAGACACCTGAAACTGACCAAATTTGGTGAAGTTATATGTATTTCATCTAATTGTCCATCCTTAATATTAATTAAATACTAACCCATATTTTAATTAGTTTTCTACGTTTTCTTCTTTTTTGCTAATGTCCTAGCCTAAAGTAAATATTTACCTTTAATTACTTTTCCTTTTCTTTATTTCTTTCCTCTAAATAATTAATTAAATATTTTTTATTTATTTAATTTACCCACCTATCACATCCTCCAACTCTTCCACTTTCCTCCTAATCCCTCTTCTAATCATATATGCATTTCATAATCTGACTTATGTGGGGTTGACCCACTTCAAATAACCACACAATCTAACCCCTCACACTGAACCTTAAATGGTCCCCTTCTGGAGAGGACCTTGTGTATTTAGGTACATGGATATTGTCCCCACAAGTACCCTCTACATCTTGTCAATCGTTAATCTCCCTCTCAAATAACCTAATGGTGTCACTCGGTACCCTCCTAAGAGGTGAGAGGAAAAATCCATACTCCATCCTTTATATTTACCTGCCCATTGCAAACATGCATTCAAAGATAGGAGGAACCTCAAATAAGTCAGTCCACTCCTTGAAGAAATAGTCACACAATGGAAAAATAATAGGAATACTGAGAGATATACCAGATCAACCTTCTTACCATCAAATGATTAAGTACAATGAGTCTGCAATAGACAGTCTTACATTCCAAACATACAAGCATGTTTAGAACCTTAAATAGGTTACCTTTTATACCATCTATCACTAGTTGCCCTTGAATTTCCTATATCTGGAGAACTTCTTCTAAGGATCAATTAAGTCAACTTATAAATCCTTCGCAAGCATCAAGTCACCCTAAGAAAATATTACATTCTTTGACAATAGGAAAATACACGACATTATAGGTCATAACCTAAATCTTAAGAATCTCCCACAGATAGATAAAAAAAGTTGAGCTAACCCACAAGTAGGTCAGCCACGAATGTATAATCATCAAGAGACAAGCCACGAAGCTTCGTCGATTGGGAGAAACCTTCATGTGATGATAAAATGCAAACAAGTCTTGAAATGTGAAGAACATGTATGTCCCACCAAGAATTCAAGATATCTCATATGTGAAGCAACCAATCAAAGTGTGAACCTAGGTGATGGTAAAACATGATGCCATGAAAACTCCATGAACCATGAAATAAAAACTAATTCAAAGTGAAGGAATGCTAAAAGAAACTCATCGATTGACAATTTTTATTTTTTTTTGGGTTGATGCAAGATTTCTAAGAATCCAAGATGCTCCTGCCTCAGACACCCAAGGCTAAATAAAAGTGAGGACCTCTCACTTTCCTTGGGCTGAAGTAAAACCAAGATGGTTGACCTCGACTTGAGAAGTCCAAGAAGTATCTTCAACTGACATGTCCTTTTATTTGATAATATATTACTTATACTATCTACATCTAGTACTTCTACTTATTATTCTTTCCAAAATGTCTTCTACCTCATCCATTTTCTTCTTCAGATACAGCTTCTCAACATCTAATCCTTCAAGTTCTCCAAAATCTGCCTCATGATACTGATATATGTCTACTATTAGGATTGAGTAATACTAAGAGGGGGGGTGAATCAGTATTAAAAAACTTTACTTTCAACTTTAAACAATTATAAATAATCTAAGCATAACACGTTACTCATGACACCATGATTTGTTCTCGAGGAAACCCTGATTAAAGGGAAAACCCTGGTGGGGATAGTACCCACAAATATGCACTAAAGTATAATGTCCATGTTAAGAGATCTAGCCCTGTTAGGAGCTGATTGTTACATAGTACATTTCCTTGCTAGAGGATTACAAAAACCTTGTTAGGGGCATACAAAACACTTGGTTAAAGGTGGTGAGCACACTGCTCTTACAATCAATACTGTCCCAAAAATAGTTCACAAAAGGGAACAATACAAGTACTTATCTTGCTCATATAGTTCCAGTTATAGCTATGCCTCCTACTGATCTCATATCTAACTTTTGCTATATTCTTCGCAACCTCATATCATGTTTTTTTTCTTTCACAAGAGTAATCTGTTCTTATACAAAATTGGCCTTTCAGTCAACTTCATAAAATGCCATTCTTAACATAGTAAAAATAAGTGCAAATGATATGTATGGAGTCGGTGCTCTTATATTACCAAAGAGTCAGTACTATACTTTATTTACATGAGTTAGCACATTATCATATTCACCATGCTTTCCTTAATCATCACAACTATTCATGTACCTTGATATGCTATTTTACTATCTTTGCATACCTTCTGAAAACTGTATCTCCTACACCAGCTATCCAAAACTTATGCGATCTTAGCTGAAGCATTTATATGTACCAAAATACCTCCAGTTAACTTTGTAAGCCATAATACCTAGTATGTCTTCATTGCTAACCAAAACTGTGGCACTGTACCCTATTTTCCTAATTCTAGACTTAGTCATTTTTATGACTGTGAATCCAATAGCAATCTCCACAACATGTGATCATACTTACATAAGTGTTTCCATAAATGACAACCCTTAGAAGATTTCTAGTACTCCAAAACATCACATGCCTACAATCTCTCCCTTTGGCATTGATGGAAACACTTAGAAAAATGACTAAGTGTCACAAATTACTTCTCTTCTTTTCCTTCCTCTCCCTTTGATATCAACGACAAAGATAAATCTAAAAATTTCAAAAAATTAAGCATAGGCAATCTAGTTTTTGCTTACTAGATTTAAGACATCATGGAAGGATGTTTCCAAGGTCTTAATCTCCTCAACCCATGAACTTATCAGTAGCTCACTGACATGGATTAACCCATTCAGTGAATATGATGTTGTCTTTGCTGCCTTAAGCTCAGTGAGAGTAGGTACTACCATTGAGCTTTCAACCTTAATCATCTCAGAGAGATGAGTCTCCAGATTTGAGAGCTTGGGAATCAATAGATTTCTTAATGACCCAAAATGGTCTGTAACTCTCCCTTTCTCTATTTCCAGTACACTTATTTTCTCCAGTAGCCTGGATGTTTCCTTGTCTATTTCTCCCATAGTTTTTGAAGATGATTCACAACTATCCATTATACTGTCAAGACTTGCCCTATCTTTGGCTATGGTCTCCTCAACATTCTTCAAGTGCCTGCAGGGATTTATGCAGTAGCTATATTGTTTCATGCCTTGTGCTACACAGTTGTTGGCTTTAAGAGTGGTAGCTTTTAGAATCCCTAAGTCCCATGAGATGGACTTGTGAACTTCGCTTAACTTCTTCTCCAAGAAGTTTCTTTCAGCCTTTTCTTCTTTTGTTTTTAGCAATGAGTCAAAGTGACTATCAAAGCTATCTAGGACTATACTGAGATTCTAAGTTTCCTCCTTGCCTTTAAGAATAAGTGGAGAGGGTAGTGACATGTTTACTATTTCTACTATCCTGCCCATTATCTTGGCTCTTCTATCTCCTTTTTGGGCTGATCTCTCCTTAGCTTTAGCAAATGCTATGAATGATAGTCTCATTAGTTCATCTTCATCCATGCTGTCCACATTAGAACCAACTGGTTTTGCAGCACTTGCCAACAATAGAGATGAATCGAGATTGATGCCAGTGGTCTCCTCTGTCTTCGGTTGTTTTTCTTGATGTCCTTCTTGGTGTAACTCCTCCTGTATTTATTCTTCTTGTTTTTCCTCTGATTTACTTTCTTTTGTCTGTCCCCAGTCTTCAACTTCCATCGCACTGTCCATCTTGTCTGTGAATGGATCATGTACATCCTGCGAAATGTCAAGGCTAACAAGCACACCAGTGAAAAAGAAGTCTGGTTGCAAGTTATCTTGACCACTCTTATCCATTGTTTGTGAACTCTCTCCTAAATCCAAGGATATAGGTTTATCAATCTTAGGTGATGACTCTCTTTTAGGCATGTTTTACATCAAAACTTCATCAAATGCCTTTTGGGTATCTTCAATTACTTCAACATATCTTCTAGCCATGATTTGGACTAGTCTAGTTTTTGTTCTTAAGAGAGGTTTTAATGCTTTTATGATTCTTTCTCTTTCATGGATGGACACAACAGGCAACATATCATCAATTGTTCTATTTCTTATGTTCTCATCCTCTGAATGTGCTAACTTTTTTCTGATTTCTAGCTTGCTGTATAATTCTTTGGGAACACAATATTCAACTTCCAACAAATTCTTTTTGAAGACTAACAAATTCTCAATGATAGTGTCTTCAATGATCACTTGATCCTCAGGGCTATATCTCTCATAGTATCTTTTTATAGATGTCAAGTTTCCATCTTTGATAACCCTCTTTTGTACTAATTTCATGTCAGGTTTCCACAAAGTTTGTGGATTCTTTTGAGCCATTTTCTCTTCCTCCTTTTCTATAACCTTTTCCTTCCTCTTCTCCTTTGTTTCTTTTTCTTTTGGGCTGACATTCCTAGATGATCTTCTAGGAACCTCTGTAGTCATAGTTTCATGTATTTCTTCCTTTTGGGGAACTAATTGATCAATGAAGTTATCGGCGGTGTCTGTCTTCTCTATTTCCAATGAGATGGGTGATTTAGTGGCAATACTGGAAGATGCCTCCATCTTATTTTTCAAGTCTAAATACTGCTTCTTTGTGATTCCTACCTTCGCAGTAATCTCTTCTACTATCTTGCTAACTTTTCTCTTTCTTGTTACTTTCTCTCGTTCTTCTCTAACTTTTTCATACTTTTCTCTGTATGTACCCTATCTTTCTTGAGTGGGATCCTTTTCTACTGCTAATACATGTTCTACTTGTATAGATAGGACTTCAGCACTTACCTCATATCCCATAGGATAACACCATTTGGTTCTAGGCTCAACTGCCTCAAAATAGACACAATCTGTTTCAACCATGAGACAGATGGTGTCCACATATTTTTCTACTAGGCTTTCAGGAATTCTATATCTATCTTTCATCTGCCTCTGCAAGATCTTAATCATGCCAAACAATTCTCCATCGATCCAATCCTTTTTCTACCTTCTATAATACTCTGAGATTTGTAGACCAGTGGGTTCATTGTCTTTCCATGCTCTAGGATGCATACCAGGAAAGTTGTGAATAATATGAAGGTACATGTGGATTAGTAGTGACCCAAACCTGAATGCCTTGGTTCTGTCCCTTTTAATGATCTTAACATTTTCCAAAAACTGTTGTGCCAGAACTTCATAAAGGTTATATCATTTGTTTTCTTTAACCATTTTGTAAGCCATCATAACAACTCCAGTTGATACAGAATTAAGTCTGGAGCTATGAAACAACTTGTAGCTAATAAGCATTGCTACCAATATGACATCTTAAAGGTATATGTTATTTACAGTCATAAACCTCTTGTTCCATTTGGAGTGTGTGAGGGTTTCAACATCTTTTCTTAGACTTTTCTCAGTAACTGGTAGGGCGCCTTCATTGTCAAGTCCCGTGAAATCATGAATCAACTGAGCACATATTTTTACTAGTTGATCTCCTATTTATAGGAACTGATCATGAACTCTACTTAGAATAATCTTGAACCATTTGACTTTCATGAACTTAGTAAAATGGGTTAACTTGAGTAAATTGGCAGGTCTTTTAAATGTTTGAATTCTTCTATCAAAGACCCGTTCACATCAATCATTCCATTCAACTCATAGAAGATTTTGACTTCCCCAATAATTTCATACTTGCAGTGTATATAAGCCCTAATATCCTCTAAATTCAACACACCTATGGGGGTTTGGGAAAATGCCCCTTCTGGATCATCCTCACAGGATTTGTAAGGATGCCTCTTAAACTTATACCTAGGTCTGTCAACCACATCATAGATTACTAACCAGTGCATCCATGAATTTGAAAAAGATTAGATCTAAATACCTTGATTGTGCACAAATTCGATGCTTGACTTTATGTGAGCACAAAATATTTCTATTAGATCACTATTTTGCCTTCACACTTCTGCTCTCCTTAGTCATTGATCATAAAATGGTGGGGAAATGAAGTTATTCAAGTCTTTTATTCATCACAAGTTGAGTGTGCACATTAAACATAGGTAGCTCAACTTTGCATGCCGTCTGGTCAATGTAAAACTAGAGAACATAGAAGATGAATCTTCAAGTGCTGCGATCTCATCCATAGATTCACGAATATCTGTACATATCATACATAAGCTCGCATGAGCTTATTCCACTCATACAAGGGCTGGATATTTTTTGTTTTCTTCATCCACTGCTCCCCATGAGGCCATGAGGCCTTCTAGGCTGATACCTCAAAGAATTCATCATGCAAAGATACAACAGCACAAGTTGTCTCTCCCTGAACCACAACCTTATTTAGAACTTTTACTTGCCATATCTTTTCATTTTCTGATTTCTTGTTTTCACTTATGTAATCATTTAAGCTTTTACTACTGTCACTAATATTTTTCTTTATGACTATAGGTGGTGGTGTTTCTGGTTCATTGAATCTTCTTGGTCCTCTTATGTTGTTGTCTCCATTGTATCTACAAAACTTTGCAATGTGACCTGGATTATTGTATTTATAATAGATGGGTGGTCCTCTTCTATTTTGACTAGTCTATAGCTTATAGTATCTTGCTGTGTATCCAAAGTTGTTTCACTTTTGACATCTAATTTTGGCCACAGTTTCTTCTCTGATATAATCTTTCTTATACCTGGATTGATCAGGTTTCTACAATCTAGCTTTTTGTGTCCATACTCATAGCAATTAAAATAGTAGCTAGTAAAGGGTTTAGAATTACCATTACTCCTACTATCTCTTTTCATGTGACCAACTTTGTTGCATCCAAAACATCTACCTTTGAAGGGTCTGAATTGTTCTCTATAATCTTTATTTGTAGGTCTTTCTTTTCGGATAGATTTTTCCTCATTCTTGGCTTTATTTGGTTCCTCTTGAGTTCTTGAACTTCTAGCTTCATTTGGTCCACTTTTGTTACCTTTAGTTCTTTGATCATTGTTCTTGTCATTTCTTATGTGTAACTCCTCAATAAGTAGTATAGCTTGAGGGAGTTCACCTTTGATGATTTGGTTGTAATTATCCAATTCTTGATATTTATCTTTGTAATGCTCAATTTTAGTCTTCATATTGTCTATCTGAAGGTTGGCTTGTTTTAGTGACTCTTCAACTTTATTTCTTTCATCTTTCTCATTCTGAATCTCCTTGAGCATCAAGAGATTGATTTGTTCTTTTTCTTTCTCCAGCATCTTTACTTTTTCTGATGTGTCATCGTCAGATCTTTCTTTGATTTTCTCCATAAGGTCTTGTCTCTGATCTTTCACAGTCACAAGTTGTTCTTTGAGTTTCCTCATGAAACCTTCTACTCTCTTTAATTTGAATTTTAGTTCGCCATTTTCATCTTTCATCTTATCCAGATCTTCAAGTGTAGTTTCAAAGTTTACTTGAAAGTCTCTTGAATCCATTATGATCTCCCTTAAGCTGTTAATCTTTCTCTCAAAGGGCCAATAGTTTTGATACCAATTGTTAGGATTGAGTAATACTGAGAGGGGGGGGGGGTGAATCAGTATTACAAAACTTTACTTTCAACTTTAAACAATTATAAATAATCCAAGGTAATGTGGAAATGAAAAGAACATATAAGCATAACACATTACTCATGACACCATGATTTATTCTTGAGGAAACCCTTATTAAAGGGAAAACCCTGGTGGGGATGGTACCCAAAAATATGCACTAAAGTATAATGTCCCTATTAAGAGATCTAGCCATGTTAGGAGTTGATTGTTAGATATTAGATTTCCTTGCTATAGGATTACCAAAACCCTGTTATGGGTATACAAAACACCTGGTTAAAGGTGGTGAGCACACTACTCTTACAATCAATACTGTCCCAAAAATAGTTCACAAAAGGGAACAATACAAGCACTTATCTTGCTCAGATAGTTCTAGTTATAGCTCTGCCTCCTACTGATCTTTGTAAGGAAACTCAGGTGCGGAAACAACTTCCTACGCTAATCTCTATAGGAGAGTAATGTGCAAATTCTTATAAATCCTTACAATTTCAGATTCGTTAACTACTTTAACAAAGATATTGCAACCACATACCATACATACAGAAAAATAGAGAATGACACAATGATATACCTTGGGGAAAACCTTTCGGTAAAAAACCCCAGCACTCCAAAACCTGCACAATGTATTATCTTCAACACAAAGATTACAATACACTTGCAATGCAAGTTCTTTCAGGAGACGAGAGACAAAGCCAACAAGACTTAAATTTCTATTCTATCTCTCCCATAGGAGCAGCATCATATATATAGACTCCTCTGGACCCAAAAATGGGCACAACCACCAAGACCCATGCACAAAGCCACATGTACACAGTTGTTACATGCAATCCCAAGAATAGGCATCCATCCCTAGAATAGACTATGACAGCTTGTCATAGAATCCACCAAAAATAACGGTCACAAGAGAAGTGTAAGAGAATCTGTCATACCAACCTATTTTTGGCATATTCTCTTACACACACCAACCACTTCTTCTTGGGTGCCCAAATAGGCCCAAGTCATAAGATGCTCTTACACCTGTCATAGCACATTCCTTAAATAGTTCTTACGCATCATAGGAATTTGTCATGACCATTTCAGTCATGATCTCCTTACGCACAAGATGCTGACACATCAAGTGGAGTGACACATCAACATGCCAACTAGACATGTACACTCACACTTAATTACATTATTTGCAAAAAATACATTTACAAAACAAATAATAAGAATAGGAATTATCCAAGGTTGAGACACCTTATTCCCAACATTCTCCCACTTGTCGAACACCTTGTAAGAGCAACAGGAACATAACAGGAACTTTAACCGCTATAGGCCAAAAGGCCCATAGACTCCGAACACCATCTGAACTTCTCAGTGCCCACTGGTTTCATTAATGCATCTGCAACATTCTTCACAGTATCTACCTTCTCCAAATTTACCTTTCCATCTTCCATCATATCTCTCACAAAGTGAAACTGCACATCAATGTGCTTCGTTCTGGCATGGAAAGTTGGATTCTTTGTAAGGCAAATAGCGCTCTGACTGTCACACCAAATAGTAATCTATTATGTATCAACACCAACATGAGAACACAATCTTCTAAGCCAAATGGCTTCTTTACAAGCATGAGTAGTAGCCATGTACTCAGCTTCTATAGTGGACAAAGCAACCACAGGTTGTCACTTACTCAACCAACTAATGGCACCACCAAACATAGTGAACACATAAGCACTGGTGGATCTCTTGCTGTCAATATCACCTGCCCAATCTGAATCCACAAACCCATGAATACAAACTAAATGCTTAGATCCAGAAGAGTTACCAAGATAACATATGGAGTAATCTGATGTACCCCTCAAATATCTGAATACTCGCTTAACTGCATCCCAATGTACCCGTCTAGGATTAGCCATAAACTGACTCAAGACTCCCACTACTTGGGAAATGTCTGGTCTAGTAGAGACCATAGCATACATAAGACTGCCAACTGCACTAGCATAAGGTACTCTACTCATGTCCTCCACCTCACTAGGAGATTTTGGACAATCATCTACAGATAACTTTGTTCCCACAGAAATAGGAACACATAGTGGTCTACAATCTGCCATGCTGAACCTATCCAACACAGACTTCACATACTTACTCTAACTCAACCAAAGTTTTCTGTTAGACCTGTCTCTACTAATTTCCATACCCAAGATGTACCTAGCTGCCCCAAGATCTTTCATCTCAAACTGTGCTGACAACTGAGATTTAAAATCAAAAATCATACCCTTACCCTTCCCAAACAGTAACATATCATCAACATATAATGCAACAATAAGAAGACGATCATTTTCAACTCTGAAATAAACATAATGATCTGATTTTGATCTTACAAATCCAATTCACAACACAAAGGAATCAAACTTAAGGTACCACATCCTAGGAGATTGCTTCAAACCATATAGAGATTTCTTTAATCTACAAACTAAGGATTCTTTACCTTTAACAATGTAGTGCTTAGGCTGTGATATATAAATCTCTTCCTCCAAATCACCATGAAGGAAAGCTGTCTTCACATCCATCTGTTCTATCTCTAAATCATATGATGTAGCAAGAGATAACAAAAATCTAATGGATGTCAAATTTGCAACAGGAGAGAATATTTCACCATAATCTATTCCCTCTACCTGTGAATACCCCTTTGCAACCAATCTAGCTTTATACCTTTCAACACTGCCATCTGCACAAAATTTCTTCTTGAACACCCATTTACAGCCAACAGATTTTCTCCCTTTAGGAAAAGGTACAAGGTCCCAAGTTTTGTTTTTCTCCAATGAATCCATCTCATCATCCATAGCCTCAATCCAGGAACTTGCATCTTCCATGCCCAAAGCCTCTTTCACAGATCTAGGCTCATAAGTGTTAGTAATCAAAGCAAAGGCACAACTGTAATCTAACATAGAATAACCAAACCTTTCTAGTTTCTTTCTTTCTCTCGTGGATCTCCTCAAGGGTTGTGGTTGAGGTTGTTCTTCCTCTTCTTCTGAACTATTAGAGCTGCTAGAGCTCTCCTCATCATTAGGCCCAACATGGTCTCTCTGTTCAGTCTTCTCAGGGGTAGGAGGCAACTGAACAACATCTTTTTCCTTTTCTTTTTCATCTGGTTGTAGCACAATAGGAGAAGATGTTAGCTCTTTGAAAATAACATTTCTACTATACAACACCTTACTAGTCACAGGATCCCAAAGCTTGTATCCTTTCACACCAGCACTATATCTGATGAAAATACATTTAACGGCTTTGTTTTCCAACTTAGATCTTTTCTCCTTTGGAACATGTGCATAAGCTTCACAACCAAAAACATGAAGATGTCTAATTGAAGACTTCTTACCAGACCGCACCTCCATGGGTGTCTTACCAACAAGGGCTGATGTAGGAGATTTGTTAACCAGATAGCGAGCAGTGGCCACAGCTTCAGCCCAAAACCTTTGTTCTAAACCAGCTCCACTAAGCATACTCCTAGCCTTCTCCATCAGTGTCCTGTTCATTCTCTTTGCAACTCCATTTTGCTGTGGGGTATAAGGAGTTGTCTTATGCCTCTCGATACCTTGTTCTTTACAGAACTGTTCAAACTCTGCTGAGCAAAACTCACCACCATTGTCAGTTCTCACACACTTAATCTTCTTACTAGTCTGATTCTCTACAAGAGCTTTAAATTCCTTGAACCGACTAAAGACTTGTGTCTTACTTTTAAGGAAATAAATCCACATCCTTCTACTGTAATCATCTATGAAAGATATAAAAAATACAAACTTGGAGATTGAAGGAACTTTTATAGGACCAAATACATCAGAATGAATAAGATCCAAAACATTAGAAGATTTGTGAGAACTAGAGTAAAACTGAACATGATTTTGTTTACCATAGACACAGTGTTCGCAAAAGTCAAACTTGAGATTGCAATCATTTAACCCCTCAATGAGATTTTTATTTTTCAGGGTTCTGAGACCCTTTTCACCAATGTGGCCAAATCTCATATGCCACAACATTGTCTTTCTGCAAGAAGCTTACCTTCCAGAGTATTTGCACTACCATCGGAACCAATAGCACAGACTTCTTCACTACTTTTTTAGATGGTGAGGATGAAGAACTATTACATAGAGGAATACATGCATCTAGCTGAAATAAGGTACCTCTCCTAGTACCCCTTGCAAGCACTATCGATCCTCTCATCATCTTGCATCCTTCTTTCAAAAAAACAACTTGCACACCTACATCATTCAGCATACTTACAGATAATAGGTTTCATGCCAAACCCAGAATGTGCATAACTCCATTGATTCCCTTTACTCATCGATCAAGAAATTTGATAGTGACCCTTCCGCGTCCAACTATCTTTAGGTGAGAATCATCACCCAAGTACACCTTTCCACCATCGAACTCTTCATATTTTGAGAACCAGTTTTGATGAGAGGTCATGTGAAAAGATGCACCTAAGTCAACCAACCACACATCATCAAATGCATGGGCTGCCAAAGCTACGATGAATGCATCACCATCTTCTTGAGATCTTTTTGAAGCTGAATCTGAACCTTTCTTCTTCTTCTTCGATTCTTTGCAGTCTTTACGGAAGTGCCCAGATTTATCATAGTTCCAACATTTTACCTTGGACTTATTGGAAGTCTTTGACTTCCCACAGGATTTGGATCTACCCTTATTGTCAGACTTATTTTCATTTTTCTTCCCTCTTTCAGTGGATCTCCCACGAACAGCAAGGGCTTCTTTTTCTGAAACGGAAGCCTTTCTCCGCATCTCCTCTGATAGCAGTGAAGACACCACATCATCCATTTTGAAGGTGACTAAATTACTTCCGAGAACCATCACAAGATGGTCCCATGAATCTGGTAAAGAACACAAAAGTGTGTAGCAATGATCCTCCTCCTCTAAGTTGACACCAGCTGATGTCAATTGTCCAGCCAGCAGATTAAATGCATGTAAATGATCCGTTAAGGATCCACCTTCCTCCATTCATAGAGAGTACAACTTCTTCCTCAAGAACCACTTGTTCACCAGAGATTTGGCCTGATACACGGCCGCAAGTCTTTCCCACAAACTATTTGCGGTTTTCTCATCTAGAACATTTAGAAGAACTGCATCGGTTAAACAGAGTCTTATGAGACCCTTAGCTTTACGGTCTTTGATATCCCAATCTGCTTGAGTTATAGTTGTTGGTCTTGTAGCACTTGAAGTCACTTCCCATAGGTCATGATCTTCCAACATGTCTTCCATCTTGAGTTTCCACAACTCAAAATTAGTGCCATTAAATTTCTCCACCTCCATTCTTCCATATGATGAACTTGCCATCTAAATCTGCAAATAAGATTCAGAATGCTCTACAAAAAAAACTCGCACTGAAACTTGAGATTAGCTCAAAAAACCCTACCCAACAACTAGGATCAAAAGTTGATCAAGCTCTGATACCACTTGTAAGGAAACTCAGGTGCGGAAACAGCTTCCTACACTAATCTCTATAGGAGAGTAATGTGCAAATTCTTATAAATCCTTACAATTTTAGATTCGTTAACTACTTTAACAAAGATATTGCAACCACATACCATACATACAAAAAAATAGAGAATGACACAATGATATACCCTGGGGAAAACCTTTCGGTAAAAAACCCCAGCACTCCAAAACCTACACAATGTATTATCTTCAACACAAAGATTACAATACACTTGCAAGGCAAGTTCTTTTAGGAGATGAGAGACAAAGCCAACAAGACTTAAATTTCTATTCTATCTCTCCCATAGGAGCAACATCATATATATAGACTCCTCTGGACCCAAAAATGGGCACAACCACCAAGACCCATGCACAAAGCCACATGTACACAGTTGTTACATGCAATCCCAAGAATAAGCTTCCATCCCTAGGATAGACTATGATAGCTTGTCATAGAATCCACCAAAAATAACGGTCACAAGAGAAGTGTAAGAGAATCTATCATACCAACCTATTTTTGGCATATTCTCTTACACACACCAACCACTTCTTGGGCGCCCAAATAGGCCCAAGTCATAAGATGCTCTTACACCTGTCATAGCACATTCCTTAAATAGTTCTTACGCGTCATAGGAATCTGTCATGACCGTTTCAGTCATGATCTCCTTACGCACAAGATGCCGACACATCAAGTGGAGTGACACATCAACATGCCAACTAGACATGTACACTCACACTTAATTACATTATTTGCAAAAAATACATTTACAAAACAAATAATAAGAATAGGAATTATCCAAGGTTGAGACACCTTATTCCTAACAATCTTGCATCTGACTTTTTCTATAGTCTTCACAACTTCATATCATGTTTTTTGTCTTTCACAAGAGTAATATGTTCTTATGCAAAATTGGCCTTTCAGTCAGCTTCAAAAAATGTCTTTCTTAACATAGTAAAAACAAGTTCAAATGATATGTATGGAGTCAGCACTCTTATATTACCAAAGAGTCAGAACTATACTTTATTTACATGACTTAGCACGTTATCATATTCACCATGCTTTCCTTAATCATTGCAACTGTTCATGTACCCTGATATGTTGTTTTACTATTTTTGCATACCTTCCAAACATTGTATCTCCTAGACTAGCTATCCAAAACTTATGCGATCTTAGCTGAAGCATTTATATGTACCAAAATACCTCCAGTTAACTTTGCAAGCCATAATACCTTGTATGTCTTCATCGCTAACCAAAACTATGGCACTCTACCCTATTTTCCTGATTCTGGACTTAGTCATTTTCATGACTATGAATCCAGTAGCAATCTCCACAACATGTGATCATACTTACATAAGTGTTGCCATAAATTAAAATCCTTAGAAGATTTCCAATACTCCAAAACATCACATGCCAATATCTACAATGTTAAAGATATGTGATATATCCAGGTGTCTTCTACAAATTCTACTTCATATGCATTTCCTAGATATAATGTCCTCAACATCTTACACAGTCCAAAATTCATCATCTTTAGCTTGTTATATGTTCAAAATAGAAATCTATTCTTCTTTAGCTAAACCATTACCCCATCTCCTACTACAAACTCCTTATGTCTTCTTTTCAAATCTGCTCTCTTCTTATACTTCTGGTCCATTTTCTCCAAATGTAGTCTAACTTCATCATGCAATGACTTCATGACTTTTGCAAATTCTTCTCCTTCTATAGTCCTCTTAACTTCCTATCTAATATCCCTTAACTCTAATACTCCCTTTAGATTCATGTTTGTGACTATTTTAAATGGTTTCTTCCATGCACTCCTACTCACCAAATTTTTATGTGCAAATCTACTTGTGCTAGGACTAGATACTAGTTTCCAGACTTATCTCTAACTGAACATCTTATAAAATTTTCCAAACTCCTATTTACTACCTCTATTTGTCCATTTTTTTGTAGATGAAAAGTAGAACTAAACTTCAACTTAATACTCATCTTCCTCCAAAGTGTCCTCCAAAGCTAACAAACAAACTTGTTATCTCGGTTTGAAACTATGCTCTTAGGTAATCCATGTAATCTCATAAATTCCTTGAAAAATAAATATACTACATGTATTGCATCTATGGTTAGATTCTTAAAAGAGGAATCAAATGTTCCATTTTATAAAGTATATCAACTACCATAAATATAGAATCATAACCTCTTGATGTCTTAGGCAACCTAAGTACAAAAATCTATTCTTATATCTTCCCATGGTCTAGTTGGTACTGGAAAAGGTCTATGCAATCCAGTGTTCTGACTACTTCCTTTGGAAACTTGACAAAATTTACAACTATGAACAAATATCCTTACATCTTTAGGAATTTGAGGCCAAAAGTAATTCTCACTTACCAAAGCGGTTGTATTATCAATACCAAAATGTCCAACTAATCCTCCACAATGCTTTTCCTTAATCAGACTATCCCTCATTGAACCCCTAAGAATAGACAACTAAGATCCTCTAAATAGCATACCTTCCTAAAGGAAATAGTCCAAACATTTACTTCGATCTGCTACAACAAGTTCTCTGCAAGATCTCCAAGGTTCTGCAAAATCAAGATCCTCTTCATACAAGGTCTTCAAATCATCA
This sequence comes from Chamaecyparis obtusa, assembly GCA_027943335.1. Lineage (NCBI taxonomy): Eukaryota > Viridiplantae > Streptophyta > Pinopsida > Cupressales > Cupressaceae > Chamaecyparis > Chamaecyparis obtusa. Next base: position 92,750 of record BSBK01005674.1, read on the forward strand.
AATACTAAGACTACAATCCTCATCTCTATCAAAAAATTTCTTCTTCTACTTAGGGCATCAACAGTCCTATTTTCAACTTACCACTTATATGCTTCAACACAAATGTGTAGCTCTGCAATAATTTAACCCATCCCATATGTCTTTGATTCAACTTACCCCAACTATTCAAATATTAAAATGCTTGATGATTAGTATACAAGAAAAATTCCAAAGGCAATAGATAATGCCTCCATTTCTTCAAGGCTTGAACTATATCATAAAATTCCTTATCATAAACTAAATATCTTCTCTTGGCATCATTCAAATTTTCACTAAAATAAGCAACAAGTCTACCTTCTTGACTCAATAATGTTCCAATTGCATTTCCACTTGTATCACAGTCCACTTGAAATACCTTGTTGAAATCAGGTAATTCTAACATGGGTTGTTTATTTACCTTTTGTTTCATTATCTCAAAACTCTTATGTGCTCCATGTGTCCACTTCAATTTATTCCTATCTCCCCTCATTGTCTCAGTTATAGGACTACAAACTGAATTGAAATAATTGATGAAGTTTTGGTAGAAACTAGCCAATCCATGAAATGGTCTTACCTTTGCAACATTGTCAAGTGTAGGCCACTCAATGATCACTTTAACCTTCTTAGGGTCCATCTTCAATCCCTCTTCTGAGATCACAAAACCCAAGTACACTGTCTCCTCTTTCATAAAAGAACACTTCTTGATGTTTATCAACAACTTCTCTCCCTTTAATTTGTACAATACTTATTTTAGATGTAACAAATGAGCTTCCTTTCTCTTACTAAATGTTTTAATGTCATGAAGGTAAACAAGAACAAATTTACCCAATAATTTATTCAATACTTCATTCATCAACCTCATGAAAGTACTTGGTGCATTAGTCAATCCAAAAGGAATCACTAACCACTCATACAATCCTTCGTTTGTTTTGAATTTTTTCTTCTATTCATCACCTTATCTGATTTTGATATGATGGTATCCATTCTTTAAATCAATCTTGGTGAAGTATTTCTCTCTAATCAAACAATCCATTATATCATCCATCCTAGGCAAATGATACTTATACTTCACTACGATCTTGTTAATAGATATTTAATCAGTACCCATCCTCCATTCCCCATTATTCTTTGGTGCTAATACTATATGTACGACACAAGGACTCAAAATTTCTCTAATTAGACCCTTTCTCAATAATTCTTTCACTTGTCTATTCAATTCTTCATTCTCTATAGGTGTCATCCGATGTGCTTCTTTATTAAGCACTACCTAGTTATAGGATTTAACAACACTATATGAAGTGTGTACTCAGTTAAGAGATTTATACAAAGACTGTTAAGTCTACTCGGTTAAGAGATTTATCAAAACTCTATCACAATTGTCAGAAAGTAATAGGTAAATTATCTGCTAGTTGACAACTCAATTGTCTGAAATAGATCTATAAATGCTCATCAAAATATCACCTTATCTGTGATGGTTCTCTTCTCTGTTCTGCATGGTAGCCTTGTCTGATTCTGCTCAATCTGATATCCTCTATACTCTGTTATGCTCGGTGAACTAATTGTCTTGAAGATAGGAAAATTCTTCAATTGCTCCGTGATTCATACATATTAGTTCAACAACCCCATAAAAATGGTGCGAACATACCAAATATATAGTGTCATATTTTGCCGCCTTAGCAAAAATTAGGTTACAAAAATAATCATAACCCTAAGATCTACGGTGCAAAAAAAACCTAGATCAACTAATAAAAATAAGATAATCATTACATTTAATGAATATCTTTTAAAATAAATGCTCCTTGATCTTGGTAAACCATTTTACGATCTGTTATAACCATTTGCATAGAATAATGTGCCATTTCTGATTACTATGCCATTTTCTATGATCATCGGTAAACATTGCATAATCTGCTCGGTATACACTATGATGCTTAGTGTTTACTGACCATTGGTGTCAGTGTCCCTGGTGCTCGGTTAACTATGTGATGCTTGGTGTAACAAGCTTTACCGACTGCTCTGTCTTACTTCTAGTTACCGATTGTCTCAATATAAGTAACCGACCGACCTGTTTACTGTCCTTTGATACTAATGACAACCTTAAATGCTCAATAGAGATTAACATTCACTCAGTTCATCCTCTCCCAATCCTTGGGTCAACTCTAGTGGTGCATCCTTTTCAGTCTCTTATACATATTTCTCCAAGTTCTTCACTATTTTCTTTCTCTTTCTTTTTGTAGTGGTAGCCATTAATCCCATAGTGATTTTAGATTTTGCTTCATCATAGGTTCCAAAGTAAGGTTCCTTACTATCAATTTCTTTAGCTAAGAGAGATGTAATAGCAGCAATAGCTTCATCTATATTTACTTCATAGGGTAATGACATTAACCATGAAACCCTAGGCAAGACTGCTTGTGCATAAGTAAAATCTGTGTCAACTAGAAAACATGTATCTTTGCTTTACTTTTCCACTAATGACATAGGGACTCTAGTCCTTTTCCTCATTTTCTTCTTAAACTCAACAAAATAATTATCCATCACACCATTAAAACTATCTCCTATCTGACTTATGAACTCACTAATTTGAACAGTAATGGGTCTCTTCTTGTCCCATATCACACCTCCATGTGTAGGAAAACATTTATGTATGTAAAAGAATAGATAGATTAGCAAGGAAACAAACTTACACATTGAATTCTTTACAGTCTGGATGGAGTTAAGATTCTTGGCAAGTTGAGTTAGCTGAAGCTCGGCAAGGTCATACATGTGTCCCTTCTTAATGATTTTCCATGCTTGGTCCATTGCCATATAGGGGACGTTGTCCAACCAACTAGATTGATAAAATTTGTGTAAAATAACCCTAATAGCAAAGTCAATCTCTGGATTAGTGATGGTGTAGATCATCATTCCATGCTTGTTCCAAATTTCCTGTGTGTTTTCTTGAATGTCTTCTTTACTTGAACATTTCATTGTTCTTTTCCCTTGAATTGTAGGGTATCCAGTGACTCGGTGGATCATTTCCTTTTTAATCTTCATGGGTCCATCTTCCAACCATAGGTGCATATCATGTACTCGACTCAAAATTATTTTTATCCATTCAGCTTTGAAATTTTGTGGGAAATCTAGGGCATGCACTAACCCTTTTTGGATAACTGATTTATGCTCTGGCTTCAACACTCCGTTAATACATAGTCTGTCATACGCTTCCCTCATCTCATAATCTCCAATTTCCCCAATTTTGCACATGTAGCAAGACCTAATATCATTCATTAACAACACATTCTCTGGAATAGAAGATAGGGCACCATTCAAATCTCCTTTAATTGTGCTCTCCAATATTGCCCTAAATGCCTTTGGCTTGCAAACTTCATTTCTCACCAATTGCATGTTGAAAAATTCCATCCCTTGTCTCTTTATTGTTGTAGACAATGATGATGCCATTTCAAAATAAAATTTAGAAAAGAAATGTTTTCTTGGTAAAGTACCTTTCTCATAAGTGTCCCATAGATGATCTTTGTCAATGGCACGCTGAAAAGATTTGGAATCGCCTTTATCAAACTGGTTTCTCGCACTCTAAATTGCTCAAATAAATCTCAACTCACTTGGTGGAATGAAATAGTTGGTAACTTTCCACTTTATAGATTTTGAAAAGTAGAATTAGGGCCTCATAAATGTTCTATACAAAGTTTTAAGTGGAATACAGCTATCTTGGCAAACTTATGTTAATCTCAGCTAACACAAGCTCAGTCAATATAACTGTTATGATACAACTCAGTGTATATAGTATCTCGGCCATAATAGGTGCTCGACAAACATTGATAACTCGGTCAAGACACTGATGCTCGACATCAAAAATGAAATTTTCTATTTTGCTCAGTTATGTCCTAATGCATCTTTATCTAAGCATGTATGGACCTTTACTCAATCTTATGTTAGGAACTGATGTAAAATAAAGCTTTGTAAGATTCAGTTCCAAACATACCTTCTATGCTTATTTAGAAGAAGTGTGATCACCTGATCCATCGAATTGGGTGACTGCAGATGTGCTAGCTTCACTAGTGCTTTCTTCTTCCATGTCTTGTTCATCTGATTTCTCAATTTCTCACAGATATCTTCATTCATATTCCGATCATTGCTCAGCATAGATGATCTACAATCTTTCTTTAGGTGACCGACCTTATTACACTTGTAACACACAATGCTTCCATTCATCTAGCTTCTAGATTTGCCTCTAAAATGAGTCTTCATACAATTTTCTACAATGTCTCCATACTTTCCAAAGTAATGACAATTGTACCAGGTATTATAATCCCAATTGTATGAGTTATACTTCATAGGTGGCTTAGTCTATTCATTTGATGACCATCTAGGTTTAGATTTGCATTCAAATGCTTTATGCCCATACTTCTGACAGTTGAAATAGCTTCCTTGAAACTTTGGTGAGGTAGATAGATTACTAACCTTAGATCTACATTCATGTACCTGATGTCCATGTTTCTTGTAGTTAAAACAATGTCCATTGAACTTAGGTTTAGGATCAGACTTACCATGTTTGCTTCTACATATGTTGGTTGTATGTCCTGGCTTTCCATAGTGATGGCATGTGGGCTTGGAGTTCTTTGGTTTAGCATTATTTTTTTCTCCATTCTTTGATGATTCTCCTTTTTCAGTGGATGATGCATGTTCATTCTATCCAAGTCCATATCTATCACTAGATCTTCCAGGTGACCTTCACAATTCTTCAAAATATTTTGCAGCTTCATTGGGTTTGTTCATCCTTTCATTGATTTCTTTTTTAGGTCTTAATTCATTCCTCAATTGATCATTTTCAAGCCTCAGTTGGTTGATTTCCATATCTTTCCTACCCAACTCTTGATTAACCAACAACAATTGATTTACCATGTCTAGTTGATTATTAGTCAACCTTTGCATGTCACTTGTCCTTTCATCTAGTCTTATTGCAATTTGTCTTTTATCTTCTTCAACCATTGCCTTATCATCTTCAGCTTTCTTTTTCTGTTCAACTACTTCACAAAGTCTAACAGATTAAATTTCCCATTCTCTCTTTACATTTCTGATATCATCATTTAGTATGGTATTTTTCTCTAGTAGTTCTTTTATGGCTTTGTCACTTTCTGTAGAGTTACCATTATCAAATAGTCCAGTGGTGTCTTCTTCATGATATTGTGAATCATTTTGCTAGCAATTTCTCCTTCTATTTAAGGATTTCTTTAGTTCACCTCTAGCTACTTCCAGTTGTTGTAATGCTAGTTGTACATCAATCTTCTGATTCTCTATGATCCTTCCCAGCTTATATACTTCCATCTCAAGATCTTTTTCCTCAAGTGGTTAGATTTCCTTGTGAGAAACCTTGCTGCTCTGATACCAATTGTTGGAAATATAATTGGGAAATGTGATACTGAGAGGGGGTGGTGAATCAAATATCACCTACTAAACCATTTTGATACTTATAAAACATTTGCATAGCATCAACAATACTTGATCAAGTTAAGTAACTAACATATTAAGCAGCATACATGAAAGTATTCATAACACAATAATTTTGGTAACCAGAAACCCTTGAAAGGTAAAATTGGGGTGGCGATGACAACCAAAAATCTTCACTATTGCAGTAATAAATTTAGCCTGTTAGGGCTTACAAAATGTGATCAAAACATGATCTACCCTATGAGGGGTCTACCCTGTTAAGAGCTAAAAGACTTATACAGTCTACCTTGCTAGACGATTTGAAACTTACAACAAAGTAAGCACTCGGTTAAGAGATTTACCCTGATACACTGATTAAAATGTCTCAGTACCTGATCTTTCGGTTTGCACTATATGCAGATTACAGATCTCCTCTTTACTGTATAATATTGATCTCTTCTATCAAATCTATCTCTGTTATGTTCTTTCACTGCTTAGCTCGGTCACTGAACTCTGTCTAAATGCTTATCTGCTCATTCCTTCATACCCTTAGCATTCTCTCCTTCATGCTATCTTCTTCTCTTGTTATTATGTTTTAGGGTTTAGATCTTAATCCTTATATAACGGACACAACATCTTCATGATTCAAGATCTATGGTTCAGATTAATTCCTTTTGCTGCTTAAGCTTTACAATTTTTTGATTGGCTATAGTTATTACATACGGATCAATGATTACAAAATGAATGCGTAATCACCTCTGCAATTATCTCAACAAACAAAATATGAAATATGAATATCACCCAAAATGATTTACCTTGATCAATGTGCCATAACAAACTCATATGTCATTCTTGGCTAACTCAGCAAATGTAGTTCTTGATACTCAGCATTCATTGTACTCGGCATATGTTGATATCTCTGTCACTCGGTAATCATTGCATATGTGACTCGACAAACTAAACTCGACATAGTACAAAAATATATATAGTGACCATAGGTTTACTCGGTAGTACTATTGCTCGGTAAGTATACATTACATAGCTCAGCCTTTACATAATGACTCGGTTGCAGTGATGACCGACTATTATTGCCTAGATAAATGACTAAGTGTGGGTCACTAATAGTCAACAAAACTATAGAGATCTACAGAATCTATCTTTGCTCTACCACATAGTCTACCTTTGCCTCTACCTCAATTGCAATTGAAGTACCTACATTCCAAATGGCCAATTCCCTACTCCAAAAACTTGTGGTTGCTGAACATGATAGGCTCATCTTTTTGTGCAATCCAACATTAAAAGTATAGGAGATTAATTGTTGGGATTGTATGGATTGAGATGAAAAAATCATGGCAGAAGTGTAATGGAGAGGAAAGATGGAGTATCAAGCGGCCATGTGCACAACTTTTGGTTTTGTAGTGATGATATCATTCACCCAAAATGCAAGGTTCTTGCACATAAATTCCAAAAAATATGTATTTCAAGGCAGAAGGACATCACTACATTACCACTTTCCTAGTCATCGACATCAGAAAATTGGGCGACATCATAAAACTGGAGTGAGACAAGTTTCCTATGTGTATGACGTGAGTGATCTCGCAATAGAAGCCTATTGGCAAATTAAACATCTTAATAATAGTTTTATGTAACTTCTATTTCAAGTGAAGATTCTTATCATCACATTTTTTTATTTTTTTTTAATAATTTTTATTATTAATAATTATGAACCTCTCTCAAAATATAATTAATGTAAATTACTTTAGAATTATAATTAAGATAAATTCATTCATATACTAATTCTATAAAATGTTTTATTAAAATGTATGTATACAAATCTTTAAACATAAAATTTCCTTTAACTATAAGATGATAACTAAATCTTCTTGATAGGATTTTTTAACAAACTCTATTAATATAAGTGTGTATTGACATTCTTTAGAGGAATATTTTTTATATACAAGCTTTGACAACCTAAACAAAGTCACTATCATAAATTTACTAAGGAGATAAATAAATAGACGGATAAGGAATTTGTTGGTAATCATTTTTGTTAATAAGTAATATTAATTAATATTATTTATTACACTTAAAGTTATGGTTCATTTCATGTACTAATATTGTATACATGAATGTATCTAATATATCTTCAATTATATTATAATATCTAACAAAACCTTCAAAAAGGAAACTCAATAAACTTGTATTCTAAATATAATCTACATACTTAGTTTAAAATTATCATTGTATTAAAAGAAATTTAAGCAAATTAGATTTCAAACTCATCACACCATCCATTATTGAGTCTCATTATAGACACCTTAAATTGACCAAATTTGGTCAGTTTATCTTTATTTCATTTGATTCCCCATCCTTAATATTAATTAAATACTAAACTATGTTTTAATTAGTGTTCTATGTTTTCTTATTTTTTGCTAATGTCCTAGTCTAAAGTAAATAATTACCTGTAATTAATTATCCTTTTCTTTATTTCTTTCCTCTAAATAATTAAATAAATATTATTTTATTTAATTTACCCCACATGTCACATCCTCCAACTCTTCTACTTTCCTCTTGATCCTTACCTAATGCCTATTATAATCATTTATGCATTTCATAATCTAACTTAAGTGGAATTGACCCACTTAAAATAACCACACAATCTAACCCCTCGCACCCAACTGTAAATGCTCCCTTTATAGAGAGGACCTCAGGCACATGAATCTTGTCCCCACAAGTACCCTCTACATCTTTTCAATCCTCAATCACCCTCTCAAATCACTTCATGGTGTCACTTGGAACCCTCCCATGAGGTGAGAGGAAAAATACATAGTCCATCCTTAATATTTATCTCTCCATCACAACCATGTCTTCAATCCTATCCCCAATCTTGAATATCCAACCCTTAGAAATTTTCATCTCTATTTCCGTCATTTGTCAATAGTGCATTGTTCTATTGCTAAATTTTTGAGTGAGCGCACATCCAAATTGAGCATCCTTGAAAAATCATTGCAATGAGAGTCTCCATGTGGTATTTAAAGATAATTTGACATATTTCACCGTATCCTTAGTGTATTCTTATTTTTCTCTTTTGTTTGATTTTATTGCTAAATCATTCACACATTAAGCACCAATTTCACACACACACCCACAAATTCTTGAAATTTAACCAAATTATCGAAAGATAAACTTTGAACAACATAAAACATGGTTGATACAATCCTTTAAAAAAATAACTAAAAAATGATCTTGTTTGTTACTAGACCATATATATGCACACAAATAACACTTAGAGCTATTAAAAGTTCATATGATTAAAAATTTATGCCTTCACATAAGAAAATAATGTACAATAGTGGCTCCTAAAACATTCCTTCATTGATACATGACAACTATCAACTAGTGAATATGACCCTCGAATGTTTACATCACTCCATTATTCCAAATAAACATTATTCAAAATGTAAAGCATTCATTTTATAGGAACCCAAGAAATTATAGAAACCCTATTATAATTAAAAATCCCCAAACTCACATTAAGTTTTACTACTATTTTAATATCAATCATAGCAAATAATCAATTATAAATTTTTCATAAACACCTTAATTTTGGCAAAGGAACTATATTGCTTCATCAAGAAATATTTTTTTAATCCAATTTTACTATACCAGATGAATAGAATATATCTTTCCATAAGAAGATCCCAAAAATCTAATAACCATGGCTCTTCTAAAAGAATCATCTTCTTTATCTGCATCTTCATCAATAATTTCATGTGCTCTAATAAAATCTAGTTTTATGTTTGTTGAATATCACATCTTCTTCTATGGGACAAAATAAAATAAATTTTACATATATAGATGTTATTTATAAATAAATAAAACTTAATTTAAATAATCCATGTCTTGAATTAGTAAAACTAATGACTAAAGTTCATTTTAAACATATTTATTCAATAGGTTTATGTCCATCATTTTTATCATTTGATAATTTTAGTTAAACTAGAATCAATCTTAATTTAGAGAAATATTGTATTTGATGATCATAAAGATACATGGTGGAATCTCATCATGTTTATGTTACTTTTATTCATGTTGACAAGAGTTTTAGAAGGTTACAGTATGGTGAAATTTCATAATCAAGGTCTTCAAATCAATTAGGCTTAAAATCAAGGATATCACAAGATTGAGTAGGGTTCAAAAGCATTAAATTTATTTAAGTTTAAAAATTAGAAATATAATATAAAGTAAACTAGAAGTTTAAATCATCTATAGAATATAGGATATGAAATATTTTTGAAATACCAAAAGTCCTTAAAAACAAAATCAAACATAAATTGAGTTCAACTAAGTAAAATCTAAATTTATAGAATATAGGATATGAAATATTTTTGAAATACCAAAAGTCCTTCAAAAACAAAATCAAACATAAATTGAGTTCAACTAAGTAAAATGTAAATTTACAACTAAGTTATATTGCTTTATCATTTGAAATTTCATAGGAAAATAATATTATATCATAGAGAATCTATTTCATCTTTAAATTAATACTTGAACCTCACAAATCTCATAGATCACTTGTAATCAAACACCTATATTAAAAGAGAGATAAAGTAATAAATTTATTCTAAAAGTCTTAAGAAATATATTGATCCAAAGATAATTAATCAATAATACAATGTGTAATGAAATATATTAGAATAACTGATAGGGGGGTGAATCAGTTATCCACAGTCCCAATTCAAAATGTATAACCAAAAATAATTTACTTAAACTTCTGCAGCTCGGTAATAATAAAATGTATAACAAGTCAATAACTTAAAGTAATTACTAATCAAATCCAATATGCAATATGTAAAGTATGACAATTAAACAATCACCACAATGAACACATAACACAAGAGATTTAACGTGAAAACCTTGTTAAGGGAAAAACCACCTGGGACCGGCAACCCAAAAATTATTCACTCTTCTGAAGTGAGGTCAGTTGATGTAGGACCATCCTATGTGTAAGAGAAATCTTGCATCACGCAAAAATATTTCTATTTTTGTATTCAATAAGGGCTATCTTGTACAAAGCTGTTATTTATGGAAACTTTCTATTTTTAGTAAGTTGGTCATACGATCTTGAAATGTTCTGATTTCACATGTGGAGGTTCATCTCAGTCATATCAGCCTGCCAGTAAAGTTTCATTGCTAGATCAAGTCTAGTTTTGAAGATATTGAAGATTTTCGGTATTAGCAACAAGGTACAAAAATTTTGAACTTAGTTTTGAAGGTTTTAGAGGCCCCGAATGAGGTCAAAACTTTAGGTAACTGGAGCTTGAGTGAGTCAGGCATTGTAGAGCTCCTCGCACCATTTTTGAATTGGGGTCATAATAGTCAATCGGGTCAATGGGTGATGACTTATGGTCTCCGGAAGTCAGGCCACCTCAAATGGCAGAAAATATTTTTTCTTCAAAATTTATGTTCAGATTTCAAAAGTCATTTTGAGACAACTTTGATGTAATAAATTGAAAAATAAAATAATTCTAAGTTTGGTTAGCCCTTATGGCTAAATTTTTGGAACATTCTCAGGTGATGGAAATTTCCTATATAAAGAAGGCCCGTAGTGTTGTCCAGCTCAGTTCTGGGTAGATCTGGGTAATGATTTGAGGTTTTGTCTTACAGAATATTATAAGGGAAATGCCCATGTGGCTTTGCATATTGTAATTCTAAAAATTTGTAATTTCACATTTGTGGAGATAACAAGAAGCTGATTGTCTGTTCTTGCAAATTGTCGTTGTTTCTCTATTTATGTTATTATTTTGTGGTATTAAGGGGAGCACCCTTCATCAAGTGGTATCAAAGTAGGAGTTCTTGAGTGTGTAAATAGATCGCCGACTATGAGGTAGTTTGCACCAAGACCGTGGTTAGGGTTTCAACGCGCATCATGAAAATGCCTCCATGAAGGGAATGTGGCAGAAGAGCTGGTGTTGTAACACCTAAGGTTAGGGCACTACAGAGACAAGTGCGAGCATTGTAAGAAGAGATTTTCAGAGGAATGAATCTTAATGTCAAAGATGAAAGCAAGGATGAAGCTGAAAGAGAAGCAAATTCTGATCAGGAAGGAGAAATCAAAGTTTTGAATCAAGAAGGAGAAAGACTTTTTTGGGCCATTTCCAAGATTGGGAAAAGACCTAAGATTGAGGTTCCTACATTTTCTAGAAATATTAACCCAGAAGAATTGATCGATTGGACCAATGCTTGTGAAGAGGATTTCAAGTATGAAGATATTGAGGATCCTGATAGGGTCAAATTTGTGAAGGCCAGACTGAAGGGTCATGCGAATATCTGGTGGCAGGAGATTCAATTGGAGTGAAATCAAAGAGGAAAGGATAAAATCACAAGATGAGATTGGATGGTGGATAAATTAAAGTGACAGTTCATTCCTATTGATTACGAACTTGACCTACTAAAGAAAATGCAAAGTTTGAAGCAAGTAGGAAGATCTGTTCAGGAGTATACAAAGGAGTTCTATCGACTCCTCATCAAAATAGGCCATGTGGAAGATGATAAGGAGATAGTTACCCGTTACCTTAATGGGTTGAGGCTGAGATTCAGGAGTTGAATCTAGTTCAAATGAATAGTATTGAAGAGGCATACTAGTTTTCCTTAAAAGTAGAGGAAAAGTTGAACAAGAAGTTCAAGAGCAGACAAAATGAAAGAGGTCACGGTGGATGATCTAGTGGAGGCCGAAATGAAGATCCAAAAAAGAAAGATGAGGCCAGTAGCAGTCAGAATCAGAGAGGAAATAATTCCAATCGCTTCCAAGATCAAAGTAATAGAGATCAGAGAGGAAGAGGAAGAGGACAAGGATCTGGAAGAGGAGGCTTTTGTGAAACATGCTTTCACTGTGGAGAAGAAGGTCATAGGGCATTTGAATGTCCTCAACACCAAGGAAGGATAGACAGGAGAAATGAAGGCTAGGCTAGAGTTGCACATGTTGATGAAGATGCTAGATCATCACATTCTGAAGATGCTGAAAGAGGAGAAATGTTGATTAATAGAAGAGTCTTGCTAAGTGGTGAGAATGAACTTGAGCAAAGGAGGTTCCTGTTTCACACCAGGTGCAAGTGTGAAGGTAAATATTGTGATGTGATTATTGATAGTGGAAGCACTGACAATTTGGTGTTAGAAGAGATGGTGACAAATTTGAAGCTCAAGAGATAGAAACACCCACAGCCATATCGGATTGCTTGGGTGCAAGATGACCACAAGGTCATGGTCAATGAATAGTGCCTAGTGAAGTTCAAGATTGGTAGATTCCAGCATGAGGTACTGTGTGATATCATATCTATGGATGCATGTCATATGTTGTTAGGTAGACCATGGTAGTTTGACAGATGTGTTGTACATGATGGTCATGCAAATACCTATTCCCTGAAAAAGGATGAAGTATGCCATAAGCTAAAGCCATTGAATGACACAGAAGAAAAGGTATGTGGTAATGCAAGAATAAATTTTGTTGATGAAAGAAAGTTCCTAGATGGTATAAGGCATGAGCATGTGTGTTTTGCTTTAATTCCAAAAGCTGGTAAAGAGGAAGTAGAAGATGTACCTGTAGAAGTTGCAGATTTGTTGAATGAGTTTCAGGATATTGTATACGATAATATACCTGATAGATTACCACCAGTAAGGAAGATTAGTCATCAGATAGACTTGATTCCAGGAGCCAATTTTCCAAATAAGGTAGCACACAGAATGACACCAGCAGAAAGTGAAGAGTTGAACATGTACAAGTACATGAGTTGTTACAGAAGGGGTTGATTCGGGAGAGCTTGAGTCCATGTGTTGTACTAGCAGTATTAGCATCAAAGAAGAATGGAGAATGGAGGATGTGTACCGACTCTAGGGAAGTAAACAAGATCATAATCAAGTATAGGTTTCCATTTCTACGAATGGATGATATTATGGATTGTTTGAGTGGAGCTGTGTATTTCTCAAAGATAGATCTGAAGAGTGGATATCATCAGATTTGGATCAGAGAAGGAGATGAATGGAATACTACCTTCAAGACAAAGGAAGGACTGTATGAGTGGTTAGTCATGCCTTTTGGGCTAACCAATGCACCAAGCACTTTCATGCGGCTCATGAACGAGGTTTTGAAAGAATTTCTGGGTAAGTTTTTCATTGTTTACCTAGATGATATTTTGATCTTTAGTAAGACATTGGAGGAGCATATGATGCATATTCATAGGGTGTTTGAGAAGCTGAGAGAAGAGAAATTATTGATAAATTTGAAGAAATGCAATTTTGTGAAGAAAGAGTTAGTGTATTTGGGATTTGTAGTTTCAGCAAAAGGTCTAAAAATGGACCCAGAGAAAGTGCAGTTTATCCTTGAATGGCCTACTCAAAGGAGTGATACTGAGGTAAGATCTTTTCATGGTTTGGCTAGCTTTTACAGAAAGTTTATCATAAATTTTATCAGTATTTGTGGACCCTTGACTAAAACAATGAGAGGGGATATAAAAGAGTTCAAGTGGACTAATGGGACAGATAAGAGTTTTAAATTGTTGAAACAAAAAGTTACAGAACAACCTATTTTAGCACTTCTAGATTTTAATAAGGTGTTTCAAGTACACTGTGATGCTAGTGGTACTGCAATAGGAGCTGTTATGAGCCAAGAAGGTAAACCTTTTGCTTATTTTAGTGAAAAGTTAAATGATGCCAAGAGAAAATATTTTGTTTATGATCAGGAATTTTATGCTATAGTTCAAGCATTGAAGAAGTAGAGACATTATCTGCTTCATAAGGAGTTTTTTTTGTATGCTGATCATCAAGCTTTGCAATATTTGAATAGTCAAGGAAAGTTGAATCAAAGGCATTTGAAATGGGTTGAGTTTTTGCAGAGTTACAAATTTGTTTTGAAACACATGAGTGGAAAGTCTAATAGGGTTGCAGATGCACTTAGCAGAAGGAAACTATTGCTGACAAAGATGCAGATTGAGGTGGTTGGGTTCAAGGAACTCAAGAATTTGTATCTCGAGGATCATAATTTTGGTGAAGCTCGAAAAGCCTGTAAAGAACCTGTTACTCTAGATAGAATGAAGTGGTTGGATTTCATCATTTAGGATAATATGCTATTTAGAGGGAGCTAGTTTTGCATTCCACAAAGTTCTATGAGGGAGAATCTCATCAAGGAGAAGCATAGCGAAGGATTGGCTGGACATTTTGGTCATGATAAAACCCTTACTTTGGTTAGTGAGAATTATTATTGGCCACAGTTGCAGCAAGATGTCAAGAAGTTTGTACAGAGTTGTAGAGTATGTCAGATGGTGAAAGGAGTGAAGCAGAATACAAGGTTGTATTAGCCATTACCTGTACCAAAGAAACCTTGGGAGGATATTAGTATGGACTTTATTCTTGGTTTACCATGGACTCAGTGGGGACATGATTCAATTTTTGTGGTAGTTGACAGATTTTTGAAGATGACACATTTCATTCCCTGCAAGAAGACTAATGATGATGTTGATGTAGCAAAATTGTTTTTCAGAGAAGTGGTGAGACTACATGGTTTGCCAAAGAGCATAGTTTCAAATCGGGACACTAAGTTTGTTGGATATTTCTGGCGCACATTATGGAAGAAGTTGAAGATAGATTTTAAGCTCCGTTCATCACATCATCCACATACTAATGGATAGATAGAGCTGGTGAATAGGAGTTTGGGAAATTTGATGAGATGTTTGGTTGGAGCTAAGCCAACAGGATGGGATTTTATTTTACCATAGGTAGAATTTGCATATAATAATTCTATCAACAGGAGCACTGGTAAATCACCATTCAAGATTGTATATGGAAGTAGTCCCAGAAATGCATCTAAGTTGAGAAAAATAGATAAAGGAGAAATAAGTAGTGTTGAAGCTGAGGATTTTGCAGAATATTTGAAGAACATCCATGAGGAGGTGAGGAAGCACATTACTAGAATGAATGCACAATATAAGGCTAAGGCAGATCAAAAAAGGAGGCATAAGGAATTTTAGGTTGGAGATGACATCATGGTTCATTTTCAGAAGGAACAATTTCTAATTGGTACATACAACAAGTTGAAAATGAAGAAGTTTGGGCCATAGTATCATGAAGGAGGTGTTGAAGATGACATCACAGCAACACAATGGAGTATTCTAGAAACTAGTTTAGATATCAAGGAGATTGAGGACATATTGGATAGTCATGTTGGTAGAAGCAGAAGGAACATGACATATGAATAATATCTGATCAAGTGGAAAGGATGACCTGTTAAAGATTCATCATGGTTGACAAAGGAGGAGGTTAACTGTCTTGGTTTCCCTCTTCACACCTGAGTCATGATAGGGTCAACTCTCAAATTACCCTAGGTGTCTGATGCAGGAGCATCCTAGGTGTAAGAGCAATCTTGCATCACCCAAAAATATTTTTATTTTTGTATTTAATAAGAGTTATCTTGTGTAGAGATGCTATTTATGGAAACTTTCTATTTTTAGTAAGTTGGTCATACGATCTCAGAATGTTCTGATTTCACATGTGGAGGTTCATCTCAGTCATATCAACCTGCCAATAAAGTTTCATTGCTAGATCAAGTCTAGTTTTGAAGATATTGAAGATTTTTGGTATTGGCAACAGGGTACAGAAACTTTGAAATCAGTTTTGAAGGCTTTAGAGGCCCCAGATGAGGTCAAAACTTCGGCTGATTGGAGCTTACATCAATCAACGACTATAGAGCTCCTCGTGCCCTTTCCAAATTAGGGTCATAATAGTTAATCGGGTCAACAGGTGATGACTTATGGTCTTCGGAAGTCAGGCCACTTGAAATGGCGAAAAATATTTTTTCTTCAAAATTTATGTTCGGGTTTCAAAAGTCATTTTGATCTGACTTAGATGTAATAAATTGAAAAATAAAATAATTCTATGTTTCGTCAGCCCTTAGGGCTAAATTTCTGGAACCTTCTCGGGCGGTGGAAATTGCCTATCTAAAGAAGGCCTGTAGTGTTGTCTAGGGCAGTTCTGGGTAGATCTGGGTAATGATTTGAGGTTTTGTCCTATAGAATATTGTAAGGGAAATGCCCATGCGGCTTTGCATATTGTAATTTTGAAAATTTGTAATTCCACATTTGTGGAGATAATAAGAAGCCCATTTTTTGTTCTTGCAAATTGTCATTGTTTCTCTATTTTTGTTATGTGTTTTTGGTATTAAGGGGAGCACCCTTCATCATCAGTGAAGAGCCAACCCTATTAAAGGTTACAAAACACACTATAACATGTGACCTTTTGAGAGGATTTTAGACCAACCATTATCGTCCAACTAGCATTCACTATGGAGTTGGGAGGATAACAAATGTACATTCTATGAATGACACTACAAGACTTTCAAGTCCACTCGGTTAAGATATTTATCTATTTACAATGGTTAAACTGTAAGAATAGGTGATCTGTTTACAATACAACTTCTATTGCAAATGTTCAAATCTATATTATGCTCATTCAAATCCTCTGATTGATATATCAATTCTATTTCAACAATATTCAGTAACTTACTGTCTCTCAGTTATATCTTTCTGATGCTCAGTAATCTCTGTAGTTCGGTTCT
This sequence comes from Chamaecyparis obtusa, assembly GCA_027943335.1. Classification (NCBI taxonomy): domain Eukaryota; kingdom Viridiplantae; phylum Streptophyta; class Pinopsida; order Cupressales; family Cupressaceae; genus Chamaecyparis; species Chamaecyparis obtusa. The sequence goes on from BSBK01005674.1 coordinate 109,794, forward strand.
CCTTAACTAGTTTGATCAGGCATGTATGAAGCTTGTTCACGTGATATTTCTATAGTCTCCTTCTTTTGGCATATGTTTTATAATGAAACCCTAGTCTCTTAAATAGACATGTAAACTATTTTCTTCTCATCCATCAGATTTTGTCGCTTATTCTCCTCCATTCATTTTGCTGCTTAAACCTTCCTCGGTTGATGTGTCAGTAACATGTTTTGTTTCCATCCTTTAGATCTTCCTTGAATTTTGTTAGCCATTGATCTTCGTAACAAACATTATCTCTAACTCTGATTTTGAGGTACTTTACAACTCATCAATCCTTATCGGCTAAACTGATCATTTAGTTCTTTTGTTCCGGCTCGGTTAACAAAGAAATGCATCAATGAATACAAGTTTGGTTTATACTATGCTCGGTATACACTACACTGCTCGATATATACTAAAATGCTTCATCAACTGACCACACTGCTTTGTGTCATTTTGCTCTTTTCCTCATCATAGATGAATGCAACATAATCAAGTCAATAACATAAGGTCATAGACTCATCAATAAGTTACCCAAGGTATTCCTTATCCTCATTTATCATATCGATCTTCCTCAATGTAGATATATCTATTTTTCATGTCTTTTTCTCCTTTCTATAGATGTTTAGGTATTGTAACTTACAAGATAAGTGTTGTCAAAACTAGTTGACATCAATGACAACATATTACTGATTTAATCATCTTACATATCTAATCAGCAACTCAGTGATCTTAAATCACAGATCTTCAATTAGGTTCTAAATCAGTTGTAGTTCATCAATATCCTTATAAAAGACAAAGAAAACCCAAATGAAATCCTAGGTGGTAATTAAAGTAGATCATGAGATGTATCCTAGTCCTATTTGATTCAAAAAATTGCATGACCTAAGTAAGCTTAAGTACACTAGTATAAAGGGTCTACCCAATAATAAGTTGATTGATTAAGAAGCTATCTCTTTAATCCAACACCCCCCTTTAAGTGAAACTTAGGGAGAATCTTAACTAGTACATAATGTAAAAAATTTGGATCAAGTCACAACTATGCTTGATATGTTACTTATGTACAAAAAAAAAAGACATCACAAATAGAGAAAAGGAAACACTTTCATGGTAAAATATCCTCTCCAAAAATGAAATGTGATTTTTTAATAGGGAACCAATGAAGAACCTCAAGTTCAACTTCCTTCACTCTAAGTATCCATCACAAATAAGAAAAATAATAATATAAAGTAAATGGTTTAGTGAACATGTCTACAACATCCTCCTTACTAGGTAAATACTCTAGGTAAATATGAGTTTCATGAATTATCGTCAAATAAAATGTATATGTATCTCAATATTTTTGATAGAAAAAGAAGCAAGAGGGTGTTGGCCCGAGGAACAAAGGACTTGAGGCACATTAACATCATATTAATGGCACTAGTCATAATCATTTCAACAACAGTTTAACAGTAGAAAGAACAAGGTCTAATCTGCCTCTCTAAAAAACAAACATAACATTTCTTTTCAAAAAGATTAAACCAGAGTATCTAGAGTGAATAGTAGCAACAAAAATAATAGTTATAAGCCACGCAGGGCTATACCAAGGACTAGGCAAAATAACCTTAAAACAAGAACCCAAAATAGAGAACTTAGGGCCATGCCCAAACAAAAATAAAAAACTCATAAGCAACAACAACTAATTCTTTCTTCCCAGATGTTTGGACATCAGGGTCCTGGTCCACTCCTCCTATAGGAAGAGGAAGAGATCCTTATTGTCATCATTCGCCTCCAGTTTGTCGCCCACTAGTTTTTCCTGCATAGTGCAGAGGGTCATAGTCATAGCATGCATGACCTTAAGAGAAAATTTGTTAGTCATCAAAATGTGATGCTTGAGTTCCTGCATATCCTGCTTGATGTCAGCAATCTCTTTGTCCAATCCATAAAACCTTAGCTTGAGGGTGCCCTTAAGCGTGTCATTGTCATCCACAAACCTGGGGTTGTGCTCAGTAGTGGGGGGCTTGGTCTGGTGATCATGAGGGCTATCTAGATGCGGGGTAGGGCTACAAGGAGTCTCCATGATTTGCTAAGGGTTGAGTGGGGGGGTATTACTAGTCCTGTTTGGACTCATGGGTATCTCAATGTTCTTCATCCTCAAAACCTAAATTTTATTTCATACAATGTGTATGGAGATTTTTTCTATCACACTAAACAAGTGTAGGAATATCAATTAGTAGAATAATCTCAATCTTAACCTATCAAAGCCATAAATTCTCATAGATGGTGAGCATTGAACATTGATACTCAAATTTAATGGATGAAAATGCAATAGTAATTTGCTTCTTAAAATACCAAGAAAATAGACTAAAAGAAGGGAAAATATAAACTATAAAGTGGAATACTTTGAGTCAACATTTCTTAGTCAATATGAGTCGATGAAGCCTGCTATATCTAGAATTCCTACTATGTATGAGATGTGGATATGGGAAGTGACCCTAAGATAACTAAAAATGCACTTTATTTTCTTCCAATGTGTCTCAAGAGGATCATGGGAAAAAAAGTTCCCAAGAGAAAAGATGATATTAAATACATTTCTATCAAATGCAAGAGACAACCTACCAAATATTTATAAAAAATAGCATCAATGCTAAGTGCGATACATCTAGCAATAAATACTTAACAACAATGGTGTATGAGATATATCTTGTGATATTGTGCAAATACGTGTTTTAGATATTTTTGTCACATATTTGAAGAGATGTGTTGTCATTGATGTTAACATGTTTCTTTATTATGATAGTGTTGTAAGAATGTTCAATGAGAATATTTGTTTTGTATGGCTACTATATTGTAGATTAGATGTTGCAAAGGTAAAAATATGTTTAGGTATATCTTTAGTTGACCTATCAGTCTTCAAAGGCTCACATGTTGATTTGAGACAATTATAGGTGATTAATCAGAAACTGGTATTCTGGATATGGAGGAAGAGACAATGTTCAATTTTTGCATTGATATGGATCAGCTATGCAATATTTATGGTTGCTAACCTAGTGGTGAGTTTAGGACATGGATTTGTGTCCTCATCTCAAGTGGTTCATTATTTGGTTGTTGGCAAGCTATTTTTCTTGAGTAATAGAGGTTATCATTTGGTGTTCTTGATGAATAGTGTAGAGATAATGGTTAATTTTGAGATGTTATTATGTTTTGGTACCGTGGCATTTCATATTTCTTATTGATATTTCTAGATCATGTCATGTTCATGTTATTGGATTGCATTGAGCTATGTGATCAGAGTTGGTGATTTTCATCAAGCATGTTGTTGTTCGTGTTGTTATTCTTATTGTTCTAGGTCAACTTGATGATGTAGCATGTTGTGAAGGATCATGGAATGATTTATGGATCTAGAACGCATTCAAGGTTGAAGATTTGGATCCATACCATGTCTTAGTCAACATGTTTTTGATCTCATTGAAGATTGTATTATATAAATGATGTAATATTTTTTAATTAGGTCCTTGGTTGACCTTGTGGAAATAAATTGAAGTAATGCATAAATAAATGTAATCATTTATAAGTGAAAAGGTATGAGTGAAAGTGAGAGTGTGTGAGAATGATGTATTGATGAATGTGAGAAGAGGTATGAGTAGAAACTACAACTGAGGTAGAGATTCAAGATGTACTTCATTGGAGTTGTATTGGCATGACAGAGATGCTATCAATCATTTTATGATTAGTGGATTGTAGTCCACAGTGGTTGTTATCCATTTACTTACTATAAGGTAGTGACACTTCTTTTGGGATTTACAACCCTTGTTGTATTTGAGTAGTGAGCTCTAGGAAATGTTCTTTAATGCATGTCCATTCCCCTTGTATTACTCTTAACTAGATATACTTCTTTTATAAGAGTACATTATCTTGTGGGTTTGATCCCCACCATGGTTTTTCCCCTAATAGGGTTTCCATGTCAAAAATATTGGTGTTACCTTTTTTTATATGTCTTTAATGTTTATCATACATATCTGAAATAAAAGTTTTAAGGATTGATTAAGGTTTTGAGTGTTAGGACACAACTGATTCACCCCCTCCCTCTTGGTTGTGTGTGTTGCCTTGTTCCTAACACTATATTACAATTATCCATGCTTAAATAATGAAGAAATTCAATAACACACTTTTTTTTGTGAACGAATACACCCTTGAAATAATAGAGAATGTGTGGACCAAGAATAAAGTGCAAAACCTTGAGATTTATCATGTCAAGGAGTTTCATCAATGAATTTTATATATTCTTAAACATTGATGAGCTATTAGTTAGAATGAAATCATCTATGTACAATTATAGTATTGAAATAGAATCTCCATGTCATTTAATATACATGGTGTGATTAGCTTACATGTTCAAAAAGTGTGGATAAGGATTTACTAGTTGTGAGAATAAAATCATCTATGTCCAAGACTAGTATCAAAACATAAAATCCATGTCTCTAAATATATAGTGTGATTTGACTAGAATATATAATCAAAACCAAATGGAAGCAATAAACCAAGTCTATCATCTCATACTATGTCTTAAGGGCTTATTTAAGACCATATTAAGAAAATATAGCCTAAAAACAAAAATATTATAGGATACTAATTAAAATATCCTTATGAAGATGATAGTGGAAGAAAACACTCTTCATATCCATTTGGTAAAAAGGAAAAGGTGAATAGTGTTTATATTCTCTATAGAGGTAAATGTCTCAAATTATTCACTACCCTTAGCATATGGTAAACCTTGAGAAATAAGGTATACCTTGTAATGATTTATAAAAATATCTACAACAACATTCATTGAACCATATTTATCCTCAAATAAAGAGAGGCCAAATGTCATGTGTGTTTCTTCATTGAGGAAAAATACTCCACATCCATAGCATGATCCCACTCTAGAATATTTAAAGCATCTGATTATTTTAAAAATTATAACATATCGGTGCCAAAACACTAAGACTAAGTGTGATGTGAAGTCATAAGATCACTATCTAAAGATCCAACACCCTTTAAAATAGTTTTATAGGATCACTTAGTAAAAACATGAGAAAGAGTAGGCAAAAGTGATGATGGGACCAAACCCTTATCTAAAGTATCCTTCAATGTGCAAGTATCCTCATTAGATAAATATGGAATATGAGGTAGAAAGGAAGAAGAAGTGAATGTAGAGTCTAAATATAGGAGAGACTTGTCAAATTGGAAATCTCTCATAGTAGCATCAAATAGAAATTAATCCTTCACATTTTTACAATAGCAAACAATATATTATCCAACCCCTTACATTGACCATCCAATATGAATGCACGAGCTTCAATACCAAATATCCTAATGACATATTAGGCTTGATATTGGACCAATATTTCTATAAAAATATATTCAAAAATTTATTGTAAAAATGTGGTTCTAAATATACTAAACACAATTAATTTCCTCAATACAAAATAATACAGCCATAGACCGAGATTGAAGCATACAATTATTCTCTTTGAGAGGTATATAAGAAAGTTTCAATTGGTCCAAAATCAATGTTATGAAAAAAATTATATCTTTCTTTGTAGAGTATTATTTCTCTCACAAACTCAAGAATTTGATAAAATCTTGATTACTTCAATTTTTGTTTTTGTGATTAATAGTTGAGTTCCTCTAGAGAATTGTATAAATACAATTTAAATAAGTTTTGATTTTGACAAGACTAGTTTTAGTGTAATACTTTACTGAATAGTGTACATATAGAGTTTTATGGACATGAAATTTCATTAAGGTCAAATATATCTTGATTTCTACACTTAAAATTCACAAGATATTTTTTAAATGCCCAATCAAGATACAAGAATATAGACCAAATTTTTGTAGTTTGAATGCCTTCAAAACATGACGAAATTATCATTCCTTCTTCTTAGGATAATCCTAACATAATGACATAAAATTTATTTACATAATTAGGCTCCCTTATTAAAATAATTATGTCATGTGGTATTACATACTTAAAATTTGCACCCCTATCACTCAATAGAATAGTAATAAAAATAAGTTTAAAATACAATTCCTTACTAGATCAAGCCTTGAAGTTGGACTATAGAGAGTCCTATATGTATCAAATAAGGAAGGTGGCATGGAGACAAATATATATGTAAAGTATAGGCAGAGCAAGAACATGATGCATGGATTCTTTTCTAAACAACTTAGAAAACAAACTTATAATGTAGATGCGAACTCTCTAAGATAATTCTATAAAATATTAGGATTTATTAGGTTCTTGGGAATAATGTATACTAACATTTAAGGTGTATATTATAGAGTAAATATTGACCTAATAATAGTTTAATTTCATACCTCCAATTTTCGTTATTAACAAACACAAGACCACAGCATATTTTATTTTACATCTCTTTGAGGCACACCACATGGACATAATGACATCCAAACTCAACACTTGCAAAAAGATCAAAAGGGATCTTAGTTTGCTATCATTGATTAGTTCGACTAAGGGTTTGACTAAGGAGACTATGACCTTATCAATTCAAAAGATTCCTAGATATGTTTATAAAATAACCCTTAGAAAGACTTAGACATCTAAAGATAACATGAGTAAATACAAATAGTCCGCTTTTTTACTAGATCATTACCACAAGTTATAATTTAGATTTGTATCTTAAATCTTTTTATATTTAAAAAAGTTAGTTCCAAATGTGTGAAAACTAGATTAGAATGATTATAATCAATTTCTAGATTTGAATCCCCTAAGTAATAAGTCCATTCTAATATTATGATACATCAATTCTTACATTTTTAACATTATTTTTTCAATCATTTTTATCAATATTTTTTCAATCTCCAAAACTTAACTAAACGTTATATAAGATTTTTTTTTATGGAGGGTTCGGACCTGCAAGGCAGCCCAACAAGGCATAGAACTTGCGAGCCACCAACCAGCGAAGGCCACTATAGACATTTTAGGAACCCGATATGGGCCCATTCGTGCCTGAAACCTCTTCGGCTTAGAGCCAAGGACTAAGGAGCATCCACGCTGCCAAATTCACCTAGGGCACGATCCCAACCTCATCCCTTATGATGTCGGAGCCTTGCACTCGACAAGACTTGATCCCTGGTAGGCTCGTTGAGAGCCATTCAACTTCACCAGCAGACCAAAGGCCCATTGACATTATATAAGATTTAATTATAATTCCATGTAAAATTTATTAATTATTTTACAAAATCAAAAAGCTTTAATCTCAACACATGCCTAGCTATTGTTTTAGAAAGCTTGTAATTATTTTCAAATTTGGGGACAATGCATTAAACTCGATGAAAAACCATCGAATAGAGACGCAAAGATGCCGGTATGAGTATGCAAATTTCAAACATATGAAACAAAAACCTAAGGGTCGCCAATGAATAGAAATTTAACTTGCCTACGCATATTTCAGCGTAACCGTCACTGATTGATATTTTCTTAAGGCGGAGAATGTTATGCTAGAACAGATGGCAACGCGGAGATTAGGAGGAGTTATTCAACAGACATAATCAAACTAGCAAGCAAACGAAGATGTTTGTTCAGCTGTATCAAATTCACCGCAACAACATTATCACCTACTTTCTCTCACACGCCTTCGATGATCAGGCTATAAATAGGACACAAAAATTCAAGACTAGCATGAAACACACAACACAAAAAATGGCGTCAAATACCATTAAAGTTGCACCAATGCTTCTGCTTGGAATTGTTATTCTATTTACTTCTACTTTTGCCAATGCAAGCCATAAAGAAGCCACTCAGAAGCCTACCAGTGTTACAGTGAAGGGAAACGTATTCTGTGACAACCAACTATCAGAAATCCCCTACATCTTACCAGGTAAATGTGCAGTGTAGTTTAATTATTAAGATGGCACATCTTTATTAATTTTGACAATGTCCATGTGTTAGATGTCTTATAATGGGAAGATAGTAATGAAATGGAATTGGGTGCAGGAGCCTTGGTTGCCGTGGAGTGCAGCATCAACAGCAATAGGAAATGCAAGAGCGGCCATAGCATGGTTTATGTTGAAGGAGAAACAGATGAAAATGGAGAATTCATCGTGGAGTTTCCCATCATACAAAACCTTAACCCAAGGAAGTCATGCTCAGTTAGACTTCTCAGCAGCCCACATGAGTTGTGTGACATACCCTCAATCACTACGTCTTCCCAGCTCGCCCTAACATCTTCAAATCCCAATGGAATGCGAATCTATGTGTCTACTCCATTATCCTACCGTCCATCCAAACAAGAAGCTATCTTTTCCTCTCTTCCTCGTCGTAGAGCTTTGCAAGTTGGCATTCCTCCACTACCCAAGTTCAGTTTTCCTCCTCTTCCTAGCATTCCTTCACTGCCCAAATTCTCTGCTCCCCCTCTTCCAAGTATTCCTCCACTGCCAAAATTGAGTGCTCCTCCCCTCCCTAGTGCACCTCCTCTTAATATCCCTTCTATTCCACCTCTTCCTAAGTTTAGTTTTCCTCCCCTACCCAGTTTCCCTTCCTCGTTTCCACCATTTCCTTTTTTCACTCCACCTCCACCTTCCAAATGATGAGACACCTTACTTCCAAGATTAGGACTTAAGGAAACTATTCCTCAATCATGCTCATTTTCAAATATGTATTCCCGTAGTGTGATACTTGCACCTAGTTCATATATTGTGTATAGGATAGGATTGTGGTATTGTTATATCATTTGTTTGGAATAATTGGCTACACTAATCCAATTCTATGGGCGCATTCGTTTTGTATCTTAACAGTTAATATTATATTCTCATATTTATTTAATTGTTTTGATAAATCGAGATTGTTAACATTTGTGTGAATTTAAAGACTTATTATGAGTTGGTTTGACCTTATACCCTTAATCTATGAATTTGTTTACAATAATTAATATAAAATATTAAGATTATTTTTTATAGATAATATCTATTCAAATTGGGAATTCCTAAATAATTTTTTGGCATGGAATTAAATTCACTTATGAATTCATTTTATGCAATATGATATTCGAAATAACATGTACATAATGCCCATAGAAATGATATGCATTACAACAATGCGTTCCATAACAACGTGCCTTAAAAAAATACCAAGTATATAAATTAAATATATATTTTTTAAATTTTATTTAACATTTATTGTAAATGATAGTTATATAGGTAAAATCAACTAAACATATAATATGACCAACATGCTTGTCAAATGTTAAAAGCTATGAATTGGTTTCATCACCCATACAGTTAAACCAAGCATTAATCTTATAAAATGTAAATGTGATAATCAAAGCTCAAAAATAATGTGTTTGTTTCAATATAGATCTCAATGATACTAGGGGCCTTCTCTAGTACTTTTCTAATGTTTTAATATTGTCTAGCTATTAAAGAAATGAAAATAAATTTAACACATTCAATTCACCATATAAGGAAAAACCATGATGAAAATGCAAAAGAATGGGTTGTTCCTCTTTATCTTCAATGTCAAGTTTATGTGTGTTTATCTTTTCTAGATTTCCTTGTCCGTTAAAATCATCTTAATCTTGCTAGGTTGTTATATATTGTTGTCAAAATTAGATCATAAAGGCTACAGAAGATATATACTAATTTAATGTGATATTGGTAGTTCATTTAAATACTTTTACATTGTACCTAGAGAATGTTTAAGGCTTCTTAACCATGTCAATTTATTTAATTTTATATATGATGTGTTATTGTACATTATGGTTTTCTACATGGCTACTTAAGTAAGACCTATTTGACATACCCATATCTTTCTATATAATGATATGAGATAACATCAATAAATCACACCATATCTCTTTTCCTCAATTAATTAATGTTAAGCCTTGTTTGTATCCTATAATATATATAGAAATATGATGTTGATTCTAAAAGAAGGAAGTTTCAAGAAGAAAGAAGTGTCTAGATAGAAAATACATGGAGGCTTCCAAAGGAATAAAGTATTAAACTAATAAAAAATATATAAGTCAAGTATTAAAACTAATCATATATTAATTGTAATCTAAATAATAAGCATGATGTAGAGTATCCTCCTATGATGCAAAGCATCCTACAATCTCACACAAGCCCTATTCAATAAGAAAAAACTACTTCATTCCTTGGTGAGATACAACTTTTCACATCATGCCCACATCCTTAGCATACCATTCCACTTGGTTCAACAACTCCAATTGACCACCTAATTCTCGATGACCCACCCAAATAACCCTTCAAGTTCTAACCTATCTTCCTAGGTCTCTCTCAACACCCTGTATCGTCACAAAATGGAAGCACTTCCATTTAGGATTGGTTTAGCCCTCTGAGTAAGTGATTTGGGGTCATGTCAAATACCTTGAATAGGTATCTGACTTATTTCTGGATCTTTCCCCTGTTATGCCGCATTTTCCACTTCTTTTCTGCATTATTCTGGCATCCTGACCTAAAACCCTGATATTCTTGACCTCGGGATCAAGGTCGACCACCTAGGTCAAGGTCAACCTCGACCCTAACCCAAGGTCCAAAATTCAAGATCCCAAAGTTTTCAGATGTTGGGTCTTAGAAAGTTTTATTTCCCACTTCTGGGTCGGCTGTTTCGGGCTTCAGAATGGTAAACTCTTAAATTATATTTAATTTAGGTCCATTTCTAGGGGTTGAGGTTTAAATGGGAATTTAATTCTCCTATGTCAACCTCTCTAGAAGTTTGTACCCTAGACTAGTATAAAATGAAGCCTTCCTCTCTCATTTCAATCCATCTTCCATCTCAATCTTTCAATCTTCCATCAAGTATCAAGTTATCAATCTTTCATCCATCTTTTACAATCAAGCATATATCTCCATCTCTCAAGCATTCTCAATCAAGGAAGAATTCAAGAAATCATCTACATTCAAGTATTCAAGTTCTCTTGATGCAGAAGCATCCTGGGTGTAAGAGCAATCTTGCATCACCCAAAAATATTTTTGTTTTTGTATTCAATAAGGGCTATCTTGTGTAGAGCTACTATTTATGGAAACTTTCTATTTTTAGTAAGTTGGTCATATGATCTCAGAGCGTTCTAATTTTACATGTGGAGGTTCATCTCAGTCATATCAGCCTGCCAGTAAAGTTTCATTGCTAGATCAGGTCTAGTTTTGAAGATATTGAAGATTTTTGATATTGGCAATAGGGTACAAAAACTTTGAGCTCGGTTTTGAAGGCTTTAGAGGCCCCAGATGAGTTCAAGAAATTGGGTGACAAGAACTTGCACAAGTCAAGCTTGTAGAGCGCTTCGTGGCTTTTCTGAAATGGGGTTATAATAGTCAATCGGGTCAACTGGTGATGACTTATGGTCTCCAGAAGTCGGGCCACCTGAAATGGCAGAAAATAATTTTCCTTCAAAATTTATGTTCAGGTTTCAAAAGTTATTTTGAGCTGACTTTAATGTAATAAATTGAAAAATAAAATAACTCTAAGTTTGGTTGGCCCTAAGGGCTAAATTTTTGGAACCTTCTCGAGCGGTGGAAAATGCCTATATAAAGAAGGCCCATAGTGTTGTTTAGGGCAGTTCTAGGTAGTAGATCTGGGTATTGATTTGAGGCTTTGTCCTACAAAATATTGTAAGGGAATGCCCATGTGGCTTTGCATATTGTAATTCTGAAAGTTTGTAATTCCACATTTGTGGAGATAATAAGAAGCCAATTTTCTATTCTTGCATATTGTTGTTGTCTCTCTATTTCTGTTATGTGTTTGTGATATTAAGGGGAGCACCCTTCATCATCTCCATTGAAGATCAAGGATTCAAGCATTCAAACCTTTGGAGGGATTTGGTTCAAGCATTCAAGATTCATCATTTAAACCCTAGATCTATTCATCATGATGATGTGATCTTCCTTCAAGATCCTTTGTTCATCTACAAGATCTATTCATTCTCCCTTGAAGGTGGATTCCAAGCATACAATCATGGAGGTTTCCATTTACATTTATTAGTGTTGAGTCCAAGATTTCATAACAACATACTTGTTTACATTTCAAATACAATTGCATATCTATTGAATATCATAGCTTCATTGTTAGATCTACTTCTACTACTTGCTAGCATTCTCTATTTCAATTTCATTTTAAGGTTGATTCCAAACCGGGGGTTGACCAAGGAAAACCCCTCATCCAAAAAACTTGCAGTAATATGTATGAAACAACAAATTATAGTGTAGATATGGACACCCTTTTCAGCAAACTTTCAGGATCCGCAAATAGAATTTTCATTAGAGCAGCGTAGGACAAGGTCAACATAAAAGGGGCAAGATTGTGCCCCTGTATCTAGGTCAAGGTTGACCTTTCTCTGGAAAAGAAAAAGGTTTCTAGGTTTTCTTTGTCTCTGTGTCTCCAAGCCAAATTTGGTTGCAGAATTTCCCGAAACTGAGTACAGACACCAAAAAATAGTGATTTTTGAATCAGCTACCTTTCAAGATAAGTGTTTATGTTTTATTAAGTTTTGTATGTCCACAAAAATTTCCATCTCACACACCCACACATATTCCATATTCTCATACTCCTACACACATCAACATAGATATAAAAATATATATTCATCATATATGTTTATATCTTACATTTTGTTGAACCCGCAATAGACACCTCTTCCTTTTTGGTGTTAGATTCTTTTCTTTCTTTCCTTAAGAATCTTACCTTTATTTTATGCTCTTGCATTTTAAAATTCAAAAAAAAAATTCTATATATTCTACAAAATACAAAAATATTTCTTGCATTTCATTTACTATGAAGATTTTTAAGATGCATTGGTGTGTGGCTATTTTCCTTATTATTCTGCTCTTAGCATATATTTATCGTACTTATAATGTTTATGAGAGTATGATTCATTTCATTATGTTTTTCACTCTTCATGTTTCACTTGCCTATGCTATTATGAGATTAACCAATACTAGTCTTCCTACTTTCAAAACTTTCATTAAAGATTTATGTGGCGGACTTATTGCTCTTTTGGATTATGTAAAGAAATTGGTAGATGATACACCATCTCCTAATCTTCCTAATCCTAATCCTATTCTTCCTAATCTAGTTCCTAATCTTCCTAATCCTAATCTTATCCTTCCTAATCTGATTCCTAACATGCCTAATTCTCCATCTGATATTCCTAGTTCTTCCCATACTTATGATGAGGCTCAAACTATGGTTCATGATGCAGATGTGCAAGAATTCTTGGATTTACCTTCCCCTTCTTATCCAATCCATGATGATATTAAAGGGAAGAGAAAAGTAACTGCTTCTAAACCTATCATTCCACCTTATACAACATTTTCTCATGATCACAATAAACAATCACCTCCTGCAAAAGCTTTACAAGATATGTACACTACATGATATAATATGACGACTAAACAAGGTTGTAAGGGTTTAGGGCTTGGTGTTAATGAACATGGTATTAAACTTATCCATTTCATATAACCCCTAAATATGATATACGTGGACTTGGTTTCTGTTATCTCAATTTAAGGTGGTTGATTTTGATCGTCATCCGCCTCTTCATGTTCTCCTTCCAACACCTACCTTAGATTACCATGATACTCCTCAAGATGTGGCTAAGGTGTATGTTCAGTTAATGAATTCCAAAAAAGAAATCTTTAAACCTGTTGGTGTGTGTGTGAAAATTATACCTGATCTGTAAACACAACACTCAGTAAAACATTAGAGGTTAGCAAAAATCAAAATCATGCAAAATTGAAATCTAATCTAACCAAGCGATTTACTGCCTTCTAGTAGGTGCGAGATTAATGTTCTCAGATTATTATCGAGATCAGTGACCTAGACGACACTTAAATGAAGGATTTGAATGCAAAAGATGGATATGGAATAAATGCAATTAATCTATATTTTTGATATTTTTCTATGCAATAATAATTGTAAAAACTGATATGAAATCTATGCTAAATGAAATTGATATGCTATGAATGCTATTGAAAATTGATATGCTATGAATCTAACAATGATATGAAATATGAATGCAAAAATAAGATTGATCTCACAAAGATGTCGATTCGCAAGAGCTTTGATTCTTCAATTCCAATTCTCCAGCGTGATTGTGCAAAATATGAGATGATTTGTGAAGAGCTGAAGCCTTAATTTATAGAAATCCAGGGCTTTGGAGGTGCATGAATAAAAGCCATAAATCACTCAAATTAACTCATCTTGATTTTTGAGTTATCTGATCATAAAAGATAGTTGATTTATTTATTTAATTCTTAATTATTATGCAAAAACATGCAAAAATAGCTTTTTAACTCAAATTAGAGTTTAGATCAGCTTTTTGAACTCCAAAAGGATGTTGAGTTCCAAAAAGTCAATAACTTGCATTGATTTTCTGATTTGGAGTTTAACTGTATCAATTTTTGCAACCATCAGATCATAGTGTTCTTTCCTTGGTTCTTCGGCAACTGAAGGATTCGGATGTGATACCTGCTAGTTCTGCTAAGACAATCGAGTCTAGAACGGGTCACTCACTTCTTATCAATCCTAAGGTTCAGAATCAGGCATTTTGACACTTTTTCGCAATCATAGGTTCATCGCTGCTACAGTGAACATTATCTTTGGTCATTCAAGACTTATTATCTCCATCTTAATTCAATATCAATCAACTCCTATCTCAATATCTTTCAATCGGTTTCTATCTTGAGATCGGTTTATCTTTTGAATCAGTTTCATATCTTTATCAAACACAGACTATCTTTGAACCACTGCGCTTCGCACAGTAATTCAAAGAGGGGCAAAATGTAATACCCCAAAAATGGGCTATAAGTTCATTAATCTCCTACATCTTCAATTCGAATGAAATCGACATCAAAGTCCTAACCTAAGGCACATCTAAACATCATCGAATCATAATTGATTATCTTAAATTTTGCATCGGGGAATATTCCTAGTAATATTCCTAATTATCTTAATTATCTTTAATTTAATGATTATTTGGCGATAAATCACATTTATCCTAAAAATTTGATTAATTGAATATTTTCATATTTAATTAATTAGATTTAATATTTGCCACTTAATTGTGTAATTAAATTTAATTATATCTATTATTAATTGTATTATTTAATTTTGACAATAAATCAAAATTCCTATCTTTAATTGATTAAATTCTTATTTAATTAATTAAAGCATGTTGTCATTATTTAATAATATAATTTTTAATAAAAGTTTGAATAAATAGTTAATTAACCCATAAATTAATTATTTATTTTCAAAAATCAGTTGAGTTGAGGATAAATCACTTTATTTATTTATTTAATTCTTAATTATTATGCAAAAACATGCGATTAAACATAAGGGTGAATAAAACCAAAATCTATACTCTCTTCGAACTCCTTGCAATCTGACTCTACAAAGTCTACAAATACAAACATATCCAAAGTGCTACACTTACTCTACCGAACTATAATAGTGATCTCTTCCTTTGTCTCAGACATCGATCATGGACCAATCACCACTTGGTACTCACTATTCCTTCTACCCTCGGCTCTATCTCCATTGCACTGTCACCATAAACCGACATCATTCTACCCCTTTACACGTGCATACACTATTGTCACCACCTTTTAGCATCTCCTAATGCCGAATACAAGCATGGGAATCCTCAGCTTATTTCAATCATTCCTCACTACAATCACAATGCTCGTGGGTCCATCCATTAGCATGTTATCTGGCATGACTCTTCCACCTTGCAATGAGTAGTTTCAACCAACCCGGTGCTCTTGGTTCGATCTCAACATGACTGTTGTCACAAATTTCTCTCTGCTTCCCTACGTGGCATGACCAACCTCAATACCTTCCGCTATGGTTATTCAAAATCATCTTAAGGCCTATACAACAGTTTCTTGACACCATGTCTACCAAGTTAAAAAAGGCACAAATGTCCATTTTTGTTCCAAATCGGGCTCCTTTAACATGACTATCACAACATCTTCACTCTAATATTCTATGGCATAAACAACTCATCTTGACTCGGCACAATCATCAACTCATGTCACGGACGTGGAAAAGACCGTTATAAACTAAGCCACATTCAAGAGTTAAACAGAGAATTTAAAATGTATCTTCGAAACTGAACTACAAACAAAGCAAACTTCAAATACATCCTCATGGTTTTAATATCAGATAAATTGAAAATCATATGCAGAACACTTCATACAATAGAATATTCACAGAGAGCAAACATATGCCAAAAACTGAATGTTATTTTATTCATCTTTTGTGTTACATCGATCGCATCGGTTTCTCTTCCACATCCATTCTTCTCTTTGTCGATTCTCAAATTCCCCTCCTACACTACTTCCCGCTTCAGGTCTTACATTGCCGAAATAAAGAACTCAACCTGATAACTAACTTAAAACTAATTTCTAACTTCCCTTTGGCCAACCAAACTAACCTAAAATTGAATCATGGAACTTCGTGATTATACAATTCATGTCTATAATACTTAGACTACTAGGATTTAATCCTAATTGAGTCTCACACTCAATCAATTACATCAAATGGCTTACCAAGCCATATAATAATAAAATATAACCATGTATATTCCCATATTATCAAACTGTCATGATGCACCTGCATCATACTCCTAGGGACACAAAAATTCAAGTCCCATTGAATTGCTATTGTCTTCTTCCAGGTCTTCCAGTTGTATAAAGGCAATAATGGTATCACAAGAATGACTGAATGGGTGCTACTCCACACAACGTGCTGATTCCAATCGTCATAGTGAATACCATGCTTGGCATGATCTGTGCTACCTTCTTTGAATCCTGTAACAAATACATTAGATAGCCTCATATCACCTACATAAATATACTTATCAAGTGGATCCATAACTATGCATTCTTCTTGTTTGAATATTGCTAGGGCATCATGGTGATCACCCAATACTCCATCCTTCACATCAATAGTAGTTTCCTTAGCATTTGATTCTTGTACTATGTTCATCCATCCTTGATCATTTTTGTCCACATTTCCATCATCCGAGCAAATAATATTATCTGCAACCATACCTGTCACCAACTCTCCTTCACCTGCAAGAACCTTTTCCTCACAAGGTTCAACAACAACCTCCTGTTGTTCACTCTCACTCTCTACACCAGCATTCATCTGTTGTTCTTGCCCTTCAAATGGAATGTGTACCTCTTCTTGATCTATTCCTTCATTATTTTCATCTGCTACTTGCTCCAAGAGCAATGCTATCCTCTCCCACTTCGTAATACTCTTATCCAACTCTTCTTTAATATTATTTAACCTTTCCTCTTCATGCTTCCTAGCTTCCTCTTCCTTCTTCTTTCTTTCTCTTTCTTCTCTCTCCTTCTTATCACCATATAAATACTCCTTCAATGCCTTAACAATTTCTTTTTCACTCTTCATCAAAGCCATCTCTTCTCACCAATCTAGGTTTTGTTAGATATCCAACCACCACTTTGGAACACTCTCGGAAGATAGTTCAACTCCAAGGGTTCAACAATGGGCCTTCAACCTTCCAAATCCTAGATCTTCTTTGTCCAAACCCAGACCTTTTGCTGGGCTCTGATACCACTTGATGTAGAGGAGTTCAATCTACGATTCAAATCTGCATATTTCACATTATCTAACTATTCTTCAATATTTAATGACTATTGCATGACCACAAATTCATGGACTGAGATTAAACATAAGGGTGAATAAACCCAAAATCTATACTCTCTTCGAACTCCTTGCAATCTAACTCTACAAAGTCTACAAATACAAACATATCCAAAGTACTACACTTACTCTACCGAACTATAATAGTGATCTCTTCCTTTGTCTTGGACATCGATCAGGGACCAATCACCACTTGGTACTCACTGTTCCTTCTACCCTCAACTCTATCTCCATTGCACTATCACCATAAACCAACACCGCTCTACCCCTTTACACGTGCATACACTATTGTCAGCACCTTTTAGCATCTCTTGATGCTGAATACAAGCATGGGAATCCTTGGCTTATTTGAATCCTCAGCTTATTGCAATCACAATGCTCACGGGTCCATCCATTAGCATGGTATCTAGCACGGCTCTTCCACCTTGCAATGAGTAGTTTCAACCAACTCGGTGCTCTCGGTTCGATCTCAACGTGACTATTGTCACAAATTTCTCTCTACTTCCCTATGCGGCATGACCAACCTCAATACCTTCCGCTATGGTTATTCAAAATCATCTTAAGGCCTATACAACAGTTTCTTGACACCATGTCTAGCAAGTTAAAAAAGGCACAAACGTCTATTTTTGTTCCAAATCGGGCTCCTTTAACATGACTGTCGCCGCATCTTCACTCTGATATTCTGTGGCATAAACAACTCATCTTGACTCAGCACAATCATCAACTCATGTCACAGACATGGAAAAGACCATTATAAACTAAGCCACATTCAAGAGTTAAACAGAGAATTTAAAATGTATCTTTGAAACCGAACTACAAACAAAGAAAACTTCGAATACATCACTCACGGTTTTAATATCAGATAAATTTCAAATCATATGTAGAACACTTCATACAACAGAATATTCACAGAGAGCAAACATATGCCAAAAACTAAATGTTATTTTATTCATCTTTTGTGTTACATCAATCGCATCGGTTTCTCTTCCACATCCATTCTACTCTTCACCGATTCTCAAATTCCCCTCCTACACTACTTCCCACTTCGGGTCTTACATAGCCAACCTGATAACTAACTTAAAACTAATTTCTAACTTCCCTTTTGCCAACTGAACTAACCTAAAATTGAATCGTGGAACTTCACGATTATACAATTCATGTCTATAATACTTAGACTACTAGGATTTAACCCTAATTGAGTCTCACACTCAATCAATTACATCAAATGGCTTACCAAGCCATATAATAATAAAATATAACCATGTATATTCCCATATTATCAAACTATCATGATGCACCTACATCATTTCAGTAATTACAAGCCAAGGCTGGGCTACAGATGGTTGTCTCCCCATCTTCCGATGGTGGACACTCTTAACTAGAGATGGCATCTTCGTTCTTCCCCTTCTCACTAGAGCTCTCACTTTTAGACCATCTGGGATGCCATTATGGAGCCCAAGATGGCTCTCTTTTCTTGGTGTTTACTTTTCTAAGGTCTTCTTGGCATATGATTGTCTTAGGAGATTCTCGTAGACCTCCTTCCAAGTTTACCTAGATTTGGCATACTTTCAAGATGGAGATTTTGTTCACTTTGTGGAAAGATAGGAATGTTGTTATTTTTTATCACATCTTTCTTGATACAAATGTTTCTCTATATAAAAAGACTTGCATATGTAATAATTTCATGATACATATTTAGGTTCAAGCTAATAAAGTGGCTTTCAAGGTGGCTCACCTATAGGAGCTGCTCAATCACTGGGGTAATGCCCCTTGCACTGTTGCTAGGGTTCCTCTAGATGTCATGTTTGCTAAAGGTACTCCCCCCAAAGGGTTCCTTCGTGGGCACACCTCTTCAACTCATCGCTCCCATACCTCATGGTCTCAGGCTCCCCGCCACCACTCTCATAGAGCTGGTGACGATGCCTGGCAGTGCCACTCGGCTTCTCTGCCTCACCGTACTTCTGGCTAGTCTCCAGCTCCAGCTCAGTCCACCCCTCCTGATGCTCTTAGCACTTGTCATGGCTTTGATTGGCATCCTTCCACTTCCTCCAAGTTTCTCCGCATAGCACTGGCCATTTCTCCACCCAAGGCGGAAGAGAAAGAAAAGAAAGAAGCTGAAGATGATGGTTGGTCACTCCCCGACCCTCCTATTAACCACAATGATGTGTGGGGTTCTGATGATAAAGATCCTCCTCCTTTTGGCACTGCTCTTGCTGCTTAATGGCTTTATGCCTTTTTTTTAATGAATAGTTGTTAGTTGTTTCTAGCTTTTCCATGTGAACTTTGCGTGGTGATTTTTATGTCCCCCGACCCCTTTTTTGTGAATATGTAACTTTAATATTTTATTAATAGAAAAGGCACTATTCATTAAAAAAAAAGTATATTATCTTTTCCTATTAATATATTGTCTTGTATAAATAGATTTTAGGGTTTCCTTATTAATAGAACTTCTGTACATTGCAGAAAATATTTCTATGTTATACCCCTATGTGGTTTCATTTTGAAATATTATTGCCTTTTGAAATAAACTATTGAATGTTATTTAGCTTATATTTACCATAGGGATCATTATAGAAATTTGAAACTGTTATTAAATTTTACTGAGCCTTAGGTTAGAATTTTATTTTAGAGTTATCTAATTTTTTATTTGATGTGCAGGAGATTTTTATAACCGAACAAATTATCCAAGAAATTGACAAACATACATTTTATTATTTGTAAATACGGGAAATGTTTTTTCCTCAAACCATTTATATGGTTAATTTGTTGTAAATTTTTAGGGTTAGTTGTAGGATTAGGTATTTGTGAAAAGGTATGACTTTTCACGGGGAACTTTTGAAGTAAATATAATATTGAGTCATTTGAAATTAAAAATAATAAGATAATTTTGGGAGAAAAACTCCAACCATTGCAATCTTGAACCATTATGTACAAAATTTCAAATATCAAATGAGATAAGTTCTTTTCTATTTATTTGAAGTTATATGTTATTTATTTTCAATTAGTCCTTCAGATACTCTGTGTATTAGAGTATTTCACTATGTTATATTCCCTAATTATTATAATTCAAAGTTAATATATATAGCTTGAATATCAATTGTAAGATCTTTTTTATCTTCTATTGTTCTTGTTGGTCTCTTAATTTGAGTTAAATTCAATGAGATTAGTTGTATAAATTGATTTGAATTGTAAATCATGTGGAAGCTTGTGGAGTGATAGTCTTACTTTATTAAAAGTAAGTTTTTAAAACTATCTCCAATTGTACATAGGATTGACAATTTCCAACTCTATAACCTGAATGTTCAGTAGGCACTGATCTTATTATTGTTTGAAAGTTGTCATTTGGTTCTTATTTTTTAGTTCATAAATAATTTGATTACTTTTGCAAAGCATTTACAATTAGGGTTCTTAGTGATAATTTAGTTTAATTTAGGTTTTGCATATTAAAGTTATCAGAAGATTATATTGTTCTCCTCCAAGGATCATTTACCACTTTGGGAGGAACTTTGTTTGTCTATGTATGCAGTTGTACTACATAAAGAATTTGATATTTTAAAGTGAATTTAGGCCTACCAATGTTGGCTTGATTAAGCCAAAATTGCAGAGGTATCGGTGTATATCTGTCAATTGTCCAAATCCGATCCATTATTTTTGGGCACCAAAAAATTGGTGACTCTACTGGGGAGAAATATCCATGAAAGATATTTTTAGAATTTCTGGTTAAGATAGTGAATTGTGACAGTTTAGTCAGACTCTACTGGAGACAAAACTCAGAATCAATTGTATGATTTTATCCTTCTTATGAAGAAGGTGGTGACTCTATATAAAGTTTTTTAAATTTATGCTTGGGACAAGCAAGAAAAAAAAAATACATATATACTTTCCTCAAGACACTTGAGGTGGTGACTCCGTACAAAGATTTTTAGAAAGTGATTCCGCTAGGAACTAAGAACCCAGAGGGAGATGAAAATTCCTCCCTTAGATAGCAGAATAAACTTTATTACAGAATGCTTTAGAATTTTTTAAAGAGATTCCTTGTTCTAGTGGACATCAGGCCTTTGGATCTTAGAAGGTTTCAATGTAGTAGTAATGAAGTATTTGCAAATCTTTCACACAGGGTGCTTGAATTTTATGGAGATTATGATTAATTAGCTCTTGATCATTTAGATACTTTTCATATGTTCCTTGATTATTATGAGGTTGATATAGAAGATGATGCCATGAAGTTGTTTGCGTGGTCATTAAAAAATAATGCAAGAGAGAAATATGAATCATTACCCACTCAGTCCATTTCATCATGGAGGCAATTTGAGTAGTGGTTTCTTGATATGTTTCATTATACCAATGTTGAGAAAGATAACATGTATTATGAGCATAATGAAGATCATAATTGCACTATGGAAATAGAATCTTACATGTCTCTCTTAGATACATATTTCAATATAGAAAGATAAAAGGGTGATTCTACACCCCATTTGTTCATAAGAATGATCAGTTTCTATTTTGAGATACCATCAGATATCATGCCTTCAAGTAGGGAATTTCAAAGACAACTTTATGATTTGGGAGTTTCTATAGATGACCCTGATTTGAGGCTCCTTTTTCAGAAAGTAAAAGAATATAATGAATACAACATGAAACATACAAGAGACGAGGCTCCATATTCTAATGAAGAGGAAAGTGTGAATCAGATGGAAGAAGATTCCCTCCAAGATGATATTTGTGTGGAACTAGATATAAAGTTTCATGATCAAGAAGAAATTTTTCTCAATGTAGAAGAGATTTCAGATTTATTAGATCTTGAATATCAAAAATATGTAAAGAAAAATGGTCCAGAGTTTTTCCTAATTCACCATGATAGGAAGACTGATAAATCAATATGTTTTGATAAAATAAATAAATCTCATGAGAGTGAAACATTTAATTGTAAAAAAGGAAATTTTTTGGTTAATAGTTTTGAAAGTATACCAAATTTCTTGAAAAATAATGAAGAAATGTTTTCAGAATGTGGATCATTGTTTAATCCGTTGAGAGGGGGTCAAGCAAAATCTTGTATGTTATATGAGTAGGAGGATATTCTACAATATCACTTTGATATTTGTCCAATGGATCATGATTTCCAAGAAAATGTATTCGACCAAGGTATGCATGAATTATCTGTGTTTATAAATCCTTTGTTTAAAAAGGAAGGAGATGTAGTTATAAATAATTTTTCAGAAGTACTATATAGTGAAGATATTCCAGAAAATCAAAAAACATGTGAAGAAGCAAATGGATTATTATTGCAAAATATTCCAAAAGGTGATACATGTCTAAAATAACTATATGAAAGAGTAAGAGAAGGTAATGCATTTAAGGATGACTTAAATTTTTCAGATCAAATACATAAGGAGAGTAAAAAAATAATATATGATGATATGGTTGAGAAGAAAATATTAGTATTTCATAAAATTTTCATTGGAAATAAATTTTATTTTAATATGTTCTGGGAACATAGTGCAAATGAAAAAAAATTAGTGGAGCATGTGGTTCTTCAAGACGTAATTATTTTGAAGTGGAATTTTTGGGATTTGCATAAGAATATTGCATATTCAGAAAGGAGGTTATATAGTGAAAAAGATATCCAGATTTATGACATTCAAAATTTCTATGAAAATTACATTTGGATGAAATTTGCATACAACAGCAATATGAATAATGGAAAATAAAAATATGGTGCCTCTAGAAGATACATGCTATTACATGATGAGAATCAGATTTATGACAAAGGTAAAAGTTTCAAATATTGGAGCAGCTAAGTATGTTTTTGATAGAAAAAGCAGCAAGAGGGTGTTGGCCCGAACAAAAAAGGACTAGTAGCACATTAACAACACATTAATGTAACTAGTCATAGCAAATAAATAGTTTAACAATATAATTACCAGTCTAAATCTGCCCCTATCAAAAACATAAACCACAATACTAATCAACCAAATTAAAACAGCGTATCTAGACCGAGCAGTAGCAAGTAAAGTATCAGTTAAAAGCCACACAAGGCTGAACAGAAAGCTGTAAAAATTAACATTGACCCCATCACAAAAATAGGGGGTCCTCAGGCCAAGCCCAGGCAAAAATAACTAGCACATGGGAAACAAAATTAATTTTTCCCACCCAACTGCTTAGACAGCAGGGTCCTCGCCCATTCTTCCTACAGAAACAGGAATAGGTCCTTGTTGTCCTCATTCACTTCTAAAGTACCATCCATCAACTTCTCCTACACATGATAGAGAGTAGTAGCCAAAGCATACATAACCTTCAAGCCAAATTTGTTGGTCAACATACATTGGTTCATCAACTCTTGCATATTTTTCTTGATATCTGCAATCTCTCTGTCCAAGTTCACGAACCTCCATTTAAGAGTACCTTTGAGACTGTCCTCTGGGGCCTCAGTATTGTAAATAGAGGGGGCCTTATCCTGGGGGTCTTGAGCAGGACTCAGGGGCAAGGTAGGAATGGTGGTTTCCATGGCCTGCTTGGGGTCAGGAACAGGGTTGTTACTAGGCCTAGGGGGGCTCATATGGTCATCTAAGGAATCATTCATAGACTCAATGGTTTGGGAGTCTTTCTCAGTCATGGACTGTTCTTTAGATGCCATTTCCAACAGCCTGGTTTTACATTGCTCCTTGGCGAGTCTGTTTGACCTCCTGCGACCCTAGCCACTCAAATCCACCTCCAGACTAACATGGCTTTCCATTATTTTCCTTTTTTTGGGCCTACATTCAGTCTCCAGAGTAATGTCCTCCTCCTTCCTATTTTTAATTTCCTTAGACTCAGAGACATAGGACACCTCCTGGTCGTCCTTCTTATTAAATGGGTTTTTGCCACATTTTTTTTAGTTGCTAGCTTCTTTGGCACCTGGCTCAAGCTCCTGGATGACACAGATGGACTGGGAGGAGGACTAGGTGGGATTTTTAGTTTTGGTCGGGGAATCCTCCTGGGGCATTTCCTAGATAATCAGGGGGGTTGGGGTGTTGGGCTGATAGCTTTGTGGAACTAGTAGATGTAGAGAAGGAGGCCCTAATGGAGGATAGGAATAGGCTTATCTAGGTTATCCTTAATATCAAGAATGTTACTTTCTAAGGAATTCAAAAGATAGAAAGGGATGGAGATTAAATCTTTGTTTCTAACATGGTTCAGGAACGGTAAGTGGCAGTAGTAAAAGATAGTAAACTTACCTTTCAACGTGAAGTATTTCATCACTATGAGGCAAATTTTTGGCCAGAAATCCGGCAGCTCCTCCTTGTTGAAGCCCCCCTACTTTTTCACCGGTAACTCTCCATCCTTGAAGAACTGGTTGAGGCTGGTAGGGTCAAGAGTTCAACTAGTTTTTTTGTATTTTCTCCACATCATAAAAATCCCAATCGCCTTGGCTATCACCTCCTCATTCAGCTGAAAGTGGATGCCACTAGCAGAGACACTCTTGTTGTTCTAGGATGACATGAACTGTTTGGAGATTTGTTCATCATGCCCCCCCTTCATTCTCTCCATAAAACCCCAAATGCCACTCTCCTTGTAGTAATGTGTCACCAGTGCATCAGAGGTGAAGGCCTCGTCAATTCTATCAAGTTCAATGTAGAGAGTGTTGCTGCCCATTTCAAATTTCAGACTCTCCAATGCCAGAATATCCTGGAAAACATAGAGCCGAGTGTTTTTGTAGAACTTAAAAAACCCTTCAATTTTGCAAAGCCTTTCTGAGAATGGTTTATACTTAAAATGCTGGCTTGGCAAAAAATTTTGGAAACCAGGCTCTGTACCGCCAGATCTAATGGATCTCCAGGTGCCATAAATAGTAATAATACCAGGGACACACTTGTTGTCCTTGTTTGCCAAGTAAGCCCTCATATTCAGACAATGCCTACTCCACACGTTTAAGGAGTAATTATGATTTTTTATGGAAATTTGGATTCTCCTTTCCATAATCACAAAAATCATCAGAACACACTAGCATGTGATCCAGTAAGGATTCACAATGAATAAGATGGTGTGGCACATTTAAACATTGATATTCATTTCTCCCCCAATTATTTTTTGAGTCACTAGGGGTAAATCACTAACCACCCTCCAACTATTGAGTTTAGTTTGTTTTAGGCCCATTGCCACCATTGAGTTAGCAACTGAATTCCCTTCTCTGTACGTGTGGGCTATAGTGTTGCTCTAGAAGCTATTAATCAGTTCACCGATCTCCAAAATAATAGGTCTAGCCCACCACCCCGCACTTGCACCCCTTTTGACAGCCTCAACAACCACTTTGGAATCCCCCTCAATTTCCAGCTGCCTAACGTTCATTTGTTTTGCGAATTTAATCCCCCAGAGAAGGGCCAATCCTTTCACCTGGGTGATAGTGTAGTTATTGATAGTGCCAGCATAAGCCAGTAGGAAATCACCTTTATAATCTCTCAGAACACCACCCCCACCTTGGCTCATATTATTTTCCACCCCATCAAAGTTTAATTTAGTCCATCCTCTGGGGGGGGCAACCCATCTGGTAGCCTTCCTAGCTATCTTTTTAGCATCGTCTAATTTGGAGAACCCATCAAGGATATTCCATCTGTCAACAATTCTCACTTCCTAGGCAGCAGGAGGACAAGGGGGGAGCTTCCATTTAGCCATCCTGGCATTCTCACACAAGAGCTTAGTACCTATATGAAGACATGTCTCAAAACGGTTGCTCTCTTCTCTAAAGATCTTATTGTTCCTTTCCTTCCAAATGGCCCAGCAGATGTGAGGGGGTAGCATATGCCAGAGGAGTTGGAGCAAGGGGTGATTGGAGTGGGATTTCTAGTTGCTAAATTGATGCACTTCTCTGTCCAAGGCCCATGAAATACCCAAATTGTCGATAACCTCCTGCCATATTCTAAAGGCATAATCATAGTGGATGAACAAGTGTTCCACCATTTCTTCCTCCTTCTTACATTGGATACATCTGTTCACCATGGGGATGCCCCTCTTTATTAGGTTATCCTAGGTTAGGACCTTACCATGCATTAAATTCCACTAGAAAAAATTTATTTTCGGTGTGAGCTGGGGAATCCACACCTTCCTCCAGTCTCCTGGGTTACTCTCCTCCTTCAAAAGTAGATTGTAAGCAAACTTAACAGAGAAGGTACCAGCCTGGGTGGGGGCCCAGATAATAGAGTCCTCAAGCTTGGAGATTCTGACATTAGCCGTAATTTCCATGAGATCCTTGGCTAAGTGTTGCAAGTCCGGTCTGTTTCTTACCTAATTAGGTATATCCTCCCAATCCCTACTAGTGATATAGTTGGAGACCCGGTTACCCAAGATAGGTCTGAGGTAGTCCATAAGAGGTTTGAATCTGTAGCCCAGATTAGGTTGGTTCACAATCCAATGGTCATTCCAAAATCTGGTAGATCTCCCATTACCAATTTTCCAAAAAGCACCTTTAGACAGGATGGTCTTACATTTACATTACTTCATCTAGAGTTTGGATCCACTTGGGAGGTCTCCGTCATGGTACGTCTGCCTATAGGGGTTTCCTTGGAGATACTTGGCTTCCATAAGTTTGCACCAATCTGCCTTCCCTTCTATAAGCTTCCAAGCCACTTTCATGGTAAGGGCTTTATTCATCAGCCCAATTTTTCTTAGCCCCAAGCCACCCATTCTTTTTGGGAGGCAGACAGTATCCCAGTTCACAAGAGACATCCTCTTCTTTTCTTCAGCTCTAGCCTACAGAAATTTTCTCTAGATCCTTTCAAGTTTGTCTGCCATGTAGCCTCTGATTTTAAAGAGGGATAGGAAGTAAACAACAATCCCTTGGAGCATGGAGGCCACCAGCTGAAGTTTGCTAGCATTGCTTAAAAACTTCCCCTTCCAGCTAGCAAGTTTCCTCTGGGTTCTTTCAAGGATGGAATTCCAGAAATCTTGGGACACCTCTTTAATCGTAAGGGGGAGGCCCAAGTAGGTAGAAGGGAGCGAGGCCGCCAAACAACCCAGGATTCTAAGCACCTTATTTTGTAGCTCTATGGGGGTATTGAAGAAGAATAGCCTGCTCTTCTGATAGTTGATACACTATCCAGACGCCCAAGCATAACTTTCCAGTATTTGTTTCCACTGCTTGGCCTCAATCATAGAAGATTACCCAAAAAGGAAGGTGTCATCCACAAATTGTTCTAACACCACCTGAGGAAGGGTAGAAGTAGGTTTAATGACTTTTATTCTTCCTGTGGCAGACAGCATACAAAGATTCCTACTAAGCACATCGGCCACCATAATAAAGAGGTAGGGGGAGAGGGGGTCTCCCTATCTAAGACCCTTCACAGGTTTAAAGTAACCCCTAGGGGAGCCATTGACCAGAACAGAATGGCTAACAGTTTGAGTACATTCTTGTATAATCTGGATAACCTTCTCATTAAACCCTATTTTAGCAAGAATTTTAATAAAAAATGACCAATTAACTTTGTCATAAGCTTTGGAGATATCCAGTTTAAATGCCATATCTAGAGCCTTGCTTTTGTCCATAGAATAGATTATTTCATGGGTGGCAATGGCTGCATCAAGGATCTGTCTACCCGACACAAAACCTTTCTGAGTAGTGCTAATAATCTTGTCCAGCAGAGGTTTGATTTTGCCCACCAGGATCTTGGTAAGGATCTTGTAAAAGGTATTGCACAGGCTGATGGGCCTGAAATCCATCATAGTGGTAGGATTGTCATGCTTTGGAACTAGCACAATGTAGGTTTGATTATGCTATATGTTTTTACCATGTTTTTTCTCTATATTTATGTTATGTTCTATATGTTTTTTCTTTTTATTTGATGTCATATTAATATATTATAGTCCCTCAATTTATATTGATTGGATTTATTTATCATTTCACTATATGTAGCCACTAACTTTCCTGACTAATTGTTTTGGATAAAAAAATATATAATAATAAATAAATCCTTACTGTAATCCTATAAATAGTTGATGCAGGTATTTGAATATGCAGGATAGAAGGATTCATTATGTACAGACATATTACATCATTCAAAACATTCAAGATATCTGGAGCCAACAAACAGATCTATATTGAAGGAGTTTTCCACATGGCTTGTCATTTGATTAGTGATTAGAAACAAGTGCTGGAGGTGGCTGTAAATGGCATGATAAATGTGTTAAAGGCCTGCAAAGAAGTGGGTCACATTTTTCTTATTACAGCAGAGATTTGAAGTCAATTTTTTTACTGTAAATCATTGTTTATACATCTAGAAAGGTTCCCATACATTTCTCTATTTATGAAAAATGAATTTTTGGCATTTTTACATATTTTTGAGATGCCCGCAGCCTCAAAAACGCCCAGAAATCTTTTAAAATGGGTTAGATTTATTAATTACAGGTTGAACTGGGAGGAAATGGGATCAACAATATAGAATCAGAACCTAGGCATTATTTCAGTCAATGAAAGAAAACATGAGACAATATTGAATGAATGAGCAAACTAGTGATAATATTTTAATGCTACATTTTCACAATGCAAAAGCGCTAGAGGCATATGAGTCCTTTTAGGCGAAGTGGCATTACCATTTCGGTTAATAACTATGTTTATGTCATGGCTAAAGAAAAATTTTATCATATAGCATATATTTAGAAGTTATGTATGAAGACAAAAGGGTTAAGAAGAAAGTTAGGGTCCACTAGTTATTTACATCTTACACACCCAAGCTGATTGTTGTACACCCAATCAATGTTCCTCCATAGATGATCAGCAGTGCAAAAAGGTGGGCCTTCGAATATATATTATGTTGTGCTCATGATGAAGATAGAAGAGCATGCATATAAGTTGAAATTTGAAATAGTAATATATCACCTAAAGCAATATTTCTTTTGGTCTCAATAGTGGTAACAGGCATTATCATATAATTCAATTTTATGCTATTCTGATATATTTAAGTAATGCCAATTACTACACAGCCATTTTGATCACAAATACAAGAGAATTAATAAGTTTGAGCATTAGCTATATGGATGAGTGATAAGTGGGACCCAAAGGTATCGTGCATTTAAACTTTGGAATAAACACGGTGGAAAATGGAATGATCATTGGCTAAGTTGGCACTATGCTATTGGAAGAAGTACTACATCTTTTTTAATGGTTTTCTTCAAGAGTGAAAGAGGTAATAATATGCGTTGAAAAGGTTAATATGGGTAAGTATATATTGAGGTAATAAAATTTTCTTTAATCATTTTGATATTTAAAATATTATTATTTTTCTTATAATTTAATTATTTACATTTTTTAGGAAAACATGTTATTATGAAACATTTTTTTAGTATTTGAAATAATTTGTCTTCAAATGAGCACCCTAATAAATGTTAATGATTTTGAATAACTTTTATTTATTATTACATTAACATAATGTTTCAAAGTGGTATGCTTCTCCCAGAGATAACTGGACTCTCGCTGCATCCAGGCATGAATGCATGTCCCCAATAAGAGCCATTGTTGGCACCTAAAAATTCCGACCATCATTATACAAAATATCAGGGAAATATAATATTTATTTTCATTTTCATATTATTTCCCTATTTTAAAATTAAACAATTAAAAAGGCCTAAATAATTGTCATTATTATATTTTCATATTTATGGGATAAGCTTTTAATTATTTTATTTGAATGGATTAAATGCATGTATATTTTTGAAATAAAAATAATTATAGAGGAATAATTAGGTTGTTGGGAAAAAAGGTGGCGAGAGGGAGTTGAACACTCAACCTCTCAAGCCAACCCCTTTTCCTACCTACCTACCCTTCCCCCCTCTAACTACTTAGTTTATGTGTTTTCTTCAAAGTAGTTGTTAAAGAAAATCATATTATTGTTAGAATAACTGAGAGGGGGGTGAATCAGTTATCCAGTGTCCCAATACAAAATGTATAATCCAAAATAATTCTATTACTTCTGCAAGTCAATAAACATAAAATACTTCCACTGTCTATGTATTTACTAATTGACAATCTAAACTCTGAATTAATTACAAATTAAATCTAACATGTAATATGCAAAGTATGATCACACACAAATATCAAAATCAACACATAACACAAGAGATTTAACGTGGAAACCCTATAAAGGGAAAAACCACTTGGGACTGGCAACCCAAAATTGTTCACTCTTCTGAAGTGAGGTTGGTGAAGACCCAACCCTGTTAAAGGTTTACAAACACACTGTTAGGTGTGACCTTGTTAGAGGATTTTAAACCAGAAGTTATCGTCCAACCAGCAATCACTCTAGGGTTGACAGGATAACAATGTTCACTCTATGAATGAAACATCAAAAGACTTTCATAGTCCACTCGATTAAGAGATTTAACTATGTACAATGATTAAATGTGTAATAGTAGGTGATCTACCTAAAAACAACTTCAGTTTGCAGTTTACAGATCAATGTTCAACTCATTAAATACTTCTGACCAATATAACACTTCAGATTCAATATTGTATCAACTTAATGTCCATCGGTAATAACTCTCTGTAGATTGGTAACTGTTCTGCAACTTGGTTCTCATTAACCAGTATGATCAGAAAAACTTCTCCACATGATTATTCTGTAGTATCTTCTTCTTCTGGCATCCTTTTCATAATGAAATCAATGTCTCTTATATAGACAAGTAACTCATTTTCTTTTCCTCCATTAGATTTTGCCACTTAATCATATTCATAGATTTTTCCGCTTTAAGATCCCTCGGCTGATGTTTCAGTAACACGTTTCAATCTTCTCCATTAGATCCCTTTTGATTTATGTTAGCCGTCGATCTTCATAACAAACATTATTTGTTACCTCAATTTCATACACTTTACAACTCATCACTTTATTGGCTAAACTGATCATTTAATTCCTTTCTATTTTGCTCAGTTAACAAAGAAATGTGTCGGTGAACACAAGCTCAGTTAATACTGCGCTCGGTATACACTACACTTCATCGGTGTATACTAAAATGCTTTATTTACCGACAACACTACTTTGTGTCTTTCAGCTCTATTCTTCATCATAGATGAATGCAACATAATAAAGTCAATTCCATCAAGTCATAGACTCATCAACAAGTTACTCAGTGTATTCCTTAACCTCATCTGTCATATACATCTTCCTCATGTAGATATTTTTGTTCTTCATCTCTTTCACCTTCCTTCAGATATGTCGGTATAGTAACTTACAAGATAAGTACTGTCAAGCTAGTTGACATCAATGACAACATAATACTGATTTAATCATCTTGCATTATCTAATCATCAACTCCTCAGTAATCTTGAATTACAGACTCTTCACTCTGGTTCTGAATCAGTTGTAGTTCATCAATTTACTCGTTTCTTTTATCTTATGTTTGTTTTTAAAAGATTTTACATTATGATGAGATGTAGATTTTCACTAACATAATTCTTTTAGGTTTTATTTTAATTTACCCTATGTTACTAACGTGAAATATTATAATAGGGTAAGTTATTTTGTAATATGTTATTTTATTTATTCGATTTAAAGCATTTAAATATTGTTGAAACTAAAACCATTTAATATTTTTGACATTGCTAATTTTGGTTTTCAAAATATTTAAATAAAATATTTTACTTTACCCAATATAATTTATCTAGATTATCATTCTAGGGTAAGTTTTCCCTTTTTATTTTTATAGGGTGAATTTAAATGTTTATAACTATTGTACCCTAAATTTTAGAAACATATTTATATGAGATACACATTTTTTTTTACATTTTGAATAGTGTTTTAAGAGGGAAATGTATTATGTTTGAAATTTGAAAATCAAAATTCATTTAAACTATAAAATTATATTATCTTTTCCTATTAATATATTGTCTTGTATAAATAGATTTTAGGGTTGCCTTATTAATAGAACTTCTATACATTGCAACAAATATTTCTATGTATACCCCTATGTGGTTTCATTTTGAAATATTATTGCCTTTTGAAATAAATTATTGAATGTTATTTAGCTTATATTTACCATAGGGATCATTATAGAAATTTGAAAGTGTTATTAAATTTTATTGAGCCTTAGGTTAGAAGTTTATTTTAGAGTTATCTAATTTTTTATTTGATGTGCAGGAGATTTTGATAACCAAAAAAATTATCCAAGGAATTGACAAACATACATTTTATTATTTGTAAATACGGAAAATGTTTTTTCCTCAAACCATTTATATGGTTAATTTGTTGTAAATTTTTAGGGTTAGTTGTAGGATTAGGTATTTGTGAAAAGGTGTGACTTTTCACGGGGAACTTTTGAAGTAAATATAAATATTGAGTCATTTGAAATTAAAAATAATAAGACAATTTTGGGAGAAAAACTCCAACCATTGCAATCTTGAACCATTATGTACAAAATTTCAAATATCAAATGAGATAAGTTCTTTTCTATTTATTTAAAGTTATATGTTATTTATTTTCAATTAGTCCTTCAGATACTCTGTGTATTAGAGTATTTCACTGTGTTATATTCCCTTATTATTATAATTTGAAGTTAATATATATAGCTTGAATATCAATTGTAAGACCTGAGTATCTTCTATTGTTCTTGTCGGTCTCCTAATTTGAGTTAAATTCGATGAGATTAGTTGTATAAATTGATTTGAATTGTAAATCAAGTGGAAGCCTGTGGAGTGATAGTCTTGCTTTATTAAAAGTAAGTTTTTAAAACTGTCTCTGATTGTACGTAGGATTGAGAATTTATGACTCTATAACCCGAATGTCCAATAGGCACTGATCTTATTATTGTTTGAAAGTTGTCATTTGGTTCTTATTTTGTAGTTCGTAAATAATTTGATTACTTTTCCAAAGCATTTACAATTAGGGTTCTTAGTGATAATTTAGTTTAATTTAGGTTTTGCATATTAAAGTTATCAAAAGATTATATTGTTTTCCTCCAAGGATCATTTACCACTTTGGAAGGAACTTTGTTTTTCTATGGATGCAATTGTACAACATAAAGAATTTGATATTTTAAAGTGAATTTAGGCCTACCAGCCTTGGCTTGATTAAGCCAAAATTGTAGAGGTATCAGTGTATATCTATTAGTTGGCCAAATCGGATCCATCATTTTTGGGCACCAACAAAACCTATGCCGGAAGATGCTCTCTCTAAGTACAAATGTTCTTTTCACTATAGTAATACACATTTACTTGTTGATTGTGTCCATTTCAAGGTGTATGTTAGAGAAAGAGCTTCTTTAGGAATTATATCCCACTGTCATGCGGTTTTACATTTCCTTCATAATTTTGATAAGGGGTATCCCCTTGACTCTTCCATAATATAGATCTTTTCTCCTTTTGTCTTTTGACTACATGGGCAAGAGGTATTTCTTCCAGTTCTCTAGGATCCATTATTCTCTTAGCATGTCCTTTGTTTTTTAGCTTAATTGGTTATCCTTTTTGTATTTTATCCCTATGGTTTTGTATTATGTTCATAATCATCCATAGTTCTCTTATTCAAGATATATTTTCTAAAGGCATTCATTTTGAAAAGGTATCCCTTTCTTTCATCCCTAAGGGGGCAAGGTTATTCCTTCTTTTGCTTTATCTAGGGATCTTCTTCCCTAGCTTAGTGGCATTTGTTTATTTTGCAACATTATTTCATTATACTGATTGAGGTTTTGGCTATGGATATCCTTTTATGTGAGAGGTTGTTGTCCTAGGTCATCACCTCTTCTTTATTTTGAAAATTATGTTCTTTATAAACTCTTTCCCTTGCTATAGGGTCAGAGTTTGATTCATTCATTCAAATATTCCTCTTCCTCTTGATTACAGGGGGCTTGATGATTGAATCTTTGTTTCTCTTTGAAAGATGATATTTTATCTAAAGCACTCCTCTATGGTGGGAGGTCTTGTTGATAAGATCTCTTTCTCTTTGAGAATCCTTTTTCCATAAGTGGAATATCCTTTTCATGATTATCTATGCTCTTGGATATAAGGGTCAATACCCTTTGCTAAGAATATAGTTTACATTGTTGTTAACAGGATATCTCCTTACGTTGTGAAGTAGGTATCCTCCTCTTCCTTATCATGTCTAGTAGACATCCATGATAAGGAGGGGGCATGTATAGGGTCTCCCTTATGCTCTAGTTTATATTTTCAAATATGCTAAATCCTCAGAAGGTAACGCATGTAAGTTGCTAACTCGTGAAGAGACACACATTTTTCTATTTTCAATATGCTAAATCCTTGGAACGTAACGCACGTAAGTTGCTAAATCCTAAAGAGACACACATTTTTCAATTTTAAATATGCTAAATCCTCAGAAGGTAACGTGCATAAGTTGCTAAATCCTGAAGAGACATGCTTTTTTCAATTTTCAATATGCTAAATCCTCAAAAGGTAATGTACATAAGTTGCTAAATCTTGAAGAGACACGTATTTTTCAATTTTCAATATGCTAAATCCTCGGAAGGTAACACACATAAGTTGCTAAATCCTAAAGAGACGTGCATTTTATATTCCATAGTGATACGAGAAGGTGGATCTATGGGTATTCCAAAACCTGTCACAAGACACATTACAACTACAAAGCATATTTTTTGGGTGAACCTATAGGGCTCTCCCTCCTTGGTGATTCATGATAGGCCAACACTAGGGAAAATAATAATAAAAGAATTAACAATTTTATGATGAAATTCAGCTGGTCTATACGTGTCAATCCGAGAGCGTAAGCTTGCGAAAGGTTTCTGAGTAGTATGCCATCAAGGGATGATAACTGTGAGATGAGGGATTATGAATGTAGCTACAACACGTGAAATTGAATCTATGAAAAACTAAAGAAATCCTAGTGACAAGAACTGTCACTTCCAGTGGTAGAAACACTTTAACTCTTAAAGTAATCTATTCTAACAAACTGGACTAATACATGAGGATGAAATTAAGATTCCAAAACTTACAATAAATAAATAATATGCTAAGATATGATATTTAAAAGTATTATTATTTACAACTAACCAACATATGAAAATAAAATGAATTTAATGACACTATCTGGTAGATAATTTGCATGAATATTCAGTATTGAATCTCATTAATTTAACTGTAGTTGTAATCAAACAGAATAACCATTTCATATTGCTTAGAATTCAAAAGCTGATTCAATCATATGTATTGCAGGATAATATACCAGATAATACGTAAGACATATCACACAAAATGCAAACTTTAACTAATGCAAATTATAAAACAATCTCACCAAATATTCCAAGAGTGGGTCCTTCCTCTGGTCTGCAAGGTGAGTGAAGAGAAAGACGTCTATTTACTTTGGGCTGATCAGCGGAATTAATGGTTTATTTCTCAGATACAAAATGGAGAATAATGATACATTTCAACCTACATTAGGCTGCTTATATATATGCAGCAGATAACAATTGTACAAATTTAGACTTGCTATTAATAACTCACATGAACCTTGGCCATACATTATAGGCCAAAATGATTGCTGTTATAACAATAGATCAACGGGTTTCTCCGTAATATCCATCTCCCAATGAAAACAAAGAGATGTAATCTAAAAATGAATGGTTATGCAATGAATATCAAATGGAGGTATTTCATGCCAAGAATAGGTAATGTTTTGTATCATTCCAGCAAAACAATATTTGCTATAGTTGTTGATTCATGGTTTGAAATGGTTCAATCAAAATAGATTTTGTTTCATGCAAAATGATCAGCATGGGTAACGTTGGACCAACCATGTTTCCATATGGGTAAGGTGACTGATAATATGTAATCCCTTTATAGCCACTGATTTCCTTGAAGATGGATACATCACAAGCGATGATGTGGCATTTAATTTGCCAACAAATTTGCATTTAACTTGGCATTTAGATTAAGAATAATATAGCACCTTTCATGATAGCAAATTTGTTAGCACTTAACTTGATTTAGTAACATTCTAATAACCACCACTTATTATAGAAAAATGCATAGCAAGAAATAGGAAGATCTGTAAGCGACAGGAAGATCTACAGGCAACAGGAAGATCTATAGGCGATAGGAAGAGTCATAACTCATAATCAAAATGTTAGATAAATACAATCACATCTTATTTATTCTAATATTTTATCTAATAACTAGATTAAATATCACTCATATACATTGTATCATATGCAACATAGAAGGAGAAAATGGAATAGTAAAATGGATATGGAAATGAGTATGAAGGCTTATATGAAGGCTAAAATATGGCATAATTTGGGACATAAATTGCTCTCATCATTCCCCCCAACTTAGCTTATTGCACGTCCTCGTGTAATCATTATGATCAAGAGGTTGTTGGTGTGAACTAGAAGCACTTTAGGTTTATAGATTTGGCTTTGTCTCCACCCCAAACCATAATAACCCATAAACAAAAATCCCTTTCTTTGCTTCACATGACAAGCTTTGTTATTTTTTTCTTCTTCAATAGGGATATCTCTTTTAACTTTTCATGAGTTGTTTCTCTTTTCTCTTTTCTTTTTCTTTCCTTTTCATTTTTTATAGCATCATGGTTCAAAAGGTTGCATATAGGGGAAATTTATCTCAATTTGCACAAGAGGAGTTTAAATGGGAGAAATAAGAGAGATGAGAGACAAAACAAAGGCTATTATATAATGGATATAATGGATAATGGGATGGAATTATTAAGGGTGATGGATGGAAGATAATAGGATGACATTCCTTCCCCCAACTGAAAGGTTGACCGTCCACGGGAAACAAGGAGAGGATAGGGAGGGTGGTTGTATATTGATCAACATAATAAGTAATATAAATAAAGTTAAGAGATAAAATAATGAAAAATAAATTTGATTATTTTACCAACATGCATCTTCAGAGAGACCAACGTAGGAACATAGAGAAACTCAACAAGTACCACCTCCAAAATTGATGAAGCGGCAACAAGGAACTAAGAAAGGCATCCAGAACTGCAACACCACAAAAGACTTCCATCAAACTGAAATCACTGAGAGAGTATACCAATGGAAGGAACCAAAAACTCAGATAGAGACTGCAACTGTAGGTAGCACATAAAACACCTCAATTGAACAGGTAGCACATACTATAGGTGATCAAAGTGTTGATGACCATGCTAAAGAAGAAATTCAAAAGGGAGTGACAAGAGGTCCCATGAGCTAAAGAACCACAAAATCCATTGAGTGTTCCTGAAAAGAATGATTAGTAGAAAAACCAAGAACACCAATTATCACATTTTTCTTTTTTCTTTTTTTTTTCCTTTTTCATTTTTCATTTTTTTTTTTTCATTTTTTTTCATTTTTTCAATTTTTGATAACGACAAGTGACCGCTGGCAAGCCAGTTTTCAATCACTCACCACTTAATGGTGCTGTAAAAATAGTTTTCACCATTAAGAATTTATTTTGCAATTAATATCCACTAGAAACTAGTTTTCAAATATTAACTGGCCAACAATGCCCAAAGGTTTTCATTGTTGGATCTTTTTATTGCTTTCTTTTCTCTCTCTTTTTTTCATTTTTCCATTTTTTCATTTTTTTCTTTTTCAATAATTGCATAGAATGACCAAAGAACAAGAAATCTTGACATGGATGATGGAAAATGATACCATCCAAAACTTGAGTTTTGTCCATGACCTCACAAAAGGCACTATTGAAACTTGATTGCATAAGGAACTTGAAATGATGACCAAGAATAATCTCCACAGTTGGGAACACCAAAACACTGTACTAATCAACCTTGATCTATGTATCGCATGCCACTGAATCTGAAATCTTTGTGGAGAAATTGGAACACACAAGCACACTGAGGTAAGATTATTACTCACAAGGATGATGATCTTCATATTTCTATATGGTGACAGAATAAGATGACATCTCCTAAAGATATGAGACCCTATTCTTATGAAGCCTGTGAAATATCCATTGTAGGAAAATGTAAAGTTGCGAGTAACACACCTTCATTACCAAAGATAGGAGTATGGAGTGAAATACCAATGATAGTCTCCAATGTGTCCATAGAACTTTAGAAAGGAGGAGACATGTCTCAAGGAAGGAGTGTAGTAGCTGGCAATATGTTCAAGATTCTTGTACATGTCTTCAAAGTATTATCAAATGTGTTGTTGAATAATCAGGAATCTCATAGAACAAGTTGCATATTCTCCTCTATGTGATAAATCACCAAAGAAAATAAATCTCAGCTCGGGGTGGGGAACACCCTAGGGTAAAATCTGCATGTGATCTTCAATAGTGAAGCACAAGAAAAATTGATATGCGCCAAATAGCTAGCAAGCCCACACAATGTTAACAAAGCCAACACAAGGTGTTATGTAATTCTTGTGTAGAGAAGTATCATCAACTAGTATCAGTTCTACAATCATTTCACCACAATAAGAGACCTGTAGCCATATCCTCAAAACCAAGCATATCAAGCATAGTAAAGAAATATCATCCATTCAATAACTCTATCAATAAGTAGGTAATTTTGTTTTCACAAATGATAGGTAGAGTTATAGATACCTGACATAATGGATAAAATCTTGTATTCATATAATAGAAATGCTAATTAACACTAGAACACATACCTTGAATTGTTGAGATGTCACATGTCGAGGACCAACAAAACAATCAATGAAGCTTGATTGGAAATCCTCCTAGCACCACAAGATTGGAGGGATTCCCCCCAACTTAACTTCATGCTACAAGGTCACAAAATCATTAGGATAACCAAATAAATTAGGCAACCCATAGGGAGTAACACATCATTAGCATTTTTGTGAGCCTTTTTGAATGATAGATAAATCAAATATTTCAATAATTCAATGGATGTACTCCCAAATTAACTGTAGGATATAAAAGCATAGGGAATTTGAATTATCCAAGGAATCAAGAAATGGATTTAGTATATGTTATAATGAATGATCATCGTAAGATACAAGAACCAAGAATGAAGAATATATGGATATTAATACCTTGATCCTTGTTAAATAAATGAATCATCCATAGTTTATTTGGTCATCTTAGGACAATAGAAAGAATCAACAATGAGGAATAACGATCATCCAGTTTTAACATTTGTTGTTTGGTCATTAATGCATAGAATCCCTTTTAATTGTGTTTAATCAATTATTGGTCCTAAATCAACAAGTACATGGGGAATACACAGTTTAACCATAGGCCTCCAAGGATCAATATGCATAAGTACAAAAGTAATAAAATATAGATCTTGGAGAATCCAACAATATGTTTGTGGAATTAGAAATACACATTATTTAATATGTTTTAGTACATGATTAATATTAACACACATACTTATGAGTCCAATAAAAATTGATGCAATTTGAAGGAGGGGCTCATTTGTGGGTATTTGCAATTCACTAAGTATAAAAGAAGAACAAAGTTGATTATAATTCAATAAATTATATTGTTCTTCTAATTTAAGTAAACCAAAATCACATCCCTTATATGCATCAATACATTCCAATGTTGATTTATCAATTTCAAGCACATCATTAGATTGTATAGGGATCCTTGAAAGCTTGATATTATATGTGTTTTCAACCACCTTATTATGAAGTATTGTATGAGGCAATATAGTTTCCTTTGGTGGATAAGGTGGAGTGCAATGTGAATGGGATAATGAATATGGTAAGAAGAATGAAGGAGATAAAGTAGATGGGAATAAGTAGGATGGGTGGAGCAAAGATGGTAAGGATGGATATGGTGGAATATAAGAGGGATATATGGGTTGTTGTGAGCATGCTTGATTACATTCATTGTGTATACTAGGTGGAGAAGTTTTTTTTGAAGAAATATGTTGGCTTTGTAATGAAACAGAGTGACTATACATGTTACCAACATAATGCATACCTTGATCTTCTTGGGTTGGTATTTGAAATGGAGTACCAGGTACGAGGAAGAATTGTTCACTTTCATTCTTATCATGGTAAGACTTACAAATAGCTTGTACCTCATTCACCATGTGCGCTTGGTTATTCAGGCATATGCATTGGTCATCTTTCCTGTAGCAATTAGAACAACAAGTGGTTAAATTTTCATCCTCAAAATCACATTGCTCTAATAATTCATCAATGATTTGCTCATGTTCAAACATAGAGATAGAATTCTTGCATACCTTTGATAATGGAAGATCAAGATCATTTAAGTTGCATTCATTAGGTACAGAGGATATAAAAATATCACCTTTGGTCGGCGCGATTTCCTCACTAGTTTCTTTTTTTGTTTTTAAATTTGAAGGTGGGGTTCTGGGGGCGGCAGCCACCAGTGGGGTCAAGGGGCAACACCCCTTGCGGGGTCTTGGGGTAGCGCCCAAGGTGCACTCCCTGTCGTAGTACAGGGTAGGGTCGAGGGGCAGCGCCCCCGATGCCAAGCACATTTTGCCTCTTGCATTCCCTTCAAATTTTGCATTTTTGAAACATTTTTCAACCAAAATTGATGTATTTGAACAACCTTGAAAATGCATCATTTTTAACGTTTTTCTTCAAAATAGCTTTTTTAACCAATAGCTCACAACAACTAATGATAATATAAAATTGAATCTAATTTATAAAGCAACTAATGAATCTAATTTCTAAGGCCTACTTGTAAACTCTAAAACAAAACTCTAAAGCAATGCATCTATATGATTTACGCATTGCAAATTAAGATTA
Organism: Chamaecyparis obtusa; assembly: GCA_027943335.1. Classification (NCBI taxonomy): domain Eukaryota; kingdom Viridiplantae; phylum Streptophyta; class Pinopsida; order Cupressales; family Cupressaceae; genus Chamaecyparis; species Chamaecyparis obtusa. Next base: position 151,123 of record BSBK01005674.1, read on the forward strand.
GTTACTTAAGCAAGGCTAGCAATTTCAAAAGCGTTCATCCTAATGCATTGTTCCTAACTCAAATCAGAAAACTAACATGCCTTTGACACCTTTCCCCGGTAGCGGCGCCAAAATGATAGGCCAACACTGGGGCAAATAATAATAAAAGAATTAACAAGTTTATGATGAAATTCGGCTGGTCTATACGTGTCAATCCGAGAGCGTAATCTTGCGAAAGGTGTCCGGGTAGTATGCCATCAAGGGATGATAACTGTGAGATGAGGGAATATGAATGTAGCTACAACACATGAAATTGAATCTATGAAAAACTAAAGAAATCCCAGTGACAGGAACTGTCACTTCCAACGGTAGAAACACTTTAACTCTTAAAGTAATCTATTCTAACAAACTAGACTAATACATGAGGATGAAATTAAGATTCCAAAACTTACAATAAATAAATAATATGCTGAGATATGATATTTAAAAGTATTATTATTTACAACTAACCAACATATGAAAATAAAATGAATTTAATGACACTATCTGGTAGATAATTTGCATGAATATTCAGTATTGAATCTCATTAATTTAACTGTAGTTGTAATCAAACAGAATAACCATTTCATATTGCTTAGAATTCAAAAGCTGATTCAATCATATGTATTGCAGGATAATATACCAGATAATATGTAAGACATATCACACAAAATGCAAACTTTAACTAATGCAAATTATAAAACAATCTCACCAAATGTTCCAAGAGTGGGCCCTTCCTCTAGTCCCCAAGGTGAGTGAAGAGAAAGACGTCTGTTTACTTTGGGTTGATCAGTAGAATTAATGGTTTATTCCTTAGATACAAAATGGAGAATAATGATAAATTTCAACCTATATTAGGTTGCTTATATATATGCAGCAGATAACAATTGTACAAATTTAGACCTGCTATTAATAACTCACGTGAACCTTGGCCATACATTATAGGCCAAAATGATTGCTGTTATAACAATAGATCAATGGGTTTCTCCTTAATATCCATCTCCCAATGAAAACAAAGAGATGTAATCTAAAAATGAATGGTTATGCAATGAATATCAAATGGAGGTATTTCATGCCAAGAATAGGTAATGTTTTGTATCATTCCAGCAAAACAATATTTTCTATAGTTGTTGATTCATGGTTTGAAATGGTTCAATCAAAACAAATTTTGTTTCATGCAAAATGATTAGCATGGGTAACATTGGACCAACCATGTTTCCATATGGGCAAGGTGACTAATAATATGTAATCCCTTTATAGCCACCGATTTCCTTGAAGATGGATACATCACAAGTGATGATGTGGCATTTAATTTGCCAACAAATCTGCATTTAACTTGGCATTTAGATTAAGAATAATATAGAACCTTTTATGATAGCAAATCTGTTAGCACTTAACTTGCTTCAGTAACATTCTAATAACCACCACTTATTATAGAAAAATGCATAGCAAGAAATAGGAAGATCTATAAGCGACAGGAAGATCTACAGGTGATAGGAAGATCTATAGGCGATAGGAAGAGTCATAACTCATAATCAAAATGTTAGATAAATACAATCACATCTTATTTATTCTAATATTTTATCTAATAACTAGATTAAATATCACTCATATACATTGTATCATATGCAACATAGAAGGAGAAAATGGAATAGTAAAATGGATATGGAAATGAGTATGAAGGCTTATATGAAGGCTAAAATATGGCATAATTTGGGACATAAATTGCTCTCATCAATTCACGGTAAGGTGGGCATCTTACTAGGTGAGGTAATCGCTCTCTCTTTTCTCTCTTTTCACTTTCATGTTAGTAGGATTAGATCATGAAGCTATGTTATTTATAGTATTTGTCTTGTCTTTCTTATGTAATAATTTATTCTTTTATGATAGCTTTCCAAATATGATATTAGTATAGGAAGAATTTATTAGCAAGGTTTCCTTTGCTAGTTGATTTGGGTTTGTTTTTGTACTAACCCCTATTTTAGTGTCTTTTAGCTTTTTCTTTATTTTTTCTTTGTTTTTGCACCCTCATGTGTGTATGTGGAGTTAGAATCCTTGGCTTGGGGGCTCATGTCCTCAACTATGTGATATTCTATCTCATTGTGAATCCACTAGAATCTTTCTTCTCCTTTACCAAGAGTTTTTATTGAATCCATACTCTTACTAAAGTGGGAGCTAAATGTATCGTTGGAAAATTGATGCACTTCCATTTAGGACTAGTTTAGCCCTCCTAGTAAGTGGTTTGGCGTCATGTCAAATGCCTTGAATAGGTCTCTAACTTATTTCTAGCTTTTTCCCCTATTCTACCCCATTTTCCACTTCTTTTCTGCATTAATCTAGCATCCTAATCTAAAACCCTAAGATTCTTGACCTCAGGGTCAAGATCAACCTTGAACTTGACCCAAGGTCCAAAATTCAAAATCCCAAAGTTTCTAGATGTCAGGTTTTGGGAAGTTGTATTTTCTGCTTTCGGGTCATCTATTTCGGGCTTCAAAATGCTAAACTCTTAAATTATATTTAATTTAGGTCCATTTCTAGGGGTAAAGGTTTAAATGGGAATTTAATTCTCCTATGTCAGCCTCTCTAGAAGTTTGTGCCCTAGACTAGTATAAAGGGAATCCTTCTTCTCTCATTTCAATCCATCTTCCATCTCAATCTTTCAATCTTCCATCAAGTATCAAGTTATCAATCTTTCATCCATCTTTTACAATCAAGCATATATCTCCATCTCTCAAGCATTCTTAATCAAGGAAGCATTCAAGCAATCATCTACATTCAAGTATTCAAGTTCTCCACTGAAGATCAAGGATTCAAGCATTCAAGCCTTTGGAGGGATTTGGTTCAAGAATTCAAGATTCATCATTCAAACCCTAGATCTATCCATCATGGTGGTGTGATCTTCCTTCAAGATCCTTTGTTTTTCTTAAGATCTATTCATTCTCCCTTCAAGTTGGATTCCAAGCATACAATCATGGAGGTTTTGATTTACATTTATTAGTGTTGAGTCCAAGCTTTCATATCAACATAGTTGATTACATTTCAAATGCAATTGCATATCTGTTGAATATCATAGCTTCGTTGTTAGATCTGCTTATACTAGTTGCTAACATTCTCTATTTCAATTCCATTTTAAGGTTGATTCCAAACTAGGGTTTGACCAAGGCAAACCCCTCATCCAAAGAACAAAACCATTTTTCTTGCAGGAACAAGTACGGAACAATGAATTACAGTGGAGATCTAGACACCCTTTTTAGCAAACTTTTAGGATCCGCAAACAAATTTTTTGTTGGAGAAGTGTAGGTCAAGGTTGACATAAAAGGGGCAAGATTGTGCCCTCGTATTTGGGTCAAGGTCGACCTTTCTCATAAAATCAGAAGGTTTCTGGGTTTTCTTTGTCTCTGTGTTTCCAGGCCAGATCCGATTGCAGAATTTTTTGAAACTGAGTACAGACATCAAAAAATAGTGATTTCTGAATCTGCTACCTTTCAAGATAAGTGTTTATGTTTTATTAAGTTTTATATGTCCACAACATTTTCCATCTCACATACCCACACATATTCCATATTCTCATACTCCTCCTACACACATCAACATAGATATAAAAATATATATTCATCATATATTTTTATATCTTACACACCCAATCTCTGATCACAACTTTTACTCACCAACTTCTAATCATAAACTCCTATCTCTAATCAAATCATAACTCTAATTCAAATCTATTTTGATTGATTTATTCAAAACTTTAGGACCTTCCTCTGACTGATCCACTCTTCCCTGTGACAAAAAACTCTCTTCTCTCTACAATCCCAAACTAGGATCATCAAATCCCTCTAATCCCATCAAACACCTAGAAATACTCACTTAATGCTTCATTAAAAACCCAACCAACACTAATTTTGATCACTTTCCCATTTCCCAACATTTAGGACTTTACTTCTTACACAAACTCTTAGCCCTATTAATAGAATCTTGGCTTGAATCTCAACTATCCCTAGGATTTTTCCATACAACCCATCCCACAATACTTTGTTGACATTAACTCTTACAATCAAATTCTTAATCTGCAACACCATTGTCTAATATATGACAGTCACTGGTATCTCTGCAACCTTTGATCAAATCACTCTATCTTTTGATCCACATCCTTCTCCCATTGTTTTTCATTTCTCTAGACTTCTTAATATACCTATCTCAACTTACATAAATAATACTAATTAAATATGTATGAACAAAGCCCTCCTTTGTCACTAGTTTGAGATAGTATTAAAATAACTTGCCACTACCCAAACCATGTGGAACCTATTGCATGGTTCCTTGTAGACTTGAGAGTTTTTTGTGCATTCCCTTACCCTTTCTCCTATCCAATATGGGGCAAGGATATATGTAGAACTTAGAGTTATTATATTATTTTTACAATTCCTAGATACCCTAGTTTAGGGTTTTATAGTCTCTAATCAAACTTAAATAACTCTATCTAAACTTGATGAAATAGAATTCTACAAAATCCAAAACACTAATAATTCAACACCCTAACATGTCATGTGAATAGATTTCAATTTAGTTCATACATCAACAAAGAATAAATGTTGCAACCTACTGAAATAACTATCAAAAACAAGGAAGAATATAGGAAAATCAACTTCACTGATTTCAAACTTGATACCCCGACTCCCTTGCCCAAGATTGGGCTTTTGAAACCTATATAGAATTTCATTAGTCTTTAGAACCGACAACCAACCATAACCACCCCTAAACTGACCACAAACTACTTGCTTAGTTGGTCTATTACATCGTATAATATTGTCAAGTTGACAACAGATTTGTCAACTCATCAACTTAATCATCCCTTACATTTTAATATTGCCACATTATATCCAAATGGTTATTTTAATGAACCAAGGAGCATATTTGACTTGCTAACCCATAGTTTACCCTATCAACCCACCATTATCCCTTATTAGGCCTAGTTAACCAACCTTGGTAACTTTGAGTACATTGACACATTTTGATTCAAATTACTTTCAAATGGTTCTAATGGCCATCATTACATCATGGGATGACCTTATAGGTCTTATTGGCCTTCATATTTATTTGGATCACCATGCAACCCCATAGTGTTCCTTTGAATCTCAAGTGCTCCTGCACCATACTCCCCACCGTTGAAATGCTTCCAAGTTCCTTGGAAGCACCTGCAACAAAATAGTTAGAAGAAAAAACCTAATTTTAACTTTTGGCTTGAAAAGGTCCTCTTGGTTCCATCTCAACATTTCTTGGATCTATCTTTCACTTAACTCCTTCATCTTCACCTTTGGCTTTTCATTCCTTGGAAATGTGAACACTTCTTGCTTCTCACTACTTTTCATTAGCATCACCATCATAACATGATCCTTTATTGTTACATCCACCTGCAACCTTGTCAATAGAACCTCCAACTACAATCATTTACCTTGGTAACAACAACACACTATACCTTCATGCCTGGAGTATAAACCAACTCTTGAGCCTCCTCATGGCCCATCATCACTATGAACCCACTCGTATTCTCTTCCTTTGAGTCCAAATCAAAATTCACAATTTGAACATCTTCTTCATGTCATTCTTCTTGGCATCCCAAACCACTATCACTCACCTCCAAGACTACTCCATAAGTATCTTGATCACTTTCTGCCATAGTAGTACCCTTCTCTTCCTCCAAAGGACACAACATAGTACCTACCACAACTTTTTCTTCAATCTCAAGCCCCTCAAGAGTTTCTTCCTTATTTTCTTTACCAGCATCTTCCATCTTTGATTCCACATCAAGAACCTTTTCATCACTAGGTTCCTTGTCTTTCTCATACACCATCAAATTTCTTCTTTCTACTAGCCTTTTTATAGGCCATACCACCTTCTTTTTGGAATTCAAGCTTCAAATTGACTACTGCTCCAAAGTCATCTTCTCCAAGGCTTCTAGCCTCTCCTTTATCTCTCTTAACTCTTTTTTTATCATCTCTTCTTCTTTCCTTCTCTTTTCCTCTTCTCTTTTCCTCCTCTCTTCTTCCTCTCTTTTTTTCTTTCCATTCTTCTAGTAGGTTACGATAACCTTTACCAATTATCTCTCAATTGATGCTAACTTATTGTAGAGATTACTTTTTTGATGTGAAGGTAAGGATTTGAGTTACCTTGTTGATGCTAATGAGATTGGTTGCAAGATTGTTTTTGCAACCCATCTTATGCCTATCCTAGGCTTCTCAACTTTCATTAACCAAATTTAAAGGATCTACTTCCTTTCTCTGGTACCACTATGATGCAGAGCATCCTCCCTTGATGCTCATGCACCCTATAACCTTTCTATTTTTTTCCTATTAAGAATTAAGAAACAAATTCCAATTCACCAACTCGATTCAACTTAGGACTCTTCTAGCCCTTACCTTTATGTGGGACCTATTAATGGTTAACTTTCCTTCTTGATCCAATCTAATAAAAAACTACAAAATAGTTACCCTCTTTGGCTGATTAAAACATAAATCTTATCCAAACTTGATTAAATGACTCAACATCAAACTTGAACTTAGTTGACTTAGACTCACAATCAGCCACATTCCAATCCTTCACAATCTCTTTCATTTACTCACTTTATTATTATCATCTCTGACCCTTTGATCTCCAACTTCAATTTAAATCCAACTATGTGAAAAAAAATTCCCTCATTCATTTTCAACATAGATTCATTACTTATCTCATTAGACTTTTCTTACTCTCCTACCAAGGCTATCTCATAACCCTTGAACAATAGTAGTATCTTAGAGTTAAACATGAACTTACGGTCTTCTTTGATAAACTTGTACTTTGTCAACTACTATATCTTTTGAACTAGACAATATTTCATCAATCTCTCTAGTGATATTTTGGGAAATTTTGTTATAACCAACATATCCAAAATGTAGCAAAATCCAACAGTTCATTAAAATGTTATTTCCCCACACAGAGACTGAATTTGATTGTCACAAAACAACAAAATTTTCTTACCCAATCTGCCTAGGGCATCAAATTTCTTCCAAATACAAACCCATTTCAAGTAACACCAAAACCATATGACAGCCCCTTGTATCCAATTTAAAATATCCTAGAATAATATTTTCCATTGGCTAGAAACAAAGATATTATCAAACGTGTATCACCAACTCCATTGAAGAGGGTTTGAAATCAATTTTCACCAAAATTATCATAACTTCTACAAAAATTTTAAAAAATGAACAAACCAAATGAATTTTAAATCTAATGCATCTCTATTTCTAGAAATATATTTTTTATTCTATTTAACAATCATTACATGACTGTACACATTGATGCAACATGACTGTTTTCAAAAAACATGGAAATTGCAATCCATTTAAAACATTCATAACTCATTCAATTCTTCACCAAAATGATCCAAACTAGAGCCAAATGAAATATTATTGACTAATCTATCATATTAAATTAATAATACACCATTTCCAAGTGATACATAGTCGTAAAAGGCCTGGAAAAACAAGAAAAAAATGTCTAGGAACTACAAACCAAGATATTTGGATTACCAAACTTAATCAAAATGTACTCCTCATTTATCTTCAGTTTGGATCAACATTACATTATTTAAATAGTGTTTATTATCCTTAGGGGTTTTCATAATTACCCTTTAACTAATCTAGATAGAGGTTACATTTTTTGCAACTCTTTATGCATTTTTGCTTTGACAACTTTATACAACAACTTGACAATTTTAATGTTTGAAATCCAAACATGACCAAGATTTACATGGACAATATTATCACTTCAAATGGATTGAAATAGACATTTTACATACTTTCTCACCCTTTCATGGGTCTCTTGACACATTTTGATCATTTAGATTCAATTAGGGCCTTATTGAACTACTTAGTGCAAATGGCTTAAAAATTGCCTTACATAATGACTCACCATGACTCAAAAGAACTCATAATACATGAAAATGACCTTAATACATCATAAATAATTTAAATATAAACAAATTTCTCATTTTTTAACCTTTGACCTCTTGGTACTCTTAGGTGCTTTAACAAGTCAAATTCTCCAAATTTCCACTAGAGCAATTTTCATAATGTTGTCAGGTGTAAAAGTTATTTGGTGCAGAGTTTTGATCTAGAAAGAAGGAAGTGTGGATAGGAAACAAGAGAGTTTGATGGATATGGATAAAAGAGTAATTGATAGATTCTTGCAAGGAGAAAGGTAATGGTATGTTGACTTTTTGGAATTTGTGTGTAAGTGCAATGATAAAGACTAATAATCCTTAAGGCCTAATTGTATGGTTTAGCTTCATGATTTGTTAAAATCTTGGAAGTAATATGTTGAGATATCGTGAAATTTTGTCCTTGTAAGCAATATGTTGGTGTCTTGATAAGATCTAGATATGGATCTTAGATAGATTGTAATGATGGTGACGAACTATTTGATGGGGGATTATGATATTGAAGTTGTTGATTATGCCTCTAAATATGTAAATATGTTGATGAACATGTTGAGATTGATGGTTGGATCAGCATGATCCTAGAAGATTGGTTGAGTTCCTTGATTCTCTACATCATATTGGTATCAAATCTCAGCAAAATATCTAGGGCGAGCAAGATGTTTTGTATTCGATTATGGCTAATGGTCTAGTTGTAGGTGCTCATCTACCAGCTGCATGTAAGGAAGGTGTTTTGTGTGGGTGTACAAACAAGGAAGGTCTATCAAGGGCCAAAGAGTGGTCTAGTGTGTGCCAAGAGACTAGGGAAAGAGGAAGGATGGGACTCCTATGTGAGGCACAAGGGTGAGTTTTTTGGGTGAGGTTGAAGTTGCAAAGATAAAGGTGGATCTCTAACTGATAAGGCACCATGGAGTTGCAGCCACTAATGATCCACTGAGAGGAGTAACAGAGTGGGTGATTACAAGGACAGTCTTGTGTCCTTAAAGGAATATTTAATGGTGATATAGGCAAGAAGAGGTAGAGGTAAATAAAGGTAATGGGAAGATTATTGGTCTAATTATTTTCTTACAAGTTATTGTACCCACATTTCCAAGGGACTTAGAAACTTTTCAAGGCGGGGAGTACGGTGCAGGAGCATCCAAGCACCTAAGAGTACCAGGAGGTCAAAGGTCACAAAATGATTAAAAAAATTGTATTTAAATTATTTATGATGTATTAAGGTTATTTTGACATATTATGAGTTCTTTTGAGTCATGATGAGTCATTATGTAAGGCAATTCGAGCCATTTGCACCAAGTAGTTCAATAAGGTCTTGATTGAGTCCATATGGTCAAAATATACCAAGAGATCCATGAAAGGGTGAGAAAGTATGAAAAATGTCTATTTGATTCTAATTTGAAGTGATAATATTTTCCATGTCAAGTTTGGTCAATTTTCTAGTTCAAACATTAAAATTGTTAACTTGTTGTAAGAAGTTGTCAAAGCAAAAATGCATAAAGAGTTGCAAAAAATGCAACCTAGGAGGTCCAAATTGGTTAAAGGGTAGTTATGAATGTCCCTAAGGATGATAATTACTATTTCAATGATGTAATGTTGATCCAAACTGAAGAGAAATGAGAAGGATTATATTTTGATTAATTTTGGTAATCCAAATCTCTTGTTTTGTACTTCCTGGATAGTTTTTTCTTCTTTTTATAGGTCTTGTATGACCATGTATAGCCTAGAAATGGTGTATTATTAATTTCATATGATATATTCTATTCAATAATATTTCATTTGGCTCTCGATCATTTTGGTGAAGAATTGAATTAATTATGAATATTTTATGGATTATAATTTCTACGTTTTTTGAAAATGGTCATGTTGCAATAACGTGTATGGTCATGTAATGATTTTTAAATGGAATAAAACTTATATTTATGGAAAGAGGGATGCATTATCTTTCCAATGCAATTTATTTGGTGCATTTTTATTAGGTTTTGTAGAAGTTATGATGATTTTTGTGGAAACAGGTTTCAAATCCTCTTCAATGGAGTTGTTGATAAGGGTTTGATAATATATTTGTTTATAGCCAATGGAAAAATCTGATTCTAAGATTTTTTGAAGTGTATTTAAGGGGCTTTCATATGTTTTTGGTTTTACTTGAAATGGGTTTGTATTTTGGAAGATATTTGATTCCCTAGGCGGATTGGGCAAGCAACTTTTCTTGTTTTGTGACAATCAAATTCAGTCTCTATGTAAGGCACATAATTTTTTAATGAACCATTGGAGTTTTCTTAATTTTGGATATTTTGGTGAGAACAAAACTGCCCAGGATCTCACTAGAGAGATTAAGGAAATGTTGTCAAGGTCAAAACTTATTGTCGGAAGAGTACAGGTCTATCAAAGAAGATAGTAAGTTCATGTTTAACTATGAGATACTAGTGTTGGTTGGGTTATGACATAGCCTTGGTAGGGAAGTAAGAAAATTTTAATGGGATTAGTAATGAACCTATCTTGAAAATGCATGAGGGAATTGTTGTCACAAAGTTGGAGTTAAATTGAAGTGAGAGATCAAGGGGTCAGAGATGAAAAGAATACAATGAGTGAATGAAATAGATTGTGAAGGATTGGAAGTGGGTGATTTTGAGTCAGTCAACTAAGTTCAACTTTGACGTTGAGTCAGTTTATGAGGTTTGGATAAGAGTTATGTTTGAATCAGTTAGAGAGGGTAAATGTGTTGTAGTTTGTGATCATATTAGATCAAGAAGGAAAGTTGACCATTAATAGGTCTTGGGTAAAGGTAAGGGCTAGAAGAGTCCTAAGTTGAATCAAGTTGGTGAATTGGAAGTTTTTCAGGTTAATGTTGAATAGGACAACAATGGTGAGGTTACAGGGTACATGAGCATCACAAGAGGATGCTCTGCATCATATCAGAAAGTGATAGTTGTTTCTCTAAGTTTGTAAGCCTTCTTTTGTAACCAAGGACAATGAGTTTCATACGCTAGTAATCAAAATGCTTTAGTGAGCATAGTTCTCATCGTAGTTTTCCTCACTTTGGGTTTTCCAAGTATAAATCTAGTGTTCTTGTGTACTTTTGTGCATTTGAATTATTTACTTTATTCTTTATTGGATGGTGTTACAATATATCTCTTTATCTCAAATCATTTTTGTATTTGAAGAAAATGGTTCTCCATATACAAATCTAGATCAATGTAATCAATTTATAAGTACATTTTCAACATTAATTTTCCATCTCCAAAACTTGACTAAATTTTTTATATAATTTAATTTAATCTTTAATTATTTATAACTCCAATGCATGACTTGTAGACTTATACCAATTATTTAACCAAGTCGAAAGCTTCATTTCATTACAATTGGGTAGCGATAATTTTATAAATAGTTAGTTATTTTTAATGTCGGTGCAGTACATTAACCTTATGAAAAAAGGATCCTTTAGAGACGCAATGAAACTCGTAGGGGTAAGCCAATTTCAAACATATGAAACACAAACCTACGAGTCGTGATGAACAGAAATTTAACTTGCCTACGCATATTTCAGCGTAGCCGTCACTGATAGAAATTTCTTCAGGCGGAGAGTATTATGTTAGAATAGATGACAGCGTGAAGATTAGGAGGAGTTATTCAACAGACATAATCAAACTGCAAGCAAACGAAGGTGTTCGTTCAACTATATCACATTCACCGTAACAACATTATCACCTACTCAATCGCATACACCTCCGATGGTCAGGCTATAAAAAGGAGACAAAAATTCAAGAGTAGCATCAAACACTAAACACAAAAATGGCGTCAAACACCATTAAAGTTGCTCCAATGCTTCTGCTGGGAATTCTCACTCTCTTTACTTCTTCTTTTGTGAGTGCAAGTAGTCGTAACAGCTACGAAGAAGTCATTCAAAAGCCCAACAATGTTGTGGTGAAGGGTAACGTATTCTGTGACACCCAACTATCAGAAATCCCCTACATCTTACCAGGTAAATATGCAGTCTAGTTTAATTATCAAGATGGCACATCTTTATTAGTTTTGATCATGTCCATGGGTTATATGTCTTATAATGGGAAGATAGTGATGAAAGGGATTCGGGTGCAGGTGCCTTGGTTGCCGTGGAGTGCAGCATCAACAGCAACAGGAAATGGAAGAGCAGCCATAGCATGGTTTACGTTGAAGGAGAAACAGATGAAAATGGAGAATTTACGGTGGAGCTTCCCATCATAAAAAACCTAAACCCCAGGAAGTCATGCTCAGTTAGACTTCTCAGCAGCCCCCATGAGTTGTGTAATATACCCTCAATCGCTACGTCTTCCCAACTTGCCCTAGCATCTTCAAATCCCAATGGAATGCACATCTATGAATCTACTCCATTATCCTACCGTCCATCCAAACAAGAAGCTATCTTTTCTTCTCTTCCTCGTCGTAGAGCTTTGCAAGTTGGCATTCCTCCGCTACCCAAGTTTAGTTTTCCTCCTCTTCCTAGCATTCCTTCACTGCCCAAATTCTCTACTCCCCCTCTTCCAAGTGTTCCCCCACTACCAAAATTGAGTGTTCCTCCCCTCCCTAGTGCACCTCCTCTTAATATCCCGTCTATTCCACCTCTTCCTAAGTTTAGTTTTCCTCCCCTACCCAGTTTCCCTACGTCGTTTCCACCATTTCCTCTGTTCACTCCACCTCCACCTTCCAAATGATGAGACACCTTACTTCCAAACTTAGGACTTAAGTAAAATATTCCTCAATCATTTTTAAATATGTATTCCCGTAGTGTGATACTTGCACCTAGTTCACATATTATTTATAGGATAGGATTGTGCTATTGTTATATCATTTGTTTGGAATAATTGGACGCTCATCCAATTCTATGGCATTCGTTTTGTATCTTAATTGTTAATTTTATATTCTCATATTTATTTAATTGTTTTGATAAATCAAGATTGTTTACATGTGTGTGAATTCAAAGACTTATTATGATTTTTGTGTACTTTCTTCTAAACTTAATGGTTTGGTTATACCTTTAATCTGAGTTTGTTTGCAATAATTATTATAAAATATTAAGAATATTTTTATAGATAATATCTATTCAAAGTGAATATTCCAAAATAACTTTTCGGCAAGGAATTAAATTCACTTATGAATTCAATCTATGCAATATGATATTCAAAATAACATGTACATAATGCCCATAGAAATGATATGCAATAGAGCAATATGTTCCCATTAATATCATGCCTTTAAAAAATACCAAGTATATAAATTAAATGGATATATTTTAAATTTTAAATTTTACTTAACATTTACTGTAAATGATAGAACTATATAGGTAAAATCAACTAAACATATAATATGACCAACATGCTTGTCAAATGTTAGAAATTGTGAATTAGATTCATCACCCATGCAATTAAACCAAGCATTAATCTTATAAAATGTAAATGTAATAATCAAAGCTCAAAATTAATGTGGTTACTTCAATATAGATCTCAAGGATACTATCGGCAGGTTCTCTAGTACTTTTCTAATGTTTACATTGTCTAGCTATTAAAGCAATGAAAATAAATTTAACACATTCAACTCACCATATTAGGAAAAATATTGATGAAAATGCAAAAGAATGGATTGTTCCTCCTTTATCTTCAATATCAATTTTATGTGTGTTTATCTTTTCTAGATTTCCTTGTCCATTAAAATCATCTTAATCTTTCTAGGTTGTTGCATATTGTTGTCAAAATTAGATCATATAGGCTACAAAAGATAGTAGTTTTTAACATGATATTGATAGTTCATTTTAATAATTTTACATTGTATCTAGAGAATGCTAAAGGCTTCTTAAACATGTCAATATATTTAATTTTAAAATCTGATACCTTATTGTACATTATGGTTTTCTACATGCCTACTTAAGTAAGGCCTATTTGACATACCCATCATATATTTTATGCTCTTTGTATATAATAATATGAGATAAAATCAATAAATCACACCATAGGTCTTTTTTCCTCAAATAATTAATGTTAAGCCTTGTTTGTATCCTACCATATATGGAAATATGATCTTGATTCTAAAAGAAGGAAGCTCCAAGAAGAAAGAAGTGTCTACATAGAAAACATGTGGAGGCTTCCAAAAGAGTAAAGTATTAAATTAATCAAGAATATATAATTCAAGTATTAAAACTAATCATATTTATTAATTATAATCTAAGTAATCTAAAGACAAAGACTTGTATAATGATATGAGATAACATCAATAAATCACACCATAGGGATTTTCCTCAATGGATTAATGTCAAGCCTTGTATGTATCATGTCATATATAGAAATATAATAATGATTCTAAAAGAAGGAAGTTTCAAGAATAAAGAAGCGTCTACATAGAAAATAGATGGAGGATTCCAAAAGAATAAAGTATTAAACTTTAAATCAAGAATATATAATTCAAGTATTAAAACTAATCATATAATACTTGTAATCTAAATACTAAGACTTCTACATTCCTCCTCAATTAGAGGAATGTGTCACCACACCACTTTCCTCTTGAGATGTGGGAGATACCCCAAAAATGATTAGCAAACTCAATTTTCTTTGGTTAGTATTGTACTATTACATGATTGATCAAATATTTATTCATAGTTTTTCTCCAAGTAGTGTGTATTTAGTTAAGAAGAATGGCATATATTAAAAAAATGGTTAGAACTATAGCATATTATGTCAAGATTAAATAGTGAAATGACTTGTATGTGAGTTCTCACATAGGTATTTGGTTAATTAGTGTTAGTTATGATATAAATCCCTAGCTAGGATGAGACACAAGTTTTAAGGTATCATCCCTAATATAATAATAAATTATTAATATAGAATCTTTATAAAATAGCATTGAGCTTATGATAGTGTTTACCCTTGATTATTTCATTATCCCTAATGTAAAACTTATTCAGCAATGTGATAATTATCATGTGTTTTCTTATACTTATCCTAAGAAGTGTAACTGATTTCTAACCCAATACATAAATATTTATCATGTTTAAAATAAATCTATGAGTGTAGTCTTGTTTGTTTCTCTAGTATAATGACTAGACTCCTAGAAGAACAACTAGAAACTCATATGGACTATTTGTGGGTTGAAGAGATAAAGTGAAAGGAAAACTTACAAAAATACCACATCTAACCATGAGAAGAATGTGGAGGTTGGAGATTAGCTCTCAAATTAGATAAGATATATAATGTCAAAAGGGACACATCTGTACATAATATGAATGATTATTATGTGAAGGATAGAATATATGTAAGGGAAGAAATATATGTAAGAAGGTAATATGGAAGATTTGATAGTGTAACCCACTAAATAGTGAATAAAACATATTTGTTTGTACTATTGTATTGTGTTACAAATAGTAATATAATTTGGTAATTTATTTGACTCTTTTCTTAGTATATTTGAGTGTTTCTCAGTAGTAACATATGATTGTTCTTATATTGTAACTGATGGGATCTAAATACAACATACACGAATCCTACCTACGTATAACTCAAATATATTCCTTGTCAACATTTCATTCTATTTCCAAAACCCTAGTCGCATAATTTAATAATATGATTAGATCATAAAAACTATGATTTGCATACTAATAGAATTTCAAAGAAAATAATCATGAATAAGTTAAAAAAAATATGATCTCTAAAGATTCAATTAGTTCCTAGCCTTGTGAGAAGGGATTGGGTACATAGGGAATGATGAATGGAAAGGGTAGATATTTAAGATATTCTTGAAAAGATGCAACCAAGAAAATTGGGATAAGGGTAATTCACATGGGATGTATAAAAGGATGAATAGAATTCTAAATTATTAACATCCCTAGGAAAAGTGATAATTAGAAATTAAGAAAATTTAAGATATCGCTAAATTGGCAATGGAGCTAAACATGGAAAAAAAGAAACAAATTTAATGATACAAAAAAAGAAAATGAAGATATCAAAAAAGGATGAATAAGGCTAGGAAAGATTACATTGATTGCTTCAAATGGCCTATGGTGGTGGAAAAACATAAGAATGTGAACCCATCTTGGTTATAGGAATTGAATACAAATGGGCGATGCCAAAAGGGTTATATCTGAATAAAATATGAAGGAAAGCACTGAGATTATAGATATAGAAGGATGAATAATTAAACCATCAAAAAATGTTGATACAACTAAGAAATAAACTACCCATATCCACACAGTGATTGACATTCTCACTAAACATGAACGGGGGGTTGAGGAATATTGAATTTATCATGCAACAACTAAAGAAAGTTGTAATAGCACAAAATCTCCACCATTTCCTATTTTGACACAAGAACCAAACTTTAAACCAAATTTTTTGCATCTTAGAATCATTGTTTGATGAGATAATTGACAGGGTTTTAAGACCCTTAATAAATTACACCTATCCCCTATAGCATGTGTTGGTATTAATGTCAAACATAAGATGATATGGTACTCATAATTATATTTTCCTTTGGTATAGTTGGTATTTCAGTTCATGGAATATTTAGTTTATCCTAATGAGTGCCTTCAAATTGTAATTCTTTTAGTCACTTAAATTGGAGACAAGATTTTGAAGTCTGTGAGAATCATACATTGATCTTGTGATAAAGATTTAAAGTGTGTGATCATTCATAAACAATATCACAAGGTTTGAAATGATATATGTATCATTATCATATTAGGACAATATGTATTTTATCTTTCATACATTCATTTATTCATTACAAAGGTGACAAAATGATTGGTTAGTATGTACTTGGAGAAGAAAAAGATGCTTAGCTCATGTGTACTAAAGAAGGCCCTTTTGTTTCCTAAGAAATGTAAATGAAGTCTCTTTATTACAACATGTTTTAGGCCCTGGATATTAATATTGCAAATACATTGATATTAAAATTGAAAATAAGTCTCATCAACCTAAGTTGTGGTAATGTGGTCAGTGACATAAAAGTGGCGCATAAGTTATGGGGCTTAATTTTTACTCTCGATTATTGTTGAAATCCCTCAAGCTCGGGCTAGGGAACACACATAATAGTTAGGGTTAGAATCACTTATGGACAAGAAAGATTGTGTGATTGGTCTTTGAACATGGTAATGACAGTTTGGACTTGATGAGATTGTGTGACAATATGATAGGAATAAAGAGGCAATGACAGGTGGTTTCTTTTTATGCTACAATTTTATCTTTTGAAAAGAAAGATTTCAGCTATGAGGTTTTGTTAAATTTTAGTTTTCTTAAATGTGTTAGTAATTATTGTCTATATTGTTAATGGTTTTGATCTCTATATACTGTTAGTCGAGTCTTTGAAAAAGAAGGTTTTTTTTTGTTTAAGCAAGTATGTTTGAATCTTATTAAGGGGTTTTTAAGTTATTTGTCACATTTTTTATAGATTTTATTGAAAACCTTGTTCAAGTGTTTGTAAAGAGTTTAGTTAATGTTGTTTTATACAGGATCATGTCTTTGTAAAGTCTTTCACTCCAGTGGGCAGGTTGATAATCTTGAGTTTGAAAAATTCTCATAACTTGTTTCATTGTGATTATCATGCATATTGTTGAGATTACACTTATTTAAACTCATCTATTATTGAGTTAATTTGGTCTCTTAGTTATCCTTGAGGTTTTGTGGTTATTTAATCTAAGTTAATTCTTTATAACCCTAGTTTTATTTTGGCACTTAGTTTGATTATGGAAGACTATGTTTATGAGATTATCTCTCTTTTTTTATTTAGGAATTCATTTATATGATGAGCTATTTCAGTGGAAGAAAATTTAGGACAGTTTTTTAAAGGGAAGTTAAATATTCTTTTACTTGTTTAGAACAATTAAGAAGATGATAGTTTTGTTTTATTTTTTAAATAGAAAACACTATAAATGTGTTATGTTGAAGACATTCAAAAGGTGTGAGATATGTTATTGTTATATCAAAAGGAAAATATCTTTGATAGACTTTGTTGCAAAGATATTGATCTACATTGATTCAATTATATAATCATTCTAATTGCATAATAATATTTTAATTACATTGTATCACTATATTATATCATTGTGTATATCTTACATAGATGTACAATGACATGGTATATTTGAACTGAGATATATGTTTATAAATTTCAAGTGATATGAGATTAGAATATGTTGAGGAGTGAAATGGAGATTATACTCTGTATATAATTGGAGATACTTGAAATAATGGTAAATAGTCAGTGAGGAAAAATAAATATATCAATGAGATAGTATTGTTAGTGAGACTAATGAGCCAAGGAGGCATTATAAACTTGAAGATTTTCACATAAGTCAGTGAGGCAATATTTTGAGTGGTGTATTCCCTTAGATGGTTTTCCACTCATGAAATGTGTCAAATTTTGTGATTGCATAATTCACTTGTTGTTTCATTTTAGTCTTTTTCTTCATTCGGTTTAATAAGAAAGTCAATAAAGTTGTTAAAAGTAATTTTCAATTTGTAGAGCACTGATTCACCCCCACCTATTTCAGTGCTCATTGTACTCCAACAATTACAACCTCTAAATTTTAGTTTGGAATACTTGGATTAGATAGTACTAACAAGCATGGGCCTCTAAAGAGATAAGATGTAATAAAGAATTTTAAATTGAAAGGGATGTAATATCTAATGTAGTAAAGAAGGAAAGTTAAATCAAATATACAATATATCACTTCTTATAAAGACATGGTTGAAGAAGTGAGAAGGTAGGAGTCAAAGTACCCCTCCAAGTATGGAACAAGTGCTAGGATCTACTAATACACTTGGTGCGATTTTATATGAGGTGAGCAAAAATCCTAAATGCCTCTAAGTGAGCTTAATTTTAGTTTGAATAGGACTATACTAGGTAGGATCAAAGCTAACTAGTTTAGTAATATTTCTTTGTACACTAAAAAATGATCCTAACCAAAGGTGAACCTAGTCAAACACCATCATAAGCTATCAAAAAGTGATAGTTGTTTCTCTAAGTTTGTAATCCTTCTTTTGTAACCAAGGACGTTGAGTTCCATACACTAGTGATCAATATGCTTTAGTGAGCATAGTTCTCATCGACATGGGTTTCCCCACTTTGAGTTTTTCACGTATAAATCTATTGTTCCTATGTATTTTTGTGCATTTGAATTATTTACTTTAATCTTTATTGGATGATATTATAATATACCTCTTTATCTCAAATCATTTTTATATTTGAAGAGAATGGTTCTCCATATGCAAATTTAGAATAAAATAATCAATTTATAGGTATATTTTCAACTTTATTTTTCTATCTCCAAAACTTAACAAAAAAAATTTATACAATTTAATTTAATTATTTATAACTCTAATGCATAGCTTGTAAACTTGCACCAAATATTTAACCAAGTTCAAAGCTTTATTTTCATTACAACTTGGTAGCGATCATTTTAGAAATAGTTACTTATTTTCAAGGTTGGTGCAATACATTAACCTTTATGAAAAAGGGTCCAATAGAGACGCAATGAAACTTGTAGGGGTAAGCAAATTTCAAACATATGAAAGTACACAAACCTACGAGTCGTGATGAATAGAAATTTAACTTGCCTACGCATATTTCAGCGTAACCGTCACTGATTGACATTGTCTTAAGGCGGAGAATGTTATGCTAGAACAGATGACAACGCGGAAATTAGGAGGAGTTATTCAACGGACACAATCAAACTAGCAAGCAAACGAAAGTGTTCGTTCAACTATATCGCATTCACTGTAACAACATTATCACCTACTACTCAATCACATACACCTCCGATAATCAGGCTATAAAAAGGACACAAAAATTAAGAGTAACATCAAACACTAAACATAAAAATGGCGTCAAACTCCATTAAAGTTGCACCAATGCTTCTGCTGGGAATTCTCATTCTCTTTACTTCTTCTTTAGTCAGTGCAAGCCATGGAGAAGGCATTCAGATGCCTAACAATGTTGTCGTTAAGGGTAGTGTGTTTTGTGACACCCAATTATCAGAAACCGCCTACTTCTTACAAGGTAAATACCCGTGTAGTTTAATTATTTTGATGGCACATCTTTATTAGTTTTGAGCATGTCCGTGTGTTAGATGTGTAAGTATAATGGGAAGGTAATTATGAAATGGAATGTGGTGCAGGTGTCATGGTTGCTGTGGAGTGTAGAATCGACAGCAATAGGAAATGGAAGAGCGGCCATAGCATGGTTTATGTTGAAGGAGGAACAGATGAAAATGGAGAATTCACAGTGGAGCTCCCCATAATACAAAACCTTAACCCTAGAAGGTCATGTTCAGTTAGACTTCTCAGCAGCCCACATGAGTTGTGTGACATACCCTCAATCGCTACGTCTTCCCAACTTGCCCTAACATCATCAAATCCCAATGCAATGCACATCTATGTGTCTACTCCATTATCCTACCGTGCATCCAAACAAGAAGCTATCTTTTCCTCTCTTCCTCGTCGTAGAGCTTTGCAAGTTGGCATTCCTCCGCTACCCAATTTCAGTTTTCCTCCTCTTCCTACCATTCCTTCACTACCCAAATTACCTGTTCCCCCTCTTCCAAGCCTCCCTAATGCACCTCCTCTACCAAGCCTCCCTAATGCACCTCCTCTACCAAACTTGGGCATTCCTCCTCTAAATATCCCTTCTATCCCACCTCTTCCTAAGCTTAGTTTTCCTCCTCTACCCACTTTCCCTTCCTCATTTCCACCATTCCCTCTTTTCACTCCACCTCCACCTTCTACCAAGGATGAGACACCTTGAACTCCAAACTTAGGACTTAGGAAATATATCTCAATCATACTAGTTTTCTCATATGCGTTCCCTTGTGATTCCTGCGCATTAGTTCACTCATGTCTAAGATTGTTTTGCTGTCATATCTTTCATTTGGAATAATTGGTGACTCTTTCTCGCTCCATGATATGTTTTTTAACTTTGAGTTTGGATATATTATCATTTTGATCAAGAGTAAATGTTTTTATATTTGTAGATCAATATTGTTGACATTTATGTAAATTCGAGCTTTTCCAAGTATTTTATGCGCTTGCTTTGTAAAGTTTGGGGTCTTGTCATATCTTTATATTATATTATAATATCCAATTCATATACATAGATATACACATTATTTGTAATATGTTATCAAGCAATAACATGTAAATAAAGTCAATATGTTTGATATTTATTACCAAATTAGTTCTTATTGACATCATTCTTAAAAAATCAGCATGTGTCCATGTAAAAAATTCATATATGCAATATTCTAAATTTTTTTGTACATTTGTTATAACCCATGCAATTAACACAAACATAAACCCTAAAGAATGCTAATTTGATGTTCAAAGCTCCAAAAGAATAGATTGTGCATCTTTATTTCCATTTTAATAATGTAAAATTTAAAATTCAATTGCTTCAATATAGGTTGCAAGGATATAAAGGGCCTTTTCTTGTACAATGCTTTATATGCTTATATGCTTGATTTTCTATTTAAAGATCAAAAATTAATGCAAGAATTCGTCATGGAAGAAAAATAATTTGACACAAATGCAAAAGAGTAGGTTGTTCCCTCTTATCTCTAATAGCATCTAACACAACATTTATTAAAGCGAGAGAATCTTTGGACTAAATGAAATATAATATCAACAAAAGACATAAATGAGTACTTTTTTCTTGAATATAATATATATGATTCTAAAATATATTTCAAGAAGAATTAATTTTCTTGGATTGGTAATGCACACTTGAGTAACCAAGTTTGTGTTGGTGGTTTATCCCTTTTTTGTATGTTTTTTTACACCAAGAATGTTGCTCACATTGAGAGGGGAACTTCATGAGAGAAAATCATGCATACAAGCTAACATAATAGTCATAATGCATAGATCAAATAAACAAGACACAAGAGAAGATAACTTAGAAAAATCTTCAAGATAGAAGCCCCAACCTCTAAAAGAATACCTACTTCATGTATTATTCAAAAGTAAAACATTAAATTACACTTATTGAGTTTCAATAAACACTTTCAAATCATCAAGCCTCTCCAATGCATTCTCTATGTGTTGAAACATGAATCTACACATCCAATTGCATGCTTCAAATATGCACTCCTTCAAAGAAAAATCAATACAAAAATAGTTCACTCGCCCAAACAACCTCAACCACTAAACATGTGCTTTCTTTCATAAACTCAAGCTCACAAAAATACAATCAAGTAGTAAGATAAAAGCATCTGTCCCAAAATAATAAAAATACAAAATCATTTACTGCTTATTTTCTTTTGGATGATATTTTTGTATATAATTAAATGTCTTTACGAGCTAATAAAAATTAATTATTCTTTCTATCCTACACATAACAAAAACAAACCCAATGTTACATATAACTTAATAAGTAGACCCAAATAAAATATCTAATTTGGCTAAACACATCTCCTAGATGCACCACACTAGATTTTCATTTAATTTATTATATTAGAATACTTCATGAACTATGTAAACATACAATAATTAATCCTAGCATATACCACTTTAACTAATTATGATTATTTACACCATAAATCCCCCATATAGGATAGAAAATCAGTTTTTGAGATATCCCCATTTCAAGGGGTTTTGGATATTGGAATTTTTTTTAAAGCACGTGAATGAAATACAATAGTAAAAAAGAACATGTTCCATTAATAGAATCTAAAAATATGATTTTATATATTCATTTAAGTGCAAAGAGTACAAAATAACTCAAAAAAAAAAGAAAAAGAAAAAGAAATTCTTTGGGATCCTCTAGCACAAAAGGTATTATTTAGTAGAAGTTGTGTTTTAAGAGAAATAAAGCCTTCTTCTATAGTAGTATATCCTAAACAAAATGAAAAGAAAGAACTAATTCAACTCCCTCTTAATCCTAAGGAAGTTGAATTTGAGACCCTAAAATACATAAGAAGTTGATGAGAGATTATCAAGATCTAAATCTTCAAAAGAGGAGGAAGATGAGGTAGAACATCTATATCATCTTGTTTGAAGGTCTAGAAGGCATAGATAACCACCCAAAAAGTATATTCCTAATGATTAGAGATTTATATGTTGCAAGTGTGGTTGTCATTTCACCAAAAGATCGACCTTTCAATGCCCAATACAACCAATAGAATTATAGAATCCACAAGAGGCAATTATTCCCTTGTCACAAATTTCGAGGGGAATAGTGAAAAATTTTCCAACAATCTCCCCATCAGCATTATGTGAGCGGATTCAAACATGCGACCATGATCTAATACCACTTTTTAGAAGTTTGATTATTTTTGCACCAAAAGATTGACATATCAATCCCTAATACAACCACTAGACTTATAGAATCCACAAGAGGCAGTTAGTCCCTTGTCATGAATCTCAAGGGGAGTGCTGATTATTTTTCCAACAATATATTTCTTTAACTACCAATATTCATGATTTTAAGTTTATAGAAGAATCTTGGATATGAATTATATAGAGCCTTAGAAAATAGCCATGAAAGAAGAAATGGTAGCTTTGAAAAGAATGATACATGGACCTTGTACCATTTCCTATAGGACATCAACTTATTGGATGTAAATGTGTGTTCAAAAAAGAATATTGGTCCAAACAAAAGTATTAAAAATACAAAACATTGTTGGTTTCAAAGTGTTACTCTCAAGTTGAGGGTGTTGATAATGGTAAAAAAAATTATTTTGTTAAAATGATGTCCATTAGATTCTTTTTTTTATATTGTAGTATCTTATGATTTAGAGATTGCAAAAATAGATGTAAAATTACTTTCCTTCATGGTCTTTTAGAGGAAGATATCTATATGACACAACCATAGAACTACATGGTATAGGGTAAAAGTAATTTAGATTATAAGTTAAATAAATCATTGTATGACCACAAACGAAGTCCTTGAATATGATACCAAAATTTTGATACATATGTGTGTGAAGTTTAGTTTTGAGTGTTCTAAATATGATCATTATCATAAAATAAGTGGTCATCATTCCTTGGTTATTTCTTTATACATATAAATATGACTCACTTATTAGCATATTGAAATTTTTTTATTTTAGACATTAAATTTCAACTAGAAGAAAAGTTTAAAATGAAATGTTTTGGTCCTAAGATACATATTCTTATCTTTTAGTTTGAATTTGACATTCATTTTGATGTAGACATGGATTGAAGCTCCAAAAGTAGGATTGTCTAATAGTGTCACCAAGAGGTTAATGCAAAAAAATTAACATAAATAGAAAAAAAATTCTCATTAATGAAATATAACATAATTATTTTATTTGTCTCCTACATGTAAATTATAGAATGTTTCACAAGTTATCACAGGCTTATTAAAAAGTTACACGTAAATATGCAACAAAAGTCAATAAAAAGACTCAAACTTCTATCTTTAACTCCTTTAGACTGGCCTAACTTTCTAAATTTATTAATCTTCCATCTAATTTCCAATGAATCCAAAAGGTGATCAAATATAAGATCCAAACTTTAGGAATTATTTGCATTAGCCACAAGATGTACCAACATTTATTTCTTTGTAAAGCTTGTAGGTTGGCCTAATTTTAATGGTGCTCCAAAAGGTAATGAATATGTTGTAGTCTCATTTGATGATTGTTTTGGTCACATTATACCTATATGAGTGGAAAATGGGAGCAATGATAAAAAATAGGTAAATCATTCCCCTTTCCAACAATTGCACATTCATAAGGAAGATGCCCCACTAGGTTCTAGAAGAGACCCAAAAGCTAAGTGGAGAAATGGATTCCTTTGCTAAAATATGTAATTGATGGAATAAAAATGATGTGTTAATGTAATTAAAGTGATTGATTGGACAAGCTATGAAAAATATAAATAACATATTGATACAGGTAGACGGTGAGTAGAAAAGTACAGAAATGGAAAGTAGGGCTCAAATATGACCTATTGGTCAAATTTGAGCTAAAAGTGCTAGGGGCAGGCCAAAACTCATTATATACCTCAGGATAAATCACCAATGGTTTTTTGTACCCTACAACTTTAACTAAAAATTTTTGGACCTTTCTGACTATATCTGATCTTTTTTATCCCAATCTGGTGGCTCTATAACCTATCCCTACACATAGAAAAATGAGTAAGAAGTTTGGATGAAGGGTTTTGTCTCAGTCAAACTCATGTTTGGGAATCAAACTTGAAATGAAATGAAATAAAGGAAAGTGTGCTATCATATCTAGTAGAGGTTAGATAGATAGAAAATGAAGTATATCATAGCTTGACAATGCAAATTCTTCTTTAAATGTGATTAAATATGCTAATGCAATAGCTTTGACTAAACACAAAAACCCAAAATAAAATCATGAAAGACAAAACCTCATTGATTAGATGTTAAAATTTACAACAATGTTTGATTGTGGAGAAGAGATAGAAGACTTGAATGAAGATAGAAAGATGTAGATCTCCTTCCTTAATAAGAAAATCCTATGATTGGCCTCCAATGGGGAAATAAGCTAGATCTACGGAAGGAAAGGCCTTGATTTTATTGATAAGAATAAATTCTTGAATGCTTGGACTTGATGGCTCTTGAATGAATTTTATAGAGTCTTACAAAATATACATGAAAGAAGAAATGGTAGCTTTGAAAAGAATGATACATGGGACCTTGTACCATTTCCAATAGGACATCAACTTATTGGATATGTAAATGTGTGTTCAAAAAAATGATTGGTCCAACTAAAAGTATTAAAAATATAAAACATTATTGGTTTCAAAGTGTTACTCTCAAGTTGAGGGTGTTGGTAATGGTGAAAAAAAATATTTTATTACAATGACTTCCATTAGATTCATTTTTTATAGTGCAGTAGCTTATGATTTAGATATTGAGAAAATAGATGTAAAAATTACTTTCCTTCATAGTCTTTTAGAGGAAGATATCTATGTGACATAACCATATAACTACATGGTGTAGGGTAAAATTAATTTATTTTATAAGTTAAATAAATCCTTGTATGACCTCAAAAAAATTCCCTTAATATGATACCAAAAGTTTGATACATATGTGTGTGAAGTTTAGTTTTGAGTGTTCTAAATATGATCAGTGTGTTTATCATAAAACTAGTGGTCATCAATCCTTGGTTATTTTTTTATACTTATAAATATGACCTTCTTATTGGCATATCAAAATTTTTTATTTTAGACATTGAATATAAACTCTAAGAAAAGTTTAAAATGAAATATTTTGGTCCTAAGATACATATTTTTATCTTTTAGTTTGAATTTTACAATCATTTTAATGTAGACATGAATGGAAGCTCCAAAAGTAGGATTGTCTAATAGTGTCACCAAGAGTTTAACACAAAGGAATTATCGCAAAAAGATAATAATTCTTGTTAATTCAATATAAAAAAATAATTTTATTTTTCTCCTACATGTAGATTATAGAATGTTTCATAAGTTGTCATAGGCTTATTAAAAAATTACATGTAAATATGACAACAAAAGTCAAGAAAAAGGCTCAAACTTCTAACTCCTTTAGACTAACCTAGCTTTCTAACTTTATTAATCTGACATCTAATTTCCAATGAATCCAAAAGGTGATCAATGATAATATCCAAACTTTAGGAATTATCTACATCAGCCACAAGATGTAGCAGAACTTATTGCTTTGTGAAACTTGTAGATTGGCCTAATTCTAATGGTGAGCTCCAAAAGACTGAATATGTTGTAGTCTCATTTGATAATTGATTTGGTCACATTATACATATATAAGTGGAAAAGGGGAGCAATGATTAAAGATGGGTAAATTGTCTCTCTTTTTAACAATCGCACGTTCAGAAGGAAGATGCCCCACTAGGTTCAAGAGGATACTAAAAGGCTAAGTGGGACAATGGATTCCTTTTCTGAAATATGTGATTGATAGAATGGAAATGATGTGTTAATGTAATTAAAGTGATTGATTGGAAAATCCACAAAAAATAGTAATAACAGATTGATACAAGCAGATAATGAGCCAAAAAGTATAGAAATGGAAAGTAAGGATGAAATCTAACCTATAGGTGAAATTTGAGTTGAAAGTTCTAGGGACACACCAAAAATCATTTTATACCTAGGGAAAATCACCAATGGTGTTTTATACCCTAAAAATTTAACTGAAACTTTTCAGATCTTTGTGACTAAATCTGATCTTTTTTATCCCAATTCGGTGACTCTGTAACCTATTCCTAGATACAATAAAATGAGGAAAAGGTTTCGAAGAAGGGGATTGCCTCAGTCAAACCCTTGTTTAGGATTCAACCTTGAAATGAAATGAAGTAAAGGAGAACATGTTATTATATCTAGTAGAGGGTAGATCTAGAAAATGAACTATATCATAGCTTGAAAATGAAAATGCTTCTTTAAACGTGATTTAATATGCTAATTTACTATTATTTACTAAACACCAAAGCTTAAAAGGAAATCATAAAAGAAAAAACCTCATTGAATAGATAATAAAATTTGCAACAATGTTTGATTGTAGAGAATATAGAGAAGACTTAAATGAGGATAGAAAGATGAAGATATGCTTCCTTAATAGAAAAAACCCTTTGATTGGCCTCCAATCGGGAAATAATCTATATCTATGGAAGGAAATTCCTTGATTTTTTTTAGAAGAATGAATGCTTGAATGCTCAAACTTGATGGCTCTTGAATGCTTGATTTGATTCCTTTCACTTGATATCTTGATCCCTTGTTGTTGAAATACTTTGAAAATAATGGATGCACTTGATAACAAATCATGGATTTCCAAAATGAGGAGAGGTATGGGTTATATATACATCATTTTAGGGAGCCAAAATTAAGCAGGCCAACCATGAGACTGGATTTCCCATCAGAACTTTAGCATAGACCCCCAGGCCAAATTTGGGCTAAAATCCTTGGGGACAGAATGCCAATGGCGTTCTATACCTAAGAGAATGAGCCCAAATTTGAATAGGGTGCCAATAGAATAAGGTAGATGTGGGATATTTTAGTGCAGCTCAATCCAAAGTCATAGCAGATCACAAAGGCCACAAGTAGGGCTATAAGGTTGAGGTGATTAAATAAATTATGAGATTCGAGGAAAAAGAGAGAAGCACACCTAGAAGTAAGAGCCAACCTTGAGTTTAATCAATATTGAAACGAATGGAGGTCCCATATTTAAATTTAGGTACCCATTAAGTTCCATAAGAGGTATTACCATAGAAAAGGTACTTAAGTGAACCCAAAATAATCTTTAAATTATACAAAAATTAGGTGCTTACAATTTAGGATGATACATTAAGCTCCCACATTATCAAGAGTATGAGACAAACTCATGCTTATGGTGAAGGAAGAAAGAGAGAAGAAGGGAAGAAAAAGAGATAAATGATCATGGGAAAATTGAAAAGAGGTAAGGCATCACTAAGTTGAGGACAAAGGATCCCAAACAAAGGATCTCATCTCAAACATACATGCACAAAGAAATGAAACCAAAAAGAACTAAAAAAGGAAAAAGACACTAAAAAGAGGGAGTAACAAAAACCACAACTCCAAATCAACTAATAGAAGAGACCTCAAATGAAAATATCCCCACCACTAATATCATGTTTGGAAATATATTGCAAGAGCATAAGTGACCACATATAAAGGGAAATAGCATCACCAAAGATGATAAAAATCCTTCATGATCTAACCCACTAGCATAGCTATGAGAGAAAGGAAAGAAGTAAGAGAGACCACAAATCCAACAAGCTACTAAGTTGTGTTATGCTAGGTGATTCATGGGAGGAGAAGAGGAGGAGAAGAGTAGAAAGGCTAGTAAGATATCTTATTCTAGTTCTGTGTGTGTGAAAATTGTACCTGTTCAGAAGATACAACACATCAGTAAAACATAATTGATTAATGATGGAAAAATATGCAGTAAACATATATATCATCAACCAGGAAATTTAGTATCTTCTAGTAGACGTGAGTATGGTATTCTTAGAATTTAACTAAGATCAATGACAATGCAACATCTAAACGAAGGATTTGAATACAAAAACTATGAAATGGATGCAAGAATAATCTATGTTTTTGGATTTTCAAATGCAATAAGAATGTAATCGAGATGAAAATTGATCTAAAAATCTAATATCAATGAATTAAATCTAACTATGGATGCAAAAACAAGAAATAATGGTTAGCAATGAATCTCAAAAAGTGATGCACAATCTCAACAGTTCAATAGTATAGTGGTGATGCTCTCCAATTGCACATGATCTCAACTTATAGGAATGAGGCATGTTTATATAGAAATCCAGGGTTTGAGAACTCATGGAAAAATTTAAAATCACTCCTTGATAAACTCATATTGATTGATGAGTTATCAAGAAATTAGAAACAGTTATCTCACAAAAATCATGCAAATCAACTTTTAACTCATAATTGGAAGTTGAGACTCCAATCTACTTTTCAACTCATAATCACATGTTGAGTTTGGAAAGTTAACAAATTGAATTCAATAGTTGTTTTTGAGTTTAACTGCTTTTATAATTTTTGCATAGATAATTATGGGTTTATTTAATTTTCCATATGTTTTATTCTCAACTTAATTAATTTTGTCAATTAAATAACTGATTTATGGATTGATCAATTATTAAATCAAACTTTATCCAAAATTAAATTTGATAATTTGATAATTTGATTTTAATCAATTAAATAAATATTCAATCGATTTATTTTTAGGAATTTGATTTATTGTCAAATAAAAAAAATTAATTAAGAATAAAATGTTAATTAAATCTAATTAAAATAATTAAGCACGGCTAGATGAAGTTTAACTAATTAAATATTTAACATATTCAATCAATTGCACTTTTAGGATAAATAAAATAATATCATTTATCACCAAATACTTTTTAATTAGAAATAATTAGGATAGATTAGGATTGATTAGGGTTTCGATGATTTGATTTGCAGATGTGCCTTAGGTTAGGACTTTAGGGTCGATTTCGATCAATTTGTGGATGTAGGAGGTCAATGGTACTGGAGCCCATTTTCTAGGTGTTACATTTTGCCCCTCTTTGAATTATTGTGTGAAACACAGTGGTTCAAAGATAAATTTGTTTGGTGAAAATCCGGACTCACTTATGTGATGGAGAAAACAATCCTGAAAGATTAACCGATTTCAAGATAGAAATTGATTGAAAGATTTTAAGATGTTGATTCAGGTCTTGGCAAACCAAAGAATCGAGATGATGTTAACAATATCAACAATGAACCTGTGATTATGAAGAAGTGATAAAACACCTGATTCTGAACCTATGATTACAAGGAATTGAATATCCTAACTCCAAACCTGATTGTCCAAAGGAATCGAAAGGACATCAACTCTGAACCCTTCAGTTAGGAACAATCAAGGAAATAACACAAATGAACCAATGGTTACGAAGAGCTAATACGGTTTACAAGATTAAGAGAATACCAGATTGATATGGATTTTGATGAATTTGATATGCCCCAAGTGATATGCCCCAAGTGACGAGAACTTTTGATGAGTCAACAATTAGACGTGGTTGTTGTCTTGATTGTTGAAGAAATTTTGAAAAAGACAAATTTGATAATTGGTTAATGATATAGAATACCATGCCCCCTTCGGGATTAAAATTGAAATATGGTGAGAAAACCAATTTGAATAATATAGCACTATAATCGATTGTAGAAGTGGTCGTACACATCTAGGGATGCATTCTGCATTGTTTAGAGGTCATGTAAACCAAGTTTGCCTGGGTTTGACCATGAGTTGACCATGTTAGAAATAGGGAATACTAAGAGGGGGGGTGAATCAATATTCTACAAACTTTATCTTTTGCCCAATTATGGATATAACATATTATCTTTACACATGCATAACATAAGAAGCTAAAAAACATGCATAGCAATAAAACTAAAGAACTCATAACACATTATTTGTTCTCGAGGAAACCCTGGCCAAGGGAAAACCCCGGTGAGGATGGTACCCACAAAGAACCACTAATCAAAAGTATTCTGTTAAGGATGTTGACCCTGGTAGGAGTCTATTACATGCATATAGTGTCTTAGTCTTGATTAAGGGACTATAGGCCTTGTTAGAAGCCTCAACCCCATTAGGAGTTGGCAGTACAAAAAGTGATTACCAGATGAGCCCACTGCCCAAACAAGCAATGTACAATATTTACTGATTACAAAAATAGGTCAAGGTACATAACCTTATGCTGCTTGCATCAATATCTTTTTGCTTCTCTTTCACTATCACTATTACATACATTCGTTCCTTCATCATTTCATATACTTCTTACAATTTACAATTACATTTATACAAGTTATTAAGATTAATAACTTTCCAATCAGCTATCATATTAAAAAATAACTTTATCCAAGGGTTAACATCTAGGATTTCATCCATTTATATTGTTAAGTCATTATTTTGATAAACAAAATAATCCCTTAACTCTTTACCAATTTTGTCTTCATATTATGTCATGTCGGCTTAACACTATCTTTAGAAAAACGGTCATAACTTCTTTCGTACATGTCGTACTAACTTGCACTCTGAGATGAGTCTTCAATAATCACCACAGATTCTATGTTCAAGTGCACAAGCACTGAACTTACTCCAGTCAACATCACAAACAAAAACTATCTTCAGGTTCACTAGTAAAAACACACTGTCTCATACTTAGACAATTTCGCATTGCGCTCTGACATACAAGCTCTCTGACCTATGTGATCTTCATGTAGATCATATGTTTCCATAATGACAACATCTATATAACCAACTCAGCCAAATTGCCAACAATCTCCCCCTTTGTCATTGGTGGCAACATATGAGAAAATTGGCTAAGTCTAACAACTTCAAAAACTCAAAATTGTGGCCATAGTATAAAATATATATACTATGCTTATAAATCCTCAAAACTTATCTCTAATATAGTACTCCCCCTAAGAGTATCAATCCTTATCATTTTCTTATAAATTTTCTGCTATATATCTCTCCCCCTTTGACAATAATGACAAAATAAAGGTAAGGAGGGTTACAAAATTGTATTCACAAAAAGATTATACCTTAATTCAATATTGCAAAGCTGGTAGGCTTGCAACACAATCTACAAAATCAATCTTTATAGCCTCTAACTCCTTCTCCCATGATTTCTTAATAGAATCTACAACACTGAGTAGTGCACATAATCCATAAAATGTTATCTCACATGCTTGGAGGTTCTCAAAGCTAAACTTTTGAAAAGATGTCTTAGTTGAAAGAAATTCTTCCAATTGCCCTCCAATAATACTTAACTTCATAGAAGTGTGCTCTCCTAAAAGAGTGAATCTTTTCATTTTCCTATCCTTTTCATCTTGCAAAATTCTGATTTCATCATATATCTTACGAATTTTCTTCTCAACATTAGATACCTTTACATTGGGGCTTGAAAGGAAGTTAGTTTCATTCTAAATTTATGCTTCCTGCATCTTCATCTTTTGAGCTTCTTCTACTGTCAAGGTCTCTAATTTTGTACACTGAATGTACAATGATTTTCCTCTTTCCAAATTCTTTCTTAAGTACTTTATACAGATATCAAGATTATTGATATCATTCCTGATATTCTGGCTAATCTTCAAAAGTGTTTTGGCTTCATAGGCTACTTGAGCTTTCACTTTTGCTATATCAGTTAAATTTGTGAACTCACTATCAAAAGTGTTCATCACTTTCTTTTCTTTCTCTAGAGGGTCAACTTTTGCAATTTGTGTAGTTACAACACCTTCAGACATCCTTCAAGATTTTTTACTTTCTTATTCTTTCCAATGATCTTGTCCAAGGATGTGATCAATTCCATCTGATCATCATCATCTACTTCCTTTCCCAAATTTTCAATCATAGATCCAATCTAATTCTTCTTTCCATTCTCAGGAGTAAGACTGATATCTTCTTTAGTGGAAATAGGTACTGGTTTTTTTGTCACTCTAGGTTCTACAACTATGGTCTTTGTTTTCTCTTCTCCTTTGGTGGTCTCCTTCTCTTCAAAAGCCAAATTGTCAATAATGTTTTCCAGATTCTTGAATACATTATCATCAGTATCCAAGGTGATCTTAGTTCCTTCTACATTCATGACTTCATCTTCAATGTTTATGGCTAGTGGAGAGGGAATGTCCTCTTGTTCTATTTGACTTTCTTGTTCTGCTGCAACTGATGGTTCTCCAGTATTTTCTAACATAACCTTGATGATTGCTTGCTTTGTTTCTGCATTAACTTCTTCATATTTGCCTCCCATAATCTGAATGGTTCTCTTCTTGGTTCTCAAATGGGTGCTTAAAGCTTTCATAATCTGACTGAAGTGTGCTTCATCTTTTACAACACAAAGCTTTCTTACAAGCTTTTCTCTAATAGATGTGTCCTTTTATGATGCTCTCTTCTTCCTATTCACAAGTTTATTTTACAAATCATTAGGTATCTTACCCTAAATTGTATCAAACTTCTTATTAGACAAAATCATATGCTTTACCACTGCATTTTCCAAATTTAATCTCTCTGCATAATCATAGAGATCATAATACTTATTCATTCTTGTAAAGTCTCCATCTTCAATGATCTACTCATTAAGCTTCTCAACTCTAGGTTTCCAAGTTTTCTTCTTAATAGAAGTGACATCATCTTTGATTTCTACAATTTTACTTGGAACTGGTTGCACTAATGTTTTCTACCTTTTACCTGGTCCAGTAGCACTCTCTTTTACTCTTTTTCTAGGTGTGGAGGAAGTGGATCTAGAGGATATCTTTGCTTCTTGATTCTTCTCAATTTCTTCCACTTTCACCTTAACTTGTGTTTCTTCTTGTTGTGCTACAATTGATGATAGAGGTGGAATAGACAAAACTTCTTTTTGTCCAATATCTCTGATTGTTGCTAGTGTTTGCTTTGCTATGAAGAATTCATGCTTAGTCATCCCTGTATCTTTTAGGATTTTCTTGATAGTACTCTCAACTATTTTCTTTGACTGCTTCTCTTCAAGTAAGGTCTTTACAGAGTTGAATTTCTCCTCAAAGGTTCCAACACTAGTACATTTGACCTTAAATTTCAACTAAACAATTCGACCATCAAATAGAAATGTTTAGGTTGGTCACATTATAGAAGGAAAACTTTTGTTTTTTTTTAATACATGCCTGTGTTGGTCAAAATTTTGGCTAACATTGTGTTAGTTGAAATTTCAACTGACACGGGCATAACTTTTAAAGTAAAAAAAAAAGGTTTGAAACTTCATTTCAGCACATGTGAAGGAAGAAGCTAGAACAAGAGGTAGAAGCGAAGGAGGTATGTGCTGAATGCATATGTGCTGAAGGTCAAAAGGAGGTAGAAGCTAGAACAGGGTACAAGTGAAGGAGCTATGTGTTGAATGCATATGTTTCCAATTTCTATCGTACTTGAGCATTATAATTTTGAATGGTTTGCATGCATTGTCCATGACTTCACATCGCACATGTATCCTTATTGGCATTCTATAAAACATTATAGTTTAATTTATGTGCCACTTAGTTCCAAAACCCTAATCTTTGCATCGACTAGAAGCCATGTCCAAAGGGGTGCCCAATCACTGAGCCCCAAATCAAGCCACAGTTCTACCAATCACTGATCAGCAACCCGCACATAGAATAAATTCAAATGGTCTAGGTTTACTGTAAATGAGTCCTAAAGAATAGGGTAACCTCACATGTCATACATTACTTGTAATTCAGCTAGTCAATCCATTCCTCAAAAATTCATCAATAGGCATCAAAGAGTGAGAGCTTTTAATCCATTCATCCATAGGCGCCCTTGTCAAACTACTCTTAACATGAAGAGATCAAGAAATGGTGAGGCAGAAGAAGAGGGGCATAGGAAGAGGTCCAAGCAAGGCTTAATGCCCAATAAATCTCAACCATCATCTTGGAGAGGGAATAAATTACACATGTGGGAGGTACAACAAACTGATCAATCTACTTACCCTAGTTGCAGAGAGAAATCCTCTTCATCATTTCCTAATTTTTTTTTACAAATATCATTTTCTTAATTAATTTTTAATTTATATTTCAATCTCCACATTAAGCTTATAAATCATTAGTTTGAAGATCTTGAACAAAATAAAATGATATATATTCCTAATAATTTTTAAAATTAATGGATACACATATCTTATAACTATTGAAATTTATAATTTGAAATCAAACATCAATACACCAATAGAAAACTGATTACTTTGTAAAGATTTTAAGTTAAGATAAACAAGAAAGAAAAGTTATAGCGAGAAAATAGGTGTTATTATATCTAAACATAGACATTTATTACTTAGTGAAGAATACTCAAAATAGAGATCAATGGTGAAGACCAAAGGCATTCTTACATTTAGTTAAGGGTAGTACTTAAAGAATAGTATAGATCAATAGTGAAGATTAAAAGTCACCCTTACATTTAATGAAGAGTACTTATTATATAGAAGAATGAAAGAAATTAGAAGCTACACTCCTCCTTACTAAAGAGTATTTATGGAATATAATGAAGATTAAAAACCATCCCCACCCTTAGTGAAGAGTATTTATAGATCAATCACAAAGAGCCTAAAAAAAGTACTTAAAGAATTATATAAATTGATTATAGAAATTAAGAGCCCCTCATCCTCTTCCTCTTCCTCCATTCTCAAGAAAATTCCCTTGAGCATAAGATTTCCTATTAACAATATGAGATTTATCCTCTTGCAAAAACAACTTCCACTGTACCCTACATTATCTAATTTATTCACCAATTTCTAAAGATAGTGACTCTGCAAGTTGTGATTCTCTAGTTGGGACAGTCATCACACTATTCCCCTAAGCACTATGGCTTTGCCTTCTCATCCACAAGAAACTCTAACATCATTCTAAACTCTTCTATACTCTGCCCATATCCATTCCAATCCATTGATCCAATCCATTCATACTTTTCTCATTGACCTTTCCATCATCCATCATTACCAAACTTCTCATTTTTTAGTACTTTCCTTTGCATAATGCTGCCTTGGATGAATGTCCTTTAGTGGACTGTCACCTTATCCTCCATACTATTAGTGAGTCATGCTACTAAGCCTCTAAAATATTTCATGTACTTCTTGCAAAAACTTGACTTGTTGTCTACTCTCCTTTGATCTTCCATCAAGAACTACTGCATGCTCATTGTTGTTTGGCATGACTGTCATGGGATGATTGTCATCATTGTGATGTTTCTTATGGCTATACCTGGATTGTTGGTTGTCTTCAGCTATCTTCGATCAAAATTTTACCTTCACGGTTAACTAAAAATCCTTTGAGATCAACGTTCTTTTGACACCAACTTGTTTAACATTGACTATTATACCTATTAGTTCATCATTCCCTTGGCCTAGTTTGCTTTGTTCAACTCCAACAACATTTATGATTGTCACATGACCATTTAGATTGTCTTCCATCTTAACCTTTTAAATTCTTCATAGGACTAACTGTTCTATGGTTTTCCTTTTCTATTTCTATATGGCAACCATTATCAACATGCCATCCAACATGTTCAAAGGCCGTTCTTGTCTTTCTTGTAAGCTTTTATAGACTGTTTCTACACAACCTTAATGTTTGGACTTACAATTGTCCACTATTTTCTTAGGCAAGACTGTCACTTCAACATGAAGGCTGTCATAATTTTGTTTTAGCACTGTCCACTGATATTTATGGGACTTGAATTTCCATCTATTGGACTTTCATTTATGTTCACCATCCTTTTATAGACTAAATTTCTCAAAAATAATGACAAATGCCAAGGCAAAAAGGCAATAAATAATATAAGCTCCTCAAGCATGAGTTGGATGATGTGGATACATTAGTTCTTATATCTACATAATCCACATCGTCCAACTCATGCTTGTGGACCAAGATTGGATGTAGATCGTATTTACTGTCTCATAATGACTTACTAGGATAGGTACCAATCTTACTATTATGAGATAGTAAATAATATAAGCTCCTCAAGCATGATTTGGATGATGTGGATACATTAGTTCTTATATCTACATAATCCACATCATCCAACTCATGCTTGAGGAGCTTATATAATAATCAACTGATTAATGTTTTTGGTTTTGATGTAGTCCTCTCCAACTCATGCTTGAGGAGCTTATATAATAATCAACTGGTTAATGATTTGAGGGACGTTTTAATTTCCTATTCTAATCACTTATTTGAGGAACAGTGATAGTGACTATGAATGAAGACTGTCTTCTTATTGTTTTGAAATTTTATGAGGGGTTTTATGTAATCTTAGGTTGGAATCAAATCCATTGTTTGATTATGGGAAGACGCACTATTGTAAACCAATAGAGAACTACCAGGGACAGTGAACTCCACACTTGGAGACTTGAAATACCTGCTAATCAGTGAATTTTGACATTACATATAATGCGGAAAACAATTTAGTCAACCTTATTGAGAAACCTAAACCTATTCCAAAACCTGGGCATGAACCTTGCATAACCTTTGATATCAAGGAAACTATTAAGGTTGTTTACAGACCCCTATACATTACTATGAAGATTAATCAAGAGCTCTCTTGAGGAGTTCTTATTGATCCTATGTATGGTGACTATTATTACCAAATAACATCTCTTTACCTAACAATTTCATCAAGAAACTTATGAAAAATCTGATGTCGTGGTTAAGTTGCATGATTGTTTTACTTGTTATACCATAAGTTTTATGACCCTTCCTATTGAAGTTGGTAAGAAGCGCTTAGATTGTCACCTTTGTCACTATTCCTAAATCCAATCAATTCCAAGTAAGACTAGGTCATCCTTGGCTTACTTTAATGAGAGTTATACCTTCTACTATCCATGAATTTTTTAAGTTCCCTCATAATGGAGAAATTATCATGGTCAATCAGACAGACATGGAAAGTTCCTTATAGATATTTGAAGAGAGTCCTATTATTCATTACATTACTTGCAATATGTATGTTGATATTTCATTGTCTCTATATATGCTAAGTGTTTATATAAGAGTGGGGATATGCTATGTAACTTTACTTAGTCACGGTCTTAATTATATAAGGATATATACTTACTCGTAGTATAAATTTGAATAAAAAATAGATAATTTTAAAATAGAAATATGAGGGGACTGGGATATTATAAAATAATGAGCATATCTTTGAGAATTATCCTAAGATTGTAGGGCTCAAATATTCATTGTGATTAATACAAGTTTGTAAACATTGATTGATGTATTTTGAGGTCATATAATATGGAAATAAGACAACACCTACATAAATCTTGATATCATCACAACATAACATATTTTGATTCTCTGCAAATTTGAACAAGTTTTCATTCACAATATAACATAAAATGTTTGGATTCTCTGCAAATTTGAACAAGTTTTCATTGTGGGAAGTGTAGAGATATACTAGAAGCCTATTTCCATTCATTGTGATGAATTAGAAGTTCACTGTCATCAATTATTGGCCTAAATATATTTTGTATATTGTGTGTGAATTGTTTAGATGCTTGGGGTTACTTGACAGGCTATAAGTTTTGAGTTTCTTTTGCAACAGTCTAGGTTCTCACCAAGATATGGCCTTCCCATGAATTCCAAGGGCCCAGATTTCATGGGAAGCATTCATCTAACATGTATTTATATGATATTCTAACATCTTTTATGCAGGAACAGTGCTAATCATCATTGACTGTAATGAAATAGTGAGGGTTTCTTTGATGAAGGTTTTAGGTACAGTGCAGCAATAGCAGATCAGTCTAAAGGAGGAGCATATATTATGATTTGGATCATCATATAATGATCATTTCATGGTATTAACTCATAGATGTGTTACAGTATTGTTTTCTATCACACAATGCTTAACAGCATTGCAATTGAAGAAACCTTCCATGAGTATTGAATTAATTGAAATTAGTACACTCCAAGTTGTTCAAAAATGTTGTCTTACTCGATAAATTCACTTGGTCAACTACAACTTGATTGTCCATGTTTAAATGATTGTATATGTGTGTATGTGTGTGTATACACACATGTACACACATTTGTGTATGTGTTTATATATACACATGTGTGCATATGTGTATATATGTGTACATATACACACATGTATACACATATACACACGTGTGTATGTGTACTATATATGCACATGTGTGCATATATGTATATATACACATATGCAATGATAGGACCCTTGAATAGACCCTTACCATCTTGCACTTGTGCAATGATAGGACACCAATGTTGCTAATTAAGGTTGGTGGGATGATTACACCTATCCTAAAAAAAGACTCTCAAATCATTATGCTTTCAAATCAATTACCTATTGATGTATCCCTTGCAAGGGAGAGAAGCCAAACACATAAAGAACATGCACATAAACATGGCAACTGAAAAAATTAAATGGAATACACCAAGAAGTACCAAATGATGAATGCTCAATTGTTGTAATGGCAAAGCAATATCAGAACTGTCCATTTATAGTCCTAATGATTTTGGAAATTGTTGACAAAGAGTGTTTCTTTTTTTGATTATAGTATAAATGATTTTTCTATAGTCGTAATGATTTTTCTTATTTCTTGTCTTTTGTCCCTTTTTTATTTCCTATGTATGTTCTTCAAGATAGGATTTTGTCACCTTCTTTTGATGGTATATTTCATTCACTCTATTTGGAATACTATTTTGTTCACTATTTTATTTCAGCTTCATATTTCTTTCATTTTTCATATACACACAGACTACACATGCTGATAAAAAAATGAGCTATTTGATTTAGGTTTACTTTTCATTATTGTAAATGGTTAATAATTCTGATGGTACTCCTTGGTGTATTTCATATAAAAATAATAAATGTAGTAACAATGGTACGGTGAATTATTGATATAGGTTCGATGACTCTTGTCAATGTGCCAAACTGTCAATGTGGTGGTGGGAAGTGTGTTTTGAAGACTTCACAAACATTGAACAACCCTGGACGACAATTTTGGTGCTGCCCTAATCAAAAAAAGGTTGCTAATGTGTATATATTTAAAGTTTCTAATGTAAATACTATTCATTATAATATAAGAACTAATGTAGACTGGGTATCATAGGGAAATAATGGTTGTGGATACTTTACTTGGATCGATGATGACTCATCTGCATCTATCCGCCCATCTCCACTTATCCGTGATGAAGGATTTGAGTGCAAAACATGTTAGGCTAGGGCAAATTCTGAAATTATATTTTTACGATGCCTTGTCTATATTGTAATCGCATATCTTTGTTGCGACCATATGCAGAGATGAACTCAGGAATTAGTTAGTTTAGTATTTTCATATTGTAACTAATATTTTAATATTGATATGACATAACTTCTCTTTGCCTCAAGTGCGCATATATATGGTTTACATCTTTTTTTAGAATAATTCTTCATGTTTATGGCTCAAGTGAGCCCCAATCTGCTATCAATGCAATCTATTTTGTGTGTTTTCAAGAGTAAACTACATTTGTGATGTAAACAACATGGTTGAATGCAATCTCTTTTGCATGTTTTCAAGAGTTTTCCCACCAATACAAGTGTAAATAACGAATTGGACATAATCTATGGATGTTGCATGGTATGAAGTCTCACTGAAGTTTGAGCGCAGCATGGTATGAAGTCCCCCTTTATTCTAGTGAGGGATTGGAATGAGTTCATTTTGGATGCAAAGGAGAATGAGGATACTCAAAGAGGAATTACACCAGCAAATGAGAGAAGGTATAAACATGACAACTGAGAAACATAAATGCAGATTTCACAATAGCTGAGAAACATAATTTTAGGCATCATGGTCACAATTTTTTGGAGACAACATAATTGAGTTGTATACCCAAGCGATGGAGTGCAACTTCTGCACCTCCGATTCCAATTTGACACTCCAGGATACAAAGACCATAGATAAGGAATAAATTTAGAGATCAGAGGAGGTCCATAACGACCAAAATAATATAGAATGAACCTCAAGTTAAATGAGGCAACTGTAAACATTTTAATAGATTTTTATTATTAAATAATGAAATTTACATATACTAGTGTTCTAAGCCCCCTCATTACATGATTTATTATTGTAAGCCCCCTCTAACTTACGCATCTAGAAAATGAAACCACAACCTATTGGGATTGAGACAAACCTTATAGAACAATAGTAGCTAGGAATGATCGCTTTCCAACATCTGTTGAATACATCTTTTAAATACATCTGTAGCTCATGAATACAAGGTGTAGCTCATGAATACAAGGTCCTCCAATAGATGTATTCAACAGATGTTGGAAGGTGATCATTCCTAGTTGTTGTTGTTCTATAAGGTTTGTCTCAATCCCAATAGGTTGTAGTTTCATTTTCTAGATGCGTAAGTTAGAGAGGACTTACAATAATAAATCATGTAATGAGGGGGCTTAGAACACTAGTATATGCAAATTTCATTATTTAATAATAAAAATCTATTAAAATGTTTGCAGTTGCCTCATTTAACTTGAGGTTTGTCCTATATTATTTTTGTCATTATGGCCCTCCTCCTCTCTCTAAATTTATTCCTTATCTATGGTCTTTGAATCCCACAATGTCAATTTGGAATCGGAGGTGCAGAAGTTGCACTCCATCGCTTGGGTATACAACTCAATTACATTGTCTCCAAAAAGATGTGACCATGATGCCTACATTTATGTTTCTTAGCTGTTGTGTCCTAGGACCCCTTATGACCCTTTAAGACCATTTACGACCTCTAATAATACATCTTAGAGGTCTTAAAATGTTGTAAAGGGTCATAAGAGGCTCCTAGGAGGGGCCAGATGAGCTTCCACCTTCACGTGGTTGGCCCTGTTAAGTAGAGAATGTTAATTAAACTATTCTCGAAACATAATTGTAGGCATCATGGTCACATTTTTTTTGAGACAACATAATTGAGTTGTATACCCAGATGGAGTGCAACTTCTGCAACTCTGATTCCAAGTTGACACTGCGGGATGGAGAACAACTTGGAACCAGAGGTGCAGAAGTTGCTCTCCATCATCTGGGTATACCACTCAATTACATTGTCTCCAAAAAAAATGTGACCATGATGCCTACAATTATGTTTCTCAGAGAATGTTAAACTATTCTTGAAACAAAGAGAAGCTCAATAATTTAAGGTCTCAGTACAAGCACTAGAATTGAGTTTTTTGGCATGGGCTGGGAAATTTTTGTATATCAACATGTGATAGAGTTTGGACAAAAAACTCTATCACATGTTGATATACAAAAATTTCCCAGTCGTGCCGAAAAACTCAATTCTAGTGCTTGTACTACATGACTGGTGCCAAAATAGGGCTCTCCCAATCACTGATTGTGACCCGCTAGCAACAACCAACAGAATGAGTGTGGACACTTGATTTGCGTATCAAACTTAGACAAGCACACAAATCTGTAGGTAAACGAAGATTTCTTAGTCAGTTTGAATTTTCTTGAGGCTATGACTATCCACATCTATTTGCATGATTAAACTATTTAATTTACTGGATACCCAATCAGCATTATCATTTTCTTCTTTTATTCATTCATTTGGAGTTGTATTTAGAGGTAGATATTTGTTGTTGATTTCATGATATTTGTTGTTGATTTCATGTTTATTTGTATATATTCAATATTCAAACTAAAATGGTGCTTTTGTTTTCAGGGATGGACCCTCTATGAGATTGTCAGATATGCTCCTATGCATAACTGGACTACGTATGAAGAGGCCTTGAAGAAAAATCATGTTTTGGCATAGATGGCGATAACTGGTGTTGTCTATTCCTAGGGAGATTGGATTGCATAGGTCTGTATCTCAAAACACTTCTCATCAGAAAATCACATAGATATAAATTTTAGCCAATCTTGAACCCTATTAAACCTTTTTCTAGTCTTAAATTTATTTCTATCAATGTGATCTAGATTACCCGGAGGGCAAAATATCAGCGAAGAATTCAAAATAAGTACTTGTATCCATAATATGACAATTGTTCAAATAATAAGAAAACTGAAAAAGGCAAAAGTAGAGCACCAATAAAAGAGAAAAAGAAAAGTACAAACTAAAATGAAATTTTTTTTATGTACCAAAATGACCAAAGTAAATCAATGAGACTCAAAAAGTAAATGGGTTAGGATATTAAGTCAGTGTTAAGAAAAATTCCAAGAGCAATAAAAGTAATTAATAGAACAAAAATGAGAGATCTCTAACTAAAGAGGGTGAATCTAAAACCAGTAAACCTCAGACAAGTTTAACAACACAAATACAGATAACATTGAAACAAAAGACAACAAATGAAACCATGCAGTAGAAGCCTAGCCTATTAGAAGCTAAAGGAGGCCAAACTTTCAATCCTAGGATGAAGATCAAACCTAGTTATGAACATCGGTGAGCTTGTCTGGTTGCATTTTTTTAAACCAAAAATTAGTATTGGTCTATTTTTTGACCTTTACACAACACTGTGCTCGACGAGAATGCTATGCATTCAACGACCACTTCATCAAACTATCATGGATATTGACTAATCAATGGTCTCAATTTTGACCTTTACAGCAGTAGAATCGATGAGAATGCTATGCATTTGATGTCTTATTCTTCCAGTTCCAAGGGATTGATTCAGTGGATAACTCGACCACTTATATAGTCAAAATTTTGATTATTATTTTTCGTGTAGATTAATCGACGAAAAAATATCGACGATAGTTTTGGTCATCTGTTCAACCAATTGGTGTAGAAAATTTGACTATTTCTCATCAAAAAATAGGGTAAAATTTACTAATGCAAACCTGTTACAATGAGTGTCCAACTTGCACTTAAGTAACCTGCTCACATACTCTTCTGTCTCTACCTCAGACATTTCATAGCCAAGAGGGTCTATGAACTCTGTTCTAGTTTCTACTACTTCAATGTAGGTAAAGTTAGTATCAACCATGAAACATATCTCATTTTTATATTTCTCCACAAGAGACTGTGGGATCCTTGATCTGCTAGACACTATATCCTGAAATGTCTTGATTACCAATAATGCACTCTCATTCACTTTATCTGTAACATGCCTTCTGTAAACTAGGTTAATCCTTTCCATTGTAGTTTGGCCATCATTCCAATCATTTCCAATGGTGTACGAAAATCTTCTCAATAGATGAAAAGACATA
Organism: Chamaecyparis obtusa; assembly: GCA_027943335.1. Classification (NCBI taxonomy): domain Eukaryota; kingdom Viridiplantae; phylum Streptophyta; class Pinopsida; order Cupressales; family Cupressaceae; genus Chamaecyparis; species Chamaecyparis obtusa. The sequence continues at coordinate 195,270 of BSBK01005674.1, forward strand.
TAGGTGATTAAGGATGAGAATCTAAACTGTGTATACTTAGTTTTCTTAATCTTTTCCAAATTCTCAAATAGTTGAATTCTTAGAATCTCACACATATCAACTTGCACTTTATCAACAAACATTAGATAAGCTGCATGTATCATTCCAGCTACCATGTCATCCTCTCTTACGTTTGCACAAAACTTAGTGGTTAGGATCTTACATAAATATCTGACATCATCTTGTTGAATCTTACTAATCACAATTCCTCTACCATTATAGGATGAATTTGTGTTGTCTATGACTATTTTCCTCATGTTCTTCTCATTTAAAGGAATGGCTCTAGTTTTAGATAGTCTAGTAACTTCATGAATCAAATCAGATGTGATATCTATCACTCTATCTTCTAACCAAAACTTCCCATTATGAATTCTGCTTAGAATAATCTTAGTGCATTCTTCATTATCAAATTCATACTATAATGCATACTTAATGATCTCATTATCTTTCAAATGTTCAAATCCTTCTTTAAATGTCATGTCCTGATTGTAGATCTTCTAATATTCCTTGGTGAAATCACTATCACTGATAGTCTCTAGTTTGCATCCAAGATAACTTCTAACATTCTCTAGATGTAAAACTTCATTTGGTACGGATGATAAAGCTAACCTAGGATCATCTTCCAAGGGTTCTACTGGTTCCCTTTTCATCTTAGGTCTATTTTTATCTCTGACATTGTGAATTAATGAAACATCCATGGTTTCCTCTAATTCCTTTACTGATTTAAAGACCTGCCAAGTAAAATACCTCTATTTCACGATTTAGGGCTTGCATAGATTCGACACAAAATTCTTCTCCAAATCCTTGCAAAATGCTTCCAATCACTACTCTTTGATCTCCTTAACACTTTAATTTTCTTTGATGATCAAATAATACTGATCATGACCTTTTATTAATTTAGTCTCACTTAGATCTGACATCGCATTCAATTCTTTTGCCGCCTGTTTCCAAAAAGTTGATTCTGCTAACCTGCAAAACTTAAAACTTCTTGTGATCTCACAAAACATAATATTTTTATTTGCACTCTTAACCATAGCATTGGAACATCATATACTACCTTGCTTTAACTGCACAAGACTCAATTCATCGTATATCTACTTCTACACTAATCTAGGTTCCTATTCTACTACAATTTTCATAAATTAAGTACTTTGAGATGGGTCAGGTAAAGATTCATTCTTACCTTTTAATACTTCACCTTCCTTATTACCTTCAATGTTGAATATGTCTCCTTGATCTGTGCTTTTGATAAACTTCACTTCATCTGAATTACTACAGCATCTTTTCTGACTGTTACTTGCATCTTCATTTCTTCTTGCATGATTTCTAGGGTTAGGATTGGTATGAAAAACTCTATTATTAATTTTGCAAAACCTTGTTGTGTGTCTAATCTTGTTTCATATCTGACAAACCATTCCATTGTTCCCAAATCTTGGTCCAGGTTGATTGATCTGTGATCTACAATTTCTAGCAATGTGTCCAACCTTGTTGCATCTATAACATATTACTCCATTTCTTCTGTTCATATCTTTTGTAGGTTTCTTATCTGAATTGTTAGTATTCCTAAACATTCTACTACTATTATTATTCTCAATAAATTTAGGTTTCCTACATTCAATAGCTCTATGTCCAAAATCATGACAATTATAACAATAACCATTAAGAAGTTTTAATTGGTTACTTGTGCAATCTCTCTTCATATGACCAATAGTATTACAAGCAAAACATCTACCTTTGAATTCTCTTTGCATACCTTTGGGTGATTCCTCTTGCTTAGGTGATTCTTCTTCCTTAGGAAAATCTTCATATTTGTTAATCTCATCGGACTTCTTCTCATCTATGCTTTCAGATATTTTCAGATCTAGTTCCTTGCTTTCTTCATTTGTTATAAAAGTTTTGAATCCAAGACCAGTCTTATCATAGAATGGTTTTTGATAAGATATTTGTTCATCAATCTTCTCACTAGTTGAATATAGCCTTTCAAGTTGTTGTTTAGATTGAGTCAGTTCACCTTTCACAATTGCATTGTATTTCTCAAGTTCAGCATACTACAAATTGACTTTCTCAAGTTCAGATGTTACTTTACCAAGTTTAGATTTTAGTCCTTCATTTTCAGTCTTTAGACTTTCATTCTCCGATTTTAGATTTGCTTCATTCTTTCCATTTCCATCTTTTAAACTAAGCTTCAGATTTGCTATCTTCAATTCATGCTTAAGGATCTCATTTTCTTTTTCTAAATTGTCATCACAATCTTCAATGAAAACTTTGGATTCCTTTTCAGATTTCAGATCTTCCAACTTGTTTTTCAGTTTCTCAATGAGGTTCTTTGCATCATCATATTTTCTTTTCAGAATATCTCTTTCATTAGTAAGCATATCAATTTGTTCAAGAGATTCTTCTGTAGTTGATCCATATCCATAGAGATCTTACTCAAGCTACTAGGCTTTCCTTGAATGATTCTTTTCCGAGTAACTAAGCTCTGATACCAATTGTTAGAAATAGGGAATACTAAGAGGGGGGGGTGAATCAATATTCTAAAAACTTTATCTTTTGCCCAATTATGGATATAACAGATTATCTTTACACGTGCATAACATAAGAAGCTAAACAACATGCATAGCAATAAAACTAAAGAACTCATAACACATTATTTGTTCTTGACGAAACCCTGGCCAAGGGAAAACCCCAGTGGAGATGGTACCCACAAAGATCCACTAATCAAAAGAATCATGTTAAGGATGTTGACCATTTTGGGAGTCTATTACATGCATATAGTGTCTCAGTCCTAATTAACGGACTATAGGCCTTGTTAGAAGCCTCAACCCTGTTAGGATTTGGCAGTACAAAAAGTGATTACCAGATGAGCCCACTGCCCAAACAAGTAATGTACAATATTTACTGATTACAAAAATAGGTCAAGGTACATAATCTTATGCTGCTTGCATCAATATCTTTTCACTTCTCTTTCACTATCACTATTACATACATTCGTTCCTTCATCATTTCATATACTTCTTACAATTTACAATTACATTTATACAAGTTATTAAGATTAATAAGTTTCTAGTCAGCTATCATATTACAAAATAACTTTATCCAAGGGTTAACATCTAGGATGTCATCCCTTTATATTGTTAAGTCATTATTTTGATAAACAAAATAATCCCTTAACTCTTTACCAATTTTGTCTTCATATTTTGTTCTGTCAGCTTAACACTGTCTATAGAAAAATTGTCATAACTTATTCTATACATGTCGTACTGACTTGTGCTCTGAGATGAGTCTTCAATAGTCACTATAGAGTCTATGTTCAAGTGTGCAAGCACTAAACTTACTCCAGTCAACATCGCAAACAAAAATTGTCTTCAGGTTCACTAGTAAAAACACATTGTCTCATACTTAGACAATTTTGCATTGCACTCTAACATACTAGCTCTCTGACCTGTGTGATCTTCATGTAGATCATATGTTTCCATAATGATAAAATCTATGTAACCAACTCAGTAAAATTGCCAATAGACCATGGTTGACCAAGTTGAAATTTAGAAAGTTTGATGTTAGAGGATCAGATAAGTTGAATTCTAGATTTCTGTGATGTTTTGAAGGTCAATTATGCAAACAATTGGCCATTCTGGGTCCAAAATTATAAATCATGATTTTTACAATGTAAACAATCGCAAATTTTTCTTTTGATCTTGAAAATGGATTCAGGACATCGAAATTAGCTAGGGGTGTAATTTTCACGCAAAATGGAGTACTTTGAAAATTTAAGTCAAAACCTATATAAGATGAGAAAGGGTCATTTTCAATTCATTTCAACCGTTTGACTTTTGATATTCTATGGAGCCCTCTGAGTGAGAAAATGGTGGTCCTCGTGTCTTCGCACCGATTCAAGTGATCTAGACAATATCAGTGACCTTGAAAGTATGGGCATCTGGTAAGTGGACCTTTGAGACTCTTCTGAATCATTTTAGCACATGTTTAATTGCATGTTTAGATTTTTTGTAGGATTTTTCCACTTTTTACGCATTTTTTATTTTTGCTGCACAGGATATCGTATGACAACGGTTAGCATGTCATACGACATTTCAATCCAAATCCAAGTGTCATATCCATTGTAATATAGTGTCATAGGGGAGATACCCATCTCTCATACGACATTTCATCGGGTCCTTTGGTTATCGTACGGTAATAGATGGATTGTTGTATAGTGTCGTACGATACTTGACACCATTTTTTGATTTTTTGAAGTGTTGTATGGAAACCAATGAGCATTTTTAAGGCATCTAGTGAATTTTTCCAAAAAATTTAATTGCTCAGCTAGATTGTATAGCCTTTAATGCACCTTTTGATGTATTCACTTTCTCATTCTGTGTGCATGTAGCATTGATTTTGAGTGAATTACTGATGGTGTGCTTGTTTTTCTATTCTTTTCAGGTGAGATTCCCTAATGTACATATTCATGTGTCGCATCCAGCCACTCAAAGGTTGTGATATCACTATCTGATCCATTGAGAGTACATCTTGTTGCCTGCAGATTTGAGTATCTGATCGGTTTACTTGAGATTTTGGTGAATCATGGACTTATCACTCCATTGGTCAAGAGATTTTATTCTAAGACCTAGACATTTCACCTACCCACTAGAGAGGTCACCATCACACCAAAGGATGTATATCGCATTCTTCATATCCCTTTCCATGGACCACGCCCAGACTACCTAAGTTCCAGGAACACATGATTATAGGCCTTTAGGACACTGTTCAGAGATGACAAGCAAATATCACAGCAGCTACCCTAGGAGGTATTATTTCAAAGGTACGGATAGTCTCACAGGCTGGAATGCATCATCACAGGCATGATTGGTGGTATTATCATGTCAGATCACCAGCAGAATGGTCTTCTAATGGGATGGGCTCCTATGGTGTAGCAGCTTATGGTGCATCCTACAGAGTACAGATGGGGTCAGTGCCTCCTAGCACACATATTTTTAGAGATGCATGAGATAGTCTACCATGAGGGTAATACTTTCACTTCAGGAGTTATAGTTTTACAGATCTGGGCATGGAAGCACATTCCCATCTGTCGACCCATAGCTTGTGATGAGAGGCAAGCTCAAGAGCCTATTATATATAGATATTTAGGATATGTTACACAAGTTCAGATGAGTAGGATAGAGTACTAGCACTGAGTACCTGATGATATGACTATATTTATCGGGCGGTCATACTTATAGGTCGAGGCATGATCCACTGCTAGGGCACAGTTCGACTATTTCTACCAAAGAAACATTTTGATTGGCTACTCTACCAGTGTGTTGGAGCACTTTTTTATTACTAGGGTCTGGAGGTAGTATGGCCTCATCCAGGATGTACCACATGAGTTCACCTCCTATTCCTGATAGGTGAGAGAGATTGGACTGGGGTGGGATCCCATATTTTCATATGTTGTGTGTAGTTTGGAGTATAGTGGGCTCTAGAGAAAAGATTGGGACTACCGAGCATAGGTAGTTGATGTAGGGATCATAGACACATACAAGACACACTTGGAAGAGCATCCCTTTAGGAAATTCTCTGATCCTACAAAGCCAATTCTGACGATGGAGGAGGCAGATGATGTGATGGGTGCACCTCGAGGGAGAGGACAGAGGAGGAGAGAGGCATAGATCCCTATGGCACAACCTATCCCTCCTATGTAGAGAGTAGCAGGTATACCATTGAGGCCAATAGTATATGTGAGGTATGCCCCTATTCTAAAGGCAGTACCATTGATGAGGTCATCAGTTTTCTAGTGATGATATACTAGGGGTGAGGTCAGGATGCTAGGTGTTTTGGGTAGCACCATGGCACCGAATGTGCAGATGGATGAGGTGTAGGGTGCACCAAATTTTGACCTTGGAGTAGAGATTAGATGTCATAAGGTGAGGACTAACATAGGTGGTGGTGAGGAGACGAAGGCTAGCAAGGAGGAGGCAGTAGAGGAGATAGATCTAGGTCTAAGATAGACACCCCAAGACATCATACGCTGGTTATGCCATTAGATCAGGGACTCGAGAGCCCAAAGATTATCTTTGGAGGTTTGATTGGCATAGAAGGATTGAAAGCTTTGTGAGTCACATGTGAAGGCTCAGTAGCTACAGGTGGAGGTTATGCATCAGACTGGTAGGGTTGCATACTATGTGTCATCTTACTTCTCAGTTGTACTACCTAGATGTCGTGTGACTTCATACTCTCAGTACATGCTAGGATCAGAGAGAGCCAGAGTGGAGTGAGCCGATCCACCATCAAATGTGCTAGTAGGAGGAGGCATAGGACCCGATGCAGAGGACCAAGCAGATAATTGACATGATAGTTGTCTCCTCATTTTTGTCATTTTTTTATACTTGATCTAGCTCATTGGAGCTCATTCTTTTGTATTGTATGCACACCGTGCACCCCATGTACTATATCAATGTTATATATATGAGATCATTTTGGTTTGTGACTTCATTGCACTTGTCATTTTGATTATGATGTTGTTATCATGTGATGCAAAATGTATGCAATGTGGAATGTTTACTTTGAATGTATGATTATGCAATATGAATGCAAATAAATGAGTTATGAAAATGCATTTCTTTTTTATGTTTATGAATATGTATATGTATGTAATGCAATAGATGGTTGAATATGAACATGTAAGATGCAAATGATTTTATATGGAAATGTAGCAAGTCACATGATAATTTTGTAGGTACATGAAGAATTCAAGTGCTCAGTCATTGTCAAAAGGATATTTAACTCAAGATGGTGACTGCTTGCCTGGGAGTTGGAGAGACCTTCAAGTGAGCCTCAGTCCTTTGTGGTGTATTTAGTGCAATGTTTGAGAACATTAAATGCTATGCTGAATTCAAAACATGAAAGATGTGCAACCAGACTAAATGCAAAATGCAAATGGAATGCAAACCTAGGACTTAGTCATTGATCATTTGTCGGTCTTTATCATTGAATAGAGGTAAAATAGAATCACCTCTAGATTTAGATGTGTGTGTAATGTAATGTATGGGGGAAATATGAGATCCACTCCTAAATCTAAATTCCCAAAGGAGAGATCCAATTTGATCAACCAAAAGGTTAATACACAATCGAATCAATCTATGGAGAATATGAAAGAGAGAGAAAAACCCTATATTTCCCTATGGAGAATTGTGTTTGAAATCTAAAATAATTGAAATACAAGTACTAACCTCAAAATAGGGAAAATATAGAAAATACCAATTTTTGATGTCTGTGTATAATTTCAGGTAATTTTGCAACCTGTTTCAGACTGGAAATGTCGAGACGAAGAAAACCCATAAATCTTTTATCTTTCTGATAGCAGGTAGTCTTTGACCCTCATAAAAGGTCAAAGGCTAGATTCTTTATTTGAAGGTTGATTCTGACTTTGTTCGCAAATCTCAAAAGTTCACCGAAAAGGGTATCCAAATCCACTTTTAGATCTAAAATTCTGCACCTGTACCTGCAAGAAAAAGGGGGTTTTTTTTTGTATGGGGGGTTTGCCTTGGTCAAACCTCAATTTAGGAATTAACCTTTAAATTGAATTGAAATGTAGTGTGCATAAATAAAGAAATTGAAACAATTCACCTCACTTATGTTGAAGTCCTTTTAGAAGATTCGAATCCTTAAATCCACAAGTAGGAATGCTTCAATGGATGTAGAATGGCATTTGATCTTCAACACCAATCTTGAATTGATCTTTGCATATGAGGAGGCTTGGTAGAAGGATGGATCTTCAAGGGGGCTCCAAAGAGATTGAATCCTTCAATGGCTAACAATGGATCTCCTTAATGGATGAATGCTTGAACACTTGAATGCTTGAAGGCTTGCTTGAATGCTTGAATTCACTTGCTTGCACTTGCTCATGAAATTGCTTGATGGCAAAAGAAGATATGAATGATGGATGAGAAAATGAGAGAGGAAGGCCTCCCTTTATAGTGAACTAGGGCACAATCCTCTAGAGGGGCCACCTTGGAGAATTAAATCCCAGTTAGGTCCTAACCTTTAGAAAATATACCTAGATTAAATGCAATTTAATGATTTACCATTCTAAAACCCGAAATAGCTGACCTGGAGGCGGAAAAACAAATATACCCAAAACTTAACACCTGAAAATCAAGGAAATTTGAAATATGGATAGGGGGTCAAGGATGAGCTTGAATCTAACCAAGTCAGGGTCGAGGTCAATCCTGACCAAGTTAGGATTGAGGTCAAATTTGACCCCATAAGGTCGACTTTAACCTTGTGGTCAAAAACCTCAAGATCCTGACCCAAAATGCTAGGAAATGCAGATATGAAGTGAGAATCAAGTGCAGAGGAAAGAAAAATGGGGGAAAAATCCAAATACATGCAAAGACCCAATCAAGGCACTTAACATGACCCTAGACCACTTACTCGAAGGGCTAAACACTCTTATCATGGAAGTGCTTCCATTTTAAGATGATACATTAAGCCCCAGCTTTAGCAAGAGTATGGACTCGATGTAAACTCTTGGTAAAGGAGACCAAAATGAAAAGATAATCTTATCATAATCTAAGGGACAAAGAGAAACCTTAAGCCCCCCAAGGACTCAAGTCTTCATCGACTCCTAAATCATAATAAGAGAGACATCTCTAGAGAGAGAAAGAAAGGGTGTGATTACCTCACCCAATGAGAACTTATGTCCCATTGTGAACCACACAAGGAAACGGTGCAACTGGAAAGATGGAATTGAACCACCTAGTGAATGTGGCTACTCACTAGTCAACCCATCAAGGATTCACCCTTAGGAATATTCTATTCCATAAGAATAAAACCAAAAACAAAAGAGATCCAATCTTAAGGACACCTCTGACCTTAAGGGATCAAAATATATATATGTTTGAAATTGGAGGGATCAAGAGATCCTAACATATAAATCCATTCTTTAAGGATTAGTTACTAATCCAAAAGGGGAGAAAAAAAGTATCTTGAAAAATATGTGCGTATTGAAAAGTGCATGTGTGCAACAGGTGAGCAGAGTGTATGCCTCCATGTTAAAGTCATTGTTGACACTTTAACAGGAGCAATGGCTTTAACGAAAACATAAACAACTCCACTGATTATGTTTCCACATTGAGATACCCCCAGATGAAGACAAATCAAGGGAAATATCATAGAAACATACAGAAAACATAGAAAGGATCAACCTCTCATAGGGTCAGTATGATCATAAGGTAATATATATGATATTATTGCAAATGAATTGGCATCATTCCCCAAAGAAAGTAGAACTACGATCATAAAGGAGGAAAGATCACATAAGATATACAAAGGAGAATCTTTTCAAACCATAACATGGAGACCAAAAAGAATTTAGTGCTACCATATCCTGAATCCAAGCAAATTACACAAGGAAACATTGACGAACAATAGCACAATTACAAAATAACATTGAACAACACATAGAAGAATAGATGTTAAAATAATAATAACAAAATAAAAAGTTAGGAAATTTTTTAATCAATGAGCAAAGAAAAAGAAGATTTACCATGAATAATCACAAAACTAGGAGCATTCACCAAAGTACAAGGAAACAAGGAGACAATATTTTGAAGGGGGAAAAGCATAAAAAAACCCTGTGATATAATGAAAGTGGCAAAAATAGCTATTTTGATATAATTGTATTATTTTCTTTATTAATAAAGTATTCAAACCTACACAAAACAAATCAATAATGTATCCAATGGATAAACTGGGTTTGGCGATAAACCAGCCAAACCCAAAAAAAAATTTGAATTTTTTCCTCTTAATCAGATTAGTCAAAAAAATATACTAGCAATAAACTCTCTCAAGAGTCTCTGAAATTGAAATGCTCCAAGATATGGTAGCTCCTTCACCTACACACTCAAAACATGATTAAACCAACCTACTCTGATACCATGTTAAAATAATAATAACAAAATATAGAGTTAGAAAATTGTTTAATCAATGAGCAAGGAAAAAGAAGATTTACTATGAATAATCACAAAACTAGGAGCATTCACCAAAGCACAAGGAAACAAGGAGACAATATTTTGAAGGGGAAAAGCATTAAAAAAACCCGTGATATAATGAAAGTGGCAAAAATATGCCTAAGAATGAGAGAGAGAGAGAGAGAGAGAGAGTGAGTGAGTGAGAGCTTAGCTCATACAAAATAATGAAGAAGAAGGAGTATCTCATAAGTTGAGAGAAGGAGAGCCATCTCTTAATAGAGATGTGAGAAAGGAGTTACATTGTAAGTCCCATTTTTGTGTATGCCACATTTCACTAGTGTGTGAGATAAGTGTAGGATTCCTCATAAGGAGGAATATCTATTTTCCTTAATAAAGGAAATTACAAATATGACATGTCCTCCCACTTGGACTAGAGGATGAGTACAATAGGATACCTTGGTTTATCTTTTAAATACATAATTTACCAAGGAAAGATTAAATTCTAACAATAGAGATACATATAGAGGAATTTGAACAACAGTTTTGATTCCTTTATCACCTTGTACCAACTGAGTAACAAGGATCGTATAAAAGAATCTAGCAACATTTAGCAAACACATTATGGGAGAAGCATAGTACAACAGGCAAACACACAACAAAGCTACCATGAAGGACAAGCCAATCAAACATGTCACCTACTCTCCCCATCTTGTTGTATATCATTTAGGGAAGGTGGGTAACTTGCAAGAGGGACTATATCCAACACAGTAGGAATGATAGCCAGTTTGAAACAAGGATCCTCTTAAGAATCACAATGTTCGACACTAGGTGTAAGAGTTAATTGTGATGAAAGAAGATTAGGTAAATCAATGTCAATGTCAATAGTCTCATATTCATCATTAACATCATTAGTATCATCAAGAGTATCTTCTTCATCCAAATTAATCAAAATAGGATCTAAGATATGAATAGAATCATCATAATCATGCATATTAACATCATTATTAGTAACAACTTCTTCTAACACATCATGCATAGATTTATCTGAAGAAGGTAGAGATCTTTGAATAATACAATTACGAGCTTTAGCATGAGCACGATGCTTCTTACGACATTCATTAGCAGATCAATTACATTTTGATTTATTTGAAATAGGTTGAGAACTAGGAGGAATAATCACCAGATTCTTCACAAGTTCTTTAGGAAGATCAATAGGATTATCAACAATAAGAGGAACAATGACAGGATCTTTGATAGCTTCTTTAGGAAGAGCGATAGAAGGAACTTGATTAACAAAACTAGAAGCCATAGTTAAAGGAGATATAGAAGGTGTAGGCAAAATACCACGATTAAGATCCATAGGAGGTATGCTTAATTCAAGAATCTTATGATGTTTATAAGCTTGATATGAATGAAAAATATTATCAGGTCGATGAGGACATGAATTAGGTAATGAAGGCCAAAAGAAATCAAGAGCAACACAATCTCTAGGCCTAGAAGGTTGATATAAACTATGATTAATCTTCTTCACTTCTTCATCATGAATGAACTTAAGACACTTATGGATAGATGAAGCAATAGCATGCATGGCATTCAACCAGGGAAAACCTAGCTTAACTTGAAATTGATCGGAAGTAGGAACCACAAAAAAGGTAGTGTTCACAGTTTTTCCACAAAGTTCAATCGGTGAAGTAATAGAACCAAATGATGGATAAAGAAAACCATTACAAGTTTGAATCCACACATTCGATGTATCATAAGAATCACGTTGTAAGCTTTTCATAAAAATATTTTCTTCAGTAATAACATTGACTAAGGATGTAGGATCAACAAGACAACCACGAGTAGGTTTCTGAGAAATCCTAGCATAAATGTAAAGGGGACCATCAGGAGCTTTAATAGTCTCAGAGTCATCAAAGGTAATCAAAAGTTCTTGAGGTCTTTTATTCTTAGGTTTTTGTCAAGGTTTAGGTTGAGTTTTCAGTTTAGGTTTAGGTTTTGGTCGAGGTTGAGATTGAACTTGAGATTGAATCTGAGGTTGAGGTGGAGATTCAGATTGACCAACATGCTCCACTTGATTAACAACATGATTGAGATCATCCATCTTTGAGTCATTCACAATTTCCATAGTAGATGGTTGAGCAATGGTATTAGTATCATGCATAGGTAAAGGATTCATATAAATTTGAAGGTTTTGATTAGGAGGAGAGACAGATTTGTTCCCACTACCATCAAGATTATAGACAAATAAGGTATTAGAGTCAATTAAGTCTTGAACCTTATTTTTTAAAGAATAACACTTCTCAGTATCATGACCATTCTGATGATGATATTGACAAAAAGCATTTTGATCAAAAGATTTAGAGGTGATCGTAACAGGTAAAAGAGGTCGAATAGGAGGTAAAGTAATCATATTAGTAGCTAACAACCTATTCATAATAGCATGTAAAGGTTCGGAAAGAGGAGTAAATGTATGATTTAATAAAAAAGAAGTGGATGCAGAAGTGGCATTGTGAGATGCAATAGTAACTTGATCAACAACTGCATTCACTTGTTTGTTTATCTTGACATAGTTGTTGAATTTTTTAAATTTGTTTGGATTAGGAGCAGCATCACTCTTATCAACTGGAACAGGAGCCATTTGTGTGTTGCTCTCAAATTGACTCACTTGTAATTGATAATGATGAAGCGTTGCACAAAGTTGTTGAAAAGAGGTAAATTCAATAAGCAGAATCTTATCTCTAATATATTTTTGCAAATATGAAATAAACATACGTTGAATATCAATATCAGGAATAGGATAGGAAATCTAAGCATGCAAATGCTTATGTCTAGCAATAAATTCAGTTAATTTTTCTTTAGCACTTTGTTTAGAATGCATCAAATCAGTCAAAGACACTTGTGGGCCAATGTTGTTTTGAAATTATTGAATAACGGCATTAGCAAGTTTTGGAAAGGAATCAATAGAATAAGGAGGCAAGGAACAATACCATTGTAATGCCTTGTCATGGAAGGTTCTAGCAAACAGTTTGGCTAAAATCCTATGGTCATGAGCGTAATCACTACAAAGGATTTGGAATATTTTAACATGATGAACAGGATCTGCTTTTCCATTATAATTCTCAAGATGAGGCATATCACCTTGCTGAGGAACAGGAGTATGAATAATATCCAAGGACAAAGGACTTCCCATGTCACATGTAGGGATACTAAACTTGTTTTGAGTTAAGGAAGTGATTTGTTGTTGTAAGGATGACACAGTTTGAGCCAAATTGATGATTGTTAAATCATTAGAGTAAATAGGAGGAGTAGCAACATTAGACACACTAGGTAAAGTGTAAGAAGCTGCAGGAATAGAAGACACAACTAGAAGAACACTAGGAACTATAGTTGGAAGTGGATTGGAATAAGTAAAAGGAACATTATGATATGAAGGTTGTGATGTAGGAAGAGACACAGGAGGAACACTCATAGGAACAGAGGGAACCATCATAGTCACCAAAGGAGTATAGGTAGGAATACTAGGTAAAGGTTTAGAAGGAGGTTCAACACTAGTGATAGGAGGAATCAACCCTAAATCTTGAGCTTCTTGAGCTAAAGGTTTAACATTTGAATGCACAAGGTGATTAATACCATGCAAGAGGTTAACACCTTGATCACTATCATGAAGAACTTTCTTAAGAGCCTCTATAGCTTGAATAGAATCTTGATTATGGTTCTCTTGAATAAGCCAATTACCCATTTTATCAAGTTCAGTTGAAAGTTTTTGAGCTTGTTCAGGAGGAACTCTTAAAGTGTCATCCTCATCATGAGATGAGTGAGAAGAGTTTTTCTCCATAGTAGGATTGGAATCATGAAGAATCAAATTATCAACTGAGACCCTAAGGAAAGGAGAGGAAGATTTAGAATCAAAGGCACCCATGAGTCTACAACTTCTTCTAACTGGAATTTTATAAGTAGGACTAGTAGTAGTAAAGCTCATAAACTAATGTAATGCAAATGAACTAAACTAAGAACACATAAAGCATGAATATTTTTGTATTTTAGAAATCTAATTAGCATGCAAGATCTAACATAGAAGATAAATCTAATACTAACAACATAAAAAGAAATCTAACACCACAAAACACAATAGGGCATCCAATTCCACAAAAGAAAGGAGAGTAAGTATGTCGGGTTCAACAAAATGCATAGAGGTAAAATGGAATCACCTCTATTTAGATGTGTTTGTAATGTAATGTATGGGGGAAATATGAGATCCACTCCTAAATCTGAATTCCCAAAGGAAAGATCCAATTTAATCAACCAAAAGGTTAATACACAATCGAATCAATCTATAAAAATATGAAAGAGAGAGAAAAACCCTATATTTCCCTATGGAGAATTGTGTTTGAAATTTGAAATAATTGAAATACAAGTACTAACCTCAAAATAGGGAAAATTTGGAAAATGCCAATTTTTTATGTTTGTGTGTACTTTCAGGCAATTTCGCAACCTATATCAAATTGGAAATGTCGAGACAAAGAAAACCCAGAAATCTTTTATCTTTTTGACAGCAGGTAGTCTTTGACCCTCATAAAAGGTCAGGCTAGATTCTTTATTTGAAGGTCGATTCTAACTTTGTTCGCAGATCTCAAAAGTTCACCAAAAAGGGTATCCAAATCCTCTTTTAGATCCAAAATTCCACACCTGTACCTACAAGAAAAAGGGGGGTTTTGTTTGTATGGGGGGTTTGCCTTGGTCAAACCCCAATTTAGGAATTAACCTTGAAATTGAATTGAAATGTAGTGTGCATAAACAAAGCAATTGAAACAATTCACCTCGCTTATGTTGAAGACCTTGTAGAGAATTTGAATCCTCAAATCCACAAGTAGGAATGATTCAATGGATGTAGAATGGCATTTGATCTTCAACACCAATCTTGAATTGATCTTTGCACATGAGAAGGCTTGGTAGAAGGATGGATCTTCAAGGGGGCTCCAAAGAGATTGAGTCCTTCAATGGCTAACAATGGATCTCCTTGATGGATGAATTCTTGAACACTTGAATGCTTGAAGGCTTGCTTGAATGCTTGAATTCACTTGCTTGCACTTGCTCATGAAATTGCTTGATGGAAAAAGAAGATATGAATGATGGATGAGAAAATGAGAGAGGAAGGCCTCCTTTTATAGTGAACTAGGGCACAATCCTATAGAGGGGCCACCTTGGAGAATTAAATCCCAATTAGGTCCTAACCTTTAGAAAATATACCTAGATTAAATGAAAGTTAAGGATTTACCATTCTGAAACTTGAAATGGCTGACCCGGAGGCAGGAAAACAAATATCTCTGAAACCCGACACCCAAAAATCAAGGAAATTTGAAATATGGACAGGGGGTCAAGCATAGCTTGAATCTGACCAGGTCAGGGTTGAGGTCAACTTTGACCCCATAAGGTCAACTTTGACCTTGTGGTCAAAAACCTTAGGATCTTGACCTGGAATGCTAGGAAATGAAGATATGAAGTGAAAATCAAGTGTAGAGGAAAGTAGAATAGGGGAAAAAGCTAGATACATGCAAAGACCCGATCAAGGCGCTTAACATGACCCCAAACCACTTACTCAGACGGCTAAATGCTCTTATCATGGCAGTGCTTTCATTTTAAGACGATACATTCATCACTGAATATTTTACGTAACACTGGATAGTCAATACAATGTCCACTGGTCAGACAACCATGAACATATGAATATTGACTTTTTGTCAGAAATTTTGAATTTAGATACAAGCACTAAGGCACAAAAGCTAGGATGACCTAAATATCATGTCCATTTTGATATAGCAATTTTTATAAGCTTCAAATCATAAACGTTGTGATGACCTGAATATGCCTTGCATACAAATACACCAAGCAATTGAGTTCATCCTCGTCCTCATTTGAATTACCCGTAGTGACCCTTTATCATTCATGTCCTTGGGTAATGTTCCATGTGCACACTTGGAGTAAGAAATCACTCATAAGAGAAAACAAATAAAAGATTATGCCATGTCCTTGCCTGTCTAAATCCATGAAGGACATCATTGATTAGCTCAAGGGACATAATATACAAAAATATTAATGTGAATCATTCGGCATACAAGAAGATAAAAGCATATCTCAAAGATTTCTTTGTTGTAATATTGTGTTGGTTTGTGTTATTGTTAGGTACAAAATCCTTTTTTGGTAGGGAGACAGACAAACTGACTTGAATAGAGTATTGAAGGATATTGATTGGATATGACATGTCTAACATACTAAGGACCATAGGATATGACAGCGGTTGCCCCCAAGTTGGAAACTTTGATAGGATGCAGACTTTTATTTCTTGGTGCATAGATCGACTTTATTGAAAATAGGATGCAAAAATAAATAAGGAGATATGTACAAACTAAAAGAAGACTTGAAGTTGGGAGATTGCCAAGATTACATTGATAGATGGAGCATTTCATACAAGTGGCACCCGTTTGTCATTTTTTCACCATCTTGGTAGAGATTCTATTTTTGCTACTGAGGCACCTGTTTACCAGGTTTTCACCAACGCACTTTTTCTTTTTTCTTTTTTTTGTATTTTTCATCTTTTTTTTTTGTATTTTTCCATTTTTTATTTTTTTTTGGATTCATCAAGGTGTCTATTGCTAGGTTTTCACCAGGATGATCATTTTTTAGGACTTTTTCCAATTTTTATACTTTTTTTCAGGACATTTTCACAAACTAAATGTCTTAGGCATAGAATTTCTTCAGATGGAGAATTTTGATTGGTTCTCGAAGCTTTTCTCCTTTAGTCATTGAGATTTGATAGGCTCCTGAGCCAAAAGAAACAGTGACAAAAAGGGACCCAGCTGTAATACCCCAAAATTGGCACCTTATAATTTCAATCAATTTTGGTGCATTTCTTCAATTTTACATCATTAAAGTCCTATTTTACTAGGCAATTTTCTCTCTCCTACCTAACTTTATTTGACTTGGTGTCAATTGCAAAAACCCTAAATTGCATTAATCTTACACTATAATTAATTCCTAAGTATTTGACTTTATTAAGTAAATAATCCCTATGATAAATTAATTTAATTCTAAAGTTGTAAGTGCTTTTAAATTAAATTAAACTCACCCCCTTTAGCTAATACACATAAAGGGAATTAATATTATTTGGTTATTTGAATGGATTATCTTATTTGGATTTAATAATTCAAATTATTCGAAGGGTCACCCATATGTGGCAATAATTCATTCTTTTAATTAAGTAATTCTTCAATATTTGTCTCAATTGGAAATGAAGAATCGACCATTTCATTTCAAGAAACTCTTCATCCTCTCTCCTGGATTTTCTATAATATGAACCTTCTTCCTCATTCGAAAGGAGGCAATTGTGAGAGTATCTAAACTATAGTCAAATTTAGTCTCAAGTATTTCATATTTCCAAGCTTTTATTGCTTATTAGTTTAATTTCCATTTCTAGTTAATTGTATTCTCATATTAGTGTAATTTTCTTATTTTTATTAGCTTAGTCCTCATATCTCTTTCAAGTTCTTAGATTAAAATTTGCATTTCATTCTTAGATTAATTGCACATTCATCTTAGAGTAATTGCATTTTTTTATCTTTCAAGCTTTCAAAATCCTTCATATTAGTTTGGTCTTTTGGTTGTTGGCTCTCGTTCTGAGAGTAATTCAAACACCCCAGCTAATTAGAAGGCAACAGGTCGAATCGATAGAATCTTATGAATTGAGTAATTCATACTCACCTTCATGATTCGATGATTGAGAAATGACTATGTTGTGTATATGGATGGATTAGAGGTCCATGTTCAGCTATAAACATTCTGGTGCCCAGCATGGGGCAGAAAATTCATTTCTAACCTCACTCTCAAAAATTTTCTGACAAGAAATTTGAACTCTACCGTGCATCCATACTTCACTGTGTATGAAATTTTGTGTGAGATTTCAAAGCGTTTTGTGTGAATATTTTTTCCCAGTAGCATTTTGTTGCATGAAGAAACACTTTCTCACACAGGTGCCTGCACTTTCTCGCGCACAGCACTATACTTTCTCGTGCAAAGTTTTACTGTCAATCATTAAATTTTCCAGATTCTGCAATTTACTATTACTTTTTCCTAACACTTACTTTCTGCTATTGATTTCATATTTCTAATTTTTGTTATAGCGTAACAGTGGTCTACAGGACGGTTGTTGAAGATCATTTAAAATGTTGTGCTTGTTTTTATTTATTTCATTCACATAATATAACTAGGGCTTTGTTAAGATTTCTTAAGGGTCCCGATAGCAAAGTAGGGGAATAGGCTCTTCATTACATGGAAGTGATGCCCATGAATGAAACTGAGACCCAGATGTTGCTAGAATGATGGATACCTAGGGAAGAAAAGCAAGGTAAAGAATCTTTAGCACATCTACTTGCCAAGGGATTATGCTTTTCTCTCTTTGAGAGAACCAAAAACCCAAAAGCTTGTGGATTTGGTGGAGTGAAACTAGCTCGGTAATGAATATGCTTGATGTGTTTGGGTAAGGTGAAGAGGTAGAGAAGTATGCTCTTCTCTCTTTGAGAGAAGTAGAAAATCTAACCCTCGAATCCAAGCCAAGTTGTGTCACCTTTAGAGGGCCTACCGAAAGTTGAACCTCCAGGAATGACCAAAGTGAGTACGAACCTATCGCCAGTGATTCTGCCTCACTATAATAAAGATTGTTTGTTGAGTCTAAAGACTCCAAAACTATTTTAACTTCCTTCTCTTGATTTTGACTATCATCTTGAGAAGGCTTCATCTGTTGTACTGAGCGGCGCCGCTCCTAGCCCTGCTTGTAGGGGTGTATGACTTTCAGGTGTTGATGTGGTTGTGAGGCCTCAACCCTATATTGGGGGCACTAAAGGTTAGTGTGAATGGAAACCCACTGAAAAATTTCCCTAGTTAGTTGCCTACCCAGATCACCTCCGAAAGGAGACATAATCTTTGCACAGGGAAGGGGAAGAATCTCTCCTGTAGATTCTCACCATAGGCATGCACCTGGATGCTTGAAGGTGGTATATGACACTGGCCCCTACTTCAAGGGTAACCTTTGAACATATACTATTGAGTCCTTGGAAACACCAAAAACACGGGCACCCTCTAGGGGTGACACGACTGTGTGAGGTGAACGCATGTGCATAAGCAGTGAGGCAAAGGTTTTGTCTTCTCATGATTTTTTTTGTAGGGATAACTATGTATTTGTTATTGTAATACCCCAAAAATGGGCTATAGGTTCATTAATCTCCTACATCAACATATCGAATGAAATCGACCTCAAAGTCCTAACCTAAGGCACGTCTGAACATCATCGAATCCTAATTGATTATCATAAATTCTGCATTGGGGAATATTCCTATTTATCGTAATTATCTTTAATTTAATGATTATTTGGCGATAAATCCAATTTATTTTAAAGTTTGATTAATCAAATATTTTAATTAGATTTAATTCTGCCACTTAATTATTTAATTGAAGTTAATTCTATTTATTCCTGAATATTATTATTTAATTTTGACAATAAATCCAAAATCCTATGAATAATTGATTAAATTCTTATTTAATTAATTAAAACAAGTTGTCAATTTTTAATGATATTATTTTGAATAAAAGTTTGATTAAATAATTGATTAACTCATAAATCAATTGTTTTATTTTTCAAAATCAGTTAAGTTGGAAATAAATCACTTTATTATTAAATTAATTCATAAATAAAACATGCACAATCAGAAAAGCAAACAACTATCAATTATCAATTAACACTAAACTCTATTTTGAGTTAAACTCTACATTTGCATGTTTTTGTGAGTTAATTATCCTTTATTTAAAAATAACTCAAAAATCAACCTAAGTTATTTGAGTGATTTATGGCTTTTTTTCATGCACCTCCAAAGCCCTAGATTTCTATAAATTAAGGCTTCAGCTCTTCATTTGGGATCCATCCACAAATTGCACACTCACGTTGCTGAATTGGAAACTAAAGAATCAATCTTGAGAATTCGAGTTGTGAGATTTTCATTATTTTTGCATAGTATCCATATCATTTAGAATATTATTGTTAGATCATTTTAGCATATCAATTTTCATATTAGCATAGATTCATATCAAGTTTTCATTATCATAATTGCACAGAAAAACAAAAAAAAATAGATTAATTACATTCATTCCATATCTAGATTTTGCATTCAAATCCTTCGTTTAGGTGTGGTCAAGGTCACTGATCTTGGTAATCTAAGAATACATACTCGCATCTACTAGAAGGCAGTAAATTGTCTGGTTAGTTTAGTTTTTCATTTATTGCACAATTTTGATTTTAGCTAACCTCTAATGTTTTACTGAAGTGTTGTGTCTATAGATCAGGTACAAAATTCACACACATTTTTGGCGCCCACCGTGGGGCCCTAAAATGGGTTTCCCTTCAAATTTTATCAATTTCTATCATTTTCTTATCTTTTTCTATTCCAAGCTATGATTTTTATTCTCTGTCCATACAATTTTCATATGAATTTTATCAGAAACTCATACCAGGAGATACCCACTGTCATACGGTAGTTTATTTGATCAAGGATCACACAAGCAGAAACCCACTATCATCTAGAAGCTTGATTGTTGTGTGATCTGATACCCATTGTTGTACAAGCTTCTAGATTGCCATCTAGGAGGTAACTCACTGTCATATGAGTTTTAGTGCTAGAGTTCAATTGTCATTTCACTTTTTCAGGCAATTTGTTAGATTTGGTTTTCAAATTTTGACTAACAACTAACCCTAACAATTGAAATTCTCTATTTTTTATTGATTTTCACTAGTTTTTTATTGGAAAAAGTGCAAGAATTGCTAAAAATAGGTAAAAATCTACTAAGCTCATTATGAGGAATTAAGGTAACCTTCTCAGCTGATAAGGTTTTGATTTGGATTAAAATAAACATCTTGCATGTCTAGCTTGAGTGCCTTTCTTTTCCATATCACACATTTCATTTGGGCTCTAAAAATGAACATAGATTTGCTTTCAGCATCTTTGTTACACATAGTAAATAGGCCATATGAACACTATTCATGGCTCTTGAGAGAGTGAGTTTCCAACAAAACTCTTCTCAACGAAGGAACCCTTGTAGGTAGGGAGGATACTGAGGGCATCTCACGTTCTACTAGATCTATGTGTCTTCAGCTTCTGATTGATACATTCTCTCTCCAAAGAGGTTGATAGATCATGAGTGGTTGACATCATAGATCTTTGTGAGATAATCTTGGTCTTAGCGTGTGACATTAATCTGTCTACCTTGTTTGGGTTAAAAGTGAAAAGGCTAGAGGATTATGCTCTACTCCCTTTTTGGGTAGTACCAGAAACTCAGATCCTTGAATCTGGAACCAATCTCCATGTGGTATATTTTGTGAGTCACCTTTAGAGAGGGTTAACCATAGTGGACATTCCCTTAATTGGGTCAACCACATTGACAGAACCTCAAGCAGTAATAGCCATTTTCACCATGGTAGTGACAACTGCTATATAAATGTCCTTGTGGAAGAAATCTCCATAAGTGTGGTCTCTTGTTGGGCTATCAGATCTCCCTAGCAGATCCTGAAGATTAAGTTCTCAGACTCTGTCAAAACCCCGGTGCACCTGGATTTGATTTCACCCTCTTGGATCATAAAAGTTGCAAAGTCAGACCATTACTAAAAACCCTAGTGAGGCCAAATTTTCATTTTCTAGGAATATCTACGTTACTACAAAACTTTTTGGAACATACACAATTAGCACTTCTAAGGATTAGCACAAATAAGTCACTTGATTATTCATGTGCAAGGTTGCTTTTGCCCTTGTTCATTATTTTCAGACATGCTTGAAATCACTTGCTTGCTATTTTGCATGCTTTCTTATCTATTTGGTTACTGAAAATGAACAAATTTGTTACAATCTTCAAATCTAGACATTGAAATTTGCAAACAATCTGAAACTGAAAACCCCAAAAATTTGTAGAAATTGAAGTGAAATTCCTTTCTAGAGTTAAAATTCATCTCATCAGGTCATAAAATCATACGATTTTTTGTCAAGACTCATTTCATAACCCACTGATTATCATATGGTAACTGGTACATTATTGTACGAGTTTTTCTACCAGTCAATTCAAAAAAGTCAAAAACCCTGCTATCAACTATCATGTGAGTTTTGCAATAGTTGTACGAGTTTTTCAATTGTCATTTCATGCTATACCCACTATCGTACAAGCCTGTAGAAAGTCATTTGAGAAATTTTGAAAAGTTGTCAAAAAGTTGTCAGAACTGTCAGAGACCCAACTTTTCCAGCCTATTTCCAGAATCTGTCAAAAAAATCACTGTGTCAGGAATAGAGCAGCAAATACTGAAAATACAATCATTTTTCTAAAGTGGCCTTTTGAATCCAATATTAGCCTTTTGTTTAATTGATTTGAGTCTTTATCATCTTGTGTCAAAACCTTGTCATAACTATCAATCTTCAAGCAATCATCAAAATGGCTAAGTGTTGTGAACTTGTGTCCACTATCTTTTAGGAATCTACCCATACATCCAGGGCACAGTCTCCTTCATTTATGTCTAATCTAAGCTTCAATCAATCAAAACCTTGACAAGGTTGCATCATTTGATCTTCTTGAATCAGATCCTTCTTCAGTTGTCTTCATCATATTCTTTTGTTTCACCCAAGGTTAATGGTGGAAACTAGAGCTTCCTCTCACAAGAAATCTGGGAAAATATCTCATACTTTACCTTTGACTCAGATCAAAAATCCAAATTTTGAGAAACTCTACAATTTTGGTCTCTACGAAGATGACGGTGTTGGTAATCTTCGATTAAAAACTAGTTACATTCCTCCTTCCTCAACTCACAGAGGTAATCAAAAAACTCCACATCAATCTACCCCAAGGAGAACTCCTACCATGTCTCAGGTAGGGAAAAAATTTGGCTCTCAAAGAGCTCAATCTCAACATGGTGCAGATCAGGAACCCACACCTGAAGAAATTGCTCAATATCAAAATGATGATAACTTCAAACAAATGATGAAGCATTTCTTGAAAGAGGATAGAGAAGCATACTTTTTACAATTAGCTCATCAAGGAGCTAAACTTCCTCCCAACTTTAATGTTGAAGATATCATTACACATGAGGAAGAAACTCCACTCATAGCTATGATGAAATAGATGCATGCCATGCAAGTCAAACTTAATAACCTTGAGAAAGGAAAGGAACCCAAGGAGTTCTCCATGGAGGCCCTATGTCCTTTTCCATTTGACAAATACTTGTACATGCCACCATTCCTGAAAAGAGTGGAGATGCCTAAATATGATAAGTATGATGGACACTCAGATCCTCAAGATCATGTTAGATAATTCTGTACACAATCTATGGAGTTCATGCACGAACCAACCTATCTTATGCGTCTCTTTCCTCAATCTTTGGGAGGAGCAGCCATTCATTGGTTCTCTAGATTGCCTTCTACTATCAAAACTTTTTGAGGAGTTGATCAAATTGTTCTATCAGCAATACTCCTACAACATTCAACATCCAGTCACCATGATTGATATTTGTAATCTCAAACAGTATCCAGGAGAACCATTCCTGAAATTTCTCAAAAGATGGAGGAAGAAATTCTATCTATATGCTAGGCCTATTCCAAAAACTAAGAAACTGGAAATCTTCATCAATAATCTTATCCCAGAGATCAACTACCCTTTACAAATGCAAGATCATACATCTTTTGATAAGATGGTAGACAATGCGTTCAAAATTGAAAAAGTACTTGTGAAAAAAGGAGAAATCACACTTCAAAAGGAAAAGTATGAATCAGGATCCAATTCTAAAGACAAGAACAAAAACTGGAACAAGAATAAAGGCATTGTCATAGATGGTGTTGTTGATACTATCCATGCCCCATCAAAGGCACCATCTTTTAATCTAACTATTGGCACCCAAGCCATCAAAGCTTCAAAACAAAAGGTGTCTGAACCATCTCAAAAGAAGCTAGAATACAAATCTTGGTCTGCTGATAATAAATGAAAGTTCACACCTCTTGGAGAATCTTTAGAATAAGCAATGAGAACTATGCTAGCTAATAACATCATCTCTTTGCCTAAGATCTGACAATTTGATCCTGATCCTAAACCAAAATGGTGGAGAGAGAATGAATTCTGTGATTTCCATCAAGGTAAAGGTGACAAAACTAATCATTGCTTACGCTTGAAGCATACTATTCAAGATTTGATTGATAAGGGAGATATCACCATTGACAATCATAAGAGCAATAATGATCATACAGCATTCACAAAACTATTTCCGAAACATGGTCAAGAAGTTTCATCTTCACAACCTAATATGGGGGCAAAGGTCAATTATGCTTACCCTGGAAATAATGTTGTTATCAATATGGTTGAACCTTGTCTCTCTGAGCATTGCAATGTCATCACAACTATGCGAAGAGATAGAGATCATACTTTAGCTAATGCAGTGACTCAATCACAAGCTCAGGCACATCTGAATAGACAAATCCCAAATTCATAAAATGTCCCTAAGATGCCCTTCAATCTTTCTTCCGCTTCCAAAAAGAAGGTTGTTTCTAAATCTTCCAATCCTAAAGATACGAGGCCAACGTCTTATAGAATTGTTCAACAACTCCAACACACTAATGCAAAAATATCCATGTTTGAGTTGCTTCAGATATCTCCAAATCATAGAGCCATTCTAGACAAAGCTTTGCTCAGATCCAATGTTCTAGATGACCTTGATTTAGACAGGTTCCAGACTATGGTTGGACATCTTACATCTCCGCAATATATCTCTTTTTCAGAGGAAGATGAAAACTCCTTGAGTCATCCACATAATCAGCCCTTGCATATAGAAATCTTGATCCAAAACCGTAGAGTCAAACGTGTGTTGATAGATGGAGGCACTGGTCTAAACATTTGTTCTTACAGCTTGGTCACACAATTGGGATTTTCAGAATTGGCTATTGATCCTAGAAAGAAAATAACTATAAAAGCCTATGATGAACAAGAAAGATCTTCTAAAGGCACCATTGTCTTACCTATCACAGCAAGTCCAGTTATCAGAGATACTATATGTCAGGTTCTTGATCTACCTTTGTCTTACAACATCCTTCTAGGGAGACCATGGATACATGAGATGAAGGCTATTCCTTCTACATTCCACCAATGCTTGAAATTTCCTTATGAAGGAGTAGAGGTCACTATTCCAGTAGACATATCCACCACTTGCAATACATTGAAGGAAAGTGTAGATAAACTTGTGCCTAATAATAGAGAATCTTCCATTGAGCCAACAAAAGAAGCATCCACATCTAAAATGAAATCTCTTGAAAAAGAGGTCAACATCAAAGAAAATGGTATGGGAGAATACACTATAGAGCCAGTCTTATCTTTGACATCTCTCCCTATCTCACCTAAGTCTTATGGACAATCTTTAAAATAGTCTAAACCAAATTCTAAAGAACCTCTTGAGGCATATAAAAAGAATTTTGTAGCAGAACAAGTCTCCAAGAAAGAATTTGAAGAAGATGAAGATGTGCTTGCATGGCTATACAAAGATGAACCTAAATCTCAAGTTGTTCAAGCTAGTGACTCTATAGTATCCAATATCCCTTCTAAGGCATATGGTCCAAGAGATAAATTAATAGCTAAGATGGGGTATTCAGGTAAAGGACCTCTAGGAGTCAGAGGAGAAGGTCTTATCACACCTATTTCACATACTGGTAGGGCAAACAAAGATATTGTTGGCTTAGGCTTTAAAAAGAAACCCTTCCACCTCAAAGGTAATTGTTCTCATGTCATAGAGAAAATCACACTAGGAGAACCCCTTCTTAAGAAGGAAGAAACTAAACCATCAGATAGTGATTCAGACAACTCAGAACTTATCCCTTATGAGTGTTTGCCTAAGGAAATCAAAGACCTCCTTGAAGCTAAAGATGATCCAATCAAAACAATTAATGTAGTAGAAACACAAGAACCTACTATCAATCAAGAGATAGTTGCAACACAAGAACCAGCTAATCTTGAAGACAACCAAACAGACAAAGAGGAAGGTGGTAGTTAATCTGAGCTAAATTCCCATGAGTATGAATTCAAATCAGAATCTAAGGGTAACCCTTCTTGGGGTATTCATCCTGACTTTACTCATGTTCTTAGATTTCCTAGAGGCATAGATGAAGAATCTAATGACTATGAATGGGGAGTCATTCTAGAAGAAGATGAGCTTATTATAGAAAAACATGTTGATGCTATTCACCAATATGCACCTAAACCCAACATAAGTCTAGAGTGAAATGATGAACTTAACGAGTCTGATCCACCTATGGCTGAATTGGACTCCCATAATGACATTGAGCCGATTCACGAATTGAATGTCTTAAGTTGTAATATCACCTTTGAACTCGAGTGTCAGGTTAGGACCAATGATGGTAGATCCATATTCATAAACACTATCTCCCAATCTTTCCCCACTTTGACTATCCAATATCTAGACCTTATTGATCAAAACTCCACAAATCCGAGCCATGGTATTTATACCTTCCTAAATGACTATTCCCTTGCTTGCTACCTCAATGTAGTCGAGCCTATGAGTACTTCCATCAGTCAACCAAGCATTAGCATGACAGAGTTGGACATCAAGTATCTTAGTTAGAAAAATAAGAATAAGAATAAAAAGAAAAGGAGTTCTGAGGGTGAAAACCACTTTGTGGTAGTCTCAGAACCTACAAAAGTAAACATAAAAGATGTATCTGAAGGTGAAAACCTCTTTGAGGTGCCTAAGGATGAGATATTTGATGTCCTTCTGAGTCATTTATAGGATAGATCTCCAGTTCTAATTGAGCCCACTCAATCCATCAATTTGGGAACAGCAGAAGAACCACAGTTGATTCATGTAGCACAATCTTTATCAGAAGAAGAGAAGCAAAAATTTACAACATTCCTAACAGAAAAGAAGATCAAATTCACATGGAAATATTCAGATATGCCAAGGTTGGATACTAATCTTATAATGCATTATTTATCTATAGCTCCAAATGTCAAACCTATCAAGCAAAAATTGAGAAAGATGCATCCTCATGTTGCACTCTTGGTAAAAGCTGAATTCGAGAAGCTCCTAAAAGCCAAATTCATCTGAGTTATTGATTATGCATAATGGATCTCTAATATTGTACCTATTTCAAAACCAGATAAATTAATCAGAGTGTGCATGAATTTTAGAGATGTAAATAGAGCATGCCCTAAGGATGATTTTCCATTACCTAACATTCATATGATAGTGGACATGACTACGGGCTTTGAGATGTATTCTTTAATGGATAGTTTTTCTGAATATAATCAAATAAAAATTGCTCTAGAGGATCAAGAGAAAACTACTTTTACATGTGCATGGGGCACCTTCTGTTGGAATGTCATGCCATTTGGACTTAAGAATATTGGTGCTACATATCAAAGAGCCATGACATCTATTTTTCACGACATGATGCATAGGACTATGGAAGATTATGTTGATGATACTTTAGAAAAATCTATGATTAGAGCTTAACATCTAAGTGACTTCAGCAAAATACTAGACAGAATGGAAAAATTTAGTCTCAGACTAAATCCTAAGAAGTGTGCTTTTGGTGTCACTTCTGGAAAGCTCTTAGGATACATAGTTTCAAAGAAGGGCATTGAAGTTGATCCAACTAAAGTAAAGGCTATCATGGAAATGCAACCTCCAAAGAATATTAGTCAAATGAGGACATTGCAAGGAAGAGTCCAATCTATCAGAAGATTTATATCACACCTAGCAAACATATCACAACCTTTTACAAAAACATTACATAAAGATGTGACCTTTGCATGGAATGAAGAATGTGAGAACAACTTTAATCATATCAAAAAGTATCTATCAAATCCTCCTATCTTGATGCCTCCCATTCTAGGGAAGCCTTTGAGCTTATATGCCTCCACAACAGATACATCACTAGGGGCATTGCTAGTACAACATGATGAGAACAAAAAGGAAAGAGCTATATACTATATCAATAGAACATTGGTTGCATATGAGAAGAACTATTCAATGATTAAGAAAGCTTGTCTAGCTATGATCTTTGCATCATAGAAACTGAGACATTACATGTTAGCTCATACCACACATTTGGTAGCCAAAATTGATCCACTCAAGTACCTACTAAGAAAAGCTACCCTCACAGGTAGATTAGCTAAATGGGTCATGCTCTTAAGTGAATTTGACATTGAATATGTTGAAAGTAAAGCTATCAAAGGACAGGTTATTGCTGATCAATTAGTGGATGCACCTATCATTGATGATACACCAATGCAAATGGAATTTTTAGATTCCTCTATCATGACTCTTTCTTCTAGAGAATGGCAGTTATTCTTTGATGGCTCCTATACACAGAATGGATCAGGAGCAGGCATATTATTCATAACTCCTCAAGGATACTCAATCCCAAAAGCATTCAGATTAAATTTTCCTTGCACAAATAATATTGCAGAATATGAAGCCCTTTTGAATGGCATGAAAATAGCAATTGAGTGGCGAGTAACAGAATTACACATTCATGGAGACTCTCAACTTTTTATCCATCAAGTCAATGATGTGTACCAAAC
The DNA here is from genome assembly GCA_027943335.1 of Chamaecyparis obtusa. NCBI lineage: Eukaryota > Viridiplantae > Streptophyta > Pinopsida > Cupressales > Cupressaceae > Chamaecyparis > Chamaecyparis obtusa. Next base: position 223,931 of record BSBK01005674.1, read on the forward strand.
TAAAGATGAAAATCTAATTCCTTACAAGAGAATGGTAGATGATCTAAAGAAGTATTTCCTATCTATCACATTTGAGCAAATACCTAGAACAGAGAACAAGGCTACCAATGCAATGGCAATGCTATCTACTTTATTATAGCAGCTTGAACATGAGCTACGCTATGAGTTCCTGGTAGAAGCACTATCTTATCCTGCATATGATTCCCCTAAAACCCGCATGATCTGCACTATTGTTGGTCATGATTCATCCAGATACAAAAATCTATTTTCCTATCTACAAGACCAAATCATTCCCGATACCTTCAACCACCATGAAAAGAGATACCTTATCCATAATGCCTCTCGATATGTCATCATTGGTCATGATTTGTACAAACAAGGTCTAGATGGTACACTACTTAGATGTTTAGAATGGGAAGAGTCTCAACGTGCGTTAGAGGAATTCCATGATGGTATTTGTGGGTCACACTTGAATGGTTTAACACTAGCTCAAAAACTTATTAGGGTTGGGTACTATTGGCCTGAAATGGAGAAAGAGTCTATCAAGTTTGCTAAGAATTGTCAAAAGTGCCAAGTGCATGGCAACTTAATTCATGCTCCAGGGAGAGATCTAATTCCCTTTACTACACAATGGCCTTTTCACCAATGGGCATTTGATCTTATAGGAGCTATACATCCTCATTCTTCTAATGGACATACCTATATAATCACAACTATAGATTATTTTACAAAATGGGTAGAAGCAGTCCCTTTGACACAAGCAACTAGAAAGCAAATATCTATGTTCATATTGAACTATATCATATGCAGATATGGGATACCTCATTCCATAATCACAGATAATGGTGGACAATTCAAGAACAAAGATCTAGATGATTTATGTGCTAAATTCAAGATTACACAACATTGGTCATCTATCTACTATCCTCAAGGGAATGGACAAGCAGAGGCTTCTAACAAGAATCTATTGAAAATCTTGCACCGTAGAGTTAATAAAATAGGAAGAGACTGGAATCTCCTGATTAATCTAGCTCTCTAGGCCTACAGAACAAGTATCAGAATGCCCACTGGGGCTACACCATTCACTCTAGTTTATGGGGCTGAAGTGGTACTGCCTATTAAGGTTGAAATCCCATCACTAAGAATCAGAATGCATGGTCTAGTAACTGATGATGACTACAGAGTGTCTAGGTTACAAGAACTTGAACTACTAGATGAGTGCAGACAAGTAGCATATGATCATCTCAGAGTATATCAGAAAAGAATGTCTAGAGGCTACAACAAGAAAGTTAGACACAGAGAATTTCAGGTTGGTGATCTAGTCTTGAGAGAAAATCCTAAAAATCAATCACATCGAGAACGTAAGGGGAAGTTTGAACCCAACTAGCTGGGTCCCTTTGTAATCACTACTACTTTTGGCTCTAGTGCCTATCAACTCTCAATGACTGAAGGAGAACAGCTCTGAGAACCAATCAACGTTCTCCATCTGAAGAAATTCTATGCCTAAGGCATTCAGTCTATGGTAAAATGTCCTGAAAAAATCTTAAAAATCTGAAAACGTCCTGAAAAAATGAACATCTTGGTGAAAACCTAGCAATAGGTGCCTTGATGATTCACAAAAAAAATTAAAATATAAAAAATATAAAAAAATGAGAAAAAGAAAAAAGTGCCTTGGTGAAAACCTAGAAACAGGCGCCACGGTAGCAAAAATAGAATCTCTGCCAAGATGGTGAAAACCCGGCAAACGGGCACCACTTGTTTCAAAATGCTCCATCTATTAATGAAATCTTGGTCTTTCCCAGCTTTTAGTCTTTCTTTAGTTTGTACATATCTCCCGATTTGTTTCTGCATTTCCAGTTGTCAATAAGTGAGTTTGTACACCAATCAGCTCATGCATCTGTATCCTATCAATGTTCAAACTTGGGGGCAATCAAAGTCATATCCTATGGCCTCCAATGTATCTTAGATGTATCATATCTAGTTAGAGTCCTTTGAAGCTTCATTTGAGTCAGTCAGTCTGTCTTGTCTCCAGAAAGGATTTTGCATCTACAACAATGCAATCAAACATCAAACACAAACTGAAAACAATCTATGCTTTTTACATGTTTTTATCTCCTTGTATGCTTAGTGATTCACATTGAGATTTTTGCATATTATGGCCTTTCAAGCTCTTCGATGATGTCCTTTATAGGATTTAGAGAGTGATGACTGGGGGCATAATATTTTCTTTGTTTTCTTCTTGTATGTGAAAATCTAACAACTTTGGAAATTCTAGATTGAAATGGTGTCCGACTATAAGAGCCTCTATCTCAAATTGGATGGCCATGTGTACCTCGACCATTGATACCCAAAAAATTCAAGGAAGTTTGATCTAGCTATTGTCTTTTTTAGTGAGTTCTTTTCCGTATTGTGAAATGCGATCTTACCTACGGATGTGACCAATAAAGGGTCACTACAGGTAATTCACATTGGATTTAGAATGATCTCTTGACTATTTGATGTGTTTGTAATGCAAGGCGTATTTAGGTCATCATGACATTTATGTTTTGATGCTTATACAAATTGCTATATCAAAATGGACATGATATTCAGGTCATCTTGGCATTTATGTCTTGGTGCTTATATCTAATTGACATTCTAAAAACAAAATCAATATTCATATGTCCATGGTTTCATAATCAGTGGATGTTGTATTGATTCCTACACATACAAATCAATATTCATATGTCTATGGTTTCATAACTAGTGGGCATTGTATTGATTTATCCGGTTACCTAAAAATTCAATGATGAGAATGACTGACACATGATCAGTAACTAGGTCCTAGGTCTAAGGTTGCATTTCATACTGTATGTCTCTTTGTATTTTTGCATGTTTGCATGATCTCACAATGGCTAAATGAACTTCAATGCTTAAACAATTCTCCACTTGTCTCTTCAAATCTAACAAGAGTTGAATCTTACACGAAGGTCCATCCAATGAAATAGCAAGTAGAATCTTTTTTTGGGATCAAAATCAAAATCTAAGATCATTCATATTATTAACTACTTGCATAATCAACCTTCAATCATCACAAGAATCTAGAATTCAACTTAACTGATTATCTTACATCAAACTATCAAAAGTTCAACTTGGTTAACCATGGTCAACTCATGGTTTCACCTAGTCAAACTTGGTCTCCAGGACCTCTAAACAATGCAGAATGCATTTTCAAACTTGTATAACCACTTCTCAAATCAGTTAACATGCTTCTACAATTTCAACGCTAACTTTTCTTGTTAGATTTCAATTTTTATCTCGAAGGGGGCATGGTATTGCACATCATTCAAAGTTTGTAAATCTAAAGTTGAAATCATATCTTTCCTCAGTAATCAAGACAACAACTACGTCTAGTTGTTGATTCATCAAAAAGACCTCATCTATCGAGGCAAATCAATCATTGCTCAGGGCATATCAGATTCATCGAGATCCATATCAATCTGGTATTCTCCTAATCTTGTAAATTGTATCAGTTTTCGCAACTATCGGTTCATTAGTGTTATTTCCTTGGTTCTTTGAAAACTGAAGGGTTCAGATGTGATACCAATGTGATTCTTATCGATAATCGGATCTGGAATCAGTCACTCACTTCTTCGCAATCATAAGGTTTGGAATCAGGCATTTTCACACTTTTTTGCAATCATCGGTTCATTTGTTGTTATAGTTAACATTATCTTTGGTCATTCAGGACCTATTATCTTCATATCAATATCAATCAATTTTTGTTTCATATCAATTTCAATTTCAAACATCAGTTTTTAACATCACACATAGACTATCTTTGAACCACTGCACTTCACACAGCAATTCAAAGAGGGGCAAAATGTAATACCCCAAAAATGGGCTATAGGTTCATTAATCTCCTACATCAACATATCGAATGAAATCGACATCAAAGTCCTAACCTAAGGCACATTTGAACATCATTGAATCCTAATTGATTATCATAAATTCTACATTGGGGAATATTCCTATTTATCATAATTATCTTTAATTTAATGATTATTTGGTGATAAATCCAATTTATCCTAAAGTTTGATTAATCGAATATTTTAATTAGATTTAATTCTACCACTTAATTGTTTAATTGAAGTTAATTCTATTTATTCCTGAATATTATTATTTAATTTTGACAATAAATCCAAAATCCTATGAATAATTGATTAAATTCTTATTTAATTAATTAAAACAAGTTGTCAATTTTTAATGATATTATTTTGAATAAAAGTTTGATTAAATAATTGATTAACCCATAAATCAATTGTTTTATTTTTCAAAATCAGTTAAGTTGGAAATAAATCACTTTATTATTAAATTAATTCATAAATAAAACATGCACAATCATAAAAGCAGACAACTATCAATTACCAATTAAATGTAAACTCTATTTTGAGTTAAACTCTGCTTTTTCATGTTTTTGTGAGTTAATTATCCTTTATTTAAAAATAACTCAAAAATCAACCTGAGTTATTTGAGTGATTTATGGCTTTTTTTCATGCACCTCCAAAGCCCTAGATTTCTATAAATTAAGGCTTCAGCTCTTTATTTGGGATCCATCCACAAATTGCACTCTCACGCTGCTGAATTGGAGACTGAAGAATCAATCTTGAGAATTTGAGTTGTTGTGAGATTTTCATTATTTTTGCATAGTATCCATATCATTTAGAATATTATTGTTAGATCATTTTAGCATACCAATTTTCATATTAGCATAAATTCATATCAAGTTTTCATTATCATAATTGCATAGAAAGAAAAAAAATAGATTAATTACATTCATTCCATATATAGATTTTGCATTCAAATCCTTCATTTAGGTGTCGTCAAGGTCATTGATCTGGGTATAATCTAAGAATACATACTCGCATCTACTAGAAGGCAATAAATCGCCTGGTTAGTTTAGTTTTTCATTTATTGCACAATTTCAATTTTAGCTAACCTCTAATATTTTACTGAAGTGTTGTGTCTACAAATCAGGTACAAAATTCACACACACAGTTATCGAGTCTTAAACTTGTCCATCATGATTAAACAAAGACTCCCTCGATACTGCCAAGTTGCTTTGTCCTTGGTAGGTCTATTTATGACTACTTCTTGTGTCACCATTGCTTGTTCTAAATCTTCATGCTTGTAAACGAATGCTTGAAACCTTCAAACTGAGATTGTTGATTAAACTATCCTTTGAACTATTTGGAAACTAGATTTTCTATCTGAGAACCATTTGCGCTGTGTCCCAAAATCTCTCTTATATCAAAATCTATGTTGAATTGTCAAACTTTTATTTTTTCCCATGCAAAATTTCACTTTCCAGAGCACTTCCTTGCGCGAGCTTTCATTCTCTCGCACAAAGTTTGGAATTCTCTCGAGTAGCCCAGCACTTTCTCGCATGAACCTGTACCCTAGTTTTCAAAATAGCGACTTATTTCCCACTGACTATTGAACTTTTTTCCTGATCTAGTTTTTGTGTGAGGTATGTTTGTCTGTTTTCCTGTCGTTCACTATCTGAAACTAAGTGTCTCGATCCACAAACTAAATGATTTTCTTGAACTCATGATTGTCTCCTTTTTATTTGTCTCATCTTTTGTGCTTTTGTACCTCATATCATGATAGTCTTATCTCAGTTGTTCTAGCCATACTCTTGATGATTCATGCTGGGTGCATTTCACATCTTGGTTGCTCTAGCCTTTATCTCCTTTTCGTTATTCCTAGAGATAGAGTTTTAGCATTATCCCAAGTCTTCTCTCATTGCATCTTCATCTATGACTATCATGACTAGAAGTGGCAACACTTATCCCATTTGCAATACTAGACAATGTAGAGGTAAACCTAGTGATCAAGAAATAGATCGTCCTGAACCTGTCGTGAAATCTGAGCATTGTGAGGAATCCACAAGTTCTTCTTCATTGAGTACTTTGAAAGATAGCCCATCTCAATCATCACCTCCAGTGTTCCAAGAGTGTTTTAATCCTTTGTTTCAAGCGCAACCAGGTTTCTCATTTCAAGAATAGGACAACTTATTCTTCCAAAACAACTCATTGTTTCATAACTTTGGAAGACCACTTCCTCGAACTAGTCCTATCATTGAACCTATCGATCCTATTGACAATATTGACTCATTTGAACCTGTTGAGCCTCTTGATCATGTTCACGCACCAAAAGTTACCTTAGCTATTCCCTTTCAGTATTATTCATATCATTTTACTAAGTCTTCATTTGTTGCACAGTCCTATGTTGACAAGATGGGAGATCTGTTCTACTTCCAACCAGGAAAGTATAGCCAAACTTACGATCAATCTCAAAATAATCAACATCATGGTCAATCTTCTAATGACCAACATCATGCTCAACCTTGAAATGAGTAATGTTGTGGTCAATCCCAAAATGATCAGAATCAGCACCAAGCTCAAAACAAAGCTCAAGGTGATCGACAACCATATCACTATCGCCCTCCTCCACATGACCAAGACCAAGATAATCAGAAACAAGATCAAGGCCTGAGTATTTATGAGATCCTTGGTAATGAAGATGAGGTAATAACTCAAAATGACATAGATGCGGCAAAAGCCAACAAGGGTCTTATCAAGATGATGGAGATCCTCCTTCTAGAGGAGAAGGAGATATTTTCTAGAACTGGCCAAACAAGGGGCCAAATTACCCTGAGACTACCAAGTTGAAATGCTTATGGCCAAAGAAGAAGAGACTGAGACCGCTAAGTTGCAAAAGATGGTTCACGACATGAAAGATCAAATTAGTAAACTTGTGAAGAATAAGGACAAACCCGCACAAAAATTCACAATGGAAAGCATTTGTCCTTTCCTCTTTGATAGGAGTCTCCACATGCCACCTTTTCCCAAAGGTGTAGAGCTGCCTAAATATAAAAAATACTTGGGTACCACTGATCCCCAAGATCACTTAAGAGAGTTTGGCACTTTATCCATGGAATTCATACATGATCAAGCTTATCTTATGTGCCTATTTCCTCATAGCTTGGGTGGACCAGCTATGGAGTGGTTTTCTCGATTGTCCACTGGCATTAAGAATTTTGATGAAATGGTTAATCTATTTCTTCAACATTACTTGCATAATATTCAGCATCTGGTTAACATCCAGGATCTTTGCAATTTGAAACAGTGACAAGGGGAACCTTTTCTAACATTTCTCCAAAGGTGGAGACAATTATGTACAAGGTGTCCTCACAAACTACCAGAGTCTGAAAGGCTCGACATCTTTTTGGACAATCTTGTCCCAGACTTCGGATACCAAGTGCAATTACAAGGTCCCCTAACCTTTGATAGCATGATTAAAAAATTAGTGCAAATAGAGGCCTTTATGATCAAGAAAGGGGAATTGACTTTGAACAAGGACAACAAACAAGGATCTTCAACCTCAAATAAAGATAAAGGGAAGTTTGTCAACAAGAATAGAGACATTGTGAATGACGGAGTGGTTGACAATGTGACCTAGAAGCCTGCTAAGTCTGTTTTCAATCTCTCTTCTAGCATACAGGTGATCAAAGCTACTAAAAAGCCTATGATAGAAAACCAACAACCTTCAAGGTTTTCTAGGAACAAACCTTGGGCATCTCGACCCAAGCATGAATTCACTTCCTTGGGAGAATTGCTTGATGTGGTCTATAAAACTCTTGTGCAGAATCAGATTCTTACTCCTTTGGAAAAGTGTCTCTATGACCCACAACCATGACCTCATTAGTGGAATGACAATGCATACTGTGACTATCACCAAAACATCAGTCATAAGACTTCTACTTGTCTTCATCTAAAACATAAGGTCCAAGATTTGATTGATAATGGTGACATTGTTGTGGACGGCCATAACAAGAATTTGGACCATCAGGCATTTAAGGATCCATTCCCTCCTCACGAGAAAGGTGAATCTTCAAAGACTAATAATACCAATGCTAAGTTCAATTACACATACACTAACAATGACAATGTCATTGGTATGATCGAGCCTATTGAGGTTGAGTATTGCGATGTGATTACTATAAAGGGGAGTGGTGATGCTCCCAAACCTAAGACTCCTTTCATCTTGCATAGCTCCACATCTCATTCATTTGAATCTGAACAATCTCAGGATTGTGCCAATGTTGTTACTTGATCACATGGAAGGATTGTTTTGGAAGGTCCCAATCCTCTTGTATCCGCTCCAAAGAAACCTGCGGATAAGACTGCTCTTGACCCTGCCAAAAAGAACATGAAATTAGTCCCCACATCTAGCATGGCTAGTTATAGCATCTTAGATTAGCTCCAGCAAACCAACACTCAAATTACCATTTTTGAGTTGTTGAAGATCTCGCCTACTCATAGGCAAATTCTAGATAAATCCCTCACCGAGGAAAATGTCCCCAAGGATCTTGATCTCAATCGGTTCCAATCTATGGTGGGTCATTTGACCTTGCCTCATTATTTTTCCTTCTTCAAAGAAGATGATCACTCTCTGAGCTATCCACATAATGCTCCCTTGCATATAGAAGTCATGATAGGCCCTAAGTGTGTCCGTAGAGTGCTCATAGACAATGGTGCTGGCCTCAATATATGTTCTGCTAAGTTGCTTACCCAACTAGGTTATGATGAGGATTGTATAGATTCCCGCAAGAAGATTACCATCAAATATTATCATGAAGAGGACCGCAAATCCCAAGGATTAGTTGTGTTGCCAATCTAAGTTGGCCCTGTTGAGAGAGATGTTACTTTTCAAGTTCTTGATATTCCTCTTGCCTACAACATATTGTTGGGAAGACCATGGATTCATGAGATACAGGTAGTCCCATCTACATATGACCAATGCATCAAGTTTCCATTTCATGGAGTAGAGGTTACAGTACCTGCCAATACCAATTATTCTTGCAACACACTAGCACAATCTACAGATAGTCTTGTTCCAACTAATAGAGAGTCCACTAAGTTCTATGATGCTAAGCTCAAAGAAATGGAATAGACTCTGAAACTTAAGGATACAGGCATGGGAGAATATCTAATTGAACCTATGCTATCACTGGCTACTCTCCCTCCATCTCCATGCTCTTATGGGAGACCTTCTGATGACTCTCCTCAAACATTCTATGATGGCACCTTTGTACAGGCCTCTACACCTTTAGAAGATGAGGATGAATAAAGAGCTATTATAGCTTGGATCTATAAAGGGAAAGAAATATCTGAAACAACTACTCCACCTCTAGACTTAGAGCAAGAGCCATGTAGTGAGGCCTTCAAGATCATGAAGCACTTTGGCTACAAAGGGAGTGGCCCTATAGGGATGAATGATAATGGTTTTTTGAAACCCATTGAAGCTACAGGTCACCGCACAAAGGATACTACTGGCTTAGGCTTCAAAAAGATCCCCTTTCATTTAGGGATAGACAAATTTGTGCCAAAACCAGAACCTGAGCCAGAATTTGAAGATACTACTCCAGAGGTAAATCCAGAGGCCAGCTCTAATGAAGACACATTTCCATATCCTATTCCTCCAGAATTTGTTGCATTCTTTGAAGGACCCGATGAACCTATCATACCTATCCATAAGGTAGAAGCTGAAAGTGATTCTGATGAAACTTCCTCCATCACCCCACTAACATATGACCACTGGATGGAAATGCAAGCTGTTGACCCTACTTTTGTGGGTGAACCTTACATGCCATTACTCTTTCGAGAAAGATTCAAACAAGAACAAATTCTCAATGCTACCAAAGAAGAACTTGAGTCAAATGGTGTAGCCAGTGCTAATGGAATTACCACATGAAGTACTAACTCACATGAGTACGAATTTGACTCTTTATTTGATGCTACTTATGATAAAGATATAGACATGGTGCATACCTATGAAAACCTTCTCGAAGTAGGTGAAGGGTCTAGTGTTAGGATGCATGAATTAGATGCCATCGGTGTTAACTTGTCCTCTACTTTTGACATGGGGTCTTGTAGGGATTTTAATGCTCCTTTGGATGAGATTACTCTAGGTCTTGACTTTCTCATCCATGATTTTGATGACTATATTGTGAACACAATTGAACCAGCCACTACTTCTCTCTCACTCAAAAATCCCAAGCTGATAAACTGGAACTCCCCTTCCTCATCCAAGGAAGTCCTAACATTCCAGAATGATTACACTCTAACCTGTTACCTCCATGCTATTGAACATGTAATTTCCTCTACCAGCGAAGGAAGTGTCAGCATGATAGAGGTAGATATCAAGTATCTTAGTCAAAAAATTAAAAGAAGAAAAAATAGATGCTCTGATGGTGAAAACCATATTGTGGCAGTATCAGAGCCAAAAATAGTAAAAATAAGATGTATCTAAGGGTGAAAACCTCTCTGAGGCACCCAAAGATGAGATACTTGATATGCTTTTGAGCCACTTTCAAGGGAGATAATCAGTATTGATTGAGCTGACACAACCAGTGAATTTGGGTATGGAGGCTGCTCCACAAATTATTCATCTAGCACAGTCATTATCTACAAAAGAAAAGGAAGAGTTCACTAGCTTCTTTCAAAGCAAGAAAATAAACTTTGCATGGACCTACTCTAACATACCTATATTAGACCCCAATCTAATCATGCACCATCTGTCCATTGCACCAGGTATTAAGCCTATCAAATAGAAGCTTCGAAAGATGCACCCACACATAGCACTTTTGGTCAAAGCAAAGCTAGAAAATCTTCTTAAGGTTGGTTTCACAAGGACAATTGACTATACAGATTAGATTTCAAATATCGTTCCAGTCACCAAACATGATAAATCCATTCATGTGTGCATAGACTTCTGGGATCTAAATAAGGCATGTCCAAAACATGACTTCCCACTACCCAATATTGACATGATAGTGGATATGACAGCGGATTATGAGATGTATTCCTTGATGGATGGCTTCTCTGGCTATAATTAAATAAAAATTATGCTAGAAGATCAAGAAAATACTACTTTCACATGTGCATGGGGCACCTTTTGCTGGAATGTCATGCCCTTTGGGCTTAAGAATGTTGGAGCAACATATCAGAGAGCTGTCACTACCATTTTTCATGATATGATGCATAAAATAATGGAAGATTATGTGGACGACACTTTGTCCAAAAGCATGCAGTGAAGAACCCATCTTACAGATTTGGGTCCCATACTTGACCGCATGGAACAATTTAGTCTCAGACTTAATCCCAAAAAATGTGCATTTGGTGTCACTTTTGGGAAACTCTTGGGTTACATCATTTCAGCTAAAGGCATAGAGGTTGATCCTGAGAAAGTTCAAGCTATTATGGAAATGCCTCCACCTAATAACATCAGTTAGATGAGAGGACTTTAGGGAAGGCTACAATCTATTCGGCACTTCATTTCACAGTTAGCTGACAAGTCACAACCATTCACCAAGACTTTGCATAAAGGTGTGACTTATGAATGGAATGAAGAATGTGACAAAGGACTCACTTAGATTAAACAATATCTTGCTAATCCACCTATATTGATGCTTCCTATTCATGGGAAGCCACTCATACTATACATCTCAGCAATGAACACATCTTTGGGTGCTCTCCTAGCTCAAGAAGATCAAAACAACAAAGAGAGAGCCATTTATTATATCAGCAAAACATTGGTTTCTTATGAAATGAACTACTCTGTCATTGAAAAAGATTGTCTAGTAGTAGTGTTTGCTTCACAGAAGTTGTGGTCTTATATGCTCTCTCACACTACAAGACTCATTGCAAAAATTGATCCACTAAAGTACTTACTGAGCAAGGCTGCCCTCATGGGTAAACTAGCAAAATGGGTTATGATACTCAGCGAATTTGACATTGAGTATGTGGAAAGAAAAGCTATTAAAGGACAAGAAATTGTTGATCAGCTGGTGGAGGCTCCTCTGAAAGATCACCAGCCTTTGAATATTGAATTTCCAAATGAATCCATGATGCTTCTCACACATCAAGCTTGGAGCATGTTCTTTGATGGATCATTCACTCAGCAAGGATCAGGTGCAGGCATACTATTCATAACACCTCAAAGATATTCACTTCCCAAAGCTTATAAAATGTTGTTTCCCTACATGAACAACATCGCTGAATATGAAGCTCTCATTAATGGTATGAAGATAGCCATTGAATGGCGTATGGATGATCTCAAGATCTTTGGAGACTCTCAGTTGGTAATCAATCAAGTCAGTGATATCTATAAAACAAAGGATGACAAGCTATTGCCTTACAAATGGATGATAGATGATCTCAAATAGTATTTTGCACACATTTATTTTCAACAAATTCCAAGGGTAGATAATAAAGCAGCAGATGCCATGGCTACTCTCACCTCTCCGTTACAGATGCCAGAAAATGACTTCAGACATGAATTCCTGGTGGAGACATTATGCTACCCAGCCTATGACATTCCTAAATCTAGGATGATATGTTCACTCATTGGACATGATTCATCCTGCTACCACCATATATATTCCTACCTTCATGACCAAATCATTCCCGACACCTATACATAGAATGAAAAGCATCACCTAATTCATAATGCTTCTTGACATGTCATCATAGCAAATGACTTGTATAGAAGGGTTCTAAACGGTACCCTCCTTAGGTATCTTGAACTCGATGAGTCCAAATGTGTGTTAGCTGAGGTACATGAAGGTATTTGTGGGTCTCATTTGAGTGGTCTAACGTTAGCTCATAAACTTATTAGAGCTGGTTACTACTGGCCAAATATGGAGAAAGAAGTTGTTCAATATGCCAAGGCTTGTAAATAGTGCCAATTTCACAGAAATCTGATCCATGCTCCTGCTAAAGAGCTTATTCCTTTCATCAATTTTTGGCCATTCCAGTAGTGGGCCTTTGATTTGGTGGGTCAGATACATCCTTCTTCTTCAAGAGGACATAAGTTTATCATCACAGCTACAGACTATTTTACTAAGTGGCTTGAGGCAGTTCCTCTGACTATAGCTGATGGCAAGTATGTAGCTGTGTTCATACTGAACTATATCATCTGTAGATATGGTGTACCCTCATCCATTATCACTGACAACAGGGGACAATTTAAAAATAAGGACCTGAAAGAGTTATGCACCAAATTTAGGATCATTCAACATTGGTCATCTATCTATTATCCCCAGGGTAATGGACAAGTAGAAGCTTCTAATAAGACAATTCTCAAAATCTTGCACAGAACAGTTCATAAATCTGGTAGAGATTGGCACCTCCAGATTAATTTGGCTCTATGGGCCTATAGAAAAAGTATCTGAACACTAATGGGGGCCATGCCCTTTGCCTTGGTTTATGGAGAAGATGCAGTATTTTCTATTGAGGTCAAGATTCCTACATTGCGAGTCTCTCTGAGGCGCCTCATCACTAATGAAGAAAATAGAATATCCCAACTACGAGAGCTAGAGTTACTGGATGAATGTCAGAAGGTGACATTTGATCATCTTTGAGCATACCAAAAGAGAATGTCTAAAGCCTACAATAAGAAAGTCAGAAAAAAGGAATTCCAAGTGGGTGATCTCATCTTGAGAGAAAACCCCAAAAATCAGCAACAACGGGTCCAGAAAGGGAAATTTGAACCAAATTGGCTTGGTCCATACATTATTACTACAGCATTTGGGTCTGGTGCTTACCAACTCTCCACCACTAAAGGAGAATAGCTCAAAGATCTAATCAACACTCTTCACTTGAAAAGATTTTACATCTGAGGCATTCTCTATGTGCTCATGTACATATTTATTGATCCTAAAAAAATCCAAAAAATGGTATATTGTCAAAAATCCTAAAAATTGTAAAATATCCTAAAAAAATGATCATCTTAGTGAAAACCTAGTAAACAGGCACTTTGATGTATCTATTATCTTGGTGAAAACCTAGTAAACATGCACCTTTATAATAATTTTAAAAAATAGAAAAACTGAAAAAAAAATTAAAATTAAAATTAAAATTTTGAAAAAATACAAAAAAAATGAAAATATTCAAAAATACAAAAAAATTGAAAAAGAAGAAAAAATGTGTCATTGATGAAAACCTCGTAAACAGGCATCATGGTAGCAAAAATAGAATCTTTGCCAAGATAGTGAAAACCTGGTAAATAGGCACCTCTTGTTTCCTGAAGCTATATCTCATCTCAGCACCATTCAGCTCTTGTTTTCCTGCTTTAGTTTGCTTTCCTGGTTTCCTACTTTAGTTCGTTTCCTACTTTAGCTTGCTAAGCTCATGCATTTTCTTCCACCTATCTTCGAGATTTTCCTCGACTCTACATGGATTGGAACTGGTCACACTTGGGGGAACCTTCCTGGTCTAGGGGGCTTTTTCCTATCATTTTCGGAGATGCATTCTTGTATCAATCACCAATGGTTCTTACTGTGTCTGCCTACTGATACCTAGCTATTACTTGGATCTCTCTCTTTAAGGATCCCTTCTTGCATCAGTCACCAGTGGTTCTCATTGTGTCTACCTGCTAATTTTTTGCTAGTAACTCTAAGATCTCTCTCCTTGAGGATCTCTCTTGTATCGGTCACCAGCATTTCTCACTACGTCTGCCTGCCGATACTTCATTTAGCACTCCAATTTTCTCTTCGAGATGACTTCTCACACCATATTCTTTCGATCTGGCTTCAATCCTCTTGAACACAAACTTAAACTTCAACTAAATTTGTGATTCTCCGAAGCGTGCTGAGCTTTTCTCTTTTTTGTGTTTGTTCTTTCATTTTGTCATTTCTCCTCGAGTGAATCTAAGATGTCTTTCTTGACTAAGAAATGCGAAGACTGGGGGCATGATCTTTTCTCACTTTTTATTTGTTGGTTTAGTTCCAATGATCCAAGGAATTCTCATAAGAGGGGTGTCCATCTATAAGAGCCTTCATCACGTACTGGATGGCCATGTGTACCTCAACTCCTTTTATATGGAAACTTTGGTGAGGTTGGTTCTTCTCCTTATCTGTTTTGAGTGAGTTCTTTCTGCTACAAGTAAAATTGCAAACACTCGTCCTACTAAGAAGGTCACTGTGAGCATTCTTTGGAAAAGGAAGAAACTCTCATATGTCTGGAGTGTTTGTATGCAAGCAACATTCTATTCATTCTAGCATCTATGCTTTGATGACTTGCTAAATCAAAAGGAATAGGTTTTCAGGTCATTCTAGCTTCTTATGCCTTACTGCTTACATCTCATTCCGACAACTCTAAGACTAATCTCATATTCATGTTCTCATGATCGCAATGTCAGTGAGAATTGTATGGCATCCCACGAATGTCCATTGCTAAAAACTCTATGATGATAATATGATGAGTCCAACAACCAAGTCCTAGGGTTTTCATTTAGCTTAGACTTGCATCTTCATTATAGGCTTGCATTGAGACAGTGTTTTGATGCTCTTTTGATTGACTTCCTCTAGATCTATTCATCAAAGGTTCACATCTTTTGTCTTGGATTCGTGTTGGCTGCACAAGTGTCCGGTCCTTGCTCTTGATCTTTGAAACATTCTTTTGGTTAGTACCTATCATATATTGCAAAATCTTGCATGAGATGATTAGTACCACAAACATTGCATTTTCATTGCATTTCCATTTGCATCCATTTCTATATGCATATATTTCACATCTACATACTCATTTCCATTTGCATCCATTATAAGCATACATAAAATCATACATTGCATTCATTTATCTATCATATATCATTGCATTTCACATTGCATATTCATATACCATCATAAAATAAAACATGTGCATATTCATATCATAAAAGGAAGCCTATGCATCTCATACATATCTAATCCATACATCTAAATCATCTAGGGAACATTTCATAAAACATGAACATCAACATTAAAGCAATATATAAATAAGTACAATGATATCAAAGGGATGATCTCATATATATATCTCACGGTCGATCAATGTCATGTACAAAAAGAATGGTGCTACTCGAACATAGTATCAAAATATGGGCTATAATATACATCATGATCCACTACCACCTGGAGGAGGTGGAGGTGGAGGATCCTGCTGTGGTGGTCCCTGAGGAGGAGGCATCGGTCCCTTTGGTGGTGCCTATGGCGGTTCCTGAAGTGGAGGTCCTTATGGTTCTCCAGCATACTCAAAAAATGGAGGCACCTGCTCTGATAGATCTAGAACAATGCCAACATATGTCGCATAGTAGTAGACTACCTAAGCAAACTCATATCTAGCCTCTAGCCATGACCTCGCTAGCTCCTCTAGGAGCTCTCTGATCTACTGATCCCTCTTGGCCACCCACATCTCCTGGATGATGACCCGTGTATGGAAATCATCCCTCTCTCACTACACCTATCTCACTCTCTCTCGGCTCTTCCTGAGAGCCTCCTGAACTTGTGCTATCTAAGTTAGCCCCTGTGTGGCCTAATCTAACATATCAATATCCTCGACCTGTGCCTCCTTGTCAGGAGGCATATGTTGTGATGGGTCCCCTGTCCTCTATCTAGTAGCCCTCTGCAGGGTCCCACTACTACCTACACCTGCATCTAACCCCATAGTCCTTGGGGGGATATATGTCTGCCCTGTCGTAGGCCTCAATGCTCTCTGCCTAGGCCATTGTAATGGTATCTGCTACTAGGTAGGTATCTGTTGCTGTTGTTGTCCTTGTGGCTATTATGTAGGCTGCTGCTATGCAGGCTTCTACTGCACGGGCTACTATTGTGTCGGTTGTTGTTGTACTCTCTATCCCATCCCAACAGGATCTTTGAATCTAGGGAAGGGGTGCACCAAGAAATGATCTCTATATGCAGGCGTCATCCCTACATTGGTGACATCCACCATGTAATCCCACCAAGCTGGAGGTACTCGCGCCTCAATAGTCCACCTGCCCTGATCCAACCTGGGTTGCCAGCCCTTCTTCATCTCATCAACAAAGTGAGCATATGAAGCATACTCCTGGGAGATGTCTTGTTGTCTCCTAAACTGTCTCATAACACATGTGAGCAAGAATCACTCAATGACACTAATAGTGCATCCAATCAGTGGACGCGAGATAAACATGTGTGCTAGCTCCTACCAAGCATCATCCCATGGCTCTATGGCAATCCAAGGTCTCCACACAACCATTGCCATATCATCTAACTGTCCCCTCCATTGCTCAGTCTTACCCAGTGCTGGCTGGGTCATAGGACATGCATATCTGTAGATATAGGGCTCAAGGGCTTGTCGTGTATCATGAAATATTAGCCTGCAAATAGGGAGATGCTCCCATACCCAGATCTGTAATATGAAAACTCCAATGGCCATAGTCTTGGCCCCCCGACACACAACCTCGTGCATCTCATGGTACATCTGCGTGATCATGCACTTGCCCCATCTAAATCTGATGGTTGGCCTATCCAACATCCTCTACAACATCTTTCCCCAGCCGCACTCCAATCTGTGCTGACCCTGATCAGGAACCAAGTAACAACTTAGGAATATGGCTAAAACAACTACCAATCAGTGAGCACCACTGTATCTTCTGACCAACTCATCCCACAAGATGGCTCAACCCATCAATAAATCATCTCAGAATATGGCTCTCAATGCCAGTGAACCTGCCCTTAGTTGTATATCATACTCAACTCGGGCGCCATGGAAGGGTATCCTCAATATCATGTAAATTTCCTCGGGAGTAACTATCATCTCCCCCATTGGCAAATGAAATGTGTTCATCTCCGAATGGAAACGCTTGACAAGTGCACCTAGAAGACCGTGATTTACCCGAATGTCAGGTATATCATGCAAGTATGTCAATCTTAGCCCGTCAATGTGGGCTCCCTCAGCATCGGTCAATCTCTGAACTAATGTGGTGATGATAGGATGATGTGACTGAAATGCAACATTTGGGAAGTCAACCTACAAAGCAAGCGATGACATTGGATCAATATCTCAACATGATGGTTTCAAAGCAACAACAAGCAAATGAGGCTACACATCTATCCTAAACAGGACTCTGGAATGCTTTAATTGGCTGACTTTATGCAAAATTGGATGAAGATTCTAAACATTGCAACACTTCCCACACGAGGAAATTGTTCCCTCGCGCGAGACAGGATTTCTTCTTGCACGAGAAGAAGACATTTCGCACGACATCAACTAGCACTTCGTGCGAGCTTACAGACAACCCCCAGGTGAGGAAGCCCTAACCCATGTGAGAGAACCATTTCCTCATGCGAGGGGCGACTAAGGCCAGTGCGAGAAAACTATTTCCTCATGTGAGGGTTGAAGAATAAGGCCCTAAACATGCTAAATCTAACCTAAATGACCTAATAAGGTAGTTAAAACTTGAAATGCAGGATGGTTTATCGACTACTCACAGGTGGGTCATACTCCGGCAGTCAGTTGTGATGTTGGGAGTGCTTGAATCGATGTGTATGCACTGGAACACCCTCCATTCTCTCTCAAAGCTCTCAGAATCCCTAGAAGACAAAGTGAATAATGATTTGAAAATGACCCCTCCGGGCCTTATACAGCTTTTTGACCTAATTTTCAAAGTGCTCCGTTTTGCGCAAAAATTGTACCCTTGGCTAAATCGACTACTCTTAATCCATTTTTGGGATCAAAATTGAAATCTAACATCTCTGGATGGCTCAAAATCATGTTTTAAAATTTTGGGATCCTTTGGGATCAGACGCTTGTGCAGTCAACCTTCTGGCATCATTTTCTTGCCAGATTCTCATCTCCTCATCATTTTCTTAGCTTCTTCAGCTTTTTCATCTAAAGTCAACTCTAGTCAAATCTGGTCAAACTTGGTCAACAAGACCTCCTAATTGCTCCAAATTACTTCTGCAACTTCTCGAATCTAGTCTGATTGCTTCTACTCTGCAACCTCTTGTTGTCAATCATCCTTCTAACGTGTCATCTTTCAATTTCGCTCCCAAGGGGGCAGGATGATTGCATCATTGAATCTTGTCGAATCAATTCTTGAATCAGTCTGATCTGAATCAAAAGTCCTCATCGCTTGGGGCATCTCATCTTTAGGGGCATCTTCATGCCTTGCATTTTGTCATCTTTTCATCTATCTTTTAGGTATCTGAGCAATCTAACTCAGATCCTCAAGGATCAAGCTTCATTTTGGAAATGGTTCTCAAAATCTCATTGGGTATTAGGGCAATGTAACCCTAATTCCTGAAAGTCAAGCTTCATTCTGGAGATGGCTCTCAAAATCTCTTTTTACACCGTTATTTGGGCAATCTAACCCAGGTCTTAGAGGGCTAAGCTTCGTATTGGGGCAATCTAACCTTGATTTTGGAGAATAGTCCTAAATCTGCATCTGTCATCATTTGATCGATAGGCATTGGGGCAATCTAACCCTGATTCCAATCTCCTCTCAAGTTATCATTACACTATTATCTTCACAATCTAACTTAGACTTTGGAGAATCATGCCTCATTCTGGAGGTGGTTCTGCAATTCGATCTATTTTGGTGTCTTGGCATCCTAACCTCGACTTCGGAGGGTTGAGCTCTGTTCTGGGGAAAATCCTGAAACCTCATCTGTCACATTAGTCTATTCTTTGAATCAACGCTCTGCTCGCACATCAATTCAAAGAGGGGCAAATGTAATACCCCAAAATTGGCACCTTATAATTTCAATCAATTTTGGTGCATTTCTTCAATTTTACATCATTAAAGTCCTATTTTACTAGGCAATTTTCTCTCTCCTACCTGACTTTATTTGATTTGGTGTCAATTGCAAAAACCCTAAATTGCATTAATCTTACACTATAATTAATTCCTAAGTATTCAACTTTATTAGCTAAATAATCCCTATGATAAATTAATTTAATTCTAAAGTCCTAAGTGTTTTTAAATTAAATTAAACTCACCCCCTTTAGCTAATACACATAAAGGGAATTAATATTATTTGGTTATTTGAATGGATTATCTTATTTGGATTTAATAATTCAAATTATTCGAAGGGTCACCCATATGTGGCAATAATTCATTATTTTAATTAAGTAATTCTCCAATATTTGTCTTAATTGGAAATGAAGAGTCGACCATTTCATTTCAAGAAACTCTTCATCCTCTCTCCTGGATTTTCTATATTATGAACCTTCTTCCTCATTCAAAAGGAGGCAATTGTGAGAGTATCTAAACTATAGTCAAATTTAGTCTCAAGTATTTTATATTTCCAAGCTTTTATTGCTCATTAGTTTAATTTCCATTTCTAGTTAATTGCATTCTCATATTAGTGTAATTTGCTTATTGTTATTAACTTAATCCTCATATCTCTTTCAAGTTCTTAGATTAAAATCTGCATTTCATTCTTAGATTAATTACACATTCATCTTAGAGTAATTGCAATTTGTTTATCTTTCAAGCTTTCAAAATCCTTCATATTAGTTTGGTCTTTTGGCTGTTGGCTCTCATTCTGAGAGTAATTCAAACACCCTGGCTAATTAGAAGGCAACAGGTCAAATCGATAGAATCTTACGAATTGAGTAATTCATACTCACCTTCGTGATTCGATGATCAAGCAATGACTATGTTGTGTATATGGTTGGATTAGATGTCCACATTCAGCTTTAAACACCAGCCAGTTGGGTTCAAACTTCCCATTGTGTTCTCGATGGGATTGATTTTTAGTATTCTCTCTCAAGACTAGATCGCCAACCTAAAATTCTCTATGTCTAACTTTCTTGTTGTAGCCTCTAGACATTCTTTTCTGATATACTTTGAGATGATCATACGTTGCTTGTCTACACTCATCTAGTAGTTTAATTTCTTGTAACCTAGACACTTTGTAATCATCATCGGTTACCAGACCATGCATTCTGATTCTAAGTGATAGTATTTCAACCTAGATAGGTAATACCACTTTAGTCTCATCTACTAAAGCGAAAGGTGTAGCCCCAGTTGGCATTCTTATGCTTTTTTTGTAAGCCCAAAGAGTAGGATTTATCATTAGGTGCCAGTCTCTTCCTATTTTGTTAATTGTTCGATGCAGGATCTTCAATAAATTCTTATTGGATGCTTTAGTTTGTCCATTTCCCTATGAATAGTAGATGGACGACCAGTGCTGAGTGATCTTGAATTTGGAACATGAGGAGTCTAGGTCCTTGTTCTTGAATTGGCCTCTATTGTCTGTGATGATGGAGTGAGGGATACCATACCAACAAATAATGTAGTTCAAAATGACCATGGAAATTTGTTTATCAGTTGCTTGTGTTAATGGTACTACTTCAACCCATTTTGTAAAGTAATCAATTGTTTTGATTAAATGGGTGTGACCATTGGAAGAATGTGGATATATGGCCTCTATGAGATCAAATGCCCATTGCTAAAAAAGCCATTGTGTTGTAAATGGGATCAGATCTCTACCTGGCATGTGAATCAAGTTACCATGGACCTGGCATTTCTGACAATTCTTAGCATATTTCACAGCCTCTTTCTCCATATCTGGCCAATAGTACCCCACCCTAATGAGTTTTCGAGCTAATGTCAAGCCATTGGAATGTGATCCACAAATACCTTTGTGGACTTCCTCTAATGCGTGTTTCGACTCTTCTCATTTTGAACACCTAAGGAGTGTACCATCCATACTTCATTTGTACAGATCATTACCAATGATGACATATTGCGATGAGTTTCAGATAAGGTATCATTTTTCATGACGATTAAGGTTATCAGGAAATATTTGGTCACAGAGGTAGGAGTAGATAGTTTTGTAGCATGAGGAATCATGACCTACAACAGTACATATCATACAGGTTTATGGGCAATCATAGGCAGGGAATGACAATGCTTCCACCAAGAACTCATAGTGTAGCTCATGTTCAGGCTTTTGTAGAAGAGATGATAGTGTTGCCATGGTGTCAGCTGCTTTGTTCTCCATTCTTGGTTTCTGGTCAAATGTGATAGATATGAAGTATTTCTTTAGATCATCTACCATTCTCTTGTATGGAATGATTTTTTTATCTTTTGTCTGATACACATCATTGACTTGGTGGATAACTAGTTGGAAGTCTCCATGAATGTGCATTTCTATTACTTTCCATTCAATCACCATTTTCATTCCATTTAACAAAGCTTCATATTCTGCTATGTTGTTGGTGCAAGGGAACTTGATCCTAAATACTTTTGAAATGGAGTAACTATGTGGTGTTATAAACAAGTTACTAGCTCCATATCCATTTTGTGTGTAGGATCCATCAAAGAATAACTGCCACATTCTTGAAGATAGGTGCATGATAGAGGAATCAGGAAATTCCATTTGCATTGGTTGGTCATCAAACATTGGTTCTTTGACTAATTGATCAGCAATGACTTGTCCTTTGATGGCTTTTATTTCCACATACTCGATGTCAAATTCACCTAGTAGCATCACCCATTTTGCTAGTCTACCTGTGAGGGCGGCTTTTCTTAATAAGTACTTTAGTAGATCTATCTTTGCTACTAGTTGTGTGGTATGAGCTAATATGTAGTGTCTCAGTTTCTTCGATGCAAAGATCACAGCTAGACACACCTTCTCCATCATAGAATTATTCTTTTCATAAGCCACTAAAGTTCTGTTGATATAGTAGATAGCTCTTTCCTGTTTATTCTCATCATGTTGTGCTAGTACTACTCCCAGTGATGTATCTATTGCGGAGATATATAATATCAATGGCTTTCCCTAAATAGGAGGCATAATAATTGGTGAATTTTCCAAGTATTGCTTGATATAATTGAAGTTCTTTTCACATTCCTCATTTCATTTGAAGGTCACGCCTTTATGTAACATCTTTGTGAAAGGTTGTGATATATCTTCTAGATGAGAGATGAAGTGTCTAATTGATGTGTCCTTCCTTGTAAGGTCCACATTTGACTGATATTCTTAGGAGGTTGCATCTCCATGATTGCTTTGACTTTAGCTAGGTCCACTTCTATACCTTTCTTTGAAATAATGTATCCTAGAAGTTTCCCTGAAGTGACACCAAAAGCACATTTCTTGGGATTTAGCCTGACACTAAATTTTTTAATTCAGTCTAATATTGTACCGAAGTTAGCTAGATGTTCAGATCTTTTCATTGATTTAGCCAGTGTGTTGGAATACTTTTACAATAATGAATGCACTTAACAATAGATCATGGATTTCCAAAATGAGGAGGGATAGGGGGTTTATATATATCTCATAATATTTTGGGGAGTTAAAATTAAGCAAGCCAACTACGAGACTAGATTTCCTACCAAAATTTTGGCACAGACCCCCAGACCAAATTTGGGCCAAAATCCTTGGGAAAAAACACCAATGATGTTCTATACCTAGGAGAATGGGCCCAGATTTGAGTAGGGTGCCAGTAGAATAAGGTAGATGCAAGATTTCCAAGGGCAGCTCAATATGAGGTCAGAACGGATGACAAAGGCCACAAGTAGGGCTATAGGGCCAAGGTGATGAAATGGATTATTGGATTGGAAGAAAAATAAAGGACCACACTAAGAATTAAGAGTCAGCCTCGAGTTAAAGCAAGATTGAAAGGAATGGAAGTCCCATATTTTAATTTAGGTACCCATTAAGTGTCATATGAGGTCCTACCATAGAAAAGGTGCTAAAGTGGACCCAAAATAATCCTTAAATTGTACACAAATTAGGTACTTACAATTAGGACAATATAATACCTCATAATGTATTGATCTTCATGCCACATGGTACAAAAAATCTTTGCACATTTTGTATGAGGTAATTTGTGTTGTTTTCTCTACATTGTAATTTTCTCATAGTGATAACTTTCCAAAACTAGTCCAAATGTCCTGAAATCTAAATGTGTTGTAGACGAGACATTTATAAACCATAGATCTTTGTTCTGAATCAAATTGATGTAATCAATAAAATACAATAAGATTTTCCAAGGTTCCTTTATTACATTTATATGCCAAAATAATAATATTTAATAATAGCACAATATTTTTAAAATAAAGTATACATAAAACTTATCTCAATATATATAATAAATAAAATAAATTTTAAACTAAATTAACTATATCTAAAATAACAGGGGTTTTAGCTTCTCTTGAAAGAAGATATTGCACCCAAAAATAGACCCATTTGTTCAGATTTAAATATGTTTGAGAGAAAAGCATGGCCCATGTGACATTTTTTTATCTTGTTAACTGTTTCTGGGCCTAACCCATATGACTCTGGGCTTTGCCCACCTCACTTGTGAGGAGTGACTTCTTCCTCCCTTATTATTTTCCCTTATTATTTTCAAAGTAGATGTATATTTGATATATAAATTAATATAATTTGATCAATAATTCTATGAAAAAACATGTTTAGAGAGAAAAGCATGCACACGTTGACAGAAAACTTCTCGAACAGAAGGGAAGGGAATATTGCAATTGAAAACTCCGGAGGGAAGTAATAACTTCTTATAAACTGTTAGTTACTACATATCCCTCAAAAGCAACACTTAAAACAAAAAGCGTCCGTTGTACAACGCATCAACAAACTAAAACTAAATTTGAGACCCATTCTCATAGAAAATAAAACATAACTACCTTTCAATACTAGAAATGAATAGTCAACACGTTTAGTTGGGCGGAAATTATTATGTTTAGAAGAGATGACAGGGTAGAGTAAAGTAAGCGGAGATCTTCGACCGACCGGCCGAAAGAAAGAAATACATCGATAGAAGAAAGAAAAAAGAAGCGTAACCTGAGAAGGCGTTTGTTCAACTGTATATGCCTGGAAAAAATGAGTTAGCATAACAGCCATCCACCCAAAGTAGGCGACTCTTAATTCTAATTCATTTCATCTAGTTTTGTTTGAAGAGGAATGTGGAAATCTAGTTTCAATCTCATCTAACCATAACAACAAAATCACCTACTATATCGCATACGCTTCCAACCAATGTACTATAAAAGAGAGAAAAGAATTGAAACCTGGCATAAGCTATAAACCATAAACATGGCATCTAAAGTCTTTTACGTTGCACCAATGCTTCTGCTGGGAATTGTCATTCTCTTTATTTCTACTTTTGCC
Source organism: Chamaecyparis obtusa (assembly GCA_027943335.1). Classification (NCBI taxonomy): domain Eukaryota; kingdom Viridiplantae; phylum Streptophyta; class Pinopsida; order Cupressales; family Cupressaceae; genus Chamaecyparis; species Chamaecyparis obtusa. The sequence continues at coordinate 248,916 of BSBK01005674.1, forward strand.
GGTGCAAGCTATGAAGAAGTCATTCAGAAGCCTAACAGTGTCGTGGTGAAGGGAAGCGTATTCTGTGACACCCAACTATCAGAAACCGCCTTCTTCTTACCAGGTGATAAACCCTAATTCAGTTATTAAAATAATTATTCTTTATTAGTTTTGACGATGTTTGTGTTAGATGTATCATGTATTGTTATGATGATGGGACGATATTGATGAAGTGGAATTGGGTGCAGGTGCCTTCGTAGCCGTGGAGTGCAGCATCATCAGAAACAGAAAATGGAAGAGCACCAATGAAATGGTTTCAGTTGAAGGAGAAACTAATGAAGATGGAGAGTTCAGGATGGAGCTTCCCATTATGCACAATCTTAACCCTGGGAGATCATGCTCTGTCAAACTTCTCAGAAGTACCCACGAGTCATGCAATATCCCCTCAATCGCTGAATCAGCCCAACTCATCCTACTATCCTCAGATTCTAGTGGAATTCAAACCTATGCGTCTACTCCATTATCATATCGTCAATCCGAACAAGTCATCATTACATCAATCCCTCATCGTAGAGTCTTGCAAGTTGCATCCTCTCTACCTCCTCTTCCTAGCATTCCCCCACTACCTAAAGTTTCTCTTCCTCCTCTTCCTAGCATCCCACCTCTACCCAAATTGAGTGTTCCTCCACTCCCTAGTATTCCAAATGTTGTTGCCCCTCCTCTTCCTAAATTAAGCTTTCCTCCTTTTTCAAATGCGCCCTCTTTTCCTAAGTTGAGTGTTCCTCCTTTGCCAAGTGTACCTTCTTTACCAAAGTTGAGTACTCCTCCTCTTCCTAGTGTGTCCCCACTCCCCACATTAAGTGTTCCCCCTCTTCCTAATACACCTCTACCAAATTTGAGTGTTCCTCCTTTACCAAGTGCACCTGCTCTTCCAAAGTTGAGTGTTCCTCCCCTTCCTAGTGTATCCCCTCTTCCCAAATTAAGTGTCCCCCCTCTTCCTAATACACCTCTACCAAATTTGAGTGTTCCTCCTCTCAATATTCCTAATCCTCCACTCGTACCCAAAATTAGTTTCCCCCCTCTACCTTCTTTCACACAGCCTCCACTATCTCCCTTTAAATTTCCACCCTTTCCCTTCTTCACTCCACCTCCCCCTTCTACTTAAGATGAGGTTAGCTCAACTTATCAAACTATTCCGATTCCCATGAACACATATTTATCATACCCTGATGTGGCTAGCACATAGCTCATATGTTATGTATACACATGCCTTGATATTTGCATGATGATTTGATTTTCCATTTCACTTCACTTATTATTTGTTTGAAAATATTGATGGCATTCATTGTATTTCATTGTATTCACCGTAGAGATTAATGGCATTCATTGTATTCTATTATGTATTTTTCATAGAGATTGATGGCATTCATTGTATTCCATTATGTATTTTTCATAGCTTTATGCAATATAATATTCTAGCATTCATTTATTATTTTGATGAGTGATAAATACTTATAGTGGTTTATTACACAAGTGTATGGATTACAATCATAACTTTATATGTACCCTCTCTTAGAAGTAAAAAGATTCGACCACAGCCTCTCTCTATAATTTTGTTTGTAGTTTCTCATTAAGAATCAAGAATCTCTCAAAATTTAATCTCTATTTATTTTGAATATTTAAATTTTAAATTTAAATGTATCTATATGTTGATTATATATAATATCTTATTGAAATATTTATACATAATTTTTTTAAAATAAAATTTGATATATGTTATCTACATCTTGTTGATGTGAGTTCTACATACCCTACTAATATAAGTATGTGTTGACACTCTTCAAAGAAATAAATTCTTTGAAAGCTTTGATTTACCAATATAAGCTATTATCGTATGTTTACCAAGAAATTCTTTGAAAGCTTTGATTTACCAATATAAGCTATAATCGTATGTTTACCAAGGAGAGCTATAAATTGACACATAAGAAATTTGTTGGCAATAATTTTCTAATTAATGATTATTTTGATTAATTACACTTTAAAATGTTATGATTCATTTCCTTAAAAAAATTATCCATACATGAATGAAAAATATCACTAGATTGTAATATGTAGCTAAACCCATAAAAAACATATAGAATAAACTTGTAATCTAAACATAACCTACATATCTTATCCTAAACTGTATTATATTAATAGAAAAAGAAAATATAGATTATAACTCCATCACACCATACATATTGAATTTTGTAAATTCTTTAAAAAACAAGTTATTAAGAGATCAACTTCACACAACTTAAAACATGATTGGTATAATTATTTAAGAAAATAATTTTTAAAGTATCTTAATTGTTACTAGACCATAAATGTAAACACAAATAGCACTAAGATTTAGTGATGATTAAAAATGTATTTCCTTTGTATTAGAGAGAATCTATAATATTGCTCCTACTAATTTAATGTTCCCTATAATTACCACAATCCTTCATTGATCCTAAATTGTTATCAACTAGTCAAAACAAACCTCGAATGTACATATTATTTGATTCTTCAAAATAAACATTGTTAGAAAGAAAAGTGAGGGATCATATACTAAAGTTCTATGCCCCAAGTATTCTCTATGTGTTGCATTTATACCCCATACTCAGTAGCACGAGAGGAATTAGATGTTACACAATTATGTTGAATTGAACAAGATATTTAAAAAACTTATGATAGAAATCACATGTTAGTCTATAACATCAAAGGTTGGGAGGGAATTACATCATTTTGACAAGGATGCAAAGAAAAAAGAACTGGGTTAGGAAAGTACTTCTCACCCTACATTAAGGAAGAGTAGTTATTGTTGTGTTTTCATTGTGTCAGATTATCTTTCGTGGTTGTTTTATTGCTTTATCTTTTAATTGTTCATGGATGTAATAATTTGCAAATAGAAAACATTAACCAAGGATCTAGAGGTTAAAGAACAGCACAAATACAAGAGATATGATATGAATAGGAATAAACTTGTATGATGCAAAGATTGATTGATTTATCTAATGAATTCCTTTTTTGAATGTGCATAATAGGCCTCCTTAAATAGGAAAGGTGATAAGAGAGAATGATAAGGAGTTGATAAGATATCACTTGTGCAAGGTGTAATTACATGCCCACCAAATGTGGATCATCCTCCATTATGAAATAAAGTACGTGCAATAGGATGAAGATGATAATGTGATATGTGCACTAAAGGTGGATCTCACACCTAAAGTGGAATTTCTCCTCCACCATGTGGTTAATTGAGGTGCAAAATCCTAGGTGTCTCAATGAAAAACTACTATGCAATGTATCATCCTAAGTAAGATTAAGGAAAGTGTAATTAGGAATATTTAATTACACCAACACCCCCCCTTAAGTGAAACTTAGGGGAATACACTTAAACCCACAATACAAGATGGGTCTCTGCTACTAGGTCATGTTAGGTACCCATGTACAATATGCAATGCAATACATGAAATGCAAAAACTCTCATAAAGTGGATAAAGAGGGAAAACCTCATGGGAAAAACCCTCCCCCATTAAGAGAGAAGAACACAAGATGCATGGATGGATGGAGTACTCAAGACCCCCCAAGAACTATATGCATCATGTGTATACAAGGAATTATCCCCCACTAAAAAGGATAGTTGGAGACATGGTATACCCCCATAATGAAGAAGCTCTCATGTTGATGAAGAGTACTTGCAAACAAAACATAAGCCAATGCCTACAAGAAACATGTCTTCCCTTAGAAAAAAATAGATATATCAAATGATGAAGAAGCCAATCCATGTGCAAATGAAAGGAGGAATAAGATGAAGGTCTCCATGGATGCATCTCTAAAGATTGGATAGGTCTCTCCAAACTCAAAGAATCTATCACTTCATGTGATAAACCAAGTGAAGAAGAAGAATCATGAACACCAATCTCCAAAGAAGGTGAAGAAGTATCTCCAACTATGATGCTATCATCAAAGAGAAGAGAAACCCCCTCAACTATGTCTCCCAAATCTGCATCATGAGAATCAACAACAAATGTTGAAAAGGAATCCAAATAGTTGTCACATTCTCCAAGATCTAAAGCAATATGATCATCCTATTGAATAGTAGAGCCCATGTCTAAAGAAGCAGTCCATGGAGGAGTAGGAAGCTCAACACTTGTCTCAACAAAAAAACTATTCAAGTGTCCAAAGTTCTCCTCACATACATAATTATCCCTTGGCAAAGAGATGTGTACATAATGAATATCATCAACATCATCAACAAAATGTGAAAAATAATACAAGCGTGATGTATGATCAACAACTCTCGTAGCTATGACATCTCTAGTCTTTGTGACCCTAATGTAGACAAAATCGGGAGTGAACTCAACAATTTTACCTTGTGCCCCATGAGTAATTTGGTAAATAGAAAGGAGATTAGTGGTCAAGGATGGTACACAAATAACATCATTAAACGTCCCCTCTCCCATAGGAATAGAACCTTTCCCACAAACTCTCATGTATGTATTGTTAGATCAAAATATTAGGAGAATTAAAAGGCTCGATAGAATAAAATATATCCATAGAAGATGCCATATGATTTGATGCACCTAAATCAAGAAGCCATTTACCTTGTTCAGGATGTGTGGAAGCTAAAAGTGCTTGTCAAGTTTACCTTTATCTTTGGACGATGATGGAGATGTAGAAGCTACTAAATGTGTAGAAGAAAGAGTAGACACTGATGAGAGAAACTTAATATTGTGCTTTTGAATAATGTGAGTTAGCTCATCAATCTTCATCTAAAAACACGTATGCTTGTTATGTCCTATACTTTTGTACAATATGCATATTTATCCCTCTTTCTTCTAGATGATTCCTCTCTTGAAGAGGACTTGGATTCAAAAATATTGTGTGAAGGAGATTCGTTACCTTTTTCATTAACACTAACAAATTGTGTGAAAAAATAGTTTAAAATACAATGTTATAGTTATATTTTAAAATTTGATTCAATACTATAATGCTCTTTACAATCTTGAAACCTGTAGAAATTTCTTTGATGTGTTAGGTTATCATCATCAAATTTCTTGTCTTTTAGTCCAATTTTTAAGGTTTAATTATTGTACATTAAAGGAATAGAAGTAATTGATTGAGGTTAAAATTAATTTTTCTTCCTATTAAAGACTCAATATTTGAATTAGAGACTCAATATATAAATAATTCAATGGTTTTCAATTCTTATCATGTCTATAATTTTATAATGCTTCTACAATTTTATTTGTTACAAGAAATTAAAATTATGCTAAAATAATTCTTCATATTTACAAATATAGATAATTAATAAAATTTATTTTTAAAATATCTATTTATTGTCTATACATTCAATTGTTATAAATATGAAGATTAATAAAATTATTATTTTGAAAAAATGTATAAGAAATATATTATATATTAATAAATTATATAAAAAGATAATTAATAAGAGTAAAGATCTATAATAATAACATAAAAAAAAAATTAGAAACATCTTACTCTTCTAATGAGAATATTAAAAAATATAAAGAAAATGTAGAAACCTCTCATTTTTATAATTGACAATAAAAATGTTTCTATATTTTTCTTATGCTTTTCTAATTAGAACCATCATTAATTTCAATTAAAGAAAATATTATGAAGTATAAAAAATATAAAAACATCTTACTTTTCTAAGTCAGATTAAAGATTTTTCTAAAGAAATCAGATACATCTTCCTTTTTCTAAATGAGAATATTAGAAAAGTATCTTTTTATATTTATAAATATAAATATAGTAACAAAATTGTTATAAAAGAAATTTCTACATTTTTTAATTCTGTTTCTTAAATTTAAAAGTGCTTATTAATTTGATTATGTGAAAAGTAATTTTTCATATCTATAATAATAATAAAATTATTATCTTTAAATATTTATTTTTATGAATAAAATTATTATTTAAAAAAAATTATCAATGATGTCTTGCTTTCTATTATTAATAATCTTTGATGAGTTGTTTGAAAGTAAACCAATATGATTAGCATAGAAAGAGGAAAATATATCTATATCTTTTCATCAAAATTACTCAAGCTTGGCATATGATGAAATTTCTTGACTATTCTTTGAGTATACATTTAATATAAGTCTATCATTTAAAAATGGATCACAAAATTTCTAAAAATATTAACTCATAATTTATTATATAATTATTTAAAATTCTTTCAAATCTAATTATGTGATAGTTTTTTGAATTAATATTTCAAATTGTAAAAATACCTTAAATCAAATTGAACCCAACTAAATCAACACTTGACTCAAGCATTAAACCAAATAAAATTGTAACCCTAAAACAAACTTAGTTGTAACTCTAACCTTGATCCTAATTAAATATTAAATCAAATTTAACTTTAATCCTGACAAAAAATAAAAATCTACCATAAACCTAATACCAAACCAAAGTAAACCATAGCTATAAACCTAACTAAACAATAAGTAAAATTTAACCTTGACTCTAACCCTAATCAAATTAAATTGAATACTAACACACAACCACTTTGAACCTTAACTCAATACAAAATTGAACCCTAATCATACCTCTTAAATAAGTTTAACTCTAACGGTAAACAAAAATAGAACCATAACCCTAATCTATGTTCTACCCTTAATCAAATTTGAAATTAACATATACCAAGTTCAGGCCAAAACCTAAATCAAATAGACCGTCATCGATAAACCCTAAATTTAACTTTCCTCTCAAAATAAAAATAACCTACATTGTTAAACAAATTAAAAATTAAACTAGATTGAACCCTAACCTTAACTCTAAATTGAAATACACATTAAACCAAGTTGAAACCTAATTTTAATGCTCAATAAAATTCAACCTTAATCCTAAACCTGAAATTAAACTTTATACAAATCCTATTTTGTCAATTTTTAAATTAAAAATCAACCCTAATTAGTGTCTTATCAAGTGACCACATTTCTAATTAATATTTCCTCATTACATATGTTTAAACTAATGTATTATAATACATCATAATAGTTAAACCAATATAAATCTCAACACTAACACCAAATAAAATTTAACCCGAACACTAAACCAAAATCTGAATTTCACTCTTACACTTTAAAAAACCTTAATACAGGTTGATCCCTAACCCTAAACCTAATTGAAAATTACATTAAATTGTAACCCTAAATCTTAAAGCCATCATCATCAAGCTTATCTACATTAAGGTTTAGATAATATGGCTTTCCAAAATCTACTCAAATGTTGGATAAAGTTTTAGTTGTCATCATAGTGATCTATCTTGATAAATTAAAATAGCAAGCCTAATGTTAAGCTTTATTAAACCATAACCAAATAAATGATCCCTAACCCTAACCATTATTCAACTTCCACATGCCTCCAAAATCTACTATGGTCACTTGATAAATTTAACCCTAAATCTAACCCTAATTAATACATTAAACCAAATTGAACTATAAGCCTAATTTTGATCCTTATTGAAACCTAATTCTAAATTATATTATTATGCTTAAGATACACACATATGAACCATAACCCTAATCCTAAATGATATTATCAAATTTAAGATATATACATATATATATGAATCCTACTCATGACCATTATCTAACTCAACTTGATTCCTAAGCCTCAACTTAATCCAAACCTTGAAATAACTAAATCATAACCCTAATTAAACTCTAATCCAAACTATAAGTATAATAAAGCCCTAATAATAATCAAACGATAATTGTAATCAAACTCTAACTATAATTAACTTTAACTCTAATCATGATTATACTTCATACCAAAATCCTAACCCTAACAATAATTCTAAGCCTTTCTCTATCCATACCCTAAACCCCAACCCTAATCATTATATATACACTAAACTCTAATTATATCTTAATCAAACCATAACTCTAACCCTATGCACAATTAAAACCATAACCCTAAACAAACCCTAATCTAAACCATAATTATATTTCTAGCTTAAACCCTAATCATAATGATAATTTTAAGTTGAATTTTTCAACTTTAATTTTTTCTATTAAAGGTGAATGATGAAAAAATTCAAAGCCTTGATTTTAAATATAGAATATATAGTAACTAATATTTAATAATATCACAATATTTTTAAAATAAAGTATAAAAAAAACTTATCTCAATATATATAATAAATAAACTAAATTAACTATATATTAACTATATATAAAATAAAAGGGGTCTTAGCTTCTCTTGAAAGAAGATATTGCACCGAAATATGTGCCCATATGCTCTGATTTAAATATGTTCGAGAGAAAAGCTTGCACACGTTGACAGAAAACTTCTCGAACAAAAGGGAAGGAAATATTGCAATTGAAAACACTTCAGGGAAGTAATAACTACTTGTAAACTGTTAGTTAATACATATCCCTCAAAAGCAAAACTTAAACAAACAGCGGCAGTTCTACAACGGATCAAAAATAAATTTTATACCGATTCTCATAGAAAATAAAACGTAACGACCTTTCAATACTAGAAACGAATAGTCAACATGTTTAGGGCGGAAAATATTATGTTTTGTAGAGATGACAGCGTAGAGTAGAGTAAGCGAAGATATTCGACCGACCGGCCGAAAGAAAGAAAGACATCGATAGAAAAAAGGAAAAAGACGCGTAGCTTGAGAAGGCGTTTGTTCAACTGTATATGCCTGAAAAATGAGTTAGCATAACAACCATCCACCCAAAGTAGGCGACTCTTAATTCTAATTCATTTCATCTAGTTCTGTTTGAAGAGGAATGTGGAAATCTAGTTTCAATCTCATCTAACCCTAACAACAAAATCACCTACTATATCGCATACGCTTCCAACCAATGTACTATAAAAGGGAGAAAAGAATTGAGACCTAGCATAAGCTCTAAACCATAAACATGGCATCTAAAGTCTTCTACGTTGCACCAATGCTTCTGTTAGGAATTGTCATTTTCTTTGTTTCTACTTTTGCCGGTGCAAGCTATGAAGAAGTCATTCAGAAGCCTAACAATGTTGTGGTGAAGGGAAGCGTATTCTGTGACACCCAACTATCAGAAACCGCCTTCTTCTTACCAGGTGATAAACCCTATTCTGTTATTAAAATAATTATTCTTTATTAGTTTTGACAATGTTAGATGTATCATGTATTGTTATGATGATGGGAGGATATTGATGAAGTGGAATTGGGTGCAGGTGCCTTCGTAGCCGTGGAGTGCAGCATCATCAGAAACAGGAAATGGAAGAGCACCAATGAAATGGTTTCAGTTGAAGGAGAAACTAATGAAGATGGAGAGTTCAGGATGGAGCTTCCCATTATGCACAATCTTAACCCTGGGAGATCATGCTCTGTGAAACTTCTCAGAAGTACACATGAGTCATGCAACATCCCCTCAATCGCTGAATCAACCCAACTCATCCTACTATCCTCAGATTCTAGTGGAATTCAAACCTATGCGTCTACTCCATTATCATATCGTCAATCCGAACAAGTCATCATTACATCAATCCCTCATCGTAAAGTCTTGCAAGTTTCATCCTCTCTACCTCCTCTACCTAGCATTCCCCCACTACCTAAGGTTTATCTTCCTCCTCTTCCTAGCATCCCTCCTCTACCCAAATTAAGTGTCCCTCCACTCCCTAGTATTCCAAATGTTGTTGCCCCTCCTCTTCCTAAATTAAGCTTTCCTCCTTTTCCAAATGCGCCCTCTTTCCCTAAGTTGAGTGTTCCTCCTTTGCCAAGTGTACCTTCTTTACCAAAGTTGAGTACTCCTCCTCTTCCTAGTGTGTCCCCGCTCCCCAAATTAAGCGTCCCCCCTCTTCCTAATACACCTCTACCAAATTTGAGTGTTCCTCCTTTACCAAGTGCACCTGCTCTTCCAAAGTTGAGTGTTCCTCCCCTTCCTAGTGTATCCCCTCTTCCCAAATTAAGTGTCCCTCCTCTTCCTAGTACACCTCTTCCAAATTTGAGTGTTCCTCCTCTCAATATTCCTAATCCTCCACCCGTACCCAAAATTAGTTTCCCCCCTCTACCTTCTTTCACACAACCTCCACTATCTCCCTTTAAATTTCCACCATTTCCCTTCTTCACCCCACCTCCCCCTTCTACTTAAGATGAGGTTAGCTCAACTTATCGAACTATTTCCATTCCCATGAACACATATTTATCATACCCTGATGTGGCTAGCACATAGCTCATATGTTATGTATACGCATGCTTTGATATTTGCATGATGATTTGATTTTCCATTTCACTTCACTTGTTATTTGTTTGAAAAGATTGATGACATTCATTGTATTTCATTGTATTCATCATAGAGAATGATGGCATTCATTGTATTCCGTTATGTATTTTTCAGAGAGAATGATGACATTCATTGTATTCCATTATGTATTTTTCACGGCTTTATGCGATATAATAAATTCTAGCACTCATTTATTATTTTGACGAGTCCTGAATACTTATAGTGGTATATTACACAGTGTATGGATTTCATTCATAGTTATATGTGGCCTCTCTTGGAAGTGAAAGATTCGACCACGGAATTATTATATTCTTTCTCTATAATTTTGTTTGTAGTTTCTCATTAAGAATCAAGAATCTCTCAAAATTTAATCTCTATTTATTTTGGATATTTAAATTTTAAATTTAAATGTATCTATATATTGATAATATATAATATCTTATTGAAATATTTGTACATAAGTTTTTAAAAATAAAATTTGAAATTTTTAAGATGTTATCTACAACTTGTTGATGTGTTTTCTACATACCCTACTAATATAAGTATGTGTTGCCACTCTTCAAAGAAATAAATTCTTTGAAAGCTTTGATTTACCAATCTTTAAGCTATTATTGTATCTTTACCAAGGAGAGCTATAAATTGACACATAAGAAATTTTTTGGCAATCATTTTCTAATTAATTATTATTTTGATTAATTACATTTAACATTATGATTCTTTTCCTTAAAAAAAATTATCCATACATGAATGAAAAATGTCACTAGATTGTAATATCTAACTAAACCCATAAAAAACATATAGAATAAACTTGTAATCTAAACATAACCTACATATCTTATCCTAAATTGTATTATATTAATAGAAAAATAAAATATAGATTATAACTCCATCACACCGTACATTACTGAGTTCCCCAAATTCTTTAAAAAATAAGTTATGAAGAGATAAACTTCACACAACTTAAAACATGATTGGTATAATTATTTAAGAAAATAATTTTAAAAGTATCTTGATTTTTACTAGACCATAAATGTAAACACAAATAGCACTAATATTTAGTGATGATTAAAAATGTGCTTCCTTTGTATTAGAGAGAATCTATGATATTTCTCCTACTAATTTAATGTTTCCTAGAATTACAACAATCCTTCATTGATCCTAAACTGCTATCAACTAGTCAAAATAAACATTGAATGTACATATTATTTGATTATTCAAAATAAACATTGTTAGAAAGAAAAGTGAGGGATCATAAACTAGAGTTCTATGCCCCAAGTATTCTCTATGTGTTGCATTTATACCCCGTACTCATTAGCACGAGAGGAAATAGATGTTATGCTATTATGTTGAATTGAGAAAGATATTTGAAAAACTTATGATAGAAATCACATGTTAGTCTATAACATCAAAGGTTGGGAGGGAACTATATCATTTTGACAAGGATGCAAAGAAAAAAGAGCTAGGTTAGGAAAGTACTTCTTCCCACCCTACATTGGGGAAGAGTAGTTATTGTTGTGTTTTCATTGTATCAAATTGTGTTTCGTGGTTGTTTTACTGCTTATCTTTAAATTGTTCATGGAGAATGGTTATTATGGAGGCTATATTTCCCCCATCAAGTATAGTTGTTATTGGCATTACTTTGAAGTTGTTGATAGTCGAAACTCAATTGTTTGGAAGAGGATAGGTCCACCAAGATAATATGATGATCAATAATATATCATATTGTATCATCCTAAAAATTTAGCACCCATAATTGGAGGCTCTAAGACATATAAGACCCTATTTTGGTGATTTTGAGGTCCAAATATTCGTTATGCTCGATCACAGCAACCTGAATTTTCTCTACCCTTCCCCAACATCCACAATAAATTTGAGCTTGTTCTACCTAAGACAAGTCAACTTTTCTTTGGGGACAATTTGACTAGCCGACTTGTCCTTAGCTTTTTAAACTCAGATTTGGCCTGGGGCCCGATGGTAGGGTTTTCCGCAGAGGTTTAGATTTATGATCAGCCTTGACTTTATTTGAATCCCAAAATAGAGTATAAAAGGATATTCTCTCCCCTCATTTGACATAACACAATAAGATATTTAAGTGAAAGCTATCCATGTGAAAACTATCATCAAGCATTCAAGTTGTGCAATTGAGGATTTGGATTCAAAATTTGAAGGTAAGCATCCAATTCAAGATCTCCAAGTCTCTATGTCTTCAAGATCCATTCAAGCAAAGGCAATCTTCTCCAATTGATGCAATTTTCTCTCCCATAATGGCCAAGTAGAGGAACTCACAATCAAGCAAGAACATCCATACATCCATCTCTCTCTCTCCTTCTTCATGTGGTTATCAAGCATATCAACATTCAAGAGCTAGAAATGGTAATCATAAATCCATGTATTTTTTAAGGCATCCTTGATCCTATTAGATGTTGTTGATGCATTTAATATGTTTAATCACTACACAACATCATTATCTTGTTGAATATTGTTTATTAATGTTTTTTTCATTCATGTTTTGTCACTGATGTCAACATACATTTTTATGAAGAGAACAAACTAGTTATTACAGTGTACAGATACTGTACAGATGATTCAGAATGAGTGAACACAAGTTTGTGTATAGGGAAGTGTTGTGATCTTATATCTAAGATTGCATGCTATAATATTTCAGATTGGTTGAGTTACAGAAGATTTGGTAAAGACTAGTTTTTGGACTGTGACAATGGAAGTTGACAAAGTAAGTCTTTGTGTTTTGAGTGTATCTTACAAACGATGTGGATTCAATGTATGCGAGCTTAAGGGATGACAGATAATGTATTGAGGAATGTTCATTGATCTTATCAAGTTGTGGAAAGTGTAAAGACTTCAATTGTGGTGTGTGTTCTGGAGGAGACCTATTTGGGGCAAACTTCAAAGTTGTAGCATGTATTATGGAGAGCGAGCATGGATTACAGATGTTGGACCTTAATTGCTGAAATATAATTATTGTATAATTTTTATAGATATCATGTGTATCTTAGCAAGGGGTTATGTAATTACTTGTATATTAGGAAATCCTAATTGTCCATCCTGAATCATTTTATTGTAATAGGGTATATATGTAAGATATTTTCTTTTGAAAAGATAGGTAGAGTGAAAAGAATTGAAAAAGAGGATTGTGAAAGCTACGAGCTTGTATCTACTGGATGTAGAGTAGAGGATAGTTTATACCTCATTAAAATTGATCAAGCAAAGACATTTTCTATCAGACAGTTTACAAGGATTGTGTATTTCCTTCATATACACTTACATAGAGAATAGTGAATTCTAGAGGTGGACATAACCTCATTTGGGAAATGAGCCTAGGTGGTGAACCTTCACTTTCTTTGACTACTAACAAGGTATGTCCTTTAATAGGGACTGTATGTACTGTAATATTTTAATAAGCTCCTAACAAGGCTAGATCTTTTAACAAAGATACTATACTCTCAGTACATCATTTGTGGGTGCTAATTCCCACCAGGGTTTTTACCTTTAACAAGGTTTCCTCAATGTAACAAAATATTGTGTTATTGTGTTGGCATTTACTGTGTTATCATTTGATTTGGTGTAGATGTTGTTTAAATTTTAAAGCTGAATAATCTATCTCACAACTGATTCACCCCCCTCTCAGTTGTGTTAGTGGACTGTGATTCTTAACAATTGGTATCATAGCTATTGGTCCTTACAGAGAAAGCTTAACATCTTGAGGTGATCTTGGAGATGGCATTCTATAGGAAGGATAGTCCAAAATTTTATCTGAAAACTTTGACAGTTGGAAGAACAAGATGCGAACACATTTTCTATGTTTGGATATCGACTACTGGATGATCACAAAGAATGAGCTAACCATGAAGGTTGAGGATGAATTAGATAAAGAGTTACTAAAGAATAAAAGAAAACATTTTCATATAACATGGTCGCAAGGGAAGCACTGATCAAAGCACTCTCTGAAGGAGAATTTACTAAGGTAAAAGATCTGGATTCAGCACACAAAATTTGGGGAAGATTAGAAGCATTATATGAAGGAGACAAGTTTACAAAGAAATCAAAGTTACAGAACTGGAAAACAAGGATGGAGAAGTTGAAAATGAAAGATGATGAAAATATTAGGGCTTCTGTATAGAGAGTTACTGAGGGTTTGATTGGAATCATAAATTATGGAGGCACTTATGAAGAAGAAGAATTCATTACAAATATTCTTAGATCGTTGACACATGTTTACAAGACCAAAGTACTGGCTATAGAGGAGATTATACCTTTGACTACAAACTCTAGCAGAGAGATTTTGATTGTAAAGCTAACTACCTTTGAAGCTACAAAGATGGGAGATTCTTTACCTAGAACTAAAATAGCAATCAAGGCATCTGCACACAAAATGACATTATCTGGAATTATGAGCACCAGCAGTGATAATGTGAAAGAAGAGCTTGGTGAGTATGATGATGAATGGGAACAGATACAAGAATAAGAAAGAAATCTAGATGAGATTGTTTCCTGGTCGCTAGAAGAGAAAAGAGATAGAGGTAAGGGTAAGTTTGAAGGAAAGTTACCTCTGAAATATTTTTCATTCAATAAAATAGGTCACTTTGCATTTAGATGTCCTACAATAATTCCTAAGAATAAACCTAAGTTTCTCAAACCTAAGTATTCAAAAGAAAGGGAATGTTATTATGCTAGTGAAGGTGATTTTGATGATGAGGAGATTGGATTTATGGCTATCAAAGATGAAAAACCATTACATGAGGAAAGATCCTTAGTGTCACATGTTGATAAGAAATCTAAATGGGTTATAGACAATGGTTTCTCACACCATATATATGACTGGAGATAAAAATAATTTTTTTAAACTAAATAAGTATGATGGTGGTATTATGAGATTTGGAGACAATGTTCATAAGCTTATCATTGGAGTAGGATCTATTTCTTTGGATGGAAAGACTAATACTGACAATGTGCTACTTGTTGATGGACTTAAGCATAACTTGTTGAGTGTTGTAAAATTGATGGAAAAGGTTTATCAATTGAAATTTATTGATGAGAAATGTTGTATCAGAAGTAAGATAGGAAATTTGATTGCAACTGGTACTAAATATAGAGGTAATGTATTTGAGTTAAATACATCTAAAGCTTCTTGCTTTGTTACAAAGATAGATGACATTTGGTTATGGCACAGAAGGTTTTATCATGTTAATTTTGATAATATTATGAAGGCAAGTGTGGCTAATGTAGTGAGAGACCTACCTAAAATTGTAAAACCATCTAACACTATGTATAGAGAATATGTTATGGGAAAGTAGACTAGAAGCAATTATAAGAGAAAATCATATTCAGCAAAAGGAAAGTTGGATCTGGTACATACAGACTTATGTGGACCTACAAGGGCAAAATCATACTATGGTGAAAGGTACTTTATACCTTTTTTTTTATGACTTCTCTAGAATGATGTGGATTACTTACTTGAGAGAGAAATCGGAATCATTTGAAAAATTCAAGTTATTCAAAGAAAAAGTAGAGAATGAATCAAACTTAAAGATAAAATGTTTAAGATCAAACAGAGGTGGGGAGTCTACTTCAGATCATTTCAATTCATATTATGAAGAACATGGAACACATAGACAAACATATGCTCCTAGGACTCCACAGCAAAATGGGATAGCAAAGCAAAGAAATAGAACAATATTGGATGCTGGTAGAACAATGTTGCTAGAAGGAAATGTATCTCATGTACATTGGAAAGAAATTATTGGGACAATTGTATACACATTGAACATAATTCAAATTAGAGAAGGTACAAGTAAGACTCCTTATGAACTATGGTTTAATCATACTCCTACTATAAAATTGTTAGAATAACTGAGAGGGGGGGGTGAATCAGTTATCTAGTGTCCCAAATCAAAATGTATAATTCAAAACCATTTTTTCAATTTCTACTCATCGGTAAACAATAAAACTTTCACTGTTAGTGCTTTTACCGATTACCAATTTAATACTATAACAGTTTACCGATCAAATCTAACATGTAACATGTAAAGTATGATAACAAACAAATATCACAATCAACACATAATACAAGAGATTTAACATGGAAACCCTGTAAAGGGAAAAACCACCTAGGACCGGCAACCCAAAATTGTTCACTCTTCTGAAGTGAGGTCAGTTAAGACCCAGCCCTGTTAAAGGTTACAAACACACTGTCAGGTGTGACCTTGTTAGAGGATTTTAGACTACAAGTTATCGTCCAACCAGCATTCACTATGGGGTTGACAGGATAACAATGTTCATTCTATGAATGATACATCATAAGACTTTCAGAGTCCACTTGGTTAAGAGATTTTGACTATATACAATGGTTAAATATGTAACAGTAAATGACCTTCCTTAATACAACTTCAATTGCAGATTACAGATCAATATTTAGTCCATACAAATCCTTCTGATCAATATTTCACTTCAAATTCAATACTGTATCAACTTACTATCTGTCGGTAATTGCTCTTTGTAGCTCAGTAATTGTTCTGTAGCTTGGTTCTTACTAACCAATATGATCAGAATGCATGAAAACCTTGTTCATGCGATATTCCTGTAGTTTTTCTTCTTCTTCTGGCAACCTCATAAAGAAATTTTATTCTCTTATATAGATGAGTAAATCATTTTCTTCTCCACCATCAGATTTTGCCGCTTAACCACATTCATAGATTTTTCCACTTCAAACTTTCTCGGTACTTGTGTCAATAACACATTTGATTCTTCTCCATTAGATCTTCCCTAAATTTTGTCAGTCATTGATCTGTGTAACAAACATTATCTGTTACCTCAAAGTTATACTCTTGCCAGCTCATCAATCTTATCAGCTAAACTCATCATTTAATTCACTCTGTTTCACTCGGTTAACAAATAAATGCATCGGTGAACACTACTTAGTTAATACTGTGATCGGTATATGCTACACTCCGTCGATGTATACTAGAAATGCTTCATTTACCTACAACATTGATTTGTGTCTTTTAGCTCTATACTTCATCATAGATGAATGCAACATAATAAAGTCAATATCATCAAGTCATAGACTCATCAACAAGTTACTCAATGTGTTCCTTATCCTCATCTGTCATGTACATCTTTCCTCATGTAGATTTATCTATTCTTCATCTCTTTTTCACTTTTCCTCAGATGTCTCAGTATAGTAACTTACAAGATAAGTGTTGTCAAGCTAGTTGACATCAATGACAACATAATACTGATTTAATCATATTACATATCTAATCAAAAACTCCTCAGTGATCTTGCAATCACAGATTCTTCAATCAGATTCCAAATCAGTTGTACAAAATTTCTTTATGAGGTTGCCAGAAGAAGAAGAAAAACTGCAAGAATGTCGTGTGAACAAGATTTTCATGCATTTTGATCATACTGGTTAGTAAGAACCGAGCTACAAAACAACTACCGAGCTACAAAGAGCAATTACCGACAGACAGTAAGTTGATACAATATTGAATCTGAAGTGAAATATTGATCAGAAGGATTTGTATGGACTAAATATTGATCTGTAATCTACAATTGAAGAAATGGTTTTGAATTATACTTTGTTTCTATTGATTCCTTTGTTTTTGTAGACTGTGCCTCTGGTTGGTTAGGCTCATGTGTATCTGCAGGTTGCTCAGGTGCTTGAATCTCAATTGTATCTTTGGTTGGCTTAGGATGAGAGACATCAGGTTGTACTTGTGAAATGATTTCAACTACCTCTGCAAGTACAGGTAGTTCACCTGGTAGAGATGTACACACATTGTCAGTGTTTAATGCTTCATCTTTGTATTGTATAATTATTACATCTTCATCATCCTTATCATCAAGATCACCGTTAGTGATGTCCTCAATGAGTGCATCATCATCAGTTGTCTTTTGCAAGTGGATCTTGACTTGATCCGATGCATCCTATGAAATTTTGATTTCTTCCTTTTGTTCAATGATATCAATTACCTCGGTAACTAATATACCGGTGTCTTCTATTTTCTTGCCTTTACTATCATCAATGAAAATACTTTTACCTTTTGAACTATGTCTCTTTTTAGACAGTTTCAGGAATGCTTCTTGGTCAGCTTTCTCTTCTGCTTTCAAAATTGATGTCCATAAAGAATCACATATGACATCCATATCATCTACATTCTTATCCAAGATCTGCATAGCTCTATTCTTGACTAAA
The DNA here is from genome assembly GCA_027943335.1 of Chamaecyparis obtusa. Classification (NCBI taxonomy): domain Eukaryota; kingdom Viridiplantae; phylum Streptophyta; class Pinopsida; order Cupressales; family Cupressaceae; genus Chamaecyparis; species Chamaecyparis obtusa. The sequence goes on from BSBK01005674.1 coordinate 267,384, forward strand.
AATTTGGGTTGATACCTTGTCATGTATTCACTTACCATAGCATAGCTTAACCACATTCATAGATTTTGCCGCTTCAAACTTTCTCGGTACTTGTGTCAATAAGACGTTTGATTCTTCTCCATTAGATCTTCCCTAAATTTTGTCAGTTGTTGATCTGTGTAACAAACATTATCTGTTACCTCAAATTTATACTCTTGCCAACTCATCAATCTTATCGGCTAAACTCATCACTTAATTCATTATGTTTCCCTCAATTAACAAAGAAATGTGTCGGTGAACACTACTTGGTTAATACTGCGATTGGTATACACTACACTCCATCGGTGTATACTAGAAATGCTTCATTTACTGACAACACTGATTTGTGTCTTTTAGCTCTATACTTCATCATAGATGAATGCAACATAATAAAGTCAATATCATCAAGTCATAGACTCATCAACAAGTTACTCAATGTGTTCCTTATCCTCATCTATCATGTACATCTTTCCTCATGTAGATTTCTCTGTTCTTCATCTCTTTTTCACCTTTCCTCAGATGTCTCGGTATAGTAACTTACAAGATAAGTGCTATCAAGCTAGTTGACATCAATGACAACATAATACTGATTTAATCATATTAAATATCTAATTAGCAACTCCTCGGTGATCTTGCAATCACAAATTCTTCAATCAGATTCCAAATTAGTTGTAGTCCAACATAAAATATTTTAGAATATTTGAAAGTAAATGCTATATCAAAAGAGATGATGAAATAGGGAAATTTGATGCTAGAAGTGATGAAGGAATTTTTCTTGGTTATTCTACTAAAAGAAAGGCTTACAAATGTTTTAACCTAATATTGAGAAAGATGATTGAAATTAATAATGTGAAGATAGATGAAAAGTTTTAGATACAAGAAATAATGTATGATTGTTATCAGAATACAGAAATCAAGGAAGTTGCTACTACATAAGAAGAAGAAGAAGATATTGAGATTGACTGTTAGAATGAGATTTGTGATGATGACACAAATGAAGTAACTGAGACTCCTAAGACTTTGAGGAATATTAAGAAAAACCATCCTGAAAATTAAATTATTGGTAATACAAGTCAAGGAATAATGACTAGATCAAAGATAAGAGAAGAAATTTGTTTGATTTCTCAAGTTGAACCAAAGACTACTGATGAAGCTTGTAGAGATGAATCTTGGATCAAAGCTATGCAGGAAGAGTTAGACCAGATAAAGAAAAAAACACTTGGGAATTGGTTCCTAGACCTAAAGATGAGAATGTAATAGGAAATAAGTGGGTTTTTAGAAACAAAATGAATAGAGAAGGAATTGTTGTAAGAAACAAAGCAAGACTAGTTTGCAAAGGCTATTCACAATAAGAAGGCATAGATTTTGAAGAGATATTTTCTCTTGTTGCTAGGTTGGAAGTTGTAAGACTATTTCTGGCCTATGATGCACATAAAGACTTCAAGGTATATCAAACGGATGTAAAATCTATATTTCTAAATGAGGATCTTGAAGAGGAGGTATACATACAATAACCTGATGGATTTCCTCTAACTGAAGATGAAGACATGGTTTGCAAGTTGAAGAAGGCACTGTATGGAACGAAGCAAGCATCAAGGGCTTAGTATGCAAGGTTAGACAAGTACTTACTTCATCTTGGATTTAGAAAAGGTAATGTTGACATTAATTTGTACTTAAAAACTAATCAAGATGGAATTTGTATAATAGAAGTTTTTGTTGATGATATTAGTTTTGGGGGCAATGATGAGATGTGTAAGAATTTTTCTAAAGAAATAAAGAATGAATTTGAGATGTCCATGATTGGAGAAATGAAATTATTTCTTGGACTACAAATAAATCAAAGCAAGAATGGCATTTTTATTTCTCAAACTAAGTATCTTAAAGAAATGTTGAAAAAGTTTGGAATGGAAGACTGTAAACATGTTAGTACATCCATGGTGACTCGCTATAAAATGACAAATACTAATGAGACCAAGAGTGTTTTTTAGACCAAGTATAGATTAATGATTGGAGGATTACAATATCTGACTCACTCTAGACCAGATATTGCTAATGTTGTTGGAATTGTGGTTAGATATCAGGCAGATTCTAACCAGACACACATGGTTGTTGTGAAAAGGATATTTAAATACTTGAAAGGAACACTAGAATATGGCTTATGGTATGGTAAAAATGATGACTTTGAACTTCATGCTTATACTAATGTTGATTGGGCAAAAAATATTGATGATAAAAAGAGTACTAGTGGAGGTGCATTTTTCCTTGGAAAAAGTTTGGTTTCTTGGTTAAGTAAAAAATAAGATTGTGTAGCTCAATCTACTGTTGAATTTGAATATGTTAATCTGCTATTAATTGCACTCAGATTGTTTGGATGAAACAAATTATGAAAGATATTGGAATAAGTTTTGTTGAACTTGTGGTTATCCATTGTGATAACACCAGTACAGTGAATATGTCAAAGAATCCTAATATGCATTCTAAAACTAAGCATATTTCTATTAAGTATCACTTTTTGAGAGACAAGGTAGCAGAGAAAGAAATAAGGTTGGAATACATTAGCACAAAGGAATAGATAGCAGACATCTTTACAAAGTTGTTGCCAAAAGATGCCTTTGAGTGTCTCAGAGGTATGCTTAGGGTGCAAGCCCCTCCTAGTGAGAATTAAATGATGCAGGCATGCATCAGTCTAGAGGTCTTCAGAGCTCTATCATTTTCTAGACTTGATGTGTGGATCTTGTATGCACCCTAAAATGGTTGCTTAGAATATGGGCCCCCATTCTTCAATTTATCAAATGATGGAATCAATTTATCAATTTCTTGAATCAATGCCTTGCAATATTTTCAATTCAAATCAATTTCCTTGATCAAATCGTAATTAATTCAATTATTTTAATATTTCCTAAGGCTTGATCATTTATCCTAAGTCTTATTTAATTAAAAGAACATGCTCCATTTTAATTAAATAAAAAAATCTTTTAATTAAATAATGGAAATCACTTTGCTAAAAATAATAAAATAAAAATAAAAAGAAAAGTGCACTTTCCAATGAGATAGAATCTTTTGACTTTTTGAAAAAGGTTTTTGCCTCTTTATCTCAACCACTCATTATTTTGCCTCTTAATCATGCCTATTGATTTTGCCTCTTGAGAATCTTGAGCACATGGATCAACCAAGATTTAATCTCCACCATTACTTATTTCATTTTGCCTCTTAATATTGACCGTCCATTCATTTCAAAAGATTCTTTATAAGGAGCCCTCTCCTTCTTATTTAAGAGATCCAGATTATAGGCATCCGGGCATCCAAATTTTAGAGATCCAAGATTTTATGTATTGTTATGCTGCAGGTTTGGAGAGCAATTTTGGAGGAGAGTTTGAGCACTTGAGCTTGAACATTGCAACTTCTCTTTTCCTATTTTCTTCTCTCATGCCTCCATGGCAATCCATTTAAATTACTTTTGCACTTGCATGTTAGATTAGATCCATATTTCATTCGTAAAATAATATTGCATGCACATATTTCCTTTCATAGATTAGTTTGATTTCATACATTGTTATCATATAGAATAGCTTCCATTTTCATTTGCATGCATATTTGATGATCATGGAGACTAGCATTCTTGCTTTTCCTCTTTGAATCTCTCATTTTATGGTGTACTTGCATGGGCACAAACTAGGTCTAAACTGAGGGCCTCCATTACAAACCTTTGCACTCCATGAATAGAGAGCTATGAGTCACCATTTGAGACCTCATTCTTAAGCAATCTTGGATATAATGACTCATAAAAGTTTGTCAACATATTATCACACATTTTTGGCACAACTATGAAGATGATATTACAAAATACAAAATATAAAATATGTGATCATTGGAAAATTACAAAATACATTTGGGTGATTTAGCACCTGGTTGATGAAGGCTAAAAAAGAAGACAGTTGATGACTTATGGCACCCTTTTCCATTGTTATCAAAGGGGGAGAAATACTATGAGAAAATCCTTATTGAATGGGCAGAGATACTATGGGGAAGAATTCACTATTTGGGATACTGAGAGAGTATTTTTTGGGTTGATGGATTTTCCCATATGTCTCCATCAATGCCAAAGGGAGAGATTGTTGGATGTTTCTGATGAATTTAATATGTTTAATCACTACACAACATCATGTTATCTTGTTGAATATTGGTTACTGATGTTATTTTCATTCACGTTTTGTCACTGATGTCAACATATATTTTTATGAAGAGAACAGACTAGTTATTACAGTGTACAAATACCGTATGGATGATTCAAAATGAGAGAACACAGGGAAGTGTTGTGATCTTATATCTAAGATCGCATGTTGTAATATTTAATATTGGTTGAGTTATAGAAGATTTGGTGAAGATTGGTTTCTAGACTATGACAGTGTAAGTTGATAAAGTAAGTCTCTCTGTTTTGAGTGTATCTTACAAATAATGTGGATTCAGTGTATGTGAGATTAAGGGATGACAGATAACATATTGAGGAATGTTCTTTGATCTTAGCAAGTCATGGGAAGCGTGATGAAGTCATTTGTGGTGTGTTTTTTGGAGGAGACCTATTTGGGGCTGACTTTAGAGTTGTAGCATGTATTATGGAGAGAGAGCATGGATTACGGATGTTGGACCTTAATTGTTGAAATATAATTATTGTATACTTGTTATAGATACTATGTTTATCTTAGCAAGGGATTATGTAATTACTTGTATATTAGGAAAGACTAATTGGCTGAGCAGAACCATTTGTTGTAATAGGGTGTATGTGTAATATCTTTTATTTTGAAAATATAGGTAGAGTGAAAAGAATCAAAAAAGAGGATTATGGAAGTTGTGAACTTGTATCTGTTGGATGTAGAGCAGAGAATAGTTTATACCTCATTGGAACTGATCAAGCAAAGATAGTTGCTATCAAACACTTCATAAGGATTGTGTATTTCCTTCATATACACTTGTGTAGTGAACAGTGAGTTCTGGAGGTGGACATAACCTTCTTTGCGCAATGAGCCTTCATTTTCTTTGACTCCTAACAAGTTTTTTCCTTTAATATGGATTGTGTACTTTAATGTTTTAATAAGCTCCTAACAGGGCTAGATCTTTTAACACAGATACTGTACTTGTACACACTAAATAGTGCACTTCTCTAAGTCATTACTTCCAAGGGAATCCATGAATGGGAAACCTTGAGAAAGTGACCTAGAGCTCCCTAAGCATGGAGTCACAAGGATGTTGATGGTTCTCTCAACTAGAGCTATTGAAGCATGCAACCTTGCTAGTAAACCACACAATGGGAGATTCAAAGAGACAAGGGAAAGAATTCCAATATCTTCAAGAATCAATAATGAAGATGCAATGCAACTATTCTAAGAATTAAAATGCAAGCTAAGCTATGGAAATGAAAGATACAAGTGTTACAAATCCTTTCTAATTAAGCTATATGAGTTAATCTAGAGCATAAAGGAAACTAAGCTAAGAAAGCATAAACATGAAGCTATGATGCAAGAAATGAAAGATGGATGTAAGAATGTCTTCAAAAAGCTCCAAAGTCTCCAATCAATCCTACAGCATAAGGTTAGTATTCAAAAGATGGATCCTAGAATGAGAAAAGAGCTCTCCTTTTAAAGGAATTGAAAAGGAATGGACCATGGAGATTAAGAGGCAAAAGATTTAATCAAGGGTGGAGCTTGAAAGAGAAGCAATCCATGTGCTTAAATATCCTCCAATGAGAAAATAAGAGTTGACTTTTATATTCATATGAGACAAAAAAGCATTTTCTTCTTTTTATAAAATAAGAATAATGTTTTATTTGTGCAACTTAGGATAAGAGGAAAAGTGGGGGATTTTTATTTAATAAAAGGGGAGGAAATTCATTTTAAATAAATAAAGACTTAGGATAAAATGGTTAGCCCAAGGCAAATAATTGAAAATGATAAAATAGGATTTGATCAAGGAAGTTGATATAATTGAAAAATGTCAATTTTTTAAAATATTGATTCAGGGATTTGATAAATTGTTGAATGGGGGCCCAAAGTCTAGGCGACCATTTTAGGGTGCATACATTTGCCCCTCTTTGACTAATGTGAGATCAATTTGGGATCACATGTAGTCAAAGAATGGAATTGAAATGTGAGATCGATTTGGGATCACAAAATAATCTAAACATGTGTTCGACGAATGGGAACATATCAGGACAAGCATAAGCATAAGCTGACAAAGATAAACTTAGAGACAAGACCAACACCTATATAGCTAGGTGATAATTAAGTCTCAAATAAGAGATAAGAATCTCAAGAAAAGCTAATTGATAAGCTAAATCAAAGATTAAAGCTGATAGGTACTGCCCCCTCTGAATCGGAATCAAAATTAGGTAGAGGAGAAATAGTAATTTGATAAACTTGATCAAGTCACTAGAAATCATAATCGAAGATGATAGGATAACCATCAAGCAGTGAAGATATGCCCTAGTTTGACTAGGTTTGACTAAAAAGGATATAGATTAAGGATGAAGTCAAACCTCAGAGAGAGATGAGATGAAAATGAATGAAAGACTAGAGGGTTGGAAGAGATGGGGATGAAGAAGTGAAGGTGCCCCAGCAAAGATCGAAGGATCAGGCCTCAAATGGTCAACCAATTGCGTAGAAGAGGGAGAAATTTTGAAATGCAACTGTAACTATCAATATTAACTCAGATTTCAATTTCGATCCCGAAAAAAGATCTAGGACATCAAAATTAGCTAGGGGTGCAATTTTTGCACAATTCTGAGGTGTTTTGAAAATTAGGTCAAAAAGTCAAAATGCTATAAAAGGGGGTAAAAAGGTCATTTTCAAATTTATTTATCTTATTGTGATTGATATAGACTCATGTTTTTGAAAATGAGCTCTTCAGGATATATATGATGATAAGATTAACCCCTTGTGATGACAGGAAAAAGGACATGATGTGAAAGACAAGGAGTGAAAGACATGATCGAGAAAAGGAAAGGTGAGCGCAGTTGACCGACAGGTCCTCAAAAGATGAAAAGAGAGCTCTCTCCATATGCAAGATGCAAAACTAACTATCATGAACCTAAAAATGCAAGCTACTATGAAAAGCGGTTTACTTGCAAGGTCACAAAGCTTTTAGACTCTAATATTCATCATCACTCATTATTGGCAGCGTCGCAAGATCATATAATACACACTAGTATAACTATGTGAATCTAAATATGATCTATAGGGTAGAAGCAAAAAGTTGAGTGCCAATTCCATGGAAGTCCGCGGCTTGAAAATTTGCGCCACTTGAAACAGGCACCCATTTTTTAAAAACGGGTGCCCGTTTTAGGCTCGGACATCCGATCCGAAATTGAAAAAGCAGGTACCCATTTTTCCAGAAACGGGCACCCATTTTTTTTCAAAACGGGTACCCGTTTCTAAAAAAAAATTTAAATTTTTTTTTTAATTTAAAATATTTTTTTAAACACATATTTTTAAATTTATGAAACGGGTGCCCATTTTTTGAATTTAAATAACAGGTGCCCGTTTCTTAAAATATGCACGCGGGAGTTTTCACTTTGCCTTAGTTTTTGGTTTGGGATAGGTTTGGTGAGACCAAGCCTATGTCTTAGCCTCCAAAATTTTGGCTAAGGCATTGGAATAAAAATTTTAAGGCTTACCATAATTTTTTGAAGCCCTTCTGGATCGATTTTTTTGACAAAACAAAAACCCATTAAAGATCTCACTATCATGATTCTAAAAATATAAATTTCATAATAATATGGTTATTTTTACTATTTTTACATTATTTATTAGTTGATAGTGGTACATAAACGTAAAATAGTGAGACTCACTAAAACTTTAATAACTTTTTAATTTTTAAGTATTTTTAAAAATAAATTATATGTCATCAATCTAGATTCAATTCTTTTGAATTTAAAAAAAAAGAATTTTTGAAAAAAAGAAAAATTATATTAAATTATGGTGGCCATACACGAGAGGTTTGAAAAATAAGCTTTATTGTTAATTAAAAATTAATAAAAAATAATTTACAAAACAAAAAAATAAGAAAAAATATTCTCATCAATATTCTATGTCTTAGGTATCTTCCCTAAAAAGGATTTAAAAAAATTCATTTATTTGTGTCAAAATATGGTGGTCGTACACGGATGTGGTATGGTCCTGAAACGGGCATTTTGAAAAAGTGGTTTTCAAATATGCCTATCAAAATATAATTTATACCATGTGGGTATTAAAATAAATTATATATTTGAAAAGTAGACTCCAAGTACTACAATTTCTATTAGTGAATTTTTTTGAGATTCAATCTCTAAGTGCCTCAAATTTTGAGATCAATTCAGATAAATTTTGAAAAATAGGAAAAACACTTCCACTTTTTACAAAAAATTGGCACCCAACTTCTTGCAACCACCCTATATCAAATAGATATGTGGGAATCCAACCTAGGCATCAAAGACACGTAGGTCACGATGACTAGTGTAGTGAGATTTCCTAAGTTTAGTATAGCAAGATTATACTCGCATCGAGACACAAGGAAAGTCAAGATGGCTATAAGTATGCACTTGTGAAACAATCAAGGATAAATACCTTGTAGATCCCAATGTCAAGTGGAACAAGCATAAATGCTAATGACAGTTAGGACCAACAAAATATACCCACAAGCAGAAAAAGCAATAAAACATGTCCTCATGCCCCCAGTCTTCTAGCTCAGCATCATCAAAAACTATTAGGGAGAGAACACTCATCAAAGAAATCATCATAGATAGCACACAAAGAAATAAAGTCAAACAAGTCTCAGCAAATCGAGTGTTTAAGTGCGTGTGTGTAGGTCATAGAGTCAAACTTTGAGTATCACATCTACCAGTGAGAGAATATCATATCATGCTAGCCTACAGGTAGGATATCTGATAAGTGTTGAGAAACACTGGATGCTAGGGGAAGTGTTGAAAAACACAATTGGGGTAAGGTGACTAATTTTTGGGATTTTGCATTTTTTGATTTTTTGGTATTTTTGAAATATATAATTTTTTTGGAGATATATCAAACCGCCTATTGCTAGGTTTCCACTAAGATGATCATTTTTTCAGGACATTTTCTAATTTTTAGAATTTTTTAACAATATATCATTTTTTTGGATTTTTTTTCAAGATCAATAAGTATGTACAAAGGATGCTCCCAGACAGAACGGGCAGCAAACTCCCAAGAAAGATCAGATCGTGTAGTCTCAATGTCTAGCAAGGTGGAGGAAAAGAAAGATTAGCAAGTTGGTGGAAGAGATGAAAGACAAGAGAATGAAGGAGAATGAAGGGAAGAAATCCTCAAAGGCAAACTCCTCAAGAGTACCCAAGCTAGGGAAAAATTATCATGTAAAGCACATTTGGACAAGCAATGAAAGGCCAGCATAGGATAAGTCACAAAAGCATAATGCAAAAGAAGGAAAGGATGCAGTCCAAAGGAGTAGACATGTCAAGAGACTTCATAGCATCATTTTTAACTCTTTTTTATTAGATCAAGACCAAAGGGGAAAAGGATAGCGAAAGGCTAGAATGAATGGAGGAAAATAAATATGAAGGCTAAACATGAATGGAATGAAAGCAAGATTATCATAAGATAGCTCACAAGATATTCAAATGTTCATGTATAGGTCAACATTGCCAAGATCAAAGAGAGAAGACGAAATGGATGAAATATGTAGAAGAACTACGCGTGATGCCTGATTGCTAGGTTTTCATCATGGTACTTATCCAAGGTGCCACAAGGGAGTGGTTTTCACCATGGAAAAAATTTATTTCTCTTTACTTTTTCTACCAAGGCACCTATTTCCAGGTTTCCACCAAGGCAAATTTTCAATTTTTTCATTTTTCTTTTTTTATTTTTCTTTTTGAATTTTTCTATTTTTTTGAATTTTTTTTTTGGAAGAAGGCAAGCTTTTTAGATAATGCTCCTTGAAAGGATAAACCATGATATGCCAAGGATTCAAAATGATATGCTCAAAGATGTTGATAGGGAAAGGAAGATGGAAGAGAAAAATGGAGGATAAGGTTTTATGTAAAACGAGTGAGGTTGGAAGATAGGAGGAATAAGCAAATGAGGACAAAGGATAGAAGGTAGAAGGATAATGAATGGAAGGATTGTGAAAGGGTAGATGGAAAGGAAGGCAAGATCAATATCAACACACACCTTGAAGGGTGGCGAGAGGATGGAGGAAATGTGAATGAAGGAATACGTGAAGGAATATGGTGAATGGATAGCAGAGGTTGCGGTTTAGGCACATAGAATGAAAGAATGTTTTTGGAAGAAGATAAAGTGGAAGCCTTTGGAAGCTTGAATGTCAACTTCACTTGTTGCTCAACATCAAACTTTTTCAAGAAAGATTTTGGAATCCATATAGCCATAGGCTTTTCATTTCTTTTTGATGATCTAGAGAGAATATCTTTAATGATGGATTTTGGAACCCATACTTGTCTTGTAGTTTTTTTCTTAGATATCTCTTTTGACTTTATGCCTCCATGTTGATTAGAGGAGACATGGTGATCTTCTTTTTTTTATGGATTCTTGTAATGCTTATTTTTCTTGTATTGAACATTCAAGTTACTTCCAAAAGACTTGGGACTTGTGGAAGAAGGAGGATATGACTAGTTTAGATGGGTGGGTGGATAAAAAGGATTCAAGGGTATGCATCTATGTCAATCTTGAGGAAAGATAGGAGATGGAGGGATGTAAGGACCCAAAATGGATGACAAATCAGGAGAATTAGGAGGGGAAAGTGAAGGGACATAAGGACCCAAGATGGAAGGAAGACATGAAGCCCTTAGTATTGGTGGAGGAGGTCCAAGGATGGATGCGAAAGATACAAAAGGATAATCAATAAGTTCATCAGCATCTATATGACAACCAAGGATATCAGCATCCTTTAGAGTGAGCCTTAGGATTTGCAATAGGATCATGAACATCTTGAATATGAGCAACTTATTTGATAGGATTGTTCGGAGCTTGCAAAGACTTAGGAAGAGTTGGTGTTAGAATAACTGAGAGGGGGGTGAATCAGTTATCCAGTGTCCCAAAACAAAATGTATAATTCAAAACTATTTCTTCAATTTTTGCTCGTCAGTAAACACTAAATACTTTCACTGTCTATGTTTTTACTGATTACCAGTCTAATACTATAACAGTTTATCGATCAAATCTAACATGTAACATGTAAAGTATGATAACAAACAAATATCACAATCAACACATAACACAAGAGATTAAACGTCAAAACCTTGTGAAGGGAAAAACCACCTGGGACCGGCAACCCAAAATTATTCACTCTTCTGAAGTGAGGTTGGTTAAGACCCAACCCTGTTAAAGGTTACAAACACACTGTCAGGTGTGACCTTGTTAGAGGATTTTAGACTAGAAGTTATCATCCAACCAACATTCACTATGGGTTTGACAGGATAACAATGTTCATTCTATGAATGATACATCATAAGACTTTCAGAGTCCACTCAGTTAAGATATTTAAACTATATACAATGGTTAAATGTGTAACAGTAAATGACCTACCTTGATACAACTTCAATTGCAGATTACAGATCAATATTCAGTCCATACAAATCCTTATGATCAATATTTCACTTCAGATTCAATACTATATCAACTTACTATCCATAGGTAATTGCTCTTTGTAGCTCATTAACTATTCTGTAGCTCAGTTCTTACTAACCAATATGATCAGAATGCATGAAAACCTTGTTCACACGATACTCCTGTAGCTTCTCCTTCTTCCTCGACTTCTTACTAAAGAAATTGTGTTCTCTTATATAGATGAATAAATCATTTTCTTCTCCACCACTAGATTTTTCCACTTAACCACATTCATAGATTTTGCCGCTTCAAAATTTCTCAGTACTTGTGTCAATAACACGTTGTGATCTTCTCCGTTAGATCTTCCCTGAATTTTGGCAGTAGTCGATCTTTGTAACAAACATTATCTATTACCTCGATGTTATACTCTTGCCAACTCATCAATCTTATCGGCTAAACTAATCATTTAATTCATTCTGTTCCACTTGATTATCAAAGAAATGTGTCGGTGAACACAGCTTGGTTAATACTACAATCGGTGTACACTACACTCCGTCGGTGTATACTAGAAATGCTTCATTTACCGACAACACTGCTTTGTGTCTTTCAACTCTTTACTTCATCATAGATGAATGCAACATGATAAAGTCAATATCATCAAGTCATAGACTCATCAACAAGTTACTCAATGTGTTCGTTATCCTCATTTGTCATGTACATCTTTCCTCATGTAGATTTCTCTATTCTTCATCTCTTCCACCTTTCTTCAGATGTCTCGGTATAGTAACTTACAAGATAAGTACTGTCAAGCTAGTTGACATCAATGACAACATAATACTGATTTAATCATATTCCATATCTAATCAACAACTTCTCAGTGATCTTGCAATCATAGATTCTTTAATCAGATTCCAAATCAGTTATAGTCTAACAATCTCTCCCTTTGGCATTGATGCCAACTCAAGTAATATGAAATGTACCATACACATACCAAACATACATTCTACAACTTTGTGAATAAATGTTGTAAGTCAAATAGACTTAATATGTTTAATCACTACGTTACGGAACTAGCATTAAATAATATAGCTTTACCATTCTATAGTTGTGATCATTTCAGTTCTCCTATTCTTGCTTCTGTTCTCTGTAACTGATCTTCAATACTCTATTGCATTCAAATTGTCTCTCCCTTAGATAATTCTCATCGGTGCTTGTTCCTTTTCATTTTATCTCTCCCTTTTTCATTTCATATTGTTTATCTCTCCCTTTGATAGCAATGCCAAACAAACAAACAAACAATCAGCTCTATAGTAGCCAAGTAACTCTCTAGTGTCCTATGCTTCCTCTGTATCTCTATATACTGATACTCCAATCGATTCAAGTTCTCAAACTTAATCACAACCTTGAACATGATTCAAAGTGTGAACTATGCTACATCAACATGAATAATCTTCTGATAAAAGTAGGCTTATGCAACAACCAGATCACCTTAGTGACCGATAGATAGGGGACGGACCCCAAATCTAGTCCTAAAGTATTCAAATGTGCCCTTCGATAGGGGCTTTGTAAAAATATCTACAAGTTGTTCTTTAGATGTAACAAATTCTAGTTTAACTTTCTTCTCTTGTACTTGTTCTCTTAAGTAATGATACTTAATAGATATATGCTTTGTCTTAGAGTGCATCACAGGATTCTTTGAAATATTAATAGCACTAGTGTTGTCATAGTATATAATCACCGAGTCAATGATTACCTCATTCATTCCTTCCAACACTTGTTTGATATATGCAATGTTTGAGCAGTTAGTAGCAGCAGCAACATATTCTGCTTCAGCTATAGACTGAGAAATACAAGCATGTTTTTTACTTGTCCAAGTTACAAGTCTTTCACCAAAGAAAAATGCTCCTCCGATGGTGCTTTTTCTATCATCCACATTTCCAGCCCAATCAGAATCGGTGTAAACTTTCAGTTCAAACTTCCCTTCCTTAGGATACCATAATCCATAATTCTCTATTTTCTTCAGGTATCTTTAGATCCTTTTTGTAGCTATCATGTGTGATTCTCTAGGATTAGCAAACAAACTTGCAACAATTCCCATAGCATATGCTATATTTGGTCTACTGTGAACTATGTACATTAACTTACCAATCATGGATCGGTAAAGTGTCTAATTTACCTCGGTAGTTTCATCCTCCTTTTTCAATTTTCATCCAGTAGCCATCGGTGTCCCCACAGGTTTAGAATCTTCCATGCCAAATGTCTTCAGTACTTCCTTTATGTAGTTAGATTATGTGATGAATATCCCATCACTCTGTTGAATCACTTGTAGTCCAAGAAAAAACTTAATGTCTCCAAACATAGACATTTCAAATTCCTTTTGCATTTCATCAGCAAATTCTTTCTAGACAAGATCTGAGCCTCCAAAGATAATATCATCAAAAAATATTTTAGCAATGATAATAGTATCATCAGTATTACCTTTCACATTCAAATTATTGTTTTCACTTGTTCTAAGAAATCCAATACTTAACAAGTAAGTATGCAATCTTTCATACCATGCTCTCGGTGTTTGCTTCAATCCATATAATGCTTTATGTAATCTACATACCATGTCTTTATTGTCAGGATCAACAAATCCTTTAGGTTGTTCAATGTAGACTTCTTCTTCAAGTATACCATTCAAAAATGTTGACTTCACATCCATTTGATAGACTTTGAATTTCTTATGTGCAGCATATGCAAGTAGCATTCTAACTCCTTCTAATATAGCAATCGGTGCAAATGTCTCACCATAGTCAATGCCTTCTTCTTGTGCATATCCCTTGCATACTAATCTAGCTTTATTTCTTGTGACTTCACCATTTTCATTCAATTTGTTTTTGTATATCCACTTAGTGCCGATAACATCCTTATGTTTTGGTCGGGGTACTAAGGACCAGGTTTTTTTCTTTTCTATATGCTCTATTTCCTCCTTCATTGCATTAACCCATTCTTCATTCTCTAATGCTACTTTCATAGTTTTAGGTTCAAATTCACAAATTAAACATGTACCTTGTCTTGTTTTGCTTTTAGTTTGCATTCCAACATGTCTGTCTCCAATGATTTGTGTTTCAGGATGATGTCTCCTTACAAAACTAGCAAAAACTTGATTTCTCCTTTCTTGTTCATCCTGGTTAGGGTCATTTTCTTGCTCGATAGCTCCATCTTGTTCCTCAGTTTGTGGTGCCTATTGTCCTGCATTGTTTCTTTGCTAACCGCTTGTCACTGCTTGCGATGTCAGTAGATACTCTAGATATTCAATGTAAGTAAATCTACCATAGTCTTCTAGTTCCTTTATACTTTCCTCTATGTACTTATCATCAAACTTATCAACACAAACATTAGTACTTTCAATTATCTTATTTGTAACCTTATTCAAACATTTATATGCTTTAGTTGTAGTGGAATATCCCAGAAATATTCCTTCATCTCCTTTAGAATCAAATTTGCCATTTCTCTCATCTTTCAAAATAAAGCATTTACTTCCAAAAATTTTGAAATAACTTATAGTACGTTTGTGTCCAAACCATAGTTCATAAGGTGTTTGATGGATTCCTTCTTCAGTTGTACTCAATTAAGAACATACACAGCTATACTGACAGCTTCCCTCCAATATTTTTGAGCAACATTCTTCTGTATCATCAAAGTTCTAGCACAGTCAATTATAGACCTATTTCTCCTTTCAGCAATGCCATTTTTCTGAGGCATCCTCGGTGCAGATACCTTCCTTTTGATTGCACGCTCATTACAAAAATTAGTAAATTCATCAGAGATAAACTCACCTCCTCTATCAAATCTTAAACATTTTATTTCCTTTCCAATTTTTTTCTCTACCTTAGCTTTATACCACTTAAACATTTTGAAAGCTTCAGATTTCTCTTTCAGGAACATAATAGTCATCAGTCTAGTATAGTCATCAACAAAAAGAATAAAGTATCTATCACCAAAATAGCTCTGAGTTCTCATAGGACCACATAGGTCAGTATGAACCAACTCAAGTATCTTCTTTGTTGAATAGTCTTTTCTTTTAAAACTAGACTTAGTCATCTTACTTTTCTGACATTCATGGCACATGGCATGATCAGGTTTTGTCAAGTTAGGCAATCATGTAACTCTTTTCTTTCTACTAATCTTGATCATGTTGTTAAATTTCACATGGCATAACCTTCTGTGCCACAACCAAACATCTTCATCCTTTATTAACAAACAAGAAGACTGATCCATATCAAGATAGAATAGATTACCTCTAGATTATGTACCAGTTATGACAAGTCTTCCTCCATCATCATAGATCTTCACCTTTCTTCTCATCGGTTAACACTAAATACTTTCACTGTCTGTGCTTTTACCGATTACCAGTCTAATACTATAACAGTTTACCAATCAAATCTAACATGTAATATGTAAAGTATGATAACAAACAAATATCACAATCAACACATAACATGAGATTTAACGTGGAAAGCTTGTAAAGGGAAAAACCACCTAGGACCAGCAACCCAAAATTGTTCACTCTTCTAAAGTGAGGTCGGTTAAGACCCAACCCTGTTAAAGGTTACAAACACACTGTTAGGTGTGACCTTGTTAGAGGATTTTAGACTAGAAGTTATCATCCAACCAATATTCACTATGGGGTTGACAGGATAACAATGTTCATTCTATGAATGATACATCATAAGACTTTTAGAGTCCACTCGGGTAAGAGATTTAAACTATATACAATGGTTAAATGTGTAACAGTAAATGACCTACCTTGATACAACTTCAATTGCAGATTACAGATCAATACTCAGTCCATACAAATCTTTCTGATCAATATTTCACTTCAAATTCAATACGATATCAACTTACTGTCTGTCAGTAATTGCTCTCTGTAGCTCAGTAATTGTTCTGCAGCTCAGTTCTTACTAACCAGTATGATCAGAATGCATGAAAACCTTGTTCACGTGATATTCCTGCAGCTTCTCCTTCTTCCTCAGCTTCTTACTAAAGAAATTATGTTCTCTTATATAGATGAGTAAATCATTTTCTTCTCCACCATCAGATTTTGCCGCTTAACCTCATTCATAGATTTTGCCTTCAAACTTTCTCGGTACTTGTGTCAATAACATGTTTCAATCTTCTCCGTTAGATCTTCCCTAAATTTTGTCAGTCATCGATCTTTGTAACAAACATTATCTGTTACCTCGATGTTATACTCTTGCCAGCTCATCAATCTTATTGGCTAAACTAATCATTTAATTCATTTTGTTCTGCTTGGTTAACAAAGAAATATGTCAGTGAACACAGCTCGGTTAATACTGCGATCAATATACACTACACTTCGTCGGTGTATACTAGAAATGCTTCATTTACCGACAACACTGCTTTGTGTCTTTCAACTCTTTACTCCATCATAGATGAATGCAACATGATAAAGTCAATATCATCAAGTCATAGACTCATTAGCAAGTTACTCAATGTGTTCCTTATCCTGATCTATCATGTACATCTTTCCTCATGTAGATTTCTTTGTTCTTCATCTCTTCCACCTTTCTTCAGATGTCTCGGTATAGTAACTTACAAGATAAGTACTGCCAAGCTAGTTGACATCAATGACAACATTATACTAATTTAATCATATTCCATATCTAATCAGCAACTTCTTAGTGATCTTGCAATCACAAATTCTTTAATCAGATTCCAAATCAGTTGTAGTCCAACAATCTCTCCCTTTGGCATTGATGGCAACTCAAGTAATATGAAATGTACCATACACATACCAAACATGCATTCTACAACTTTGTGAATAAATTTTGTAAGTCGAATAGACTTGATATGTTTAATCACTACATTACTAAACCAGCATTAAATAATATAGCTTTACCATTTTGCAATTGTGATCATTTCAGTTCTCATGTTCCTGCTTCTGTTCTCTGTAACTGATCTTCAATACTCTGTCTCATCCAGATTGTCTCTCCCTTAGATAATTCTCGTCAGTGCTTGTTCCTTTTCATTTTATCTCTCCCTTTTTCATTTCAGTTGTAGTCCAACAGTTGGAAGGAGAAGCGAACATGGAGTGATAGAACAAGAAGATGAAAGACTTTGATCTTGACAAGGAGCTTTGGATAGCATAAACTTATCATTTTTCTCTTGATTTTCAATAGGCTCAACATTGGAAGTAGTAGCTTGATCTTTCTTAGGAGAAGATTGAAAATATGGTGGAATGGATGAGAAAGAGTGTAGAGGATCAAAAGAACCATGAAATGGATGAGAGACATCATGAAAAGGATTGGATGACATGGAGGGTTCTTGATCTTGATCTTTCTTTATGTTTTTTTCTTTATCATTTTTAAAGTCCTCTTGACATGGTGCCACTTCTAAGGACAAGGAAGCATGTTGGAACTATATGGAAGACTTTGGAAGAGATAGTGAAGGACTAGTTGAAGTAGGCATTGTAGCACATAAAAGCTTAGGCTCTTTAGGTTTAGCATTATTGAAAGTATTTACAGCCTGTGTGTGTGAGTTTGTGACCTACAACACAACACTTCAATAGGATAATAACATCACTTGTTAGAGGAAAATGAAGATTCAATTGAAAATGCTAACAAGAAAAAGCATCCTATTGCTCTCTAATTAATGTGAGTATGAAATAGGGGTTAGTTGTTCTCAGATTTAACCCTTAAAATAGTGACAATATACACTAAAATGAGAGATTCAAAGTGCATGTAAACAACTTAAATGAGAGCATGAAATCCTAATTTCTTCCATTAAAACCCAAATTGAAGTGTTTTCTACTTAATAAAAGCTTGAAATCATGGAAAACGACTATCAATCCAAGCATTAGCTCACAAATTCTCCAAAGCATGAGAGTTCATAATCATGGATCATGAAGCCTCAAATCCATGAGCAAATGAGAGTCTAAACATTAAGATTTGGAAGCAATTAGCAATGTGTCAAAGAAGCCTTTCAAAAACCTAAAGGAGCTAGAAGAAGAAGGAAAGCCTTTGAAAGCTCTCTTTTATAAGATTTGGAAGGGAATCAGCGGTCAAGATGCATCCATGAGGAGTGGCTAAGATGTATCTTGGCTTGATCCTTGATCCATGTGCAAGCCTCCTTGTTTTAAGTTGTGTTTGTTGTGTTTTTTTTATTTAGGAGATATTTATGCATTTTTCATAATTAATAACTCTAGCTTTTGCTTTTGATGGGGTTTAAGTAATTAAATAGGCCTAGACTTAATAACCTTGATTTTTGCTTGAACTTTAGTGATAAATGCTTGATTTAGAAATTGATGGGGTTTAATGAATTTTTGAGAATTTATACTAATAATCAGAGATCAAATTAGCATAATTAAGGTTACATACCAAATTAAGGGCAAATAGGGCCTTAAGTTTTGTTAGCCCAATTTTAGGTGATTACATTTGCCCCTCTTTGAATTGCTTTGCGAATAGAACAGGAATTCAAAGAAAATCTTAATCAAAGCTTGATTCAGGAGGTTTACAGAGTAGTGAGAACTACTTTGAAATTGAGAATTCTGAGCTTGATTGAATGCAAATTGACAATACCGATTCTGAGCTTGATTGAACAAAAATCGATAAAAGAATTCCGAGCTTGATCAAATGAATTCTTGCTTGATTTAGAAACTATCAATTCTGAGCTTGATTGAATGCAAATTGACAATACCGATTCTGAGCTTGATTGAACGAAAACTGATAAAAGAATTCTGAGCTTGATTGAACGAATTCTTGCTTGATTTAGAAACTATCAATTCTGAGCTTGATTGAACAGGAATTGACAATACCAACTCCAAGCTTGATTGAACGAAGGTCAATATGAGATTTGAAAAGAATTTTCAGTTGAAATTAATAGTCTCAACTTGATTGAAGAGAACTGTTATGCCTCTGGTGTTGAAAAATTTGATTCAAAGCATTAAACTTTGGTATGATTATGCCCCCTCGAGACTGAAAGTGGAACGAATTGGAATAAACTGATTAGGGTCAAGCATTACAATGATTGAATTGACCTCAGGTCAAGCATAGATCAATTAGAAAGAATTTTCAGGCTGTTTAGATCGATTAAAGTGCCCTAGAAGCACTGTTTGACCAAGTTTGACCAAGAATTTGAGAAAATTAACCAAGCTTGACTTGTGTTGAAGTGATATCTCAGCATATAAATCTGATTTGCCTTGCCCACTACATCAGTTTCACACCATTTTGCCCATGTTTGACCGTGCTTTGACCATTTTGACTTGTGCCCATTTTTTAATATTAACCTTGCTGTGTAACTCTATTTTTATGGCATTGAGCTGATAACAATCACTTGTTTCAATTTCAGTCTTGAGATGAGGCCTTTGTGATGTCTAATGAAGAAAGTCCCTTAAGGCCCCAGGGCTCTCGGGAGGCTTAAATAGGCCAAAAATTGACTTTTTACTATTCATTTTCACTTTTACCCCTTAGAAATTCATGGAGCTCTGAGTAGACATGGTGTTCCCCACATCGATTTGAGAGGGCTAGACAACATGACCGCCCGAGGCATTATGAGGCACTTGTGAGTATTTGATAAATGAACCTTTTCAATTTGAAAATTTTCAATTTCACGCATTTCCATGCATTTTATAGGCCAATTAGTGTTGTGTCACAACCCGTATATGAGATCACATCGTGTCAAACCCATGTCACCTCCCAGATTCTAGATCACATCTGGTATTTCTTGGATCGCACCCCAGCAAGTCGCATCTAGCAAAATTCAAATGTTTTTAGTCAAAGTTTAGGACAGGTTCGCATCTGGTATACCGGAATGCACCTCGTATTTCATGGATCACACCCCGTATTTCTTGGGTCATACTTGGTTTTAGGGTCACATACGGGGTTTCTTGAATCACATCTGGTATTTTAGAATCACATCCAATTTTTTTGATTTTTCAGTGCAGTTAACTTGTCTTTCTAATCTTTTTGAGCATTTTTGCATCAACTGCCTTTGGTCTAACTCTGACATAGTGCCCCTATTTTTTGTTGTGTAGGTTGAGTTCCCAATTGTATCCTTTAGATCACCATGACTAGCCCAGGTGTTGGCTCTTTGGGATTAGTTGACTGATGTTGAGCAGTAGATCGTACGACGTTGCGGTTTATGGAGCTTAGCCGATTTACCTCACATTCAGGTAAATCAAGGTCTTCTCATAACACTGGTGGAGTGATGGCATTCAAAGCACAACACCTTCCATTTACCAACTGGTGAGATGACGGTCACCCCTAAGGACATGTGAAGGATTCTGAATGTATACGTGATGGGACACCGCATTGAGTACGAGGCCTCTGGACCTGCAGTGATTGCTGATGCGAGGAGGCTATTAAGGGATGATATTATTGATGGTCGTTATCTAAGTTGGGACCATATGGTCACCAACTATGCCCCTCTGCCTATATACCTAGCTGGTTTGATAGGAGGCATGGTTTTATGTGCAGCTGGTCTCGTGTGATAGGGCAGATGATTCAGAGTCCTGGGAGGTATGCCTGGCGTAGCTGCATACTAGCTCACTTGTATCATGAGTTACATGAGGTGGTTTATCAGTATTCTTGCTCCATGACTGTAGGGAGTGTTGTATTACAGATCTAGGCATGAGAGCACATCCCTGTGACTCACCCGATTGTTGATAGGCACCGCGATGCCGGGTTGCCATATATTTATATGTATGCAGGATTCATTCAGTAGCCCCACCTAGGCAAGTTAGAGTACTGGTGCCGTCTATTGGATGATGTGACTAAGGTAGAGTGGTGACCATACCGTGATTGTGAGGCTTGGCCCTCCGATGTCAGGCAGATGCCCTTTTTCTTTCAGAGTCGATACCTAGTCGGGCGGACCCACTATGTGATTGAGTGGTTTCTAGTTACTCAAGTCTACCGTCAGTATGGACGTGTACAAGGCATGTCACAGGAGACTTGCAAATATGCATGCATCAGGAGTGAGGAGGCTCAGTGGGGAGCTAGATTAGTATATGAGATAGCCATTCATGAGATTACACAGATGCGGGCTGTAGCTTGGGACTATTAGGTTGGTGTCTATGATGCTGGGGTGACAGATGAGTATCATACCCATTACATGAGGTATCCTTATCCTCGATTCACTGCTCCCAAGGATGTTGTTCCACGTATTGAGGATGCTCTTGATTACGATCCTGAGGATGATGTTGTTGGGTGAGCTCACGGTGGACGCGGTGGGAGAGATGGAGGTAGAGGTGCCGACAGAGGGGGAGGAGATGGAGGAGATGGAGGAGATGGAGGAGATGATAGAGGTGGTGGAGGTGGAGCAGTGGGTGGAAGCCGGTGGTGGGCCTCAAGAGGTGACACTAGTCATTGTCAGTAGAGAGTATGGGTCACCCCTCCCCAGAGAGACATAGGACTGTTATTGCATAGAGACCAGAATGCACAACGACTTGCTGGAGGAGATTAGGATCAATGAAAGACACGGCAGGATCCTCCAGTAGGTGGTGATGGTGACAGACTTTCACAGTGTGAGCAGGAGAGAGCAGCATTGAGGTTATAGGTGGCTACCCTCACGGCACAATTATCAGAGAGGGACTCATAACTAGCACAGGTTTGAGCTGAGAGGGATACACAGATAGCCTAGCTAAGAGGTGACAGGGATACTCAGTTGGCACAGTTGAGAGCTGAGAGGGATAGGTATGCTCATACAGCCACCCATCAGGGACAGCGGGCCACATATTACTTCACCTTGTATTGTGTTGTGGTTCCTACCGCACAGAGAGCTCCATTATATTCAGTCATTGCTCAGTAGTCAGAGGGGGCCATGCCACCACCACCACCACATCATAGAGTGGATGCACCCCCTCCTGATCCTCCTATAGAGGACGAGGGGGCCAGTGGAACATAGACTCCTTATGTTGTACTTTTGGACATCTCGTATATCATGACATATCCTGTATATGTACCATTTGTTGTATCATTTGTACTGTCATATCTCCTGGACTCTATTTCATGCTTTTGATACTTTGTTTCATGCTTTGATATGTTAATACTTTGATTCATTGGTGACCTCTGATAGATACCCTTGCTCATGGACATTTTTTATTATATATTGATGCTCGTACTAATTCCGCCATTGGTATTCTTTATCTGATGTGTCTCATCTTTCATGCTTTCAATTTCTGCACATGTGATATATGATGTTTGTCTTATGCTTGAGACTTTTGATGTGATAGTCATGCTTGGTCTAGAGTAGATAAAGTGATGATAAAATGATGTCATAATACATTTCACTGATATATGCTCATGTTTTTGTTATTTTCAAAGCTTCATGAATGTATGGATGTATGGATGTATGAGATGTATTGCGATAGTATGTATGGACATCTCAATCTTATTTATGTATGAATCGATGTGAATGCAAAATGCAAGTGGTTTTATGATATGAAATGATTTATGAATGTAAATGAATATCAGTGATTTGTACTCCATTTTTTTTTATTCTATTGCTTATGATTCCATGATGCACTTGGTCAAATGGTTAATATTTAAGTATTTTCAGCTCATACCATGAATGCTTTAGATAGATGTTCAGCTTACATCATTGCTTTTAGAATAAATCTCAGTTGATAACATTGCCTCTAATAGTTGAATCCACATTTAAAGCTTATGCAAGACTAAAATGAATGCAGCTAAATTAAAATGAATGCAATTTAAAATGAACTTTAATGCAACTAAAGACAATAAAATGCATCTAAATGAATCCTAATGCAAATTAACATGACATGCAACTAAAATGAAATGCAATTAATATGAAATGCACCTAGACACCTAGGACAGTCACTATTTTATTCAAAGTGGGTTGTTTTCATCATAGAACCTTTGTGTTAGTGGGACCTCTAGAGGATAGTACAATTTTCACGAATAGATTTAGAAATTCTGAAAATATGAATACCTCCTCATCATTCGCCATGTTGAAAGACAACCTAAACATTAAAGCACCCAGCTATAAATGTTGTCAGTTACTTCCTAATGTATCTTTGTTAGTTGCTAAACAGGCAAGGAAATAGATCCAACCTCACTAAGGCTTTCATAGGAAATAGGTCGAGGTATACATGGTGTTCCACTACAAGGTGGAGGCACTTATTAGTAGACACCCATTCCCCATGATCACCTTAGATCATTGGATTTATTACCACAAACAAAAAACAAAGAAAATATCATGCCCCCAGTCCTTGTTTCTCTTAGTCCAAAAACATCATCAAGTTACTCATGGAAGCATAACTTAGAAACAATTGATAATAAGAAAAAGAAAGATTCTTTATCCCTTAGCATGTTCATCATATTTACAGAATATAAACAGACAATTGTGATTATAGCATTGAAAAACACTCTTGATCTATTTTTGCAAACACATGCTTTAAGAATTATTACCAACAATTCATGTCTTCATTGATAAGTGTCTCACCTGTTGTAGTGCTTAGAAACATTGTTTTCATCATGACGCTGCGTTAAGAAACACATTTTGAGATCTAGCTAGTGGGTGTTGAGAAACACCGTTTGTCATAGTTTATAGTCAGTTGCAGACAAGGGTGGTATTGAGAAATATCGGTGTTCGTAGTTTATTGTCATTGCGGATGTATCATCATGTCAGCAAATGTGATTATGAATGTGATCAAATGCCCCCTAGAAAAACAATTTACCTAGGACCCTAATGTGGATAGATTCCAGTCTTAGGGAGGTACAATTTGTCTGAAAGTTCTTTTAAGACTTGGCGGGTCATGAAAGTTATTGGAAAATATATACAAGCTTATATTTACGTTGGCCAAATGTGCAAGCGTTGTCTTGATAGATAGAGCGTTGATTACAAGTAGCGCCTGTTTACCAGGTTTTCACTACTTGACCAAAGTTTTATTCTATTTTTGCTATCATGGCGTCTGTTTACCAGGTTTTCACCAAGACACTTTTTTCTCTTTTTCACTTTTCTTTTTTTTTTGCTTTTTGATTTTTTATTTTTTATTTTGGACTCACCAAGGCCCCTATTGCTAGGTTTTCACCAAGATGGTCATTTTTCAGGACTTTTTCCATTGTTTTTTATTTTTTTCAGGATCCATTTTCTCTATACAGGGGCTTCCTTAAGAATGTTAGGCATAAAACCTTTTCAGATGCAAAGTATTGATAGGATCTAGCAACACATCTCCTTCAAGCGTAGCCAACTGATAGGCTCCTGATCCAAATGTTGTTGTAATGACAAAGGGACCCAGCCAATTGGGTTCAAATTTTCCCTTTTGTTCTCTGTGTTGTTGGTATTTTGGATTTTCTCTAAGAACTAGATCCCCAATCTGAAAGCTTCTAGGTTTCACTTTCTTGTTGTATCCTCTTGACATTCTTTTCTAGTAAGCTTTGAGATGATCAAATGCCTATTTTCTGCACTCATCCAGCAATTCAAGCTCTTGCAATCTAGAGATTCTATAGTCTTCATCAGTGACTAAATGTTTCAGTGATACTCTTAGTGATGGAATCTCTACTTCAACTGGCAAAACTGCTTCTGACCCATAAACTAGTGCGAATGGAGTTGCACTAGTTGGAGTTCTTATGCCCGTTCTGTAAGCCCATAAGGCTAGATTTATTTGTAAATGCCAATCCTTTCTTGATTTGTTTACTGTCCTATGCAAGATTTTTAGAATGTTCTTATTGGATGCCTCAACCTGCCCATTACCTTGAGGGTAATAGATTGAGGAGCAATGCTGAGTGATTTTAAATTGAAGACACAGCTCATCTATGTCTTTGTTCTTGAATTGTCCCCCATTGTCAGTCACAATCGATGAGGGCACACCATAACGGCAAATGATGTAATTCAAGATGAACATTGAAACTTGTTTTCCTGTTGCATTAGACAATGGGATAGCTTCCACCTATTTTGTGAAATATTCAGTTGCGGTGATGATGTATTTGTGTCCGCCTGATGAATTGGGATAGATCTGACCAACCAAATCAAAGGCCCATTGCTGAAAAGGCCAATGTGTTATGAAGGGAATCAGCTCTCTAGTTGGTGCATGTATGAGGTTACCATGAATCTGGCATTTCTTACAAGTTTTTGCAAAATGAATAGCATCCTTTTCCATGGTGGGCCAATAGTATCCAACCCTTAGGAGTTTCTTAGCTAATGAAAAACCATTTGAGTGTGAACCACACACACCTTCATGAACTTCTTTTAATACACGATTAGACTCTTCATGTTCTAAACACCTAAGAAGCGTGCCATCTGGACTACGTCTAAACAAGTCATTAGCGATGATCATATAGCGAGATGCTGCTCTTATAAGGGATCTTTTTTCATTTCTAGAATAGCCTTCGGGAATGATTTGGTCTGTGAGATAAGAATAGATAGAGGCATATCTGGACAACACTTGAGTTTCAAGGGCATAGACAATTTGACATGCAGGGGAATCATAAGCTGGAAAAGGGAGTTCTTCCACCAGGAAGTCATAGCGAAATTGGTGTTCTTCCAATTTTAACATAGATGCTAAAGTATCCATCGCATCAGCTACTCTATTTTCTAACCTTGGGATCTGTTGAAAAGTGATGAAGACAAAGTACTTTTTCATATCATCCACCATTGTTTTGTAGGGCATAAGCTTTTCATCCTTAGTTTGATAATCACCATTTACCTGATTAATGATGAGCTGTGAATCCCCGTATATGTGTAATTCAATGATTTTCCACTCTATTGCAAGCTTGAGCCCATTCACAAGAGCTTCATATTCCACCATATTGTTGGTGCATGAAAATATCATCTTATAAGCTTTTGGGATCTTATACCCTTGTGGTGCAATAAATAAGCAACCAGCTCCTGATCCTTGTTGTGTGAAGGACCCATCAAAGTACATTTTCCAGGGGTGTTATGTTAGATGCATAATTGATTCATCTGGAAATTCTATCAATAATGGCTTATTATCAATCAACGGTGTCTCGGCAAGTTGATCAACAATCACCTACCCTTTAATAGCCTTCCTGTCCACATATTCAATATCAAACTCACTTAGGATCAAAACCCACTTAGCTAGTCTTCCTGTAAGCATTGCTTTATTCAATAGGTACTTGAGTGGATCAATTTTAGCCATTAGTTTCACCTTGTGTGCTAGCATATAGTGTCTCAGTTTCTAAGATGCAAACACTACTACTAAGCATGCCTTTTCTATCATTGAATAGTTTAGCTCATATGTGAGCAATGTTCTACTAATGTAATATATGGCTCATTCCTTTTTGGTCTCATCTTCTTGTGCGAGGAGCACACCTAGTGATGTGTTTGTAGCTGATATGTAGAGCAACAAAGGTTTTCCATAAATTGGTACCATTAGAATGGGAGGAGTCATCAAATAGTTCTTAACTTGGGTAAAATTCTCCTCACACTATGCATCCCAAGTAAATGTGGTTCCTTTCCTCATCAACTTTGTGAAAGGTTGTGCTTTATCAGCCAACTGAGATATGAACCATCTTATAGATTGTAGCTTGCCTTGTAAGGTTCTCATCTGACTAATATTCTTTGGCGGTTTCATGTCTAGGATTGCTTTCACCTGTGCAGGATCCACCTCAATTCCCTTAGCTAAAACTATAAATCCTAAGAGTTTTCTAGATGATACACCAAATGCGTATTTCTTAGGATTAAGTCTTAATTGGAACTGTTCCATTCGATCAAAGATTCTCCTCAGATCCTCTATGTGTGTAGACCTCATATTTGATTTTGCCAAAGTATCATCAACATAGTCTTCCATATTCTTGTGCATCATGTCATGGAAGATTGTGGTCATTGCTCTCTAATATGTGGCACCTACATTTTTAAGACCAAATGGCATCACATTCCAATAGTATATACCCCATGCACAAGTGAATGTTGTTTTCTCTTGGTCCTCAGGAGCAATTTTGATCTGATTATATCCTGAAAATCCATCCATTAGGGAGTACATCTCATAACCTGTTGTTAAGTCCACAATCATGTCTATGTTTGGGAGTGGAAAATCATCTTTAGGACAAGCTTTTTTGAGATCCCTAAAATCTGTGCACACCCTTATTGATTTGTCCACCTTTGAAATAGGAACTATATTGGAGATCCACTCCACATAATCAATTGCTCTAATGAATCCAGCCTTCAATAACTTTTCCAATTTTGCTTTCACTAGTAATGCCACATGTGGATTCATTTTTCTAAGTTTTTGCTTGACAGGTTTCACATCTGGTGAAATAGACAAATGGTGCATAATCAAATCCATATCCAATCCAGGCATATCTGAGTAAGACCAAGCAAATTTGATCTTCTTTGCTTTGAAGAAATTGGTGAATTGGATTTTCTCATCTTCTGTCAATGATTGAGCTATGTGAATTAACTAAGGGTTTTATGTTGTTCCCAAATTAATGGGTTGAGTTGGTTCAATCAAAATTGAGGACCTTTCTTGGAAATGATTTGGGAGGATATCAAGCATCCCATCCTTTGGTGCCCCAAGGGGGTTTTCACCATTGGATGCTTCTTTTTATTTTTCTCTTTTAGGATCTGATACTGCCACTAAGTGGTTTTCACCATCAGATCTCTTGTTCTTTTTCTTTTTCTTTTTGAGACTGAGAAACTTGATATCCTCCTCAGTCATGATTTCACTCGTTACACTAATGGAAGAATGGAATGGTTCACAAGCATTAAGATAGCAGGCTATGGAATAGTCATTGTCAAAGGATAACAAGCTTGTGTCTATGGATTCATCCCAGTCTATCAAGTCAGGATCTATTAAGGATGGAGATACAACAGGTTCAAGAGACAACACCACATTGTTATCATCGCTTATAACTTGCAAAACGTCATCTATTAAGTTTGCTTCTTGATAGGTGTTAGGATTATTAGAGTCAAATTCATTATTATTAGAGGTTATGTTAATGTTATATGGATCTAACTCTAGTGATCTAACATTAGAACTTTCTCCTTCTTCCATCAAGACTCTAGGAGTAAACTTGTGTATCACATCTATTTCTATGTCCATGGTTGCATCAGAAAGGACATCCCATTCATACTCATGTGAATCTACCTGGCTGTAACCTGAGGCTCCCAAAAAGTTGGCAATGGTCATAGGCACCATATTTTCTTCATCAGCATGATTCACTTCTTCTTGCAATGGTTCTTGTGGATTCATTGCTTCAGGCTCTTGTTCTTCATCAGGCTCATCTTCTTGTTCTCCTTCTGATTCTTGTCTAATACTTGAACCAAGGAATGTAGCCTCTGGATCTCCTTGTAAAAGTAACAACCTTTCATAAGGAATGGGCTATCCTACTACTTCTTCTTCATCATCTGAATCTCATAATGTATCAAATACTGGACCTTTTCCTACTGTAGGGTGAAATCTAGCTTCTCTGAAGCCTATTCCAGTCTTGTCTTTAGGATTTTAGAAATCCATGTGTAGGGGTTTCACTAGTCCTTGGTTATTTTGCCCCAATGGTCCTTTTCCTTTGTACCCCATTTGTTTCATAAGGTCATATCCTTTCCCGTATTTTCTCGAAGAGATCTCAACATGTTTCACATTCCCATCTACTTCGAGTTCTTTGTAAAGCCATTGTAAGACAGCCTTTTCTTCATTCTCTTCTTCTAAGGATATTTTTGCTTTTACCATTCCAGTTCCTTCATGTATAGTTAAAGCACTGTCATTTGAAGGTGTAGATGTAGATGAGGGCATTCCTTGTGTCCTAGGAGATATAGGTAGATCTGTCAAAGATGCTGCAGGATCTATTTTGTATTCTCCCATGTTGGTTTCTTGGATATTGATCTTCTGAGCAAAGCTTCTCAAGACCATGTCCTTAGATGTTTCTACCTTGGGAGACCCTTCCTTGTTATGGGGAACCATGCTTTCAATTTTTTTGAGGTTATTACAAGTATGTGTGGTATCTGCTGGAATAGTCACCTCCACTCCATTATGAGGAAACTTTACACATTGATGATATGTAGAAGGCACTGCCTGCATTGAATGTATCCACGGTATTCCAAGAAGAATGTTGTAAGCAAGGGGTAAATCAAGAACTTGACAAAGAACATCTTGCTCTATAGGCCCTACTCTGATGGGTAAGACAACCAATCCTTTGGAGGATCTCTCTTCCTCATCATATGCCTTGATTGTTATCTTTCTCCTAGGATCAATTGGGTGCTCAGAGAAACCCAGTTGTTGTACCAAGTTGTAAGTATAGATGTTCAAACCAGCACCTCCATCTATCAAGACACGCTTGACTTGGTGTTTATGAATAAGAACTTCTAAATGAAGAGGTTGATTATGTGGTTGATTTGTCGACTTGTCATCCTCTTCTAAAAAAGATAGGTAATGTGGTGAACTCATGTGGCCAACCATGGCCCTGAATCTATCCACATCTAAGTCTTTTGGTACATGTGTGCTTAATAAGGCATGATCAAGAATCTCCCTATGACTAGGTGAAATTTTCAACAATTCTAGGATAGATATTTGTGCAGGTGTCTTTTGCAATTGTTCCACAAGATTGAATTTTGGAGAGGGAACCACTTGTTTATAAGTTATTGTTGTTGTAGGTGGTGTGTTAGATGTTGAAACACCTTTAAGAGTAAACTTTTCTTGGCTTTGTGTTACAGCATTGGTAGATCCAGTTTTGCTCTTCACCCCTTTGAGAGTGATCATGTTGATGGAATAGTCACATGGTTCCATCATGTTGATTACATTGTCACTATTAGTGTATGTGTAGTGAACGTTATTATTTTTAGAATTTTCTCCTTTTTCATAGCTTGGTAGCGGGGTTTGAAATGCCTTGTGATCATTATTTGTGTGATGTCCATCTACCTTAACTTTCCCTTGTTCAATAATATCTTGAATAACATGTCTCAATTTTAAGCAATTATTAGTGGTGTGTCCTTTATTATGATGGTAATCACAATAGTCATTATCATTCCACCACTTAGGTTTATCTTCTGGATCCCAAGGTTTACCTGGTTCTGGGATTGTAATAATGTTATTGTCCACAAGCGATTTCATAATCACCTCCAAGGTATCTCCCAATGGAGTAAATGTTCTCCTAGGGCATGGTGCCCAAGGTTCTCTTCAAGATTTGCTGAAAGTATTGTTCGTCTTTGGAGTCTTAGTAGGAGTCAGACTCTTGTTTGCTTGAAGACTTGTGGTTAGATTAAAAGCCTCTAGTTTGGGTTTTGAATTAGGAGCATCAACCACTCTATCATTAACCACATTTTTGTTCTTGTTTGCATATTTGTACTTGTCTTTAGTAGTATAAGACTTGTCTCTATGTTCCTTGTGAATAGTAATTTCACCTTTCTTGATTAGAACTTCCTCTATCTTGATAGCATTATCAATCATTTTGTCAAAGCTTGGTGGTCCTTGTAATTGAATTGCGAAATTCATTTCTGGGACCAAATTGTTAACAAAAATGTCCATTTTTTCATTGTCAAGAATCTCTCTAGCGTATCGTGCAAATATCCTTCTCCATCATTGTAGGAAACTCAAGAATGACTCTCCCATTTTTTGTTTAGCATTGCACAAATCCAACATGGTGATGGTGTGTTGGATGTTGTAGGAGTAGTTTTGTATGAATTTTTGTACCAACTCATTAAATGTCTTGATTCCAATAGGCAATTTGGAAAACCATTCTATAGATTGTCCACCTAGGCTCCGTGGAAATAGCCTCATAAGGTATGTTTGTTCATGCATGAACTCCATACTAGTTGTACAAAATTCCCTCACATGATCTTGAGGGTCGGAATCTCCCATGTACTTGTCATATTTTGGTATCATAACATTCTTAGGAAATGGAATCATTGTGAGTCCTTTATCAAAAGGGAACGGACATATGTGTTCCAAAGAATATTGTTGTTTTGGTTTATCCTTTGTGTCCTTGAGTTCTTGAATTTCTACTTTCATAGCAAGGAATTGTCTATTTAGGATTGACATAGGACTTATATCCACCTTTTGTTTGATTTGTTCCACATCATAGTCTTTGGGTAATTTCACACCTCGGGAAGCGAGCTCTAAGAAGTATTTTTCTTTGTTTTCTTCCAAGGCTCTTTCAAGTATTTTGTGAAATCTTTTGTTGCTCAAAGCTCTATTATATTCTTTTTCCGTAGGGTCCGCATCGTCATCAGCCATATCATCTTCATCATCATCATCATCATATTGGGCTTTTAGTTTTTGTTCCTCATGTTCTGCTTCTTCATTTTGTGCATGAAATCTTTCATCCCATTGGTATTCCCTTTGATCATCCATGTTTGTAGATTTGGGTATTATTGTATGAGGAGTATTAGGTGTAGCACCATGTAATGGATTGGGTTCTGAAGTTTCTCCCATTTCCAATGTGAATTTAGGTTTTCTTCCCGAGAACGGGTCTATTTTCAAATCGTAAGTCTTGTGTCTAGTAACAACCATGCAATCTGGATTGAGTAACCAACGAGAGTCTTGTGTTTAAAAGGTAGGTCTGATAATTTTGCAATGTCTGATTGTGAATTCAAGGATGCAAAAGTGGGTTCAAAATTTTTCTATGGATCCAACATCAAATGGGGTTAGAATGCCCTGCTTATGAGTTGGGAACCAAAGTACAAGTGGACTTGAAAGTTTCAGCATCAATAGGGTGTCAAAGTGCCTTGTTTATGAGCTGAGAACTTATTTGTGACTGATTGGGTTAACTGACTTTACAAGGAGACAAAGTAGATTTAGACTATGTAAGGTAACAATATACTCTTAAAGATAACTCATTCTGGACATCAGATGACTGTGTTTTAGCAATAGGAACCTACTAATTAACCAAATGGGTATCTGGAAAAGTGAAAATTTTTCTTCTGGGATGTACAGAAATGCTCCCTGTCCCAGATGTGATCCTAAACAGTGATTGGCAAACAATTTGGAACACCGGATGCGATCCAAGATTTACAGTATATGACTCAGGAAATGTTGTGGTTACCAGATGCGACTCAGGAAATGGTGTAGATACCAGAAGTGACTCTATTTTGAACATATACGATCTGAGATACGGGGTACAATGCAGGGATACCAGATGCGATCTTATGATGACCAAGATTTTGCAATTTTAGTGTTTCTCAGAAAATGTGTCATGTCTGTCAGATTCCAGTGACTGTCAGGTGTTTGTAAGTGCTTGAAAAATGTTGTGCGCTTGTTCATTTGGGGGAAATTAACTGAGTTTTTATTTAAGGCACATCAAGCAATCATTTTTAGAGAAAACACACCTAACCTTCCTTATACTAGGTAGAGATTGAAACCACTTTTTCACTGACTTAGGAACACACCCAAAGACTCCTCAGAATATCGTAGTCCAATAACACGCAATGGATATTGGAGGCCATATTTTCCAAGTGTTAATGTTGATGGGGGCTCAATATGGTGAATGTCTTGGGGCAATTACTATTTGCCTCGCATAAGTGATAGCAACCTTTCAGGGGTGATCGGGGTAGCATCTAACAAAAAGCTTTTAATGAAGGCATCCTTTCACAACCATCTCCCATAGTCCCACAAGTAGGATTGAGGCTGTTAACCCTATAGGAACCTGAAAGTGTGTAGTCTCGAGAAGCGAGATTAAAGCAGCTCCGCTCTACACCAAATCCAAGTCAGTCATTGGGATTGATCATCAATCTCCCAAGACAAGATGAATCATGTCTCCCAAGGCTTTAACCTCAAAGGAGCGTCAAATTTTATAGTGGGGTGGAAGAGTCAGTGAAAGACTTGTCCCCACTTGGATCATTCTCGGGAGATTTTTTCCTCAACCAGTAGGCCCTCTAAAGGTGTACAATAAAGAAAATAGACAAGAGATAGTAAGCTCGGGATTTCTGGTTCTCCAAGAAGGAGAAGAACATAATCTCCTAACTTATATCACAAGTCCCAAACACATCATGCATAGTAAGAGTTCAATTACTCCAATTTGATGCCAAATGGAAAACCAATTTTTGAGTTTCTATTTTTCCCTCAAGGAGAAAAGAGCATAATCCTCTAGTCAGTTTGCAACTTGATCTCAAATTATTTTAAGTTCCTACAAAACAAGCATGAAATTCTTTTGTCGATTTGCTTTAGAGGCAACCTGCATAACGAGCATTAGTAGTCTTTTGTTTCCCTTCTTGGGTCTTGGACAAACGTCCTGCAAACACTTGTTAAGCTGTCAAAATCAATCAAGAACACCAAGATCACCCATTAGCTGATTAGAGGGTTATAAAATTCAAAACCTGAAGATAATACTTGCAAGGAAAAATAATCATGCGAATTTGTTAGTCTTCATTTCTCAACTTAACTTCAAAATATAAGCCAATTTTTGAGTTTCTAATTTTCCCTCAAGGAGAAAAGAGCATAATCCTCTAATTGATTTACAAAATGAGATCAAATTGTCATTAGGTTTTTGAAAACAAAAGCACAATTGTTCATTTATCCTTTAAGCAAATCAAAGACAAAAGTTAGTATTTATGAATTTTCTATCATTTTAAACTTGCAAAACCATAGTCAAGCTGCCAAAAACTAGAGACATCAATAATGCAATTAATTAGGTGTCAGAAAACCCAAAAATGCCATAAAATTCCCCAGATGCGATCCTAGATTTTCCCTCCAAATTACCAGAAATGACCCTATTTACCAAATACGATCCAATTTTTCAAAAGTGACCTAGATCTACAAGATGCGATCCTATATTTCAAATTGGTCTGACCTTGTAACCAAATGCAATCCTGGAATACGGGATACGATCCAGGAATATCGTATGCAGATGATCTTACCAAATGTGATCCTCTATCAAATTTAGTACGGCTATAATTTGTCTAAAATGTAAAAAAAATAGAAAATCAAGGGCTCGGCCCCACGGTGCGCGCCAGAAATGTGTGTGTGAGTTTGTGACCTACAACACAACACTTCAATAGGATAATAACATCACTTGTTAGAGGAAAATGAAGATTCAATTGAAAATGCTAACAAGAAAAAGCATCCTATTGCTCTCTAATTAATGTGAGTATGAAATAGGGGTTAGTTGTTCTCAGATTTAACCCTTAAAATAGTGAAAATCTACACTAAAATGAGAGATTCAAAGTGCATGTAAACAACTTAAATGAGAGCATGAAATCCTAATTTCTTCCATTAAAACCCAAATTGAAGTGTTTTCTACTTAATAAAAGCTTGAAATCATGGAAAACAACTATCAATCCAAGCATTAGTTCACAAATTCTCCAAAGCATGAGAGTTCATAATCATGGATCATGAAGCCTCAAATCCATGAGCAAATGAGAGTCTAAACATTAAGATTTGGAAGCAATTAGCAATGTGTCAAAGAAGCCTTTCAAAAACCTAAAGGAGCTAGAAGAAGAAGGAAAGCCTTTGAAAGCTCTCTTTTATAAGATTTGGAAGGGAATCAGCGGTCGAGATGCATCCATGAGGAGTGGCTGAGATGTATCTTGGCTTGATCCTTGATCCATGTGCAAGCCTCCTTGTTTTAAGTTGTGTTTGTTGTGTTTGTTTGATTTACGAGATATTTATGCATTTTTCATAATTAATAACTCTAGCTTTTTATTTTGGTGGGGTTTAAGTAATTAAATAGGCCTAGAGTTAATAACCTTGATTTTTGCTTGAACTTTAGTGATAAATGCTTAATTTAGAAATTGATGGGGTTTAATGAATTTTTGAAAATTTATACTAATAATCAGAGATCAAATTAGCATAATTAAGGTTACATACCAAATTAAGGGCAAATAGGGCCTTAGGTTCTGTTAGCCCAGTTTTAGGTGATTACACAGCCAAGTGAAGGTCAGCTTGAGTTTCTTTAAGAGATAGCCCTTGAGGATAACTATAGGGAACCGCATGAAAAGTATTAGGACTTTTGTTGGATGAAGGATCTATGAAAGATTTGAAAGACTTGGAAGCTTTAGGAGATGTATGGGTATTGGAGGAAGTAGGGCGTGGAATGGAACCATCACAAGACAAAGGTTCAACATTAACATAATCTTGCTCAAGAGTGTAATCTTTATTTTCAGCATGAGAGTTCTTAGAGGAAGGATTCTTATAATATTTATGTTTCAAATCAATGCGGTACATTTTATATTCCTCAATAGAAGTAGATGTATCATCTAGGTATTGTTCACAGAAATCATCAAAGTCTCTTTCAAAATCAGAATCATATGGATCACCATCACAATCTCTCCAATGTGACGACCCATTTCTAGTAAGCATGAGCACACGACAAGGACTCTTAGGAATAGAGGTGTCATAGGTATCACTACATTGTCCATGATCATAGTCATCATAGTCATCAAAGATGGGCGTGTCACTCTTTGATGAAGAGGTATCACGAGGATTATCATGTTTATCATCATGGTATGTCTTGAGAAGAGAAGAAAGACTCTTGGGAGAAGTAGAAGAGGAACGAGATTGTGAAGAAGAAGAAGGTGAGGACCTAGTAGAGCAATAAAACTTTTATAATGAGGAATGTGAATAATGTCTAGAAGAGTCATGATAAGACTTGGAATGTGAAGAAGAATGAGAAGACTTAGAAGATGAAGAATGTTTGGAAGAAGGAGGTCGTGATATGATCATGTCTATGATCCTAGAAAAGGTGTCTGATTAAATCATCTTTTCTTTTAATTTTGCTTTAAGTTTGTCACCCATGAGATATCCAGAAGGACTATTGGAGGAATAAAATTCTTTGAATTGAGCAATGAGTTCGAGATCATCTATTTTCAAGAGAGGTTCCATAACAAGGTAGTTCAAATTCATGATTGTAGAAGAGAAGGAATCAAGCATGGAAGAAATGAATAGAAGAGATGAAATAGAAGAAGGTAGACTAGATAATAAGAGGAAAATAATCAATAAGACATAAAGAATTTAGGAAGAATAATGAAGAAAGAGGAGAAAGGATGAAAATGGAAGACTAGGAAGACATGGAAGAAGCGGAAGAAAGAAGACTAAGAGTCATTTTTTGCAATTTGATATCATTGAAATTCATTTGGATATTGAGCAACATGTCATAGCACCTAAGATCTGAGATCTGGACTGACCAAGGAAGACTGGAAGTGACACAAATCAAATTCAGATTGCAAGTAGTAGTGAGACAGCAAAAGGACTCTGTGCGATAGTTTCTAGGCTAACAGAGTGATATAATTTCTCCAGCTGATATTTTGCAAAAGGCAGTGCGACATTTTCCAGGCAGCTGGTGCAACAGAATGTATAATAGGCAAGCGATACAACAACAGCGATGAAGTATTGCACAATATTTCTCAGGAGGGTGTGCAATGGTTTTCTAGTATCATACGACTCTTGACCAGTGAACATAAAAAAACTTAGTTTTGAAGGCAATTCAGTCAATGTTTTAGTTTGATGGTTCAATTTTTTTGACTCCAAACATAGTACTAGCAGTAATCAGACAAGTTTGCAAATAGTAGGTGATCAAACATGTCATAAAACACTTGCACAAGGGTGAAAGAAACCTTGCCAAGACAAGCAATTGTGATATCAAAATGAAAATTCTATGAGCACTACCGTGATGTTTTATGTTCAAGAACATTTGCACGGGTAGATCAAAGTGAGAACACTTCAAACACTCACTACCTAGAAGGAAAAAGGCTCAATACTTAACAACTTGGCCCACACTTGATGTCCCATCACCTCACACAAAGTGGTTACCCACAATAGATGTTGGCTTTGTCATGGAAGTGCCAATGACACAACCAAAGGAACACAGATGGTGAGTAGTCTTGGGGTGATCTGGGTTAGTCCACTAGGATCAATCCTTGCACCAAGATGTTAAGCGTAAAAATAAGGTAGCTTCTATCTATGGTTCTTAGTAAGGGCTTCCATTTGTAATACCCCTCTTGCTCCCCAAAAGGGACTTGGACCTTGCGGCCACAATCCCACAAGTACTCATGTCAAGAAAAGACAAGTACTACATCTACCAAGGTTTTATGTCCTTGATAGCCTTGAGTTTATAGTGGGTTGGAATAGCCGGCAAAAGGCTTGTCCCCACTTGGGTCGTTCCTCTTGATTTCTAAAGAGCAGGCCCGCTAAAGGATTCTAATGCTTAAACAAAGAGTGGATTAACTCTTGAGGCTCAAGGTTTTTGGTTCACCACAAGGGTGAAGAGCATACTCCCCTATCTCAAGAATTTCTCCCAAACACACCAAACAAAGAGTTCAATTACCCTCTTGTTTTCAAAATCCAAAGATGGTTCAAGATTTTCTGTTTCACCACAAGGGTGAAGAGCATACTTCTCCTACCACCCAAGAATTCCTAAAACAAGATCTTAAGTGCCTAATAAATGAAACAGCTAGTTTTTTTGCCGCACTTAAAAGAAAAGTAAATAAACAAGCACTTGTTTGTTTTTAGGCATTGGGCAGCCCTGCAAAACACAATTAGTAGCCCTTTTGCCTTTGGAGCTTTGACATGCAATCTTTTAGCAATTTTTGTGCAAGCAATGGAGGTACCTACAAGCACAACTCATTAGCCCCACAAAGAGCTAGCACAAAAAATAATATAATCTGTAAAGAAATCACTATCTAACTACAGTAAGTCAAAAAACCGAAACAATCAAGCCAAACTTTTGCAAAGAAATGATCAAAACCAGTCACTGCCAGGTCTGGGTGATAGTTTAGTCACCAGAAAAATCATACGATACTGAACAGTATACTAGTGCGATATTTTCTTCTCAGGCGACACTTCTCACTATACCCGGGCGATAGAAAAATGTATGATCAGGCGACAGAACCTATAAAGTCGCATGATATTTTTACTGGAAAAGTATCACTCAGCTATAGAAAGAAGTATCATACGATACTGGAAAACTATAGTATGATAATTTGTAAAAAAATAGAGAACCGAAAACCGCAAGCTAAAAAAAATGACGAAAATAAAATGATGAAAATGCATGTAAAGATGGACAAAACGAAACTGTTCTACCCCACGGTGGGCATCAAAAATGTACACACTCAATAGTGCACTTCTCTAAGTCATTACTTCCAAGGGAGTCCATGAATGGGAAACCTTGAGAAAGTGACCTAGAGCTCCCTAGGCATGGAGTCACAAGGATGTTGATGGTGTTCTCTGCTAGAGCTATTGAAGCATGCAACCTTGCTAGTAAACCACACAATGGGAGATTCAAAGAGACAAGGGAAAGAACTCCAATATCTTCAAGAATCAACAATGAAGATGCAATGCAACTATTCTAAGAATTAAAATGCAAGCTAAGCTATGGAAATGAAAGATACAAGTGTTACAAATCCTTGTTAATTAAGCTATATGAGTTAATCTAGAGCATAAAGGAAACTAAGCTAAGAAAGCATAAACATGAAGTTATGATGCAAGAAATGAAAGATGGATGCAAGAATGTCTTCAAAAAGCTCCAAAGTCTCCAATCAATCCTGCAACATAAGGTTAGTATTCAAAAGATGGATCTTAGAATGAGAAAAGAGCTCTCCTTTTAAAGGAATTGAAAAAGAATGGACCATGGAGATTAAGAGGCAAAAGATTTAATCAAGGGTGGAGCTTGAACGAGAAGCAATCCATGTGCTCAAATATCCTCCAATGAGAAAATAAGAGTTGACTTTTGTGTCCATATGAGACAAAAAGGCCTTTTCTTCTTTTTATAAAATAAGAATAATGCTTTATTTGTGCAACTTAGGATAAGAGGAAAAGTGGGGGCTTTTTATTTAATAAAAGGGGAGAAAAATCTTTTTAAATAAATAAAGACTTAGGATAAAATGGTTAGCCCAAGGCAAATAATCAAAAATGATAAAATAGGATTTGATCAAGGAAGTTGATATAATTGAAAAATGTCAATTTTTGAAAATATTGATTCAGGGACTTGATAAATTGTTGAATGGGGGCTTAAAGTCTAGGTGACGATTTTAGGGTGCATACAGTACTCTCAATACATCATTTGTGGGTGCTAATTCCCACCGGGGTTTTTACCTTTAATAGGGTTTCCTCGACAACAAAATATTGTGTTATTGTGTTGGAATTTACTGTGTTATCATTTGATTTGGTGTAGTTGTTGTTTAAAGTTTAAAGTTGAATAATATGTCTCACAATTGATTCAGCCCCCCCCCCCCCCCCTCTCAGTTATGTTAGTGGACTATTATTCCTAACAGATCCTACTTTCATTCCAAGTTCAACTCTTTGGATTTAAAACACATTCAAGCATCTTCATAGATTTGAATAATTACTACATCCATTCATGAGGGTTTCATTCAAGGTGAATTTAACACATACCTTTTTACATTGCTTTCCTTAATGCAACTTCAATTTCATTTCAATTTTGATTCTTAAATAAGGGTTTTACTAAGAAAAATCCATTTCCAAAGCCTTTTCCCCATTTTTTTGTGTAGGAACAAGTTGCAGAATTGCAGATTTGGATCTGAGAAGTAGAGGTACAATTGCAGAATCTAGGAAAATTTTATCATATTTGGAACTATCAAGAGCAAGTAAACTTGTCAACTTGTCCCTCGAAAACTAACTTGTCCCTACACGTTTTAGTTAAAATTATAGAGCTCACAAAGTTATAGGTCTTAGTATACTAGATCCAAAGTTGCAATTGATTTAGAAATTCTAGAAACAGTCAAATTCAAAGTCAAAGTTCAAATCTCCTCATCTTGTTTCAAGGTACATTCATTCTTTCCTTTTTCCTTGCACTTACTTTCATAGATTAAATTTTCTATCATTTATCATATCATTTATCACATATCATATCATTTTCTATAGGAATCCACAAAACCCACTTAGTCATAGATCTTGCAAATTAGCACCCTTCCTCCCTTTTGGTTGTGCTAATCAAGTTTGGCTTAAGGGTGGGTTTGTATTCCAATGTATATAGCCCACAAATTTGGTGAGTAATCTACATCCTAGCATTGTTCACCATTTTCCCATATGCACATATATAACCACTAATGAATTTCAATATATTGATAGCGCTAATGTCTTATATTATATTTCATCATTCAATTAGATTAATTATGCATCATATATATATATATATATATCTCAATATTATCTTCTATCTTCTCTTCTTATTTTCTCCTAATATTTCTTATTCTCTTGTATTTTCTTATGTTACTTCTATTAAATTTTATTATAATTTATATATATATATATTATCCTATTGAAATGTGTCTCTTAAAAAATACATATCTTTCTTGAGATGAGTTTCAATATGATGCTCTGCAATCCCCTTGTGGTGGTTTGTGATAGGAATTCCTCTACTATATTTCCTATGTTATATTATTTTATTTTCCAAAAATATTGTAGAACTTAAATTTCAGCTTGTTTCTAAATATATGTCTAATCCTAGTGGAGTTTAATGGGATGTTTAAAATAGTTTTCAAATATTTGAAGGGTACCTGAAAGTATTTTTTTGTTATCATGGTAATATTATAGAAGAAAATAATTTCCTTGATATTTTTGGTTATGGTCCAAACCTTTCCCAACCAATGGGAGTTCTTTCCAGATATATGTATAATCCCAAGGTAGATTGTGTTACTTGATGCAATTAAAAGATTCTTTAGATATTTGAAGGGTACTTCAAAATATTCGTTATGTTATCATGGTAATATTATAGTAGACAAAAATTTCCTTTGATATTCATGGTTATGTGATTTTAGAACTTAATTCTCAACTTGTTAAATTTGTAATGAAATATCTTGGTGCAGCTAAGCATGTTCTTGGGATGGAAATTAAAAGAGATGGAGTGAAAAAAAAAGTTATAGCTAGGCTAGAGTAAGTATGTGAACTCCATTTTATAGAGGTTCAACATGCAATATTGTAGACCAGTATGTGTTCCTTTTATAGTTAGAACAAAGTTGTTTATTTCAGATAATCCTACATCCCCATTAAAGATGAAAGACATGAGAAACATACTTTACTAGAGTGTAGTTGGAAGTTTGATGTATGTTATAGTGTGTGCTATGCCAGGCCTTGCCCAAGTAATGGGATTTCTTTCCATATATATTTAATCCTAGTAGAGTTCATAGATAAAGTTAAAAGAGTTTTCAAATATTTGAAGAGTACCTCAGATCATTCCTTGTGTTATCATGGTAATACTATAAAGGCTAAGATTTCTCTTGATATTTGTGGTTGTGAAGATTTAGATTGGGTGGGTGATATTGATAGAAAAACATTCATCAATGCTTATGTGTTTACATTATTTGGTGGTGCAATTAGTTGGATGAGTAAACAACAAGCTATGGTTATTTTTTCCACTACTACAGTTGATTTTATTGCAACTACTCATGTTTGTAAAGAATTCATTTGGTATAAGAGATTATGTTCAAATATTAGAATCAAACAAGGAGAAATGATAATTTATTGTGACAATCAGATGCGAAAACCTGATATTTCATGCCAGAACCAAGCAGATTAATGTTCAGTGTCATTTTGTCAAAGATATGGTCGAGGGTGACACGGTGAAGCTTGTTAGAGTAGAGAATTGATAAATATTTCAAATCATTACAAAGGTTGTCAGGGCAAAAAAATTTAAATGGTGATCAGAGTCTATGGGCATCATGTCCCCTAGAAATTGAGCTATTGTGAAGATACTCCCTTTGTTCTTGCAAGGTGTTCGATAAGTGCGAGATTGTTAATAAAATGTGTCTCAACCTAGAATTTACATATGATTAGTATTTATTGTAATTTTTTATTTAAGAATTAATTCTCACTAAATTTTCCCCAAAGCTTCAAATTGTTTGGATAGGCATGCCAGTAAATTTTCATTTTAAGATCATGTCCAGTTTTGAAGATAAAAGTTTTTGTTTTTGAAGTTGTCAAAGAAATTTTATGAATTTGGTTTTTAAGGCTTTAGAAGCTCCAAAATAGTCTAAAGTTTTGTGTAACCAACATAGCAGGTTACTAAGTAATAGAGAACATTGCAATCTTTTCAGCACTTCAAACATTTTGTCAATCAAACACTCGGTTCAAAAGCTATGGCCTTCAAAAATGGTGTCTCCTAAAATAGGAAATGTAAAAATGTGTTGAACATATAAATGAGTTAAAAGGAAGTTACATATGTTGGTGTGTATTTTGAATATCATAGGGCATCTTTGATTGGAAATAAGATGGGCACCACTTTATAATTGGTTTTTAACCCATGGTTTTTTAATATTGTTTGACAATTTTATGTATTGTATCTCCTATGAATTAGGTGTTTGAGATGGAGAGTATGTATAAGACTCCTGTAAATATCCAGTTACCTCTAGATCTCTAGTTGGTGATAATACTCCAAAGAGAGCCTTGATCTACAAGTATATTATATTATATTATTGATTTATGAATAATATATCGGGCAACTTTTGGATTATGATTTTTGTCTCCTAAAAGAGTTTTCCCCATGTAAATCACTATATTGTTGTATACATGTTATATATGATATATTTGAATTTGTGATTCGAGTTTTTGTGCATCTCTTATCATGCCTATTATATGTGTTATCAATAGACTTACCACCTCTCTTAATTGATTGAATTGATTCTTTATTTTCTCACATTGGTCATGTGGCTATTGTGGTTTTGTGTCGCGATTCTCAATTTTTCTCTAATCTTTCTATACATATCATTCATTGAATCATATGAAGTTCCAGCCTACGAAATGTTTTTGCTCGATGTGATCAATTTGGCCTTTACTCAGTTCTTTGTTACGTTGGGCTATTGAAGGAAATATCGGTAGAGTGCATTGATGTAACTCTTTATATTCTTCAACGTGTTGATGTTGGGTTCCAATGCAATATGTGTATTGGCATACTTCATCCTTTTCTCGTCCATTTTATCCTTCTACAATATTGTGGTTATTGTTTGGTTACGGTTACATGTTTGACGTTGCATATCATACCAATATACTAACATTTTAATTTAAAGGCTGACACAAGTCTCATTGTATCTATGGAAACTTAGATTGGAAGTCACGTATGACTCCATCAAGCTTCTCTCTATTATCCACATGTTGAACATTTAGAATATCTATCCTCATTGTTTGATGAAATATCTCCCTAAGTTGAAACATTTGTAAGGTAGAGATATTTCTAATATCCATCTAAGAGCCTACTAGTAGAAGTTAAAGTTGAAGTTCTGTAGTGGCCATCAGCTGTATTT
This sequence comes from Chamaecyparis obtusa, assembly GCA_027943335.1. Classification (NCBI taxonomy): domain Eukaryota; kingdom Viridiplantae; phylum Streptophyta; class Pinopsida; order Cupressales; family Cupressaceae; genus Chamaecyparis; species Chamaecyparis obtusa. The sequence continues at coordinate 311,078 of BSBK01005674.1, forward strand.
ACTAAACTTCTGACATAAAAAGTAGTTAATAGACTGTAAGGATAGTTTCTTCGAAGATGGTGGGGGTTATACATATATCTTTGACTGACCGAAGGGTTTTTCTTTGGAGGGGATGATGTTACCTATGTATGCTTCTTATTTTTGTACTTCTATTTAGACTTTCATGGCGGCCTTTTTGATAGGTCCTTTAATTTGTTTGGTGATGGTTGTTTTATCAATAGTTTATTCACTTTTTTTTTTATTCAAAACTCTTTAGCCTATATTTGTGTTGTATTCTTCTTTTGTGTGATAGTGATAGGACTTATTTCTATTAGAGCTTCATCTTTCTTCTGTAGTTTGTTCCTCTTTTTAGTACATGTAATAGTAAAAGGTTGTGGGAACTTCTTAATAGAATTCTACAAATTTTTTGAAGAGGCAATTGTGTATTAAATAATCATGGACTCAACTATGGTTCTAATCAGATTATACATTTCTTCATATACTATAAATATTTGTTTTGAATCTTCTTCTATAAAGAAATCACCATATATAGTGTATTCATATAGGAGGGTCTCCATTTTTTATTTTTGTAAAAACCAAAACCCATCTAAAATGATAATTATTGAAATTAAAATTCACTTGCAAGAAAATTAAATACCAATTAAACTAGAATTACTTACATTTTCCTATGAATATGAAAAGTAAGTTACAATTAACTAGCCAGAAGGAGTTACTAACTAGGTTTCACATGAAATTGAATTTAAGTAATTATCTAAATTTTCCAAGGAAAGTAAATCATTATAGAATATTGAGATTGATATAATAGACTTTACTAACAAGAAAACAACATGTACATGTCCATTTTCAAATTTTCATTCCTTAGCTTACACCTATCATGGGTGAAAGAGTATCACGGGGGTTTTTACCACCCAACCATGGATCTTTCAATCGATCATGACTAATAGTCATCCATACAACTTTTAGTAGAAGTAGCCTAGCCCTTCCCAAGTGCGGACAAGAACAATTTCCATTTTCTTGACATATAAGACTTGGTGGAGAACCTGCAACCCCCATATCCATCCATTCTAAGGACATCTTTGTCTACTAGGTAACTTTCATAGCTAGACATTGCACTGCTAGTTCTAGTGACTAATGAATACTACATGTAGCATAGTACAACCTTGGTTGAGGTTTTAATGAGTACAAGCACATTTAATGTCACCACCTTGAGTTCATTCCATGGACCTCTTGACTGAATAAATTGGATCTCCACATCCTGATGGCATTAATTTTCATAGGTATCACAAGTTTCAACAAGTACACACTTCCCATTCCAGGGTTGTTTCTTTAACCACTATCAAATTAATTGTTTCAATTTGGTCTCAAGGTGGTTTAGTTTCATAAATGGACTCTAAGTCTCAAGACAAAGTAGTATAGACCTCTCAATCACTTGGGCATAAGTTCCCAACATAAGATTCAGAATGATTGATTAATGAGGTGTCTTTCAAGCTTGGATGGCATTCTTGACTTTCATTATGTGTTTGCACACCCTACAATAATGATACTCTTACCCCACTCGCAATATGGGTTCTCCTCTCACATCCACTAACATGGAAAGATTAGATATCCATGCCATTGCAATAACCACTCATAATAGAATCAATATAAATATATATCAATTATTCCAAAGAATTTCTATTGCAATTTATTTCCAAATATTCTACATATGAAATATTATTCATCCTTCTAATATCATTTCCATTAATAGAACAAAATATATACAAAAATTATTCTTACTAGGAATTTACTTAACCAAAACAACTAAAAATCATATGACCATTATCACCACACTTCACATGAAATAGTTATTATTGTTATAGAATAAAATGGTCACAAGGAAGGGATGTAGCACTTCCATGGATTGTTCTAATTTGTATTTGTCCTTTGATGAGGGGGTATCTTTTTGTACCTTATGTTGGATATAAGTACAGAGTTTTTTCAAACTTTTAGTCACTTTATGTTGGGTATAAGTAAAAAAAAATTTCAAACTTCCAAGGCTCACATTCAAGAAGAGACAACATACTACAACAACAATCTCACTATGCAATAGTCCACAAAACCATACAATCCAAGATGGACACCAACCCAGTGATGCTCAACACTGATCTCCCCCCAACAAAAACATCAATCAAAAGGCTACACTCTCCAAGAGAAAAAAGAATGTCTTATCTCTAGATCACAAAAGGCTTCATAGGGTGTGCAAGAAGGAGTAACTCCTTTTAGCCATGGTGGAAAGAGAGAGTTACTCTTTCCACCTCGAACCCAGCAAGATTAACTCATGTAAATCACAAAGATGAAAACATACAAATATGCCACACATCGGATATGATAAATGTTTGACAATAATTTCACACGTATATGTTTATATATATATATATATATATATATATATATATATATATATATATGTACTTGCTAAAAATAATGCATAATAAATGATTAATCAAGAGTGCATAAAAATATATTTATATAAATGTTGATTACCAAGGTTGTTTATTAAGATCGATGAGAATTCCCAACACAAAAATACTTGCTAGCCCAGAAACTTCTATTATGACAGGGTAGAAGGTAATCAACTAGACATCTAAAATAATATACTGCCAACTTAGGTAACTAGCGATGATTGAGGTTCTATCTTGAATGGCATTCATGACTTTCATAGTGTGTCTGCACGCCCTACGCTAATGATACTCTTCCCCCACTTGTAGGATGGGATCTCCTCTCGCGTCCACTAACATGGAAAGATTGAATATCCACGCCATTTCAATAACCACACACAATAGAATCAATATAAATATACATCAATTATTCCTAATAATTTATATTGTAATTTATTTCCAAATATTGTACATATGAAATATTATTCATCCTTCTAATATTACTTCCATTAATAAAACAAGATATACATAAATTATTCTTACTAGGAATTTACTTAACTAGAACAACTGAAAATTATATGACCATTATCACCACACTTCACATGAAATAGTTATTATAGTTATAGAATAAAATGGTCACAAGGAAGGGATATAGCACTTCCATGAATTGTTCTTCTAATTTGTCTTCTTCCTCTGATGAAGAAGAATATTTGTGTACCTTATGTTGGGTATAAATACAAATAATGAGGAAGAGTCAATTTATTAGAATAAGTGAATTTAAGCATTTCTAACTAATAATAAATTTATATTTTACTAAAATAAGTTAAGCACCAAAATATAAGGTTATCATGTTAAAAAATACTAAAATTTATTTTAAACAAATTGAAAAAAAAGAAAACTATTTTAGAAAAAGACGAAAAGTGACATTCCATGGAAATTGATGTGGTTTTAGTACACACATTTTAATATTTACTTTAAAAAATTATTTATCATATTTGAGAAAAAAAAATCATGGACTAAATTCTCTTGAGTTATATTTATACACACAAGAATTGAAGGGAAAAAAATTACAATATAAGAGCAATGTCACATGTAACTTCATTTTTTAGTATTTTATTAACAACTAAATTATAGTGTCAAATTTATAAGAAAACTATATTTAAATAATTTTCTTATTTTTTCCAAATAAATCCACACATAGAATACACCAAAAAATACATATTTTATTAGTTTGCCTCATTTCAAAATTTAAAACATATATATTAATTGTTTGTGATTCAAGTTTAAAAGTTGGATTAGTATTGGTCATTCCTTTATGAAATGTGACATGGATTTGTACTTTTACCCTTATTTTGTCTCTTCTTCTTTCTCTCTACACTCATTTGTAATAAAGCCTCAATTGTCTCCTCTATTAACTGGTCACTTTTCTCTCATGTAGTAGGAAATTTTGTTGTTTCTCTTCTCTTCTTTCCTCCAGGCTGAGTAGATGTGGTAGGTGATGTCCCCACTTGTAATCTCCCTAGCCTCTGCAAAGTAAAGGTGTTATGTGTTAGGAATTAAGGTGTCTCATTCTTATTAATTTCTAACATTGTATTTAGTTATTTATTTAATGCCTAAATTACAATTTCTTGCTCATCATATTCTGTCATCTAGTGTGACATGGCATGGTGATTTGTCTTCAGGTTGAAAAATGGCATGGAAGATTAAAAGGATTTATTTTGTCCCTACATAAGAAAGTATGCATCTAACTTTGGTAGAGATGCTTTCCCATGGGTTGGCACCTTAGAAATCTTTGTAAGTATTCATTTTATTACGAATCCTTATGCAAGTTATGACAAATTTCTACAATAGGTTGGACAAGTGTTAGAAGGCATCTTGAATGAATAATATGGAAGTTGGGTTATGATGGGTTATAAGAGGACTAATTAATTATAGTCATTTATGATGGATTTTCTTATAGTTATAAGTGACGCCAGTTATGAAAGATTCTATGACATATTTGAACAATGTGTAAGAGCAAATTCATACCCATTTTTAGCAAAAATGAAGTACCCATGTTTAGAGACATGTAAGAGAGTTTGGAAAAACTTGGACAACTATTTTTTGTATCTTTAGAGGTGATTTAAAAATACGCCACATGGACTAGGACGCTAACCTCTTTTGGCTTGGTCTAGAATCTACTTCAAACTTGTATTTCTGTATATATTATATGTCTTCGATGTCGGGATTAAGAGAGGAGTGAGGAAAATATTTCTTTGTCGGGTTATGTTGTTGGATTTCATATAAAAGAAAAAGATGTAGACTCTATGCAAAGGATTCTAGAGATGTAAGTGTATTATAACATTATGTTATAGATTAATACATTGGTGTGAAGCTTTGGAGTGTGGGATTTTTACCCAAAAAGGTTTTCCACACTAATGTTGGTGTTTCTTAAACTCTCTAATCTATCTTTCTTCTATTCTTCTTATTTCATGTTCTTGAAGTGTCAATTTACATTATTGTCTTTCCAATAAGGGTTAATGGATGGGGAATCAACTATGCATTTTCCCACTTGAATGGCTTAGTATTTATATGTGCTTGCATCAAGTTATTGGAATACAATTAAAAGAAAAGCATAGGATACTGAAGGTTCATACTAGTTCTCAGATGTCTTTATAGGTTCATCTTTCCCTTTCTTTTGGTATCAAAACTTAGATCCATGGTTTGCATGTGCTTTTTCATGTGTGTGTATGTGAGTTGTGTGTACTATCTATGTTGCATGTCCTTATGTGGGCTTACATGGTACTTACATATTCTTGCATGTTATTGCATGTGAAGGTCCATGGTGTTTAAGGTTCTGTATATTTTTTTGTCATGATTTCCTAGCCTAGCAAGCCAAAGGGAATTTATTTTAAATGAATTGGTTGATTATTAATCCTTTTTTGAGTAGGAATTTTTTGGTTGATCTTATTTTTTGGATAAAACAAGAATTTTGAAGGATGGAGAAAATAGATTTTTTTGGATTTGATCATGTGGTTATGTTCATTTTGATATTCATTTGGAACTTTTGGTTGATAGTGTACAATAATCATCATACATGATGTTATTTCATTTTGTGGTTCTATGCAACAAAGTATTCATTTTGGGTGTTTTTCATCTCACTATACATACAATAAAACTTTAGTTGTCATGACTATGGCTTGATGTGCTTGTGTCTAATTCTTGGATTTAGTCTCTAACATTAGAAGGTATTTTTTTTTTAGTTTTGACGTATGTAAGCTATAGAGTTGTTCATTGGATGACCTAGAAGCTATTTGAATAGTTCAACTGATGAACACACTCTAGATGCTGATAAGGGGGATTGAATCAACATAAACCAAAATCTTTCTTAAATAATTAATTATCATATTTATTCACCACATAAAATATAAAGAAAATGATAAACTAAAACATAACACCAATATTTTTGTATGTGGAAAACCCAAACTAAGAAAAAATAGGGTGATCATTTCTCACAAAGATGAATCATTGATAAATAGTCTGATTACAATGATAGGAGTTCATTGCTATGGAGAGGCTTATTGTCTAATATACTGCACCAAATAGAGAGGAACTCACTACTTTAGACTTGCATACAGAGGCTTACTGCCAAAGTAGTGAGATATTGTAAATAACTTGTGCACCCTAGAGTCATTGTCCTAGTCACAAGGTAAATACAACCCTCCACAATAGATAAAATGAAGCTCTCCTAATAATATAGTTGATCTGCACAAAACTATCAACAATGTCTCTACCTTTTCTTCTCTATTACATAAAATGACTTCTACTCTTTTGAAACTTTGCTTGTAGATCTTCACTCGCTTGATCACCACATTCTCTCTCTTATATTTTTCCAAAGCACAAATTGTTCTTATATACAAGATAGATCATTGGAGATTACAACAAGGTCGACCATGCTAAAAGGATATTACAATTAAGCTATAAGTTAGTCATGGCAATAGAAAATTACAATAAGGTCCCATGCTAGAAGCATCCAAACCAAAATATAAAATGGACCCAAAGAGATGAACATTAAATACATAGGTCACACATAGCACAAACCCATATAGATAAGAGATAAATATTAAATGTAATAACCTAGACCTAAATCAAGAAGCATGATCCACTCTAGGAGAGAGTGGGACCATGAACAAGCTACACATAGCCCAATGCCAGATCCATAATTACTAGAACATTTTCCACAACTAACTCAAACATGTAATAACACACTTCCCTATTAAAAACACTTTCCATTTGTATTCGGACCCCCACACACCATGGTGAGATCCACACACTACATAAGAAGCTATATTACTTGCTAGTTGTCCACAAAGAAGCCATCACAACATATATTTAGACCAAAACAAAGACTGATCAAGACTACAATACTTAAAGACATATTTTTTGGATCACCTTGAATGCCACAACCAAGACCAAATCATGCAGTCATCTACATAAATATATGCATAACTTCAACCTTTATTTATAGAGCAAAAACCTTTCAGAAAGAACAATTGTAAGCATTGTCATGTGCAAATGTATATCCATGTTACTGAGTCACAAACATCTGGACCATACTGACTCCCAGAAAAAAGGCACTAATAAACATCGTCCTCTCATGAACAGAAATCAAACCCATATTACGTTGTATTGTAGCACTAATAAGTCTTGCATAAATAGCCAAACTACCGGATATACTAAAAAATTTCTTCAAAAAATACCTTCGGACCAAAGAGTTACTTCCAACACCAAACACTTCCAAAACCTCTAGACCATAATGTTTGACATCAATGACAACCAAACAATAAAGCGGTAAACATATATTTCCAACAATCTCCCTCTTTGTCATTGATGTAAAATAGCCACCAAAAATATTTCATTAAGAAATTAATGTCAACTCCCCCTAATTGTAATAAACAAAAAAATCTTGAGTATACACTATCAAATGAACATTTTCTTATCTTTCTCGCCATTTTTCATCAAGGACAAAGGCCAAAAAGAAACAATTCAAAAACTTGTATCATCAATCTTCTCCTACCAAAAACCGAAAACCATATAATTGAGAAAATAAATATTCTTTGACCATATTTCTCTAAACCTCTTCTTTAGGCTCTCTATAGTGAGATTCCAATCATTCATAGAAGAATCTATTAGCTTGTAACAACATTCAATCTTAATCAACTTTTTCACAGCATCATCAAATGATGCAAATTTTCTTGTACATCTTTCAAAATGTTTGGCACTCTTATGTATCTTCATCATAACATTAAGTTTTATTTCTCTAAAATAAAAATAAAAATCTAATACATTCTCTCTTTCTCTTCCTTGTATCCAATTGTAATTATAACTCCTTTATTTTATTTATTTCTCCTCCAGAAACATCTTTAAAGATATTAAATTTTATCGCAACATCAATTAATTGGGACTCAATGAAGTCAATTTCCTTTTTAAAACTTGCTATGGCCTTCAAGCAATCCACACCAAAGTTGTACAAAGCATCTACAAATTTAATATATCTTCTAAACTGCTCCATTTCTTGTATCAAATCTAGTTGACCCTTTCTGCACTTTCCAATCATTTTGTCAGTCAAATTTTCTTTTGAACCATCCTTCTCTTCAGAGCTAGAAACATCAACAGCTATCTTTTCTCTCACAACCTCAATAATTTCCCCCAAACAAACATCAGAGATATCATTAAGCATTGTTTTGTTCTATTTTACATATTTTTCCAACCCTTCTATAATAACATCTTGATCATAAGGAGGAACATTATGGATTATATCTCTAATAGTCTTTAGTCCTTCGGACTGACACAACATAGTAAGAATTTTCTCCACAGATAAATAATCGTCATCTGATGAAATAGGATAAATAACATTCTCCTCGCCAACAGTAGTTTGTGCATTAATACCTATAATTTCTTTGTGTTTACCAGTATCTTTCTAATCTTCCTCTTCACTGTCACTAGAAATAGTCACTAGAGTGGAGGAGCTTTTTGGATGCATACTTCTTACTTTCTTCTCTAGTATATCAGAGGACAAAGCCTCTATTGACATTTTCATTGTCCTTTTACCCTTATCTTTTCCTTTACTGATAGCAAGAGATTGTTCTGTCACAACCTCAGCCCTTGCAGCATCAATATCCTTTCGAAATTTAATCAATCTTTCAATGATGCTCATGAAGTCATCCCACGGGGTCTTCACTGAAGGGGTAATACAATACCATAGGAGTTCATATTGGGGGGTTTAGAATGGGAAAAATAGGGGGGGAATATATTTCCTAAATAGGGGTGAGGGGGTTTTCTTGTGCAAGGGGGCTAGATATTTATATAGGAAAATAAGTGGGGGGTATTGGGTGGGTATTGGAGGGGGGTAACAAAAAAGGAGTTTGGGGCAATATTTTTTGAAAATAAAAGAATTAATTAGTATGTCATGAACACACGTGCTATGATTCAAGTTCACTAAGTGAAGCCCCCATAATTTATCCTTAATAACCTCATAGAACAATTTATTTACCCAAACAATTCTAGGCACTACTACTTCTATATAGCAAAAATTATTATCAACATAGAAGATAACATCATTCTTATACTAGAAAATAACCTTTGGAGGCATCTAATTCCTCAAACAAAATTTATCCTTTAAACCATCAAATAATCTTCTATAATTAGCAATACTATTATCCAAATTATTCAAGTACATCTTAATTTGTGACCCAACAGTTATATTCATTTCTCCAGTCCAAATTCCAGGACTTTGGCATAGCTTTCAAAAAGTAGAAAATTAGACAAAAAACTAAGGGACCATACCAGAATGGATAATGTTCATCCTTTGTTATCATCAAGTTTTAGAACAAATATCTCCTTGATGTCTCATAAAGATCTTAATCAGCATTCTCCATAAGTATTTTGTAAGTAACATGAACCCCAGTAGCCACACATGAACCTTCTCTATTTTTGTAGTAAAATTTGTATGATATTATCATTGTATCATATCTAACCCCCAAATCCTTAAATTTGTGAATTCTCGGGGTCCTAACATGAGATAGAATTCTAGTTATTTTATTCACCTCTACATTAGTAAATAATTTTAGCATTGGCACATCACCAGTACTGCAAAGTCCTATCACAACCTTAGGGCATATTTTATAATTAGATAAGGCCTATCTAACTAGATATATTCTCCATGTAGTCTACTCAAACCAATCTATACAACGTAATCATCTTCAATCATTAGAAAATTACTCCATGTGTGCAAACCCTTGTGTCCTATCTTGGCATGGGTAAGTGCACCAAGATGGTGTGCAAAAAAAGGGCATAAGTGGAAAAAAAATTTCTTAAATTAGGTAAACCTAAACTTGGAAAAGAAATTTGAGAGTCATGCACTCAGAAATACAAGATGTGAAAAGAACAAGAATTGTAGTACTTTGAATCTTGTTTCTAAACTACTAAAGTTTTTTTTTTTAAATGGATAAGATTAAGAGGGTCAAATCCTATGTGTGCATAAAATTGTTCCTAATTTGTTTAGAAAAATATACCATAGTGTTTGGTGTGTGCATCAAAAAAATCATCTATTAGATTTAGTATTTAAAAAATCCCTTGGTAGAAAGATAGTTAAGAGTGAGAGCTAGAAGTTGTCTATTTTTTTATATTTTTTTGTTGAGTATTTTTTTTTATGATTTTTTTAAGTGGGAACATCCTGGAAATCATATGTTTATTCATGTGCAAACCATAACTTGCATCAAAATAAGTAAAAATGCAAAAAAAAAGAAATAAGTGTAAAGAATCAAGTGCACAACAATAATATATATTTTTAAAAAAAATTGGTCAACTAGATCAAAAGATATTAAAAAAATGATACACATGTCTCTGAGAACTATAGAGACACTGGTAAAATAAATTGAACTATAATATGTTAATGTTGTCCAAAAATACAAAAAAAAAATATGGTTAGAAAACTCAGAAGATGTGAAATTATAGTGGTACTTTTACAAATACCTAAATGATGATGTGTAAACCTGATGATGATGAAGTTGAGAAACCTATTTTGAAGAGCAAAACATGTGAAAAAGGTGGGAAATAGAAGGAAATGAAGCTCCCAAACCTTAGCCTTGGTATCCAAGCCTATTAACTATCCTTTTCCTTGGCTTAGTAATTTACCAAACCTAATCTCGATTGGGTTATTTGAATTTAAAGTAAGTTAGTCATGTTAGGGGTGTTTTGTTGTTTTTTCGGGTGGGTAACCACCACTTACCCACATAATCATTTTTAAATTGCAAATCCTCAACTAAATAATCTTCGTTGAATGTCCTCGGTTTTCCATGATCATACTCTTCCAAATTAACATAGATATATCGGAAAACATCTTCCTTGTACATGACCCTTTCGTCAATATTAGAAAAAACACCAACTGAATCCTTACCAAATGAAATAACTAAGTTCTTATTATGAACAAGGTTGGGTACATCACTTACATTTACCAGCTTTCTCATCTCCATCTCACAATCTCTTTTGCACTCCATCGCTCTAATCTTTCACTCTTGAAATCTCCAAATCGCAAATAAGAAAATAATTATAAACAACTAGATATATAATGTTTGTGACAACACCAAAAAACTAATACAATATTTTTCGAACCAAATAGTGACCTTCCTGGACCAAAAAATAAGTCTTTCCTCAAAAAACTCCTTCAAGATTTACTCTCATGCTGAGGAGAAACTCAGTATCCAACCTAGAGAGGGGAAAAAATTTTGCATGAAAACTCCCCCTCAAACCTTGCAACCTGATTCATTTAATAGAAGAGGGGACAACACTCAAAATGAATATCATACCACCTTCAGAAGCATATTTTATATACTGCATCAAATATGTTCTATTTCTTTCTTCTGAGTTTACTGCAACCATAGGACGATCATCCTGTTGTCTCATATTTTTCCAAAATTTTCCAATATGTCCTGACACGTTCTTGCAAACCATACAATTCTTCTTCATTCTTTCAGTTGCATTCTTTCTAATGGATATGGATGTTGATCTATACTTGCTACTTCAGAAGGTTCATTTGACAAGTGTTTGGCATGGTTATCTCCTTGGGCATTCACTTTGATTTGTGAAACAAAATGGAGATATTATTGGGATGATTTCTTGATATGGAAAATGTTTGTGAGTTTTATCTTATTTGTTTTGAATGTGCTTACATCTATGGTGATATCTTATATGTGTTTTGTTTGATCTAATGAGCTTGAACTTTTGGGTATCTTTAAAGCTTTTCATTTGGGATTGGGAAGAATATCATACTTGGCACAGCTTAGCAGTTTGAGGCATTGGTAGGACACAGTTTCAATATGATTTACAAGTTCTCTTTGTTCTCTAGCTACTCCCTAGATATTTGCATTCATGTGGTTCATTGTGATGGGCTTGAGAAAGTTATGGTGACATGTTATCAAATATTATGCAATAGTTTGTGTTGCATGTGTAGATCATTGTGATTTTTATTTGATTACTTTATGCTTTAATTATTTGTTGCATCTTTGGTATATTATTTGAGTGTTAGACTTGATATGTCATGATTTATTTTCAGATTTGACATTACCTGTTAAGTGGGAGTTCCTAGATACATATGTGTTCTTCATTGACATGAGTTATATTGGTGTTTAGGATGAAAATGAGGTGTGGATGATTGGATGGATTACCAATTGCTATGATTTATTTTTCATGTCATGTGGTTTTTTAGTTGGATGCTAACAATTAGTTGTGGTTGTTTTGACTGCTTTGTAACATTCAAGCTTGATTCAGAAGAAATATTTTGATCTTTAGAGTTGTGTTCTAGTAATGGACTTGAAGTTGGATATATTGATGCTTTTATAAAGCTCATAAGAACAATAGGGTTGTGACAAGTTGTGTCCCTTGTTATCACTTGGATTTGATGTGTGTTCTTTGGATTGGCACATCTTCACCTTAGCTTGCTTCTTTTCTTCCATAGGTTTGTTGGAGGATGAGAGTTCTTACCTAATATGGTGGGCACCTCAGTCGTTGTTGCAAATATCTTGTTGGATCATGTGAGCATGTTGGATATTCATGTGGTTTCATGGATCGTTGTTATTATGCATCTCTTTGTTTGGCCAATTAAATCTTGTTCAAATTGGTCGTAAAATATTCTTTAACATATTACATCATTATCACCCGTATTGTTTGCGTTTGTTTATTTGTTTATAGTTTTTTTATTTGTTAGCAATTTTATGTAGGTTGTTGGTCTAAATTACACAATATTTGTTATCTGACAATTTCATAGAAAACCCATAAATTTGTCATTCATAGCTACTTTATAGCTATATAGCTATATAAACTGTTTATTATGTAATTAAGGTTCAATCAATAATTAACTTTGATATGGTATCAAAGCGGGCATGATTACAGGCATTGAAGAGGATTCTATGTCTATAATTATGTGATCAGTTTCAGTTTGTTTTTAATCAACACCGGATCACTGTTTGTGAGGCATTGAATGGTGTGCTACTCTTAGGATAGACTTTGGTGAACCTGATGTGAATTGGCTCTGTCTGTCATTTTAAAATATCCTTGATCATGTTACTTATTTGGCTTGGAGAAAACCACTCATCACAGCTAGTGCCTCTATTTCTCAACAATGCTCTTATTTTGGTGGATCATAATATTTCCATTTGTCTTGTAGCAGCAGTGATGATTCGTATTTTGGAGGGCCATGTTCTTATTGGGTGGTTGCACAGTTTCATTCATTTGTGATCAACTCATTTGAATTATGTAGAACTCATGATCATGTTGTATTCATTAGGAACTATTGGATATTGCTAATGCGTGGGGAGGTGATTGAGATATTTTATATGTTTAATCACTACGTTACTAAATGGGCACTCATACTGTTGTCATTTGTGTTTTGTCACTGATGTCAAAATATGTTTATGTGAGGAGAATAGGCTGGACACTGTACGGATGTTTCAGATGCTGCGAAGTCAGATGAAAGTTCAGGAAGGTGTTGTGATCTTATATGTAAGATTGCATCATGTAATGTTTCATATTGGATGAGTTACAGATGTTTTGGTGAAGACTGGTCATTTGACTGTGACAGTGAGAAATGACAAAGTCAGTCTCTATGTTTCGGGTATATCTTTCAGATTGTATGGATTCAAGGTATGCGAGCTTGAGGGATGATAGACAAGGTACTGAAGGATGTTCATTAGTCAGCGCAAGGTATGGAATGCTTGGTGACGTTAGTTGTGGCGTTTGTTTTGGAGAAGACCTGTTTGGAAGCCAACTTAGGAGATGTAGTGTGTGTTTTGCTTGGCAAACATGAATTAAGGTTATCAGTCCTTAAATATTGTAATGTAATCGTTGTATACTTGTTTTAGATACCGTGTGTATCTTAGCAAGGGTTTATGTAATTATTTTTAATTAGGAAAGGCTTATAGGATGACCTGGTCATGAGAATTGTAATAAGGTATAAATGAGAGGTCTTTTCTTTTGGAAAAGATATGGACGGAAAAAGGTGATACAAAGAGGTTGTGAAAGTTGCAAGTTTGTGTCTGTTGTATGTAGAGCAAAGGTTTACTGGTGGACTTCATTGGAACTGATCAAGCAAAGACAATTGTTGCCAAACAGTTCAAAAAGATTGTGTATTTCTTCATATACACTTGTGTTGCGAACAATGAGTTCTGAAGGTGGATTTAACCTTCTTTGGGCAGTGAACCCTCCCTTTCTTCTTGACTCCTAACAGGGTCTGTCCTCTAACAAGGATTATGTACTGTAATGTTTCAATAAGCTCCTAATAGGGCTATATCTTCTAACAAGGATACTATACTCTCAGTACATCATTTGTGGGTGCTAATTCCCACCGGGGTTTTTACCTTTAACAGGGTTTCCCCGACACCAAAATATTGTGTTATTGTGTTGGGATTTATTGTGTTCATTGGATCTGATATTGCTGCTACTTAAAGTTTAAAGTTTAATAATCTTCCTCAAGGCTCCTATGATGAAGACAATTGGAGGCATGGCATGTACACATAGCCAAGTAAGTGCATTGTTTTTAGAGAGGTACTCAAATTTGGTCAAGATTAGCTATCATTTTTGTATTTTTTTTCATTACATTTGGGCATGTGTAATTTGACATAGCTATCTAGGGGGATTGACTATTTATAGTGCTTCTATCTCACATTTGTTTGTTTATTGGATATTTGTAATTATAAAGTAAATCTAATAGGAAAGATAGTGTCTAGTTAATATGGCAAGCACTTTTCCAAAGTTTATTCTTTTGGATTCCTAATTGTTCCATGGGAATAATTATTTCACATGGAAGACCAAATTCAAAGTTTAACTTGAGTTTGAAGAAGTTTGGGATATGGTTAAAGGAATTACAAGACATAAAATTGATGTCGATGAGTAGAAATTTGATCAAGTTGATAGAAAGGAAAAATAGATCATTTTATTCAGTGTTTGGTGAAGTTCAGTCGTTCATCTAAGACACGTCTATAGCCAAAGATGCATGCAACAAGCTCAAGATGGTATATAAGGCAACAAATCGAAAACAAATCCTAAATTTGTATCTAGTCAGCCACATGGCCTGAAGATGAAGAATGCAGAACAATTGGACTCCTTTCTTTAAAGAATTTTTGACTTGAGGGCATCCCTACAAGAATTGGGAGAAACAATTTTGATGATGATGTAATATTGGTGTGTATTGTTCAATGGGAACTACCTTCTAGATATGAAGTCTATGTGACAATATTGAATGTCACTAAGGCAACACACACTTTTGAGAAGCTGGTGAATGACCCTCAAAAAGAAGAGTCTACAGTCATGATCATGATGAGGAAGATCATGTCATGACTACATGTCATAAAGATAAGAAGCCTGTGAAGCAATTCAGTGGACCTCCCAAATTTGGTAATTCATGTAGAACTCAGAAGAAGTGTCCAATATGTGAAAGAGTTGGACATGATGTGAAAATTGTTGGTACAACTTCAACAAATGATCTTCCAACACATTACATCCAAAGGAGCGATTGCAAAGTGGCAAATCAAAATGGGAGTAGAAGAAAAAACAAAAAATAACAAAGTAATGTCATTGAAGCAAAAGATTCTCTAAATAAGGAATACATTTTTCAACTCACACTTTAGAAGGTGGTTCACAATCAACCTCAATATGGTATGTGGACTCAATTTCTACAAAGAACATGATTGGATAGAAGGGGTGGTTTCTCACATTGAGACCTCATCATGGTACAGTCTCTCGGTAATCATACCACCTACATTATATCCAATGTTTTGATGACATCACTTTATAGTTTGGCATACATTGCTGCAAGCTTACTAATGTTTTGTGTGTTGCCAAAAATCTCATGTCTGTTAATTAGTTTCTTGATCACAACTTGAGAATTGAGTTTTCATAAAAACCACGATAAAAAGGTATGTGTCATTCATGATAAGTCTAAACATTCAAATATTGTTGCATGTGCCTTTGAGAATGGTAGAATGTTTAGGATTGACCCAATTGATAATAATCAAGTCTTAGTGACTAAGGGTAGTGATCTTTCCATATTATGACAATGTAGATTTGGTCATTTAAATACTAGTTATTTGCTTACCCTAAGTAAGAAAAGCGTAGTCAATAGGCTTCCCTCACTTTAGAATTCAAGTGCTATATGTTCCAATTGTATTGTTGGAAAACAGCAACAAGCACTCTTCTATCCAAGTGAGCATCGTGCAAGCCAACCTTGCAGCTAGGGCAGCGGCTATGCAACCACGAAAATTTTTAACCATACAAAGGGGAAACACTTAGTTTTTTTTTCAAAAGTTTGGAAAATGTTCTATAAAAAAAAGGGTTTTCATGGCTGGATAGCCACTACCTTGCAGCTAGTGCATACCAATCTGTGCAGGCTCTAAATCTACAAATTAAGTCCCAACAAAGATAACAACTCCTTTTCCAATCATGTTTTGTCCACAAACCACAAGTAGGGAGTATTGTTTATAGAAATGAGGCCAGATTTTCTCTTGCAATGGAGGATAGGCAATAACCCCCATTCTAGCTATGATCATGTAAGGCCATAAACAACCAAACCCCTAAGCACTTATCTTCATGCCACTAACAACACAACAAACTGGAGATACCTATATCACTTGCATACCATCTTATATGCTCAAGGTGTCATAATCAACCCCAAAGACTAGTCCACCACTTCTAGAAGGCATAAGAAGGTCAGTAAAACCAAAATTGATGCCAAGTAGTGGAACATTGCCTCAATAGCACAATACAACATAGAACCCACTTATGTCACACCAAGAACAAATGATAGGCAACTGCTAGAAACAAGTGTAGACCCCAAACCTCTAGTTATAGGCCCTCTAGCATCAAAAACGATATCTAAGCAATCATCATTTGCCTGCAAGGCTTCAACTTCAAGCAAGGTAGTGGCATTGAGCAAGAGCAAGAGCGGGAAACATTTTGAAATCACTTCTATTGTCTTGTTATTAGTTGGCATTGACATATTCATATTCCACAACACTAAATAATATTAAATCTATTTTTTAACCAACTTAAGTTGTGATTGGAAAAAAAATTGAACAAGCACTAAAAATACTGCAAAATAGGCTTTAGAACTTCAATTTTTGAAATGAAAAAGAAAATAGTTTAGTTAGTTAATCATCATCAAAAATCAGCTAAATGTTGATTCATTAGCTTAATCCATTTATTTTACTAATGTTTAATTATGGTTTATATAATAGAGGTCTAATTAGTCTCCTTGATAGAATTTGTAATAACATCTTGGTCATATACACCATGGAGATGGCACGCCCAAAAGATAGGGATTTCTGCTCTCAATCAAGAGGGGAGCTAGCTCACTCTGATAAACATGATAGATGGATGTAACTCTCTAAATTAGATAAGGGTTAGGTGCTAAATAGATAAAATATTAAAATATAAAAGATAATTATTCTAACTTAAAGAACTATCGTGAACCTAGACTTCTAATTAATAAACTATCATAAACCTACACTAGTAAAAATATTACATTGCTTAAGGCTGGTTTCAATAATAGCCCTATTTAAGAGGATATTTTTTCGAAGCATAAGAAGCTGCAACTTAACTTGTTCCGTAATTGTTGTAAGACTTTATTTCGTGATTGTTAACCAGGAAGAAAATTTAAACCAACTTAGAAAGCAAGATTTGCCAAAGTTAAAATAATCTAAGAGGCATTTCATAAAATACTCGAACTTAGAAGATGACAAATCATTTATGGCGATATTCCCTTGTAAAGCAAATCAATTTACAACGCAACAAACAGCAACATTTGATTGATACTTTCCTTAAAAAATACATAATATTAAAGCATCAATCCAAGCAAAATGATTTAAAACAAATCTGTGATGATCTGGGCCATTAATGTATCGTAAAGAGAAACATCCTCAAACAAGATGTCTACGCTTCCAGACTCGATACCTCGACTCAACCAACCACATATAACACCTTTGTCTGAGCACTACCCTAACTGTTTGGGAGTTAACATGCCGCTATCAATGATATCACAATAAAAATAACATGATTGGTTCAGTGGCTGCAATGGGTCGTCCCCAAACAAACCATTTTTAGTTTGCAACCTGGCAATCAAAGCTTCCATTAACTACAAAAGTTACGCTTAGATCTCTGTAAATCTGAGGAAACAAAATATAATAGCATACCAGTTTCCCAAACAAGAGAGGGATGGTGGGGTGGGGGAGAAACGTCACTTTAAATGATATTTATGACAAGATAAGAAGCACAGGCAGTCATCACATCATACCAAGCATTCAAGAAACAACAGAATCTAACTGCTGATGAATCAAAGAGTACACCCAAAGCGTTCTTTGAATGCAGAAATTTTGTCCGCAGTTAATCAAACTCTGGTTTTCAGGTAATCTTGACCAAATGGATACTCTCTTACTCTATCTAAGCCAGAGAATAAAATTGCTACTTGATTATAAACTGAATCTAAAAAAATAAAAATTTGTATTATACTGTGACCCAAGGAGAAAAATTCACATATACTAATATCAAGGCTGACTTATCCAATTTCTTTGTACTGCACTCTCTTTTACTACATATTGGTAGCTTTGATCCAACTTATATCAACCATAATAATTCTCAGCATAGTTTGAACACATCAAAGACAGAAGCAATGAAACTAACCTCCAACATTTTCAACAAATGCAACAGAACCTTGGACTCAATCTTGAACAAGAGCAAAAAATCGAAGTCAAAAACATCTGGAATGACTTACTGTAACACAAGAAAAACAGGAACAAAGAAACTAAATAACAAGCTTATGATTAAAACTAACAAATTTTGGAGTACAGTCTATATCCTCCCTTGCACAGAAAATGTAATAATATACGAGCTTTAAATTCAAACAAAAAATTAGTCTTCTATGCTTGCTAAAAATGCTATCACCAAAATACCATTTCCATTATTGACAATGTCAGGTTTGTATAGAAGAAATGTGGCAGATTGACAAAATCGACCCACAATTTGAGGTATGAAAATTATGAGTCAAGCCCAATGTTCAACAATAAATCTTATTCTACATTACAAATTAACAGGAAAACAAACTTGTACAGATTTATAACATGTCTTGATCTAAAACACCACTTTACTGGATTGAACTTTGAAAGTCAGGCTCTACTCTTCTTCATGGACAACAGATATTTCTCCTCGATCCAGCATTTCATAGAACTCCCTGGTCTTTCGCTGCTGATTCCAGTGGTACATTTTCCAAATACCCCCAGCTGCGTTTGAGTACTAGCAATGTTTAGCATGAAAACACTGCACTCTAAACAAGTGAAAACCGTACATTGAAACTTGATACTTTCAAATAACTCTTAAACTATAAAAAGCAAAGAGAAGCGTGCATTCAATAAGATTTGTCAATTATATGAAGACCATAGATGCAGATAGATTATCATTTTCCACATACATCTATTATCATTGATCAAACACAAAAATAAACTTCCAAAGTTCAGAGGATTGGAAAATGAAAAAATGCTAGTAAAGTTTGGATCATGTAGATCATAATAAGCACCTAAATTTTATATGGAATATTGAAATCATCTACAATAAGGGCCCGTTTGGTAGCGGGAATTAGACTGGAATCGGCATTTGCAACTTCCACTTCCGTCTAAACCTCAGTTTGGATGTGCAACATAGAAATAGAAGTGGAAGATGTAAATGCTCATTTTGGCTCAAAATGAGCATTTACATCTTCCACTTGAAAAGGTGGAATTGGAATTTGATGGCCGAATTCCACTTTTTGAACCCCCGTTTTATAAACCTCATTGGGTCCGCGGGCTTCATTATTTTTGTTTTGGCGTCTACGTTGTTTTTGGCGTCCACATTTGTTTTTGAGGGCATTTCATCCACGAAGCAGCGAAGGCATTCATTTTTTAGGGCATTTCATCCACGAAGCAGCAAAGGCCAGAAGCAGTGAAGGCATTCTTCACAGCGAAGCGAAGGCGTTTCATGGCATTGTTTCACGGCATTCTTCACAGCGGAGCGAAGGCATTCTTCTTTAATCTGGTATGCATAGGGTTTTCAGTTTTCATTCGAAGAATCTCTTGTTTGTTGTATTTAAATCTGTATGTATGTGACTCTGCTAACTCCCCCTTCCTAACCTGTATCTCGCTTGTTTTGGAAACACGTCTTCTAACTCCATCCCCTCTCGAATCTTCATTCATTACAGAAGCTCGCCCCTACTATTCTATGGCTCTGAATGAGGCATTTATGCGGGAACTAGCTCCCTGATGCCCCCTCGTGCCCAAACCCGATCATACTGTCACTCATTTCACTTCGTGATGATGAGGTAAGCATCTACAGAAGA
Organism: Chamaecyparis obtusa; assembly: GCA_027943335.1. Classification (NCBI taxonomy): domain Eukaryota; kingdom Viridiplantae; phylum Streptophyta; class Pinopsida; order Cupressales; family Cupressaceae; genus Chamaecyparis; species Chamaecyparis obtusa. Next base: position 331,385 of record BSBK01005674.1, read on the forward strand.
GAAGAGTTAGTTCAGGCAGGCGAGGTTGGGTCTCATTTCCTGAACCAGTCCATTTCGGTGATAGATAGGGTCCGATGATAGCCTTGTTCGGATAGCCCACTTCTTGAATCTGGTATGCATAGGGTTTTCAGTTTTCATTCGAAGAATCTCTTGTTCGTTGTATTTCAATCCGTATGTAAATCCGTTTATTTTGTGCACAGAATATGTTTTAGTCCTTTGTTCTCCTTGGCTGAGAGCATTGTCTGCTACCCAGTTGGGCCTCCATGGCCACCTCATTCTCATACATCTCCTCTGCCAAATGCTGCTCCGAGATTCCCACCTGTTTTAAACTCCCAACCCTCTGTTTTACACTCGCAACCCTCTGAGATGCCAAGTGTGAGTCACAGTCTCACACTGTTTTAAACTCACAACCCTCTGTTTGGGGGCCTCAGATTGGTTCACATTGGCATTTTGAGAGTTTGTCAGGGGCAAGGATGATGCATCGCTGTGCACTTTATCTCCCGAATCCTTCTTTGCAGAGAGCTTTTGAACAGAAGGCGATTTGGAGGGTTTGTTAGCATTGGAAACTGCCTTCTGAGCCATGGACCAGTTAAGACTCAAATTTAAGACCTAGTGTTATGCATGATATGGTTGCTGTACCAACACAAATAAAGAAAGCTAAGACATGTCTGATCTTTGTATTGACTATGATAGATCATGAATGTTAACTCAGGTCGTCTCTAGGATTTTTTTACAAGAATTTTTTATACATGCATTTTTAAGGCATGAGATATGAACATAACTTACCATCTCCTATTCATATCTTGATTGAGTTTTGGAGTTTCTTGGATGGATATTGTTCTAGAATATCATGTATGCTGCTGAGATAAGATATACACCGTTTGAGTGATCTTACATTGCTATTTTGAAAATAACAGGTAATGAAGGGTGATAAGCCAATTTTAGATTTGTAGATGATGTAAAATATTGAGTGAGTTTTTTTGGATAGAGGATTTTATATAATTTACAAAGAACTTCTAGCTATCTGATATGGGGGAGTACGAGTCTTTAGACTGAAATCTCCTCCACTGAAAACCAAAGACTGAATTAATGAAACATCTCATTTCCAACTGCTGGATTGGTATCCTATATATGGTTTAGCATACACATGGCCCAACATCATTGTTGGAAATGAGTCACATCTGAACCAAATAAGGGCTGGTCCTATAAGGGGCTGGTAGCTCAGTGGTAGAGCACTCCAGTAGCAAATAGAAGGTCCTAAATTCAAGCCTTAACTGGTCCATGAAAACTTAACAATCATCCACAAGCCCATAAATCTGTACTTACGTGACCACAAATCCTAATCTGGCTATCATATTGAACTGGAGCCCAGGAACACTTATGGGTACTATAGTTATTACCACTGAGCTACTAATTCTTGATATTGTGGGGAATATCAGTAGCTCTTGGGAATATCAGTGTCCAATAAGATCTGTATTAACCACTATTAAGTTTTCTAAATATACCTTTTTAAAGTGACGAGATCAATTCTTGCAATTCTTATCAGAGGTCAATTCATACAGGATTCACAAAGGAGCTAGAAATTTGAAGTTTGTGTTGAGCAATGTTATATATCCAGCCTCATATCTGTTTGCAGGATCTTGAAATGAGGAATTTTTTAATGACTTGCAAACAAATAAGATTTTGAAGATTTTTTTTAGTTATTGTGATATTTTGAAGTGAAAGATATCCTGAATTTTTATTTGTGGAAGGGTCATACCCTAGCTATGAACAATCATATTCATATACTGCTGACCTAAACCTGCTTTACCATTCATGGTATGATTGGCAAGGCAAGTTGGCCATACCACTACACTAGGTAGAAGGAAGCCATACAATATATCTTTGAAGAAAGGTGATTGAGGATTAAGAAGGAATAAGGAATAGATGCCTTTATCCTAGTCTTTAGAGACTTTCAAGCAGGCCACATTTTCCACTTATGCCTAAAGTATATTTTCCACATTTTGGGTATCTCTCTGTCTACATGTCTGTTCACACTGCACAGGCACTTCTAGTCACTGAAATGTTCTCTGTTCTCTACTCCAATCAGGCCCTCATTAAGGTAATAACTAGTTATCTATATTTTGGTTCTATATTTATAGCATTGTTACATCCTTATTTATCCGTCTTAGTTATAACTTAATGTATTCAACAATATAATTAGTCGTGAAATAACCTTACTATAAAAATGTAAAGAATTGACATGGACTTGTGACTCTACAAAACCTAATAGAGCACAAAAATCAATATATAAATCCTTTTAGAACATCTTTCAGGACATATATTTGCAGCATTTCTTAGAATAGAATTTATCAGTCCAAAATAGTCAAGCTTGTGCATCCCAATCCTAAGCATAAAGCTGATTTGGAAGCTTGAACTAAAGTGGGTTGGGTGTTTACTAGTTTTAGCAGCTACCTATATTGGCATATTGGCATAATGCATCAAATGGTGCCATGAAAATGTGATTCAATTAATCTACAACCATCTAAATTATATACATGATGCAATTAATCAAGGCTGGCCATGAAACTATATTCCCTGTAATCTAAAGTTCATTTCAATGATCTTTTTGTAAAACATGATTAATAATATTATTATATACATGTATATGTGCATATATATGGTTCTTATATAGGCACATATACATTTATATAAGTATGTAATACATGTATATGTGCATATATATGGTTCTTATATAGGCACATATACATTTATATAAGTATGTAATACTATTAATCATGTTTTACAAAAAACATCTATGTTTTTCCCTCATTCGGATTTCTTTCCTAATGCAACAATGCTAACAAATTCAACACCTATAGATAATAACCAGCTAGGAATACATATACAAACAGTTGTGTCAATAAAGTACACACATTTCTTGGCTTGTCCTCTTGCTGCCTATGACTGTCGATTTTGTATCTCAAACCTTCTTTTCCATGTACTTTTCAGGGATGGATCTTACCAACAATATAAACATTCAAGGACGCATTTGTAGGAAGACCAGAACTGCTCATTCACGCACTTATTCTTGCTGTCCTTGGAGTAGCCAAAGCGGTGTCTGTGCTTCAAGGTAGGCAAACAAAGCGTAACGAAAGAAGTGATGGAAGTGGTTTTTATAAATGCATTATTCATTCGAATAAGGTGCATTGTCACGACCAAATTCACATGAGTGCAGCAACCTTCTTTTGGCTAGCCAATCTTGTAAGGCAAAAAGGAAGCCTATCAGATACGATGAGCATAACGTTAGAAGAACAATTAGTCATGTTCCTCCACACCCTTGGCCACAATCTGAGGAATCATAAGATTGCCCACAACTTTGGTCACTTCGGAAAGACAGTAAGCCGATACTTCCACAAGGCCTTGACAGCTGTCTTAGCACTCCATGCGGATTATTTCCTACCACCTGGTCCAAACACTCCTCCTGAAATTAGTGGGAAGGACCGTTTCAATCCTTACTTCAAGGTAAACCCCCTAGCACTACAAATTTCTTTGCCTTAGTGATAATCTTATTACTGCGTGTTTCTTGACTACAGTTTTTCTTTCTATAGGATTGTGTTGGAGCAATTGATGGAACCCATATACCAGTCATTGTCGATGTCGACTTACAGGGTAAATATCGGGATAGAAAAGGGAACTTGTCACAAAATGTTATGGCTGTCTCTTCTTTTGATTATAAGTTTCAATACATTCTTGCTGGTTGGGAAGGGTCTGTTGCAGATAGCCGTGTTCTAGCAACTCTCACTAGAGCCGATCCACTTGTAGTTCCCCCTAGTATGCCATTTCACACTGTATGTTTACTGAAGAAAATGAAAAATGTTTCACAGTTTAACAATATATGTTATTTTGTAGGAAAATATTATTTAGTCGATGCTGGATATCCAAATGTACCAAGATTTCTAGCACCTTATCCATGTACATGTTACCACCTGAAGGAGTTTTATAGAGAAAACCCTATAAACAGCCCACAAGAGTTGTTTAACCACCGACAGTCCTCTCTTAGAAATGCAATAGAGCATACATTTGGCATTTTGAAGCAGCGTTTTCCTATCTTGAGGCATGCAACGTCTTATCCAATCACGACACAAGCACGTATTGTTTTAGCATGTTGCATACTGCACAACTTCATTACTATAGAGGACAGTGTTCCATCCGAAGTGGTTATTGAAGAGGACGACGATCGTGATGGTATAAATGTATCAATACTTGAGACATATGGGTTGAGTCAGCGTGATAGAGATGTTTGGGGGAACTTTAGAGATGATATAGCAAGTAGGATGTGGGAAGACTACAGACGTAGAGAATAGTTGTAGTTCTACAAGACCTTTCTTTGTTCTTTAATGTGCTTTAATGCAGGTACAGTGATATGCATGATGGTTTCATTGACTTTTTGTTTGTCTCTTCATTCCTAGCTGGTTATTGTCTATGCCTCTTGAATTTGTAAGCCTTGTTGCATTAGGAAATATAAATGGAATACACCAAGGAGTACCACATGATGAAGATCAATCATACTGTTGTAATGGTGATGCTCAAATCATGTGTTCTCGTAGTTTACATATGCAAAATTCTTTGAAAGAAATGAAGCCTGTGTATAATTTGTAACTCTGATTTCTCTTTGATTAACATTCATGCTTACTGTTCTTTGATTTTGATCTCTTCGAAATGTGTGTATCTTGTTTGACATTTGTGTATCTTGTTTGACACTTTGTCTTCTAAACGGGGATTGACACAACGGTAATTTGGCCCTCAAATTCCAATTCCACCTTCTCATGTGGAAGATGTACTAGAGCATATATAGTACAACTGTATGAACATAGTAGACCGTATATAATTACAATACTAAATCAGTGTGCACGACCAAGAAATTAGTTGCGTAGGAAGTGGCCACAACCAAGAAGCACAGTAGTTGCAGATCATGCAGGCAGTACTTGATTCGAGAGAAATCGAAGCCGTGATTCACAAAACCACTATCCTCCCAGACCCGAAAAGGGTATAGGCCTACACCATTTCGTCTTTCCCGGGAACTCCCAATTGTTTTAAGCGGAAAATAAGTTATGAGAGGAATTGTAAAAATGAAAATAAAAGTAGCAGGCTTGTTGAACATTAGTATGTTGCTTTTTATTGCAATTATAATTAGTTCCTTGGTTCCTTAGTAATTGATTTTTATTGCATCGTTATCTTTGGTTTTTCATTTTGTTTTGAGTGTCCAGTGATTTATACCAAAGACTTCGACTTAGCCAAAAAATGTGCAAGTCTACATTAGTATGTTGCTTTTATTGTAATTATAATTAGTATGAATGAACAAAATAATGACAATGCAATATTTGTCGTTATAGCGTCGATAACTTCGGTCAATGTGCCTATGTGTCAATGTGGTGTTGGGCCATGCATGTTGAAGACATCACACATAACAAGTAATCTTGGGCATCAATTTTGGGGTTGCCCAAATAGGAAAAAGCTCTGGATATGTAATTATATTTTATGTTTAAAAATAATGTAACTAATCATTTTAGGAAGAACTGATGTAGATTTGGTATTGCAAGGAAATAGTGGATGTCAATACTTCCAGTGGGTCGATGAAACCACATTTACATCTACCCCATCTACATCTATACCTGATGTAGGAAATGAGTGCAACTTGTGCAAGGCTCGAGAGGCAACTAGTGCCGCCAAGATTGCTTCAATGGCGAAAGCAGAAATCATGTTTTTGCAATGCCTTCTTTGTGTAGTTTGCGCACTACTTTGTTGGGACCATATGTGTAAATGTGGTTAACAGAGGGCTATTGTAGATACATGAAGTTTTTTAGAATTTCAAGTAGATACGTTGGACATATTTTGATAAACTCATGAACTTTTTTGTTGTTTATGACTTCGTTATGATTTTGAATATAAAATTAAACAAAATTAAATATTAACCTTATTAAAAAAAATTGAAAAATATTTATGATTTTCTATATAAAATTAAATAAAATAAAATAAATAAATATTTATGATTTTTTCTATAAAATTAAATATAATAAAAAAATAAATTATTATATTAAAACAATTCAAAAAATAAAATAAAGATCATACTCAAATTCCAATTCCAGTTTCAAAAAGTGGAAGTGGAACCAAACGGAGGAAATACATCTTCTCGCTTATATTCCGGGTCAACCAAACGGTCCAAACTATAATCCGGAAATGAAAAACTGGATTATCAAATCCATAATTTGACCATTTCCAACATTTCCTAATTCCCGCTACCAATGGATAATATGGTTTTCAACAACAGCAGCTACAACATTAAATTCTGGTGTCTGTGGATAATTCCGAATTTCTACTTGTAATAATAATCTGGCAGAAAAAAAAAGACTTACCCAATAATCTCTATTGAGCCCAGCTCTTACTACCTATCTTGATATTATTCTTTTAATGTGAAACTGAAACTATCCTTTAGTAGAGTGCTTTAGTGGATAACCCATGACCTATGTGCGAAAAGAATAAAATTGCAACCCAATCTTATCTATTTCCAGATAAGACCGTTTACAAATAAATCATCTCAAGAGAAAAAGAAAACAAGAAATAGTAAATGACTTACAAATTTACAATGCACCAATACTTATCTTTGGTTGTTATCAAAAAGACACCAAACCCATACATCTGAAACGATTTTATTAGTTAAGGGATTCCAAATTTTCTCAAAGTGTTCTATAGCCTTACTGAATAATTTAAAAAATTAGAAACAGTTGTCATTGTATTTCAGTAGCTCGACAACTGTTTTAGTTGGTATATTGCCCCACTTTTAAACACAACTGGAGCTTAACTTTGTTTAAGATGTGACAAGTGAAGGGCATTCCTTCCATTAAACTCAGTAAAATTATCCCCGTCCATTGAGGTTCATTGCACAAGATTACGCCTTAAACACATCTTTCAAGGGATTTGAACCTTGGACTCTGCTATGAAAGCCCTACTGATTTATTGCTTGATCTTATTCCAAATGACAAAGTAGCTCTACAAATGTCAGTCTTTAAATTTAGAAACCTTATTTGTCAGCATAGACTTTCTCAAAAGCTCCTGCATGAGAGATTAATTTAGGAAAAAATGTTGCAGATTTAAACACAAGAAAAATATAAAAAGCACCATAGTAAAATAGACAGCTCAATTATATTTTCCAGCAATGAATTCAATATTTTCAATGCATAGAAAATTCATCCATGCACTGCTCTAAGACAGAATCACAAATCTTCAATCCCAGAATGGTGACATTTACTAATATATTTAAAAATATTTTTCCGGTATTGTAATGAACCAATCAAATTTTGGCACTAGAATGCAATGACAGTGAACTCAACCTTCTGGGTACCCGCTCTGCACTTTGCTATCACAACCATACGGCACTTAGTCGGCACTCGGTACTCAACCTTTGGGACTCAACCTTCAGCAGCACCCGACACTCAGCATTCGGCAATCAACCTTCAACACCCTTCAAGACTCACCCTTTGGCACCCCTCAGCACTTGGCACCCTACAACACTCAACCCTCAGCACCCTTTGACACTCGGCACCCTTCAGCACCCTTCCACACTCAACCTTCCACACTCGGCACCTTCAGCACTCAACATCCTTTGGCACTCGTCACCCTTCAGCACCCTACAACACTCGGCACCTTGTGGCACCTTTGGCAATGTTGTCGTAGTCTTCCAATTAGATCTGCGGTATTATGTGATGGCTTCACAACCGATGATAACAAAATGTGCACACAGATCCAACAAACAATTGTATTATAAATATTATCAATAGATCTTTAACAAAGAAAATATCTTAATCTTTGAGATAATCTCCAAATTTATCTTCAAAGGAAGCTTTACAAACACAAGATGAAATATCTGAGATAATATTTCCAACGGCAGACTAGGGGTGAGGAATGACTCCCACTGAAACTGTGAATACAGACTAGGGAGGGTCTTCCACCTCCAAAACTGCATACAACCAAACCATCTACAGCCCCCAGCTTCCAGCGATACAAGAAGAGTTCAAATACATTCCATGATGATTTACAATGCCCAACCATCTCTTTATAAAGGGTTACAATAGGTCAGCACAACAAACTATCTGGAAGGTTAGAATAGGCCCACATAATTTGTTATTTTATTATTTTATTAATTCAGCCCCTTTTTTAATAATTTAATTAATTAATTAAATAAGTCCTTATGATATGTAAATTTTAGGACCACTTATTTGATTAATTTTTAAGTCACTTTATTAAAATTGGGGACATTACATTACAAATTTAGGCCCTGTTGACTAAATTACAGTTATTTGTTCTTCTGTTCCAAGAGTTCATACAGAGAGGTGAGGTAATGCCTGTATCAATCGTCTGTCTACAACTGCCCCTTGCCTCCTTTAAGGTTCCCTCTCACATGGATAATTGTGTCTGTATTTGTACATTATATTAGAGTATATTTTCCCAAGTGGTGCTTTCTTTATGTAGCATCCTATTTCTTAGTCACTTTTGCAATTACTGAGTTTTCTTACACAAGTACTTTTCTGAAACTGAAAGGCACTTGAGTCCCACTGATCTACTTTGGTCCCCAAAGCACATTAATTTGATGTATTTTCTTCATCTTTTCTCTTTTGTGTGTGTGTATTTCAGAACTTCACGGAGAAGAGATTTGTATTAGAAGTAATATTATTTATACTGAAATATTTGAAATTGAGTTTTGAAACTCATAAATTCAGAAGGCCTAATCAGTTAAATTCTTAACCACTACATGCAAGTGATACTCCCATTAGCATACTTCGGTAATTGATGGCATTGATAAATTGCTTCTTACTCTGCATATTTCAAAGCTACACAAACATATGAGATTTTTATTCAATCTAACGTTTGATTTAAAAAGAGATGATTTAATTCATGTTGTGATAATGAGATGATTTAATCCATTTTTGGCTCTCGTAAATCCAGAAGGCCTCGTCAGTAAAATCCTTAACCAGTTCAGAAATATGCATAAATCCCCAACGAACTGCTGATTTTCCTTCTTTCTTTCTATGCATGAGAACTACACAAAGATTAAAGAATCTTTAGTTGTAAGGATGGACATCCCAGATCATTTTTAGCAATCTGTTGGTATCAGAAGCACAATTGTCAATCACCTCGGGTGCAAGAATAACAACCTCTCTCAACTTAGTGTCAAGGACTTAAGTGTATCCGTTGTTGCCTGGGAAACAATCCCAGCCTTGCCCCTTCAAAGAGTTGGCTGTTTGCATTCAGCAAAACTTGATCCTTGGTGGGCTCTTTGTGATCCATTTAACTTCATGAAGAGGCCAAAGGACAATTGAAAACAATAAAGATTATATTCAAAACTTCAAACTAATATTCTCACACACACACGTTCCTTGGTATTTTTTATTTTTATATACAGAAATCCAAATATCTATAACTATTGCAGAATGTTAATACAATTAATAAAGTATTTACTAGTAATTAATTGTAAAATATAAAATATATTTATATAATGATATTTATAAATATTGCAATATGATATTACAATTATTAATTATTAATATTTTAATAAATATAATAATATTACAATATATTAATATAACTAGCATTTTGATTAAACCCGATGCACCAGCACCTCTGAGGATGTTTTGGCCGGCTATTACCTGAATTTTACCTCTTTTAGCTCCTTTCTAATATAGTAGAGTGCCTTCAAATTGCTACCAAACTGAGGACAAGGGATAACCTTTTGAGGAGCAACCAAATAATATTATTGATGATATTAGAGAGCAGGGGTGCCAATGGCAAATAATTTGCAGCAATCTTGAACACCATAAAACAAATATTATAATATTATAAAAATACTTGACAGATCCCTGCACACTGAACTAGATCCTGAATCTGGTACAAAGGGCTTGGATCCAGCAGCTTGGCCCACGGATCCAGTAACATTGGATGAATTGATAGATTCAGAAAGGAGTACTAGAAAAGACCAGCAATCCATTGCAAACATCATAAGTAGCTCAAAATGCATCATAAGCCCTCCATGTCAGAATCACAATCTATTGCAAACTACACAAAATTCATTCAATTTACCGTAGGCTCTCTGGCCCAGATTCACTATTCATGTGAACCCTACAAAATTTGCATTGCATCAAAGGCTATGTGCAATCAAGCCAACTTTATTATAAATTGAAAATGGCAAACTTTGTGATCCACAAAAACTCAATTACAGAGTACAAATCAGGGCTTCAGGTCCTACATTCTCTACAGCTAAGTTGCCAGTTAGGATTCCGGTACTGATGTGTGTTCGAGATTCGGGTTCGAAATTCGTCCAAAAATTTTTTGGGTTGGGTTCAGTTTCGTTTTGGGTTCGTCCATACAAGAATATATATATGTGTGTGTGCGTGTGTGTGTGTGTATGCAGCAGCAAATAAGTTTATATACCACTAGGCTAATATTAAAGCAACATGGCAAATACACCACCACATATGCACAAATGACATATAAAACAACCTTTTTGGTCTTTTTAGTGGTCATTTTTAGGTTGGAGGGTCGAATAGACCTAAGTTGGCAAACAAAACTTTATGAAAAACTCAAAAAAAATGACGTTTTCAGTCAAATTCGCCCCAAATTCGTTCCGGGTTCCTCTGTCTGATTCAAAAGTCTTCCAAATTTGTCCAAAACTCTTACAGGGTCCTTCTGAGAGACATTCTGGCAAACTTGAGTGTCTGCAGCCAAATTTAGAGCGAATTCGCAACAAACCAGAATTTCCAGCAAACAGAATCTCGAATTCCAGCAGGGAGGAGCGAATGTGGTAACTTAGCTCTACAGGGCAAAGCTGGGACACCAAACACCCATACATCTCAATTGCCAAGCAAGAGCCTGCTAAAGGATGATTTTTGCAACCTGTAGGTTGCCATATCCAAAGATCCGAGAATTGGAATCAGATCGGAATCGGCAAGGCTGAATCAAATCGTGAATTGGCCATGAATTGGAATCGAATCGGCCACGAATCGGCAAATTTAAAAAACCCTTGAAATTTAGAGATTTTAACAATTTAAAACTTATTTCATGCACCCTTTATTGAATATAACTTAAACACACTATAACATCATCAAATAGAAGCTAATATACATAAACAAGGAACATAAATGATAAATCCATCACATACATTACACGTAAAATGTAAATTGTAGCTAAAGTAAATAGAAATCATAGGATCGTAATGAGTCAAATCATAGAATGTATGTAAGATGAAGATCCATAAGACATCAAATCATAAATGTATGTAAGATGAAGATCCATGAAACATATGTCTATCAGTATCTGTAAGATCCATAAAACTAAATCATTTCATAGTATGAATCTATGATGCTTGATCATTGATCAATGCCAAATGTCAAAGTCCTCATAACTAGATCTTAGGTAGTCTTTGTTGGTGACTGTTTTCAAGTCCCTAGGTCCGGCAAATGAGGTTTGAATGATTTTGGCCTGTTGGGAAGTCATGTCTATCTGGGATTTGGGCGAGAGCGAAGCTAAGTTTGTCATAGAGATGGGGTCGAAACCAAGTGATTTGTGATAAAACGAGTTAAAACCCTTTGAGAATCCTTTTGCCAGCTTCAGTTTGACCTTAGAAAGCCATGATGAATTGTGGGAGGTAACCCTGCTAAAGGCTTGTTGAATCCTGAAATTTGGTTAAATCTGGAATTTTTCGAAAACCCCCAAAATCTAGACTCTGCATCTTAACTCCTATGAAGCTGGAACCTATCTCAAACGTCCTGAAGTAGTTATATTTTATAATTTATACAAATATAACTTAAAGTATAAGAAATTAAATAAATCAAACTTATACTTAAATGTTATACATTTGTATAAACTTACAACAAATAGGAAAGGCAAAAAAAAACATTCAAAATATTTGTGTTTTTTTTAAATTTGACTTGACTTTTTAGCAATCGGCCGATTCAGGCGAAAAAATCATCTGAAATGATTTCCGGCTCCAAAAAAATCGTTTTCAATTAACCGAATCGCCAAACCGGCAATTCACGCGATTCAATGGCGATTCTTGGATCTCTGGCCATATCACTAACAAAATTGGTCGGAATACAAAATCATTCAAATAATTTATTTGACTCAAAAATGATATAGATGTCTTTGATTACAATATACATGATTCTTAGCCAATCAAAACCATATTAGCATTTTGTAAACATTATCTTAGATTCTTAAGCAGCGCTCCATCTAGATTGCTTATAAAGTCATTCCCAATATTGTACTCATGCTCGTACCACATAATTCATCTCTAAAATTAGCTCGCACAAATACACAATATCACATCATCCCCCTCATTGTAAACATATGTATTACTTTGTTCAAGAGGAATTAAACAATAAGGAACAATCTTCTAAATAAAACAAGATAGAATAAAGTACAGACAACTCTGAGTATGCAAAAAGTGATGCTACAACATCCGGCACTTAAAGTAAAGTGAGTATGCAAAAAGTGATGATAGTAGTGTTGACGATGGTGTTCGCACAGACAACTCTGAGTTAATGATTAACAATCGGTCCTCTTGAAAAGAAAGAAAATTTACTCTGAGGTTCCTTTTAAGCCAGGTCTTGACCCTAATGAGATAGCCTAGTGGCCTATGTTGTTTAATGAGGGGCTTTTGCTGGTAATAGGTATAAGTTGAGTATTGTGTTTTCAAACAATTTCTATCTCCCGGAATGTTAAATAATGCAAGATCTGTTAATATAAATTCTATTCATCCATGCACACTTGAACGCAAACAAATCTGATCATATCAATTGCTATGTCAATGATTAAAACATATTGACATTTGATTTTAAATGAATTTCAAAAGAAAAAGGTGGCAAGAAAATTTTGAAAAAATCTGATTTGACAGTGATACCATTCATTCAATTTTTAGATCTGGAAAGCTGGTGGAATCAAACAAAACCAATGATATATTAACTAGCATTCACACAATTAATTATAACTCTGATGCAATAATCTGGGGAATACAAATAACAGATATTTTGAGATTCATCTAAACAAAATTACATTCGCCATGCACTAATCTGAGACAAATATCTAGGTAAGCACTTTCAATAATGATTCTACCAATTTATCCAACTTAGACAAAATGGAATCAAAGTGTATCAATACCAATGATGACAAAATCACTTCAGCATGAAACAAGCATTCTTTGCATTACAGATACTTCAAAACTTAGACAATTCTCAATAGTATTCTCACACTGAGTCTTGCAAAAATGTATGTTTATGCAATAAAAATGATTTATAAGCAAAATATATAGAGTTCCAAGATCGATGATTTGTGGACCTGAAATGCCAAAACTCAAACTAATCATCAAAAACTTAACCAAGAGACACTATCATTTATGCCAATTACGTCAGGTGATTAACTCTAAAAATATCAACAGCCTAGAACAGATTATAAGAATCTTAGAATATAAGAATTACGCCATGTTGATTTATTACAAAGATTATTAAGCCATTTTGATTTATTACAAAGATTATAAGAATAAATAATTTGCGGCACTGAAGTCTAGCAGTTAGCACTACACAAAATTTCCACGCATCAAGAGAACTCTTAGTTGACCCTTTGAGCTAGAACTTCCTATTTATCAATGGCCCTGTTTGAAAAAAAAACATGTGATCCCTTATCAACATGATTTGCTTGTTTGGGAATGCTTCCACAAATGCATTCACTGACCCATTCAAGTCATCAAGGTCTGGACCTTTGACATGCTTCATTTTGATACCTTGAAAATATGTCAATTTCTCCAATTTCCTCTGTATTTCCTCGAGACCTACCAATTCTTCTTGGAATGCTTGCAGTTCTGCCATTTGATGCATCATTCCATCTATCGATTCTTTAGAGATAAGCTAGTAGAGGTGAGACATACTATTGAACTACATTTGTTGGTGATATTACTGTTATAGGTGTTTCCTAGAAAGTGCAAGAAAGGTTCCCAATGAATTCCTCAATTTTTCTTAAGACCTTGTTTGCAGAATTTTGATTCTTCACCAATTTGTCTTTGCATTTCTTGAAGACCTTGACTTTTAGTTGGCTTGCTTTTAGCCACTGTTTGGGCTTATCTTTACCTTCTTATTGAGAACAGTATGAGACGTAATCCTCCCACAACATTAGGCTTTCTTCAGTCTACTTGCATTTGATATGCTAGACTTGCCTCGGCATTTGTTGAATGATAGCTTTCTATAGCCTTCTTTATTATCATGGCTCTTAAATCTTGCAAGTCTTCTCTCCATTTTTTGGCAGCTGAGAGAAATCCATCAGAGTCTGGATACTGAGCATCCTTATTCAACACTGATTGTAAGCTCAAAGGAGTGGCAGAATCAACTGGGCCCACTAAGTGATTCACATATGTTGTAAGTTGTGTATGAGATGGCCTTGATTCCTTCCTCTAGAAGATGAGAGAAAACTTGTCTTAAGTCAAGCTTTGCCAAGTTTCTATTATCAATCATAATTTAAATTCAAAATAAGGGAGAAAATATATATGATAATATGATAGTTGCGTAGTGGAAGGTGGATTACAGAAGGGATTTGTTGATGTGAGTTTTGTACCACTACATAACATATAGCAATTGAAATACTTGATACAGCGTACCAAACACTCAACCCTCTCTTGAAAAGTATATAAGAATACTCCAAGGTTCCTTACACCTGTGGATACTAACTCAGTTAAAATGATGTGATTTGCTGGTAATCACTTCGGCGGGCTTACGTTGTTCATTCAAAGATGTTGAATTCTTACTATGATGATAATGGGAGTGATGTATACTTAAAGGATCTCTTAATTTATATCACTTCCAGCTTTGCTCTTCAAACATTATCAAACTTCAATTTCTCAACTTCAATTACTCAACTTCAACTACGGAGTTACTGATTACTTCTACCACTACTGCTGAATGGAAAGATTGGCAAATGGACAGGGATCAACCTAATGAAGATATACCAGCAGTGTTACCTCCATTGGTGCGATGATTCTAAGGGAAACTCTTAAGATTTTCACACTAACACCTATCTTCCAACCCAACTTGAAGTACAAGTGGAAAGATGAAATGCAAGTAGAACTTGGGAGCAATTGACTAGATTACCACACAAGGCTCCTTGACAAGCCGCCAAGATGCTAGTGGCCTAGTATAAGATCCTCATCAAACATTCACCAACATCACCATTACAACTAATCATCTACTTCTATTCTTACTTTAACAACATGAAATGAAATCCTACTTTAATTTGAGAGATGAGAGGAACCATGCAAATACACCAAAATGATCATGTATATCCACCATGCAAGTCACAACAATGAATAGAGAACAATTTTGATAGTATTTTGGCAACAATTCTCCAACATAACTCCCTTTACAAATGAGTACAAATGGCTTTATATAAAGGCTCAAAATTACAACGAGTGGCCAAGATTAAGAGGCAAAATCAAGGGCCAAGATTAAACCTTACAAACCCTAATTAGGGTTACCATCTTTCAACCAATTACATGAGGGCACCAACTTTGTGGGCCAATGAGAAAATTACAATAATCTGTCAACCAATGAGAACATAGGACACTTGGCATGATTTGATTGCATGCACATGAAATTGCCACCTCATCAACCTTGTCTTATAAAGTTCCTTAATCCTTGAGATGAGATGAAGCCTTGGATGCTTGAGCTTGTCCTTAGAAATTTTCTCACCACCACTTGAACTTGCTTGTACTTGATGTCCTGACCTCGAAAGGGTGCGGTCTCCATGCACTTGGGGTAATCTTGCCTTGACCTTGGTGGCTCGCCTGGATGTGAACCTTGTGCAATTTAAGAGCCTTGCTCTTAGCCACCGCCTTGAAATCAAACTTGACCTCCCTCAACCTTTCAATCACTTTCCTCCTTACTTCAATACTTTGCCATTTTTAACCTTCCTATTTGGATTTGATCTGCATGCATGCATCTTTGTTTCAATAACCTTGGGTTTTGGGGCACCTGCCCTCACCATATCTCCTTGATTGTTCCACAATCCACCCATCACTGAGTTCATCAACTGCTTTCCTCCTTGGTTAACCCTTGACTGCCTTTCGCTGTTCGAACTGCCACAACCTTGCCCTTTTGGCATAAGTACTTGCCTCACCCATAGTGGTGCAGTGCATCTCCCCAAAATTGAATTTGGTTCGACTGGCAAAGCATCACTAGTAGTCTTGCATTCAAATTGAAGAAGTAGGATCCCATGTAGACTTGCTTCCGATTTTGCACTATCTAAGTTGCAACTCTAAATTCATGCTAGTGATCCTAATCCAATCAATTTTCCTTAACCATTCTCAATCTCTTCAATAAAATAAAACATCCAAGGATCAAACTGTGTACCTTTTGTAGAGCCTGGGATCCGGTTGAGAAGCACAATGAAGCTGCTGCACTCTGACTTGCTGATCTGATCGGGTGAGCCTTGATGACTTGGTGTTAACTAATCCTGCTGTATCATATCCGCTGCTGGGGTAGATTGAACCTTTCCTTGCACAAATCCATACTGATTGATCTTCTTTGCCACAGGTGACTGGCTGTCTCTCAACCTCTCTCTTAATTGAATCATATCAAAGGTACCAATGTTGGTGTCTCCAACGTATTTCAATTTTGAGCGGAAGTTGGAATTGGGTATCATGACTTCCTTGTCTCCTATTTCAGCATTAATTCCTTTGGGTTGCTTGCTTGCATTAACATCAGCCATCCTAAACACTTATCACTCCCCGCCTTTTCTACAATGCTGGTGAAACTACACTTATCACTCCAATCTTCGCCTAGGGGTGGAATACTACACTTATCACTCCCCACCGATACCTTAAGATGGACTACACTTATCACTCCAATCTTCTCCCTAAAATGAAATGCAATAATGCAATCTACACTTATCACTCCCCGCCTTTGCCTTAAGATGGACTACACTTATCACTCCAATCTTCGCCTAGGGGTGGAATACTACACTTATCACTCCCCGCCGTTACCTTAAGATGGGCTACACTTATCACTCGAAATCTTCGCCTAAGATGAAATGCAATGATGAAATGCAAGCAAGAACTTGAGGGAAAAAAGTCAATCAAGACAATCGAGTAATCAACCTACTAACCAAACACTTAACTCTACTCTTGAAATTAGTTTTCAACACCTAAACTAGCACCAATGAAATGAAAGCAATTAAAGAGAGAGGAAAAGATAGGCCACTCACCAACAAGGGCTAGGAATCCTTTGTCTATGCAATTAGCTGGGCTTGATCTTCAAAATCTTCTATCTCCACAAGAAAATCTCCCCTTCTCCAATTCACTCTCAAAATCTGATTGCTATGAATCTTCTATCAATAAATTCTTCTATTACAAATCTGATTTGCCTCAACTCAAGCTTCTTCTCTTCATCAAACTCTCCAATTTTCGAATTTGCTTTTCGGATCTGCTTTTTCGGATTGCTTTTTCGAACTGCTTTTTCGCTCTGCTTTTTCGGACTGCTTTTGCTGCCAAGAGAAAAGGAGAGAAGTGAATGCGATGGTGAAATGAAGTGGGGGAGAGCTCCCCTTATATACCAAATTTTGCCTCCAAAAAAGCAAGGCCGACTTTGTAGGAGGGAAAAACAAAAAAATTAAAATTGCCAAATTAAACATGAATTAAATGAAATAAATTGCCCAGCCCTAGGGGATTTTATTTTAATTTAAAATTGGGTCAACCTAGTGCAAAATTATCGGTTTAAATTAGCCAAATCCGAAATTATCATAGGCCCTAAAATTGAAATTTTGAAAAAAGGTCATTTAGGCCTCCAATATAGCTTTAAACCCTCCCCATTGTGGACCCAATAACTTGCCTTGAATTTCACACCTCCTAGGCCTTAAAATACGTTGAATTTAACACACAAAGGGGCCCAATTTAAATTTCTAAATTACAAACACTTAGCCCAAAAAATATGATTTTAATGCATTTAATCATGACAACCAAAATTAATTTTTTATTATTTTGCAACCCAAAAATCATTTTGCAATTTAATTTCCATTTGGCAATTTTATCCTTTTTTATTTTTGCAATTTATTATCTCTAATTGGCAACTTTAAATTTATTCTTTAATTTCCATTTTCTCCACCCAAAAAAACATTTACAAGATTTTCCCAAAAATATCCAATTTCACAATTAAATTTTGAAAATCTCAAGTTATTCAATTTCATCAATTTTCAAAATTTAATCAAGTCCAAAATTTACAATTTTATCCCGCCAGATATTAAAATAAAATTTTCTCATCGAATTTCATTTGGCTTGGAGACAAAATCGACTATTTAAGAAAATCAACATTTCGCACAAGGTGAAAACAAGCAATACCCCCCCAGGCACTTAAAAACATCCAAGGTGTAAAATTCTCATTCCAAAACCTCTAGATCGCCCAAAATTCGCTAAGGCACCCAAACTCTCGGATCTAGGAAAAATTGCCAAGGCTTGCTCAAAAAAAAATGGGGGTCCCCAAATTCTTTGGGGCGATGGTGTGAAAACCTCACAACAGGATTCCATGATCATTCAATCGTTGCTTGAGGACAAGTAATTTTGAGAAGGGCGGACTGTGATGTCCCTTTTTTGAAATAGGATTTTAACAATAAATAATAATTATAAAATTAAAATATAAAAGAAGAAAAATAAAATATTTAATTATAAATATAAAATAATAAAATTAAAATATATCATAATTAAATTTAGTTAAGTTAATGAAGGGTCAAAAGCATGAAAGGAAGAGTTGTGATAACCTCAAACATGACATATAAAAAGGGAGAAGAGAACTTCATTTGAAAGGGGGGAAAGAGGAAAAGAGGAGTATTGGAATTAAGGAAGGATTAATGGATGAAAAAAGGATGGGAAAGAGAAGAAGGACGTGACTTCCAAAGGGGCAGCAATGAGGAAAGGTTGTGACTCTTTTGAAGGGTGGTAATTTTGAAAGGTGGCGACTCTTCAAAAGGGTGGTAATTGTTAAAGGTTGTGACTGTTGCAAATGGCAGATGTGATGAAGAGGTGTGACTCTCCCCCGCATTGGAAGATATGAAGGGGAGAAGGTTTCATTTGAGGAGAAAATCCAAGGGAGATTAATTTGGGGAATAATATATTATTTGCAAAGGCAACAATGGAAAGTGGTGACTTTTATTTAAAGGAGAAATCATTCAAAGCATCAAGGAGATTAAGCATTCATTCCAAAATCAAGCATGTACATCAATCCAATCAGCATAAGCATTCATCTAAAGAACAACAATCAGCATCCAAAGAGGGAATTGGCATAAAGTCAGATCTGCCTAAACCATAACAGCAGACTGAAAGGCAAGATTTAAGGCAATCCCAAAAGGGACATTACATAGCATTCATTGCATCTAGGTGATGCTCATAGAGGTGAAGCATTTGGCCTTCCTAGGAGGTCACCCATGTTAAATTTTAAGTAATCAGATCTAAGCTAAAACAGAACAGTGAATTTAAATAAATCAGAATAAGACACACAACACAATTTACCCAAGGAAACCTCTAGGAGGAAAAACCCAGCATTCAGATCCAAATAATTATTGCTTCTCCAATTGACTTACAATAATATCGTTGTGGATTTGCTAAGGATGCCCAATCCACGAAGCAAATCAATTGTGGAGGACTGATGATGATGACACCAATGAGGGGGATGAGCATGAGCAAACTTAATCTCAATCCACAGATAATTGGTCACCTAGTCCACCATCTACTGATTGCCCCTCCACACTTTTGACAAAGTGGGCTAGGGGTAAATATGTTGATGTTTGTAGCATCGCTCAAATAAATAATATTGACTATATGATTATTATAAGAAATGATTTATTATATATATATATATATATATATATATAATAATTTATATTACTATATACATTGATATATATGTATATATAAAGTTAGATTATAATTATTCTCATAATAACTAAATAGTTAAATTAATAAAATAAATATTATTATTATGTAAATATTAGAGAAATTAATATAATACTCAAGAGATATTATATATATATATGTGTGTATATATATATATATATATATATATAATCATAATTGTCATTATATTAATTACATAATAATGAATAGACATGTCCCATGAAGGGACATGTCTCTTATTGGCTAATTTTGAATATAAATGCAAGAGATTGTTGCATTTGGAAAACACATACAATGAGGTAGTGCTATTACATTTGCAATGATCCTAAAAATCTTAACATGGTATTAGAGCCAAGTTGCAAATGTAAGAGAGTAGTTTGTTGATGGTGAATGTGTGACTATCTCAGAAAACACAGTCTCGGTACAAGGACCATATATCACAAATGCACCGTTGGATTTTGCTGAATTTTGAATATGTTGGTGATAAACAAATTTATAAGAATCTCACCGCAGCGATTGGAGAGAAAATATCAGGTTCAAAAGTTATGACCGACTGTGTACAGGTATATGCAAAAATCTATAAAAAAGCGAGGTTCCTTCTTTAAAAGCCTAACCACTTGAAGGGAGATTCGATCAAATTAAAGGTTTTCATAGTGTATAGAACCTTTGGATATTCAAGACAAGTCATGTGAATAATTCTAGTAATGTTTGAGAATGACGACATCATTCTGTGAATTTGCATGATATTTTCTATATGGGCTCACCTTACAGAATGAAATACTTGAAATTTATAAAAGATAAGTATTTCATGTTTTATTAATGCACATAATTTTTGAGTTTGTAATTCATGCTATACTATTGGTTATTAAAATATTGTATGCTTCTATCATTGGTATTTACGGTCAAGATAGTTTAGTGAGCTATCTGTAATCTCTCTCTGACATACCTTCAGGACAGAAGCACAAGATAATTGCATTCAAGGGAGAAAGAGCTTGATGCTTGCAAACAAATTGATGATTGAGACTAGATGAAAAGGGAGTATGATATTTCAAAAGAGTTCAATAAGTTGATAAACTTGAGCTTCAGAGGGAGTAGATGGTTCGGTCAACTTGTGACAATCTTGATCATATTGATTGAGAGGGAGTTCACTATTGAAGGTGAAACATTTATGACGTAAACTTGATATAATTGATTATTATACTAATGAATCATGAATGATTTTAATGGGTCTGCCCTCTCTGTAAATTATAAGGAAGTGACGACTTCCAAATGATTATCACTTGTATTTGTAAAAGTTATTGTAAGGTGACGAACTTACAATAACTTGACCTTCTATTGTGATAGACATCTTGTGATGGCTGAAACCGATCATAATAGATAGAACTTGTGGATAGAATCGCCGATAGAGGCAATCCACACTAAAGCTAGTGAATTTGTGGATAGAATCGCCGATGGAGGCAATCCACACGAGAGCTTGTGGATAGAATCGCCGATTGAGGCAATCCACCCGAGAACTTGTGGATAGAATCACCAATAGAGGCAATCCACACTAAAGCTCGAGAGTTTGTGGATAGAATCGCCGATGGAGGCAATCCACACGAGAGCTTGTGGATAGAATCACCGATTGAGGCAATCCACCCAGGAACTTTTGGATAGAATCGCCGATAAAAGCAATCCACACTAAAGCTCGTGAGTTTGTAGATAGAATCGCCGATGGAGGCAATCCACATGACAGCTTGTGGATAGAATCGCCGATGGAGGCAATCCAAATGAAAGCTTGTGGATAGAATCGTCGATGGAGGCAATCCACATATTGAGACTATGTTTCTATTGATTACATCATGAGGATGATGCCTTTATTGCTTACAAACAAATGATTGATGTTGTCAAGTGTCATAAGTGTTGACATTGGATTGATTTATCCTCCCTGGCTAAGAGGGAGTGTTGATGTTTGTAGCATCGCTCAGATAAATAATATTGACTATATGATTATTATGAGAAATGATTTATTATATATATACATATATATATCAATATAATAATTGATATTACTATATACATTGATATATATGTATATATAAAGTTAGATTATAATTATTCTCATAATAACTAAATAGTTAAATTAATAAAATAAATATTATTATTATTATTATTATTGTGTAAATATTAGAGAAATTAATATAATACTCAAGAGATATTATATATATGTATATGTATGTATGTATATATATATATATATATATATATATATATATATAGTCATAATTGTCATTATATTAATTACATAATAATGAATAGACATGTCCCTTGAAGGGACATGTCTCTTCTTGGCTAATTTTGAATATAAATGCAAGAGATTGTTGCATTTGGAAAACATATACAATGAGATAGTGCTATTACATTTGCAATGATCCTAAAAATCTTAACAAAATATGATCCTAAATCTCCTCTTAGACAGTTTGCAACGAGGATAGCTGCCCCAGCACAATCAGGTGGTGGCACAAGGAAGTGGAAATGCAACATTTGTGGTACAGAATGGTTTGGTAGCATCACTAAAGTGAATGCACACTTCCTCTTTTGGCCAAGAAAAGGTGCGGGAGCTTGTTTGTTTTTGGAGACTAAAAATCTGCATTATAGGAGTGAATTCAACAAGCTTTGGGGTGTTTCGGATGACTTGGGAATTCAAATGCCTACTACCTTATTTGGTAAGCAACAGATTCAGGGTATTCAGCAGTTGCATGAGCAGCAAATACAAGGGCAGCCACGTATTCCTACTCCTAGATTGCAGCAGAGAGCAACATCATTGGCAAGGGCAGCCTCGGGACCTTCTTCCACTTATAGTGTTATGGCTGAAGCACAACCGAGCAACAGGAAACGGAAGTTGACAACTAAAAGTAACCCCATAGCAAATTTGTTCAATGCGCTCTTGAAAGAGGAGATAGATGAATCCATTGGTAGATTCTTTTTTTCCAATGGCATACCAGTCCATGTAGCTTGATCTCCTTATTATAAGGAGATGATGCAGTTGGTTGCGAGGAGGGTAGGACCATCATTTGTGCCACCAAGTGAGCACAAATTGAGGACCACAATCTTGGTTAAAGAGTATGCCAAGATCGGTACAGCCATAGATGGCATAATCGTCGATAACTCGCCGAGTGGAGAGTACTCACCAAGTTTTCCAGCTCGGCGAGTTATTGGCCTAAAAACTCGCGAGAAAAACTCCACGAGTTTTTCGTAAAAACTAGCTGATTTTTCAGCAAGTTTTTACGAGAAACTTGCTTGCATTTTCATATACAACGCAGGTCCAAAAAAAATGCATTTTCATATTGCGTTTTGCATTTGTTGCGTCTTGAGCAAATAGGGGAGGAGGAGAGTGGGCTTCCAAGCCATTCTTAGGCAAATTCGAGTGGATTGAAGGCGGATTTCAACATTTTTTGAAGAAAAAACACATTTCCAGGTAGGTTTGCTGAGATTGTTTTTATTTTTATTTTTAAACATTCTATTTTGTTTTGGTTGAATCTAAATGACAAAATCATCTCTATGTAGTTAGAAATGATTTTGAATCATTAGAACAAGATTCAACATTGTTTTGGACAAGTTTTTAAGAAAATGATGAATCTATCAATATTTTTTTGAAGAATATCTAATTTTTTTTAAATATCAAACCCTACCAGTTTGTTTAGTTTTTTTACTAACTTTGAATGATGTCTAAAAAGATTGTAACTAATTTAGATAGTTTCTAACTTTGTTTAAGTTTTTTTCTAAAATATTTATTTTATGTTTTGAATTTCTATATGTAGGGCAGCAGTTAACCAATAAATCAGCATGGCAAATTCAAAGTTAGTGTGGCCACTAACACCATGCCCTTCTGGATTTATAGGCACCCGGCCTAAAAATGCTAGAGATAAGACATGGAGGTATGCCTATGAAGCACGGGATGAGCTTGGGAAAGTGATTTGCATAAACTATGAGAGTAGTTTATGGAGGCATAAACCGCCTCAAATACCACCTTGTAGGCATTAGGAAGCATGATACAAATCCATGTGAAAAAAATACAGATGAGATTAAAAGATTTGTTAATGCCCTACTTGCAGTCGAGGAAGAGAAAAAATTGCAAAGGGAGAGGGAAAGATTAGCTGTGAGGGCAGCCATAGCTGAAACTCAAGGTGCTCCTATTGACATTTAGGAAGAAGAAGAAGCACTTGAGAGCATAGTGGCTCTCTTCGTGGCCCACGCATCCGCAAACAAAGTGCCTCCTCTTTTACCGCTTATGCTTCCTCTAGTAGAGTGCCTAGTTCTTTACCACCATCAGCACCAGGGATAGACAATTATTTTGTGCCCAGGAATACACCTAGTGCACAACCATCATTAGAGGCCATTGGATGGACCAAGGAGGCACATGAGAAAACTGATATTGCATGTGCTGATTTTTGGTATTTCAACAATCTCCCATTGAGTGTCGCTGAGAGCCCCTATTGGCTCAATTTGGTGACCGCAAAGACAATTTCGGGAAAAGGGTACAAGGCCCCTTCTTGCAAGGATTTGAGTGGGAGGTAAGTAAATAATCGGAATCCACTTGGTTTCATTTTGAAATTTTAATTGTTATTTCTTGTTTATTAAATCAAAATTGAGTACTGAGACTTGATTTCACTTTGATTTTGTAGGTTGCTTGTAAATGCAGTTGATAGGGCAAGACTAGTGGTGGAGGAGCAAAAAAAAGAGTGGAGTAAATATGGCTGCACCATTCTTTCTGATGGGTGGACAGATGGAAAAAACCGAACCATTATTAATTTCTTGGTTGCTTGCAAGGATGATGTGGTACTTTGGAAATCGGTGATACCTCCAACAAAGTGAAAAATGCACAAACATTGGCATTAATGTTGGAGAATGTTGTCGTGGAGGTGGCAGTAGAGAATGTGGTGCAAATCATCACAGATAATGCGGCAGCATATGTGGTAGCAGGTAATTTTAATATTTATGTTGCACATGATTATCATTAAATATTAATAAGTGATATTTAATTTAGCTTTTAGGTAAAACATGGAAATTGGAAACTAATTATTGAATTTTTACTAATATGCCAAGTAGAATCCTCCAAGACAAGCACCCCACTCTTTTTTGGACACCTTGCGCAGCACATGTCCTTGACCTTCTTTTGGAGGACATAGGAAAACTTGATTGGGTGACTCCAATTGTGGAAGATGCAAGGCGGGTCACAAAGTATATCTACAATCACCCTTGGGTTCTAAATTTGATGAGACAATTCACTAAGGGGAAAGATTTGGTGAGACCCACAGTCGCAAGATTTGCAACGATTTTCTTGACGTTGTAAAGTATTATTAGTGCATTGAATTCTTTGAAACAAATGTTTGTGAGTCCACCATGGCTTGACTCAGCTTATTCAAAGAAGCTTGAAGGAGAAGTTGTTGCGTGCATTGTCTTTGATCAAAATTTTATGGACAAGGCTTCTGAGATTGTGAAGGTAACTTCAAGAATCAAAACTTTAATTTTTAATTATTCTTGATTCAAGTCTCTCATTATTAATTTCTAACTTACTGTTACTAACTTCATTAATTAATCTTTTTGTAAACTAATGTGTATTTTTTAAATTTCAATTGCAGGTGTCTGAGCTCCTGGTTAGACTTATGCACTTGGTTAATGGGGATCAAACCCCAATGGGATGTCTTTATGAGGCCATGGATATGGCCAAAGAGTCTATAAAAATTACTACAAGGGGGATAGACTCAAATATGATCCCGTTTGGGAAATTGTTGATAGGAGGTGGAACAATCAGCTCCACCAACCCATTCATGCAGTAGGATACTTCCTTAACCCTCGTTTCAGGTATGGTGATTCTTATTCAGATTTTACTAAGACTTGATTTCACTTTGTTTTTGTAGGTTGTGTACTAAGACTTGGTTTCACTTTATTTTTGTTTTAGATATGATGATTCCTTTTTAGATCCTAATGGAGAGGTCATGGAGGGCCTCTCTATATGCATTCAGAGGATGCTACCCGATGTTGTTGAGAGAGACCTTGTTGTGACTGAACAACAAATATATGTGGAATCAAAGGGTAAATTATTCTCTTCAGAGTTGGCAAAGAGAGCAAGAGGCACTCAAACCCCAGGTAAAAGTAGAACATTTGCAATTTTGCCATTTGATAAATTATGTTTCGCTTGTCTCTTTTCTTTCTAAATTCTCTATATTTTATTTTGCAGAGGCTTGGTGGCAAAGTTGGGGTGGAAATATCCCACATCTAAAGAAATTTGCTCTCAGAATCTTATGCCAACCTTGTAGCTCATCCCATTGTGAGCACAATCGAAGCTTATTAGAGTCCATCCACACAAAGAAGAGAAACAAGTTAGCCCAAAAACGCCTCAATGACCTTGTCTATGTGCAATACAATCTTAAGTTGCTCTTGAGAAGGGCAAAGGAAGCACCAGCTGGTCTAACTGATTTGGACGATATAGATCCTTACTCTGATTGGACAACACATGAGCAGCCTCCATTGTTTACAGAGGATGACATCGCTGATTTAGAGAGGCAAGCTATGGAGGAGGGGGGTGGATTTGGTTTCACATTGGATGACATTAAGGAGGATGATGGGGAGTTAGACGAGGAGTTATTAGCAGTGCCAGTGCCAGAAGATACATCCAGGATGGAGAGCGAGCCACACACATCAGCAGGGATACCGAGCGAGGAGGCACAGTCACGCTTAGTGCAATGTTCTACTTCTAGGACTAGGCCCTCTACTTCTAGTTCCTCTCCCTTATTTGCTCATAGGGTTGGGAAGAGGAAGATGTAATTGTAATTTGTAATGATGTATTTCCTTTTAGTTTTGTAGAAACTGTTTACTATTTTGCTTCCAGTCATCAGCATTCCACATGAGAATGTGATTTTGTACCCACTTTGCATTTATATATATCTAAACTTAGCTTGTTTCTTTTGTTTTCTCATTAATTAACTCATTGGATGCATCTTCTCATAGAATCTTGCCAAAAAAATGCATTTTTAATGAAATTTTATGCTATTTTTAAGTTCTCGAGTTTTTCCAAAAACTGGCCGATTTTTTTCCAAGTATTCTTTTTCAAGGTTTGGCGAGTTTTTGCGGAGTCCGAGTTTTCTATCTATGGGTACAGCAATGGAGACCATGAGAGCAATTTGGGAGGAGTTTGGATGCAGTATTATCATGGATGGGTGGACGGCCATTAGGAACCGTCCACTCATCAATATCATAGTTACATGCTTAGATGGCCCATTTTTTCTCAAGGCAATTGATTGTTGAGGGCATCAAAAGGATGCTGATTTTCAGTTTGACATCCTTCGGACAGCTATAAAGGAGATTAGGCCACAAAATGTGGTCCAAGTGGTGACTGATGCCGCACCTGTGTGTAAAGCTACAGGGAAGCTTATTGAGGCAGCATGTAGACATATTTGGTGGACTCCATGTTGTGTGCATGCCATGAACAATGCACTCAAGGACATGGGGAAGATTAACTGGATTAAGGGAGTGGTCAGCAATGCTAGAGATGTGCAAATGTATATCTACAACCACCACACTTCACATGCACTCTTCAGGAGCTTCGCGAAGGAGTTCCTGAAACCAGTTGAGACCAGATATGCATCCTACTTCATTCTTTTGGAGAGAACGATTGAGTTGCAGGAGCCACTGCAACTCATGGTTATGACCAATGAGTAGAATCAATGGGATGGGTCCAAGACAGAGCAGGAGAGGAGGGTGAAGGAGATAGTGAAGACTGATGTATTTTGGAGTGATGCAAAATACATAGTCTCTATCATCACTCCAATTTTCCAAGTCATCAAATATGGGGATGGGGATGCGCCTAGTCTTGGAGAGGTGTACGAGTGCATTGATTCTATGCTTGGCCAGATGAGGGCAATTGTGCAAGAGAGGGACCCAAATTTAACATTCTACAATGAGAACATTCGGCCTATTATTCAACGCAGATGGGACAGCCTAAACACTCCCCTACACATGGTTGCTTATGCATTGAATCCAAAGCGGTACATGCCTAGGCATGGTATAGTTACACTAATTCAAGATGAAGAGGTGATTTATATCATGCTACTCATTTTAATCATCTTTGTCTTATAGTTATACTTATAAGTTATACATCTTTTCATAACTAGCATCTTTTATTTGCCAATAATTTGAATTTTTGAATTTTTAATTTTTTAGGTGAAGGGTTCTTCAAGTGCATTGATAGGATGTATGACTCTGAGACTGTTGGGAAGGTTCGCACTCAGTGGACCAAATTTGCTACTCATAGGGTTGCGGCAAAGGCGGACATAAAACCTATGGCACGAGAGGATTCGATTTTGTGGTAGAATTGCCATGGATCAAAATCAACGACTACCACACTAGCCATTCGTTTGTTGTCTTAGGTATCTAGTTCCTCAACTTTAGAACCTATTTATTATGTATTCAAGAAATGTTTTAACTTTTAAAGTTTTAAGTTTTTGACTTTAAGGTAACTTAAGAGTTTTCAACTTTCCTCACACTAGTCATTTGATTGTTATCTCAAGTATCTAGTTCTTTAGCTTCTGAGAGGAATTGGCCCACTTATTGCTTCATCGACTCTCTTAAGAGGAACAAACTTACCAATAAGAGAGCAGAGAAGCTAGTGGCTGTACATAATGTCTTGCGTATCACTGATCGCAGGACACGTGTGTACAAGGAGAGCCCCACAGCACGATGGGATGTAGAGCCAGAGGAGCCATCACAAATTGATGAGGATGAGGATGCTTCACTTGCAGGGCTGGTTGGTGTTCCTTTTGCGGCTCTTGACCTTGGAGAGTCTGATAGTTCCGATGATGACAAGTTTGCCGACCTCTCAAGGGATGATTAGAGGCCTCCTTCACTACATTTTGGGCCTTGGCATTTTGATTTTGTAGTTTGTACTTGTTTTGATATATGAACATTGAATATCATATCATGCTACTCAATGTAATCATTGTTGGTATTTTCAGATTTTCACCAAGGAATATATTCAATCTAGAGATCTAACAAAACCAAGCATAAGGTATGAATAAATAAACAAGAAGGAAGATAATACCCGGATTGTAACCCAGAAATCCATCCTTGGGGTCTTTAAAAACTGATCCTTCAATCTTCTTGATCTGCCCTAAATTCGCCCAACCTAGGGCTGCTTTTATTTGCCATGTAGCAGCCCCAATTCGCTGCCTAGGGTCTGCTGCAATTCGCCATGTAGCAGCCCTAAATCGTTGCCTAGGGTCTGCCATAAATTCGTCAAACTTTGCTGCAAATTCGCCCTTTAATGTCTACTGAAATTCGCCCAGCTGCTGCAACAATTCGTCCATCTAGGGCTGCATAAATTCACCCTAGATCTCTGCCATATATCTGCCTCATAATTCACCTATAAATCGCAAACTTGGAGAGAAGCACAAAGATAGACTTGAGGTCTTCATCCTTCTAAAAACCGCCTACGTTGTTGCATCCAATGCAACTCAAAGTCAGACGTAGTTCTGATTATTATTTCTTACTTCTATCATTCTCCAAGTCGCTCTTATATATGAGCAATTAAGATAAAACCCTTGGCCTCCAAGTTGGCCGACTTGGGCCCATCATAAATAATAATCTTATATTTATTATTATCTTAATTACAACTTGGGCCCTCCAAGTATTAACTCGATCTTCAAATAAATAATAAATAACTCCTTTATTTATTATTATATATTATTATTATAATGACAACTTGGGCCCTCCCAAGTATAGATTAATTAAATCATTATAGATAAACAATAGATAATAAATAACCCTTATTTATTATCATTATAAATATATCTATTATATATATATTTCCAATTATCCAATTGGTTGATCTTTGCCATCAAGGTCAAAATATCAACACTCCCTCTTGGACTTGAGGAAAAAATCAACTCAATGATCTCCCTCTATCACCCTTGAAGAGAAGCCGAATATATCTATCTACAAGATATGATAAGAACACATATGTTCTTCATCAACCATTCATCATAGCCATGTTGGATTCCTTATCCAATGGTATCATAGATTTCACATCTATAAAGGTAGATCCCTATCTACCAACCATAATTCACATATGTATATCAACATTTGACTTCATAATGTTATCTATCCTGTTGTGGGTTGATCAAGCCCACAAGAATATCAAGCCCATGATATTCAAGATAACATTAAGTCACCAAAGTAACTATCCACATGTGGATTTCTCAGATCCACGAGTTCCATGACTCAAGAGTTTAGAATATCAACTCTATGATATTCATGGTATCATCAAGTCCACGATGCATACCATCCAATTTTGTGGATAACTAAGTCCACGAGTCACCTTGACTCAATAGATTAGAATATCAACTCTATGATATTTATGGTATCATCAAGTCCATGATGTTACCAAATACTCAATTGTGGATCCCTGATCCATGAGTCTCCAAGACTCAAAAGATATCAACTCCATGATATCCAGAGCATTGGTCTAACGAATATCAAGTCCATGATATTCACCAAATGCTCGGAGCAATGGTCTTTTAACATCAAATCCATGATGTCTCACCAATTGCTCGGAGTAATGGTCTTTTGACATCAAATCCATGATGTCTCACCAATTACTCAGCAATGGATCCCTGATCCATGCGAATGTGGATCCCTAATCCACAAGATATCAAATCCATGATATCCTCAAGCATTGGTCTAACGAATATCAAATCCATGATATTCACCAAGTGCTCGGAGCAATGGTCTTTTGACATCAAATCCATGATGTCTCACCAATTGCTCGAAGTAATGGTCTTTTGACATCAAATCCATGATGTCTCACCAATTACTCAACAATGGATCCCTGATCCATGCGAATGTGGATCCCTAATCCACAAGATATCAAATCCATAATATTCATAAGAAACAAGTTAGCCATATACATAGATGTAATCTCATAAACACAATCTTATCTTACAATTTTGATCATATAAACAAATCTTATCTCATGAACAAGCATAAGAGTAACAACTATGATCAAATAAAGTGTTCATGCATAGAACCATATAATCTCAGTCATATGAAGTATGATCCATTCATACACAATAATCCAATAAAGTATGCTTCATCCATACATGCTAAGGTATGCAATAAGTAAATCAGGTATGCTGTTTACATACATGCTAAAGTATACAATGTGCAATAGTTCTCTCATAGAACAAGCATAAATCAGTAAGGAAGGCATACTTAAATTAATCCAATAGATAGCTCTTTATGTTACCACAGCTGTAACTAAGACAAAATCTGTAATACATACCAGATTATATCATTTGTCCAATGCCAATGTAAAGACCAACACAAGTCAATGTTGTCAATGTACACAAGTACTTCCTTCACATTCATAAGCAATCAAGCAGTTATGTATGTCATAATTATAGACTCAGTCATAACAATGAGGAAGGATATTCTATCATAAGCCAAGTGTTATGAACCAGCCAATATGTAAATATAGCATATGCAAGTGCTAATCAATGCAAATGTCAATGACCCAGTCAATATGCTAAATGCAAATGTTTAATGAATCAATCATATGATGCTAATGAACTAGCTAATGATCCAATAAGCCATGATGATCTTACACATGTAAGAGGGATAGGAAAGTGAGCCCATGATCAAACTCCCTTTTAATCTAGATTCCCTCCAAGGTATTCAACCTTAATGCAAGATTTAGCCCTACTTTCATATTTACAACCAATTTAAGCCAAACCCCCGATTGCCTTAGTTTTTGAAATAGTTAGATTGAAATTCTTAAATCTGAAATGGATTTTTCTTCTACTGTAGCTCTGATACCATGTTGGTATTTTTAGATTTTCACCAAGGAATATATTCAATCTAGAGATCTCACAAAACCAAGCATAGGGTATGAATAAATAAACAAGAAGGAAGATAATACCCGGATTGTAACTCAGAAATCCGCCCTTGGGATCTTTAAAAACTGATCCTTCAATCT
Organism: Chamaecyparis obtusa; assembly: GCA_027943335.1. Classification (NCBI taxonomy): domain Eukaryota; kingdom Viridiplantae; phylum Streptophyta; class Pinopsida; order Cupressales; family Cupressaceae; genus Chamaecyparis; species Chamaecyparis obtusa. Next base: position 363,346 of record BSBK01005674.1, read on the forward strand.
TCTTGATCTGCCCTAAATTCACCCAATCTAGGGCTGCTTTTATTCGCCATGTAACAGCCCCAATTCGCTGCCTAGGGTCTGCTGCAATTCGCCATGTAGCAGCCCTAAATCGCTGCCTAGGATCTGCCATAAATTCACCAAACTCTGCTGCAAATTCGCCCTTTAATGTCTGTTGAAATTCGCCTAGTTGCTGCAACAATTCACCCATCTAGGGCTGCATAAATTCGCCCTAGATCTCTGCCATATATCTACCTCATAATTCACCTATAAATTGCAGACTTGGAGAGAAGCACAAAGTTAAGCTCTTCATCCTTTTGTAAACCGCCTACGTTGTTGCATCCAATGCAACTGAAAGTCAGACGTAGTTCCGATTATTATTTCTTGCTTCTATCATTCTCCAAGTCCCTCTTATATATGAGCAATTAAGATAAAACCCTTGGCCTCCAAGTTGGCCGACTTGGGCCCATAATAAATAATAATCTTATATTTATTATTATCTTAATTACAACTTGGACCCTCCAAATATTAAATCGATCTTCAAATAAATAATAAATAACTCTTTTATTTATTATTATATATTATTATTATAATGACAACTTGGGCCCTCCCAAGTATAGATTAATTAAATCATTATAGATAAACAATAGATAATAAATATCCCTTATTTATTATCATTATAAATATATCTCCATATATTTATTATATATATATTTCCAATTATCCAATTGGTTGATCTTTGTCGTAAAGGCCAAAATATCAACAATCATCTTTATGATGAGATACTCATACTTTTGATATCTATGACTATTATTATTTATATAATAGAAGTTAGAACTCTTCCATTTGTTAATTCGAGTATTTAAAATTTTAATATTTATTCTTCATTGTTCAAAGTTCCGCTTTCATGTTCAATGTTCAATGCAATGATTAAACTTCAAGTATTCAGTAATTCTAATTTACTATTTTACTATTTTACATCTTTATGTCTTATATTGTTATACATCTTTTCATAACTAGCATTTTAAGTACCACATGTATAGTATATAGTAACCAATCCACATCCAAGACCAAATCCATCTCTTGGAGTAACCAATCCACAAGAGGCAAGAAAGTCCAACCAAGACCATATCCATCTCTTGGAGTAACCAATCCACAAGAGGAGGGAATGTCCAACCAGGACCACGTCCAACTAAAACCAAATCCATCTCTTGGAATAACCAATCCACAAGAGGTAGGAACATCCAACCAAGACCACATCCATCTCTTAGAGTAACCAATCCACAAGAGGCAAACACATCCAACTAGGACCAGATCCATCTCTTGGAGTAATCAATCCAAAAGAGGCAAGAACATCTAACCGGGACCAGATCCATTTCTTGGAGTGATCAATTCATCACTTAGCCCACAAGAGGCGAGAACATACAACCAGAACGAGATCCATCTCTTGGGGTAATCAATTCATCATAAGAGGCAGGAAGATCCAGCCAAGACTAGATCCATCCCTTGGGGCAATCTAACTTGCTTCTTATCTCAGTCATAGAATTGTCACTTCTAATTACCCTTCCATTTAATTCTCAAAAGCCTTGTCCCTCTTGTGTCCTCTTCTTGGTTTAGAAAGTCGTGAACATCTCATTTTGGACTGTCATATCTTCATCCATGCAACACAAGGTCGCCTTTTCTCTACCATGTTCTATGGACACTCATCTTATCTTTCAACTCTAACTTTGAAAGCCTACAATTATATTCTTGAAATTTTCCATACAGGCCAAATCCTTGGCTTGTTCCAAGGGTTTTAGATTGTCCCAATGGTCTTTATTCACTATAATAATTGATATGTCTCCTCCAAGAAATAAAAGGATAAATGAATGATCTCCTTCTTTGATTAGTTCTGAAACTCCTTACCAATCTGTGCAAAAAAATATCACTTCTTAAATCTGCTTATAGTCTACTCAAAGTCTATACACATTCGCCCTTAAGATCTGCAACAAAACACCTTCAAAACATTCTTAATGTTCTTCAAAAATTTATGCTCAAGAGGGTCTGATACAATCTGCTAAATCTGCTTAAATCTGTTCACAAGTCTGGAAGATGTCTGCCAATAATTCTGGAAAATGTCTGCAATAAATTGCTTCAAAATCTGCTTATGAACTTCAATGTTCATGAGGTTTGCTAAATCTGCTTATGAACTTCAATGTTCATGAGATTTGCTAAATCTGCTCAAAAAGTCAGAAATAATTTGATTATTAAACCTTCAAAAATCTGCTCGCAAGGTCTGCTCAAATTTGCTTTTTAATCAGAGTGATTATCAATTAAAACCATGATAAAATGATCTCCAATAACTTCTTATTTATGCCCTCCAAATAGTACTTGTAATGTCTCTCAGGCTGGTAGGAACGTTGCTCTGATGCCACTTGTAATATACTCTTTTAGTATTGCACTAAATCTTGCATTTCAGCATACTGTTACAATTTAGGCAAATCTAACTTTATGTCGATTCCCTCTTTGAATGCCGATTGTTGTTCTTTGAATGAATGCTTATGCTGATTGGATCGATGTACATGCTTGATTTTGGAATGATTACTTGATCTTCTTGATTGTTTTGAATTATTTCTCCTTTATACATTATTGATAAAAGAGTCACCACCTTCATAGTATTGAGTCACCACTTTTCATTGTTGCCTTTGCAAATAACATATTATTCCCCAAATTGATCTCCCTTGGATGTCCTCAAATGAAACCTTCTTCCCTTTATATTGTAATGTGAGGGAGACTCACACCTCTTCATCATGTCTGCCCTTTGCAATGGTCACAAACTTTCACAATTACCACTCTTTGGAAGAGTCACGACCATTCAAAACTACCACCCTTCAAAAGAGTCACAACCCTTCATCATTTCCCCTTTGGAAGTCACTTCCTTCTTCTCTTTCCCTTCCTTTCTTCTTCCATTAATCCTTCCTTAATTTCTACACTCCTCTTTTCCTTTCTCCTCCCTTTCAAATGAAGTTCTCTTCTCTCTTTTTATATCTCGGGTTTAAGGGAGTCACAACTTTTCCTTTCATGCCTTTTGACCCTTCATTAACTTAACTCAATTTAATTATGATATATTTTAATTTTACTAAATTAAATTATGATATATTTAAATTTTATTATTTTATATTTTTAATAAAATATTTTTTTTTATTCTTTTATATTTTTTTATGGGTTCTTTTATATTTTAATTTGATTATTATTATTTATTATTAAATCCTATTTCAAAAAGGTGACATCACATGCTAAGTGTTCCATTCATTCTCATGAGAGATGGGTTCTTGTTAACCACTACTCACGAAATAAGGGTCAATGAGTTTGACTCAAAAACTACACAATTGAATCCTGATAGCAATTTGTTGCTATGGAAAATATCTCCTACTAATGAATGCATTTCAGCTAAGCAATTTGGTTTCTTAAATGGTAGACAATTTCTTGATGCCAACAACATTGTGAATGTTTTAAAATTTAATCTAAATGCCACACTACTAATTTATGCTACTTACAAAGATGTAATCACACACACCATAAATGCAACATATTACATGGAGAGAACAGTAGCTTTAGTCAACAAGGATGTGTAGCACAAATACAATACTATAGCTAACTACAATCTATGATTATCTTGGAATGTGCAATCATTATCACATGCATTGATTATTTGAGTTGTCAACACCCAACAATCTATTGTAGTGTCTCTCTTCTTCAAGTATGTATATCATTTTTTTGGTACTATGTGATGGATATATAATATCATTCAACTTATTTATTAAATGCAACATTGAATTTTGACATGTGAGCAATCTAAGGTCATTTTGGATTTAACTTAATGTACTTTTCTTAGCAACGAGCTGAGCTCCTTATGCTGATATAATATTTAATGTGGAAAATATATCTCTCAAGCAGATATCAAGCACAATAAAACCAAAGCTTGAATGCAGCCACAACATAATATACATTATCTCATCTATTTGCAGATTCAGTCCAAGGGAAAGTAATCAGAAGTGAATCAAAGTTCCTTTTGAGTCAAAATCAAATAAGCATTGTAGAATAAGATTGAGCTAAAAACAACATTCTGGAATATGGTATTTATACTTATTTTAATAATGCAATTTGGTTTTGAAAGTCGCCAGTGCCATTCCAAAAAGCATACTCATTAGTTATAATCTTTGTTAACCACCAAGCACTGTTTATACTTGATCAAAAAACAAGTTATAAAAGAACAGATCTCAAAGTAGTTTATGATAGTATAAGAATCCCATATATCAATTGGCATATGGCAAGGAAAAGCACATGTGGTGGCAGAACATCTATATGATACAAACTACAAAGTTGTGGCAATAGACAGGAGAAATAAATGATAATTACTCGGATTCTTGATTTCTTCAACTAGCATTAATCCATGCACTCTATGAACATGATTGGAGACCATCTTTCAACTGAACTTTTCTATCAGGAAAACCTATTAGTAAAATAAGTAAAATTACAAATAGGCCAGAATGTTAAATCAAAGTGATCTTGTTCCGTACATTAAGCATTCATTTCAAAAACACATTAAAATCAAATCATCAAATAAATCTCCACTATTAATAGAATGTATAATGCCTGCACCTTGGTCGGAAACAGACAAAGATGCAAAGGGCCATGGATTAGAAAAAAAGCATAAAATTTGTCATGTTGATGAGCAGGGCTGAAGCCCATCCAAGGCATGGTCAACCCCATAACGGGGGCCACACACAAAAAATAACTTTGGTGAAAATATAAAGCTCTTGGAAGTGGTTCATCAGAAAAATGGAAACAAATGTTTGATGGTGCACTCCCCTGGATTAAACTGAAGCAGGTGAGCATTATCAAGAAATCAGCGAAGGATCACGGTAAAACATTAGGTAATATTCTGACCCGCCTTAAATCCCTTCAAATGTAATACGGCAGCCCACGGCCCCAGAGGTTGTGGTGTAGCGAGTATTTGCACATTTAATTTAAGTGTGACAAAAAATTTAAGGCATGAACCAAGTTGAAAGCTTGACCCAATTATCAATGTGGTCCTTAATTAATGGGGTGTAAGTCATACGAGTTAGATCCGAGATTACTTACAATTAGACGATCCTCTCCTAAATTAGGATATTATATAAATCTCACCCAAGATTTATCAAAAAATGAGAACATGACAACGCTAATAAAATGAGAAAATGAACTAACAGAAAATCTAGGAGTAAAAAAAAATTATAAGTGTATGTACCCTAGTTTCCAATTACCAACTTTACTACAATATGACCCGTCTAAAAAACCTACATTACCTGTTATTTACATACAGAGATTTGTCTTTCGGAAACTCAACTAACCCTAATACCCATTCATCCGGGTAGCTTGGGGTTATATAAGTTACAATACCTTTTTATTGCATACTCTCGATGTTTTTACGAAAAACGGGAAACTAACTGAATAAAAAGATTAATGGTCACCCTGAGATTAGAAAATTTGTGAATCCTTCTTCAAAATTAGATCAAATCAATAAAATCATTTAAGAAGTTAACTTTCTAGGCCTGTAAACAATTAATGAGAAAACAGATATCAAAAACCCTTCTGTCCTCTCCCTCATGATTTATATTGAAAAATTTTGAAAACAAATGAATCGCTGGCCTAAATCAGCAGAAATCGCGGTTCTGTACTCAAGTAAAGATCAAATATACAAAATTAATTGAGAATCTCATCCTTCGTGGGGCTCAAAACAATAATATCTAAAACGTTCTGTGCATTTTTAGCAAATCGCTAAAAGACATCGTCCTAAAACTAAAAAGTTCGTAGATTTAAGCCTAATGTCACAGAGGTAATCAGAACAGATTTCACTGAAAAACAAAAGAATGGAAAGAGTAAAGTATCGATTTTGCATAACAAATATGAAGAAATATAAGTTTAAGGCACATACCCATCAGGCCTAAGGATATTCCATAGAAAATTTCCTTGACAAGATTAGGACCTTTCAAAACAACATGGTGAGAAGCCAGCTTGTGGGCAGGCATTTTGCTTCTTATTTCACAGAAGCTGCGGCAAGGGGCGCTTGTGTTTATACGGAATTGTTTTTTTATGAAAATCTTTCGTGTCTGTTATTATTACGTTTCGGGGATGGTAGAAGTAAGCAGAGGATTTGGAAGTTTGCACGAAGACTTCGAAGGTCATGCATGCGATGGCGAGAACTGCGTACCCATGCCCCTTTCTACGTTATATTTTGTTAATATTTGTAGTACTTTTTTAAGTGTGGGGATACACTTTTTTTTATTTCGTATTTTGTTTTAAATGTATTATTATGGATGTTGTGTATATGAAAATTTTGGAGTGTATAAAAGTTAAAATTAAATAATTTATTTAATTTAAATCATAATCTATGTTACATTTAAAGAAGCCTAGAGTTTCTCTAGTGCAGTAGAAGGACAATTTTGAAGCATCCCACTAGGGCTATGGGTTTTTTCGAAGGGCACTTCACCTAGTGTCTATTTTGCGAAACAAAGATTGGATTCCAAAGAGCCACAGGAGATCTATGATGGACTATAGGAGGGAGAATTTCACCATGCTAATTACCCTTGACTCACTGTAGATCTATCTAGGTCACTTGGTGGAAAGTTTCCATGTCCAAACTAGGGTTATATGTCTTCTCCTCAACATTCTCCAAGTCATGGTAATGGTACTTCTTTAGGGGTGGACATGAACAGTATTGCTCAAGAGTCCTTCCAAGATGCTATGAAATTTGGGGCTAATCACTCAAGGGTTAGACCCTCTACATAGGATGCTAGACCTACCAAAGGGAGTTCATTTCATGATCTACAAGAGGTGCCTATTGGTCCAAAAGTCATCATCCAACTAGCTCCCACCTCTCTAGTTTTAGCTTTTTTAAGGATCTTAAAAAGGGGGTTTATAATGGAGAATAGTTCTTCACGACCAATACTCTAATTGGCTAATTCAATGGAGTTTGGCCTAAGCTCACGGACTTGCATTAATGGATCATTCAGGCTTGGTAGCCTATGCCTAAAGAAAATATGGAGATCTACCCTTATGTGTAGGCTTTTTTCATCCTAGCATTTGATAGCAAATAAGACTGGGATTTCATCCTTTAGGAATGATGTTGTTGTTGGATTACTGAGAGGGGGTGTGAATGTGTAATCCCTGATTCTGAGTACCTCAAAAACTTTTCTCTGATTAACTCGATGTCAAATTGGTTAGACACAATTCACTGTTTACCGACAATAGTAAATAAACTTTAATAATCAAAAAATCAAACATATAAATCATTCATCACATGTAACACCAGTATTTAACATGGAAATCCAGCTTTGGGAAAAAACCACTATGGGAATTGTCACACACTAAAGAAGATACTCTTCTGAAGTACGCTCGATTAAGAGCCAATCTGGTTAAAGATTACAATACACACTATTAGGTGTGACCTGGTCAAGGGATTTACCTCAGATATGTTAGGATCTTCACCCTGTTAGGAGTGGCCTGGTAAAAGGGCTTTGAACACTTTTTAGAATGTTACCTTTTGCAAGGATTTTACAATAAGACTGTTAAGTCTACTTGGTTAATAGATTTCTCTATTAAAAATGCTAATAAGCAACAGTAAATAAATTGACGTGTAGATTTCCAACTATCCTTTGCATAATTAGATCCTTTGTGCGCTCTCTATCTTCACTTCAATCCTTTACTTCACATTGGCTTCAACACTTCATCAAATTCTGCTTTCTAACTCGGAATCTATCTTTCCTTGTTCACTGCATCAGTTTGTGACTTATCAACTCTTCAATTTGTCAACCATTTGTTCATACAATTTCATCCTTTATATAGACTTTATTTTTCCACTTAATCTCCTCTATTACATTTTCCTTTGATCAATATTAGTCGTTCAATTCATTTCACAAACTTATTCAATGTATCTCGGTAACACATTTTACCTTCACCTCAGAACTTGAACTTTCTTAAAACTTGTTCCTTCTATTTTAACCATTTAGATCTAAGTCATATATCATCATCATGAATTTTCCTAATCGTAGATCTCTCTAACTAACTTTCCTTATCATCATAACCTTACAGCTCATCATAGTTAATCATTAAATGTTGTTTGGATCCTTGTATTTAATCTAGGCTCCTTATTCGGTAGATAACTTCTTAATTTCATTTAACTTTGCTCGGTGCCTAAAAATTATTTTTTGTGTCTTGAGTTCCTTTACTTTTACCAAAACATACTCTACTCTTACCGAATGACTTTTTCTCTTTACTAAGTGACATTTCCTGCTTGATAGCCAAAACTATTTTGCTTATCGACTTGTCAAATCTTCATTACCATTCTTTACTGATTTGATATATTCATATGTTAGGTAGGAAAAAAAAAATATCAACATAATCTTAGCATTGTCTGATATGTATCAGTTTCTCATTTAAGTTCTTCAACTTCACAACATCTCATTTCTTATTCTCCTTAACTCATTCAACTTATATCATACTTTGAATGATATGGCAACATAATATAAACTAGAAATCAATTGCTTGACATCAATGACAAGATAATAACTGATCTAACCTTTCCACTATCTTTTATTCATCTAATCTTGGTCGGTCTTTATCATCATCACCATCAATTATAATAACAAACTCCCTCTCTGGCATTGATGGCAACACACTAATAATCTTCATTGTTCGATTGATGATGGTAACACTTCACTATCATTCATGTACTCCCTCTGAGCTGTAACTTCTTTGTTGTACTTGGTCTTCTTATGTTTATCTTCTCCCTCTATCACTAATAATCATCTCCTTCAATAGATCTTCTTTACTGTCCCTCTTTGATAACTTACTTTACTGATCTTTTATCTTAATAATCATCAATAATATTCTCCCTCTTTGTATTCATCAATTTCATCTCCCTCTTTGACAACAATGCCAAAGACACATACTCTTGAAAAATTATCAAGCAGTAAATCATACCTCAAAGTATTGATTTCTCATTGTAGTCTTAAATATTTTCACAACTTCAGGCTTTACCTAAAGAGTGAACATGAGAAACAACTCACAAAATAGATATTATGTTGAATACTTGAATTGATGCAACATGCATCTTGTCTTAGTGAACATTGGATAGGAGAAGAACCCCTAACTTACCTCGAAGATAATCAAAAGCATCATTTGGTAATGGTTTGGTAAATACATCAACTATATGTCCCTTTGAATTCACATACTCCAATATCACATGCTTGTCTTGTACCTACTCTCTCAAGTAATGATACTAGATAGAAATGTGTTTTATCTTTGAATGCATCACCAGATTCTTTGATATGTTAATAGCACTTGTATTATCACAATAAATTATAACTGGGTCAGTAATATCTTCTTTCATACCTTCAAGTAATTGTTTGATCCACTCAATGTTAGAACAATTCATAGCTGCAGCAACATACTTAGCTTCGGCAATAGACTATGAAATACAACTTTATTTCTATTGAAAACTGCAATTGAAGCAATTGTTGTATTGTCATTGATGTCAAACTTTAACTGGTAAGACTGTTGCTATCTAAGAAAGTACTATATCTATTTGATTGTTGAGAAGGATTAGGGCAAGGTTGATAATAATAGCACCTAAGGAAAGGTTGAGTTATCTTGATACTTCAATGGCTGCTTGGTTATGTGGCACAATGATAAGATAATGTATTGCTTATCTAAGTAATAAGTAAGACTAAACAAGTAGGCTTAACCTAGCAAAAGTGAAGAAATCTAGTTTAAGCCAAGTGATGTTAGTGTCGACCGAGCTAGTCTATGCCGAGTAAATTCAGTGTTGATCAAACATCAGTTAATTATCGAGGAAGATAGTATTATTCGAGGAAACAGTTTCAGTGGTGACCAAGCTACCCAGTGAAGACCGAGGAGTTGAACACAGTATTGACCGAGCATCAGTAATTTACATTTGAGGAAGAATTCAGATTCCTAGCTGATGTAGTTGAATTCTTGGATTATGTAAAATGTGTTGACTTTATTTATTGATTGTATGGAAGCATTTAATGCATTGTAAACCATTTTATTGTGAATCCATAAAGAGATTTGAGATGTCTCTAGAAGGATGGATGAAGAACATAAATTTGGAAGGATTCGATGAATCTGACCTAACCCTAAGATCTACGAAGGAGATTAAGCGGCAAAAGTTGGATCGACCTAAACGAAGAGGTATTAAGGAAACCTAAGTGTGAGGTTGAGAGAGGAGAGGATGCTCAAGTTGTTGTTATTGACTGTATAAGCAGAAAAGGCTGAAGGAGGATTTGTGATTGCTTGAAGGGATTTTTGAGCAGATCAATGATGGAGATGGAAATGGATCATACTCAGAACGCCAGCATATGTGTATGGAATTGGATTTAGTATTTGCAAAGTGAGTTGTATGTTTTTAGATCAAATATTGTTGTTACTTTCTAACCATTGTATCAGTTTGAAATCCTTTAATCAAGGTTGACCTAACAATGATTTGTATAAATCCTTTGAACAAGGTTGCATTCTAATGGAATGTATGCAAGTCCTATAACAAGGTGCACTTCTAACGGAGTGGTTGAAATCCTTTAACCGAGTCACACTTGACAATATGTTTGTAACCTTTGATAGGGTTGGCTTTTCACAGAGCTCACTTCAGAAGAGTGAAAATATCAGTAACATGTTACAAAGTGGTTTTTCCTAAATTGGGTTTCCACTATAAATCCTGGTGTTAATACTTGTGTGAATGTTTTGGTTTGAACATTTATGTGTTTTGCAAGTTAAATACTATTGGATAGTGGACTGCACTATTATATGTTTCTGTTATGTATTCAATAATGACCGAGTAGCTGTTGGTTGTTAGATATGATTTGTTGAAGAGTTTGAAAGTTTATTTTATACATCTGGACCTGAGAACAACTGATTCACCCCCCCTCTTTATTGTTCTAAATCATATTAACAAGTGGTATCAGAGATGTTGGTGCTTACAGAGAACAATTTTAAAGGTACCTGAAGTAAATGATCAGGATGTATAAGAAGGAGGTACCGAAGCTAAGTAAGGAGAACTTCCCTGCATGGTAGAGTTTGATGAAACTACATCTAGCCGGTATTGGTGACTTAGCAAAGTATTACATTGAGCATGACTATGTTACACCTATTGTACCTTTGACTATCAAGGAGATGAGAGCTAAACAAGAACATAATCAAGCAATGTTGGAGATTGCATCTACCTTAAGCTATCCAGAATTTGAAGACATCAAAGATTGCACAAATGCAAAGCAAATGTGGGACACTCTTGCAAACATCTATGGTGGTGACATAAATGTACTAAGGGAAAAAGTTGAAAGCCTGAGAGGTAAATTTGATGAAATGAAAATGCAAGAAGGTGAGAATATTGCTCAATATTGTGGTAGAATAAAAGAAGTTGTAAATGATATTAGAGGAGCTAATGGAACTATTGAAGATGAAACTGTTATTGGAAAAGTTTTGAGAACTTTGCATCCTATTTATGCCATCAAAATTTTAGCAATTCAAGAATCTAGATGTAACCCTAGCAATGCTCTTACTTTGGAAAGTCTTGTTGGTAAGCTTACTGCTTTTGAGCTTTCTAATTTTTATAACTTCACTGTTGCTAATGTTGAATTTGCATTTAAGTCACAAATGGTTCTGAGTAAGACAAAGAAAGAAAAAGAAAGATGCATCAATGAGAGTGAAAGTGAAAGTGACACTTCTGATGAAGAACTAGAAGATCTAGAAGCTCTTATGGCTAGAAGATTGAAAAGGGGAAAATGAAAGTATAAAGGTAAACTCCCTATCATATGTTTCTCATGTAATAAAGTTGGTCATATAACTGCAAGATGTCCTGACAGGGATGACAAGGATGAGGAAAGAGATGGCAAGCACATACAAAAGAGAAGAAATAGGTTATCGAAGGTACAAGGACTACAAGGGAAAAGGTAAGAAATCCTGCCATATTGCTGAAGAAGAAACTAACACTGATAGTGATGATTTTGAAATTGAAGTAGTCTATGTTGCTATGAAAGATGAGTCTGATGAGGATGATAAAATTGCACTGGTATCCTATGTGAACAAAAATAATAAGTGGATTATTGATAGTGGTTGCTCACACCACATGACTGGTGATAAAAGTAAGTTTGATACATTAGATCATTACAAAGGTAGAAGTGTTAAATTTGGTAATGATGCACCATGTCCTGTTAGGGGTAAAGGATTGATTAAGCTGGCTAATAAGATCACTTGTGAAAATTCTTATTGGGTTGAGGGTCTTAACTATAATCTGCTAAGTGTTGCACAACTTAATAGCACTGGCTACCGAGTGGAATTTCATCATAGGAAGGCCAAAATATTTGATGCCACTAGTGAACTGATTGGAAGTGGAGAACAGACAAGAGGTAATTTGTTCTATCTAGACCTATCTAAAGAGACATGTATGATTACTTGATGATATATGGTTATGGCATAAGTGGCTATGTCATGTTAATTTTGATAATCTAGTAGAAATTAGTAAAAAGAAGAAAGTGAGAGGACTGTCGAGATTGAAGAAACCTGAGAATGTAATGTGCAAATAATGTTAGTTGGGTAAGATGACAAAGTCTAGTTTCAAGAGCAAGACTTTTACTTCTGAAAATGCTTTAGATTTAGTTCAAACTGACCTTTGTGGACCTATGGGTGTACAAAGCTATTGTGGTGCTAGATATTTTATCCTGTTTGTTGATGATTGCACCAGAATGATGACTGTAATGTTTCTAAAAGAAAAATCTTATGCTTTTCAATTTTTTAAGTGGTATCTAGCTAAGGTTGAAAAGGAGACAGGTAGGAACCTGAAGTGTCTGAGATCTGACCGAGGTGGAGAATTCATATCCAATGAATTCAATTTGTTTTGCAATGATAGAGGAATCAAGAGACAGATGTCTGCACCTAGAACACCTCCACAGAATGGTATAGCAGAGAGAAGGAATAGATCTATCATGAATTGTGCAAGAACACTAATGATCGAGAAGAATGTTGCACAAAAGTACTGGAGAGAACCTGTAAGTATAGCTGTTTATACCCTTAACCGAGTATAGATCAAAAAAGGTACAAATATTACACCTTATGAGTTATGGCATGGGTATACACCTAATGTAAAGTACTTTATAATTTTTGGAAGCAAATGTTATTTACTAAAAGATAATAGAAATGGAAAGTTTGATGCTAAAAGTGATGAGGGCATATTCTTAGGTTATTCCACAAAAAGAAAAGCTTATAAGTGTTTGAACTCTAACACTAACAAAATTGTGGAAAGTGTAAATGTCAAGGTTGATGAATATGTAGAGAAAAATGGACAGGAAAGCAAGAGAGAACCAGAAGATTACAGATCTTTTGTATATATAGAAGAAGGAGAGGCAAGTGACAAACTTGCACCTAATGCAGAGTCTGGGTAAGCAATATCGAGCATCAGGGAAACAATGTCAAGCAACAAGAAGAACATGTCAAGCAAAAGGAGGATGTTGTCGAGTATCAGGAAGAGGTTGTTGAGCATTCAGAAGCTGAATCTAACAATCTTATTGGTGAACCTGAAGAGCAAGAAGAAAGGAGAGTAGAACCTATTTTGGCACAATATGTAAGGAGGCGTCACAAGCCTGAACAAATCATTGGAGACAAAGAAACTGGAGTTCTGACCAGAAGCAAGTTAAGAGATCCTACATGTTTAATGTGTGAATTTGAGCCTAAGACAACAAGGGAGGCACTAGAAAATGAAGACTGGATCCTAGCCATGAATGAGGAGATAGACCAAATAGAGAAGAATGATACCTGGACTCTGGTGCCGAGACCAGAAAACAAAAATGTCATTGGAACAAAATGGGTGTTCAGAAATAAGTTGAATGAACATGGACAAATCACAAGGAACAAAGCAAGGCTAGTATGCAAAGGCTACACACAAGAAGAAGGAATAGATTATGGGGAGACATTTGCCCCTGTAGCAAGATTGGAAGGAGTAAGAACTTACTTGCATATACTGCCTACAAAGATTTCAAGGTATACCAAATGGATGTCAAGTCTGCATTTTTAAATGGTATATTAGAAGAAGTGTACATTGAACAACTTGAAGGATTTGTTGATCCAAACAAAAGACACATGGTTTGCAAACTACATAAGGTGTTGTATGGACTAAAGCAATCCCCTAGAGCATGGTATGAGAGGCTGTAGAACTACTTGATATAGATTGGATTCTCAAGGACAAATGACACTAGCAATCTGTACATGAAAGATGAAGAAGGTAAAGGAATCTTGTTGGCTAAGCGTTTTGTAGATGATATTATATTTGGTGGACAAGATGCCCTATGTAAGAAATTTTCAAATGAAATGCAAATTGAATTTGGAATGAGTATGTTTGGGGAGATCAAATTCTTTGTTGGTTTACAAGTATATCAGATGGAGAAAGGTATTTTCATTACCCAGTCTAAATATGTTCATGAGATACTGAAAAACTTTGGTATGGAGGATTCAAGGCTAGTAAGTACTCCCATGGCTACTGGACAAAAATTGTCTAAAAATGATGATGCTGCTAAAATAAACCAGACTTTGTATAGGTCCATGATTGGAAAACTATAGTATGTTGCTCACAGCCGACTAGATATTGCTCTAGAAGTTGGGATTGTGGCAAGATTCTCTGCCAATCCTAAGGAAACTCACATGATGGTTGTCAAAAGAATAATGAGATATTTGAAAGGGATACAGATTATGGACTATACTACAAGAAGCATGAAAGATTTGAACTGAGAGTCTATACTGATGCTGATTGGACAGGAAATGTGGATGATAGAAAGAGTACTAATGGTGGATCTTTCTTTCTTGGACAAATATTAGTTTCTTGGACAAGCAAGAAACAAAATTGCATTTCCTAATCTACAGCTAAAGCCAAGTATGTGGCTACAGTAGTGAACTGTTCAAACTTGATATGAATAAAGCAATTGTTGGTAGGCATGAAAGAAGAGATCATTGAACTAGTTCTCATCTACTGTGACAACACAAGTGCTATCAACATATCAAAGAACCCAGTGATGCACACAAAGACCAAACACATCACCATCAAGTATCATTACTTGAGGGAATTGGTACAGGATAGAAAGGTCAGAATGGAATCTGTGAATACAAAGGAACAACTAGTAGACATATTCACTAAAGCTTTACCTAAAGAAGATCATGAATATCTGAGAGGCAAATTAGGGGTTCTTCCCCTGACTGAGGCTACCTAGTCAAGCTAGGAGCACTGCATCAAATGTGCTGCAAAGAAGTATCTGACAAATTGATGCAGAGACAAGTCACACTTTAGGAGCAACCTAGAGTTGTGAAAAGTACAACAAAGTTGATAACCAGTCATAAGCAAAGATGACAGAGGGAGAAATATTGTTACTGAACTGACAAGATGACATCTACATCTGAAGGATGTATATTTTAGTTGCTGCTTTGGCATTATTGTCAAAGAGGGAGATGAATAAGATGAAAATACATGGTGAGATTTCATGGAAGATCAAGTAAGAGGGAGAGATTCAAAGGAAAGGAACAAGAAGAGATCAAGTGGATGTTACTATGTGGACGGTCATGTAAGCAAGGCTAATTGATTATAAATCAGAATGAAGCTAAGGATATTATAAATATTTCTGATGTACAGATAAATTTTGGATTGGTTGGTGATTCATGTGTTATTCATATGGTGTTGCCATCAATGACAAAGAGGGAGATTGTTGGAAACTACAATTGAAGCAATTGTTGTATTGTCATTGATGTCAAACCTTAACTGGTAAGACTATTTCTATCTAAGAAAGTACTATATCTATTTGATTGTTGAGAAGGATTAGGGCAAGGTTGATAACAATAGAACCTAAGGAAAGGTTGAGTTATCTTGATACTTCAATGGGTACTTGATTATGTGGCACAATGATAAGATAATGTATTGCTTATCTAAGTAAGAAGTAAGACTAAACAAGTAGGCTTAACTGAGCAAAAGTGAAGAAATCTAGTTTAAGTCGAGTGATGTTAGTGTCGACTAAGCCAATATATGTTGAGTAAATTTAGTGTTGACCAAACATTAGTTAATTGTTGAGGAAGACAGTATTAGCCGAGGAAACAATTTCAGTGGTGACCGGGCTACCTAGTGAAGACTGAGGAGTTGAACACAGTATTGACCGAGCGCCAATAATTTACATTTGAGGAAGAATTCAGATTCCTAACCAACATAGTTGAATTCTTGGACTATGTAAAACATGTTGACTTTATTTATTGATTGTATGGAAGCATTTAATGCATTGTAAACCATTTTATTGTGAATCCATAAAGAGATTTGAGATGTTTCTAGAAGGATGGATGAAGAACATAAAGTTGGAAGGATTCGATGAATATGACCTAACCCTAAGATCTATGGAGGAGATTAAGCAGCAAAAGTTGGATCGACCTAAATGAAGAGGTATTAAGGAAACCTAAGTGTGAGGTTGAAAGAGGAGAGGATGCTGGAGTTGTCGTTATTGATTGTATAAGCAGAAAAGGCTGAAGGAGAAGGAGTTGTGATTGCTTGAAGGGATTTTCGAGCAGATCAATGATGGAGATGGAAATGGATCATAGTCAGTAAGCTAGCATATGTGTACAAAATTGGATCTGGTATTTGCAAAGTGAGTTGTATGTTTTTAGATCAAACACTATTGTTACTTTCTAACCATTGTATCAATTTGAAATCCTTTAATCAAGGTTGACCTAATAATCATTTGTATAAATCCTTTGAACAAAGTTGCATTCTAATGGAATGTATGTAAGTCCTATAACAAGGTG
Organism: Chamaecyparis obtusa; assembly: GCA_027943335.1. Lineage (NCBI taxonomy): Eukaryota > Viridiplantae > Streptophyta > Pinopsida > Cupressales > Cupressaceae > Chamaecyparis > Chamaecyparis obtusa. The sequence continues at coordinate 380,197 of BSBK01005674.1, forward strand.
CACTTCTAACAGTGGTTGAAATCCTTTAACCGGGTCACACTTGATAGTGTGTTTGTAACCTTTGACAGGGTTGGCTTTTCACAGAGCTTACTTTAGAAGAGTGAAAATATTTGTAACATGTTACAAAGTGGTTTTTCCCAAATTGAGTTTCCACTATAAATCCTGGTGTTAATGCTTGTGTGAATGTTTTGGTTTGAACATTTATGTGTTTTGCAAGTTAAATACTATCGGATAGTGGACTACACTATTATATGTTTTTGTTATGTATTCAATAATGACCGAGTAGCTGTTGGTTGTTAGATCTAATTTGTTGAACAGTTTGAAAGTTTATTTTATACATCTAGACTTGAGAACAACTGATTCACCCCCCTCTTTGTTGTTCTAAATCATATTAACAATTTCTTTCTTAAGCATGTCATTAGTCTTCCTAAGAAGAAAGCTTTTCCACTTGTGCTTTTTATGTCATCAATGTTTCTAGCCCAATCAACATTGGTATATACCTTGATATCAAAATCTCCTCCTTTTATGTATAGAAGACCAAAATATTCAATCCCTTTCAGATATCTAAATATTCTTTTTACTACAAACATATGTGTCTCCTTTGGGTTGGTAGAAAACCTTGCAACTATACCAACAAAATGTGCAATATCAGGTCGATTGTGAATAACATGCTGTAGTTTACCAATCATGGATCAATAAAGTGTCTCATTTACTTCATTTGTGTCATCTTCCTTTGACAATTTACAAGCAGTAGCCATCGATATTCCAACTAGTTTTGATTCTTCCATATTGAATGTCTTTAGGATCTCTTTGATATACTTTGATTGTGTTATGTAGATCCTATCTTTTACTTATTGAATTTGTCTATCCAATAAAGAATTTAATCTCTCCAATCATAGACATCTCAAATTCCTTTCTCATCTCCTCGGGAAATGATTTAGACATTATCTCATTTCCTCCAAATATAATGTCATCAACAAATATCTCAACAATCAAAATTTTATTAGTACTATCACATCTCAAATACAAATTGTTGTTATCACTTGTCCTTTGAAATCCAATCTTGATTAAATAAGAGTGTAGTCTTTCCTACCATGCTTGAAGTGCTTGCTTCAATCTATAGAGTACCTTGTGTAGTTTGCATATCATATCCTTGTTAGGATTTTCAACAAATCCTTCAAGTTGTTCAATGTACACTTCTTCTTCAAGAATTCCATAAAAAAATGCAGACTTGCATCCATCTGATAAACTTTAAATCCTTTATAGGTAGCATATGCAAGTAATATTCTTACACCCTCTAATCTAGCAACAGGGTCAAATGTCTCACTATAAATGCATGTGTTTTTCTGGATTAGATTGTGTGTGTTTTGATGCTAAAAACACACACAATCTAATCCAGAAAAACACATGCATTTAAAAATGGGTTGTGGAAATCTGATATTATTAATTGTCTCACTATAGTCAATACCTTCTTCTTGTGCATAACCTTTGCAGACTAATCTTGCTTTGTTTATGATCACAGTGAATTTAAACAATATTAAAAAGAATAAACATGACAATTATATTTGTATCTTAGATTCTATTACAATTTATCTTGATGAACAAGATACTCTTGATGATGATATTCATGATACTAACAATGATATTCATGTTAGTGATTTTGATGATATGTATGAGACTATTGACGTTGATAATAATTTTCCAACTATATTTTCACAACAATTATCTATCACTCCTAGTAATGGGTACAATGACCTATCTTCACAACATGGTCCTTGTTTGGAACTGGATATTGTTCCATCTCTCGTGCTTGACTTTGCTCCTCTTGTGAGTTATCCACCTTCGCTAAACACTATAGACCAAGATAGGGGGAATGCAATATGCTTGATTAGCTCCTCTTGTATGGTGGATTTAATGTGTTTACATGTCATAATGTGATTCCCCTGTGATGTGTTGCTTGTTATATGTTTTAGTTAGATTTATTTAAATGACCCTTGTTGCTTTGCTGGCACAAGGTGATAAAGGAATCACAATGTCATAATCATTCTTCTATTTATATCTCACTTCTTCTATATGTTGTTACATGTTATGTTGTACATGTGCCATTTTTGTAAATGTGCCTTTATGTTGTCTACTTGGGATGATGTAAAATGATATAACCCATTCTTTCTAGTTTCTGTGATGCCAACCCAAAAATACTCATCTTTGTAACTCTTACGTGTGTTTCTTCCATTGTATTGTAGTTCTACTTCTTTTGGGGAATGATGATATTTCATTTGGACATAATATTTCATATATTATCATGTGATCATACTGACCTCAAAGTTGGTAGATCACTTTTGTACTCTCTTTTGTCATGTTCTCATTTCCCTTGATTTGTCCTTTCTTGGGGCATGTCATAGTGGAAATGTTTTTAGTGGATGCATGTGCAATTCGTTAAATCCATTTCTTTCATTAAGGTTCTTGAAATAACTTTAATGTGGGGGCATACACTCCTCTCACATGTTTCACACACACACACACACACACACAATTTTTTAATGATGTTTTTCATTTTGGATCCCTTGTGGATACACAATCCTTAAGGACTTATTCCTCTTTTTATTGCAATCCCCTTTGGAAGTACAATCCTCAAGCATAGATCACTCTTTCTTGATCCCTTATTGACACATAATCTTTAAGGATGTATCCTATATGGATTGAATAGTATGACACACAAACCCCTTTTTCTAGAACCGTTAATGCCATCTTTTGTGATGATTTATTTGTGTGATTCACAATAAAATAGGAAATCTTACTGGGACTAAGTAATCACCTCCCCCCCTCTCTCTCTTATCAGCAATGTCTCTCTTATCTTAGTTTTGGATTTGATGAGGAATTAAGTCACTTGGGGGATTGATATTTACTTGTCTCCTTATCTTAGATGAGATCATCTTATCCATTTGATTTACTTTACTATGAGCATGAGTTTTCCTCATACTCCCACTAAAGTGGGGGCTAAATGTATAGTCCTAAAAAGTTAGCACTCATTAATTTGGAAGATCTAAGAAAATTTGGGCCCCATTTTAGTGGTCTTCTTGATTATGGATGCAATCATGCTTGATTTTCCCACTTCTCTATTCATTTTTCCTCCAAAATTCCAAATGCTTCTCGATCCCCACATATTTTACCTTGAAACTAGACCTTTCAGGTATAGGTCGCACTTGGGGTGATCTATACTGGTATAGTTCGTACTTGTGGTGACCTATACCTCAAGGGTTTATTTTTGATGAATTTTAGGGGCCCTCTCCCTCGACAATTTCCCCTTTTCTTATGTGCAGGTGCAGATTCAAAGAGTTTCAGGATCAGAAGTGCAGATCTGAAGATACAGTTTTGGTCATAGATCTTAGACCTTTGAATTCAACCTTTCTAGGTATAGGTCACCTCAAGTTTTACCTATACCAGTATAGGTTGCCTCATGTGTTTGACATGTTCCTGTAGCTTTCATATTTTCATGGACTATAGATTCAACCTTCAGGGTTCCAAATCCAGGTGTATTCCTAGTTTGACACAGCCTGATAGTGCATTTACAAATCTGAACTTGAATCTTCAATTAACCCTCAAGATTAGTTTATCTTATTTCCCCTTCTTCCCTATCACTTACTTTGATACTCTAGATTTGATATCTTGTCATTTGTCATTGCATACTTTACTTTCCTTGTATATACTTCTCTACATTACTTTACTTTCCTTGTATATACCCCTACTGATGCAGAGCCCTCCACTATCACCTTAAGTAGACTAACTCAACTCAAGGATTCAACCTCACTCAAGGATCTAGTAGAGTTCTCTGAATTTTTAAATCACTCCCTCAACCATGCTCATGAGTTCACTATCTCATTCCTTGTCCCAATCTCTCCAAGTACCAACACCCTCCTAGGCCACCTAGTGCACCTAGTGCCTCCACCATGCCAAAACTCCAACTAGACCTCTCACCTTGATCCCAACACCATAGATCATCTTATCATGGTCTATTTACCATGTGCCAACTTCCCAATCACTCCAATCCAATCAACTTCAACCATTTCTCTTCTATAGCCTTTCTAGGCCTGTCTAGTAGCCCTTCATACCTTGAAATCAGTAATTTACTCCCAAACTCCCCAAACAACCCGGAAAGGTATTCACATTTTCTAATACCCTTTTCTAACTTACTAAATTCCTATCAATCTTAGACTCCCATCATTTTCCTGGTGAAGACTTCCATCACCCTCTAGTTCTTCTCCTAGGCCTAATTAGCCCTTGCTCAAAGAAATAACTCCTATCCTCGCTTATCTCCAGGACTCAAAGACTTGAAACATTCTTCCTAGACCTTCCAAAACACAAGGTTTTCAAACTCTTAATGTCTTACCATTCATCAAACTCCCAAATCAATAACCCTTGTTTCTAGGGTCAATAGCCTAGGGTTTTAGGGAAACTACCCTTACCTGTAACTCACAACCACAATAAAGGTTCTAACACCTTCCCCTACATCCATATAGACCATTTAAACTATCATCTATCCCCTCCATTCATCGGGTCACTTCCAGCCATGACTGGTGTGGGACTGGTTTCCCTTAATCAACAAATTTCTTCCATTTTGGGTTCTTCGAACACTTCTTCCTAAACCCCTGTATATGTTCAATGTATTACAAGGAAATATTGTACATTGGATTCACCCCACCAATCATAGTCGACACATTGGTAGGTGAGTCAAAGTATTTTATGGAGACTTTGCTCCAATTACTATCTACAGCCCAATACTGGCACAGTCACATATACCAGTGAATGCCTTAACCTTATCACCAAAAAAAACACTGAAATAAATTCAATAACATGTGCATAAAACCAAAAGAGGAGGGTTTACATTGAGATCTACTCAACAACACATTACCAATCATGTTTTGAAGTCAGTCTCTATCGACTGTACCCTTGGCAAAGAATTGCAAGTTGTAGAGAATTAAACTTTTATTGATTCCAAAGGTTCTTTTACATTGTTGTTCGATACTCAGTCTCTCCTCTAAAAACATCAATGCACCTAACCCCCTAACTACTTCCAAAACTAGCCAACTTCTTCTAAGTCGGGTATAGTCAGTTACTTAACTGTTGTAAGTGGTTATTAGTTAAATCTTGTTGTCTAGTTGTCAACTTGACAAATCCTTGTCATTACCATATGATTATCCTTCCCTAAATCTATTTAGGATTTTCATTCTAACTCAAATGCTTCCTAAATCCTTACTAACCCCAACTAAGACCTATTTGGCTTATATTGTCAATATAGGCAATTTACAATATTGTGCACTTTAAGTGCTCTTGACAATATTTAGAGGCTTTAATAGCCTTATTACATCTTTTAACACCTTTATAGGTCAATTTACCAATCCCCTAACCTAGGATCAATCCATAATCTATTCCTAGTGACCCCTAGGTACCTATTAGACTTAACAATGCCATTAGGCTTACATTTAAGACTTGATTACAATGAGATCAATATACGATCAAAAAAATATTACATGACCATGATTATTCTTATTACATGATTCAATGACCTTTGAAGGCCATTTGTCTTCCACTCCTCCCAAGGATCCATCAGTGACCCTGGTTCTCTCCATGGCTCCTGCCTTTGACCTTGGTGCTCCTGCACCACCTACACACTTGGGTTGTGTTAATCTAATTCTCACCTAAAATGGGGCTACATTTTAGGATCCCCTTGCTCTTTTCCAATGTATGGTGAATAAATGGTCGTCTACCATTGATGACCATTTTCCACTTTACAATTACCTTCTATTGTGATTGGGTATGTTCCTGATTGGGTCATGGCATCATTATCATCCAAGGACATGGTGACACATGAGTAGATTTTAGAGACACAATTATCTTACTCCATATGGAGATCACTTCATAAATCCTATCCATAATGAGAAGAACTCTTGCATTGATACTTGTCTTATCTTCTTCCCACGGGGAGAAATATTCTTTATAGGCATTATACTATGTTTTTCCTTCAAGAATTTACCATATTTGCATGCGATTATTCATTATTGGGGGCCTAGTTGTCTCCTTCCTTCCTTCCCATGGATGGATACTTGATTGTATATGCATGATGTATATAGTCATGGTGGGGTTTTGATTCCTCCATCCATCTATGCATCTTGTGTATTTTCATTTCTCTTTTTGAAGGGGAGTTTTTTCCCATTGGTCTTTCTCTCTTTCTCCACTTTATGAGAGATTTAATTGTCTTACATTTGTATATTGTACATGGGTACGTAACATGGCCTAGTAGCTGAGACCCATCTTGCATTACAAGTTTAAGTATATTCCCCTAAGTATCACTTAAGGGGAGTGGGGGGGCCAGGGGTTGGTGTAATTAGGAGTTTACACCTTTATTAGCACATGATGTAGGAGAAATATCACTTTAGGTGGTGATAGTTGTTATCACATTCCACTTTATGTGTTCTCTCCACCTTTAGTGCACTTATCACATTATCATCGACCATATGTTGCACATACTTCATTGCATAATGGAGGGTGATCCACCTTGTGTGGATGATAATTTATTTTCTCTTTATCATGGTCTCTTATTTCCTTGCCTATATAAGCAGGCACATCTACATTGTAATGTAATTTTATCATCTCTTATATTTTTATTTATTGTATTTTAATAGAGCATTTTACATCTCTTCTATTTTGTCTCTCTTGTGCTATTCATTGGCCTATAGATCTTGGGTGGTTCATTGCTATATACAAATTCTTACATACACTTATAAAAAATGGGGGTTGAGTTAGTATAAGACTAACTTTTACAATTTTAAACTTTAGCAACCATAAAGTGATAATAAAAAACATCCACACAAGTAAGATCTAACAATTTAGAACACAAGATGCATATGATTTATGTGGAAACCATTGTGGGAGAAAACCTTGGAAAAATATTGCTTATATAGGAAACTTCTTACAATCTTCATAGGCACCAAACCATATGAGAGACCAATCCCCTTCATTGAGTACCATCTCAACAAGAGACACCAATCTCTTTGAGTGAGACACCAAATTCTCAATCTCTTATGCAATTGATGTAGGGGCATCCAAGGTTGGGGTAGGGGCATTCTTTATCCTCGGTGAAATTGCATGGGTGTTTGTATTTTGGCTGGTGTTACTCGGTTGTAGCCTTGACCAATAGTCTCGGTCATTGAAGGAAGCCTGGTCACTGAAGGAACTCGGTAATCTTTGGCGCTCGGTGAAAGTGTTACTCAATGATGCCTGTAGTGCTTGGTCGACACTGGTGCTCTGCGATGCCTGGCATGCTCGGTTATTTCATTGTTGCTCAGTAGTTCTGGTTTACCGAATGGAGTTCTATGTGATTTGTTGGGCCGACTTGGTGCATTTATTGTTGGTAGTTGTTGTTACAGGCTGGCATGTTGGATTAAATATTTGTAAGGCTATTTTGATGCCAACTTGTATTGAATTTAATATTTGTTGGGGGGATTTAATGGTTTCATCTAGCCGACTTGTGGCTGATGATTAGTATTTATAGGGTGCTTGGGGTAGATGTTTAGGAGCATGAGGAGATCATAGAAGTTCATGACTTGGAAGACTTAGTGAATTAGATCTGAGGTTCTGAAAGCTGGAGTTGGCAAATTTGTGGAAAAGATCTTGCATGATATTGTGGATCAGAGTGTATCTGATAGTTGTAGCTGCAGAGCTAGTAGTTGCACTCTTGGAGACAAGGAGACTGCTTGGAGGCTTGCAAGCTCAAGTTTAGATCTACCTTAGGGTTTCCATCAGCTTCTGATTGTCTTTAGAGCTGAACTAGCTGAGATTGTATTGGATCTAGTTGGATCTTGTAGAATTATTTATGATTGTAATTGGCCCTAACCCGAAAGGCCTTACAGCCGGGCATGTTAAAGAAAGTCAAAGTTAAACAATTACTTTGTTGTTATATTATTGAGTATTTTGCTGTGTTGTTTTGTTGGCTATAAGGTTTGGACTGTCCTTAATTGGATCCACCATCCTTGACTACATCAGGTGGTATTAGAGCTGAAGGTTGATCTTGTGGAGCGAAGGTTGACCTAGCAAGGTTGATCTTGTGAAGTTGATCTTGTTGGTGAAGAGATCGTATGATCTAGATTGCAGATCCATGGCACTGAACTTGTGGATCTTGCCCTAGTTGTTTGTTCAAGGTGGCAGGTTGAGATCTGACTTGCATACAACTTGGAGATTGCCATAAGGTGGTCAATGAGGGTTTTTTGCAGAGGGTTTTTGCATATCTTTAAGGATGCCTCAGAGGATATTAGACCCTGTAATACCTCAAAATTGGCACCTAATAAATTCAATCAATTTTGGTGCATTTTCTTCAATTTCACATCTTCAAAGTCCTATTTTACTAGGCAATTTTATCTCTCCTACCTGACTTTATTTTGACTTGATGTCAATTGCAAAAACCCTAATTTACATTAATCTCACACTATAATTAATTCCTAAGTATTCAAATTTATTAGCTAAATAACCCCTATGATAAATTGATTTAATTCTAAAGTCCTAAGTGCTTTAAATTAAATTAAAAATCCACCCCCTTTAGCTAATACCCATAAAAGGAATTAATATTACTTGCTATTTGAATGGATTATATTATTTGGACTTAATAATTCAAATATTCGAACGGTCACCCATATGTGGCAATAATTCATTCTTTTTAATAAGTAATTCATGAATATTTATCTCAATTGGGAATGAAGAGTCAACCGTTTCATTTCAATAACCTCTTCATTCCTCTCCCGGGCTTGTCTATATAATGAACCTTCTTCCTCATTCAAAAAAGGCAATTTGTGAGAGTAATTAAACTATAGCGAATTTTAGTCTTAATTTCATATTTTCAAGTTTTCAATTGCAATTAGCTTAATTTCTCATTTAGTATCAATTGCATTTTCATAGTAGATTAATTTTCTTATTGCTATTAGATTAATCTCATATTTCTTTCAAAGTTCTTTAGATTAAATCTGCATTTCATATTTCCTTCCAAGTTCTTAGCTTAAAATTGCATCTTCATTCTAGATTACAATTGCACATTCATCTTAGATTAAATTCATTTTACTCATCTTTCTAGCTTTCAAATCCTCCATATTAACTCGGTCTTATGGTTGGCTCTCTAATCTGAGAGTAATTCAAACACCCCGATTAATTAGGAGGCAACAGGTCGATTCACCATGAATTTTTGGATTGAGTAATTCATACTCATTTTCAGAATTCGATTTGTGAGCAATGACTATGTTGTGTGTGTGGCTGGATTAGAGGTCCACATTCAGCTATATACATTTCTGGTGCCCATCGTGGGGCCGAAAAATTGATTTCTGGCCTCATTAATTTTAAAATTTTTTTTTGAATTATGCAATTTGTCGTACACCCGTAATTCTCTGTGTATGGAAGTTCACGTGAGATTCTTGAGCATACTACATGAAGTTTTGCTCCTTGTAGCACTCTCTCACGTGAAATTGTACTTTCTCATGCAGGCCCTGGTACTTTCTTGCGCACAGTGCAATACTTCCTCATGTGAAGTTTCACTGTCAGACAATTAAAAATTATAGATTCTGCATTTTACTGTTGTTTTTTCTTGACATCTTCTTTTTGCTGTTGATTTCATATCTCTATTTCTGTCACAACATAACAATGGTCTGCAAGTCACTTTGTTGAAGACCATAAAACTTGCTAATGGTTTTCTTGCAGGACGATTGCCGAAGACCTTTTAAAATGTTGTGTTTGTTTTCTTACTTTCATTCACAAAGTCTAATTAGGGCTCCGTTAAAATTTCTTAAAGGTCCTGATAGCAAAGTAGGGGAATATGCTCTTCATTACATGGAATTGATACCCACGGATGAAACCAAGACCTAGATGTTGCTAGAATGATGGATACTTGGGGAAGCGGAGAAAGGTAGTGAATCTTTAGCACTTCTACTTGCTAGGGGATTATGCTCTTCTCTCTTTGAGAGAACCAGAAACCCAAAAGCTTGTGGATTTGGTGGAGTGAAGCTAGCTCGGTGATGAATTTTCTTGATGTGTTTGGGTAAAGTGAAGAGGTAGAGAAGTATGCTCTTCTTTCTTTGAGAGAAACATAAAATCAAACCCTCGGATCTAAGCCAAGTTGTGTCACCTTTAGAAGGCCTGCCAAAAGTTGAACCTCCGGGAATGACCCAAGTGAGTATGCACCTATCGCCGGTGATTCTACCTCACTATAATAAAGAATGTTTTGTTGAGTCTAAAGACTCCAAAACCATGTTAACTTCCTTCTCTTGATTTCAACATCATCTTGAGAAGGATCCATCTGTTGTACTGAGTGGCACCGCTCCTAGCCCTGCTTGCAGGGGTGTATGACTTTCGGGTGTTGGTGTGGCTGTGAGGCCTCAACCCTGTATCGGGGGCACTGAAGGTTAGTATGAATAAAAGCCCACTAAAAACTTTCCCTAGTTAGTTGCCTACCCAGATCACCTCCGAAAGGAGTCATAATATTTGTGTAGGGAGGGGGAAAAATATCTCCCATAGATTCTCACCATAAGCATGCATTTGGACGCTTGAAGGTGGTATATGATGCTGGCCCTTGCTTCAAGGGTAACCTTCAAACATATACTATTGAGTCCTTGGAAATACCAAAAACACAGGCGCCCTCTAGGGGTGACACAGCTATGTGAGGTGCACACATGCGTTCAAGTTGTGGGGCAAAGGTTTTGGCTTCTCACCATTTTGTTTTGTAGGGATAAGCTATGTGTTTGTTATCGAGTCTTAAACTTGTCCATCATGATTAAACACAGACTCCCATGATACTACCAAGTTGCTTTGTCCTTGGCAGGTCTGTTTACGACTACTTCTTATGTCACCATTGCTTGATCAAACCTTCATGCTTGTAAACGAGTGCTTGGAACCTTCAAACTGAGATTGTTGATTCAACTGACTTTCAAACTGTCTAGAAACTAGATTTTCTGTTTGAGAACCATTCATTATGTATCTGGAAACTTGTCCTTTATCTTGAAATTTGCATCAACTCTGTCAGACACTAGTATTTTCTCATGCAAAGTTTCAGAAATCTTGCACTTTCTCGCGCGAAGCTTGGTATTTTCTTGCGCAGCCCTGCACTTTCTCGTGCGAACCTATACCCTGGTTTTCAAAATAGAGACTTATTTCCCATTGACTAGTTGACTTTTTCCCTGATCTGGTTTTTGTCTGAAGTCTATTTGTCCATTTTATTATCGTTCACTGTCAAAAACTAAGTGTCTTGAGCTGCAAATCGATCGATTATTACTTTGACTTGTTTTGTCTCTCATTCGTTTGTCTCATCTTTTGTGCTTTTGTACCTCACATTGCGATAGTCTTATCTCAGCTATTCTAGCCACCCTCCTGATGACTCGTACTAAGTTCATCTCGCATCTTGGCTATTCTAGCCACTTATCTCCTTTTCGTTATCTCAAAGACCAAGTCTTAGTATTATCCCAAGTCTTCTCTCATCGTATCTTCATTTATGAATGTCACGACTAGAAGTGGCAAAACCTTTCCCATTCAGAATACTGCTCAAGGTAGAAGTAAACCTTCCAATCAAGAAATAGATCATCCTAAATCTGTTGCAAAATCTAAAATTTGTCAGGGATCCTCAAGCTCTTCATTAAGTATTGTACAAGATAGCCCGCCTTAATCATCACCTCTCATATTCCAAGAGTGTTTCAATCCATTGTTCCAAGCGCAACCTAGTTTCTCATTCCAAGATCAAGACAACTCATTCTTTCAAAACAAATCATTGTTTCATAACTTTGAGAGACCAATCCCTCGGACTAGTCCTATTATTGAATCTATTGATCCCATTGAAGATATCAACTCATTCGAACCTGTTGACCCACTGGATCTTGTTCAAGCACCTGGTTCTAATTCTGATTGGTTGTTTTGAGAGCACCCTGGTCCTTACTTCCAAGATCAACAAAACTCTGAGAAACCACCCTCTCGAGTTGACCCTATTGATGATCTCGAGCCAATCGACTCTTCTAATCCTATTCGCATGCCCAAAGTTACCTACTTAGCACCTTTTTGACATCATACACATCATTTCACTGAGGCACACGTTGTCTAACCCCATATAAACAAGATGGGGGATCTATTTGATTTCCAATCAGGCAAATATGACCAATCTCAAAACAACCAGTATCATGGTTAATCTTCTAATACCCAAAATCAGACTCACAAAGATGATCAATCTCAAAGCAAGCCTCAAGGTGATCGGCAATCACATCTCTATCACCCTCCTCCATATGATCAAAACCAAGATGATCAACAACAATACCAAATTCTTAGCATTTATGAGATCCTTGGGAATGAAGATGATGTAATAACTCAGAATGACATAAATGTTGCTAAAGCTAACAAGAGTCTTATCAAAATGATGGAGATCCTCCTCTTGGAGGATAAGGAGAAGTACATTCTTGAGTTAGCTCAACAAGGGGCCAAGTTACCCCTAGATTTCCAAGTAGAAACACTTGTGGCCAAGGAAGAAGAGAATGAGACCACTAAGTTACAAAAGATGATTAGGGATATGCAAGACTAGATTGGTCAACTCACAAGAGACAAGGATAAACTAATGCAATAATTCACAATGGATAGCATATGCCCTTTTCCATTTGACAAAAGTATTCGCATGCCTCCTTTTCCAAGAGGAGTAAAGTTGCTGAAATATGACAAGTACTTGGGTACCACCAATCCCCAAGATCATCTGAGGGAGTTTGGCACTTTGTCCATGGAATTTATACACAAGTAGACATATCTTATGAGACTTTTCCCCCGTAGCTTGGGCGGATCAGCTATGGAATGGTTTTGTCAATTACCTCCTAGCATCAAGACCTTTGATGAGATTGCTAATCTTTTTCTTCAACATTATTCAAACAATATTCAACACCCTGTCAATATTCATGATTTGTGCAATCTAAAACAGTGACAGGGAGAGGCTTTCTTGTCTTTTCTCTAGAGATGGAGACAACTTTGCACTAAGTATCCTTGGAAACTACTTGAATTTGAGAAACTTGATATCTTTTTGGACAACCTCGTCCCAAATTTTGGATACCAAGTTCAGCTACAAGGTCCTTTGACCTTTGACAACATGATCAAACAAGCTGTGAGGATAGAGGCCTTTATGATTAAGAAAGGAGAATTGATTCTGAATAAAGATAATAAACAAGTATTCTCCTCAAACAAAGACAAGGGAAAGACTGTTAACAAGAATAGAGATGTTGTGAATGATGGAGTGGTTGATAACATTACCGCAAAGCCTCCAAAGTCTACTTTTAATCTTACCTTGAGTATACAAGCGGCTAAGGCTGTTGAAAAGACTAAAACAAATAATCAACCACCTTCAAGGTTCTCTAACAATAAGCCTTGGGCTTCTCGACCCAAGCATAAATTCACTTCCCTAGGGGAACTGATGGATGTAGTCTTCCAGACTCTGGTGCAAAATCAAGTTCTTACTCCTTTGGAAAAGCATCTCTATGATCCCCAACCGAGACCTCATTGGTGGAAAGACAATGCATATTGTGACTATCACTAGAATAAAGGTCATAAGACTACTACTTGTCTCCAGTTGAAGCATAAAGTTCAAGGTTTGATTGATAACAACGATATTCTCATAGACAATCACAATAAGAATTCAGATCATCAAGCATTTAAAGATCCCTTCCCTCCTCATGAGAAGGGTGAATCCTCCCAGACTAAGAATACCAATGCTAAAGTCAACTACATGTACACTAATGATGACAATGTTATTGGCATGCTTGAACCTATTGGAGTTGAGTATTGCAATGTGATTACTTCTAAAGGGGACAGAAAGGCTCCCAAAACTAAGACTCCTTTCATCTTGCGAATTTCCATGTCTCATTCTTCTAAATCTGAACAACCTCAAGATTGTGCTAATGTTGTTACTCGGTCATGTGGAAGAGTTATTCTGAAGGGTCCTAACCCTCCCGCATCTGCTCCAAAATAGACTGTGGATAAGACTACTGCTGGTCCTACCAGCAAAGCTTTGAAATCGGTTCCTACATCTAGCACTGCTAGCTATAGTATCTTAGATCAGCTTCAGTGAACCAATGCTCAGATTACCATTTTTGAGTTGTTGAAAATCTCACCTTCTCACAGGTAGATTCTGGACAAAGCCCTCACCAAGGCAAATGTCCCCAAAGATGTTGACCTTGATCTGTTCCAATCTATGGTGGGTCATTTGACTTCACTGCATTATCTATCCTTCTATGAAGAAGATGATCACTCCTTGATTCATCCACATAACACTCCCTTGCATATAGAGGTCATGATAGGTCCCAAGCATGTCTGTTGAGTGCTAATAAACAATGGTGCTGGTCTCAACATCTGTTCCACCAAATTACTTACCCAGCTAGGTTATGATGAGAACTATATAGACTGCCACAAAAAGATCACTATTAAAGCTTATGATGAAGAAGAGCGCAAGTATAAGGGCTTAGTTGTGCTACCTATCTGCATAGGACCTTTCGAAAGAGATGTAATTTTCCAAGTTCTGGATATCCTTCTTGCATATAACATCTTATTGGGTAGACCATGGATTCATGAGATGCAGGTAGTGCCTTCTACATACCATCAGCGCATTAAGTTTCCATTCCATGGAGCGGAAGTCACTATACCTACTAATACCAATTTCTCTTGCAACACACTTAATCAGTCTACCGATAGCTTTGTTCCAGCAAATAGAGAATCCACTGAATTCTATGATGCCAAGCTAAAAGAGATGGAGCAAATTTTGAAACTCAAGGATACAGGCATGGAGGGATATCAGATTTAGCCTGTGTTATCATTAGATGCTCTTCCTCTATCTCCACGCTCTTATGGGAGACCTTCCAAGAATAACAAACCTTCTAATACTTCTCCTCAAATAGTTTATGATGATGCCTTTGTACGGGCCTCTACGCCATGAGAAGATGAGGATAAAGAAAGAGCTATCACAACTTGGATCTATAAGGGAAAAGAAACATCTGAAATGACTACTCCACCTCCAGACTTAGAGCAAGAGCCGTATAGCGAGGCTTTCAAGATCATGAAGCACTTTGGCTATAAAGGAAGTGGTCCTATAGGAAGGAATGACAATCGCTTGCTGAAACCCATTGAAGCTACATGTCGTCACACAAAGGATACTACTAGCTTAGGCTTTAAAAAGATCCCCTTTCATCTTAGGCTAAACAAGTTTGTGCCAGAACCTAAACCTGAACCTAAACAAGAAATTGAAGATACTACTCTAGAGGTAAATCTAGAGGCCAGCTCTGATGAAGATACATTTCCATATCCTATTCCTCCAGATCTTGGGGCATTCTTTGAAGAACCTGATGAACCTATCATACCTGTCCACTAGGTAGAAGCTGAAAGTGACTCCGATGAAACTTCCTCTATTACCCCACTATCATATGAATAGTGGATGGAAATGCAAGATCCTGACATTGTGGGTGAACCTTACATACCCTTATTTGTTCAAGAAAGACTCAAACAAGAACACACTTCTTGTGCTACAAGAGAAGACCATGAGTCAGATGGTACGACCAGTGTTGATCGAATTCCCACATCAAGTACTGACTCACATGAATATGAGTTTGACTCTTTATCTGATGCTACTTGTGAAATAGGCATAGACATGGTGCATATCTATCAAAGACTTCTCGAAGTAGGTGAAGGGTCTAGTGTTAGGTCGCATGAATTAGATGCCATCGGTGTTAACTTGTCCTCTACTTTTGACATGGGTTCTCATAGGGATTCGAATGCTCCTTTGGATGAGATCGCTCTAGGTCTTGACTTGCTCTTCCACGCTTTTGATGGTTATACCATGAACACAAGTGAACCAGTCACTACTTCCCTCTCACTCAAAAATCCCAATCTGATAGACTGGAACTCCCCCTCCTCATCCAATGAAGTCCTAACGTTCTAGAATGATTACGTTCTAGCCTATTACCTCCATGCTATTGAACCTATAATGTCCTCCACCAGCGAAAGCAGTGTCAGCATGACAGAGGTGGATATCAAGTATCTTAGTCAAAAAATTAAAAGAAGAAAAAATAGAAGCTCTGATGGTGAAAACCACATTGTGGCAGTATCATAGCTAAAAATAGTAAAAATAAAAGATGTATCCGAGGGTGAAAACCTCTTTGAGGCACCCAAAAATGAGATACTTGATATGCTCCCAAGCCATTTTCAAGAGAGATCATCAGTATTGATTGAGCTGACACAACCAGTAAATTTGGGTACAGAAGCTGCTCCACAAATTATTCATCTAGCACAATCATTATCTGCAAAAGAAAAGGAAGAGTTCACTAGCTTCTTTCAAAGAAAGAAAATAAACTTTGCATGGACTTACTCTGACATTCCTGGATTAGATCCCAATCTAATCATGCATCATTTGTCCATTGCACCAGGCATTAAACTTGTTAAACAGAAGCTGTGAAAGATGCATCCACACGTAGCACTTCTAGTCAAAGCAGAGCTAGAAAAGCTTCTTAAGGCTGGTTTCATAAGGACTATTGATTATGCAGAGTGGATTTCAAACATTGTTCTAGTCACCAAACATGATAAATCCATTCGTGTGTGCATAGACTTTAGGGATCTAAATAAGGCATGTCCAAAAGATGACTTCCCACTTCCTAACATTAACACGATAGTGGATATGACAGTGGGTTATGAGATGTATTCCTTGATGGATGGATTTTTTGGCTACAATCAAATAAAAATTGTGCCAAAAGATCAAGAAAAGACTGCTTTCACATGTGCCTGGGGCACCTTTTGCTGGAATGTCATGCCTTTTGGGCTTAAGAATGCTGGAGCAACATATCAGAGAGATGTCACTGCCATTTTCCATGATATGATGCATAAAACAATGGAAGATTATGTGGATGACACTTTAGCCAAAAGCATGAAGTGGAAAACTCATATGATAGATTTGGGTCCCATCCTTGACCGCATGGAACAATTTAGTCTCAGACTTTATCCCAAAAAATGTGCATTCGATGTCACTTCTGGGAAACTCTTGGGTTACATCATTTCAGCTAAAGGCATAGAAGTTGACCCAGAAAAGGTTCAAGCTATTATGGACATGCCTCCACCTAAAACCATTAGTCAAATGAGAGGATTGTAGGGAAGGCTACAATCTATTTGGCATTTCATTTCACAGTTGGCTGACAAGTCACAACCATTTACTAAAACCTTGCATAAGGGTGTGACTTACGAATGGAATGAAGAATGTGACATAGGGCTCACTCAGATCAAACAATATCTTGCTAATCCACCTATATTGATGCCTCCTATTCATGGAAAGCTGCTCATACTATACATCTCAGCAACAAACACATCTTTGGGTGCTCTCCTAGCTCAAGAAGATTAGAACAACAAAGAGAGAGCCATATACTATATCAGCAGAACATTGGTTTCTTACGAGATGAATTATTTAGTCATTGAGAAAGCCTGTCTAGCAATAGTGTTTGCTTCTCAAAAGTTGTGGCACTATATGCTTGCTCACACTACAAGGCTTATTGCAAAAATTGATCCACTAAAGTACTTATTGAGCAAGGCTGCCCTCACGGGTAGATTAGCAAAATGGGTGATGATACTTAGTGAATTTGACATTGAGTATGTGGAAAGAAAAGCTATTAAGGGACAAGTAATTACTGATCTGTTTGCAAAAGCTCCTCTGAAAGATCACCAACCTTTGAATATTGAATTCCCAGATGAATCCATCATGCTTCTCACACATCAGGATTGGAGCATGTTCTTTGATGGATCATTCACTCAGCAAGGATCAGGTGCAGGCATTTTGTTTATAACACCTCAAAGATACTCATTACCAAAAGCTTACAAAATGTCATTTCCCTGCACAAACAATATTGTTGAATATGAAGCTCTCATTAATGGTATGAAGATAGCCATTGAATGGCATGTAGATGAGCTCAAGGTCTCTGGAGACTCTCAGTTAATCATCAATATCTATCAAACAAAGGATGACAAGCTAGTGCCTTACAAAAGAATGGTGGATGATCTCAAACAGTATTTTGCACACATTTCTTTCCGGCAAATTCCAAGGGTAGACAATAAAGCACCTGATGCTATGGCCACTCTTGCCTCTCTGTTACAAATGCCAGAAAATGACTTCATACACGAATTCTTGGTGGAGGCATTACACTACCCTGCCTATGACATTCCTGAATCTAGGATGGTCTGTTCAGTCATTGGACATGATTCATCCTGCTACCACCATATTTATTCCTACCTCTGTGACTAGATCATTCCAAACACCTATACCTGGAATGAAAAGTGTCACCTAATTCATAATGCTTCATGGTATGTCATCATAGCAAATGAATTGTATAGATGGGGTCTAGACGGTACCCTCCTTAGGTGTCTAGAACCCGATGAGTCCAAATGTGCGCTAGCTGAGGTACACGAAGGTATTTGTGGGTCTCATTCAAGTGGTCTAACGTTAGATCAGAAACTTATTAGAGCTAGTTACTACTGGCCAGATATGGAGAAAGAATCTATTTAATATGCCAAGACTTGTAAACAGTGCTAGTTTCACAGAAATATGATCCATGCTCCTGCTAAAGAGCTTATTCCTTTCATCAGTTTCTAGCCATTTCAGCAATGGGCCTTTGATCTGGTGGGTCAGATACATCCTTCTTCTTCAAGAGGACATAAGTTTATCATCACAGCTACTGATTATTTTACTAAGTGGGTTGAGGCAGTGCCTCTAGCTGTGGCTGATGGCAAGTCTATGGCTATGTTTATACTGAACTATATCATTTGTAGATATGGTGTACCCTCATCCATTATCACTAACAATGGGGGATAATTGAAAAAGAAGGACCTGAGAGAGTTATGCACCAAGTTTAGGATTATTTAGCATTGGTAATCTATCTATTATCCTCAGAGTAATGGACAAGCATAAGCTTCTAATAAGACAATTCTCAAAATCTTGCACAGAACAGTTCATAAATCTGGTAGAGATTGGCATCTCTAGATTAATCTGACATTATGGGCCTACATGACAAGTATCCGAACACCAATAGGGGCCACGCCTTTTGCCTTGGTTTATGGAGCATATACAATATTGCCTATTGAGGTCAAGATTCCAATATTGTGAATCTCTCTAAGGGGCCTCATCACTGATGAAGAAAATAGAATATCCCAGCTTCAAGAGCTTGAGCTACTGGATGAACGTCAGAAGGTAGCATTTGATCATCTTTGAGCATACCAAAAGAGGATGTCCAAAGCCTACAATAAGAAAGTCAAACAAAGATAATTCCAAGTGAGTGATCTCATCCTGAGAGAGTATCCCAAAAATCAGCAACAATGGGCCCAGAAAGGGAAATTTGAACCAAACTAGCTTGGTCCGTATGTTATTACTGCAACATTTGGGTTTGGCATTGACTGACTATCCACCACTGAAGGAGAACAGCTCAAAGATTCTATCAATGCTCTTCACTTGAAGAAATTCTAAAGATGAGGCATTCTTTGTATGCTCATGTACATACTTATTGGTCCTGAAAAAATCCAAAAAATGGTATATTGGCAAAAATCCTAAAAATTGCAAAATGTCCTGAAAAAATGATCATCTTAGTGAAAACCTGGTAAACAGGCGCTTTGATTTATCTATTATCCTGGTGAAAACCTGGTAAACAGGTGCCTTGATAATACCCAAAAAAATACAAAATACAAAAAATACAAAAAAAATAGAAAATTTGAAAAATACAAAAATAATGAAATATTCAAAAATACAAAAAAAAGAGAAAAGAACAAAAACATTGATAAAGAAGAAAAATGTGCCATTGATGAGAACCTGGCAAATAGGCATCATGGTAGCAAAAATAGAATCTTTGCCAAGATGGTGAAAACTTGGTAAACATGCGCCTCTTATTTCTTGAAGCTATATATCATCTCAGCACCATTTGGCTCTCGCTTTCCTGCTTTAGTTTTCTTTCTCGCTTCCCTACTCTAGTTTGTGTCCTGCTTTGGTCTGTTTCCTGCTTTGGTTTGCTAGCTCATGCACTTGTCTTCAGTAGTCTTCAAGATTTTCCTTGACTCTTCATGGATTGGAACTGGTCACACTCGGGGGCACCTCCCTGGCCTAGGGGGCATTGTCCTATCACTTTCAGAGACACTTTCTTGCATCAGTCACCAGTGGTCCTCACTGTGTTTGTCTAATGATGCCTAGCTTTCATTTGAATCTCTTGCCTTGAGGATCCCTTGTACATCAGTCACCAGTGGTTTTCACTATGTCTTCCTGCTAATGTTTTGCTAGTATCTTCGAGATCTCTCTCCTTGAGGATCTCTCTTGTATTGGTCACCATCATTTCTTGTTGTGTCTGGCCTGCTGATACTTCGTTTAGTTCTCCGATTTGCTCTTCAAGATGACTTTTTGCGCTATACTTTGCCAATTCGATTTCAATCTGCTTGAACACAAATGTAAACTAAAACTAAAATTGAATTTTTGATTCTCTGAAGTATCCTGAGATTGCTTTTGTGTGTTGTCCTTTCACTTTATCATTCCTTCTCGAGCAACTCTAAGACATCTCTTTGATCAAGAGAAGCGAAGGCTGGGGGCATGATCTTTTCTTTGCTTTTGGTTTGCTAGTTTAGTTCCAATGATCTAATGAATTCACATAAGAGGGGTGTCCATCTGTAAGAGCCTTCATCTTGTATTGAATGGCCATGTGTACCTCAACTCTTTTTATATGGAAACTTTGGTGAGGTTTGTTCTTCTCGTTGTTTGTTTTGAGTGACTTCTTTTTGCTACAAGCGAAATTGCAAACATTCGTCCTGCTAAGTGAATGTAATGGTCACTACAGGCAATCTTTGGTAAAGGAAGGAACTCTTTTGTATTTGGTGTGTTTGTTCGCAAGCAACATTCAGGCCATTCTAGAAATTATGCTTTGATGCTTATGTTAACTTGCTAAATTAAAAGGAATAGGTGTTCATGTCATTCTGGCTTCTTGTGCCTTAATGCTTACACCTCATTCTGACAAATCTAAGACTTATGTCATATTCATATTCTCATGATTGCAATGTTAGTGAGAATTGTAAGGCATCTTGTGATCATCCCGTACCTAACAGAACTCGATGATGATAAATACGGTGAGTCCAACAACCAAGTCCTAGGGCTGCATCTAGGTTAGGCTTGCATTTTCATTCTAGGCTTGCATTGAGATAGTGTTTGGTGCTCTCTTGATTGTCTTCTGGATCTCTTCATTGAAGGTTCTCATCTTTTTTCCCAGGTTCATCTTGGCTGCACAAGTGTCCGATCCTTGCTCTCGATCTTCAAAACATCTTTTTGGTTAGTACCTGTCATATATTGCTAAATCCAACATGAGATGATTAGTACCACATACATTGCATATTCATTACATTATCATAAATCCATATGCATCTTCATTTACATGTGCATCCATTATAAGCATACATAAAATTGTACATTGCATTCATTTATCTACCATCTATTATTGCATTTCACATTGCATATTCATACACCATCATAAAAGAAAACATGTGCATTTCATATCTAATCCATACATCTAAGCATCTAGGAAACATCTCATAAAACATCAACATCAAAGCAATGTATAAACAAGTATGATGATATTAAAATAGCGATCTCATATATATATCTCGATCGAATCAATGTCATGTACAAAATAATGGTGTTACTTGAGCACAGTATCAAAAATGGGCTACAATATGATATCACACTAAGCTAACTCTACCCATCGCCACCTAGACGAGGTGGTGGTGGTGGTGCTTGTACTGGTGCCTGTGGGGGTGGCATCATTCTCTACGAAGGTGCCTATGGTGCTCCAATGTACTCAAATGGAGGCACCTACTCTGATACATCTGGAATGGCTCCGCAATATGCTGCATAATAATAAGCTGGATGAGTAGCCTCTTATCTAGTCTCTATCCATGACCTCGCTAGCTCCTCTCGTAGCTGCTTGATCTCTGCATCTTTGTCAGCTACACAGGTCTCCTCTTTGATGAATCAGGTATGGTAGTCATCTCTCTCATGCTGAACTTTCTTGACCCTCTTGCGGCTCTTCCTAAGAGCCTCCTGCAGCTGTGGTGCCTGTGCTCCTATCGGAACATCCTGCATGTCTATATCATCGCTCAGAGGTGTCTGCTACGATGGACCCCATGTCCTCTGCCTAGTGGATCTCTGCTGAGTCCCACTACCCCCAACACCTACATCTAACCCCATAGTCCTCGGGGGGATGTCTGTTTGCACTGACCTGGGCCTCAAAGCTCTCTTCCTAGGCCACTGTAATGGTACCTGCTACTGCTGCTATCCCTATGGCCCCTACTATGCAGCCTGCTGCACTAGTACCTACTGCTATGTTAGTACCTACTGCTATACTCCCTCTCCCATCCTGGTAGGATATGTAAATATAGGAAATGGATGGGCTAGGCAGTGATCCCTATATGTAGGCATCATCCCTACATTGGTGACATCCACCATGTAATTCCATCAAGCCTGAGGTACGCATGCCTCAATCACACACCTGCCTAGATCTAATCTCGGATGCCACCCCTTCTTCTCGTCATCGGCCAAGTGGGCATAGGGGTAGTACTCATGGGAGGTATCCCACTGTCTCCCGAATTGATGCAAGACACGTGTAACCAGAAAGTGCTCAATGATGGTAACACTATGTCTAATCAGTGGATGCAAAACAAACATATAAGAAAGCTCACGATGAGCATCGTCCCACGACTCAGTAGCAACCCAAGACCTCCAGACAACAACCACCATATCATCGAGCTGTCCGCGCCACTGCTCTATCTTACCTAGCAAGGGTTGAGTCATCAGACCTGTGTACCTATATATATATGGCTCAAGAGCCTGTCATGTATTGTGATATATAGGCCTGCAAACAAGGAGGTGCTCCCAGGCCAGATCTAAAGAACGAAGACACCTGCTGCCATGGTCCTCACACCGCGATATACTATCTCATGCATCTCATGGTACATATGGGTGAGCATGCACTCACCCCATATGAATCTGACTGCTGGTCTGGCTAGCATCCGCTACAACATAGAGCCCCAACCGCACTCCAAACCATGCTGACCTCGATCGGGAGCCAGATAACAACTTAGGAACATTGCGAGGACAATGGCTAATGGATGAGCACCACCGAACATGCTGATCAAATCCTCCCAAGAGATGGCCCAACCCATCACTAGATCATCTTAGAATATAGTTCTCAATGCCACTGTGCCTACCCTCGGCTGTACATCATACTCTAATCGGGCGCCGTGGATGAGTATCCACAAGATCCTATATATATCCTTGGGAGTGACTGTCATCTCCCCTAGCAACAAATGGAAGGTGTTCGACTCTGAATGGAAACACTCTACAAGTGCACCAAGAAGATCGTGATTTACCCGAATGTCAGGTATATCACGCAAATATCCTAATCTGAGCCCCTCAATGTGTGCACTCTCTGCATCTGTCAATCTTTGTACTAAGCTAGTGATCACTGGATGATGTGACCAGAAGGCAATGTTAGGGAAGTCAACCTGCAAAGCAAGTGACGACATTGATCAGTATCTCAATATGATGGTTTTCAAAACAACAACAAATAAAGCAAAGCATCTATCCTAGACATGACTCTGTGATGCTCTACTTGTCTGATTTTATGCAAATTTGATGAATTTTGGCAAAAAATTTACAACACTTCAATAGCTTTTCACGTGAGGAAACTGTTCCCTTGCATGAGACATGATCCTCTCCTGTGCGAGAGTGAGAAAGTTCATGAGACAGGACCTAGCGCTCCGTGCGAGACTTTAGGTAGAGACCGGGTGAAGAAACCCTAACCCATGCGAGGAAACCATTTCCTCATGCGAGGGGAGATTGAGGCCAGCGCAAGGAAACTATTTCCTCACGTGAGATTGGAAGAACATGACCTAAAAGTTGCTAGATCTAGCCTAAATTGACCTAGAAAGCAGTAAAAATCAAAATGCAAGGAGGATTATCGACTACTTACAAGTGCATCATACTCCGGTGGCCGGGTGTGTCGTCACAAGTGCTCAAATTGATGCATATGCAATGGAAGGCCCTCCATTCTATCTCTTAGAGCTCAAATTTGCAAGAAGACAAAGGTGAATAATGAATTGAAAATGACCCCTCCGGGCCTTATATAGCTTTTTGACCTAATTTTCAAAGTGCTTCGTTTTGCATGAAAATTGCACCCTTGGTTAAATCGACTACTTTGAGTCCATTTTTAGGATCGAAATCAAAATTTGACATCTCTAGATAGCTCAAAATTATGTTTTAAATTCTGGGACCCTTTGGGATCAGACGCTTGTGCAGTCAGTCTTCTGGCATCATTTTCCTGCCAGAATTTCATCTTCTCATCATTTTCTTGAGATCTTCAATGTTTTCATCAAAGTCAACTCTAGTCAAATTTGGTCAACCATGGTCACCAGGACCTCCCGATCACACCAAATTTGCTTTTGCAGCTTCTCAAATCTAGTTTGATTGCTTCTACTCTACAACCTCTTGTTGTCAATCGTCCTGCTGATATGTCATCTTTTGATTTTGCTCCCAAGGGAGCAGGATGATTGCATCATTTGAATCTTGTCGAACTAGTCTCATTTCAATATGATCTAAATCAAAGTCCTCACCGCTTGGGGCATCTCTTCACTAGGGACATCTTCGTGCCTCGCATCTCGTCATCTGGTCATCTATCTCTTAGATATCTAAGCAATCTAACTCAGATCCTCGAGGATCAAGCTTCGTTCTGGAGATGGTTCTCGAAATCTTTTAGGTGTTGGGGCCATCTAACCCTAATTACTGGGAGTCAAGCTTTATTCTGGAGATGGCTCTCGAAATCTCTTTTGGACCATTATCTAGGCAATCTAACCCGGGTCTTGGAGGGCTAAGCTTCATATTGGGGCAATCTAACCCTGATTCTAGAGATTAGTCCTAAGTCTACATCTATCATCATTTGATCAATGGGTATTGGGGCAATCTAACCCTGATTCCAGTCTCCTCTCAAGTTGTCATTAGATCATTGTCTTCGCAATCTAACTTAGACTTTGGAGAATCATGCCTCATTTTGGAGGTGGTTCTGCAATTCCAATTATTTCGATGTCTTGGCATCCTAACCTAGACTTCCAAAATTCTCATCATCTTTCACATCAGACTATTCTTTGAATCAATGCGCTGCTCGCACATCAATTCAAAGAGGGGGAAATGTAATACCCCAAAATTGGAACCTAATAAATTCAATCAATTTTGGTGCATTTTCTTCAATTTCACATCTTCAAAGTCCTATTTTACTAGGCAATTTTATCTCTCCTACCTGACTTTATTTTGACTTGATGTCAATTGTAAAAACCCTAACTTGCATTAATCTCACACTATAATTAATTCCTAAGTATTCAAATTTATTAGCTAAATAACCCCTATGATAAATTGATTTAATTCTAAAGTCCTAAGTGCTTTAAATTAAATTAAAAATCCACCCCTTTTAGCTAATACCCATAAAAGGAATTAATATTACTTGTTATTTGAATGGATTATATTATTTGGACTTAATAATTCAAATATTCGAACAGTCACCCATATGTGGCAATAATTCATTCTTTTTAATAAGTAATTCATGAATATTTGTCTCAATTGGGACTGAAGAGTCAACCATTTCATTTCAAGAACATCTTCATTCCTCTCCCGGGCTTGTCTATATAATGAACCTTCTTCCTCATTCAAAAAAGGCAATTTGTGAGAGTAATTAAACTATAGCGAGTTTTAGTCTTAATTTCATATTTTCAAGTTTTCAATTGCAATTAGCTTAATTTCTCATTTAGTATCAATTGCATTTTCATAGTAGATTAATTTTCTTATTGCTATTAGATTAATCTCATATTTCTTTCAAAGTTCTTTAGATTAAATCTACATTTCATATTTCCTTCCAAGTTCTTAGCTTAAAATTGCATCTTCATTCTAGATTACAATTGCACATTCATCTTAGATTACATTCATTTCAAATCCTCCATATTAACTTGGTCTTATGGTTGTTGGCTCTCTAATTTGAGAGTAATTCAAACATCCCAATTAATTAGGAGGCAACAGGTCGATTCACCATGAATTTTTGGATTGAGTAATTCATACTCATTTTCGGAATTCAATTTGTGAGCAATGACTATGTTGTGTGTGTGGCTAGATTAGAGGTCCACATTCAGCTATATATAGACCCTAGAGTTATTTTTGATTTTTGTGATACTATGGAATCCCGGATCACAAAGAAGGTGAAATCAGATTTTAGATCTGAGATGGAATTGATGAAGAATGACTTGGTCGCCGAGATCATGAGAGTTGTTATTGGTATGCATCAGAATGTTGGTACTGAGGATGGTTATGAGGAAGCTGTTGAAGACTTTGAACCTGCTGGATCTAGTGGTGATGATCAAAGGGATAGATCTAGTGAAGACAGAACTACTCGGTTGCCTAGATCTAGAGCTCAGTTAAGTAGCAGTTACCAAATGGAAGTTTCTACTTTCTCTAACACTTTGAAACTTGAGAACTTGATTGATTGGATTGGTGAACTTGAAGATTTCTTTGAGCTGGAAGAAATTGAAGATCCTCTTCGGGTGAGATTAGCACAGACAAAGTTGAAAGGACATTCCACTCTTTGGTGGAAGGAACTACAAAGAGATAGAGAGGATGAAGGTGAAATGAAGATCAATCGGTGGAGGTTGATGGTGACTAAGTTGAAAGCTAAGTTCATACCTTCTGACTATGAGCTTGACTTGTTTAAGAAGTTGCAGAATCTAAAACAAAAGGATCTGTTTGTGGAAGATTATGCCAAGGAGTTCTACAAACTTACTATTCGGTCTGGACACCGAGAGCTTGGTAAGGTAAAGGTAGCTCGATATGTGAATGGTCTGAGATTCAATATGCAAGATGAGCTTGGTATGCTGAAGATTGATTCTATTGAAGATGCTTATCAGTATGCTCTGAAGGCAGAGGATAAGTTAAAGAGGAAACCACATAGTAATCCCCGAGGGAAGGAAAGGATTGATCACTCGGTGAAGGATAAACCGACTGATGCAGAAGATGAATAGAAACCTGTGGAACCAAAGAAGAAGACATGTAGAGTTATCTTTAAAGGTACTTGCTATAACTATGGAGAGGAAGGACACCATTCTTTTGAGTGTACACAGAAGAAGCTTGGTGACCAATGAACTGCTATGGTGAATGAGAATGAACCTGAATCTGAGAACTTGTTGCTTTGGCAAACATTGCTTGGTACAAAAGGAGGAACCTTGTCAAAGGAGTAACTTGTTTAGGACCCGATGCAAGTCAGGAGGTAAACTCTGTGATGTTATTGTTGATAGTGGTAGTACTGATAACCTTGTTGCTGAGGACATGGTTCAGAAACTTGGGTTGAATAGAATGAAGCATCTTTGTCCTTATAGGATTGGCTGGTTACAAGATGTTCATGCTCTAGAAGTAAGGGAACAATGCTTTATTGATGTTCAAATTGGCCAGTATAAGGATCTTGTGTTATGTGACATTGTGAAGATGAATAGTTGTAATATATTGCTCGGTAGACCTTGGCAATATGATTGTAGAGCTATGTATGATTGTGTAAGAAATATGTTTACTGTTGAGAAGGATGACATGAAGTTTGCCCTGATGCCTTTGCTGGATACAACACTCAGTAGGAGAAGCCCAAGTATTGGTAACTGAGTTGAGATTGTGGATCCAGAGAAAATGAATGATCAGTTTGGAGAACTAACCTATGTGTTGTCAAGGAAAGACTTGAAGAGATAGAGAAAGCTGAAGTGGAAGAGTATGCAAGATGAAAAGGTGGAGGACTTGTATGTGAAGAACCAGTTTGGGGTTTACGTGTTGAATCTCGGAAGATGTTCTTCTCACATATGAACATATTTTTGGAACCTGGGGTGTCTAATGTAGGGGCATCTAAGGTTGGGGCAGGGGCATTCTTTATCCTTGGTGAAACTACATGGGTGTTTTTATTTTGGCCAGTGTTACTCAGTTGCAGCCTTGACCGATGGTCTCGGTCATTGAAGGAAGCTCAGTCACTGAAGGAACTCAGTAATCTCTGGCACTTGGTGAAAGTGTTATTTGATGATGCCTGCAGTGCTCGGTCGATACTGGTGCTCGATGATGTCTGGCATGCTCGGTTATTTCATTGTTGCTCGGTAGTTCTGGTTTACCGACTGGAGTTCTGTGTGATTTGTTGGGCCGACTTGGTGCATTTATTGTTGGTAGCTGTTGTTACAGGATGACATGTTGGATTAAATATTTGTAAGGCTATTTTGATGCTGACTTGTATTGAATTTAATATTTGTTGGGGGGAGTTAATGGTTTGATCTAGCCGACTTGTGGCTGATGATTAGTATTTATAGGGTGCTTGGGGTAGATGTTTAGGAGCATGAGGAGATCATAGAAGTTCATGACTTGGAAGAATTAGCGAATCAGATCTGAGGTTCTGAAAGTTGGAGTTGGTGAAGTTGTGGAAAAGATCTTGCATGATCTTGCAGATCAGAGTGTATCTGATAGTTGTAGATGCAGAGCTAGTGGTTGCACACTTGGAGACAAGGAGATTGCTTGGAGGCTTGCGAGCTCAAATTTAGATCTGCCTTAGGGTTTCCATCTATGTGTGTGAAAATTGTACCTGATTTGTAGACACAACACTCAGTAAAACATTAGAGGTTAGTGATAATCAAAATCGTGCAAAATTGAAAGCTATCTAACCAAGTGATTTACTGCCTTCTAATAGGTGCGAGATTAATGTTCTCAGATTATTATCGAGATCAGTGACCTAGACGACACCTAAATGAAGGATTTGAATGCAAAAGATGGATATGAAATTGAATGCAATTAATCTATATTTTTGATTTTTTCTATGCAATAAGAATGATAAAAACTTGATATGAATCTATGCTATTGAAAACTGATATGCTATGCTAATCTAGAAATGATATGAAATATGAATCTAAATGAATGCAAAAAAAATAAGATTGATCTCACAAAGATGTCGATTCGCAAGAGCTTTGATTCTTCAATTCCAATTCTCCAGCGTGATTGTGCAAAACATGAGATGATTTGTGAAGAGCTAAAGCCTTTAATTTATAGAAATCCAGGGCCTTGGAGGTGCATGAATAAAAGCCATAAATCACTCAAATTAACTCATCTTGATTTTTGAGTTATCTGATCATGAAAGATAGTTAATTCTCAAAATCATGCAAAAACATGCAAAAACAGCTTTTTAACTCAAATTAGAGTTTAGATCAGCTTTTTGAACTCCAAAAGGATGTTGAGTTCCAAAAAAGTCAATAATGTGCATTGATTTTCTGATTTGGAGTTTAACTGTTTCTTTTGAATATGCATAATAATTAAGAATTAAATAAATAAATAAAGTGATTTATCCTCAACTCAACTGATTTTTGTAAATAAATAATTAATTTATGAGTTAATTAACTATTTATTCAAACTTTTATTAAAAATTATATTATTAAATAATGACAACATGCTTTAATTAATTAAATAAGAATTTAATCAATTAAAGATAGGAATTTTGATTTATTGTCAAAATTAAATAATACAATTAATAATAGATAGAATTAAATTTAATTAAACAATTAAGTGGCAAATATTAAATCTAATTAATTAAATATGAAAATATTCAATTAATCAAACTTAGGATAAATGTGATTTATCGCCAAATAATCATTAAATTAAAGATAATTAAGATAATTAGGAATATTACTAGGAATATTCCCCGATGCAGAATTTAAGATAATCAATTATGATTCGATGATGTTTAGATGTGCCTTAGATTAGGACTTTGATGTCGATTTCATATGATTTGATGATATAGGAGGTTAATGAACTTATAGCCCATTTTTAGGGTATTACACCATCAACTTCTAATTATCTTCAAAGCTGAACTAGTTGAGATTGTATTGGATCTGTCTGGATCTTGCATAATTGATTATGATTGTAATTGGCCCTAACCCGGAAGGCCTTACAACCGGGCATGTTAATGAAAATCAAAGTTAAACAATTACCTTGTTGTTATATTGTTGAGTATTCCACTGTGTTGTTCTGTTGGTTGCAAGGTTTGGACTACCCTTAATTGGATCCACCATACTTGATTGCATCAGCAATATAATGTACTAACCTTCAAAATGTAAATATTTAGTTGCAACTTCTTGGATCTACTATAATCACCTTAAAAAATCTACCAAATCCTTCAATAAAATTTTCCTTAAAACTCTACTCTAGAATCTATAATTTTTATCTCCATTATGATCTACAAAATGATCTTGAATGAATGCTCATGAGTCAAAAGTATTTCTTCACACAAATCCGCATCACGATCTTCAACAATTGTTCATAAATTTACAATATGTCTATTCTAGAATATGTTTATTTTTTTCCCACAAATGGACTCTTATTATGAATTTTTTTTTACTAAAGGTTTCTTAAATGACCTTCAAAAAAGTCTTTTAATACCTTTGAAAGTAAAATAGAATGCCAAGAAACCTAAATAGTTACATATGATAAATCAATTCACACCCATAGAAATTAAACCAAGAAGGTTTAGGAGAGAAAGACTTCCTATAACATTCATTTTAATCCCATTAAATACTTGAACTATATAAGATTTATATAAAATTATCCAAGCATTATAAGTCTTGTTTGATATTGCTTTATTCATTATGAGCTTAAAAAAAAGTCAGTTGAAAAAATTGTATTCACCAATTGAGCTATATAATTAAGCACAAATATGTCTTGACAAAGTTTTAGGAGACAATATTAGGTGGGAGATATTAGAGACATTTGGAAATAATGATATAACAAAGAAGAACCATAAGAAAACCTTAATGGATTGACCAAAAAATCTCATGGAAAGGTAGCCAAAGGCATATGAAAAAAAATAATTTTGATTGAGTGCACAAATTGAGGACCAAAGTCTATGGCTTGAATCATGACAATGATGAGAGGCCACTCAATATGTATGTAGGAGTTTTTAAAATCAATCTTGATAAGATAATCTATTGGCATGATTGTTGGGTCTAATAATGTTATTAAGAATATATTTGAAGAATTTAAAACTAATTTTCTTATGATGCATAGTTTGAGAAAGAAGGTGGTGCAAGTTCACAAAAAGATCCTTGAATATAATTTTATAGGAGGCATTGAGAAAGATGATTAACTTCCAATTACAAACATCTTCCAAATATCAAAATTTGGGTATGAATTAAATGTTTTATTTATTGATAAATTGCCCAAAGTATTAGAATGAAAATATTCTAAACAATCTTTATGAAGGTCATATTAACTAATTTGCAAAGAGTGTTGTAAAAATTACAAGAAGAATCATCATGAAAATAGAGGCCTTGTCATTGGCCATTGAAAAAAACCTTATGAAGGTAAAAATTAATGAGAATATGGTCTCAAAAGACTCACTAAGAAGGGGAATCTTAACAAGGGAAAGCCATAAGGAACAAATAATCTTCTCCTTTATGAGAAGTCAAATGAGTTTTGTAAAGTTGATCATATGAAATATTTATAAGCCTTGTCATTTACTTTAAATCAATGGAGGTGAGATTCAATTTAAACTCCCATTATTGTGAGATTGTCCATAATTTACTTCTATTGGTGGAGCTTATAAACTTACACATACAATTTAGGATCAAAGGGTTGAGCTTCCAAGGTGATGGTGTCTTGGTGAAGTTCCAATATGGTAGCCTTAAACTGGTGATGAAGATGCACTAGTTGGTAGTCATAAATGTGAAGAAAATATGAGGTTCTAGTGGGAGAGGTTCAAGATTCCAAATATGTCATATGTTGGTCAACATGGTTGACGAGTCAATAAAGACACTTTGAATATAAAATAATTCTTGTTCACCTTAAGTTTGACAAACTATAATTTAAGATAATACCTTATCAACAACAAAAAATGACAACACTTGTTTAGGGATCCATTGATAAGGGTAAAAAACTAACAAAGGAGAAAAAGATTGCAATGACAAGATACCAAGATAAAACTATTTGTACCTTGTCAAGTTTGCACGACCCCTAAATTACTTCGCACAAATAAATGGAAATGAATATGAGGATGATTCATATTGAGATCAAAAGCCCTAATTTATTGCATGTAGCACCATTCTTCTCATTTTCCAATTATCTATCTCATGGACATTGTACCACATTAATCATAAGTCATCTCAACCATATTAACATCTTTGCACAAAACCCAAGTAGCAATTGAATCAGCAATCTAACATTTTAGAGAAGATCTTTCAACAACATTATTGGAGTCATAAACTTTAATAACTTTAAATGAGTTCTTGTTAATCTTGAAAATGATCCATAACACCTTGAGCATAGATTGCATTTATCGTTAATTAAATATATTTGCCTCTTAAGAGAGAGAAAGGTGATTAATCCTCCACGACCCTGTCATTGTTGCCCAACCCTTTTTCTTATTAAGGAGAGATGCCTTTACATCAAGCCAAGGAGTGAGTTTGCTATGAGGAGTAACTAGGGTACAATCATTATTCTTGTGATATAAAATTTGGAACAAATATCTAGAAGGTTGGGATAAATAATGTATAGTTTATAACACATTTGACTAATTTGTATATCAATAGTTTTCTTCAAGTCCTCGAAATGTCAATGTTAACGCAAACCCTTTTTAGGTGATGAGCTTTAAAGAACCTACTTGGCTCAACACAAACTAATTTTCCAAGGATTAAATAATTACTCTTACACATCTAACACCTCTCTTAGATGTCATAAATATTTACTAATTACACTTTACTTAAGATTACTTAGGATAATGCATACATAGTAGTTTCATATGAGATACTTAGGAGTTTGCACCTTTATTAGCACATGGTGTAGGAGGAATTACACTTTAGATGGTGATAGTTATTATCACATTCTACTTTATGTGTTGTCTCCACCTTTAGTGCACTTATCACATTATCATCATTCATATGTTGGACATACTTCATTGCACAATGGAGGGTGATCTACCTTTGGTGGACATGTCATTCCACCTTGTGTGGATGATAATTTATCTTCTCCTTATCATGGTCTCTTATTGCCTTGCCTATATAAGCACACACACATATATATTGTAATGTAATTTTATCATCTCTTATATTTTTATTTATTGCATTTCAATAGAGTATTTTTCATCTCTTCTATTTTCTCTCTGTTATGCTATTCATTGGCCTATAGATCTTGGGTGGTTCATTGCTATATACAAATTCTTACACACACTTATAAACAATGGGGGTTGAGTTAGTATATGACTAACTTTTACAATTTATAAACTTTAGAAAGCATAGAGTGATAATAAAAAATATCCATACAAGTAAGATCTAACAATTTAGAACACAAGATGCATACAATTTATGTGGAAACCCTTGTGGGGGAAAACCTTGGAAAAATATTGCTTATATAGGAAATTTCTTACAATCTTCATAGGAACCAAACCATATGAGATACCAATCCCCTTCATTGAGTACCATCTCACCAAGAGACACCAATATCTTTGAGTGAGACACCAAACTCCTAATCTCTTGTGTAATAGAGTGCACTAACCTTCAAAATGTAAAGATTTACTTGTGACTTCTTGGATCTACTCTAATCACCTTAAAACATCTACTCACTCCTTCAATAAATGTTTCCTTAAAAAACCACTCTAGAATCTATAAGTTTTATCTCCATTATGATCTACAAAATGATCTTGAATGAATGCTCACGTGAGTCAAAAGTATTTCTTCACACAAATCCGCATCATGATCTTCAAAAATTGTTCAAAAATTTACAATATGTCTATTCTAAAATATGTTTTTTTTTCTTGCAAATTGACTCTTATTACAAAAAAAAAACTTTACTAAAGGTTTCTTAAATGGACCTAAAAAAAGTCTTTTAATACCTTTGAAATTAAAATAGAATGCCAAAAAAACTAAATAGTTACCTATGATAAATCAATTCACACCCATAAAAATTAAACCAAAAAGGTTTAGGGGAGAAAGACTTCCTATAAGATTCATTTTCATCCCATTAAATACTTCAACTACATAAGATTTATATAAAAATTATCCAAAAATTAGAAGTCTTGTTTGATATTGCTTTATTCATTATGAGCATAAAAAAAGAGTCATTTGAAAAAATTGTATTCACCAGTTGAGCTATATAATTAAGCACAAATATGTCTTGACAAAGTTTTAGGAGACAACATTAGGTAGGATATATTAGAGACCTTTGGAAATAATGATACAATAAAGAATAACCATAAGAAAAACTTCATGGATTGATCCAAAAATCTCATGGAAAGGTAGCCAAAGGCATCAAATTTTATTTTTTTGATTGACTGCACAAATTGAGGGCCAAAGTCTATGGCTTGAAGCATGAAAAGGATGAGAGGCCACTCAATATATATGTAGGAAATTTTTTAAATCAATCTCGATAAAGATAATCTATTGGTGTGATTGTTGGGCCTAATAATGTTATTAAGAATATATTTGAAGAATTTGACACTAATTTTCTTATGATGCATAGTTTAAGAAAAGGTGGTGCAAGTTCATAGAAAGATCCTTGAATATAATTTTATAGGAGGCATTGAGAAAGATGATTAATTTCCAATTACAATCATCTTCCAAATATCAGAATTTGGGTATGAATTAAATATTTTATTTATTGATAAATTGCCCAAAGCATTAGAATGAAAATATTCTAAACAATCTTTATGAAGGTCATATTA
This sequence comes from Chamaecyparis obtusa, assembly GCA_027943335.1. Lineage (NCBI taxonomy): Eukaryota > Viridiplantae > Streptophyta > Pinopsida > Cupressales > Cupressaceae > Chamaecyparis > Chamaecyparis obtusa. Next base: position 415,032 of record BSBK01005674.1, read on the forward strand.
AGTAATTTACAAAGAGTGTTGTAAAAAGTACAAGAAAAATCATCATGCAAATAGAGGCCTTGTCATTGGCCATTGAAAAAAAAATTATGAACGTAAAAATTAATGAGAATATGGTCTCAAAAGACTCACTAAGAAGCAGCCTTGCAGTGTTTAGACACTTTTTGTCTGGCCTCTGGTTCGGCCATTCAATGGCACAAAACCCTCTGCTACAGACAATCGGCTCTTCCTAAGCCTCCCTGGTTTTCTCAATTTGGTTGGACCAGGATCCGACATGGGGAAATTTTCCACTTTTTGGGTATTCCCTTTGCATTTCAAGGCCACCCTACTGATCTATGGAATGCAATTCTTGCTAAAATTGAAAAAAAGCTTACCTACTGGATCACGAAGTCGCTCTCTCTCGCAGAAAAATTCCAGATCTGCTCCAAGGTTCTGGCAGCCACACATGTTTATTACTCCTCTTTTTGGACTCCTTCCAAAGCCTCCTACAAGAAGCTTGAGAAACTTCTACGAGATTTCCTCTAGGCTTCTGGTATTGATCACCAGGGCTTCCACATAGTTGCCTGGGATTTTTGTTACCTCACAAAAATATCCGGTCGGCTTGGTTTAATTGATACCCAGAAGTAAGGGCACACCCTTTGTGCCAAGTGGATTGTGCGGTGTCTTACAAGCAATGAGGCCTGGAAAATTTTGCTTCAACACTGCATCTCCTCTGGCTTTCCTCTTCACAAGCCTTCCTGGAAGGGTATTGGTTTTCAGATCCTTCTAGTTATGAAGGAACCTATTCAGATCTAGGGTACTTTTGTCACCAAAAGTATTTGGAGAGTCTGAGAGTCTATCAAGCCCTGGCTCCGTTGGGCTGGGAATGGCTTTCGAGATGGTCTTTCTTTCAAGCAGCAGAACATTTGGTGGTCCCCTCTTTTTTCTCAACAAGGGACTCCTCTTGCTAGAGTTCAAGGGGTTCATGCTCTTCGGTTTCACAAGCGTGGCATTCAAACCCCGAAAGATCTTTTCTCTAGAGCCATTATGAGTCTTCGATCTTGGGATGATCTCTAGGTTCAATTTCAGTTCATCCGCCTAGATCGTCAGACTTTTGACTTGCTAGTTTCGGCTATCCCGCCTCATCTCCTGCATAAATTAGGGATTCAATCTGTTAGACCATGGTCAAATGACTAGAAATGGTACCTTGCTATGCCCTTCATCAGTTACAAACCTAAGGTTGGGTATTCTTGGCTTATGCCTCATTTTCCCATGATTGATTCTCTCAACCAGCGTTGGCATATCTCTTCTTCTCAGAAGAGTTGGGGCTAGAGATTTCATACTATTTGGGACTCTGTCAGTGAGCCTAAAATTGCTCATTTTGCTTGGTGTTTGCTATACCAAGGCTTAGCTTTGGGAGCTAGACTCAGGCATTTGGGGGTTCCTGATCCTAAATGCCCTTTCTGTGGTCACTCTGAGATGCTCATGCACATTTTTTGGTTTTGTCATCATGCCCAGAATTACTGGGTTTGGATTCATGACTTCTTTTCTCCTTTTAGGCCTGAGCCTTTTTCTTGGCACATGGTGCTTCTTGGTGATTCTCCTAGAATGCCTTCCCAGTATACCCAGATTTGGCATACTTTCAGGATGGAGATTTTGTTTACCTTATGGAAAGATCAAAATACTGTGCTTTTTTCTCACAATTTTTTGGATATTCATGTCTCTCTTTATGCTAAGGCACGTATTTGTAATAATGTCATGATACAGATTTAGGTGCAAGCGGATAAAGTGGCCCTTGAGGTTGCTCATTTGTAGGAGTTGCTCCAGCACTGGGGCAATGCCCCTTGTACTGTGGCTCGAGTGCCTCCAGAATCTCTCTCAGCTGACCGTATGTTGCCCAAGGGCCAACGTCATAGCCGGAGTTCCTCTGCCAAACACTCTAGGACTCCGCATCAATGGCGCTGTCGCTCTACCTCTCCCCCTCCTCAGAGGGATGCAGGTTCTGGTTGGCCTCCTGTGCTTGCTTCTATTGATGTTGCTTTTGCTCGGCCCTCGGCATCTGTTCCTACCAATCAAGACAAGTTCCCTCACCTGGTGCTTGCTATCTTGCCCAGGCGAGAGGAAGGAGAATTGGAAAAAGAAGATCCAGAAGATGGCTGGGCCATTCCTGATCAGACTCCTAGGCCCAATGTGTGGGGCAATCCTAATGACTGAGATCCACCTCCCTCTTCTGCTACTGCTCTTGCATCTTGAGGGTTTCTCTCTTTATATTTTTTTTTGATGAATAGTTGTATAATTCCAGCCTAAGTGCTGAGTGACTTGCGGGGTGATCTTTCCCTTGACCCCTTTTTTGTGAATACTATACTTTTATATTATTAATAGAAAAGGCCTCTATTCATAAAAACAAAGACTCACTAAGAAGTGGAATCTTAACAAGGGAAAGCTATAGGGAACAAATAATCTTCTCCTTTATGAGAAGTCAAATGAGTTTTGTAAACTTGATCATAAGAAATATTTAGAAGCCTTGTGATTTACCTTAAATCAATAGAGGTGAGATTCAATTTGAGCTCCCATTATTGTGATATTATCCATAATTTACTTCTATTGGTGGAGCTTAGAAACTTACACATACAATTTAGGATCAAAGGGTTGATCTTCCAAGGTGATGGTATCTTGGTGAAGTTCCAATATGGTAGTCTTCTCAAACTAGTGATGAAAATGCACTAGTTGGTAGTCATAAATGTGACAAAAATAAGAGGTTCTTTTGAGAGAGGTTCAAGATTCCAAATATGTCATATGTGGGTCAACATGGTTGACGAGTCAATAAAGACACTTTGAATATAAAATGATTTTTCCTCACCTTAAGTAAATGGCAAACTATAATTTAATAACACCTTATCAACCAAAAAAAATGACAACACTTGTTTAGGGATCCATTGATAAGGGTAAACAAACTAACAAAGGAGAAAAAGATTGCAATGACAAGATAACACGATAAAGCTATTTGTACACCTTGTCAAGTTTGTCCCTAAAATTACTTCGCACAAATCAATGGAAATGAATGTGAGGATGATTCATATTGAGATCAAAAGCCCTAATTTATTGCATGTAGTACCATTCTTCTCATTGTCCAATTATCTATCTCATGGACATTGTACTACATTTATCATAAGTCATCTCAACCATATTAACATATTTGCACAAAACCCAAGTGGCAATTGAATCAACAATCTAACATTTTAGATAAGATCTTTCAACAACATTGTTGGAGTCATAAACTTTAATAACTTTAAATGAGTTCTTGTTAATCTTGAAAATGATCCATAATACCTTGAGCGTGCATTACATTTGTGGTTAATTAAATATATGTGTCTCTTAAGAGAGAGAAAGGTGATTAATCCTCCATGACCCTATCATTGTTGTCCAACACTTTTTCTTATTAGGGAGAGATGCCTTTACATCAAGCCAAGGAGTGAGTTTGCTATGAGGAGTAACTAGGGTACAATCATTATTCTTGTGATATGAAGATTAAAATTCGGAACAAATATAGATGGTAGGTTGGAATAAATGATGTATAGTGTATAACACATTTGACTAATTTGTATATCAATAATTTTCTTCAAGTCTTTGAAATGTCAATGTTAATGCAAACTCTTTTTAGGGGATGAGCTTTAAAGAACCTACTTGGCTCAACACAAACAACGTTTCCAAATATTAGATAATTACTCTTACACATCTAACACCTCTCTTAGATGTCATGAATTTTGTCTTTATGATCAATTTGACTACTTCCCTAAATCTATACACTCAAAAATGACATTCAATGTTTGTGTCTTGACTACCAAATCAAAAGGATACATTATGACTCTCAAATGTAACCTTTCAATGTAAATTACCTATTAAATACCTTCTTACACAATATCCTAAATAAATAATATAAATTTATCTTCACCCTTATATATACATCTTATTTCATCCACTTCATAATATTATAAATTATTTGTAATACAAATACAATTTGGGAGGCTTAAAATTTGTAAAACGAGTGATGCATCTAATCCTATCATATTAAACTAATTTAAATCTAAAATCCACATATCTAAGCGCATGTCTTAGAAGATCCTCTCTCAAATATGAAGAAATTCCATCTATTTCCAAATAAATTTATCACTGTTTTGACAACTACGACAGGTCGAGAAACGAAATCCTTAGGATTCGAAGCTGCTTATGTGGGAAATTGTTAAAAAAGCCAAAAAAGTCTCTCTTCACTGCCAAAATAATAATAATAAACAGAGGTAAGTGGAGCTTGCTTTAGGATATGCCATTTGGATCTTCAATAGATCCCACCTTTCCTCTCTTTAAACACCCCCTTTGCTTTTCGATTCTACCACACAATTTTCAAAGAGCAAATGCTGTAGTAGCTTCCCGTTTTGCATGGAGATGGTCTCAGAGATTTTTGTGGGCATTCTTTCATTTAGCAGAGAACTGTATTATGTAAGGAAGGAGATTTCATGGCTGAACGGCATGGTGCCATTTAAGTATAAATGTAGGAGTTATATTGGATGGCTTTGAGAAGACATAATTCGGCTTCACCTGAACATGTATACATTACATGGGCAACTCGGAGTACTTTGGCAATATGGATCACATCTATCTTTTGAATTAATATCAAGTATGCATTGTTTAGTAGAGGATTTAGTATGTAATGTACTCCATTATAGCATTAGTGCCTCAGGATATAAGGCTTGTGCTCAGAGGGGAGAAAGTCATGGCTGAACTCCCCAAATGGCTGAGGATGTTTTCACTATAGTTGTAATGGGTTTTGTTTAAATTGCAATATCATAGAGAACTTTAAACACTTTTAGTGTATGCAAATCGACATGAACCAATGAAGTCTTTGTAATCTCTATGTAAATTGTGAAATTTTGAAATGACCTTTGGATGTGTATGGAGAAAGGATAGATGTTTAGAATGATAGGGTAGAAAGATTATGAAGTTAAAGAGAGATTAAATAGGGGATTTACTTTGTTCATTTATATAATATTTTGAAATCTTGGTAATCTATTAAAGAAAATGAATAATTGAATAATTTAGGGTAGATGTTTAAAATGTTAGGATAAAAGGATTATGAAGTTGAGAGGGAATAAATAAGAGACTTATTTTGTCAATTTATATAATATTTTAAAATCTTAGTAATAGAATAAGGAAAATGAATAATCTAGGATTAAAATAGTTGAAATATGTTGTTAGGAGAATTAAAATGAATTTATTATATTGTTATCATATTTATTTCTAAGTCATCATTGTAAGGCAAGTTAAATTGAAGAAATTTAGTAATTAAGTACACATTGTTGATGGAAGTACAAGTTCGTCTAAAATTCTAATGATGGATTTAATGGAGAAAAACAAAACCTTGCTGATGTAGATAATCTTCAAAGAAGAATGAAAGGCAAATGAGAAATGAATTCTCCCATTGTTGTTCAAGGATAAAAATGTGACTTTTTAATGATGTATTAATTTAGAAGCTGTTGCTTTGAGTCTAGCTTCCATCATTAATCTTTAGATTCCTTTCAACCATTTTCATCTCATAGCCATGGATTTTCGTATGAAAATTATCCAAGTAATGAGTCATTAATAAACTTAATAAGTGTTAAAACTCACGCTATCTTTTGAAGAGATTATCACAACTTTGTAGCCTCTCTATAAAGTTTTTGTAGTCTAATAGTACTTTTATGATCTCTTTGTTTATGAAAGGAAATATTTGTGTAAAAGTCTTGCTCGGGTCTAGAAAATGTATTGAGTGTCAATGAAGTTTTTTGACTCTATTTGAATGTGAAGGGAAGTTATTTGAAAGTGGTTGTTGGAGATTCATCATTGTTTCAAAACCTTCACCACTCTTGACAAGATTGTCACAACCTTTTTCAAACTCGAAGTCCTATATAGAACCTCTAGGTAAATGAAGTGCATGATTGCTTGATAGTAGTAGCAAGAGTTCTTAAAGTTTTTGGAGCCATTATTGGTTCCCAAAGGACATTATTATAATTATTATCTTTTTGAAAAGATAAAGGAAAAAATTATTCTCGTTTCTTGGTTTACTCGGTAATCACTAGATTCTCTGTTTGGTAAATTACTGATTCTCGGTGTGTATGAATGCTTGGTGATTACTAGCTTGGTACTTAGTTAATGTCAGTCGTTCGGTGATTGTGCTTGGTAAAACCTATATTCAGTTAACTTAAAGTTTTTCCTTGTCTTTGCTTAGTGTAAAGGCTTTGTCTTCTTGACCAACTCACTTTTTTTTTCCTTTATCGTTTGAATAAATGATTGATACTAATGACAATCCATTAATGCTCAAATAGAGATAACATGGAACTTGTTCCTTTGGATTTTTGACAAATTAAACAACACTCCACAAATCTCCTAATGTCAGATTGCATCTTAGGCTAGAAATAAAACCTCCTAACCAATTCTAGTGTCTTGTCAAGACCAAAGTGGCCTAATAAATATCCACAATACTTTTCCCTTATAATATTCTCTCTCATAGAGCAATCAGGAATACGAAGCTGACTACCTTTAAACAAAAGACCTTCTTGAATGATATAGTATGCAAATTCAGTGTGATACTTATCTCCTAGTTCTAAGAAAACCTTATAAGCCTCTTTGAAATCTTCATCATTAGGATACATGTCCTTCAATGTAGAGATACCAACACTTCCAATTGAATCTCTTGTATGGCTAGGTTCCTCCTACTCAAGGCATCAACTATCTTGTTAGCTACACCCTTCTTACACTTTATGGTGTAGGTGAATGCTTGCAAGTATTCCATCCACTTGAGGTGCCTGTGGTTCAACTTCTCTTATCTATTAAAAAAACTCAAAGCATGATTGTCAGTAAAAACAATAAGTTCTTTTGGAAAAAAGTAATGCCTCCACTTCCTAAGGGATTGAACCATGACATACTCCAAGTCATAGGTAGAGTACTTCTATTTTGCCCCATTAGTTTTTTTGCTAAAAAATGCAACGTGTCTTCCTTCTTGACTGAGAACACCCCCAATGACCCTCTTACTAGCATCACATTCAATGGTGAATACTTTGTGAAAATCAGGTAGCACTAGGATAGGTTGTTGAGAAACCCTTGTTTTTTAAATATTCAAATGACTTATTTGCAACATCAGTCCAAAAAATTGACATTTCCTCCCCCCTTTTATAGTATCTATCATTGGTGCACTTACCCCACTAAAAGTCTTCACAAAATTTCTATAAAAACTAGCAAGGCCATGAAAACTTTTTAATTGACTAGAAGATTTAGGAGTAGGCCAATTCAATATGGCTTCCACCTTTGAGGGGTCCATTTTAAAGCTACCCTTGAAGATGAAAAAACCAAGGAACACAAGCTCTTCCTGCAAAAACACACACTTGTCCAAATTGATCCTTAAATACTCCTCATGTAACCTTTTCGACACCATGTCAAGATGCATCAAATGCTCATCCTTATCCTTGCTAAAGATTGAAATTTTATCTAAATAAATAACAACAAAATGATTGATATAAGACTTAAGGATTTCATTCATCAACAACATAAAGGTTCTAAGAGCATTTGAAATGCAAAAGACATCACAATCCATTCAAATAATCCTTCATTGGTTTTGAAAGTTGTCTTCCACTCATCCCCTTCTCGGGTCCTAATCTGGTGGTATCCACTCTTCAAGTCAATTTTTGAGTAGTATCTTGCCCCTCCTAGATAGTCCATGAGATATTCTATCCTTGGCATAGGAAACCTATATCTGATGATCATCCTATTGATGACTCTAGAGTCAGTACATAACCTCCATGTACCTTCCTTCTTAGGAGCTAGGACTACTGGCGTAGCACAAGGGCTTATGTTATTCTTAATGAATCCTTTCTCCAATAAACATTGATTCTGTCTTGCAACCTCTGTATTTTGTTCAGGAGTCAGTTTATAAGAAGCCTTATTGGGCAATGTAGAACCAGGGATGAGGTCTATGGAGTGACTGATGTCTCTCTTTGGTGGCAATGTATCTGTACTATTATCTGTAACTACCCCTTTGTACTCATTCAACGTCCAATCCTGTACATCCTTTGGACCAACAGTTCTTTGAGGTTCTTGACCTATTGGCATCTCCTTAGTCTTTATTTTAGGCTTGAATATGATGGAAAATAAGGTGTATCTTTCTCCTTGAGGATTTGAAAAAACTCCTTCTCTCCTACCAATATCACACTATTTGACAAGATCCTATCTTTATCAGCATCAGGGAGAGGCGTCATTGTGTAACTTATCCCATTCTTGGTCAAGGTGTATACATTCTTCTTCTACTCATGTTGAGCATCAATATCATATTGCCAGGACCTACCTAAGAGTAGATGGCATGCATCCATATTCACAACTTAACACAAGACTTTATCTTTGTATTCTCCTACTTGAAATTCTACCCAAAATTGTTCATCTACCAAGGTTTGTTGATCCTTATTGAGCCAAGACACCTTATAAGGATTTAGGTGAGGTATTTTCTTTAGACCAAGTTTTCTTATTATTTCACTAGAAGCTAAATTTTCTATAGAACTAGAATTAATAATAACCTTACAAACTCCACCATTTACCTTGCAATGGGTTCTGAATAAGCTCTTCCTTTCTGGGGTCTCCTTGGGAGTTGACACCTTCAAGAGTATTTTGTTGAACATTATGCATTCTCCTTGCTCAAGATCTACAAGCCTAGAGGTAGCTGCATGATATGAAGTCATACTTTAACAATCCTCATCTTGAGTGAATTCCACCCTCCTATCTCCTCCTGGTGTATTGGAACTTTTACTGGCCTTGCTTGGTATCTAAAGGACTGGTGACCCACTTGGTTGAAGGAGAAACACCTCCTAGTGAACACATGAGTTTTTCTCCCTCCTGATCTTCCCCTATTGTTTCCTCTACCTCCTTTGAAAGTATTCCTTTGATTCTGATCTCTGTCAAGTTCTTGGTGACTAGAATCTCCTTGTGGTCTTGATGATGATGATACCCTTCCTTGGAACCCCCCTCTTCCTATGAAGTTATTTCCTCTTCCTCTGTTATTTTACTCCCCCTTCCTCTTTTGTTTCTCTTTAATCTTCATTTCCATTTGACAACACTGGTGTATAGATTGAGGATTAAATAAACTTAGTTCATCTTGGATACTAAACTTAAGTCCATTCAAATACCTGGCAAGTTGTTGCTTCTCATTTTTTGGGACATCCTTATCCTTCATGGTGATCTTGTGGAACTCATCAGTGTAAGACCCTGCATCAAGATCTCTTTGCTTCAAATTTCGTAACTTCTTGTGTATGGTTACTTCATAGTATTCAGGGAAAAATTATTTCTTAATCTCTCTGAGCATCTTCTTCCAAGAGGATATTGGTTCCTTCTCCTTTTCTACTCTCTCATTCTGTAGAAAATTCAACCAACTTTAAAATGTAGTACCTTTCATCTTTGACTTTGAAATCTTGATCATCTGGTGTGTAGGAATGTCATCACACTCAAAGTGATTTTCTAGGGCTTCTACCCAATCCATACATTCCTATGGGTCCATCCTTCCCACAAACATAGGTATATCTAGTTTGTGATATCTTCTACCAACCCTCTCTAAGGATTCTATCATTGATCTTTGATCATATGGCATCCCCCATCTTGTAGGATTTGAGTTCTCCTCTTCTTCTCATGAATCTGATTTTCCACCACCAGATCCACTGGGGTGCAAGTTCTTCAACCTTGCCATCTCTTCCTCCATCTTCTTGTTCTTGGCAGCTTGTTCCCTCACAATTTTGACTAACTCCACATTTTTGATCCTTAGAGGTATCTAATCTTCATTAGCATCATTCTGGTCTTCCATGATTGTTCCCAAGAGCTTTTGCAGGCTTTGATACCACTTGATGTAGAGTGGTTAGCAAGAAGCTTAGGAAATGTTCTATTTCTTCTCCAACTCTCCAAGTCTGGATTTAATGCAATCCAATCCTTTTGATCATAGAATACAAGGTATTTCAACCAACTAGTGGTGGTTAGACACCTATACTACTCCTACTCAATACAAAAATTCTTCTAAACTTTTGACTAATTGAGTATCAATAAATTTTATCTTACTCGGCACACGTAGGGGTGCTTGTCCAATACTGGCAACTCGACACTCACAAGAACACTCGATAAATGACTGTTACTCGACACTTACTACAACTCCTAGTAGATTTCTTATACTTGTTTTCAATCTGCAATATCCCACTCTAGATGAATCTAGGGAAACCGCAAGTAGATTTAGATACCCTTTTGGATGTTACAAAGATCCCCAAAATCCTAAGACCTAAATCCACTCTTGCAACACCTAACCCTTATTGAGTTCTCAGACCTAATTGGCTAATTAGGCTTGGCTTCCAAAGAAAGTGGTCAGGGATGGGTTCATGGTATTGGTTAACAAATTTGAACACTTTCTCTACACTCCAAATAACACAAATCCACCTTTAGTTTGGTCCCACCGATCAATTATTAAAACTACACACTCCAACACACATCAACCTAGCTGAATACATTGAGATATTCAGCCTAGGGATTGATGCAAACAACCTCAACCCTTCGATTCAAACCTTGAGTCTTTTAGATCACTATTATTACACTCCTAAATTTCATTTTACAAATGGGTGAGGAATTACATGGGTTCAAATGCAAGTTAGGGTTCCATTTGTAGGCCATGCCTGTTTGAGGCTTCTTTCTGGACTAGTTTTAGAAAACAAACTAGAACTCTTGCTACAAAAAACCAATCAAACCAATTCCAATTGTTTTAGAAAGTAGAAACTTCAAGGATTCAACACATGTAAATAAATTGTACTCAATCCTCCGTACATGGTCGTACCAATTAGAATTAACTTAGGGAAACTCTTGGTTCTTCATTAATTTTGCATCTGAAATCATGTTAAAGTCTTCTCTCTCTTCTTTGAGAGGCCAAAATGATTTGAAATAGGTTCATATGCAAAGCTGAACCAGATTGTATGCAGTTATGACTATTGGCCTTCCAATGTGAATTGCTTCGAGCAACTTTTACATCTTTTGTGCAATTTTTGTATTTTTTTTCTCTCCAAAGACCATAGATTAAGATTATAAAGTTTTAAAACCAATTAAAAAATGCCTAAAATGATGCAAATTTAATGGAATCATGTTTAAAACTCTCAAAACATCAAAAACACCTAATTCACCTATTGCTTCAAACCCTATGATCTAAGTGGACTAAGGCATCCCAAGGCTTATACGTGTGGCTTAGGTATCCTTGACCACACAAATGGATCCAAACCAAAAAGAGGATGATCTCAGAGATTTATCCCATTATTGCATAACACACAAAACTCAAAATCAGAAGGAACATCTAGGATGTTGCCTAGGTGCCCTGCACCAGAATCTATCAAAGAGATAATCAAATGTCCATCAATGTCTATCAAATAGTCGATCAATAATGTGCATATATGAAAGTCTTGATCAAATGAGATACATCATGGTACATAATAAGAAAAGGTGACATAACTAAAATCTCAACTAGGGGCAACCTAACTTTGTCCATCCCTTGTATCTACATCTACGATTGAATCATATCAAATTGCCATGGATAAAAACCTTGCATCATCAGTTTTCCAAAGGAAACATGTTTTGGGATTCAAGCATAATTCAACCAGTAAATATCATCAAAATTGATCATCTAGTGTCAATCAATCATCCTATCATCTGTCTTGCTCATCTTTGAGTGCATCAAATTTCCTTACTCTAGATGTTGAGGAAGGAAAATTGACCTATCAATCTATCATATTGACATTAATACCAAATCAACTAAATAATTATGATTGACATAAAATACACTTGATATTTCATTGAGTCAAAATCTTTGGTCATAAAATTTGAAAATGAGGTATTATCACTAAAAATTTTCACATCACATTGGGAAATTTAGCATGAAATTTTGAAAAATTGAAAAATATTATAAAATGATCAAAATCCTTCAAAACAATTTCAATTTCATTTTTGAGGGGGAAGGATATCATAAGAATGCGAAATCAAATGACTTGGAGCACTTTTTCAAATTAGGGATATTAGACGTAAAATTCTCAAAATTATTAGAGGGGCATCTCAATCAAGTTATTCTTCAAATTAGTTCAATCTTTCAATCAAGACAAGGTATCATGATTTTCATCATCAAATTAGTTATAAATCAATGGATCACTCACCAAGTTCACCTTGGACATCAGTCAATCTAAGAAATCAAACATTCTTTGAACCAATTTGCTTCACACACTAATTCAAAGAGGCACATTTGTGTACACCTAAAATTGGTCAGACAAAAATCAAAGTAAGAAATTGAGGATAAAAGCATGAATTAATTGAAATCAAGACTATCAGATTAATTAAATAAAAACATATCAAATAATTGTACAATTGCTTTTAATCAATTAATTGTACAATTTAATTAAATATAAAATTTAATCCAACCCATTCAAAGGGAGACATGACTAAATTAAATCAATTAATAAATCTTATTATTCTCACCAACCACATGAAAACAAAATGAATTCAACCAACGAAGTGAGAATATTTGAATCCAAATTGCCTTTTCTATCTTGATCATCCATTCTTGTCTCTTTTTCCCAACATTTGAAACCACGAACTCAACTCACCTCTAACCATGACTTAATCTAACTCACATCTAACTCACCTTTCTAATTCTAGGAATCCTTTAAATAAAGTGCATTAATAGAGAAAATGGATCCATTATCTAGAGCATCATTACTATAGATAATTCATTCTTAAGCATACCATATCAATTTTGAATTTGTATTGTATTCATCCTAATAGAGAATTTGAGCTAGAATAGGGTTCAATTTGTAGCAATAGAGTTTAAATTTCTTATTCTAGGACCGTCACTAATGGATGCTAATCTGAGAGCATTTAATTAGCTTTTCTAGATAGATAACCATATGATGTTTCTTGTCTTGTTTTCAATTCAATAGCTTAAATTTTTGTTATTTCATAATTGAGTTGATTTCATTGATAAACTAATCTTTTGAAGGTATTTATCTGATTTAGGGGCATTCTAGGGTACTTTGTTGGTGATCTTTTTCCCCAAAGGTCAGCTTGGCATTAGGATTGACAGGGCTAGTGTCACATTCACTCAACACTCCAAATCTGACAGGAAAAAGGGCCAACTGATAAGGATCAAAGAGAGATCCTTCTACACTTTGAGCTCCACATCACTCAGGTGGGTATACCTCATCTGCACACACATATTAACTTGTGTCACACTACAGGCCTACAGGTAACTGACTGTGGAATGATTTTCAAACCCTTATAGGTATCCTGTACCTCAAATAAAACCAATATCTCATGCAATAGCCCTACTTGCATGGAGTGAGTATGAAAACCAGAGACCTACACCAACAACATGAAAGGGAAAGGGTGGAACTGAAGGGAAATGATTTTGAAATGAGTTTGAAGGGACCCCTGAGATACCCTAAGTCTCTGATAGACCAGTGCCTTGTCCAATGGGCCACAGAGTCAAATACCTTATTGCAAGAGAAAGCTATGAAACAAGAACACAATATGCTCAAAGTGTTGATGCCTGACATCAATCACACACCATGACCAAACCTCAACTTAGCACCCACCTGTGCATTCAAATATGTTATTACCCATCAATGGATTTTGACCCTCCCCTTAGAAGAGACCTATGAATAGACAATACATTAACCGGCATCCACTGGAAGACAAGCATGACCTATCCTTGATATTTCAGCTCATACATACATGAATACTAACCCTGAACCAGTTATCTCTACGAAGACAACTCCACTTGCAAACACTTAGGCAATGCAAATAGAAAAATCAAACACCCTTGATGTATGACTAATGGACTCGAAATTCAAATGGAGATAGCTTGGTAATAGTAAGAGTATATTAAATTCTCATTCATAAAACAAGTCTGTTACAATATGCATTGTATTCTTTGAACCAGCAAGGGAAAGAAGAACACCCTATATGCAGAGAAAAGGAGAAAAATCTACGAGAAAAGGACCATTCACTGGAACCAGAAAGGAACTCTAAGCTGGAACCCTTACAAAATCAAAATTTTGATAATTTATACCACTGGTTACCTTGGAATCCTAAACCAGTAGGATGCAACAAGCTACGGGTAACCAGGGTTAGGATTTCACCCACTAGAACAACCAGAAAAACATCAAAATTTACTGCAGGGGCAGGAAACAAAGGCAACTTGGATAATCAGATCCAAGAATGATCTGTAATCATGAGAAATTGTGAGATCAGTATAGAACACCAGGGATAGCCACAAGAAATAGTCCAATCAACCATCTGCAAACACACCTCGAGCAACAAAATAGTCCTTCTCATCAACTTCGCAACTGCTACTGTCCTACAAAAATTAATTTCGAGCAACCCCCTTCATCGCACACAGCCTATTGCCAAAAACTGGCAAGAAACCCTGCAATCACATTTGAAATTGGGTGCCAACGGCTAGCCGGTCAACCTTTAAATCACAGTCGCTGGTATCATGCTTTCCTGGCAAATCGGGCGGCCCATAAAGGAATTCTATTTTACATTTAGGCCTGGTCGCATGATCGCAAGACACTTTACTCACCCCCACGATCATGTGACTGCAATCACTTAGCCGCGGTCAATAGTCCATCACAAACCCCCTGAAAGGTCCTTGGTCCAGTCAGCAGTCAGGCAACCAATCAAAAACTAGCACGTCGGCAAGACTGGCATCATGGGCCCACCTTAGAACTCCGCAACCGCGACTTCCGGTGGTTAGTCGCATGATCGCATAGCCAGGAAATGGGCTATGCGAACATGTGACAACCCGCAGACCGTGACCTCCGTCACCGCCACACCGCATAAAGTTAACACCAAGGGGTTTGTCACATGATCGCAAGCCGTGGAAATGGCCCTTGCGATCATGCAACAAGGCCATAAGACCGCCACATCACCACTTGCCGGCCAATAAAAAATCAACACATCACCACACCTGGCAAATGGATACACCACCTATCAACACTTTAAACACTGCAAGATCGGATAGTTGTCGCATGATCGCAAGGGGAAAGAATATTCCTTGCGGTCATGCGGCAACCGTAGGATTGAAAGGGCTCTAACAACCGGGCCCACATCTATACCTTGCATTGAATAGAACCTTGCCACCTCAACATTCTCTGACAGTGGGCCCACCTGGACCCATGACATGCCCACACAAGAAAATTTGATGGCTGTCGCAAAAGCGTGAAGGATAAACACCGTGCAACTTTCCTATGCAAACAAGCGACAACCCATTGATTCTGTCCAAACTTTAACCATGCCGGGAAATGGGAAGAATGGAACCCACCAACTAACTACCAAGCATTTAGCGACTACGCGACAAACCGCCCGCCAAGTCGTGAGATGCCAGCCGCTAACCGCCAGACATGAAGAGATTACGTGACTAACAGTCGCCAGGTCTCCAAATAAAAGATGCAATCACCAGGAAACTTGGAAACTTGGAAATTGGGCCCCACCATCCATTGCACATGTGCACATAGGAAACGCTGGCAAACAGGAAACTACGAGGTCAAAAACACACAGGGTTTTTGACGGAAAAGATCGAAAACACACAAGGTTTCTGACACCAAAGATAAGCACACAAAAGCTGGATGACACAAGGTTGAAAACAACAAAGGTTTTCACACAGACCGAAAACATCATGGATTTTCAAAAATATTGCAGGTTTTCGACACTTAGGCAGATTTTTTTTAAAAAGAATTATTTCCTACAGATCTTAAAGCTTGAATATCTTTCTAGATTTTGTAATTCAGCACATGCAATTTGGACCAGAGCTTGGTGACACAGTGAAGAACATAGGGCAGGACACTTTACAAAAACATTTGTAGGGAAGAAGCCATTTTCACAGGATTTTGCTATGATAGAAAAATGGCCTAACATACTCGACAAATCTGCATGGTGGTGTGTTGAAGTGGTTATGTGTTACTCGGTTGCAGCTTTAACCAATAGTCTCAGTTATTGAAGGAGCTCGATCACTGAAAAAACTTGGTGAAACCTTTGGCACTTGGTGGAACAAGTACTCGACGATGCTTATGGTGCTCGATCGACGTGCTTTCTCGGTGATGCCTGGCATGCTCGGTTGTTTTACTGGTGCTTGGTAGTTCCGATTTATGACGAGAGTTCTTGAAGTTTTGGTTGGCTGACTTGGTGTATTTATTGTTGGTAGCTTTTTTTGTATTCTCCTATGTGGATCTAGAGGCCGACATGGAGAATTAATTATTTGTAAGGCTATTTGAGAGCCGACTGTTGTTGCATTTAATATTTGTTTGTAATAGAATCCGACTTGGCTTAGGAGTTAATTATTTCTTCCAACTGACTTATGGTTGAGGAAATGTATTTAAGGAGTGTTTGGGTAGATGTTTAGGGAGTTAGTGCAAGTAGCTGAGAAGGATAGCAATTAAATCCTGTGAGATCCTGAAGATCAGATTGTTTATCGAATAATTGTAATAGCAGAGCTAGTGGTTTGCATGCTTGGAGACAAGGAGATTTCTTGGAGGCTTGCAAGCTCAAGTTTAGATCCACCTTAGGGTTTCCATCAGTTGCTGATGTGTTTCAGAACTGGACTAGCTAGGAGATTGTAGAAATACTTTTCTAAGTGATTGAATTTGGCCCTTCTTGGAAGGCCTTATAGTCAGGCATGTTAATGAAAATTCTGTTGAAACATTATCTTGTTGTGTTATTTCACATTACTGGTGTTTGGCTGCAAGTTTGGACAATCCTTCATTGGATCCTTTGGACCTGACTGCATCATTATCATACACATATACCTATGCATTTAATTTCTATTACTTTTCCTTTTATTAATTAGACATGTACTTTTGAGCTATATTTCTATGCATTTGATTCACTAGTCATACAAATTTGATTATTGTTCCTACACATTTTTTCTAGAGCACTAGACAATTTTGGGGCTTAAAATTGTGGGTTTATCAATTTAGTTTTGACCTATTTCTATCATATCTAACAGTTAGTCCAATATCATATTCATTACCAATCACAACTTTTGCATGCCATTTCACATCATTTACCTCACCTAATTCTATGTTAATATTGATCTTTATCATATCTTTTCTATCACGAGTTTTTCATTAATCACTCAAGATCTACTACCTTTGAGTTTAGGATACCTTACATCTTTGAGTGGAGAACCTCACCTTGGAGTTCATCATCTCCTAGTGCTTAAAGCTAAATGTAAGAATATATCTCAAGTTGATAAATTAGTATTGTTATGAGAGAGCTGAGAGACTTATAATCTATCAACCCATAAGATTAGGACCTATTCAGTTTAGTAACCACTTTGTTGCCTATAATTTTACCATGCCATCTCATGATATCTTATGCTATCTTGTGAACCTTAGAGAAATTTTGATCTTAAGATATTTTGCATACTTGTTCCCTTTCTATCTTTGAGAGTACATCTCTATCCATATCATTACTATATTGTCATAATCTTGCTACATTTATCATCTCCATTATCAATCAATCATCTATATTCTCCATAGCCTCTTGTGCATTGTGCTATAAAACTGTGAGCATCCATATTCCATTCATAGAAGATCTTTCTAAATAGGAGGACAAGGGAATCAAGTGTTTTATGAAGACATTAGTATTATTTGATTGATTATCTAACGTGTTTGATATCTTTATGAATTAGTGTTCTCTTGATATGATGGTTGAATGTAGTGTGATTTCCTTGCTTGTGGTTGGGCTTAATTAGATTTTCATATGTTATTTGCTTAAGGTGTATTAGAAAAAAAATAGAACTCTAGCTACACAAAACCAATCAAACCAATTCTAATTATTTTAGAAAGTAGAAACTTCATGGATTCAACACATTTAAACAAATTGTACTCAATCCTCTGTACATGGTCGTACCAATCAAAATTAACTCAGGGAAACTCTTGCTTCTTCATTAATTTTGCATATGAAATCATGTTACAGTCTTCTCTCTCTTCTTTGAGAGGCCAAAATATGATTTGAAATAGGTTCATATGCAAATCCGAATCAGTTTATATGTAGTTATGACCATTGGCCTTCAAATGTGAACCGCTTAGAGTAACTTTTACATCTTTTGTGCAACTTTTGTAATTTTTGCAATTTCCCTCTCCAAAGACCATATGTTAAGATTCTAACTTTAAAACCAATTCAAATGTGTCTAAAATGATGAAAATTTAATGGAATCATATTTAAAACTCTCAAAACATCAAAAACACCGAATTCACCTATTGCTTCAAACCCTATGATCCAAGTGGACTAAGGCATTCCAAGGCTTATAGGTGTGGCTTAGGGTTCCTTGACCACAAAAATGGATCCAAACCAAAAAGAGGATGATCTCAGAGATCTATCCCATTATTACATAACACACAAAACTCAAAATCATAAGGAACATCTAGGATGTTGCCTAGGTGCCCTGCACCATAATCTATCAAAGAGATAATCAAATGTCCATCAATGTCTATAAAATAGTCGATCAATAATGTGCATATATGAAAGTCCTGATCAAATGAGATACATCACGGTAAATATAAAAAAGGTGACATAACCAAAATCTCAACTAGGGGCAACCTAACTTTGTCCATCCCCTGTATCCACGTCTGCAACTAAATCATATCAAATGGCCATGGATACAAACCTTGCATCATCAGTCTGCTAAAGGAAACATGTTCTGCGATTCAAGCACAATTCAATCAGTAAATATCATCAAAATTGATCATCTAGTGTCAATCAATCATCCTATCATCTATCTTGCTCATCTTTGAGTGCATCAAATTTCCTTACTTTAGATCTTGAGGAAGGAAAATCAACGTATCAATCTATCATATTGACATCAATACCAAATCAACTAAATGATTGTGACTAACATAAAATACACATGATATTTCATCGAGTCAAAATATTTGGTCATCAAATTTGAAAATGAGGCATTATCATCAAAATTTTTCACATCACATTATTAGAAATCAAATTGAAATTGGGAAATTTAGCACAAAATTTTGAAAAATTTTAAAAAATTATAAAATGATCAAAAACCTTCAAAACAATTTCAATTTCATTTTTGAAGGGGAAGGATATCATAATAATGTGAAAGCAAACGAATTGGAACACTTTTTCAAATTAGGGATGTTAGATGTAAAATTCTCAAAATTATCAGAGGGGCATCTCAATCAGGTTATTCTTCAAATCAGTTCAATCTTTCAATCAAGACAAGGTATAAAAATTTTCATCATCAAATTAGTTATAAATCAATGGATCATTCACCAAGTTCACCTTCGACATCAGTCAATCCAAGAAATCAAACATTCTTTGAACCAATGCACTTCGCACATTGATTCAAAGAGGCACATTTGTATACACCTAAAATTGGTCAGACAAAAAACAAAGTAATAAATTGAGGATCAAAGCACGAATTAATTGAAATCAAGACTATTAGATTAATTAAATAAAAAAAGATCAAATAATTGTGTAATTTCTTTTAATCAATTAATTGTATAGTTTAATTAAATGTAAAATTTAATCCAACCCATTCAAAGGGAGACATGGATAAATGAAATCAATTAATAAATCTTATTATTCTCACCAACCACATGAAGATGAAATGAATTCAACCAAAGAGGTGAGAGTATTTTAATTGCATGGATTACTTGAGAGGCTTTAAGCTATCCCCACCATCCAAATTGCCTTTGCTATCTTGATCATCCATTCTTGTCTCTTTGTCCCAACATTTGAAACTACCAACTCAACTCACCTCTAACCACGACTTAATCTAACTCACATCTAACTCACCTTTCTAATTCTAGGAATCCTTTAAATAAAGTGCATTAATAGAGAAAATGGATCCATTATCTAGAGCATCATTACTATAGACAATTCATTCTTAAGCATACCATATCCATTTTGAATTTGCATTGTAGTCATCCTAATAGAGAATTTGAGCTAGAATAGGGTTCAATTTGCATTAATAGAGTTTAAATTTCTTATTCTAGGTCCATCACTAATGGATGCTAATATGAGAGCATTTAATTAACTTTTCTAGATAGAGAACCATATGATGTTTCTTATCTTGTTTTCAATTCAATAGCTTTACTTTTTGTTATTTCATAATTGAGTTGATTTCATCGACAAACTAATCTTTTGAAGGTATTTCTCATACACATATAACTATGCATTTAATTTCTATTACTTTTCCTTTTATTAATTAGACATGTACTTTTGAAGTATATTTCTATGCATTTGATTCACTAGTCATAAAAATTTGATTATTGTTCCTACACATTTTTCTAGAGCATTAGACAATTTTGGGGCTTAAAACTTTGGGCTTATAAATTTAGTTTTGACCTATTTCTATCTTATCTAACAGTTAGTCCCATATCATATTCCTTGTCAATCACAACTTTTGCATACCATTTCACATCATTTACCTCACCTAATTCTATGTTAATATTGATCTTTATCATCTCTTTGCTATCACAACTTTGTCATTAATCACTCAAGATCTATCACCTATGAGTCTAGGATACCTTACATCTTTGAGCGGAGAACCTCATCTTGGAGTTCATCATCTCCTAGTGATTAAAGCTAAATGTAAGAATATATCTCAAGTTGATAAATTAGTATTGATATGAGAGAGCTGAGAGACTTAAAATCTATCGACCCATAAGATTAGGACGTATGCAGTTTGGTAACCCCTTTGTTGCTTAGAATTTTACCACTTGTAAGTAGTATTTAATGGAGGACTAAAGTTGAAAACACCTTCAAAGAAGTGCATAGGCACTTAAACAACTATATAAAGATATACCAATACTAGGAAAATAGGATCATTTGATTATGTGTTTTGCTTCAAGACCTAGAATTTTAATTATTGTTAAGATGTCTAATTGTTTGTATATGGTCTTATCTTTTTAAATTTTTTTTAATAAACTTCTATATTTCTTATATAAAAAATAATATTAGCTATCAATATACATATGACCACCATGGATTTTAGATTGAATTATCTTGAGAAAATTTGATATAAATTCATGGGTTTTAAGATTAATAGAGATTTAGAATTCATAAGAATTAGAGGTAAGAATTCTTAATCTTAATCATTTTCAATAACAATAAACTTCATACATAAATATGATGGTGCACAAAGATTAATACTTTGTAATATTAAACAAAATATTCATGTGCTTCAAAATATAGTACACATTTTATTATAATATCTACATACTGTTCTTATATTTATTGAAAAATCATTATATTTATTTCATGTTGAAGTTATTTAAGATTTATTATAATTTTAATGATTTGAAAATATTTTTTGTTTTATATGTATGTATGTGTATGTGTATACATGTTGTTATTGCTTTTGAGTTGTTTTATTTACTTGATAGTTATTTTATAAGTTAGGAATTATTTTACTTACTTGAAATATGTTTTAATTTGTTATTAAAAAATATTTTTTAATTTAAAGAGGTTTTTTCCTTTTATTTTAAATGTACATTAGTTTACTAGATTAATTATTAAATTTGATATATTATTGTACTTGTCATAGGCTAGTATGTTGCATTAACTTGTGTACAATTAGTGATTTAGTTTTTCACCAATCAATCAATCATAAGTAATTTTTTCGTTAATCAAATATTTCTAAAGTGTACATATTTATTTATTAATTTATTATCTCAATTATGATTGGTTGAATTGATTTGGTCTTATAGGACCCCTTTTTTCAGAGGCTTCCTCCATATTGACTTTTTTGGGTAAGATTTTTAGTACATGCAAAAAAACATTCCTTATATTTGGTAATATCATAATGAACCATCTTATTTGATAAGAACTTTTATTTCTATTATTTTTGTGAATATTCTAAATGAAAATATTACCTATTTTATAGGGGAAAATAACATCAATCCTTATATATGTCCTCATATCTGCCTTAAAATCATCTGGATACATCTCTTTTTGTCTTTATTTAAATAGAATATATATTATGATATTCTTTGCATATTTTTACGTGTTTTTTTTCGCACGTATTATATGTGTGTCTTATTACGTGATTTACTAACATATTTTTTGTGGTTTATAGTTTTTTTCGCACGTATTATATGTGTCTTATTACATGTGATTTACTAACATATTTTTTGTGGTTTATAGTTCTAACATGTTATGTGAATCAAATCATGTTTTCCTAATATACATGTTTGCATGTTTTTTGTATTTTTTGAAATTTGATTTTGCAAATCTTACTGTAGGAGCAAAATAACCCCACTCAAAAACTATTGTGTGCCCTTATTACAATACATTTTGATAAGTTTGGCATTTGACATTCTATTGTATTGTCATATATTTACATGCCTTATAAAATTGACATTACATTTTATACAAATTTTAGTGTTCATCCCCATAGCATAACTTTAGAGATAATATTTTTCATTTTGTAGTCTTGTTCTTGTTAGATATTTTCATATTTACCAATGCATCCCCAACCATTATAAAATTTCTCAATCTCATTTAATCATAAAATCAACTCATTCATTTATTCCAATATGAAAACAATTCTTACTCTGTAAATATTTAAACTTAAAAAAAAATTGAATATTCGTTTACTATTATGTTATCCTTATTTCCATCATTCTATTTAAAAAAATTTACAACCCCTTTACATGTGAACATTTTTTAGCATTCTAAACTCTCGTTACTAATCTAACTACCCTAACATGTTTTCCTCATTAAATCTTATAACTATTTTATTTTAAAATTCTTTTAAATATTCAAATACATTTATTTAAATTTCTCTCAATTTATTATAACGACAAATACTGACCACTACTACGTAACACTTGTTTATAAATTAGAATTATTCTAAACATATAATATTCAATCTTCTAAAAAAAATGAATGCCTATAAGTTTTTGAAATAAACACTAGACTATATATATATATTTTGATGGAGGCTTTAGACCTGCGAGGCAGCCCAGCGAGGCACGAAGCCTACGAGCTACTAACCAGTGAAGGCCACCACGAAGATGATTTAGGAACCCGATACAGGCCCACTCGTGCCTGAAACCTCTTCGGCTAAGAGCCAAGGACTAAGGAGCATCCACACTGCCAAATTCGCTTGGGACACGATCCCAGCCTCATCTCTTATGATGTCGGAGCCTTGCACTCGGCAAGACTTGATCCTTGGTGGGCTCATTGTGAGCCATTCAACTTCACCAGCAGACCAAGGGCCCATTGACCTAGACTATATTTTTAGAATATATACAGAATAAATTATATTTTCATATTAGAAAAACGTATCACCATATAAACTATACAATATTGTGATCGATGCTCCATTTAATAAAAAAAATAATAGATTTAACAAAATAGAGAATCACTATCTTTTTTCTATAAAAAAAACAAATACAATAATCGATTAACTTAAATTGTATTTAATGTATACACTCAATTTAACCAAAAGAGAATCACATTCACATTTATATTAATATCTCAATTACAAAACGAATACTATTAGCAGAATATTGAATAATATAACTATTTATAATCAAGAGGACTTCCCTAGCTGGCACTTATTATTGGTATAGCGTATCAAAAATTCTTGGTAATACCCGAGTTTTCCAACATTTACCATTCTTTACGGCCACTCTATATCCGTCCTTCAACATTTTATTCCGAAGGAGAAGAGCTTGAAGAAGGCGACAACGATATTGAAGGCCTGTTTTATGTGGTTTGGCAATTCCGATGGTAATTACCCATTCCCCTTGACTTTCAAGCGATTGGTTTATCATCTCGACCGGAGGTCCACCATTCCACCAACTAAGGGTTCCAAGGCATTGGTTAAACATCTCGACCGGGGGTCCACCATTCCACCAGCAAAGGTGTGCGAGGGATTGGTTTAATATCTCGACCGGGCGCCGACCATTCACCACGACAACATAGCAAAAGATGACCGCACTCAACTGCGACATTTCTACAGGCCGTCCATCGCTTGTGTCAGTACCAATTTCTGAAATGACTGGAATGAACGCATCGGCGTCGGAAAAGGGATTTGGATCTAAAGTTGAGAGCGCTCCATCTGCTGCTCTTCCTATCACAACGAGAAGCTCTGATGGCGCGCTCTGCAATTAATAAAAACCACCATTTTAATTTACGAATAACCAATGATATTACCTATTTTAGAGAATCGAGGAACGGAAAAATTCAACTCTCCTGCTCTCCTTTCAAATAAAGGAGTATGGTTGAATGTGAAAGGAAGTCTTGAAATCGGTACCTCCAATAGGGGAATGCAATTCTGTATTGCCGCATTGTTCCAGTAGGAAAGTTGCATGATTTTCAATGCATGTGGTTCACCAATGCCCTGTATGGACTGCAACTTGTGACATGCCTGAATCGTAATCTTCCTCAGAAGGATCGGTTGGGCAACATTTGAAACCTCCTGAAGCCGTTCGCTACGATCGTGAATGACTGCCACTGTTTTGAGCTCTCCGCAACCTTCTATTACGAGTTCCACAAGTGTTGTTGGCAAATTTATGTTCCGTAGCTTCCCGCATCTGACAATTCTAATCTTCTCAATGCATGTTTGAAGTGCAGAACATTCCAGTTCTACAAGCTCCGGACAATTAAGAATTTGAAGACTTTCCAATGCATGGAGCTTCTTAATGCCCTGTATGATCTGCAGCTTCTCACAGGTCTCAATTGTAATCCGCTTCGAAAAGCTCTGTCGGGAAATACTTGACAAGTCCCGTAGCTCCAGGCATTTACCATGATCACAAATCACTGCCACAGTTAGTAGCTCTCTGCATTCTGCTATTCTCAGATCCACACGTTTTGATGGCAAATTTATGTTCCGTAGCTTCCCGCATCTGACAATGCTGATCTTCTCAATGCATGTTTGAAGTGCAGAACATTCCAGTTCTACAAGCTCCGGACAATTAAAAATTTGAAGACTTTCCAATGCATGGAGCTTCTCAATGCCCTGTATGATCTGCAGCTTCCCACAGGTCTCAATTGTAATCCGCTTCAAAAAGCTCTGTCGGGAAATACTTGACAAGTCCCGTAGCTCCAGGCATTTACCATGTTCACAAGTCACTGCCACAGTTAGTAGCTCTCTGCATTCTGCTATTCTCAGATCCACAAGTTTTGATGGCAAACATAAGTTCCGCAGCTTCGCACACCTGACAATGATAATCTTCTCAAATCTTGTTTGAAGTGCAAAACATGCCAGATCTTCAAGCTCCGGACAACAGAACAATTCAAGACTTTCCAGTGCCTGCAAGTTCTCGATGCCTTGTATGGTCTGCAGCTTCTCACAAGTCAAAATCGTAATCCGCTGCAATAGGCTCAGTTGGGCAATGCTTGACAACTCCTGTAGCTCCAGACATTTATTATGATCACAAATCACTGCCACTGTTTTCAGTTCTCTGCAACCTTCTATTACGAGTTCTAAAAGTGTTTTTGGCAAAGTTATGTTCTGCAGCTTCGCACACCTGACAATGCTAATCTTCTCAAGTCTTGTTAGAAGAGAAAAACAAGGCAGCTCTTCAAGCTCCGCACAATTGAACAATTGAAGACTTTCCAATGCATGCAGCTCAGCAATACCTTTTACAGTCTCCAGCTTGGCGCAAGTCTCAATTGTAATCCGCTTCAAACAGCTCAGTCGAGAAACACTTGGCAAGTCTTGTAGCTCTGGACAATTTGATATGAGTACTTCTTTCAGATTTTGGCATTTGAATAGCTGGAGAGTAGTGAGTTTCCCATATCCATCAATGCTAAGCTTCCCGCA
This sequence comes from Chamaecyparis obtusa, assembly GCA_027943335.1. Lineage (NCBI taxonomy): Eukaryota > Viridiplantae > Streptophyta > Pinopsida > Cupressales > Cupressaceae > Chamaecyparis > Chamaecyparis obtusa. The sequence goes on from BSBK01005674.1 coordinate 440,884, forward strand.
TTTATCAATGATAAGCTTCCCACATCCTTCAATGCCTTGTATGGTCTGTAGCTCGTCATAAGTCTGACGTGCAATAGACTTCACAGAGCTCGGTTCTGAAACACTTGATAGCTCCAGACATTCACTATGATTACATGTCCCTGTCACTGTTTCCAGTTCTCTACAACCTTGTATTACAAGTTCCACAAGTTTTGTTGACAGAGTTATCTTCCTCATCTTCTCACACCTGACAATCCTAATTTTCTCAACGCATGCTTCAGGTACACAACATATCAACTCTTCAAGTTCCAGACAATTCAATATGCATAAGTGTTTCAGATTTTTACATTTGAGCAACAAAAGACCACTGAGCTTCCCACATCCATCAAGGATAATTGTCTCAAGGAAAATTACACCTTGAAGAATAGGCAGCGCCTTAAGCTCTGGACAGTCCCGTATGACTAATGTTTCCAGATCAAATTTACCCTTCACTGTTTTCAAATGTTGACATCTGGACAAGAAAAGACTACCGAGTTTCACACAGCCATCAATTGTGACAGTCTCCAGCTTACCTGGACCTTTAAGAGATGGCAACAGCTAAAGAATGGGACAGTCACGAATGTTGATGCTTACAAGCCTTTTAAGACTCAAATCTCCTGATATGGATTTCAAATTTCTGCAGCCATCCAACTCTAAACGTTCAGTCTTGAAAGAATAATCTACCGTAATACACTTCAAGGAGTTCAGACCCGTTAGATGCAGCTTCTTAAATGCTGGACACTCAGAAATCTTCAATTCTACCAGCTTATTAAGATCAGATAATCCTGACACAGTTTCCAAACTATTACAATTGTGGAGCACAATATTTTCAAGGTATTGCAAAGAAGCAACACTTAATTCTTGAAGATCTACGCAATGACAAAATTCCAATTTTATCACTTTCTTAAGATCAGGGGATCCTGTCAATTTCAGACTTCCACGCAGGTCAGCTATATTTTCTGTATAAAATCTCTCCAGCTCCTTCAGTTGGGTGGGCGCCTGAAACTGAAAATAAATTTCTTTTAAACTTACATCTAATGGCTAGCAATAATAAAGAAAGTAACGTTAATGGAAATTTAATTTTCATTGCAGGACATGATACCAGTAAGCGCCTTTGGAACACTGGTTTGAGAAAAAAATTGCTGATTGTTGAACATACGAATCTTTGAAGAGGATTCCTTCGCTGCAATGTATTTAGACCCAATTTTAGACGCCTGGTCAAATTAATGATTATCAGGCAACGCAGACTTTGAAGAGGAATCCAGGAAGGAATGCATGACTGTAATTGGTTATAAAGCAACCGATAATTTGAAGAGGAATCCAGTAATTCCTTAAACTCGACCTTAAGCCACAACAAAAACGTTGAAGCTTCAGTACTGACATCTTATTCGCCTAGAAGAAAAGTAATTTGACAATTCATGGACTTGTCAAAAACTGAATGGAAACATCTGCCTCTGGTTTGAGCGAGGATGTTTCTGAATCCCTTTAAATCCTGCGATCACAAAAGCAGGTCAGACTTGCGCTGTACTAAGGACTTGAAAGATGTAAAAGTTGTTAATTTTGAAAACAGGGAAACCCAAAGATTGCTACAGGAAAAAAAAAGTTACAAAACAGGGCATTAATTAAACACACAGAAACATCTCTTTTTATTGATTCAAGGGGAGAATTACATTGTGCCTCTGTTAAGAGGTCTTTCTCTGTCTTACAAATCTTAACAGCATATGGATCTTTATATAGAATTTCAATCACATTTTAACTTCTTATCATGCTTTGTTATCCAGGATCTGTTAGTTATGACTTGAGGATGTAAAAGTATCATTTGACGTAAAGCAGAAAGTGGCAGGAGGAAGAGGCGTACCAGATGTCGAAGATCTTGTGGACACCACAACCGACGAGGAAGGCTCAGCCTATTTGCCATTTCTCTTCCCAAGTCTCGCAGATGATCATGCATTCCCAATGAAGGTCTATGTTCTTCGTGCTGTGTATAATATATTTCTATTTCTTGAACAAGGCACTTACTTTTAAGTGTTTCCAGGGCATGCTGAGCGCTCCATCCTGATGCCTCCCATACTTCCAGGGCAGTTCTCTTCAATTTATTAACAAAAAAGCATGCAATATCCATGATAATTTGTTGTTCTTCGTAGTCCAGTGCGTCAAAGCTTATTTTAAGTCTTTGATGTATTTCTCGAGGCAGAATCTTTCTAACTTTATTCAATTCTAAGCTCCAATAATCCTGATCTCTGCCACGAACATGACTGCCAAGGACCTGAAGAGAAAGAGGTAAGCCTCCACATACATTTAGGAAGCAGTTAACGAGATCCTCGTAATCCTTAGCCGGAATAATCCGGATGGGCTTTGCCGAAGGCATGCCAACAAAACAGTTCTCTCGCATTATGTTTATCCATCCCTTTTAGATTATAAGCAACAGTAATTCCTGTGCTTATAAGAACCCCTGCATCGCGGGTTGTAACAATTACCAGGCTGTCCACTGACTTGTTTAGCATATCCATGATGAGTAGCGCATCCAACTGTTGCACGTGATCAATATCATCTACAACAATTAGGAAACTCAGTGTTGGAAGTAGGGCTTTCCTGAGAGGGGGGGGTGAATCAGGATAGACAGTTCTCTAACAAGCTTTAATACAAATATGAAGAGAAACATTTAACCATTCAGATCTAATATTAAAGTTACTGAAATAAAGAGTAGCAAATTAGAGCAAGATACAACTCACAACAAAGGAAGACACTAGATATTTGTGCTGAATGGAAAACCTTCAAAACCTTTTGTTCTTCTCATAGGGAAAAAACCACTCCGATGAATCCTTCCATTTTATTGAGCAACAACTCTTCTATTACAACGTTTTGCATCTACAATTGCTAGGAGCTACAACTCCTACTTATTCTTTTACAAAGTATTGCTTTCACAAGGTATACATGTACATAAAATGCATATCTTGAATCATATACATTTATATATACATATAGCTGTATGATTTTTCTTTCAAATCAATAAGTTCCTTTACAAATAAATGTGACTATGCACTGTGAAAAAACTCACACTTTGTACACACTCACACATCCTTATAAATACTGAAAATAAGCATGAATTGTTTTAAGAAAATCAGTTACAAAATAAGTAATGATTTATCTTTACACAAGAGTATCTTCAAACCCTTCATTAAAACCATTTTCAAGAGAAACTTTCATAAATAACTGCTGATGAACCAGAACAACAAAATTTGTTCATAGAGCAACAAAAAGAAGTTGAACCGGAATTATCCAACTGAAAAAGAACATAAAGAACTTCTTTTTTCTCGTGAGACATAACTTCTTAGCCTTTGAAATAAAAAACAAATGAACACAATTGTCACCAATAAACTGTTAGTTTGTAACTGTCAAAACATGAAGAAAACTGTTTCAAGGCAACCATATACAAGTTCCCCAACATTGCCAACTATGCAGCCATACACAAACCCTTAAGCTGGTTGTTTTGGCCTTTTTAGAGACTAAATGAATGTCAAAATAGAAGAAGCTTATTCACACTATCACAACAATGATTTTACCAATTTCTTAGCTCATTAATCCAAACTTTTCATTAAGTTTCGAATCTAATAGAACCCTTCAACATATTTCTTGTCTCAATCTATCAGAGAAATCACAGTGAAGACGCCAAACCTGTGTAAGACCATAATGAAGTTTTACCTCCTCTAAATAACAATTGTTTGCATACTGAAGAATAATGCTTTTACCCTTTTTCAAAGTGCCCTTCGAACTCACAATGACATGCAATAAGAACCAGATGTAGGGAGGAAATAAAATGAGTCCAAGAGGGTAAAAGTACAAAGCTATGTCGCACTAGAGGATATTTTTAATGGTTCCGACTGAAATAGTTCCGGCCAGAACAAGTTTGGTCGGACTGGTTTCGGCCAGACATACATGGCACACACGAGGTGCCATGTGGCATCGATGTGGTGGAGGAGTTCTAGCCGAAACAGTTTCGGCTGAAACCATTCCATGAAAAACTATATAAACCCCAAAAATGGGTTTGGTGGCTCATTCAAAGGATAGTGTTTGATCACTGGGGGGTTCGGTCGAACCCTCCTAAGTGGCATCCCATGTGGCAGCCAAATAAGCCAAAAAAGGTGAGTCACAGAAGATCTCACTTCTGGACCTGAATTCTCTATCAAAATTTACCTTTCTCTAAAATCTAAAAATACCCTTTTGTAGAGCTCGGAGTCAAGATTATGGTCATGTAATTTTTATTATGTTTTGATTTCATATAATATATTATAATTTAAAAATACTTCAAGTAGGTATTTTAACATTTAAGAACACGCTCGTTTGAAAAATATTAAAAATAACAAATCATGTCAAAAAAATTTAAAACTTATATTTAACACTAGAGGAGAGAGTCCTCTTCAAGAATATATATATATATATTTTTAATGGTGTAGATTTGATAGGGAAAATTTGACGCGAACAAAAAATTGTTTATTTCAGGTAACACCGACTTTGGATAGTTATAACAGACAAAATATATACTGAAATCAAATCTTTTTTTTTTTATGAACTAGCTATACATGTCATCTAAAACATATTATGGAATCAGAGGAAAAAAAATTATTTGCATATAGTTTGTTAACGCGAACTAGACCCTAGATTTTCAGCAATAAAAAATGGACTTTAAAAAGTAAAAAACTATGTCAATTTTTGTTCAATTTTTTGAAAAAAACTTATAAGCATAAAGTTCATCAAATTTTACACATTTAATTAGTTTACATCATCTTCAAATTCTAAACACAAATGCCACTTTTATGTCATTAAAGTTGAAACATTTGCATGTTGTTGTCCTTTTCCTTTATAAAAGTGTGACATAGGTTTGTACCTTTACCCAAGAATATCAGAGAGATAATGAAGTCAAATCCAAAGCATATACAAGATTGCTATGAAAATAAATATACCAAGATACTAGTCAATATCTGTCATGCTTGTGAAACAATAACCCACAACCAATCTAGATAAAAGAATCTGGTTATCTCAGGAACAAAGGAAAAACCTCACAAAAATGGTAACAATAGAATCACAGTACAGCTAGGAAGAACATACTAGAAACCCACCAAAAATTACACACTTGTGCAGACCTAAAAGTAACAGACAAGCTCTCAATCATGGCAACCCAAAACAACAGAGTGAAGTATTTTGAATGCTTTTTAGAAGTCCCAAATGAAAGCATAAAATCATTTGAAATCCGCCATACATGATTGCCAAGTGGCACCATAGGAATTTTGAAAAGTGGGTATGAGGATAACCTAACCCAAGAGTAAAGTAACCTTTACAAATGTTGTTACCATTTTATTTCGCTATCGTAGATGTCGAATCACAAGGTGCAGTAACTATACCATACATTGCCTTTTTAATTACAATGTGTATGCCATGTAAGATTTGCATCAATGGACAAATAATAGCTAACAAACTCCCCCATTGTCCTTGAGGCAAAATCATATGCTTAACATCATATATCACATAATATATAAATGTAAATGAATGTTTCAGCACTACATAGATAAATAAGTATATAAATATACATACTTATCTATATGATAACATTCACATACATTTGAGAATTGTGATTATGATATATAAAGCACAACAAATGAAATGCCAATAAAATTTCAATCATGAATACCTGTCCATACCAAAAAATTATTAAAATCACTACCTATCCATACCAATAGATCACCACAAAATTGTGCAAATCACTACCTATCCATACCAATAGATCACCACAAAATCACTGAATAGAACCACTATACTACTGAAAGAGAAATAAGCACAACCTGTCAACTGGTCACTGGAAAGGAACCACTGTACTACTGAAGAAAGAAATAACCAGAACCTATCAACCTGTCACTGGAAAGGAACCACTTTACTATTGAAGAAGCAAATAAAAATCTTTGAATGACTAGTTTTCTCCCCCATTTTGCATCAAGGAGACAAAAGAAGATTGCTTTTATGAACCAAAAATGTCTGTGTAGGAATAGAAACTGACAACAGACTCCCCCAAAGGAAATAGAATCAGTGCAAGAAAGATTGAGAGAAGACTCCCAATTGGGTGCGTAACTGTTCAAAAGTGTCCTTTGGTAAAGATTTAGTAAGAATGTCAGCTACTTGAGCTTGAGTAGGAACATAAATCGATTGAAATTCATTATCAAGTACTTTATCACATAAGAAATGAAGTTTGATAGAAACATGCTTGGTTCTAGAGTGCAAAACTAGATTCTTTCTTAGATGAATAGCACTGTTATTATCACACATAATGGAAATGGGTTTAGAGACCTGTATGCCCAAGTTTGATAACTGATAAGCCATCCATATTAGTTGGGTACAACATGTTGTAGCAACAATGTATTTAGATTCACAAGTGGACAATATAACACAATCTTGCTTCTTGCTATGCCAAGCCACTAACATGTCACCAAGGAAAAATGAAGCACCACTAGTGCTTTTCTTGTCATCAGAGAAACCTCCCCAATCTGCATCTGTGTAACCAACCAAAGAAAAATTAGTACTATGTGGATACCAAAGGCCATAATCAAGTGTCCCTTGAATATACTTGAAGATCCATTTAACAACATTGAGATGTGACTGCCTAAGAGCAGATTGATACCGAGAAACCATGCACACAGCCTACATGAGATCAGGCCTAGAGGCTGTTAAATAGAGCAAACTTCCTATCACAGATCTATATTTAGTTTGAACAACTGCAGGGGAATCATCAATTTTAACTAGCTTACAACTAGTTTCCATGGGAGTGCTTACCGGTATACAATTTTCCATATTAAACTTCTTTAGCATTTCTTTTGCGTACTCAGTTTGTGACAGAAATAAACCATGTTCAAGCTGTGAGATTTGTAAACCAAGAAAGAAGGTCAATTCACCCAAAAGAGACATTTCAAATTTTGACTCCATAATGTTCGAAAACTATTTTGATAGGTCATCATTAGTAGACCCAAAAATGATATCATCAACATAAATCTCAACTGCTAAGATATCATCATTAACTATTTTGGTGTATAAAGTACTATCTACACCACCACGAGTAAAGTCATTTCTAGTAAGATGTTTATCCAACCTTGAATACCAAACTCTAGGAGCTTGTTTCAAGCCATATAATGCCTTTTTAAGACGATATACAAAGTCAGAGTGTTCAGAAGATTCAAAACCTTCTGGTTGTTCCATGTAAACCTCTTCTTCAAGATAACCATTTAAGAAAGTTGTTTTAACATCTATTTGATAAACAGTAAATTTTTTGTAACTAGCATAAGCAAGAAATATTCTAATTGATTTCATTCTTGCTACTGGTGCAAAAGTTTCACCAAAATCAATGCCTTCATGTTGAGCATAACCTTTAATACACACAAACATAGCTTTCTTTCTCACAACTTTTCCATCTTCATTAAGTTTATTCTGAAACACCCATTTTCCACCAATAACATTTTTATCATCAGGTCTTGGCACAAATTCCCATGTTTTGTTTTTTTCAATCTGATTAATCTCATCTTGCATTGCATTTAACCAGCATGAGTCATTTAGAGCTTTAACCACTGTTTTAGGTTCAAAGTTTGAAATTAAGAAAAAATGTTCAGCAAAGTGTGCATGTTCATCTGATTTGGCTTTCCTTCTAGTTAGGATACCTGCTTCTTTATCGCCAATAACTAGAGATTCAGGATGTCGCTTGGCAATAATTCTAGAAGGAGTTTTTAGATTTGTATTAGTTACTTTGGGACAAAGTTTTTGATCCTTAGATTCTGGAATTTCTAACTCAACACAATCAGATTCTTGATCATAAGAATTATGTTCATCTTTCTGAAAAGAAACTTCTACAATATCCTCTCCATTCTTGCTATTCAATAAGGAACTTTCATCAAACACCACATGTATAGCTTCTACAACTTTGTTTAGTCTTTGATTAAAACACCTGAAAGCTTTACTGTGTGTAGAACACCCTAAGAAAATGCCTTCATCAGATCTTGAATTAAAAATCTCTAAAGCATCATTATTCTTTTTAATAAAATTTTTTTATGTTTTTAACATTTGCAATTTTACCATGCCATAGTTCATAAGGAGTATAGGCTGTTCTTACTCTAACTTGAGTTCTATTTAAGATGTATACTGTTGTATGTACAACCTCTTTCCGGAATTTGTCAGATAGTTTTGATTCATTCAGTATAGTACGAGCCATTTCTTTAACTATCCCATTATTTCTTTCCACAACATCATTTTATTGTGGTGTATGAGCAGTTGAATACTATCTCTTAATGCCATATTTTTCACAATATTCAATAAATTCCTGAGAAGTGAATTCTCCACCTCGATCTGATTGTAGACATTTCAATTTCAAATTAGTTTCTCTTTCTACCATTTTCCTAAATATCTTGAAACGTTCAAAAGCTTCAGATTTATGTTTTAGGAAAGTTACCCAAACCATTCTTGAGTAATTATCTACAAGTAACATAAAGTATTTTTCACCATTCAAGGAACAAGTCTTAGTTAGACCACACAAACCAGTATGCACAAGTTCTAGAGGTATGTTTGACAAGTATTCCTTGGTCTAAAAAGATGTTTTAGTTTGCTTCCCTTTGACACATTCTTCACAGATCTTTGTTGGTTTACCGATTAGAGGTAAGCCCCTAACCTTTTTATTTTTTCTGATTCGAGAAAGATTATCAAAGTTTAAATGACCTAATCTTTTATGCCAAAGACAATTCTCTTCAACTTGACTCATGAGACAAGTATTCACTAATGATAAAGGTTTCCCCTTGTTCTTAATCCACTAGCGATCACTTGATTTCTTTTAGTTTTGATAGAGAAACCTTTACCATCAAATAAGATAGAATATCCACTATCACATATTTGACTGACACTTAAAATATTATGCTTAAGACTGATGTATGATAAACTTCAAGGCTTGTTTTCACACCCTCCAAGAGACTTCACTTGCCTCCTATTATCTTATTCCTCTATATGATCTTCCAATAGGCTTAGATCACTAACTAAGACCTATTCAAACTCTATTGTAAGAGCCAATCTCTGAAAACTTCACCTTGAATGATCAACACCTTAGTTTTGATTCACTTCTCCACACTCGCTTAGAATTCTCTAAGTGCCAAAACTCCATAAACATGCTCCAACATTGCAGGAGTCTTCTCCATCTTGAAAAAATTCTTTTTTTTACCCATTTGACCCATTTTGGAAGGGTCTTCAATCATCTTCTTATCGGATTCCATGAGTCATCATGAATTGACCTTGAAAATAGGCCTATTCTAGTAGCCCTTACCAGTCACCTTTTGCTATTTCTTGCAAAACTTTTCCAAACACCTTGAAAAAATAAGACCTGATTCGGATACCCTTTTGGAAGTTTTAAAAGATTCACAAAGCTTTTGTGTCTAACAGTGACCACACAAAGGGTTCCTATAACCTAGGACAAGAGGCCTAATAGGCCTAATTTCTAGGACTAAATTGTGATTTTGATAGCAAACTTGTTAAAAAAAAATCCTAAATAATTGGTAGGACTTATATCTGCATATAATGGATAGATATGATGTTTAAATTCATGAAAAATTCTTGGAGCAGTATGGATCCCTACAACCATGCAATGTTTCTTCACTTCTTTCACCTCCAGACCTCTAACCAGGCTTCACAAACTCGCCTAGGGCCTAGTATATAAAATAGTTCCTCATGCTTTCAAACTTCCTAACTCCTAAAAATATATAAAAAAATGACTCCTCTACCATTTCCATCTAACATGAATGATTATCCACGGTTATATTTCATGGAGGAGCCATGACTCTCTAAACTCCTCAAAACAAGTTAAAAATGGACTCCCTGAACTAGAATACCAAAAACCAGCACATAGATCAACTCAAAATGACTTTCTATTCAAATGAAAAAGTATCATAACAGTCAATAGAACCCTTAAAAAGCATTAGATTTATATTTTCAATCCAAAAAGTATGACTTTCAACACAAACATAAAAAAATCTATGTTAAAATGCTTGCAGAGCTCTCTTTTCTCTATTCCAAAACTATTACAATGTATGAATGAATCTCATGTTTTTGTCTTCGGTATCATTAGATGCCATTTTCCTTACTTTTAGGGCTTGTTGGTCTAGTACCAACTCCTAAACTTTAGGGAATCCAAAGATACCCGTAAGCACGCAACTCTTTGCAATAATTTCCAATGTTGATGGCAACTTCCTTTCAACACTTGGCAACTTTGATTTATGTCATGATCCTATATTCTAGGACTCATAACCTCCTATGTCTCAAGGATCCAAAGCCATTTATGGGCTTATGGCATCTTTACAACCATTAACAACTCTAAAGCCTAAGACACATTAATGATTCAATCTTATTATTCCTACACTAGGAAATTGAAATAGCAACTAACAAAGGCTAATTAGTGACCTTAGTCCTAGTGACTAATTCACTTAGACAACATAGAAAATGACCTTCTAAGGTCTTCAAAAAACCTATTCTAACTTCTTGACTTGGCTAGAGTCAAGTACAAGCCAAAAAATCACTAACCATGGAGGCTAGCCTAGGTGCTCTTGCACCATCCTCCCCAAAATAAGAACTTCAATCCATCCTTGGATTGATGATGGTAGGATCAATGCCCATCCTTTTAAATTCTGATTCCTTGACCCAAATTGCATCAGCAACACTCTGCCCATACCATTGAATGAGGTGTTCCTTATATTCCTTGAGTCTGGTCTTTTTGTAGACTCTAGTGTCTAGTACACTGTCTAGTCCTGTATCTGTAGTAGGAGGGAGTTGTAAGTTTTCTACATCCCTGATCACTTCATGTATGGTCTGGTTCATATCTTCTTGAGGCCCTTTATAATGGACAAGGTCTACAACATTGAAAACATTAGACAGTCCACTGTCCTTCGGTAGGTCTACTTTGTAAGCATTGTCACCATATCTTGCTAAGATAGGACAAGGTCCTATCCTCCTCATTTGCAGCTTGTGAGGTACTCCTTTTTGCAACCTTGACTTGTTTAGGTGCACCATGACAAGATCACCAACATTGAACTCGACTGTCCTTCTACCTTCATCCACCTTGGCTTTGTGCTTGTTGGTGTTGTCCACTAATGTCTTCCTCACTATTTCATGAACCTCTTTCATAGCCAATGAAAAATCATCAACATACCCACTTTCTTTGAATCCTTTTAGATTTCTTAATTCATAGACACCTCTTGGATGTAGTCCATAAACTATCTCAAATGGACTCTTCCCTGTGGATTGATTTATGGTGTCGTTATACGCATATTCAGCTTTCCCAATCAACTGATCCCATTGTTGTCTGTACTCCTTAATCAAACATCTTAGAAGATTCCCAAGGCTTCTATTAACAACCTTAGTTTGACCATCAGTTTGGGGATGGTAGGCTGATCCAAAAGATAAGTTGGTGCCCAATCTTTACCAAAGAGTCTTCCAAAAATGACTCATAAACTTAGTGTCCTTGTCTGACACAATGCTGATAGGTAACCCATGGATTTTCACAATCTCTTTGAAGAATAGAGTTGCTATTTGACTTGCATCATTTGTGGTCTTGCATGGCACAAAGTGAGCCATCTTGCTGAACCTATCCACAACCACATACACACTATCCATGCCTTGTCTAGTCTTGGGTAACCCAATTACAAAATTCATGCTTAAGCATTCCCATGACCTAGTAGGAATAGGTAGTGGTTGATAAAGACTAGCATTTATAGAAGTGCCCTTGGCCTTTTGACATACAACACAACTTTCCACATACCTCCTAACATCAAGATTCAATCTAGGCCAATAATAAAACCTTGAAACAAGGTCTTGAGTCTTAGTGATCCCAAAGTGACCACTCAAAGCACCATTATGTTTTTCTTGAATCAAATTCTCTCTAATGGAGCCTCTAGGAACACACAATTGATTCCCCTTAAACAAGAGATCACTTTGCAAAGTATATTCAACATACCTACTATGAAAATGATTCTTGTATTCAGCACATACCTTATAAATGTCAGCAAAGTCCTCATCATCTGCATATAGATCCTTGAAATGATATATCTCCATGCTTTTCAACTGAATTTCTTGGAGTGTGAGGGCTCTCCTTGACAATGCATCCACCATCTTGTTTAGATCACCCTTCTTATGCTTGATATTGAAGGTGTATGCTTGTAGGTACTCAACCCACTTCATGTGCTTGTGACTCAACTTCTCTTGTGAATTCAGAAAACTAAGTGCTTGATTGTCTGAATACATAATGAGTTCCTTTGGAAGCAAGTAATGCCTCCACTTTCTTAGAGCTTGGACCAATGCATACATCTCTAGGTCATATGAGGAGTACTTCCTCTTAGCCTCACTCAACTTTTCAAAATGGAAAGCCACCGGTCTGCCTTCTTGGCTTAGAATAGCCCCAATTGCTACATTACTAGCATCACATTCAATGGTGAATAGCTTCTCAAAGCTTGGCAACACTAACACAGGTTGGGTAGCTATCTTCTCCTTCAACAACTCAAAAATCTTGTTAGCATCTTCATTCCACACAAACTTGGTTTTCATTCCTCCTTTGATAGTGTCTAACATAGGAGCACAAATTGCACTAAATTGTCTTAGGAACTTCCTATAGTATTGTGCAAGACCATGAAAACTCCTTACCTTTGTTGCTGACCTTGGAGTAGGCCAATTCATGATAGCCTCCACTTTTCTCTTATCCATTTTTAGATTGCCATGTGATAAGACAAACCCAAGGTACACTAACTCTGATTTGATGAACTCACACTTCTCTAAGTTGATCATCAACCTCTCTTCATGCAACTTCTTGAAGATAATGTCAAGGTGTTCCAAATGCTCACTCTTTGTCTTGCTAAAAATCAGTATATCATCCAAATATACAACTACAAACTTGCCTATGTAGTCTTTGAGTACTTCATTCATGAGCCTCATGAATGTGGAGGGGGCATTTGACAAACCAAATGGCATGACAAGCCATTCATATAGCCCTTCATTGGTCTTGAAGGCTTTCTTCCATTCATCAACTTCATGGATTCTTATTTGGTGATAGCCACTCTTCAAGTCGATCTTGCTATAGTACTTTGCTTCACCTAAACAGTCCATTAAGTCTTCAATCCTAGGGATAGGGAACCTATACCTTATGGTTATCCTATTGATAGCCCTTGAGTCAGTACATAGCCTCCAAGTTCCTCTCTTCTTAGGTGCAAGTATGGTGGGTACAACACATGGACTAATACTCTTCCTAATTAGGCCTTGGTCTAAGAGCTCTTGTATTTGCCTTGCTATTTCCTCATTTTGTTGAGGGGTCATTTTATAAGCAGCTTTGTTAGGTAGGGTGGCTCCTGGGATAAGGTCTATCCTATGGCTTATGGCTCTTTGAGGGGGTAAGGTTGATGGTTGTCCATCACTTACAATGCCTTGGTAAGTCTGCAACATACCTTGAATCTCCCTTGGTAATTCAGTCTTCTTAGGCACCTTGCCTTCATCTCCCTCTCTTGGTTTCAACACCAATGCATAGCCTATGCCTTCACTCTCTTCCATAGTTTGTAGGAACTCCTTTTCACCTACCATAAGAACATTTGGACTTGTTGTCTTTACTTCAGCTTCCTCCAACAATGACTGAATTTTGAAGGTTACATTGTGGGTATGTGCAAGATCATGAGGGGCCAAAAAGTGGCGATGTAAAAAAATCCACTTTTCAGTCGTCCAAAAGCGCATGAAAATGTATGTTGACTTTTTAGTAGGCCTGGGTGTCAGTACACTTGGGCAAACTTGACACCAAAGCACAAGCTTAATCGGGTACCCAATTTTTTCGAGTATGAAAAAATGGCGAGAGTATATGAAAAATTTGAACTTTTTGAAATCGGGTACCTGATTTTGCCAAGTATGAAAAAATGGCGGGAGTATATGAAAAAAATGAACTTTTGTATATAATGTTTAAATATGTATTATATATATAATTATATATTAATTTATATATTTTATATTATAATATCGTAGGGGTTTTAAATTGTATGTCATATAAATTTTATATTATAATATTTTATAAATTAATATTTTTTTTATATATTAATATGTATTGTATATAATTATATTTAACGTTTATATTATATAAATATATGTACAAATTATATATATATATATATATATATATATATATATATATATATATATATATATATATATATATATAATGTTTAAGGGGTATTATGTAAATATTTTATATATTTTTAATATGTATTATAGATATAATTATATATTAATATATATTTTATATAATAATATCTTATATATATATATATATATGTATGTATGTATGTATATATATAAACTTTATAGATCATAATATTTAAATTGTATGTTGAAAGGGGTTACCGAGACTTCCTAGGGGTCCTAGTACGCCTTATCACGCGTTAGGACCCCTAAGAAGTCGCCATGACCCCTTTTGACACATTGCAATGCTTGAGTGTGTCTGAAGTGGTCGCTTTAGACACACTCAAGCATTCCAATGTGTCAAAAGGGGTCGTGGGGACTTCCTAGGGGTCATAACGCGTGATAAGGCGTACTAGGACCACTAGAAAGTCCCCATGATCCTTTTTGACACATGCAAACCCTCCAGTGTGTCTGAAGGGGTCCGAGGAAATCCCCATGACCCCTTCAGACACACTGGAGGGTTCACATGTGTCAAAAGGGGTCATGGGGACTTTCTAGTGAACCTAGTATGTCTTATCACACGTTAGGACCCCTAGGAAGTCCCCATGACTCCTTTTGACCTCAAGTGTGTCCTAAGGGGTTGTAGGACCCCTTCGGACACACTTGAGGGTTAAAATATATCAAAATGGTTCATGGGGACATCTTAGGGGTCCTAGTACGCCTTATCATGCGTTAGGACCCCTAGGAAGTCCCCATGACCCCTTTTGACACATTGGAATGCTTGAGTGTGTTTGAAGGGGTGGTAGCACTAGAGCATTCCAATGTGTCAAAAGGGATCATGGGGACATCCTATGGGTCCTAACACTTGATAAAGCATACTAGGTCCCCTATGAAGTCCCCATGACCCCTTTTGACATATTTGAATACTCAAGTGTGTCCGAAGGGGTCCTACGACCCCTTAGGACACACTTGAGGGTTCTAATGTGTCAAAAGGGGTCACGGGGACTTCCTAGGGGTCCTAACATGTGATAATGCATACTAGACCCCTAGAAAGTCCCCATGACCCCTTTTGACACATTTGAACCCTCAAGTGTGTTTGAAGGGGTCCTACAACCCCTTGGAACACACTTGAGGGTTCTAATGTGTCAAAAAGAGTCATGGGGACTTCCTAGGGGTCCTAACGCATGATAAGACATACTAAAACCCCTAAGAAGTCCCAAAAGACCCTTTTTGACACATTTGAACCCTCAAGTGTCTCTGAAGGGTTCTTATGACCCCTTGGAACACACTTGAAGATTCTAATGTGTCAAAAGGAGTCATGGGGACTTCTTAGGGGTCTTAATGCATGATAAGGTGTACTAGGACCCCTAGGAAGTCCCCATGAACTATTTTGACACATTAGAACCCTCAAGTGTGTCCTAAGGGGTGGACCCCTATGAAGACCCCATGACCCCTTTTAACACATTTGAACCCTCAAGTGTGTCCAAAGGGGTCGTAGGATCCCATAGGACACACTTAAGGGTTCTAATGTGTCAAAAGGGGTCATAGAGACTTCCTAGGGGTCCTAGCACGTGATAAAGCATACTAGGACCCTTAGGAAGTCCTCGTGACCCCTTTTGAAACATTTGAATGCACAACTATGTCCGAAGGGGTTGTAGAACCACTTAGGACACACTTGAGCATTCTAATGTGTTAATAGGGATCATGGGGACTTCCTAGGGGTCCTAACATGTGATAATGCATACTAGTACCCCTAGGAAGTCTCCATGACTCCTTTTGAAACATTTGAATGCTCAAGTCTATCTGAAGGGGTCGTAGGACCCCTTAGGACACATTTGAGCATTCTAATTTGTCAATAGGGGTCATGGGGACTTCGTAGGGGTCCTAACATGTGATAATGCATACTAAGAACCGTAGGAAGTCCCCATGACCACTTTTGACACATGAGAACACTCAAGTGTGTCATAAGGGGTCATAGGACCCTTTGGGACACACTTAAGTATTGAAATGTGTCAAAAGGGGTCATGGGGACTTCATACGGGTCCTAGAATGCCTTATCACATGTTAGGACCCCTAGGAAGTCCCATGACTCTTTTTGACACATTAGAACCCTCAAGTGCATCCTAAAGGGTCGTAGGACCCCTTCAGACACACTTGAGGGTTCAAATATGTCAAAATGGTTCATGAGGACTTCCTAGTGGTCCTACTATGCCTTATCGTGCATTAGGACCCCTAGGAAGTCCCCATGACCCCTTTTGAAATATTTGAATGCACAACTATGTCCCAAGGGGTCATTGGACCCTTTAGGACACACTTGAGCATTCAAATGTGTCAATAGGGCTCATGGGGACTTCTTAGGGATCATAACATATGACAAGGCATACTAGTACTCGTAGGAAGTCCCCATGACCACTTTTGAAAGATTTGAATTCTCAAGTGTGTCTGAAGGGGTCGTAGGACCCCTTAGGACACACTTGAGCATTCCAATGTGTCAATAGGGTTCATGGGGACTTTCTAGGGGTCCTAACATGTGATAAGAAATACTAGGACCCCTAGGAAGTCCCCATGACCCCTTTTGACACATGAGAACACTCAAGTGTGTCATAAGGGGTCATACGAACCCTTGGGATACACTTGAGTGTTGAAATGTGTCAAAAGAGGTCATGAGGACTTTGTACGGGTCCTAGTATGCCTTATCATGCGTTAGGACCCCTAAGAAATCCTCATGACTTTTTTTGACACATTAGAACTCTCAAGTATGTCCTAAGGGGTCGTAGGACCCCTTCAGACACACTTGAGGCTTCAAATATGTCAAAATGGTTCATGGGGACTTTCTAGGGGTCCTAGTACACTTTAAAATGTGTTAGGACACCTAGGAAGTCCCCATGACCCCTTTTGAAACATTTGAATGCATAAATATGTCTGAAGGTGTTGTAGGACCCCTTAGGACACACTTGAGCATTCCAATGTGTCAATAGGGGTCATGGGGACTTCCTAGGGGTCCTAACGTGTGATAAGGCATACTAGTACCCCTAGGAAGTCCCCATGACCCCTTTTGAAACATTTGAATGCTCAAGTGTGTCTGAAGGGGTCCTAGGACCCCTTAAGAAACACTTGCACATTCTAATGTGTTAATAGGGGTCATGGAGACTTCCTAGGGGTCCTAACACGTGATAAGGTGTACTAGGACCCCTAGGAAGTCCCCATGACCCCTTTTGATAAATGAGAACACTAAAGTGTGTCATAAGTGGTCATACAACCCTTTGGGACACACTTGAGAGTTGAAATGTGTCAAAAGGGGTCATGGGGACTTCCTAGGGGTCCTAGTATGCCTTATCATGTGTTAGGACCCCTACGAAGTCTCCATGATCCCTTTCGACACATTTCAACACTCAAGTGTGTCCCAAGGGGTCATATGACCCCTTAAGACATGCTTGAGAGTTTTCATGTGTCAAAATGGGTTGTGTGCACTTCTTAGGGGTCCTAGTACGCCTTATCATGCATTAGGACCCCTAGAGAATACCGATGATCCCTTTTGACACATTTCAATAGTCATGTGTGTCAAAATGGGTCATATGACCCCTTAGGACATAGTTGAGAGTTCTAATGTGTCAAAATGGGTCATGGGCACTTCCTAGGAGTCCTAGTAAGCCTTATCACGTGTTAGGACCCCTAGAAAGTCTTCATGACCCCTTATGACACACTTGAGAGTTCAAATATGTCAAAAGGGGTCATGGGGACTTCCTAGGAGTCCTAACACGTGATAAGGTGTAATAGAACCCCTAGGAAGTCCCCATGACCCCTTTTGACACATTTTAACACTCAAGTGTGTCCCAAGGGGTCGTATGACACCTTAGGACACACTTGAGTGTTCTAATATGTCGAAAGGGGTCATGGGCACTTCCTAGGAGCTCTAGTACACCTTATCACACATTAGGACTGCTAGGAATTTTTGATGACCCCTTTTGAAACATTTCAACACTCAAGTGTGCCCCAAGAGATCGTATGACCCATTAGGATACACTTGAGAGTTCTAATGTGTCGAAAGGGGTCATGGGGACTTCCTAAGGGGTCCTAGTACACCTTATCACGTGTTAGGATCCCTAGGGAGTCCCCATAACCCCTTTTGACACATTGGAACACTCAAGTGTGTCTTAAGGGGTCCTAGGGGAGTACCCATGATCCCTTTTGACACATTAGAATGTTCAAGTGTGTCTTAAGGGGTCCTAGGACCCCTTAAGACACACTTGAACATTCCAATGTGTCAAAAAAGGACCCCTTAAGACACACTTGTGTGTTCCAATGTGTCAAAAGGGGTCATGAGACTCCTAGGGGTCCTAGTATGCCTTATCACGTGCCCTAAGGAGTCCCCATGACCCCTTTTGACACATTCGAATGCTCAAGTGTGTCTTAAGGGGTCCTAGGACCCCTTAAGACACACTTGAGTGTTCCAATGTGTCAAAAGGGGTTATGGGGACTCCCTAGGGGTCCTAGTCCACCTTATCATGCATTAGGACCCCTAGGGAGTCCCCATGACCCCTTTTGACACATTGGAATGCTCAAGTGTGTCTTAAGGGGTCCCCATGACCCCTCCATGACCCCTTTTGACACATTGGAATGCCCAAGTGTGTCTTAAGGGGTCAAAGGACCCCTTAAGACACACTTGAGCATTCTAATGTGTCAAAAGAGGTCATAGAGACTCCACTTAAGACACACTTGAGCGTTTCAATGTGTCAAAAGGGGTCATGGGGACTCCCTAGGGGTCCTAGTACACCTTGTCATGCGTTAGGACCCCTAGGAAGTCTCCATGACCCCTTTTGACACATTGGAATGCTCAAGTGTGTCTTAAGAGGTCTTAGGACCCCTTCGCACACACTTGAACATTCCAATCTATCAAAAGGGGTTATGGGGACTCCCTAGGGGTCCTAGTACACTTTATCCCGTGTTAAGACCCCTAGGAAGTCCCCATGACCCCTTTTGACACATTGGAACACTCAAGTGTGTCTTAAGGGGTCTTAGGACCCCTTAAGACACACTTAAGAATTCCAATGTGTCAAAAGGGGTCATGGGGACCCCTTAAGACACACTTGAGTACTCCAATGTGTCAAAAGGGGTCATGGGGACTCCCTAGGGGTCCTATTACACCTTATCACAAGTTTGAACCCATAGGGAGTCCCAATGACCCCTTTTGACACATTACAATACTTAAGTATGTCTTATGGGATCGTAAGACCCCTTAAGACACACTTGAGCATTTCAATGTGTCAAAAGGGGTCATGGGGACTCCCTAGGGTTCCTAGTATGCCTTATCACATGTTAGGACCCCTACAGAGTCCCCATGACCTTTTTCGACACATTGGAACGCTCAAGTGTGTCTTAAGGGGTCACTTTTGACACATTGGAATGATCAAGTGTGTCTTAAGGTGTTGTAGGACCCCTTAAGGCACACTTGAGCATTCCAATATGTCGAAAGGGGTCATGGGGACTCCCTAGGGATCCTAGTATGCCTTATCACGCGTTAGGACACCTAGAGAGTCCCCATAACCACTTTTGACACATTGGAATGCTCAAGTGTATCTTAAGGGGTCTTAAGATCCCTTCGGACACACTTGAGTGTTCTAATATGTCAAAAGGGGTCATGGGGACTCCCTAGGGGTCCTAGTATGCCTTATCACACATTAGGACCCCTAGGGAGTCCCCATGACCTCTTTTGACGCATTGGAATGCTCAAGTCTATCTAAAGGGGTCTTAGGACCCCTTTGGACATACTTGAGTGTTCCAATGTGTCAAAATGGGTCATGGGGACTCCCTAGGGGTCCTAGTACACCTTATCATGCGTTAGGACCCCTAAGGAGTCCCCATGACACTTTTTGACACATTGGAACACTCAAGTGTGTCTTAAAGGTTCTTAGGACCCCTAGGGAGTCCCCATGAGCCCTTTTGTCCTAGTACGCCTTATCATATGTTAGGACCCCTAAGAAGTCCCCATGACACCTTTTGACACATTGGAATGCTCAAGTTTGTCTTAATGGGTCCTACGACCCATTAAGACACACTTGAGCATTCCAATATGTCAAAAGGGGTCATGGGGACTCCCTAGGGGTCCTAGTACACCTTATCATGCATTAGGACACCTAAGGAGTCCCCATGACCCCTTTTGACATATTGGAACACTCGAGTGTGTCTTAAGAGATCGTAGGACCCCTTACAACACACTTGAGTGTTCCAATGTGTCAAAAAGGGTCATGGGGACTCCCTAGGGGTCCTAGTATGCCTTATAATGCATTAGGACCCCTAAGGAGTCCCCATGACCCCTTTTGACACATTAGAATGCTCAAGTGTATCTTAATGGGTCTTAGGACCCTTTAAAACACACTTGAGCATTCAAATGTGTCAAAAGGGGTCATGGGCTCTCCCTAGGTGTCGTAGTACGCCTTATCACACGTTAGGGCCCCTAGGAAGTCCCCATGACCCCTTTTGACACATTGGAATACTTAAGTGTGTCTTAAGTGGTCCTATGATCCCTTAAGACACACTTGAATGTTCCAATGTGTCAAAAGGGGTCATTGGGACTCCCTAGGGGTCCTAGTATGTCTTATCATGCATTAGGACCCCTAGGAAGTCCCCATGACCCCCTTTTGATACATTGGAATGCTCAAGTGTGTCTTAAGGGGTCCTAGGACCGTTGAAGACACACTTAAGCATTCCAATGTGTCAAAAAAAGTCATGGGGACTCCCTAGGGGTCCTAGTACACCTTATCACATGTTAGGACACCTAGGGACTCCCCATAACCCTTTTTGACACATTGGAACGCTGAAGTGTGTCAAATGGGTTCATGGGGAAATGTGTCAAAAGGGGTCATGGGGACTCCCTAGGGGTCCTGACACGTGATAAGGCATACTAGGACCCTTAGG
Source organism: Chamaecyparis obtusa (assembly GCA_027943335.1). Classification (NCBI taxonomy): domain Eukaryota; kingdom Viridiplantae; phylum Streptophyta; class Pinopsida; order Cupressales; family Cupressaceae; genus Chamaecyparis; species Chamaecyparis obtusa. The sequence goes on from BSBK01005674.1 coordinate 462,025, forward strand.
GAGTCCCCATGACCCCTTTTGACACATTGGAATGCTCAAGTGTGTCTTAAGGGGGGCCCTTAAGACACACTTGAGCATTCCAATGTGTCAAAAGGGGTCATGGGGACTCCCTAAGGGTCCTAGTATGCCTTATCATGTGTCAGGACCCCTAGGGAGTCCCCATGATCCCTTTTGACACATTGGAATGCTCAAGTGTGTCTTAAGGGGTCCTAGGACCCCTTAAGACACACTTGGGCATTAGGACCCCTTAAGACACACTTGAGAATTTTAATGTGTCAAAAGGGGTCGTGGGGACTCCCTAGGGGTCCTAACGCATGATAAGGCATACTAGGACCCCTAGGGAGTCCCCATGACCCCTTTTGACACATTGGAATGCTCAAGTGTGTCTGAAGGGGTCCTAGGACCCCTAGGAAGTCCCCATGACCCTTTTTGACACATTGGAACGCTCAAGTGTGTCTTAAGGGGTCCTAGGACCCCTTAAGACACACTTGAGTATTCATATGTGTCAAAAAGGGTCACGGAGAGTCCCTAAGAATCCGAGTACGCCTTATCACACGTTAGGACCCCTAGGAAGTCCCCATGACCCTTTTTGACACATTGGAATGCTCAAGTGTGTCTTAAGGGGTTTTAGTACCCCTTAATATAGACTTGGGCATTCCAATGTGTCAAAAGGGGTCATGGGGACTCCCTAGGTTCCTAGTATGCCTTATCACACATTAGGACCCCTAGGGAGTCCCCATGACCCCTTTTGACACATTGGAATGCTCAAGTGTGTCGAAAGGGGTGTTAGGACCCCTTCAGACACATTTGAGTGTTCCTGTACACACAAAATAGTGCACTTCTATGAATCACTACAATCAAGAACAATCAAGAATAAGGTCTCAAAAATTGATCCATAGCTCTCTATGTATGGAGTTGCAAGATATTAAAATTGCTCTCAGCTATAGCTATTAATCTTATGACCTTACTAGTCAACCACACAATGAGAATTCAAATGAAGACAAGGGTAAAAATGCCAATATCTCCAAGAATCCAATGAAATGCAATGCAATGAAAGCTCATCTATGAGATGGAAATGCAAACTAAGCTATGAAAGGAGAGAACAATAAAAGTATTACAAATCCTACCTATTAAGCTGTGTGAGATTAATCTATTGCATAAAGGAAACTAAGCTATGAATGCCATGACAATGAAACTACTATGCAAGAAATGAAACTATGAAGCAATGAAGAAATCTAAGATGTGATGCAACAATGATCTTCAAAATCTTGATGTAAGAATGTCCTCAAATCTTCAAAAGCTCCAAAGTGACCTAGAAAACCTACAACATATCATTAGCATAAAAGATGGATCTCCAAATGAGGAAGAGAGATCTCCTTTTATAGGAAATGAAAAGGAATGGACCATGGAGATTAAGAAGCAAAAGATCTAATCAAGGGTGGAGCTTGAAAGAGGAGCAATCCATGTGCACAAGTATCCTCCAATGAGAAAATAGGAGTTGACTTTTGTGTCCATATGAGACAAAAAGTGCTTTTTCCCTTTTTATAAAATAAGAATCATGCTTTATTTGTGCAACTTAGGATAAGAGGAAAAGTGAGGACTTTTTATTTAATAAAAGGAGAGGAAATATTCCTTTTAATTAAATAAAGACTTAGGATAAAATGGTTAGCCCAAGGAAAAATAATCGAATAAATGATAGAACTAGGATTTGATCAAGAAAATTGATATATAGCTGAAAATGTTGATTTTTGAAAATATCGATTCAGGGATTTGATAAATTGTAGAAATGGGGACCCAAAGTCTAGGCGACCATTTTAGGGTGCATACAGCTCCAATGTGTCAAAAGGGGTCATGGGGACTCCTTAGGGGTCGTAGTATGCCTTATCACGTGTTAGGACCCCTAGGGAGTCCCCATGACCCTTTTTGACACATTGGAATGCTCAAGTGTGTCTTAAGGGGTCGTAGGACCCCTTAAGACACACTTGAGCATTCTAATGTGTCAAAAGGGGTCATGGGGACTCCCTAGGGGTCCTAGTATGCCTTATTATGCGTTAGGACCCCTAGGGAGTCCCCGTGAGCCCTTTTGACACATTGGAACACTCAAGTGTGTCTTAAGGGGTCATAGGACCCCTTAAAACACACTCAAGCATTCCAATGTGTCAAAAGGGGTCATGGAGATTCCCTAGGGGTCGTAGTACACCTTATCATGTGTTAGGACCCCTAGGGAGTCCCCATGACCCCTTTTGACACATTGGAATGCTTAAGTGTGTCTTAAGGGGTCTTAGGACCCCTTCAGACACACTTGAGTGTTCCAATGTGTCAAAAGAGGTCATGGGGACTCCCTAGGGGTCCTAGTACACCTTATCATGCGTTAGGACCCCTAGGGAGTCTCCATGACCCCTTTTAACATATTGAAACACTCAAGTGTGTCTTAAGGGGTCTTAGGACCCCTTCAGATACACTTGAGTGTTCCAATGTGTCAAAAGGGGTTATGGGGACTCCCTAGGGGTCTTAGTATGCCTTATCATGCGTTAGGACCCCTAGGAAGTCCCCATGAACCCTTTTGACACATTGGAATGCTCAAGTGTGTCTTAAGGGGTCCTATGATCCCTTAAGACACACTTGAGCATTCCAATGTGTCAAAAGAGGTCATGAGGACTCCCTAGGGGTCCTAGTATGCCTTATCACATGTTAGGACCTCTAAGGAGTCCCCATGAGCCCTTTTGACACATTGGAACACTCAAGTGTCTCTTAAGGGGTCGTAGGACCCCTTAAGAGACAGTTGAGCATTTCAATGTGTCAAAAGGGGTCACAGGGACTCCCTAGGGGTTCTAATATGCCTTATCATGCGTGAGAACCCCTAGGGAGTCCCTGTGACCCCTTTTGACACATTGGAATGCTCAAGTGTGTCTTAAGGGGACCTAGGACCCCTTAAGACACACTTGAGCATTCCAATGTGTCAAAAGGGGTCATGGGGACTCCCTAGGGGTCCTAGTATGCCTTATCACGTGTTAGGACCCCTAGGGAGTCCTCATGACCCCTTTTGACATAGTGGAATGTTCAAGTGTTTCTTAAGGGGTCCCTAGGGGTCGTAGTACACCTTATCACGTGTTAGGACCCCTAGGGAGTCCCCATGACCCCTTTTGACACATTGAAATGCTCTAGTGTGTCTAAAGGGGTCTGAGACTCCTTCAGACACACTTGAGCATTCCAATATCTCAAAAGGGGTCATGGGGACTCCCTAGGGGTCCTAGTACACCTTATCGCATTAGGACCCCTAGGAAGTCCCCATGACCCCTTTTGACACATTGGAATGCTTAAGGGTGTCTTAAGGGCTCCTAGGACCCCTTAAGACACACTTGAGCATTGCAATGTGTCAAAAGGGGTCATGGGGACTCCCTAGGGGTCCTAGTATGCCTTATCACACTTTAGGACCCCTAGGGCATCCCCATGACCCCTTTTGACACATTGCAATGCTCAAGTGGTCTTAAGGGGTCGTAGGACCCCTTAAGACCACTTGAGCATTACAATCTGTCAAAATAGGTCATGGGGACTCCTTATGGGTCCTAGTATGCCTTATCACATGTTAGGACCCCTAGGAAGTCTCCATGACCTGTTTTGACACATTGGAATGCTCAAGTGTGTCTTAAGGGGTCCTAGGACCCCTAGCAAGTCCCCATGACCCCTTTTGACACATTGGAATGCTCAAGTGTGTCTTAAGGTGTCCTAGGACCCCTTAAGACACACTTGAGCATTCCAATGTGTCAAAAGGGGTCATGGGGACTCCCTAGGGGTCCTAGTATGCCTTATCACACGTTAGGACCCCTAGGGAGTCCCCATGACCCCTTTTGACACATTGGAATGCTCAAGTGTGTCTTAAGGGGTCTTAGGATCCCTTAAGACACACTTGAGCATTCCAATATGTCAAAAGGGGTCATGGGGACTCCCTAGGTGTCCTAGTACGCCTTATCACGTGTTAGGACACCTAGGGAGTCCCCATGACCCCTTTTGACATATTGGAATGCTCAAGTGTTTCTGAAGGGTTGTTAGGACCCATTCAAACACACTTGAGGATTCCAATGTGTCAAAAGGGCTCATGGGGACTCCCTAGGTGTCCTAGTACACCTTATTACATGTTAGGACCCCTAGGGAGTCCCTATGACCCCTTTTGACACGTTAGAATGCTCAAGTGTGTATTAAGGGGTCGTAAGACCCCTTAAGAGACACTTGAGCATTCCAACATGTCAAAAGGGGTCATGGGGACGACCCCTTAAGACACACTTGAGCATTCCAATGTGTCAAAAGGGGTGATGGGGACTCCCTAGGGTTCCTAGTATGCCTTATCACGCATTAGGACCCCTAGGAAGTCCCCATGAGCCCTTTTGACACATTTGAACACTCAAGTGTGTCTTAATGGGTTGTAGGACCCCTTAAGACACACTTGAGAGTTCCAATGTGTCAGAAGGGGTCATGGGGACTCCCTAGGGGTCATAGTATGCCTTATCACGTGTTAGGACCCCTAAGAAGTTCCCATGACCCCTTTTGACACATTGGAATGCTCAAGTGTGTCTTAAGTGGTCTTAGGACCCCTTAAGACACACTTGAGTGTTCCAATGTGTCAAAAGGGGTCATGGGGACTCCCTAGGGGTCCTAGTATGCCTTATTGCACATTATGACCCCTAGGAAGTCCCCATTAATCCTTTTGACACATTGGAATGCTCAGATGTGTCTTAAGGGGTCCGCCTTAAGACACACCTAAGCATTCCAATGTGTCAAAAGGGGTCATGGGGACTTTCTAGGGGTCCTAGTATGCCTTATCACATGTTAGGACCCCTAAGTATTTCACATGACCCCTTTTGACACATTAGAATGCTCAAGTGTGTCTTAAGGGGTTTGAGGACCCCTTCAGACACACTTGAGCATTCCAATGTGTCAAAAGGGGTCATGGGGACTCCCTAGGGGTCCTAGTACCCCTTATCACGCGTTAGGACCCCTAGGGAGTCTCCATGACCCCTTTTGACAGATTGGAGTGCTCAAGTGTGTCTTAAGGGGTCCTAGGACCCCTTAAGACACACTTGAGCACTCCAATCTGTCAAAAGGGGTCATGGAGACTCCCTAGGGGTCCTAACGCGTGATAAGGTGTACTAGGACCCCTAGGGAGTCCCCATGACCCCTTTTGACACATTGGAACGCTCAAGTGTGTCCGAAGGGGTCCTCAAACCCCTTAAGACACACTTGAGCATTCCAATGTGTCAAAAGGGGTCATGTGGAATACCTAGGGGTCCTAACATGTGATAAGGTGTACTAGGACCCCTAGGAAGTCCCCATGACCTCTTTTGACACATTGGAATGTTTAGGTGTGTCTTAAGGCGGACCCCTTAAGACACACCCCTTAAGACACACTTGAGCATTCCAATTTGTCAAAAGGGGTCATGGGGACTCCCTAGGGGTCCTAGTATGCCTTATCACGCGCTAGGACCCCGAGGAAGTCCCCATGACCCCTTTTGACATATTAGAATGCTCAAGTGTGTCTTAAGGGGTCGTAGGACCCCTTAAGAGACACTTGAGCATTCCAATGTGTCAAAAGGGGTTACGGGGACTCCCTAGGGGTCCTCATACACCTTATCACATGTTAGGACCCCTAGGGAGTCCCCATGACCCCTTTTAACACATTGGAATGCTCAAGTGTGTCTTAAGGGGTCCTAGACTCCCTAGGGGTCCTAATGCGTGATAAGGCATACTAGGACCCCTAGCGAGTCCCCATGACCCCTAGGAAGTCTCTCTCTTCACCTCCAGTGAACTATTCTTCAAAGCATCCATTTCTGTGTAGCTAGGGTTTATGACGCCTGTAAAAGGAACATTTAATACAAAGATTTAGCCGACCACCTTTAAAGACCTAAAAGAAAGGATAAAAAAAATTAGGCCAAAAATACATACCGCATTTCTGTATGTAGTACCGTAAGCTTCAACAATCCAGCCGGCTTCCTCTGCTAAGGCATGAAGAACTTCATTAATGTATGCTCTAGGAGGAAGATTATAATTTCCATATTTTTGCAAGAGATTCTCCAAAATTTGTATACAAAGGCATCCTATAGTAAATAATGAAAAGTTTCCCACAGAATATCCATAATTCGTATATAAAAGCATCATACAAGAAAAATGACAAAAACATAATAGCTAAAAGGTAAAATTTATCATTAACGCTGGCAGTACCAAGGTCATATCCACTGTCAAATCCTAGCCTATGATGTGCAAAATGAGCAAACCAAGTGAAATGAAAGGGAAGGGATTGATCAAATAGTGAAGGTGCATCAAATTGGATCAATATCATAATAAATGTAGAAAATAATGTTACGGACAAAAAATTTTGCATATTAATTTGTTACACCTTTCCTGAGCTTCTGTACCTTGCTACATGATTAGACATTTTTGTTAGCAGAACTAAACTTTTAGGTTAAGTTTTATAGATCATCTTTTTGATCCAAAGGACACATATCGACTATTGTATCTTCCTAGGGGTCGTTTCCCAGAGAATATCCACAATTCGTATACAAAAGCATCATACAGGAAAAATGGGAAAAAATAATAGCTAAAAGGTAATATTATATATAATATATTAGTATACATTAGTATATGTATTATATATATATATTATATACATGTTAGTATATATAATACATTAGTATATATATAATATATATGACCCCTTTGAAAACCTTTTGGATGCCTTATATTGGTGTAATTAACCTATGTATTAATATGTCATATATAATATATATTATATATATACTATACTTGATTTTATTATATACACAACAATATTTTATAAATAATATATAATACATATCATATATATATATATATATATATATTAATATTTATATTATAATATAAAATATATATTACATACAATTTAAATATGAAGATATCATGTGATATATTGTAAAATACAAATTAATATATAATACATATAAAATAATATATAATATATGATGTATAATGTAACATTTAATATTAATATATATTATATAATATTTAATGTAAAATATATATTATATAATATTTAATATATAATAGATATTATGTAATATTTAATATATATAATATATAATCTAATATATAATTTTTGATATATAATATATTGAAGTATGAAGAAATTGGAGGGAGAAAGGGGTTGGAAATAAATTAAGAGGGAGAAACGGGAGGGAAAATTTAAAATTCAAAATTCTGCCAGGAAAAATTGGATACCTGATTTGAAATCAGGTACCCAATTTGGCTCGGTATTGGTTTGTGCACCAAACCTACTTGGTCAACTCTTCAAATGTCACAAAAACATGTTTTTCACCTGTTTCTCTGAGTTCCAAACTTTGACCATGTAGCTGACAATTTTTTTTTCACCCGAATTTGATGAAATGAAAAGGGTATTTTAAGGAGATTATCAGCTTTCTATCGATATAATTGCTGTCAAATTTTGAATTTAGTAAGTAATTATTAGTTATTTTCTAATTGAGTTACCTCTAAAGTGCTGATTTATATACTGGTTGAAAAATGACTATAACTTTCAAACGGTATAACATTTTTGAGATTCGAAAAATGTGTCACATTCTATGCTTTGCCTACTATAAGAAAAAATAAAATAAAATTGAATTTTGTAAAATTTTGAATGAGTTAAGGTGGTTAGACACGGGAGTTTTTTTAATTCTGAAAATGTTGTAGCAGAAAATTCATAATTAATTATTTTTTTGGAATAAAATTACAAAAAAATATGCGTCACATCCAAGAATGAGTCTACTACTTATATATAAAATCTTATAAAAAAATATTATCATTTGATCATGATTAAGGTGGTCAGACATACACCTACTTCTTATTTTTTTCTTGAAATTTTTGTACTATTGTATTGAAATTTATACTTTTCACCAATTATATTAATTTTTTTAAAGAAAAGGCCTAGTAGTTTATAAACTAAATTCAATTTCCTACAGATTCTATTCTTACAACTTTTTGGTATTAGGTTGATAGCTAGTTCAAATTTTCACGTCAAGTTGACTAACCCTGATTTGCTGATTTTTCATTGCCACTTAAGGGCATAGTTTGGCCCCTCATGATCTTGCACATACCCTTGTCCTTCTTGAAAGAATAAGAATTCTTTCCTCCATCATGTATGGCTTGGTGGTCAAATTGCCAAGGTCTACCTAGGAGCAAATGACATGCATCCATAGGCAACACATCACATAAAACTTTGTCCTTGTACCTTCCAATGGAGAACTCCACCCATGCTTGCTCATTCAATAACACATGTTGGCCTTTGTTAAGCCAAGTGATCTTGTATGGATTGGTATGGGATATTCTTGTCAACTTGAGCTTGTTGACTGCTTCCTCTAACACTATGTTATCAGTATAGCCTAAATCAATGATGACACTACATACTTTCCCCATTATCTTGCATTTGATTCTAAACAAAGATCTCCTTTGGCTTGGCTCCTCCTTCACCGGTTCCTTGATTAGAGTCCTCCTCATCATAAGGTTCTCTCCTTCCTCTAAATTTAATGGAATCTCAGAATGTTTTTCTATTGCATTTGTGTCTTCATGAACAAGGTTAGCTCTCTTATCACCTCCTTGTGATGAACCACCTTTCTCAGGGCATCTATAGGCAGGGTGCCCCATTTGATTGCAATGGTAGCACTTCATATTGGCAAAATAATTGCCTCTTCCTCCTTGTGATGAACCACCACTTCTTCCTCTAAAGCTAGAGTTAGAATTTCTTCCTCTACCACCTCTACTTGAGCCTCCTTGTTGCTGCTCATTGAACTTTACCTCACCTTGAGCTCTTGAATCATAACTTCTTCCACCATAGCCACCTCTTTGACCTTTGGTATCTTTGCCTTTTCCTTTGGAGGTTTCTTTTTTTTCTTACTTTTCTCCTCTATCTTCAAGGCCATTTGATAGCATTGCCTAATGGATTTGAATTTCACTAGGCTCATCTCCTCTTGAATAGACCATTTGAGGCCATTCAAGTACCTTGCTAGCTTGATGCTCTCATCTTCAATTACCTTGGATCTCAAACATAGTTTTTGAAACTCCTCGGTGTATGCTTGGACATCCAAATCTTTTTTCCTAAGATTGTGTCACCTTCTATGCATTTGGACTTCATAGTCATCAGGAAGGTAGGTTTGCTTGACTTTGGATACCATACCCTTCCATGTCATAATAGGACCTTTTCCATCCTTCTCTCTCTCGGTTTGCACAAACTTCCACCAAGTAAGAGATGAACCTCTTAGTCTAGACTTGGCCACCATAACTTTTTGTGCCTTTGAGATACCATCACATTCAAAATGGTTCTCAATGCTATCAATCCAATTCACAACTGAATCTGGATCCATTTGTCCAATAAATAGTGGCACACCTTCCAAAGCTTTGTCACTTAATGCTTTTAATGCTTTTAAGAATGGCTCTTCAGGAAGAACAGGATCAGGTGTTGGTGCTTCTTCTTCCAACTCTAATTCCTTCTCCCTTGCTTTAGCTTCTTCCTTTTGGTCAATCTTGTCCTTGACCTTATTTGCTTTGTCTTGGACTTCACCCAAGAGTTGCTCCATTTGAGGTAGTCTTTGCCTTAGCAATTTTTTATCCTCCTCTTGTTCCTCAATCTTCTTTGCTAATTTAGCATTAGTCACCATGGCTTTATCTAGTGTATTCTCTCCTACTGACTCAGAATATTGCAACATTAACCATGATCTTGATCAACCAAGCTCTGATACCAATATGATGTATGATAAACTTCAAGGCTTATTTTCACACCCTCCAAGAGACTTCACTTGCCTCCTATTATCCTATTCCTCTAGATAGGATCTTCCAATAGGCTTAGACCATTAACTAAGACCTATTCAAACTCTTCTATAAGATCCAATCTCTGAAAACTTCACCTTGAATGATCATCACCTTAGTTTTGATTCACTTCTCCACACTCACTTAGAAGGCTCTAAGTGCCAAAACTCCATAAACATGCTCCAAAATTGCAGGGGTCTTCTCCATCTTGAAAAAATTCTTTTTCTTTCCCATTTGATCCATTTTGGAAGGGTCTTCAATCATCTTCTTATTGGATTCCACGAGTCATCATGAATTGACCTTGAAAATAGGCCTATTCTAGTAGCCCTTACCAGTCACCTTTTGTTGTTTCTTGCAAAACTTTTCCAAACACCTTAAAAAAAAATACCTGATTCAGATACCCTTTTAGAAGTTTTAAAAGATTCAAAAATCTTATGGTTTTGATAGTGACCGTACAGAGGGTTCCTATAACCTAGGACAAGAGGCCTAATAGGTCTAATTTCTAGGACTGAACTGTGATTTTGATAGCAAACTTGTTCAAAACAAATCTTAAATGATTGGTAAGACTTCTATCTACATAGAATGGATATATATGATGTTTACCTTCATGAAAAATTCCTGGAGAAGTACGGATCCGTACAACCATGCAATGTTTCTTCACTTCTTTCACCTCTAGACTCCTAACCGGGCTTCACAAACTCGCCTAGGGCCTAGTATATAAAATAGTTCCTCATGCTTTCAAAATTCCTAACTCCTAAAACTATATACAAAAATGACTCCTCTTCCATTTACATCTAACATGAATGATTATCCACGGTTAGATTTCATGGAGGAGCCATGACTCTCTAAACTACTCAAAACAAGTTAAAAATGGACTCCCTGAACTAGAATACAAAAAACCAGCACTTAGATCAACTCAAAATGACTTTCTCTTCAAATGAAAAAGTATCCTAACAGTCAATAGAACCCTAAAAAAGCATTAGATTTAGCTTTTCAATCCAAAAAGTATGACTGTCAACACAAACATCAGAAAATCTTTGTTAAAATGCTTGCAGAGCTCTCTTTTCTCTATTTGAAAACTATTACAATGTATGAATGAATCTTGTGTTTTTGTCTTCGGTATCATTAGATGCCATTTTCCTTACTTTCAGGGCTTTTTGGTTGAGTACCAACTCCTAAACTTTAGGGAATCCAAAGATACCTGTAAGCATGCAACTCTTTGCAATAATTTCCAATGTTGATGGTAACTTCCTTTCAACACTTGGCAACTTTGATTTATGTCATGGTCCTATATTCTAGGACTCATAACCTCCTATGTCTCGAGGATCCAAAGCCATTTATGGGCTTATGGCATCTTTACAACCATTAACAACTCTAAAGCCTAAGACACATTAATGATTCAATCTTATTATTCCTACACTAGGAAATTGAAATAGCAACTAACAAAGGCTAATTAGTGACCTTAGTCCTAGCGACTAATTCACTTAGCCAACATAGAAAATGACCTTCTAAGGTCTTCAAACAACCTATTCTAACTTCTTGACTTGGCTAGAGTCAAGTACAAGCCAAAAACTCACTAACCGTGGAGGCTAGCCTAGGTGCTTCTGCACCAAAGACCCTCAACATAGTACACATCATGAATAGGAGTGTCTTTATTCAGAGAGATTGAACCTCGACTTGTAATATAGGCACCTAAATTATCCCCAAACCTGACAAACCCTCCATCAAAGTCTTCTAGGGTTTTAAACTTATTTTTGCTGCTAGTCATATGATGAGAACAACCACTATCCAAAACCCACATTGCAAGTTTGTGAACAAATAAGGCTATTTCTACAATCAAAGACTTTTCAATATTCATGTTTTTCAATTTCCATACCCGTTTTGGTTTTAAATTCAATTTACACTTATTTGCAAAATGCTCATAATGATAACATTTAAAACATATCATTGCTTTCTTAAACCCATACACAAATTTATTTTCTATTAGCTTGCAATTATAAGCTTTATGACCAAATAAGTTACAAATAAAACAATAACCTTTTTAGAAGTGATTTGTAGCATGTTTTGAAGATTCAACTTTACCAAAATTTGCATCAGAATTTTCAGACTATTTTTGTAAAAAGGCCAACTTCTTTTCTTTTTCATCTAGTAGATCTTTTTGACTTTCAATAAGATAATTTGCAATATTCAGTTCAACTTGTAAAACTTGTTTATCATTTTCAAGACCAGAGACAAGTTTTTTTAGCCTTTTTAATTCTTGTAGAGAACAAAGTAGTTCTTCTTCTAGATTTTTATCTTCATCTGAATCAAATGAAGATTTTGTTTGAACAATCTCTATTTTTGAACTTTTCACTATTTCTTCCATAAATAAGGTTTCTCCATCCTCACTAGAATCATTTGACTCTTCATTAGAGTCTTCTTTTGACAAGAGACTCTTGTTTTAAAATTTTTTAGATCTTTTATTCCGATTCCATGGTTTCTTTTTGAAGGATTTTTCATCATCTTCATTATGATTAGCATTAGGAAATTTTGCAGCAAAGTGTCCTAACTGCCCACAATTAAAACATTTAGGTTTTCCTTGATACCTTTTTTTAAATTTTCTAACTAACAATGCTTCAAGAGCATCTGTTATATCTAAATCATGTTCATACTATTTTTCAGCTTTAAAGGCTTTTTCCTTTGAACTAGAGCCAACATTATTGTTGATTCTCATTTCATATGAAGTTAAAGTTCCTTGCAATTGATGCAGTTTCATTTTAGAGAAATTTTTCTTCTCTTCCAAAGTAGAAATTTTAGTTTCAAACTTAGGTAAAACAGTTTTGACCACTTTAGAAACTATATCATGTTTTTCAATTTGTTCTCCTAAACCTTTTCTAGCATTCACAATTTCATCAACTCTAAAGAAATATGCTGCTATATTTTCATTGTCGTTCATTTTCAAATTATCGAACTGAGTTTTCAGAGTTATTAGTTTTGACTCCTTTACCTTTTCATCACCCTGATAAATAGTTTCTAGTTTCACCCATATATCATTAGCAGATTGAAAATGTACATGAGTTTGATAAAATCATGTTTAGTGAGACCAAATAAAATAGAAAACTTGGCCCTTTTTATCAAGTTCATACTTTGTTTTATCATCAGGATCTGTGGGTATAGTTTTGGGAATAGTATAATTTGAAATGACAACTTCCCACATACAAACATCCAAAGAGTTTATAAAAGCTTCCATCATGACTTTCAAAAAAGCATAATTTGTACCATCAAATAATGGAGCTCAGGTAAGAGAAGCACCTTCAGCCTGAGCCATTTAAACTTCCAAAAATATCCCTGGATAATCCCTATAGGTAAACTAAAAAGGAGCCCTTGGCTCTGATACCACTTGTTGGAAGTAGGGCTTTCTTGAGAGGGGGGGTGAATCAGGATAGACAGTTCTCTAATAAGTTTTAATACAAATATGAAGAAAAACTTTTAACCTTTCAGATCCAATATTAAAGTTACTGAAATAAAGAGTAGAAAATCAATGCAAGATACAACTCACAACAAAGGAAGACACTAGATATTTGTGCTGAGTAGGAAACCCTAAAAAACTTTCGGTATTCTCATAGGGAAAAAACCACTCCGATGAATCCTTCCATTTTATTGAGCAACAACTCTTCTGTTACAACATTTTGCAGCTACAACTGCTAGGAGCTACAACTCCTACTTATTCTTTTACAAGGTATTGCTTTCACAAGGTATACATGTACATAAAATGCATATCTTGAATCATATACATTTGCATACACATATAGCTGTATGATTTTTCTTTCAAATCAATATGCTCCTTTACAAAGAGATGTGACTATGCACTATGAAAAAACACACACTTTGTACACACTCACACATCCTTATAAATACTTAAATTAAGCATGAACTATTTTAAGATAACCAGTTACAAAATAAGTAACTATTTATCTTTACACAAGAGTATCTTCAAACCCTTTGTTAAAACAATTTTCAAGAGAAACTTTCATAAATAACTATTGGTGAACCAAAACAACAAAATATGTTCTAAGAGCAACAAAAAGAAGTTGAACCAGAACTATCCAACTGAAAAAGAACAGAAAGAACTTTTTTCTTGTGAGACATAACTTCTTAGCCTTTGAAATAAAAAAACAAATGAGCACAACTATCACCAGTATATTGTCGATTTGTAACTATCAAAATAGGAAGAAAATTGTTTCAAGGCAACCATATACAAGTTCCCCAACATTGCCAAATATGTAGCCAAACACAAACCCTTAAGCTGGTTATTTTGGCATTTCTGGAGACTAAATGAGATGTCAAAATAGAAGAAGCTTATTCACATTATCACCACAATGATTTTACCAATTTCTCAGCTCATTAATCCAAACTTTTCATTAAGTTTTGATTCTAATAGAACCCTTCAACATATTTCTTGTCTTGATCTATTAAAGAAATCACAGTGAAGATGCCATACCTGTGTAAGACCATAATGAAGTTTTACCTCCTCTTAATAACAACTATTTGCATATTGAAGAACAATGCTTTCCCCCTTTTTCAAAGTGCCCTTCGAAATCACAATGACATGGAATAAGAACTAGATATAGTTTGCAGGGAGTGCATTGAACATAAATTTTATTAATTATGTAATAGTAAGCAGGCTCAAAGAAGTACACATACTTTGGAAATTTTAACATATCAAACTAGTTTACATATGAAAATATTTTTTTTTATGATTAAAACAACTACAAATTAAGATACATTTTTAAAAGTAAGTTAAGGTTTCTCAAGAAATGATTCAATGCCATAAAAAGTTTAGGCAAAATAAGAATACTGAAAATCGTAATAACATTGGGAATTTGAACTTACAACAGTGGTACTTCCCCCCTCTTGAGAATCTGGAAAGTCCATTGGGCTTGACACACTTTCTCTTGTATTGGAAAATTGAGAGTGAAACCCTAACAAGTTTTACCAATAGAAGAACCATAAATGAGTTACATGAAAAACCAATTTAAATCAAAGTGCATCCCTTCTACAAACACAAATACGACCATGCCATTGGAAAAAAAAATTAAAGAAAGGGTCAACGCTATCTGATATTGAAAAGGTTGTAATCGCCCAACACTATCTCAAGTGTCCGTAGTAGCAGGAAGGCCAATAAATTTGTAGAGCATTTTGTAAAAAAAAAATCTTATGAATTTGTGTTCAAGCCGCCCTAAATTATAAGGGAAGTAAAAAAAAGCCTAAGGAGAATGTGATTCAAAAGCCGTGTTAAAAACATTCATTCACGCAAAGTAAATAAGGTTAAAGAAGAATCAACATAAATGGCATACCTGAAAATTACTTAGTTTCTTTCGAAATTCCTTGCCGTGACTAGCTGCAATTCCTCCATATATATCTTCATTTGAAGCCATTAGGGTTGAAGATAAGGGCAAAACAAATAATGGAAAAAACCCAGTTTAAATAAATAGATAACAGAGCAAAGTCGAATATAAAGGAAAAGAAACATTCCCAAAACAACGAATGGGAAAAAAATTAACATGAGGGACTGATAACTTCCCTAGCAAATTTTTTTTTTTATGGGAAGTAATGGAAAAAACCCAGTTTAAACAATAAAGGAAAAGCAACATTCCGAAAACAGTCAACGAAAAAAAAATTAAACGGAAGGGACTGACAATTTTCCGAACAATTTTTTTTTTACGGGAGCAAAGCTCCCACACAAAGCCTATCGGCTTAATAAATGATGTTTTCTTGTTAGGGAGACTTATCACCCTATAAACTATACTATATTGTGATGGATGCTCCACTTAATAAAAAAATGATAGATTTAACAAAATAAAGAATCACTATCTTTTAAAAAAAATAAAAAATACAATAATCGATTAACTTAAATTGTATAATGTATGCACTCAATTTAACCAAAAGGGAATCAAATTCACATTTATATTAATATCTCAATTACAAAACGAATACTATTAGCAGAATATTGAATAATGTAACTATTTAGAATCAAGAGGTCTTCCATAGCTGGCACTTATTTTTGGTATAGCGTATAAAAAATTCTTGGTAATACCCGAGTTTTCCAACATTTACCATTCTTTACGGCCACTCTATATCCGTGCTTCAACATTTTATTCCGAAGGAGAAGAGCTTGAAGAAGGCGACAACGATATTGAAGGCCTGTTTTATGTGGTTTGGCAATTCCGATGGTAATTACCCATTCCCCTTGACTTTCAAGCGATTGGTTTATCATCTCGACCGGAGGTCCACCATTCCACCAACTAAGGGTTCCAAGGCATTGGTTAAACATCTCGACCGGGCCTCCACCATTCACCACGACAACATAGCAAAAGATGACCGCACTCAACTGCGACATTTGTACAGGCCGTCCATGGCTTGCGTCAGTACCAATTTTTGAAATGACTGGAATGAACGCATCGGCGTCGGAAAAGGGATTTGGATCTAAAGTTGAGAGCGCTCCATCTGCTGCTCTTCCTATCACAACGAGAAGCTCTGATGGCGCGCTCTGCAATTAAAAAGGTCAAAATAAAAACCACCATTTTAATTTACGAATAACCAATGATATTACCTATTTTAGAGAATCAAGGAACGGAAAATTTAACTCTCCTGCTCTCCTTTCAAATAAAGGAGTATGGTTGAATGTTAAAGGAAGTCTTGAAATCGGTACCTCCAATAGGGGAGTGCAATTCTGTATTGCTGCATTGTTCCAGTAGGAAAGTTGCATGCTTTCCAATGCATGTGGTTCACCAATGCCCTGTGTGGACTGCAACTTGTGACATGTCTGAATCGTAATCTTCCTCAGAAGGATCGGTCGGGCAACATTTGAAAACTCCTGAAGCCGTTCGCTACGATCGTGAATGACTGCCACTGTTTTGAGCTCTCCGCAACCTTCTATTACGAGTTCCACAAGTGTTGTTGGCAAATTTATGTTCCGTAGCTTCCCGCATCTGACAATTCTAATCTTCTCAATGCATGTTTGAAGTGCAGAACATTCCAGTTCTACAAGCTCCGGACAATTAAAAATTTGAAGACTTTCCAATGCATGGAGCTTCTCAATGCCCTGTATGATCTGCAGCTTCTCACAGGTCCCAATTGTAATCCGCTTCAGAAAGCTCTGTCGGGAAATACTTGACAAGTCCCGTAGCTCCAGGCATTTACCATGATAACAAATCACTGCCACAGATAGCAGCTCTCTGCATTCTGCTATTCTCAGATCCACAAGTTTTGATGGCAAACATAAGTTCCGCAGCTTCGCACACCTGACAATGATAATCTTCTCAAGTCTTGTTTGAAGTGCAAAACATGCCAGATCTTCAAGCTCTGGACAGTCCCATATAACTAATGTTTCCAGATCAAATTTACCCTTTACTGTTTTCAAATGTTGACATCTGAACAAGAAAAGACTACTGAGTTTCACACAGCCGTCAATTCTGACACTCTCCAGCTTACCTGGACCTTTAAGAGATGGCAACAGCTCAAGAATGGGACAGTCACGAATGTTGATGCTTACAAGCCTTTCAAGATTCAAATCTCCTGATATGGATTTCAAATTTCTGCAACCATCCAACTCAAAACGTTCAGTCTTGAAAGAATAATCAACCGTAATACACTTCAAGGAGTTCAGACCCGTTAGATGCAGCTTCTTAAATGCTGGAAACTCAGAAATCTTCAATTCTACCAGCTTGTTAAGGTCAGATAATCCTGGTACAGTTTCCAAACTATTACAATTGTGAAGCACAATATTTTCAAGGTATGTCAAAGAAATGCATGTATTCCCAACTTCTTAACTAGATTTTGTTTGACATCAGGGCCCCTGTGGTTGCTGAACACATCAAACAATCTTGAAGATTCGTCTATTTTCCTCCTTGTGCCGTGAGGCTCAATTCCAAAGAAAGCATCACGCTTCTCCCATTGATTCAATTTCGGAGAAAGCATCGTGTTCCTCATTTCTTGGGTGAGATGAGGACGAGGATGCCATTGATTCAGTTCCAGAAAAAGCATCATGTTCCTCATATCTTTGGTGAGATGAGGATGAAGATGCCATTGATTAATGCAAAGCAAGACTGGAAAAAATGTTAGTGTAAGGAAGGGCAGAGGGAATTGGATTGGAGTACGCACAAATAGATAGCAGTCTCTAAAAACTGTAGACGTTAGATGCGTTCCTCGAAAGGACCAGGAAAATGCTTACAAAATTGGATTCCATTTAACTAGTCAATGACTTAGTTTTGAAGTAATGAATATGCCGACCACTTGTAGAAATGGACGCGGCTATCGTCCCGAAGGATTGCACAGTCGTACCGTTTTTAAAAAATCGAAAACACAGTGAAATTTTAAAAAAATTTCAGGATCTGTTCTTGTTAATCTGCTCGTTCTGGATCGAAAACAACTAGAAAATTTCGAAAAAAAACACAGCGTATTTTCGGATTTGGGAAAAAAAAAATTCTGAATAGTGGTGCATTCCTTCGGGAGGATAGCCACCGCCTATAGAAATTAATCCCATCCACACAATCCCGATCTTAATCCCATCCACATGCTCCGTTGCAAGTACAGTAAATGATGTCGTCGGAAGTGCTTACATGTCAATCTTTGTGCCAATAATCACAATTCGTTTGAGGCATTTCAGTAGGTGTGATTGTAATGGTTGAATTTGTATTCAATATTTTTGATAATATTATATTAAGTTAAGATTTAGTGTATAATTATAGGTTTCATTTTTTCACTTATTGAGATATCTTGACAAAAAGCATGTTAATGTGTCATTATATTTGATGATGTGGTCATAGAACTGGATTTATAAGTAGGTAGCTTGCCAAATAAGGTACTGTAGAAAATTATAAGTAATTTGAATTTTCTACGTAGTATTTTGAAAAGTACGAAGTTAGGGTGCTCAACTATCGAATTCTCTCCCCTATTTATAGTGCTTATAATTTTAATATATGCCAAAGTTTTGAAAATATATTTTCTTAATATTTTTTGTATACGAAATTACTTACCTTTAAAGTATTCAAGATAACAATTAAGTAAACATCATTAAATAATTTACAAAGGTGAGATGATAGTTAAGGACACTAAATTATATAGTATATTTAAGAAAATTATATATGATGGACGATGATATTTAGTTTGATGATAATTTTTTATATCTTAAATAGATGAGGTTTGAGAATATGTTTGATTTTAGATCTAAATATAGTGCTTCTATACTAATATGATATTTGGATGTTTGCATTATTAGTGACTCATAAACACGTTCATAATTCATCCTAGTAATTAATAGAGTTTTTCTTCACACATTCACCAACTTTCTAATGTGATCTTTTTCTAATACTTAAAAACATCTAGTGGTATTTAACAAGTTTTGTAGAGCAGCAAAGCTTCTACCAAAGAGTGCTAGAATGGTTTTGCTTTTGTATGGTATTTTAATTTTATTGTCACTAAAGAGATATCATGCACGTCTTATGTTATAGCATGACTGGGGAGATACCGTGTCTTGTGTGTTATGGTGACACCAACAAGACAACATGTTATGCTCAATGTAGTCTTTGTGTTAGGTGCCTAACATGAGCTACATTGTAAAGAGATGAAGAGACATTGTATTGTCTTATCATAACAAAAACATTAGTATTTTGTTTCATGGTTAATTTTACATAGTCAAATCACAGAGAAAGCCTACTATGTGGCATAGTTCAACAAATGATTTTTGCATTAAAAAATAAACTAGAGACATCAAACCTTCAAGCATTGAAGGAAAAATCCAAGGAATTGAAGACAAAAGATGAGACATGACTCAAGACACTAGATCATCTAAATGAACTCAATCCTACCTCATTATTCTAGAGGAGAGAGAAAAAAACATCATAATGGTTGGTAGACCACAATAAGGTGCTCTAATATGAATATGTTGTAAAATTAATCTAGGTGGCTCCAAAAAAATAAAGGAAACATAAATTTTCTATTTGCAGGGGTCAAACCCGTGACCCCCACTTCTCTAATGTTTCTCTCCACCAATGTGCCCCCTACTGTTCGCTTGCTATATTTTTGGCATTGACTTCTATTTAAACAATTTAAAATCTAAATATGAGGTCGGTGGTTCGAACTACTAAAGAAGATGAGACATCTAAGGAATTCAAGGGGTGTGACCAAAACATAAAGCTAAAATGGTCAAATTTGTTTCTTCTTATGATGACTTGTTTCAAGAATCAAAGGGTTTTCCTCCTAAGAGAGAGATACAATATTGAATCCAATTACAGTAGGATATGCCCCTTCCTAATATCAACATGTACCTATTATCAGTTATGCAGAATAAAGAAATCAAGAAGGTTTAAGAGTTGGTTGATAAAGGAATTATTCATCCTACTTACATCTCCTTGTGGTTCTCTAATTAAGTTGGTTCCAAAGAAGGATGGGACTTGGAGATTGTGCATCAACTATAGAGCTCTGAACAAGATAATGGTAAAGAACAAGTATCCTCTTCCTTGAATTGATGATTTACTTGATTAGTTAAAACATGTACATTCTATTTCACTAAGTTAGACTTGCAAAGTCGTTATCATCAAATAAGAATTGTAGAAGATGACATTCAAAAAACTACTTTTAAGACAAATCAAGGATTGTTTGAGTTGTTGATCACGCCTTTTGGTATTTTTAATGCACTAGCTACATTTCTGAGGGTCATGAATGATGTATTTCATCCTTTTATTGATGATTTTGTCATAGTCTAACTGGATGATATCCTTGTATTTAGCCAAACTTGTGAAGGTCATGTAAATCATGTAAAGAAAGTATTTAATGTATTGAAAAAGGGTAAACTCTATGTAAAGATGTCTAAATGTGAATTTGCTAAGACATACTTAGTGTACTTAGGCTATGTTGTAGGAGGTTGTCAATAGAAAGTATACCTTGTGAAGGTTGAAGCTATTACAAAATGGCCTAAGCCAAGTATAGTTACGGAAGTCATAAGTTTCTTAGGTGCAGTCTAGTAATGGAGGAAGTTCATTACAAAATTTTCTTAAATTGCATCACCATTGTATACATTAACTAACACGAAGGAGGATTTTCAATTGGGAGGACCATAATAGAAGGCTTTTCACACTTTGAAATAAAATTTGAGCACCACACCAATTATGGCTTTACGAGATTTATAATAACCATTAGAGATCGAGACTGGTGTGAGTAGGTTTACCATGGGAGAAGTACTCATGCAAGGAGGTAAACCAATCTATTACCACTCTAAAATCTTTTCAAGAGTTCAACAAGTAACTAATCCCACTTATGATAAGAAAATTTATGGATTCGTTCATAGGGTTAAAAAATGAAAACACTATATAATGGGAAAATAAACTATAATCCACATTGATCACCAACCACTACAGTATTTATACTCACAATCAAATTTGCAGAAAAGTAGGCACTTTAGGTGGATGAGTTTTTGCAATGATTTCATTTAGTAATTAAGTATAAGAAAGGTACCCATAACAAAGTATCATATATGAGCTATCTAGGCCTCCTCTTATGAATGCTTTGATAATCCTTCACAATAGTTCTATGGTTCATGAAAGTTTCTAGGAACAATATGCTATTAATGAAAACTTTAAAGATACCTTTACAAGTTTATTCCAGAAAAAACATGTAGAAGAGAAATATTACTATGTGTAGGATAAACTATTGTATCACTTCAAAAAGTTATGCATTCCAAAAGGTGAACAAAAATATGTAATTATAAATGCACCCACATCATTGATTGTTGGACACTTTGAGGTAAGTAAAACATTGGCTCAACTACATAAATATTAATATTGGCCTCATGATGAATATGTAGGAAATTATAACTAAATATATTAAAGGATGTGTGATGTGTCAAACTAGTAAACCTAATAATAGGAAATTGGGGTTGTACACACCTTTTCCTATACCATACCATCCATGGGAAAGTGTATCCATGGACTTTCTCAGGGGTTTGCCTATGTCAAGGAAGGGACATGATTATCTATATGTAGTGGTTGATCGGTTTTGTAAAATGTGTATCCTAATGCCATGTAAGAAGCAAGTCACTTCTAAACTGATAGCTCATATGTACATTCAATTTGTATGGGTCCATTTTGGGTTACCTACTTCTATTGTATCATATCAAGATTATTGATTCTTATGGGAATTTTGGCTAGTTTTGTTTAGACTTATGGATACTAAACCGAAGTAGAATACATCCTTCCATCTGTAGACCGATGGAATGACATAGGTAGTGAATAGGACAATTGTGCATCTGCTCAGAGGTTAGGGTTTTTAATGTCTTAAGGGGATGTATATCTTGCCAATTGTGTATGTAGATGTCAAAATGAGAGGAAGAAGCCTCCTTTTATAGTGATTTTGGAGTTCAAGCTCGCAAAGGTCGACTACACAAGACAGGAAAATGAAAATACTTTGCATCAGGCCCCAAATTCTACCAAAATTAACTCTTTTGGGTATAGGTCAAACTAGGTTCAACCTATACCTAGATGTCTTAATTTTGAGGTAAACTTTGTGGGATCCAAGAAGTATTTAGAGTTTCTGGGAAAAAATAGAAAGAAGAGCACATAAATCAACCATAAATACATCCATAATCAAGGAGATCACTAAAATGGGGCCCAAATTGTCCAAGAGCTTCCAAATTAATGGGTGCTAACTTTTTAGGACTATACACTTATGTTTAGATTAATTTTGTAAATAATTTGAACATTTAAAAAAAAAAAAATTACTACTAAGTATAGTACCTTAATAATCATAATGTGTATAATAATCCCAATAAATTTTGTAGATACCTTTGATGAAAAGAAAGTATCCAAAATTTGTAGCTTGCTAACATTGGTTTTAATAGTAATTTTGGGTGTTTCATGCAGCCAAAACTTTTTCAATATTTTAAGATAATTATTTGAAACTGTAAAATATAATAATTTTGTTAGTAAAATAATCTCTATTTGGGCACATGTAAATAACAATCTAGAAAAATAGGTTAGCAAGGGCAAAGTTTAATTTTTTTAAAACTATTTTTATAAATCATGAAGTTTAGGTGGTGGTTGGATAGTTAGGATTAATTTTTGCAGTTCTCTAGTGGCAAAATTTACACACAGGTAAAAAACAAGTTGTATTTAAAATAGGGAGATGGTGAAGTAGAATTTCCTATTGTATCTTATATAATTTGATAAGTCAAATTTGCATATTATTTAACTATAGATTATTAAGGGGAAGTGAGAAATGAGAATTGTCGAATTGTAAACTAGATCTATCTTTTCGTACCCATAAATTATCAACCCTCAATATGACTGTATGAGGAAATCCGATTCCATAAACAAATAAAAAAATAAATTTAAATATTAAATCTAAATTCATTCATGAAAAAAAGAAAAACAAAAAAAATCATTTTTTACTTTAACAAACAAAACTATAAATTTAAAAATCACACTCTAATTTCACAGAAAATATTACATGGACAATCACAATGGTTTTGTTAATGTTTTCTTGCCTATTTAGGCGTAATAATTTTTAATTTTCCAACTCTAAGAACTTCTTTCCACTATCTGTCAAATACTTGTATGCTTCTCTTGCACCTATATTGACAATAATGATGCTTCTAGATTGTTATATGGTCTCTATAGTTAATAAGGAGAATTAGTTTATGTTGATTTGGGTCTGGCCAAATTGTACAGGTAAGTAGTGACATATGAATCCCTTGGCATTAAGATTTAGTATCCAATAGAAACATATAGAAGAAATGGTGTGCTACTATTGGGTTGGTGAAGGACCTCAAGACAAAATAATAATAAGTTGTGTATTAGAGATATTATTGAACAATAAATAAACACTAGGTAGCATTTTCTAGATAGATAGTGAATAATAAATTAGTATATCTCCTAGATAAAGTTGATACATGAAAAAATTACATATAAAGAAAAAGGCAGCCTTTGTGTAGCATAGTGGTGAGGGATTGAGTTTAAGAAAGCACATAAAATGTCATTTTCAATTGTGCCCTAATCTCATAAATCTCGCAGGTGGTGTAATGGTGTAAGGCAACACAAGTCTTGTATTGTGGGAAGTGTATGACTGCTGGTTGGGCGGGAGGCATAATTTTGAAAAACTCTCTAGAAACCATCACAAATTATGCCTCAAAAGCTCACTTAGATGAACAATGAACAATCATGTGGCCTAAGAGCTCAAGCTTGGATGTTCTCTTTAAGGTGATGAGATGATGCAGTCAAAGAAATAAGCAGTTTTTCCAAGTCACGTGCTAAAAAATATGATAGAGCTAATACAAGAATTTGTGATGACTATTTTACCTCAATCCACTGCAGGAGCATTTTGAAAAGCTTAATTTAGAATAACCACTAAAACAACACAATGATTAATTGTCTTATCTGTATAGTAAAAAACCTTAGTAAGTAAATTATGAGATCATTACGGAGCAAGATGACATCCTAATGGGGCGACAATCAAAACTCATGAAAGTGTGATGCCAAAAATATAAAATCCAAGGCAAATTGAAGTGAATTTCCTACTTTAAGAGGGTCTTGACAATTTGTTTGACATTAAGTTTCATCAGATTTGTATATGACTGTTCACATGCCACAAACATCACAGGGGATCCTGAAATATAGACAATATAAAGAGCATCATTCATAAAACTCACCAACACTAGGACCTCGAGCAACCAAAATGATATCTACAAGAAACAATAGACCTCGACCAACCAAAATGATCTCTACAAGAAATAATAAGAATATCATAGAGATGGAGTGGTATTTCTGGATGGGAAATATGTGAAGTGACTGTGGGCGAAATTGACAAGAAAGCATGGAGACCTATATATCGTGGTTCTTCAAAGTTAGCAAGATGTAAGATCCAATTTGAAAGCACTCACAACACTATAATGTTCGAGATAAAATAGATTACAATATAATGTATGGACTGAACAAATTTGTGAGCCAATTTTGGGGATCTTGGTGCTACATCTCTTCCATGAAGATGATGGAAAACATCCTAAAGTGGGTAGAGATAGAAATTTATCTTGGTTTCGATACTTCGATAGAATGTCTCTCTAATAAACCTACAAATTTCATCATAGTAATCTTAGCTTCCATAACCCAATCATTGTGCAGAAAATTCTTAAACAATCTAAAAAAAAAACATAAAATTATACAGATGGTTTAATCTCATCGTGGCTCTATGAGCCATCATGATTTTTTTAATTTTTCAAACTGGTGTTAAGATAAAGATTATCTTTTCAGAATAATTTTTCTTCCTATTCAAATGTTAAAAAAATCAAATTTTTGAATTCACACATGCTGCCTTAATGATCTACCACCTAGCAACATCAACCAGAATGGTTTCCACATCATATTGTTGGGTGTGTGGGAGGGGGTGATATCTTTACACATCACATCATTTTATAAGATTTGAAACCTATCAAAATTTGGGAGTTTATTTTTAAGTAGGATGCTACACAATTATCTATGTTATTAGATTTTACTTATGATAAAGGCCAACACAATTCCACCCATTCCATAAGATTATTAAACCCAGAGAGCCCACATTACAAACCCCAATTTATTGACAAGATTATATATTAAACCTCTTTGTTAATGACTTATTTTTATTTTGATTGACAATGTAAGTAATAAAATATGAGTTAATCATATGACTGAAGCACGTACAATCCTCATCCACCAAAATTGCACGGTTATGTGCACCTAGAACACAAACAAAGCTTACAATGTTAAGATGTGTTCCTTATGTATTTATATATCTCTCCCTCAACCCCAATGACTTGATGATATCCGTTGTCAAATACCACTAAAAATGGCTTGGGCCTTGACAATATACAAATAACAAGGACTTGTACTTGAGAGAGCAACAATTGACAACATTGATCACCAAGGCTAGACAATCACAACTATTTCAAGAGTTTGTAAAATTGCAAGCCTCTGTCACATTTGAAAGATATGCATGAATGCAACAAAGCCCATACGTTGCTCGCCGAAAGAAAGATGAGGCAAATTTGACAACATTATGAGATTTAAATCCTTCAACCAATACAAATTAGTTGCAAGCACTCTAGGTCTATTCCTTGATTTAATTTGATCTAAATTCCATTCTCAATTGAAAGATTAAAATTTCAAACTCTTGAAAACAATACATGTATTTAGTTAACTTTTACTCTCTTCATGTACTTCCGTTAAGAATAAATGTATTTTACAGATTGTACCAATGTATTTTTTAGTACTAAAAAATTCTTTTTCCCTTCATATCTTCTCCCATTATATGAAGTGCTTCAAATTATTACTCTACTTTGTAACTATTTTATTCCTCATAGTTAATGCACATACAATTTCTAATATGTCACCTCACCTGACAATGTTCCCTTCTATTCTATCCATGCAATTCTCTTATTGTTGATTACATTTAAAAATACTTCCTACCACAAATAATATCTACTTGTATAATATCTATGTGTATTTAACATTTAAAAGGTTTAAACTATCTTTGATCATTTTAGAAGCAATTCACTCAAACTAGACCTTCTCACTACAATTCTTTACACTTCTTTAAGGACTAATGAACATATGTAAAAAGATATAGACTAACAAATTTTCCTACCACCCATCTCATATTTCTACGGTGTACCATTGCACAGCAAAGTATGATTGCTAGTTTACTTTCCTAGATAGCCACTACCCTCGACGGGCCCTCCCCCTTAGTTGGCAGCCAATTTATGAACTTAATCAAGTTTTGGCAGGAGACAGTTGTAGAGACGAGAAAGAAAGTTGGTATCATGTGAAAATGGAAGACTCCGCGAAACCTCCATATTTGGTTTCATTTAAATGATTTTGAAATCCAGACTGAAGGACATGTCAGGATAAGATTTCTGTGGTCTTCTTCTCACTGTTTGAATAAGCAATTAATGAAAATACTGTAGCCTTGTTTGATACGCAGGGAAAAAGGACTAAGATGCCTGGCTACTTTGTCTAATATTTATGCTCCATGCACGAGTATATCCTCTTTCGCAAAAGTAGTCCAAATAATCCTCATGAATTCCTTATCACCGTCGCACGGCAAAAATCATTACGCTAGACTTATTGGATAGAGAATAGGATGACTTTATGTCCATTTTAGCTATAAAATCGAAGTCCAATCAAATTGTGACGATTCCTCCTCACTCCAACACGCCAGAATAGTATGGAGTTCTAGTATTGTGGACTTTTCCAGACGTCATCCATTATAGTTTTACTTCAGTTCAAAAACACAATTATAAATTTTTCTCGAAAATTAAACCCACGTTAGGTATACTCCTTTATGTCCCATTCTCTCTAGTATCTACGAAACTTCTCCCTCCAAACACAATAATCTTTAGGTTGACTACAGAAAACTGATGTGGAAAACGCTGATCTTTTTCCCTTATCGGTAGAATTTCCAATCACGACTCTGAGTAAACGACATCCTTACAAGCGCTGTCCGCCATTCACGGGCTTTGAAGCTTCTCCATTCCTACCAAGGCAGTTTCCCCTGTAACCCACATTCGCTCATTTTAACCCTAGTCTGAGATGCTTCTGCAGTTCTTCCACACGTTTTCTGCTTCTATATGACCATCATTGTGGTTGTTACTTGCACGCCACTCCTTTGAGATGCTTGTGCGTTTCGTCCACGCATTTTCATCGCTTCTTATCTTTATCTGTACTCCCTTTGGCAACGGCTATCCAGTTGGATGCATCGTATTAACATCCATGCTAGCCACCGTACTATTGCAGGGTACTTTGCAGAACCGTAGTAGGAAATAGTACCATTGTTGGTAAAAATAAGAAAAACATAAAAGAGTACAGTTTTAAATTAACAGTAAACTATTTAAAAACTCCTTTTACATTTAGGCTCTGTTGTTTGTCGGAAGATGACAGGAATATGAGGATGATAACCCGATTTTGACTCATATCCACTGTTAAAATCGGGTTATCATCTCAAAACTTGAATATGGGTTGAAAATGAGAATATGTATCTTCCAGCCAAAGAGGTGGAATTTGTTTTAATAACCCGATTTTAGCTGATTATACACCCAATTTGATACTCGGTCGGGTCCGCAATCTTCCCATTATTTGTTTTTGTGCATACGATATTTCTTCCTGTTTATTATTTCGTGGATACGTTTTTAGTTTCGTGGATACGATAGTGGGTAGGGTTTGTGGAGCTTTCGCGGGTCTGTGGATGTAGAGCTTTCATGGGTCTGTGAACTAGGGTTTGTGGAGCTTTCGCGGGTCTATGGATGCAGCGTATGCTTGACTTGTGAAGGGTTTGCAGGTTTGTCTGAAACTCAATGCAATGTAAATGTGATTGTTTTTATATTCATGAACAACATTTTTCAGTATCATATTCAGTATCGACTAGGGCATTTTTCAGCGTTTTTCAGTTTCATATTCAGTAGCGTTTTTCAGTATCATATTCAGCTTCTCTGCATTTTGATATGTACTGGCAATAGAGGCATTATATTCTTTGCAGTATTTACCCTTTTGGTGCCTTGCTAGGGCACAATTTTATATATTCACGGTTTTATATATTCACTGTTTTATACATCGGTTGAACCCGATACATATTCACTGTTTTATACAACAAACAACATAGGTTGAATATATATTCACAGTTTTATAAATCGGTTGGGTCGCTGATGATCAGAGACCCAACAATGGGTCTCTCACTGAATTTGCTATTGGAGTTAAGAAACAAAACCAAACAAAAAAGGTAGATTTTTAACCTTGTAAAAGCTCAGCCACATATCACCAAGACAGCCTTAAAGTCCCAGACCACTGTATTTTGCACTTATCAACCATTTGGAAGCTTCAATAGTATGTGACAAAAAATTGATAAGAACTTTGAGGGAAGTTGATGAAGGGTGCTCCCCTTAATACCACAAACACATAACAGAAACAGAGAAACAACAACAATATGCAAGAACAGAAAATTGGCTTCTTATTATCTCCACAAATGTGGAATTACAAACTTTCAGAATTACAATATGCAAAGCCACATGGGCATTCCCTTACAATATTCTGTAGGACAAAGCCTCGAATTATTGCCCAGATCTACTACCCAGAACTATTCTGAATTGCCTAAGACAATAATACAGCCTTCCTTATATAGGCAATTTTCCACCGCCTGGAAAGGTTCCAGAATTTTAGCCAATAAGCCCGACCAAACTTAGAATTATTTTATTTTACACTTTATTACATCATAGTCGGCTCAAGATAACCTTTGAAACCTGAACATAAATTTTGAAGAAAATTATTTTCCGCCATTTCAGGTGGCCCAACTTCCGAAGACCATAAGTCATCACCAGTTGACCCGATCAGCTATTATAACCCCATTTCAAAAACGCCACGAAGCGCTCTACAGGCTTAACTAGCGCAAGCGCTTGTCACCCAAATTTTTGACCTCATCCGGGGCCTCTAAAGCCTTCAAAACTGAGTTCAAAGTTTCTGTACCCTGCTGCCAATACCGAAAATCTTCAATATCTTCCAATATACACTTGATCTGGCAATGAAACTTTACTGGTAGACTTATATGACCAAAATGAACCTCCAAGAAAGAAATCAGATCATTCTGAGCACGTACGAAAATTACCAAAAATAGTAACTTTCCATAAATAGCAGCTCTGCACAAAATAGCCCTTATTGAATATAAAAATAGAAATATTTTTGGGTGATGCAAGATTGCTCTTACACCCAGGATGCTCCTGCATCAGAAGTGCAAGAGAACTCTAACACGACATAGCTTAGACAATAAGTCAATGTTTGTACCGTTTATACAAGCAAAATTAAGAGTTAATTATTTATGCATTTTTTTGGGGCTTCTGTCATCTGAGGATTTTTTCTCTGCATTTTTATCTTTTAGTCTAATATTACAAACATTAAATTACAATGACGCCATAAGCAGAAACACTTTTTGAAGGCCACTTAGACCTTAACGCTAATTCAAATAATAGACGTGTCAATGTGGCATTAATAATTATCCATGGAAGATTACAAGAAAAAATGAAGCTAAAAGCTTAACCAATAAAAGATGTGCAGTTATGGGTACCTTCCATAAAGTAAAAATGAAACATGCTTCTTAAAATTAAATGATTTAAATGCAAGCCAGTGGTTGTAAAAGGATAATAATTGATCTGTTAAGGACTGATGCAAAATCCTATGGCAAAACAAGAAAAACACAGCTCGTTCTATAAAGAGATAATCATTTTTAATTGAGGGTCTAAA
This sequence comes from Chamaecyparis obtusa, assembly GCA_027943335.1. Classification (NCBI taxonomy): domain Eukaryota; kingdom Viridiplantae; phylum Streptophyta; class Pinopsida; order Cupressales; family Cupressaceae; genus Chamaecyparis; species Chamaecyparis obtusa. The sequence goes on from BSBK01005674.1 coordinate 492,135, forward strand.
ATTTACATATTATAACTTATTCAGAGACAAACATAGCAAGATGATGTCAAAGGCTTACACTTTTCCACCTGAAGAATAAGAAAAATGCTAACAACACCAACAATGATGTAATTTTTTAATCTAAAGAGAATCCATATTATTCTGCACTCACACAACCATTAAGTATTCTATAGTAGACATATAACTGCTAACCTTGGAAAATACCCCCATTATAAAAATTTAAAAGACTTGCCTTCAGCTGAAAACAACCCACTTGTAATGGGCTGTCCACATATAATCTTCACCTAATCAACTTTTGAGAGAAGATGGCAACCTTTGTATTTCTATTCCACTCTGTAGGTAAACTAAAATTTACCTTCTCACATCTCTTCCTCTTCCCTTGACTATTGGCATATAATGCAGTGTCCTTGATTCTCAAGACACCAACAATCTAAGTCTCTTCGATATTGTCTTCAATAAAATATATCTTGAACCTCTAAACCAATAATTCCACAGATGCATCCTTCAAGATTTGCAACACACTGTATATGGAAAAAGTTCACATCAAGATTTTTTAGATGTTTAAATTATGATTCTTTTAATATAAATTTTGAGTCCATTCCTTCCCTCCATCATATCAAACCAAGACACCACAAATACAACTGCTATGCTTTCACAGATGAAAAATGACAGAGGTTTTTATATGACTATCCAGCCAAACATCAGCTGTCTTCAACAACTTTGAATCTTTGTCTTAAAAAGTATTACTATTGTTAGACAGTCTTTTTCAACCGTATTGAAATAACTCATCATTTTTACATGTTGGTTGTGTTGTCTATCAAGAGTTTTTATGTTTTGATTGTCTGTATTTATAAGTTACTTTGTCTATGATTTAGTACTTAAAAAATTAACTCTAAATATCATTCACTATCTACCAGATTTTCATTTAATGGTAATTAGTTCTCATAGCAAGATGTAAGTGCACTTAAGAAATATGGGGTGATGCAAGGAATGCATTGTAAATGTAGTTATGGAATGATTGAAAATTGAGCGTAATTATGAAATGCAAATGGATAAGCATGGAATATGATGGTATGTACTGATAGACATATGATATAATGTATTGTAATGTATGTCAATGCAATGGACGACTACAATTTACTGAAATGCAAACATGAAAGGTGGTTACATGATGTGGTGGACTTAGTCGACCATCATGTCACCAGTCCTACATGTAATCAATATGACAAGGTTCCATTCATAAGTGAACATATAGATCACTCATAGTTTGCATCAACTTGTAGTAGCAATCCCCACTATCTCCACTTTTTCCTCTCCAGTTTTAGTTAGTTGAGGACCTCATTTCATTAATTTTGATCCCTCTTGCATCTTTAAATGACCCTTAATTCTGGATGAAATGATTATGCCTCATTTGAAATAAAATAAAAATATCATAATGTATTGTCTCCTCACTTTCCTTCTATTATTTTCATAGTGGCATAGAATTGTATTAACTGATCCTTCTTATACATGTTTTATGCTTTGATATTGAATTATATATCTGAGAATGTCATTTCAAGATTCTATATAATGTCACATCCTTTCATGCTTTTATTGTTATTATACACCATCTATTTGATAACAAAAAAACTCACCCCTGAACTATAACATCGTTCAATGCCTTTAATCTATATTTGATCATACATTTATTGTATTGACTTCAATATACCTTGCGATGTGTGAGCTACACTTTTCAATTGTGTATGTATTTCTCATTGTTGTTCTTGTATTAGATTTCATACCACCATACTTCTTGCTGTCCAAACAAACTATTCCAAGAGCGATTTCATTGTATCATTACATTCCTTTGCTGTCATCAGTCTTATTAGCTTTGTCTCTGTCTCTGAGTTTGAACACCCACTTGACTGTGTAGTTTTTTGAGTCAAACTCATTGACCCATGATTCATGAGTAGTGGTGATGCTCATAGAGGTGAAGCATCGGGACTTCCCAGTAGGTCCCGGTGCTTCACCTATGTGAGCATCACCTAGATTCATTCATTCTCATGAGAGATGGGTTTGTGTTGAACCAGTACTCATGAATCATGGGTCAATGAGTTTGACTCAAAAAACTACACAGTTGAATCCTAATAGCAATATCACATACTCATCCACAGTCGTATCCACGAAACAATATATATCGTATCCACGAAACAATATAATGGGAAGATTGCGGACCCAACCAAGAATCAAATTGGGTATATAATCGGCCAAAATCAGGTTATCAAAACATATTCCACCTCTTTGGCTAGAAGATACATATTCTCATTTTAGGCCCATATTCAGGTTTTGAGATGATAATATTCAGCAATCATATTCATGAACAGTAGTACCATATCTAGTATCATACAGTAGTATCATATTCAGTATCATATTCAATATCATACAATAGTATCATATTCATTATCATATTCAGTATCATAAGCATGTTCATATTCAGTATCATATTCATGAACATCAGTATCATATTCAGTATCATACAACAGTATCATATTCAATATCATATTCAGTATCATAAGCATGTTCATATTCAGTATCATATTCATGAACAACAGTATCATATTCAGTATCATATTCATGAACAGCAGTATCATATTCATGAACAACAGTATCATATTCATTATCATATTAGTTGGTTGTTAGGTTCGATAATGTCATTTTGATTCAAGTTTTGGTATATCTCTTGATCTTGCTATGATATCTTAAGAAAAAAATGAGGCTTTTCTATGTATGTGGGTATGTTTCTATGTATCTATGTATCTATTTATCTATCTAATTGTTTATATGTATGAACTATCTAACCCTATATATCTATGTATGTAGGTATGTATCTATGTATCTATGTAACTATTTATCTATCTAATTGTATATATATGTACCTATGTTTTTAGGCCATTGATGGATCCTATTAAGAATATTGACGTTCTAGAACGGGTAGTTGTGGGGACCACATATTCTCAGCTTCTCATAGCTCTGATTGCTTGTGTTGCCACAGCCACAACAGTGGTGGCCCTAGAATCTAATGCAGATAGGAGTAAACGAAAAAGAAAAGGAAATAATTTCTATAGAATGGTTATTCATTCCAATGACGTGGATTGTCGTGATCAGATTCGCATGAGTAGGGGAGCCTTCTTTCGTCTAGCTACTATCCTAAGGCTGAATGGATCCTTGAAAGATACGATACACTTGACATTAGAAGAACAACTTGTGATGTTCCTCCACACCGTTGGCCACAATTTGAGGAACCGCAAGATTGCCCACAACTTTGGCCACTCAGGAGAGACAATCAGCTGATACTTCCACAAGGTGTTGAGGGCTATCTTAAGACTCCACAAGGATTGCTTTCTACCACCTAGTCCAAACACTCCTCCTGAAATTAGTGGGAACGAATGCTTTGATCCATTCTTCAAGGTAATTGTTGTGTTGCTACATTTTTCTTGTACAAATTTTTATCATTGAGGACTGGTTGACCTTACAATTGATGATTGTATCATATCGTATAGGATTGTGTTGGAGCTATCGATGGAACCCATATAACAGTCACCGTCGATGTCGACATGCAGGGTAAATATTGTGATAGAAAAGGCAACCTGTCGCAAAATGTTATGGGTGTGTGTTCCTTCGATCATAAGTTTCAGTATTGCCTTGCTGGTTGGGAAGGGTCTACCACAGATAGTCGTGTTCTAGCTTCAACTCTGTCAAGAGCAGATCCTCTTGTTGTTGCCCCCGGTAAGCCAAATCATAGTTTAATAATATGCTTTATTTATGTAGGAAAATATTTTCACGTTTCACATATTAATAATATACTTTATTTATGTAGGAAAATATTTTCTAGTGGATGCTGGATATCCCAATGCACCTGGATTTCTTGCTCCTTATTGGTGTACACACTACCACCTGAAAGAGTTTTCAAGAGAAAATCCAATAAACTCAAAAGAAGAGTTGTTCAACCATCGACACTCCTCTCTTAGAAACTCAATAGAGCGTACATTTGGTATTCTCAAGCAGCGTTTTCCAATCCTGAGGCATGCCACGTCTTATCCTATCATGACACAAGCCCATATTGTATTAGCATGTTGCATACTACACAACTACATTATGGTAGAGGATGACATTCCACCAGAAATTGACATTGAAGAGGAAGATGATTGTGATGGGGTAGATGTACCAGTGCTAGAGACATATGGGTTGTCTTAGAATGATAGAGACTAGTGGGCACAGTTCCGAAATGATATAGCAAGTAGAATGTGGGAAGAGTATAGATCCCGACAATAGTTGTTCTTGTATGGCTCAACACTACTTGATGGTTTCCTTTTTCTTGTCTTTTTATCTGCAAGTATTGGACTTGTAATGGTCAATGTGTTTTATTTGAGTCAACTGATGTATGAAGCTACTTTGATATACATGATGGTTTCCTTTTTCTTGTCTTTTTATCTACAAGTATTGGACTTGTAATGGTCAATGTGTTTTAGTTGAGTAAACTGATGTATGAAGCTACTTTGATATACATGATGGTTTCCTTTTTCTTGTCTTTTTATCTGCAAGTATTGGACTTGTAATGGTTAATGTGTTTTATTTGAGTAAACTGATGTATGAAGCTACTTTGATTAACAACAATTTGTATACACAGCATGGCTTACATAGAATCATTGATGAACATGAATGAGATTGCTAACACGAGCCAGATATCTTCTTTGTTGAAGAAGATTATGTGGTCAAAGGACATGGAATGAAAGCTTATAGACTTTCTCCTTGAGCAAGTACAACTAGGAAGAAAATGTGATGGAGGCTTCAAAAAAGAAGCCTGGACCGCAATTGAGAGGCGGTTCAATGCTGATTTGAACCTCAGTCTATCCAAGGACAATTTCAAAAACAAGTTGAAAACTTGGAAGCTTGCATATAGAGTCATGAAGGAGCTTCGGAATACAAGCGGTTTAGCTTGGAACAAGGCTACTCAGTCCATGGATGCTGAGGACAGCGTGTGGGATGAGCTTCTCAAGGTAGGGTAATCTCTCTACTATTTTGATGAAAATAATATTGCCTTCTTTTTAAGTTAATAATGAAAGACAAAGAACCTAATCCATTTATTTATGCCAACATGCAGCGAAGAGAGTTAAAAAATGCAAGAATGTATAAGAGGTAGCCCTTTCAGTACTTCACTGAATTGGGTGTAATTGTGGGTAATGACATGGCTGAAGGAAATGCAGCTACCACGACCCTTGAGTTTGAAGAAGGGAACCCTTTGGAAGAGCCATTCGATGTGAATGATGAAGAGGATGCTGCACATTTTGATAGTGGTGTTGATTGGGATGACGAGCCTTATAATTCCACTCAGTCCACTGCAACAACAAGTACTAGAGGGACTCCTAGTTCATCAAGCAGAAAGGTGGGAAAGAGGAAGAAGGCAAGTCTAGCTGCTTCGTTGGATTCCATGTCCGAAACAATGAAAAAAATAAAAGAGGGCATGAACAATATTCACCTTGTTAAAATTGATGAATCTAGTCATGAGAATGCTTTGACAGATGCTTGTAACGCTCTCAAATCCATGCCCGGATTGAGTAGAGGTGTATTCCTCAAGGTATACAAAACCTTCTTGGGTCAACGTGAAAAAGCCAAATGGTTCTTATTGATGACTGAGGAGGAGAGAAGCGACTGGATTGTAGCCACATATGGTGGTTTATAGTTATTTTAAAAGACATCATTTTGTGATTTTAAATGAGTTGGAAGCTTATAAAAGGCTAAAAAACTGACATGATATTGCTATTCATTTTATGAATATGACATGAAATCTGAATATATGTGTATGCCAACTTTAATTCAATTTTTTTTGAACATGATAGTGAATATGATAGTGCTGTCCATGATCATGATTGCTGAATATGATACTGCTGTTCATGAATATGATTGCTGAATATGATACTGAATATTCAGTATCATATTTAGTATCATAAGCAGTATCATATTCAGTATCATAAGCTGAATATGATACTGCTGTTCATTAATATGATTGCTGAATATGATACTGTTGTTCATGAATATGATTGCTGAATATGTTACTGAATATTCAGTATCATATTCAATATCAGGACATACCATCATATTCCATGCTTATCCATTTGCATTTCATAATTACATTTTCAATCATTCCATAACTACATTTACAATGCTTGTGATTACCATTTTGATCATACTTGTGATTACCATTTTGATCATATATACATGATGATCTTATTGTGATGTGGCATGATACTTTATGATGATATCTACTGTATTTTGTGTTCAAGAACATTGATTTTTTTATCATGTTGTTACTGATTTTCAGTGGTATTGTACTTTATCATGTGGATGGATATATATTTAGATTTTTTACTATTATATGCTCATATTGTCACAAAATGATTATTTTAATATTTTAATTTAAATGCAATTGTTGAATATGATACTGAATATGATATTGTTGTTCATGAATATGATTGCTGAATATGATACTGAATATGATACTGCTGTTCATGAATATGATTGCCGAATATGATATTGAATATTCAGTATCATAAGCTGAATATGATACTGTTGTTCATGAATATGATCACCGAATATGATACTGAATATTCAGTATCATAAGTAGTATCATATTCAGTATCATAAGCTGAATATGATACTGAATATGATAGTGTTATTCATGAATATGATTTCTGAATATGATACTGCTGTTCATGATTATGATTGCTGAATATGATACTGAATATTCAGTATCATAAGCAGTATCATATTCAGTATCATAAGCTGAATATGATACTGAATATGATACTGTTATTCATGAATATGATTGTTGAATATGATAGTGCTGTCCATGATCATGATTGCTGAATATGATACTGTTGTTCATGAATATGATATTGAATATGATACTGCTGTTCATGAATATGATTGCCGAATATGATACTGAATATTCAGTATCATAAGCTGAATATGATACTGAATATGATACTGCTGTTCATGATTATGATACTGAATATTCAGTATCATAAGCAATATCATATTCAGCTACTGAATACGATACTGCTTATGATACTGAATATGATTCAGTAGCTAAATATGATACTGAATATGATACTGCTTATGATACTGAATATGATACTGAATATTCAGTATCATATTCAGTATCATAAGCAGTATCATATTCAGTATCATATTTAGTATCACAAGCAGTATCATATTCAGTATCATAAGCTGAATATGATACTAAATATGATATTGCTGTTCATCTCCATTATTAGGGCCAGTTTGTTTGTCGGAAGATGACAGGAATATGAAGATGATAACCCAATTATGACCTTACAAAATATAGTTTTATCAGAAATGGAAGCATTGGATATTTATGTTGGAGCCACTAGTAAGTACCCGCCAGTATTTTTATTGTGTTAATTCCTTGGATCCATGCCAAGATTATTTTGTGTTGCTAGTGATTATGTTGGCTTTCACAGAGTGTGCTTGTCATTTTATACTTCATTTTATATAGTGCTCATTTTCCTCTCCATTATTTTGTGTTGCTAGTGATTATGTTGGCTTTCACAGAGTGTGCTTGTCATTTTATGCTTCATTTTATATAGTGTTTGTTTTTCTCTCCAGTTTTAGGAAACCTCGTTTCTCTCGTCTTTTGAATTTTGAGTGCTTTCAGACATATTAGCTTGCATTTTTTTTAAAGTGGAATACATGAAGGAGTACCACATGATGAATGCTTCATTTAATGTATTGTAAAGGTGTAGTCTCTTAACTATCCATTTCTAGTTCTTCAGACATGATTTTATAAATGTGTTTTGGTAGACAACTGTATTGTTCATGATTTTGTATGTATTAACCATCTTGTTATTATTGTTGCGTTACGAAATTAAGTTTAATAATTATACTTTGTTTAATGCTCTATTTCATCTTCAATTTCTTTTCATTTTTCATTCATTTTAAAAAACCACGTGATAGGTACAGAAATAGAAATGGATAGTTTTGAGACTACACATATGATAAAGTGAGACTACACATATGTTGACATTAAATATGTTTGAAATAGCTTCTGGATTTGATTTTGTAGATATTTTACGGTCACACTCTATGATCCTTCATCGGGATGGAAGAGATAAAAATGACTGAAAGAAAAGTCCATCATTTTGGTCTATTGCAATCATTTTGGTCTCAAACTATCTATTGCAATCCCGATGATGAATCACAGAGTGTGATCCAAAACTATCTACACAATTGAATCAAGAAGGTATTTCAAACATCGATGCAAAAAATATCCACATATGCTAATAAAAAAATGAGCTATCTGATGATTGTTTACTGTTCATGTTTGTAAACTGTCAAAATTTTTGATGGTACTCCTTGGTGTATTCCATTTAAAAATGAACAAGTTTTAGTTTTTGTATCATGTTTACTTTGTAGATGCAGGCTTGATCATCGAATGTGGGCATAAGGGCGTAGACCGTGGATCTACTTGCGTTTTCTTATTTAACGGTGTGTTTTCACACCACCAACCAGTTCATGGATATTTTTATATCTGATGCTATAGTTGTCATTATATTTTTTGTATAACTTTTTCAATTTGTACTCATAGAATATAGTCATGTTGTTATAGTGAACAAAATTAGTATGAATGAACAAATTTTTGCTTGATACAGTGCTGATGGCTATGAGGAATGCTCCTATGTGTGACTGCGGTGATGGATTGCATTGTGTGTTGAGGAAGTCACAAACAGAGGACAATCTAGGCCGTAAATTTTGGGGTTGTAAAAACTTCTATAAGGTTGTTAATTGCACAATATTTAAATATTTACAAATAATAAATATTAGTCATTATAGCGAGACTAACTTAGATTTGTATTGTAGGATGGAGGTGGATGTGGTTACTTCCAATAGTTCAATGACACCTTGTCATTGTCTACATCATCAATGCGTTCTACACACAGACCTGTTGTAGATGACGAGTGCAAGAATTGCAAAAGACTCGAGAAAACTATGGCAAAAGCGGAGGCTACATCTAAAGCCAAAATCTTGTTTTTACGATGTCTTCTTTGTGCAACAATCGTACTATTTAGTTTGATCATTGTACTACTTAGTTTGATCATTTTTTGGAGATAGATATATATGTGGACTAGATGACTTATTTATATTTTGATGTGATATGAGCAATGTTATAATTATTTTTTTTGTTATAATATTGTTTATGATAATGTATAAAATTATTAAAAAAAGTTAAGTTTACTGTTCAATATTGTTTTTGTTAATGTATAATATTGTTTATTTTTTTTGTTAATGTATTGAAAAAAATATATATTAAATTTTGTTAAAGTTAAGTTTATTGTTTTTGTTAATGTATAATATTATTTATTTTTTTTGTTATGATATTGAAAAAAATATATTAAATTTTGTTTATGATTTACTACATAAAAATATAAATTAATATAAAAAAACTATACATAAAGAATGGACCAAAATAATAAATGTATAAAATTATTTAAGTTTTCTGTTCACAGAATTGAAAAAAATATATTAAATTTTATTTATGATTTAGTACATAAAAATATAAATTAATATAAAAAAACTATACATAAAAAATGGACTAAAATAATAAAATATCAAATTAAAAATTAAATTCTAATTCCAATTCAAAATGTAGAACCAAACAGAGAAGATGAATTTCTATCTTCCAATTCCAATTTGAAATTGCAAACCAAACACATAAAGAGGAATTTCTATCTTCCAATTCCAATTTCAAAAATGGCAACCAAATGTAGAAGATGGATTGTCTCATCCATCTTCCAGGTCAACCAAATGGTCCAAAACATATTCCGAATATACAAAATCAGAATATCAAAACCTTATTATGAGATAATCAGGTTTTGGGCCAACTTCCAATTCCACAAACAAACGGGCCCTTACAAAATATATCAAAGTATAAAAGAAGAGTGATAAAAAATATATTAAGTGTCCCCTCTTTAGACTTATCCATGGTTGATTTAGTATTGCAGCTTTAAAATTAATTAATTTTAATTTTATTTTTTAAATTTTTTTATTAAATATAATTTTAGATTATGTTGGTTAATTAATCAATATGATATAATATTAGTAAATATAAATTTTAACTTTTTCATATTAAGTTATATGTTAATTTAAAAAATATAATTTATTTTTTAAATTTAAACTTTTTATTTATTTTAATAATTATATTATAATATCTATATAATATATGGTCAACTCATTAAAAAATATATATCATATGAAAAATTTAATAATATTAATATTTGTTCATATTTTTAATAAATATGATTATTTTTAAAATAATATATTAATTTTTTTTGAATAATAATCACATAAAATATGGATCAATAAATTTGACTCAAAAAACTAATATCACAATAATTTTTATATTTTATTAAGTTTTATTGATTTATTTTAATTAGTATATCATAGATATAGATATAGATATAGATATAGATATAGAAGTGATTTTAAGATATATAATATGAAAGTATTTTTAATATTATTATTTAACTTTTTAAAAATATATAATAGATTTAATAAATATAATTAATTTTTAATTATATATTTATATTTTGAAAAATAAGTTGTATGTGTATTTTGAAATTTTTGTTTAATTATTTCAATCACTATAATATTATAGCATAAATAATATATATTAAATCAAAATTTTAATAATATTATTATTTAGTTTTTAAAAATATGTATAGATAAATAATAGAAAATATATAATTAATAAGTATAAATTTTTAAAATTATACATCAAAATTTTTAACAATAAATTATATTATATCATATTATATGAAAATTTTAATAATGCACCATGATTATTTAAGTTTTTAAAATTATATATGTCAATAATGTTATTAAAATTTTTCATATAAAGTCACTTGGTTATACATTATATATTTATAATATAATTATTATCAAAATAAATAAGAATATTTTTCAAAACAAATAAATACATTATATATATATATATATATATATATATATATATATATATATATATATATATATATATATATATATATATATATATATATATATATATATATATATATATATATATATATATATATATATATATATATATATATATATAAACTTCACAAAAATCTAATCTAGATATTAATTTATTTTTCAAAACTAATAAATACATAATTTATTTTTAAAAATATTTAAATATATAATTGAAAAATAATTATATTTATAAAAATCTAATCTAAGTATTAATATTTGAAATTAAAAAAGTTTACTTAAAACTGTGCCTTGAAATAAAAAATTGTTATTTAAAACTTTACAATATTCTAATTTGACTTTCTTTCACCAGCACGCAGGAGTACGGTTGTCAGTGCATGGATGTGATGATATGCATCTAGGCTTCCAACCATATCAAATGATATGGCTGGATAGCCATTGCCCAATCCAAATCACCAAATAAAAATATAATAAAACAAACTTCACCATAATATAGGAAAAATTGCATTGCAATAGCTACATCAGTAGCTATTATGATTTGAGCGAACTTTTTACGTGATTTCCCAAAATCTTCTATTTTGGTGTTTAGGAAAAGATAGTGTCCAGTATTTAGATCAGTGTGGATTAGTGTGACAATATTTTGGATTGCAAAGGCAATGGCATGTTTATGACTTGGCTCTGTGTCATTGATGATTTACGCGTTGGTTTCCTATATCAGAAGATATGTTGCTGGCATGACAATGTTTACCATTTATTGTTCTTCACATGTTCTTGGCCGACATTGTTGGTGTAGCGTGTTATAATGGATCATGGTGTGATTGGTGGATCTGAAGCACATTTGAAGATGATTGTATGGATCATTGTTATGTCTTAGCTAACATACAATGGATCACATTGTAATTTGAGTTGTAATGAATCATTATTTTGTAATTAGGTCATTGGCATGACCTTGTGGAAATAAGTTGATGTAATGTATATAAAGATGCAATCATTTGTAAGTACGAAGAAATAAAAGAAGTGGATGTGCGAGCATGATGTATCAGAAGTATGAGTGGAATCTAATAGAGATATAGATTCACTGCACTTCATCAGAGTTGTATTGGCATATCATAGATGCTATCAATCAATTCATAATTCAGTAGATTGTTGTCCATAGTGGATTGTAGTCCATTTGGGGTTGTAGCTCTTGTTGTATTCTCAGGGTAGTTTCCCTCAGTTGTATTTGAGCAATGAGCTATAGGTTGTAAGCTTGAATGAGTGTGCATTCCCCTTTATACCTATAACAAGGTTATTGTGCTAGTACATTATCTTGTTGTGTTTGATCCCCACCATGGTTTTTATCTTAACCGGGTTTCCACAAAAAAATATGGTGTTATGTATTCTTATGCTTTGTGGTTTAGTGCTTCAATGTTTACTATTCAATTCTAGGCTTTATGGTTGAGTGTTGGGTGAAGTTTTGAATTCAATAGATACAACTGATTCACCCCCCCTCTCAGTTTTGTGCTGCCTTGTTTCTAACAGAGTTAACACGATTAAATATTTGGAAGGTATGTGTAGTATCTAATAGGATAGAAGTAGAGACATCGGGTGAGGAGATATAAACTTATGGTTGTGATATTTGAGATGAAATGTGTTGTATATTAATGTGATTTGAGATGAAATATTGATATAAAAATGTGTGGTAAGATTAAGATTAGTGGTTTGGGACGTGAGAATAGATGCTTAGAAAGTGAATCATTGACTAAATGTGGAGGCATCATGTGTAGGAGTTTGGGGGTTAGAAGTTGTGGTTGTGGAATGGCCTTGTTGGATAGTATTAGACACATCAAATTCATGGGGTAATTTAGCACTTAAACTACCTAGCACACAGAAGTTTTTTTCATTAAAGGTAATGGTGCATGTAATCCAATATTTGGGGGTCTTGGGAAAATTCCAATAGGGAAGACTCGTCAAAATTAGACTTTGAAGGGATATGGAGGGAAAATTGGAAGGTTTTTTCTAGGGACACTTGGTGGACAACTTCTTCAAAGAAGATTTGATTGGATGCGGATGTCGAGAGATTTTATGAAGCCATTATTTTATTATTTTGTGACCAGTGATAGACATAAACCTTAGGAAAATGTCGGTGGATGCTTATAGATGTTTAGGGAAGGTTGGAGTGGTTTAGGGATGACTATTTACGGTTTAGGGTGGGTTATGATGGTTTTAGTAAATGATTTATAGTGGACTAGGGGGTTTAGGTAAGGTTAGGGTAGACTAGGGATGGGTTAGGGAGAACTAAGGATAGATTAATGAAGTTTAGAATAGATTAAGGATGGTTTAGAGATGACTATAAATGGTTTAGGGAATGTTTAGTGAGGACCAAATGGACAAGGGCAAACTAAGGACGAAGTAGAGTAGATTAGGGATGGTTTAGGGAATATTAGGATGGGGAAAGCTCAAGATATATACTTCTCACTGTTGTAGCTATTAATTTTTTAACACTACTAAGATAATACAATTTTTATTAAACATTTGACATAATAGAAATAAAAATGTTGAACTAAAAAGGTATAACTTTTTACAAATGTTAATCAAAGAGAAGCAATGCCAAATGAGAATTAAAGCTCAAAATATGTTGTAATTGAATAAGTACTTTTGGACACGAATGCATTTAACTTTAAATTGATGAGATGTTAGAATTTATAAATATAGCATTTCTTGAGTAACACTCGAAGCAAATAGATATAAAACAGATTGAAAAATCTAATTATTCATTATCTTTTATTAAATATTGCTTTCTTTATTGTTAATTTTTATATATTTAAACTAATAAAATATAACTTATTATTATTATGTCTTGGAAAAAAATTATTGACCCATAACCTTTTAGTTAAAAAATAATGCCTTTTTATCAAAATAGATTCTATCAATAGAATGATTATTGTTATCTCTTGATTCAAATATGGCAACAAATTATTGACCCATAACCTTTTAATTAAAAAATAATGCCTTTTTATCAAAATAGATTCTATCAATAGAATGATAGATAAATTAATATTAATATTTATATACATATTTGAAAAAAAAGGACATTATAAATGTATTGCGTAAGAAGTTATTATTATCAATATTATTTAAAAAGTTAAATGATTTATTATTGTCTAAATATATAAAAAATATAATGCTATAGTTTCTATATGTGATTGTGTGAGAATTTTTAAACATCAACGTTTTAGATCACACTTTGTGATTCCTCATCATCTTTCTACTCCCACTAGTCTCTTGCATCGTGATGATTGATCTGAAATGTTGATGTTAAAAAATTCTCATACATACATGAACATTTGCTCACATACATACTTATATATCTTGTTTTGATTCTTTTTTATTGTTATTTTCTAATGTATTTGTTTTTATTTTATTTTATTGGTTCCTTTCCTTTTGACTATATTTGGTGCTATTTACTTCTAATTGCTTAGGTGTTTTTGTTTATAGTCGTGTTTGGCTATGGTTTTTTGGATTTTATTATTTTTTCCCTTTCTTTCTTTCTCCTCTTCTCCTACCCCTAATACCCTCCTCTTACTTCCTCTTACTTTTATTTAAGTTCTTAAGTCTATAACTATCCTATCTCTTCGTTTTCTAATTACTGCTTCATCTTTATGATGAATCATATAGTGAGAAAAATCACACACATTTTAACCAAGAAATATAAGAATCTAACATTAAAGACTCTGGAAATTACATGACACTAATTCTCATACCATTGAAATCAGAAATTATAGCATTATTCCTATAAATTGTAGAAATCTCTTTGTATACAAATATATAAATACAATTATTTAGCTTGCCTAGGGGAGAGAGTATTTTAGTCGTGCGTTCAAAGCAAGTGACCAAATCGGCAAAGGTGCACTCCACTAGTGGGATGGTCCCACACTCAGCTGAGCGTCTTTCTAAGAGCTCTCCGGCTTACAACTTTGACGCTTCTCTGTTTCCCACTCAATCCGTGTGCGCTCATGTTACACAATATTTAGTAATACCTTACCTCACCAATTTTTCATACACTTCCAGTGCGAGTCCTGCTATCCCCGTTTCTTTCAATTTTTGGGGGGTTTTTGTGCTGCTCAATTCGATTCATGGCATCCACTTCTGCAAATATCGCTGGGGCTCGGGAGCTTGCAACTTGTCCCTCTACTTCTGCTACTAGTCAATCAACGAAGCGTATGTTTGCTTCTGAAGATGATGCACCATCTTCATCTACTTCTGGTAGACCCACAAAGCGCGTGAAAAAGGTACCTTACCATGTATTTATTAATCATCGTGGCCCTGATGTGAAAACAGGGCTCGCTACTGATCTCTATAATACCCTCAATGAGAAGGGATTGAGGGTTTTTCTTGATTCCCAAGAACTTGAATGGGGGGACTCCTTTCCTGAAGAAATTGAATACGCAATGCGCACTGCTTCGCTTCATCTTGCTATATTTTCCAGGAATTATGCACATTCCCCGTGGTGTTTAAAAGAACTGTCGTTTATGTTGAACACTGGCACCGAGATTATTCCTGTTTTCTACCATATCCAGCCTGAAGATGTCAGACATGCAAAAGGAGACTATGCTGATGCGTTCTCCCAATACGAACAGAAGGCCAGAGTCAGCTCAGAAACGCTTCAAGAGTGGAAGGATGCGCTCAAAGAAGTATCAAGTATAGTCGGCCCCATTATTAAAACCAAGGAGTACGTATCAAATGTTCTATATACCCATCCTTTCTTATCATTCTTTCTCCTCCAAGTTAGAATAAGTGGAACTAAATCCTTCACGTATTTCTCATGTGTCAATAGAGTTTGAGTAACAATCAATAAAGAACTGTTGAGCTGTTTATCAGTTCCAGTTCGCTGTCAAGCTCTACTAGTTTACTCTCAAATTTTGTTTCCAGATTTGTATGAAGGTCGTTCGATCAGTTATTGAGTCAGATTGTGTTATAAATATGTATGACTGTTTATACTCGTAAGAAAAAATCAACTGATTGTTCTGCTATACTATATCTACTGTTCATTTTTTTTCTTTTTTGGTATCAGAGCCAGTGATAAGCAGAGTCTGTAAAATTTGGTGTAGTCAAGGGGAATCGAGGCTATGGCCTCGACAGCCCTGATATCCTCCCTCCCAAGAAGGGCAAGCTCAAGATTTGGAGAGTTTTAGAAAGACCATTTTATTATGAAGGGTTATGATCAACAATCGTACTGGCAGTACCGTATCTATCATTTGCATCTTTGAGCCAGAGTAGAAGTCGACGGGCAGTCCTGGATGGCAGGGCCGAAGTTCCATGGGCTTCAGGGAAAGGAGAGGGCCAAAAACTTGGTTCTTCTTAGTTTTTTTAGTCTCAGAAAAGCGGGTCTCATCATAAGCCCGAGCTGCATCCTCAGTCCTATTGAAAGTGCCCAGCCAAAATCTGATTTTTTGTGTGGTGGTGTTGATATCTGCAACCCATCTTCCTGACGGGCCTCTGTTGAACTCCTACATTTCTTTTTGCTTTTATTTCAGGCTTGTGCCCATTGGTTAAATCCATGTCCGGTTTTGGACAAATGGCATTGACAGCATCGGATTTCTCTGTTTTGTGTTTTTTATTTCTGATGTAGAGTCCCGTATTAGGATAGTCTGCCGTCCTATGGTTGTTTAATTATCTGCATAGTAGAAAAGTCTTCTGAAAGCCACTTCTCATCTGAAATGCACAAGTCTAGTGAGCATGAGGCAAAGAAAAAAGAGAGCCCCGTCCAATGACTGTTGTGATGAGAACTACGATGTAAAGAATATGAACAAAGGACATCAACAAATCCAATTTGCCCTCATATGGCTACTGGTGTGTGGAATCTTTTATCTTTCAAGATAGCAGGGTAACAAGCTTCTGCAGAGCAGGTTTCGTGGGGACTGTCTCTATACGTGTGATTTGCCTGGCTCTATTTAGTCAGAGATGTGGAACTACAGGCTGTTTAAAGGGATTATTTTAAGCCATTTTAGAAATTCATTTGTGTGGAGGAATACGAAGGACATGAAAGTCAAGAAAAGTGTGATGAGCTGTGTTTTTATAACACAGATGGCATGCGAGACATGCTGACCACTTTTTGTTTGAGGAAGTCATTCGAGTACCATGACGATGGAGAGCCTCTTGTTAGAGCCTATATCTGTGAGAATGGACATGTCATATGTAATGGACTTGTATTTTGGGCAAATATGATTGAGTGATGGTAACCTTTGTTAGGGCATTTAGAATGTTTTTTGGACTTGAATTGTTTTAGGGGTGCATGATTGGTTGTACTTGACACTTTAGAATTTTTTGGTTCAAAAATGTAAAACTTAGTCATAGGAGTTTAATTTCCCCAAGTATTTTGTAAGTCCTGTTAAGCCATGTCTACATAGATTAGTGTGATAATGCATGTAAATCATGTATGTTAGCTTGTGGTGACTAATCAGGAAAGTACTGTACACTTTTCCTCCCGACCTCGCCGGGGTTTGGGGCCGGGCCGGGCCCCGAGCAGGGGTTTGGGGGCGGCAGCCCCCAAGAGCAGGGGTTCGGGGGCGCAGGCCCCGAGAAATTTTTTTTTGAGGCCGACTACTTTTCGGTTATTTGGGCCAACTACTTATAACTCATTCTAACCCTAAAGCGGAAAAATATTGTATAATATGGCTTAGGGTTAGGGATTTTTCATAATGTATGATTTTAGTACTTGCGGCAGAATTGGGCTGTAAGGGATTACGGATTGTAATCAGGTTGTAATCACTGGATAATAATAATATTGGACTCGCTGTCGGTGGACGTAGCCCAGGGATTGGGTGAACCACGTTAAATCTATGTGTCTTGTGTTCTATTTTGTGTGGTTTATTATTTTTTGATATTAGTTATATTTGCACATAATTGTTACTTCTGCCTTGTTAATCCTAACAAGTGGTATCAGAGCGAGGTTATTTCGTTTGTTCTTTCATCTATTCTCTGAAGCAGGTCTCACGAGTTAGTGGGAGAGTCTCTCGGTTAAGTGGGAGAAATGGCAGACGAGGGTAGGCTGAAGGTTGATAAGTTTAATGGGCAGAATTTTCAGTTATGGAAGATGCAAATGGAGGATTATCTCTATCAGAAGGATCTATGGCGGCCATTAGAGGGAGTAGCCAAGAAAGAGCAATCAATGTCTCAGGAAGATTGAGATATTTTGGATAGGAAGGCACTGGGGAGTATTCGTCTATGCCTGGCACAATCGGTGGCATTCAATATTACTGAAGCAAAGACAACTAAAGATTTGATGGAAACCCTAGCGAAGTTGTATGAAAAGCCTTCAGCTTCAAACAAGGTATTTCTTATGAAGCGTTTATTTAATATGAAAATGGTAGAAGGTGGATCAGTTACTGATCATTTGAATGAGTTTAATACAGTTACAAGTCAATTAACCTCAGTTAAAATTACTTTTGATGAAGAGGTTAGGGCTCTCTTGATTTTGTGTTCTTTGCTAGAAAGCTGGAATGGCTTGGTAATGGCTGTTAGTAATTCTGTTTCTGGTTCTAATACCCTAAAGTATGATGATGTTATTGATGTTATATTGAGTGAGGAAATTCATAGGAAAAGCTCAGGGGTGTCCACATCGGGTAGTGTATTGAACACAGAAAGCAGAGGCAGAACAAGAGATAGAGGAAACAACTCTGGAAATTGTGGGAAATCAAGAGGAAAATCAAAGGGAAAGAGGTCCGAATCTAAAGGGCCAAATGATTGTTGGTACTATGGAAAACCAGGTCATAAGAAGAAAGATTGTTGGTCTCGGAAGAAAGATCAAGGAGACAAAAATGATGGAAACAAGGAGGCAAATGTGGTAAGTAACAAATCCGAGGAGGATGCTTTGCTCTTGTCCTTAGAAAGTATTGATGAGTCATGGGTTTTAGATTCTGGGGCTTCATTTCATGCTACACCCCATAGAAGTTATTTTGTTGATTATGTCCAAGGGGATTTTGGGCTAGTTTATTTGGGAGATAATGAACCCTGTCAGATTGTTGGAAAGGGAAAAATTAAGATTAAGTTGCAGAATGGGAATCATTGGCTACTACAAGAGGTAAGACATGTTCCAAGGCTGAGTAGGAATTTAATTTCAGTAGGGCAACTGGGTGATGAGGGTTGCACAGTTACTTTTAATGATAAAAATTGGAAGGTTTCAAAAGGTTCCTTAGTAGTAGCAAAAGGTGTGAAAGTAGGCACCTTATATCTTTGTACAGGTCATACTGTTCCTTCTACTTTAATTGTTTTAGAAGATAATGAATGTTCAGGAACAGTGGCTGCAGTTGAGCAGGAAGAACATCAAACTGTTGCTGTAGATTCTGACAAAGCACTGTGGCACAACAGACTCGGGCACATGAGTGAAAAAGATATGAAATTACTTCATTCAAAGAAAGTTTTACCTGGTCTGAAATGTGTCAATATGGATTTCTGTGAAAGTTGTGTTTATGGAAAATAAAAGAGAGTTAGTTTTGTGAAGAGTGGGAAGGAAAAGAAAAATGAGAGATTAGAGCTTGTGCATACAGATGTATGGGGACCAGCTCAGGTATCTTCCCTTGGTGGCTCTCTGTATTATGTTACATTTATAGATGATGCAACAAGAAAAGTATGGATTTATTTTCTTAGACAGAAATCTGATGTATTTCAAACTTTTAAGAAATGGAAATGCTTGGTTGAGAATGAGACTGGTAAAAAGTTAAAATGTCTCAGATCTGATAATGGTGGTGAGTATTGCAGCATAGAATTTGAAGAATATTGTTCCTCTAATGGTATTCGTAGGCAGAAAACTGTACCAAGGACTCCACAAGAAAATGGAGTGGCTGAACGCATGAACAGGACAATAATAGAGCGTGCAAGGAATATGAGGTTGCATGCTAGGCTGCCCAAAAATATGTGGGCAGAGGCAGTGAAAACTACTGTTTATTTAATCAATAGAGGCCCCTCTACTCCTTTGGACTGTGGTATTCCAGAGGAAGCAAGGAGTGGTAAGAAGGTGAGTTATTCTTTTCTCAAAACCTTTGGTTGTGAAGCTTTTGCACTTATAGATTCTGAAAATAGAACCAAGCTGGAAGCTAAGTCAAAGAAATGTGTATTTGTTGGGTATGGCATTGATGAATTTGGTTATAGGCTTTGGGATTTTAAAAATCATAAAATTGTAAGAAGCAGGGATGTCATATTCAATGAGAAAGTATTGTACAAAGATCTGTTGCTGCAGCATGAGAAGAAAGAAAATGACTATGTAGTACTGGATGATACTCCACAAGTTCATGTTCCAGTAGTTCCTTATGCTCCGCAACAACAGCAACAACAAATGCCACACACCCTAGTGAGTGTTAGACGGTCAACAAGGCTAAGTAGACCTCTAGAAAGATTTTCTCTATCTTTGTATTCTATTTTGTTAACAGATGCTGGTGAACCTGAATGTTATAATGAAGCTGTGCAGGTGGATACAAAGCTTCAGTGGGAGTCTGCAATGACAGATGAAATGGACTCTTTGCTGAAAAATCAGACATGGGATTTATGCAAGTTACCTGCAGGTAAAAGGGCTTTACAGAATAAATGGGTTTACATGATAAAAGAAGAGGATGGAGGTACGAAAAGATTTAAAGCCAGATTAGTCGTAAAAGGATTTGCACAGAAACATGGTATTGATTTTGATGAGATATTTTCTCTAGTTGTTAAAATGACTTCTATTCATACTGTTTTAAGTATTGTGGCTACTGAAGATTTGCATTTAGAGCAGCTTGATGTTAAAACAGCCTTTCTTAATGGTGATTTGGATGAAGAAATATATATGGTTCAGCCACAAGGATTTGAGGTCAAGGGTAAGGAGAATTTGGTGTGCAGATTGCAGAAAAGTTTATATGGCTTGAAGCAAGCACCTCGTCAATGGTATATTAAATTTGACACTTTTATGAATGGGCATGGATATAGTCAGTGTCATTCTGACCATTGTGTTTATTTTAAGAGGTTGGATGATGACAGCTACATTATTTTATGTTTATATGTTGATGATATGCTTGTAGCTGGGTCTAACATGAATCACATTAAGGGGTTGAAACAACAGTTAGCAAAATCTTTTGCTATGAAGGATTTGGGGGCAGCAAAACAAATCCTTGGTATGAAAATTTGTAGAGATAAGAAAAATAGGAAATTGTCTCTATCTCAGGCTGATTATATTGAGAAGGTGTTGCAACGTTTCTCTATGGAAAATGCCAAAGCTGTCAGCACACCTTTGCTTGGTCATTTGAAATTGACTAAGGATATGTGTCCCAAGACACCAAAAGAAGAGACTAAAATGTCTAAGGTACCTTATGCTTCAGCTGTAGGGAGCTTAATGTATGCTATGGTATGTACTAGGCCAGATATTGCACACGCAGTGGGAGTCGTTAGCCGTTATATGAGTAACCCTGGTATTGAGCATTGGAATGCAGTCAAATGGATTCTCAGATATTTGAGAGGCACATCCAGTAAGTGTTTACACTTTGGGGGTTCTACTACTACTGTACAAGGCTATGTTGACTTAGATTTGGCAGGAGATATAGATAGCAGGCGGAGTACTACAGGTTATATATTTACTGTTGGTGGGACAGCAGTGAGTTGGCTTTCTTGACTACAAAAGGAACAACTGAGTCCAAGGTGGTTCAATCCAGTGGGAGCCTCATGTGGGTAGCGGTATTGCTACAGGATCAGTCTCCAAGTGGGAGGTTTTTTAGTATAGTGTGGATACTGATCAGTCACCAAGTGAGAGATTGTTAGCTTGTGGTGACTAATCAAGAAAGTACTATCCAAGAAAGTACTATACACTTTTCCTCCCGACCTCACCGGGGTTCGGGGCCGGGTCAAGCCCCGAGCAGGGGTTTGGGGGTGGCAGCCCCCAAGAGTAGGGGTTCGGGGGCGCAGCCCCCGAGGAATTTTTTTTTGAGGCCAACTACTTTTCGGTTATTTGGGCCGATTACTTATAACTCATTCTAACCCTAAAGCGGAAAAATATTGTATAATATGGCTTAGGGTTAGGGATTTTTCATAATGTATGATTTTAGTACTTGCGGCAGAATTGGGTTGTAAGGGATTACGGATTGTAATCATGTTGTAATCACTGGATAATAATAATATTGGACTCGCTGTCGGTGGACGTAGCCCAAGGATTGGGTGAACCATGTTAAATCTGTGTGTCTTGTGTTCTATTCTATGTGGTTTATTATTTTCTGATATTAGTTATATTTGCACATAATTGTTATTTCTGCCTTGTTAATCCTAACAATGTAGTGTGTATCCTCTTGTGCGTATAGAGAATGTGACATCAAGCTGTGGAATTAACCATTGGGATAAGTTATGAGGGTGGCAAGAAGACTTGTATCTAAGCTTGATGGTAAAGCAGAGAAGTTAAATGTTTGATTAAAATGGGGAATGAGATGGAGCAATCTCAAAATGTGAAGAACCAAGATAATGTTTGCAGGGGAGTTTAACATATTGATGAATCATGTAGGTGAAAGGGATTCCTATAGACTTGGCGAGTACAATAGCTGGTTACTTATATATCTCGATAGATAGATTGCTTTTTATGTAGATGCAATAATCAATTTTAATGCAGGTATAGAAGGAGAAACATAAAAGCTTGTGAATAAAACCCAAGGTAATGAAAGTTTTCAGAAGTGTATGCATTGTACATTGGTTTTCCCATCATGATGTTTCATGGTCATCCAAAACCATTTATGTGCTAGGTTCATGGTGAGCTGTTTATCAGTTCCAGTTTGTTGTCAAGTTCTACTAGTTTTCTGTAAAACTATGCCTAGATATGTAGGAAGGTTGTTGGGTAACTGTTGAGTCAAAGTGTGTTATAAATATGTATTGCTGTTTATACTGTGATGAAAAAGAAATCAAATGATTGTTCTGTTGTGTTGGAAGTGGTGGCAATTCTGAGAGGGGGGATGAATAGAATTGAACGTTTTAAAAAAATTTACAGTATATGAATAATGTAAAATTTTTGAAATAATCAAGCTTACAAGCTATATAAAAACATCCACTTTAAAATAATCAACTCACAGACAAGAGACAAGCTTTTGAGTCGAGTGGAAAACCCTCAAAACCTTACGATTTTTTCACAGGGAGAAAAACCACTCCTGTTGAACCTGTAATCTTTATTGAACAATAACCCTCCTTTTACAACAACAGCTACAATTGCTTGGTCACTTCTTTTTACAAATGTTTTTAGCCAAAATTGTTTATATATATAACTGTATGCTATAGATGCTGCATACACCTTATATATATAAACCCTTTAAGATCTTGCATTCAATAGTTTTTCTATTCCATATCAGAGAAAAACCCTTTTCATTTTATGTCATCTTTTCACAGGGATCTACCCTTGTTAAATAGAACCATACAAAATAGGCTTTCATAAGAACAGTTCTAACTATCAATGAAACTGTTTTCAATATCAGTTTATAAAATAAACTGACATTTTTTGTGATAACCAAAGAAAAATCTTTTCAATAAAACCTTTGAATTGGTAAGGATTGAGACAGTTTAGTAATTGAATTTCCATAATTGACAGTGTAACTAATACAACAGCCATATGCCAAATAAATTTCCATTACTACAGAGAAGAACTTAAGAAAAACAATTTCCTTCAACTTTCAACTGCCGAGAAGGAATCCATTGAAAGAGAGAAAGATCTTGTATAAAATAGACAGATCTTCTTTGAAACCAAAAAAAAAATTTCCTCAACTGAAATCATTAACTACCAGTGCAAAACCAGTAACCTTTGGTGAGTCCAAACATACCTGTAACCATGGAGAACACATATCTTTGACATTCTCACCAAAGAGAAATAGTTAAGATGCCAAAACCTCATAAAAATTGAGAATGTGTGTTGCCAGCAAGAGACCACATGAAACACACAGCAGAGAACATATTAGAAAGAAAACCTTTTGAAAAATATACCGTAGGAAAGCATTCATAAAAAAAACCTCTGCTATGCTGATAAAACATAACATTTTCTGCAACAAGTGATATCAACCTGTTCCGTGCCTACAGGAGAACAATATACTAAAAACCCAACACGTAAAACCAAATACATGCTGTAGAGAGATCAAGCTTTCATCAATGACAGCACCCGTAGTTAGGGCTTGAACAAAAGAAATAATCATGTGAAAACAAGACTATTAGGAAATATAGTCATGTTTCAAATCCACCACACGCTGAACGCGTGGCACAAGACTGACCAAGTAGTATAATCCCGGAGTGAACAAAACCAAATGATGCCAACCCAAGGTAATGTTTAGCCCACGTGACGACAGGACAAGCGATAAACACATCAGCAGAACAGCTGTCACCTTTCCTTGTTTACGAGTTTGCATAAAGGAAAAAATAAAGAGTCAACACTGTTGTTCTATCTCAGCTATTCTATCCATGGTGTTTTCAGATTTTTAAAATTTGTACGGCGGTGCATTCCTTCGGGAGGATAGCCGCGTCCTATTTGGTGGCGGCTATCCTCCCGATAGAACGCACCACAAACTAATTTTTTTTTTTTTCAAATCTGCGAAAATGCAGAGTTTTTTTCTAAAATTTTTTGGTTGTTTTCGATCTAGAATATGCAGATGATGAAGAACAAATCCTGAAATTTTCATAAAAATCCATGGTGTTTTCAAATTTTTAAAATTTGTACGGCGGTGCATTCCTTCGGGAGGATAGCCGTGTCCTATTTGGCGGCGGCTATCCTCCCGATAGAATGCACTACAAACTAATTTTTTTTTGTTTTCAAATTGTGAAAATGCAGAGTTTTTTTCTAAAATTTTTTGGTTGTTTTCGATCCAAAATATGCAGATGATGAAGAACAAATCCTGAAATTTTCATAAAAATCCATGGTGTTTTCAGAATTTTTAAAATTTGAACAACGGTGCATTCCTTCGGAAGGATAGCTGCGTCCATTCTATTTTTTCTATTTCTGCATTCGGTACATTTTTTAATTTTCAAATTTTCAGTTTGCATGCCTTTTTGAGCGAATCTTGTTCTGTTTTACTTTGCTGTTGATGTTTAGGCCCCGTTTGTTTGTGGAATTGGAATTTGGCCCAAAACCTAATTATCTCATAATAAGGTTTTGATATTCTGATTTTGTATATTTGGAATATGTTTTGGACTGTTTGGTTGACTCGGAAGATGGATGAGACAATCCATCTTCTGCGTTTGGTTGCCATTTTCGAAATTGGAATTGGAAGATAGAAATTCCTCTTTATGTGTTTGGTTTGCAATTTCAAATTGGAATTGGAAGATAGAAATTCATCTTCTCTATTTGGTTCTACATTTTGAATTGGAATTAGAATTTAATTTTTAATTTGATATTTTATTATTTTAGTCCATTTTTTATGTATAGTTTTTTTATATTAATTTATATTTTTATGTACTAAATCATAAATAAAATTTAATATATTTTTTCCAATTCTGTGAACAGAAAACTTAAATAATTTTATACATTTATTAGTTTGGTCCATTCTTTATGTATAGTTTTTTGATATTAATTTATATTTTTATGTAGTAAATCATAAACAAAATTTAATATATTTTTTTCAATATCATAACAAAAAAAATAAACAATATTATACATTAACAAAAACAATAAACTTAACTTCAACAAAATTTAATATATTTTTTTCAATACATTAACAAAAAAAAAAAACAATATTATACATTAACAAAAACAATAAACTTAACTTTAACAAAATTTAATATATTTTTTTCAATACATTAACCAAAAAAATAAACAATATTATACATTAACAAAAACAATATTGAACAGTAAACTTAACTTTTTTTAATAATTTTATACATTATCATAAACAATATTATAACAAAAAAAATAATTATAACATTGCTCATATCACATCAAAATATAAATAAGTCATCTAGTACACATATATATCTATCTCCAAAAAATGATCAAACTAAGTAGTACAATGATCAAACTAAATAGTACGATTGTTGCACAAAGAAGACGTCGTAAAAACAAGATTTCGGCTTTAGATGTAGCCTTTGCTTTTGCCATAGTTTTCTCGAGTCTTTTGCAATTCTTGCACTCGTCATCTACAACAGGTCTATGTGTAGAACATACTGATGATGTAGACAATGACGGGGTGTCATTGACCCATCGGAAGTAACCGCATCCACCTCCATCCTACAATACAAATCTATGTTAGTCTCGCTATAATGACTAATATTTATTATTTGTAAATATTTAAATATTGTGCAATTAACAACCTTATAGAAGTTTTTACAACCCCAAAATTTACGGCCTGGATTGTCCTCTGTTTGTGACTTCCTCAACACACAAGGCAATCCATCACTGCAGTCACACATAGGAGCATTCCTCGTAGCCATCAGCACTGTATCAAGCAAAAATTTGTTCATTCATACTAATTTTGTTCACTATAACAACATGACTATATTCTATGAGTACAAATTGAAAAAGTTATACAAAAAATATAATGACACAACTATAGCATCAGATATAACAATATCCATGAACTAGTTTTGTGGTGTGAAAACACACCGTTAAATAAGAAAATGCAAGTATATCCACGGTCTACGCCCTTATGCCCCACATTCAATGATCAATCCTACATCTACAAAGTAAACATGATACAAAAACTAAAACTTGTTCATTTTTAAATGGAATACACCAAGGAGTACCATCAAAAATTTTGACCATTTACAAACATGAACAGTAAACAATCATCAGATAGCTCATTTTTTTATCAGCATATGTGGATATTTTTTGCATCAATGTTTGAAATACCTTCTTGATTCGATTGTGTAGATAGTTTTGGTTCACACTCTGTGATTCATCATCGGGATTGCAATAGATAGTTTGAGACCAAAATGATTGCAATAGACCAAAATGATGGACTTTTCTTTCAGTCATTTTTATCTCTTCCATCCCGATGAAGGTTCATACAGTGTGATCGTAAAATATCTACAAAATCAAATCCAGAAGCTATTTCAAACATATTTAATGTCAGCATATGTGTAGTCTCACTTTATCATATATGTAGTCTCAAAACTATCCATTTCTATTTTTGTACCTATCACGTGGTTTTTTAAAATGAATGAAAAATGAAAATAAATTGAAGATGAAATAGAGCATTAAACAAAGTAGAATTATTAAACTTAATTTCGTAACGCAACAATAATAACAAGATGGTTAATACATACAAAATCATGAACAATACAGTCATCTACCAAAACACATTTATAAAATCATGTCTGAAGAACTAGAAATGGATAGTTAAGAGACTACACCTTAACAATACATTAAATGAAGCATTCATCATGTGGTACTCCTTCATGTATTCCACTTAAAAACAAAAGCAAGCTAATATGTCTGAAAGCACTCAAAATTCAAAAGATGAGAGAAACAAGGTTTCCTAAAACTAGAGAGAAAAACAAAAAAATGGAGAGAAAAACAAACACTATATAAAATGAAGTATAAAATGACAAGCACACTCTATGAAAGCCAACATAATCACTAGCAACACAAAATAATGGAGAGGAAAACAAGCACTATATAAAATGAAGTATAAAATGACAAGCACACTCTGTGAAAGCCAACATAATCACTAGCAACACAAAATAATCTTGGCATGGATCCAAGGAATTAACACAATAAAAATACCGGTAGGTACTTACTAGTGGCTCCAACATAAATATCCAATGCTTCCATTTCTCATAAAACTATATTTTGTAAGGTCATAATCGGGTTATCATCTTCATATTCCTGTCATCTTCCGACAAACAAACATGCCCTAATAATGGAGATGAACAGCAATATCATATTCAGTATCATATTCAGCTTATGATACTAAATATGATACTACTTGTGATACTGAATATGATATTGCTTATGATACTGCTTATGATACTGAATATGATACTGCTTATGATACTGAATATTCAGTATCATATTCATGAACATTAGTATCATATTCAGTATCATATTCAGCTTATGATATTGAATATGATACTGAATATGATACTGCTTATGATACTGAATATGATATTGAATATTCAGTATCATATTCAGCAATCATATTCATGAACAACAATATCATATTCAATATCATATTCAGCAATCATGATCATGGACATCACTATCATATTCAGCAATCATATTCATGAACATCAATATCATATTCAGCTTATGATACTGAATATGATACTGCTTATGATACTGAATATGATACTGAATATTTAGTATCATATTCAGCAATCATAATCATGAACAACAGTATCATATTCAGCTTATGATACTGAATATGATACTGCTTATGATACTGAATATTCAGTATCATATTCAGCAATCATAATCATGAACATCAGTATCATATTCAACAATCATATTCATGAACAACACTATCATATTTAGTATCATATTCAGCTTATGATACTGAATATGATACTGCTTATGATACTGAATATTCAATATCATATTTGCTGATCATATTCATGAACAGCAGTATCATATTCAGCTTATGATACTGAATATTCAATATCATATTTGGCAATCATATTCATGAACATCAATATCATATTCAACAATCATATTCATGAACAACAGTACCATATTCAATATCATATTCAACAATTGCATTTAAATTAAAATATTAAAATAATTATTTTGTGACAATATGAGCATATAATAGTAAAAAATCTAAATATATATCCATCAACATTATAAAGTACACTACCATTGAAAATCAGTAACAACATGATAAAAAAATCAATGTTCTTGAACACAAAATACACTAGATATCATCATAAAGTATCATGCCACATCACAACAAGATCATCATGTATATATGATCAAAATGGTAATCACAAGTATGATCAAAATGGTAATCACAAGCATTGTAAATGTAGTTATGGAATGATTGAAAATGTAATTATGAAATGCAAATGGATAAGCATGGAATATGATGGTATGTCCTGATACTGAATATTCAGTATCATATTCATCAATCATATTCAGCAATCATATTCATGAACAACAGTATCATATTCAGTATCATATTCAGCAATCATATTCATGAACAACACTATCATATTCAGTAATCATGATCATGGACAACACTATCATATTCACTATCATGTTCAGCAAAAATTGAATTAAAGTTGGCATACACATATATTCAGATTTCATGTCATATTCATAAAATGAACAATAGTATCATGTCATTTTTTTAGCCTTTTATAGGCTTCCAACTCATTTAAAATCACAAAATGATGTCCTTTAAAATAACTATAAACCACCATATGTGGCTACAATCCAGTCGCTTCTCTCCTCCTCGGTCATCAATAAGAACCATTTGGCTCTTTCACGTTGACCCAAGAAGGTTTCGTATACCTTGAGGAATACACCTCTACTCAATTCGGGCATGGATTTGAGAGCGTTATAGGCATCTGTCAAAGCATTCTCATGACTAGATTCATCAATTTTAACAAGGTGAATATTGTTCATGCCCTCTTTTATTTTTTTCATTGTTTCGGACATGAAATCCAACGAAGCAACTAGACTTGCCTTCTTCCTCTTTCCCACCTTTCTGCCTGATGAACTAGGAGTCCCTCTAGTACTTGCTGTTGCAGTGGAATGAGTGGAATTATAAGGCTCATCATCCCAATCAACACCACTATCAAGATGTACAGCGTCCTCTTCATCATTCACATCAAATGGCTCTTCCAAAGGGTTCCCTTCTTCAAACTCAAGGGCCATGGTAGCTGCATTTCCTTCAGCCATGTCATTACCGACAATTACACCCAATTCAGTGAAGTACTGAAAGGGCTGCCTCTTATACATTCTTGCATTTTTGAACTCTCTTCGCCGCATGTTGGCATAAATAAATGGATTAGGTTCTTTGTCTTTCATTATTAACTTAAAAAGAAGGCAATATTATTTCCATAAAAATAGTAGAGAGATTACCCTACCTTGAGAAGCTCATCCCACACACTGTCCTCAGCATCCATGGACTGAGTAGCCTCGTTCCAAGCTAAACTGCTTGTATTTCGAATCTCCTTCATGACTCTATATGCAAGCTTCCAAGTTTTCAACTTGTTTTTGAAGTTGTCCTTGATAGACTGAGGTTCAAATCAGCATTGAACAGCCTATCAATTGTGGTCCAGGCTTCTTTTTTGAAGCCTCCATCACATTTTCTTCCTAGTTGTACTTGTTCAAGGAGAAAGTCTATAAGCTTTCATTCCATGTCCTTTGACCACATAATCTTCTTCGACAAAGAAGATATCTGGCTCGTGTTAGCAATCTCATTCATGTTCATCAATGATTCTATGTAAGCCATGTTGTGTATATAAATTGTTGTTAATCAAAGTAGCTTCATACATCAGTTTACTCAAATAAAACACATTGACCATTACAAGTCCAATACTTGCAGATAAAAAGACAAGAAAAAGGAAACCATCATGTATATCAAAGTAGCTTCATACATCAGTTTACTCAAATAAAACACATTGACGATTACAAGTCCAATACTTGCAGATAAAAAGACAAGAAAAAGGAAACCATCAAGTAGTGTTGAGCCATACAAGAACAACTATTGTCGGGATCTATACTCTTCCCACATTCTACTTGCTATATCATTTTGAAACTGTGCCCACTGGTCTCTATCATTCTGAGACAACCCATATGTCTCTAGCACTGGTACATCTACCCCATCACGATCATCTTCCTCTTCAATGTCAATTTCTGGTGGAATGCTGTCCTCTACCGTAATGTAGTTGTGTAGTATGCAACATGCTAATACAATATGGGCTTGTGTCATGATAGGATAAGATGTGGCATGCCGCAGGATTGGAAAACGCTGCTTGAGAATACCAAATGTACGCTCTATTGAGTTTCTAAGAGAGGAGTGTCAATGGTTGAACAACTCTTCTTTTGAGTTTATTGGATTTTTTCTTGAAAACTCTTTCAGGTGGTAGTGTGTACACTGATAAGGAGCAAGAAATCCAGGTGCATTGGGATATCCAGCATCCACTAGAAAATATTTTCCTACATAAATAAAGTATATTATTAATATGTGAAACGTGAAAATATTTTCCTACATAAATAAAGCATATTATTAAACTATGATTTGGCTTACCAGGGGGAACAACAAGAGGATCTGCTCTTGATAGAGCTGAAGCTAGAACACGACTATCTACAGTAGACCCTTCCCAACCAGTAAGGCAGTACTGAAACTTATGATCGAAGGAACACACACCCATAACATTTTTCGACAGGATGCCTTTTCTATCATGATATTTACCTTGCATGTCGACATCAACGGTGACTGGTATATGGGTTCCATCGATAGCTCCAACAGAATCCTATACGATATGATACAATCATCAATTGTAAGGTCAACCAGTCCTCAATGATAATGATAAAAATCCATACAAGAAAAATGTAACAACACAACAATTACCTTGAAGAATGGATCAAAGCGTTTGTTCCCACTAATTTTAGGAGGAGTGTTTGGACTAGGTGGTAGAAATAAATCCTTGTGGAGTCCTAAGATAGCCCTCAACATCTTGTGGAAGTATCGGCTGATTGTCTCTCCTGAGTGGCCAAAGTTGTGGGCAATCTTGCGGTTCCTCAAATTATGGCCAACGGTGTGGAGGAACATCACAAGTTGTTCTTCTAATGTCAAGTGTATCATATCTTTCAAGGATCCATTCAGCCTTAGGATAGTAGCTAGATGAAAGAAGGCTCCCCTAATCATGTGAATCTGATCACAACAATCCACATCATTGGAATGAATAACCATTCTATAGAAATTATTTCCTTTTCTTTTTTGTTTACCCCTATCTGCATTAGATTCTAGGGCCACCACTGCTGCGGCTGCGGCAAAACAAGCAATTAGAGCTGTGAGAAGCTTAGAATATGTGGTCCCCACAACTACCCATTCTAGAACGTCAATATTCTTAATAGGATCCATTAATGGCCTGAAAACATAGGTACATATATATACAATTAGATAGATAAATAGTTACATAGATACATAGATACATACCTACATACATAGATATATACGGTTTTCATACAACTTTCTCAATTAAGCTGATTAATGCTTGGTTAATTTCCAGTGAAAAGCCTATTTCTTTTCTTAAGATATCATAGCAAGATCAAGAGATATGATAATGAATATGATACTGCTATTCATAGAACCTAACTAGACATTATAGAACCTAACAACCAACTAATATGATAATGAATATGATACTGCTATTCGTGAATATGGTACTGAATATGATACTGCTGTTCATGAATATGATACTGAATATGATACTATTGTATGATACTGAATATGATACAACTGTTTGTGAATATGATACTGCTTATGATACTGAATATGATACTGCTATTCATGAATATGATACTGTTGTATGATACTAAATATGATACTGAATATGATACTGCTGTGTGATACTGAATATGATACGGCTATATGATACTGGATATGATACTACTGTTCATGAATATGATTACTGAATATTATCATCTCAAAACTTGAATATGGGCTGAAAATGAGAATATCGATCTTCCAGCTGAAGAGGTGGAATATGTTTTCATAACCTGATTTTGGCTGATTATAAACCCAATTTGATTCTCGGTCGGGTCCGCAATCTTCCCGTTATATTATTTCATGGATACGATATATTGTTTCGTGGATATGACTATGGATGAGTATGTGATATTGCTATCAGGATTCAATTGTGTAGTTTTTTGAGTCAAACTCATTGACCCATGATTCATGAGTACTGGTTCAACATGAACCCATCTCTAATGAGAATGAATGAATCTAGGTGATGCTCATAGAGGTGAAGCACTGGGACCTACTGGGAAGTCCCAGTGCTTCACCTCTATGAGCATCACCACTACTCATGAATCATGGGTCAATGAGTTTGACTCAAAAGACTACACAGTTGAGTGGGTGTTCAAACTTAGAGAGAGTGGGTTCACTGGAATCACTGTTAATGAATGGGATGCTCCAAGATATAAACATATCATCAAAGACCCAATGGATCTCTCTACCATAAGATCACGGCTACAAAATAATCTTTACTCACATCCCATGGAATTTTCTCATGCTATAGATCTGACTTTTGACAATGCAATGAGATACAATCCTGCAACTAGTGTTTATCATGAGATGGCAAAGAACCTGCTTCAAAATTTCTATTCTCAGTGGAAACCCATTGGAATAGAAATTTCTAAAACAATAAATCAGACCACACTTTCTGTGCATAAGGGTTTCAGCAATGTGATGAAGCCAAAAGCCCTAAAATTTGTATGTGAAAAACCCAATTCAAACATGAATCAGAAAGCAGATTATAAGCTTAAAAAACCCAATTCGGACATTAATGAGAAGACAGAGTATAAGCTCAGAAAGCCCAATTCAAACTTGAATGAGAAAATAGAGTATAAGCAAAGAAAGCCCAATTCAGACATGAATAAGAAAATAGAGGATGGGCAGAAATGACATAGTTCAGAGCAGTCAGAAGATCAAGAACTGGTTAAGGAGAATGAGAACTTTGTGCATTTGTATCATCCCAACTATGGGCCATGCTATGACGATATTATGGATCTGGGCTCTGTAAAAACAAAGCTACAAGATCATAGACATTCATTGCACAAAGAGTTTGCAGATGATGTGGAATTGGGAATTGAGAATGCATTAGAGAATGACAATTCTGATGAGTATCATACCATGAATGAGAATGAGAATGAGAGTTCCATACCATGGATGAGGATGGGAATGAGCCTTCTAATGAGTCCCATACCATGGATGAGAATGAGCTTGAAAATTTTTAGATCCAATGGAAGACCTTTCATAGAGGATTAGAAAAAGGCATGGAGGAAGAATCTGGGCAAAATAACAGGCATATTGTTAGCACGAGAATCCCCTGTGACCACAGTTCTAGTGGAAAGTTGTCTGGTAAAAGGAAAATTGCAGAGCAAGTCAAACATCCAAAATGGGAGAACTGTGAGCATTCTTCTTCATCTTGAGCAGAGGTATTTCCTGCTATAAATGTGGTTGATACATTCATTGACCATTGGGATAGGTCAAAGACAGATTGAATTTTTGTCAAAGGGCACTTGGTTCAATTGCAAAGTGCATCCCTAGTACTTTGACAATTTATTTTTGACTCACTTTGACCCTTTTACTCTAATGCAATATTTATATGCAAGAGTTGAAATGGATAATTTGTCTTATTGAATTTGTAATTGTTGTCCCAGAATGATATAGACCTAACCCTCAAATATGGTGTTTTTAGTCTTGACTCAAGACCACAATTTTTAATTTTTGTGATGATTGCAGATATGGATCCAAGGGCCCCGAAGATGGTTCTCTAGAAGGTAAGAAAAATCTTTTCCTTAGTGTTTTGATAAAAAATTCAAAGATCTTCAAGGCCTCTAGCCATTTGTCCTAGCCACCTCCTTGTAGTTGGCATGATCACCTTAGCCACATCTCTCCATTTTGACATGTGATACGATTAGATTAGTGATGTAGAGTAATAGACTAGAGAAGTATGAGGAAATAGAACAAATCTATCTTACATTTTGATTGCATTTGTTGCATATTATCCTGATCCTAAATAATATTTTTTAAAAAAACTACTTTTAACAATATTTTAGACCTTTGATGCTTTAAAGTGTAAGATTTTAGAAAAGTATTGGAATTGGGGTTGAGGAGAGAAGGGTGTTGCTTCTACCATATAGAAAAATATCTCAATTTATATAAGAAATCAAGATTAGAAAGCATATTGGAATTTGAAATGCAATTAATTCAGGCTAATAAAGAATACATCAACTATACTTCAATTTTATTTGAATATAATCTCAAAATGCTTGAATTGATGAAAGCTCCCAAAAATAGAAGGAATTGTTGATACCATGTAAGATTGATCAACTTTATAAGAGTGCACACAACCATAAACCTTCACATAGAGATAAATAAATCATCAAAGTGATAAAATATTGAGATGCTTGCATAATATTCATAACTTTAATTATAAATTCAAGGATAGAGATAGTAGGGAGAAATAACCAAACAATTTGTAAGAACCCTAAGTTTTGCAAAATTCCATATAATGAAAAAACCAAAAAAACACCCAAAAAATGCCTCCCCAAACCTCATAATTAACGAGTGAATTCACTCTGTGGTCATATGTTCACCTCTTATAAATAGGCATATGTATCCATTTACAGCCCCCATAGTTAAATTTGATGTGTTTTCAAAATGCCAAATTTGGGTACCTTGAGTGGGTTTGCAGTTTGCATATTCCTTAGTCTGTTGAAATGGTCAGTTTTGAAAGTCTATATTCTAGTACTGGGTGAATGTCATGTCAAAATAATTGTTTCTCTTAATTTTCCCCATCACAATGTTCTCACGCGTTCATTTGAAAAGCTCCATCAATTTGTTTGGTATTTTTTCCAAGCCCAATCCATTTGTAAATTATTTAGTTTTCTGCTTACACTGTGAAAAATTCATCAAACTGGCCTTTTATGAATGTTAATATTTTTTCATTCAGTTGACTCATGTACCAAAACAATTGATCCTTGCAATCCTCTATACTATAAATAAACCCTATGCAAATTCCCAGAGCTCCAAGAGTCCATTTGATATTTTTCTCAGACTAAAACCCAATACAGTCAATGGATAATTGTCATTTACACAATGTCAAAGTTAATTAGATGTTCACTTTGGAAATTTATGTCTCAAATAGATGAATACCACATCAATTGGATTTTTCCTTGTGATTTTCTACATGGAAATGTACTCGTGCCAAATGGCATAATTTTATCAGTTAGTTTGATATGTTTCCAAACTAAAAAAAAAAATAGTTTATCAAGGTTTATCTGTTGAATTTTCAAAAAATGATTGAAGGCCACTTTTGACAGTGAATATCAAGCACCACAAGATGATTTATTCATAACCGATTTGTTGGTACACATTCTTGGATCATATGCCTGCATGCTTGCCAGACTTGGTGATCTATAGAGGAGATTTGATAGGTTTCCCAAACCTATTCCAACTACAACAAGTTCAGTTTGGATTTTAATAATGCTAGATCTGCAAGACTTTTAAAAGTCTCTCTGAACCTGATGTCTCCCCAATAAGAAAAAGGGCCAATGATAATGTTAAAATCATTTTAAGGAATAACTTATGAAGTAAAGTACATATTGATTTCAAAATGCAAATGAGGAAGATAAAATCAGAATAATGTGGCTCCCTCCTTGATTTTTTACATAACAATGAGGCAAAAATCGTTGAAAAAATGAAGTGTCTCTCCAACTACTAATGTATTTTTGATGAAAACATTTTTCCCTAATTGGTAGCACAAAAAGTGGCTAGGGTTTGTGAAGTGTTTTTTGTAGCAATGGAATTGTAATAAAAGGTCCCAGTTCGAGCCCATTGCTGAATAAAGGGCATTTTTATAGCTACACCCAAAAATATTTTATAACGAAAGTCAGGCTAAAATGGGTGAAAAATAGGGGTTTTGATCATGTAGTAAACAAGGAGACAAAAATAAAAGTTGTTTGCATGCTAAAAGATATCATCAAGAAATAACCAGGTGAGTCCTTACTAGTGTCTTCTGTTGCGAAGAAGCAGGACCATCTGGGCTTGACTATTCCTGTTTTGAGGTTTATGAGAAGGTACCCAACAATTTTTTAGGAATTTGTTTGACCCAAATATAATGTCCCATGGTTTAAATCACAAGGTGGAGCAGAGAATAAATCAAGAACAAGGTATGGAGTCTATACACAGGTTGTGTAAAATGCTCATGATGACCAAAAGTAGGAAACTTCCATTGCAGACTTTACAAATTTGGTAGGAATAAAGACACACGAGCATGTGTTTGTAACACGGACAATGTACTTCCTATTTCAATCATTTTTCTGATTTCCTCAACGATGATGAAACAACGGTGACCAATCCTAAAACCCACAAAAACTATACAACATATAGCATACTGCATAAAAACCCACAAAAACTATACATCATGCTGCATAAAAACCCACAAAAACTAGACAACATACATCATACTAAATATGATGCTGCATAAAAACCCACAAAAACTATACAGCATACTGAATATGATACTGCATACTGAATAAAATGAGACAGAATATGATACTGAATAAGCATTGAGTTTCAGACAAACCTGGAAACCCTTCAGCTTGTCAAACCCTTCAACGGCTCGTCAAACCCTCCAGCAAAATCTACTCTATTAAACTGTTTTCCAAGCAAAATACATTATACTCCTTCAATATATTGCATACAGCTATAATACGAGCTGTGATACGATGAAAACCCTTTTGTTTACCTTGAATCCGCGACCTTTTGTTTACAGAAAACCCAAATCCCTTCAACAATCACAATGCAGGGGAGAATAACAACATTCGGCCGAATGATATCACAACAATATCGTTTCCACCTTGCAGAAAACCCTTCATCACAACATTATCGTTTCCACCCTGTAGAAAACCCTACAACACAAAACTATCATATCCACATTTCATTTTTCGTATCCACAAAACAAGAAATCGTATCCACACGTCCACGAAATCATATCCACAATCTGGGCATTGGGAAGATGGCGGACCCGACCAAGAATCAAATTGGGTTTATAATCGGCCAAAATCGGGTTATGAAAACATATTCCACCTCTTCGGCTGGAAGATCGATATTCTCATTTTCGGCCTATATTCGGGTTTTGAGATGATAACCCGATTATGACTTTACGGGTTCCAAATAGTGGATATGGGTCATAATCAGATTATCATCCTCATATTCCTGTCATCTTCCGACAAACAAACGGGGCCTTAGTGATGAGACAAAGCTGCTCAAAGAAATTGCTCATCGTGCTGTTAAATCAATTAAAAACATGCCGCTTGTGGTTGCCGAATATCCAGTCGGTATAGGTGAAGCTGTAGAAGATTTTGAAATGAGAAGACTTAAATCTGTTGAAGGCCATTCCACTGTGCAAGTTGTGGGAATATGGGGTATGGGTGGAGTGGGTAAAACCACTCTTGCTAAAGAAATATACAACAATAAACACAAAACTATGGAAAAGTGTAGTTTTCTACTTGCTGTCAAAGATGCGGCTTACAAAAATGATCTGCATATCAAGCAGAAAAAACTTTTGAAGGACCTTGATTTCAAAGATGAAGAGGTTGAGAATGTAGAAGAAGGGAAGGGTATCCTTGCCAAATATTTGAGATCTGTTCGGGTGCTCATTGTTCTTGATGATGTTGACAATGTAGAACAACTGGATGCTCTTGTGCCCGAGAAAGACAATTTTCGACAGGGTAGTTTGATTATTGTCACTACTTGGCAATTTGATGTTCTTACAGGTTGGGGTATTTCATCTTCATCCATTTATACAATGAAAGGTCTGATTCCATCTCATAGCATGCAACTTTTTTGCTGGCATGCTTTCTCACAACCCTTTCCAAAACAGGGATTTGCCGAACTTGCTGAAGAATTTATACGTGCCTGTCATGGTTTGCCATTGTCTCTTAAAATATTTGGCAGACTATTAAAAGGCAAATCCAAACAATCCTATTGGGAGAGTCAGCTAGAAAAGATTGCCAGACTACTGCCCGACGATATTATGGAGTGTTTAAAAGTAAGTTATGAGGCACTGGATAGTGAAGAGAAGGATGCATTCTTGGATGCAGCTTGTTTCTTCATTGGGGGCATAAAAGTTTGGCAATTGAAGTATGGCACGGACCAGAGGGAAGTGGCTCAGAGAAGAAGGGTTTGTGCTGTTGGGAAATACTGGTTAGTAGGTGTTTTGTTGAGGAAGATGAGATGGATTGCATTAGAATGCATGACCATTTAAGAGACTTAGGAAGGCAAATTTCACTTAAACAGTCACCCTATTGCCTTTGGTTTCCGCCACATACCATTGATGTTGGTAACCAAGTAGAGGTAAGGTTAATTTATACTTTTTTCTCGCCTCTGTAATCAATGGCGAGAATCGTGTAAATCTACTGCTTATGTCTGAGATTATTTTGGGAAGTTTTATTGTTTTAACATATTTTAACTAGTGTCTTATTTCTATTCAGAAAAGAACCAGCATTCGAGGAATAGTGGCCACCTCAACTCGACCAGAGTGGAACTCAATAGTGGTTTGTTTATGTGCATCAGAGCTCATTTCTTTGCTTCTTTCTCAGAATTTTTATTTATATCTGAATATCTTCTAATTTCTATATTCAGGGCCGTATTAGACAAATAACTGGAACCGCTGGATCAAGTGACGAGTTAGAAGAGAAAGTTATGGGCAACTCACATGGGGAACTCTTGATTAACACAAGTCAAGGAACTTGGAACCTACCACCTTCTTCAGTTGGACTGAAAATTATTGTGGTTGAAGGAACTTATTTCGAAAAAATAATGGCTGAAGTATCAAAAGACCTAGTCTGGCTTCGCTGGTTCAACAGTGGACAGAGAAATCTTTCGTCATTGTATTTATTCAAAAATTTGAGGGTTTTGGAACTCTATGAAGATTCCAGTGAGGGGCATTACTTAGAAGAGCTGTGCAATGCAGACGACGATGGATGCATTTTCCTTTCGGCTGTTTTAAATCTATATTTCATTTATTTTCAGAACAATTGTTGTATGTTGAGCTTCATTTCCTATCTAAAATGTGCTACAGGTTCCTCCGCAGTTGAGAGTGTTGGTTATTTCAGGGTGCACTGAATTTCGAAGATTTCCAAAGTCAATAGGGTCTTTCAAGCATTTGAAAAAGATACTTGTTGTGAATGCATTCGGCAGTAACAAGTTGAAGAACCTGCCAGAAGAATTTTGCCACCTTCAATTGCTGGAGCACCTGGAGTTGTCCAAGTGCAATGAACTGAGGATGCTGCCAGATAATTTTGGCAATTTGAGAAACCTGCGGTATCTTGATTTGTCGTATTGCAAGGAATTGAGGAAGCTGCCTGAGTCTTTTAAGGAGCTGACACTTCTTCAGCATTTCCAATTAGAGGGATGTTGTAATCTCACTTTAGAGCCAGACATTTTTATAAGAATGAGAAAGCTGGAGTATTTGAACCTTTCTTGGTGTCCAGTGGAAGAGTTGCCTGATCACATCACGAATCAGGTCTCCTTGTCAGAGCTTCATTTATGTGATCTTGATTTATGTAATCTACCAATCAACATCGGTCAACTGAGGAAACTGCGAGAGTTGAATATTCCGACGGAGAGCAAGCGGCTGACAAGCTTGCCGACCTCTCTTCGAGGTTTATCCTACTTGACCAAACTTTACCTTGCCTGTCCCGGGCAAAATTCTTTGCCCTCCAGTCTTGGAGATTTGTCATCCTTTACTGAACTTTACATTGCTTCATGTGAGCTAAAATGTTTGCCTCCCAATCTTGGGTGTTTGTCCTCCTTGAGTAAACTTGAAATTAGCTGTTCCGAGCTGGAATATTTGCCGGGCGACCTTAGCGGTCTGAGCAAATTAATCTACCTGAAAATTGAGTATTGTTCGCAGTTGGAATG
Source organism: Chamaecyparis obtusa (assembly GCA_027943335.1). Taxonomy (NCBI): domain Eukaryota; kingdom Viridiplantae; phylum Streptophyta; class Pinopsida; order Cupressales; family Cupressaceae; genus Chamaecyparis; species Chamaecyparis obtusa. The sequence goes on from BSBK01005674.1 coordinate 532,739, forward strand.
TTTACCAGACTCTCTGGGCTATCTTAATCTCTTAGAAATATTAGAACTATACTCTTCAGGAGTAAAGTCTCTACCAAAATCCATTGTGCAACTGACCAGTCTTCAGAAACTGTATATAGAGGATTGCCCGATCGGTGAGTTGAATCTTGGGGTAAGGTTGTTTACTGCTTCTTTGTACAACCTTAAGCAGATAGATCTCGTTGGCGTAAGAGTGGCTAAGCTGTCTATATCTGAAGACTGTTGTCCCAGCCTTGAGACTCTCCTCTTCAGATTTGATGAACATCTAACAGAGATAGAAGTCCTACCAACTAAAGTCTGTGACTTATTGTTGTACAATTGTTCTGAGCTGAGGAACATAAGGGCCATTTCTGGTCTGGTGAACATCACAACGCTGAGAATACTTGACTACCCCATGTTGGATGTTCTTCCGAGTTTCTCACAATTAATTTCTCTGCAAGTATTTGAACTCGATGGTTGCGACAAAGTGAAGGAGATACAAGGTCTAGAGCCATGCAGATCGCTGGAGATGCTTAAAGTAAATGCCGCATTGGAGGTGTCAGGTATAGATTGTTTTGAGTGCATGGAGAGATTGAGGCGTGTGCATCTCAGATCAATGAGCAGATCAAGAGTTGAAGGTTGCATTCAAAGCATGCAGGTAATATTTAGCGTTTTAGGAGTTTAAATTTCTAATTATTTTGGTGTGTTGTGCTTTTCCTGAATGCTGACGTGCCAAGGATTCACAGAAATTGCCCGAAGAAACAATAGTGTGTACTCGGGCCGTCCCTGATGCGGCCTCACGTATAGCTTCCTCTGCGTTTCTGGATTGCCCTCTGCTTCACTCCCTCACCCTCCTGGATCACTATGACCATAACCTTTACTTAAACGGTGCATTGGAGAAGAAGTTTTCGGCCAATGGCGACACGATTATTTTATGTTTTGTTACAGATCGTGTTGAATGTACGCACTTGGATGTGGATGGTACAATATCGCCCTCCTATGACATTCTCTCAGATGAGGTGGAGCAGGGTAACTGGGTATGGATAGCTCTTCTTACACAACATTCCAGGTGGAACAATGTAGAGACGGTTAGGAAAATGTATAGGTCGGCTAAAGCAAAGGGAGGATTGGTTGCGATGGGAAAAGAGCATACACTAAAGGGAACTTTCCTCGACTTGCTGAGGTCTCTTTCAGAATGATATTGCCACATTCACGCCGATTCTCTTTGTATTTCATATTTTATATTCAGTAAAATGACTTGGAAGGTTTTATAAAATGTATATTTGTATTTGTATATAAAATAAATTAAGAAAAAATTATTTATTATATTATATATTTTTGAATAATATTTTTCCTCAATATATTTAATAATAGTTAACTTTTCATTTTACTAAATGTATTATTTTATATTAAAAATAAATAGTAATCATTGGGACTTCCTAATTAATTATTTTTATTTTACATGTAGTGTTGTGATAATTCTTCTTTATTCTCTCATTCCTTTAATTTTGTAGTTTAATTATAGCATCATGCAATCTTTGTGAGTAAATCACATTTTTAATTTATGCATTTCCCCTTCATTTATGACCATTTTGATCATGTCCTATGGATCTTCATCTAAGATAAAATCTATACTAAAACACTCACATTTAGAAAAAAAATTTATTAGCGAGTGTTGTATTGGATCCAATAGACATTACTTGAGTCATTCATAAACACCTCAAAGCTATACTTTCTAGTATTTTCTTTGCTAATATTTCAACTTCCATTGGATCTTATAATAGAAGACAATAGTATACATAAGACAATAATGTCTTTAATTCAACTTTTTATTTGATATTATGAAATTGTGTTGTGCAAAGATTTACCATAGTATTAAGCCCAAATTTCTCAGTGCATTTATAAAATATAATTTGAATCCCATATGATCTAGGGATAATGATCTCTTCAAGGGCCTAGATGTCTTGTAAGTGTGCAAAAGAGATATGAAGAAAATAGAATTAGACAAAGAAGAATATGAGAGCTATACTCTAGAGTGTATTATTATTTATGAATTTTATACATAGTAAATTCTTATGGATATGTTTGGCTATATGTTTATTCTTATATACATAGACACACATATCTTATTCTACTTTCGGAACTATTGCAATACAAATGTAGATTTATATTTTTCATTTTCGTGAGGAAAAAGGAAGTTATTGAAGTCAAATAATAGAATTGTAGGGCGTCCTTCCTTCTCCTCCGAGTGTCTATCTAATGTAATGTCATTTAATTCAAATATTGGACAAATATTAAGATAAGTGCAACAAGGAGGGGATTAAAAAAGGGGTCTTAAGATCCCATTTTTTCCTTGAAATTAGAAAACTCTGAACATCGACGAGTAAATCAAGATAGATACATTCAAAATTTGAATATGCAACATGAACAAGAGTTGAAGTGCTCCAAATCTAGTTTCTAAAATACTAATTTCTTTTGAAAGTGGTGGGGATTGAAGGCCTCAAAAAGGGGGAGCACATGATGTGGTCCTAATTTTTTCAAAAAATAACATATCGTCTTGTGTGCTCCCTCTAAAATGTTAATTCTTTTTTTAAATTTTTTAAAAATTGCTCTAGTGAGAAGTTAGATAACACCATGTAGTTTATCCTATATTTTTTGGCTATTTGTTTTATGGATATATGAGTTTTTACTAATTTTTGAAGTGGACACATCTTGAAAATTTGAAATTTGTACAAGCTCCCCCGAATCTTTTTGAAAATTAATCAAAAAAAATTTTTTAGGTGTGTAGAACGAAGTTTAGTTTTTAAAAATATAATTTGTTTTAAAATTTGATGAACGAGCCAAAATCTATGCCCAAAATACCACATTTTGGTTTTTGACAAAAAATAGACATTAACAAAAGAAATTAGAGATTAAAAACTTTACATAATCAAAATCTAATTTTTTTTTATATGGTTAGATAGCTAGCTAAGAGCTTAAGAACATTGTGGTGTTTTTTTTTGTTTGCATTAAAACATGTGAAAACTCGATCAAGAGCACGACAAAAAATGTGAGAAAATTCTTCATGTTTTTAAAGGGATCTCATGTCTGAAATGATCGTCCAAGCCTTTGGATTGGATGCCCAAGATAAATCCAAGCCAAAGGCTTGGTATTTCCCAAGGCAAACTATTTGGTGTGTGTCACACCATATTTGGTATACGCCAAATGTAAAACAATGTAGTGTGTACAAATTAGTCTCTCTCTCTCTCTCTCTCTCTCTCTCTCACACACACACACACACACACACACACTTTGATCAAATACTTCAAACTCAAGCCAAATGCAATCTCCGAGCAAGAATATATACATGAAATGTAACATTTACGTATAAGTCACACTTCAATATGTAGTTTTCCTTTCTTATAATTTAAGTTATATTTCACTTAAATATTGTTAGGATGTTTGAGATTTTTTTCATATCTCTAGGAGTTATAATGTAGATTCTAGGTTTTTAAAGATCATATAAATTTTCAAACTTAGAGAAATTTCAACAATCGACATGCTCTCTCTCTCTCTCTCTCTCTAGATTTTTTGGGGTGGGAATAGTTTCTGTAGATTTTTGGGGGTGGATGAGGGCTCTTTAGATTTCTTTCAAATAACTTATGCCCACATCCTGGTCAAGATATCAATAGCCCCTCCATCAGATTTATTGATAAAATTGGAAAAAGGGGATTGGTTACAATTTATTGATTATGAGGGCATCTGTTTCAGGTGTTGAATAAGTTTCTAGACCAAGCATGTTGTAGCTAATTGAGTAAAGAAGAAAAATCATAAGTAGGCATCTTGGTGGAAGGAATGTTTTTCACAACTATACAATATGGAGTAAAGTTAAGTTGAGAGACATACTATTCCAATCATGGTTGTACAGTAGAAGGCTTATGATAAAGTACTAGAGACTGTTTCAAGGTTAGAATTAGTACATGATCAACATTTGGTTGCAAAGACCTCAAAAAACTCCAACCTCATGAAGTCTATCTTGTTAATAAAGTTTAAAAATAACGTCAAATCAAATGTTTTGGATAAAGGGAATTAGTTTGAGATCTATTCTATGGTCTCGGGAGGGCTTGAGACTTAGAGGCTTGAGACTTAGAGGAAGGATATTACCATTGTTGGTTTAATAAAAACTATCATAGGAAAATGAGAGGTTGAGTAAAATTGAAAATAAAAAGCGGAGGAGAATTGTTTAGATGTCGCCTCTTTGCAATGACAAAAGGAGGCGACAAAGATGGAGGAAAGTTGGCAAGTTGTGAAAGGAAAAAGGGACAAAAATGTGAAGTAGGGAGGAGCCTTTGACATGACTCTCCGCTCTCATTCTAAGGGCGATATTACTAGGGATTCTGAGGCACAAGTTGTCTTAGTACTTCCATTGCATTGATAGATGTCATCTTATTTTGGGTTGATGCACTTCCATGTGGCAGTTTGAAGGCTATAGTTTTGATTTGTGACTAGGGTGGCAAGCCTCATTTGACTTTTATGTTATGTATATTTTTTATACACATGGATATGTTTTTTTGGAGTATTGGGCACAATGGAACTTATTAGCGATATGGATAAGTGGTGATTATGCATGTCCCACTTGATTGACCAAACATAAATGTACTAAATATTTATATTAATATATTTATGAAAATTAAATATTTATTAAAAGGTGCACACTGTTTGATTAATTATTAATTCAAACTTTTTCTATGACTTTTCAAACTTACAGCGATAGTTAGATAAGTAAGTGTGGGCCCCTAACTGACATACTAGTATAACACGTATTAGACTTCACACATGTTCTGCTTCCTCTTCCTTCATTGTATCCAACTACTCTCTCCATTATCAATCCCCCTCGTAGCTAAGCTCCCTACAAAATGTAATTTTGACTAAATTTAAAAAAATAAGAAAACACAACAGATTTTTGTAAAATTTTTAGCATCTGTTCTTCACGATCTGCAGATTTTGTGATCAAAAACCACAAAAAAAATTGCATAAAAATCAGTATTTTTGCGAATTTAGAAAAAAAAACTCTTTTTTTAATCTTTGGTGCATTCTGTCTGAAACTTAACCAGCGCCCTTTCTCTTTAGAGTCCATTCCCGATAATGATGGAACACGATGAATCAAGTCGCCAGGGTAGGAAAGTTGTGTTTAACACAAACGAAGCAATTTGGACCTTCTCGCCTTCTTTACACGGACTAAAATTTATTGTGGTTAAAGGAGATGATTTGAATAAATTTATTGGTGAAGCATCGCGAGAGCTAGTCTGGGGCTTCGTTGGTTTCATCCTGGGCAAAGAAGTCTTCCTTCACAACTTTCATTGAAAAAGTTGAGGGTTTTAGAAATTTTTGAAAAATATAAGAAAGATAATCACTTCCAAGAATTATGGAAGGATGCGAGCGATGTGAGTATCTTCTATTTCAGCTGTTTCAAATGTTTATTTCAATTTAAAAACAAAATTGTCGTATGTTTAGCATCATTTTGTCAAACGTGTACTGCAGGCTCCTATTCAGTTAAGAGTACTATTTATCAACAACTGCATTAAGTTCCAAAGATTTCCAGAGTCGATAGGATCTCTGAAGCATCTGAAAAAGATAGTTATGAGGCTAGGATCAGTTTTGGAGAGTCTGCCGAGAGGTTTTTGCCTCCTTAAATCGTTGGAGCACCTGGATTTGTCCTGCTAATTTTGGCGATTTGAGAAATCTGCGGTATCTATGTCTGTCGGGATGCCGGCATTTGAAGAGGTTGCCAGTCTCTTTTAAGAGGTTGAGTCTTCTGCAACATCTCCATTTGTAGCATTTATTTGAGCTCACTTTCGAGTCAGACATCATGGAAGACATGGCAAAACTGGAGTATGTTGATCTTGATGGGTGCCGTAATCTGGAAGAATTGCCTCCTCACATCACTAATCAGCGCTCCCTGATAAAACTCCATTTACATACAGATACTTTATGGATGGTACCAGTGAACCTTGGTCAATTGAGCAAGTTGCAAAAGTTGACTATCCATAGTAGGTTGTTGACATGGCTGCCCACATCTCTTGGGGTCTCCTGTGCATACAGTCAGCACAAAAAGAGGATAAAACACAATATGTAGTCTAACAAAAAGAAATGTTTCTTAGAAAGTTATAAGATATAAAATTTTGTTGGTGAAGACAAATTCAACAACGTGTAGGAGGAGGAGCTGATTTGAGATACATATTTATTACGCCGTAGGCGTTTCCCTATGAAAGGGTTCAAGCAAAAAATTCTATCCGATGGTTGTAAATCGTCTAGACAAAATGACTACCATTAAAGTCATCTGAACCGTCCATTTTTGCCTACCACTTTACACGTCATTTTAGATATTTTGTCTGGCTGAGCTTGGACGGGATTTTTCATGAGTGACGGATTTTAGATTCTGAGCGTTGAATTCTGACTTAACAAGATCACCCTTCAAAGCCACTGATGGCAGAATCACTTCCTTACGCAGAATAAACGATAATCATAAAGCAATCTTGTAAGTGCAAGGGTTTAAGCACTGAGGTAGCAACAACCGAAAACCACACACATTGAATGTAACAAGAGCAAGTGTAGTCAAGCATCCAAGGTTAAAAATTTACCGTTCAGTTTCTAGCACGATTTCATAACCAAGAAAACGTTGATTCTGCCCAAGAAAAAAGACCTAGCCTACGTTAATAGCTCTGCCCAGATAAAATTGTTTGATTTATCCTCTGTAAAATGATAAAAATATCTTCACAAATATCTTTTGTTGTCTTTTTCATAGGAAGGACTCCCAAACAGATGGGTGCTCAAATAAAAGAACTTCCAATCAGACTTAAATATAAATTATTCTGCCATAATCGATGCGCTAAGTTCTGTTAGAAGGCTTTCAAAATATTCAAGAGAAAATGTCGCAGCTAGAAATGCATGTAAAATGTGAAAAGAAACACAAGCTCGAGCCCGACATCTCATAAAACGGTTATGTAACTGATTTCACAGCAATGTTAGAAAATCAACATTATTAACCCTCACATTAAAGAAGATGACAATAAATCAGGCTCCAAGTGAAAGGGAGAACTCTTGCCAAGAAAGAAATTACGCCAAATAGGAAACAAATCATTTACTCTGCTCCATAAAATCTTCTCTATATACAAATGCATCGAAAACCTTCTCAATGTTTTAAATGTTTTCGAGAGACTTCACCAAGATTGGAGGAAAATAAAAAATACTGCTGGTGTCTCAACTTTCAATGGCCAACACATCAACGCATTCCATCTACTGATGCGTATTCTCATTCATCAAGTTTCTTACACTAGCAACAGAAAATTTCCACACAACATTAACTTTTAATCAGTAATAATAATAAAACTTAAGATACTTCACCAGTCATACAACCTTCATACGCATCTGCATTTCGAAAGGAGTTCTAATTGAATCACAAATTTCATCCTCTATCACTGTCACTATTTGCCATTACAGGAGTCTCTATTTCATCCACGGTTTTCCCTTTGTTGAATTGACATGACTTAGTTTATAGTGGCCTCATTACAGAACGCACAAAGACAGAATAAATGCAAGCTCTGATACCAAATGAGAGCGCTGAAGAGAAACGATACATGGATTTGAATTGGATGTATTCCGATGGAATTTGTTCAATGTAGAGTGTGTCGAAATCGGCACTGCAACAGGAAAATACTCCATTTGGGAGAACCTTCTTCACCCTCTGCACAAATTCAATAGAGTTACCACATCTCTTCTGCAATGCCCGAGCGATTGCTATTCCAGAGCAACTGAGATCCCCTTCATCACTATGCTTTGCATTGCACTGCAACACTTGAAGGTAATCTGCACCCAACTCGTGTGTGGAAATCGTGTTTGGGTGCACTTTAATTGTCTGAAAAGTTTGATTCTAGCGAGCCTGTACAATCCTAAAGAGCACTCTGAATTTTCTGTAATGCCCAATTCATGTTGGACTGTGCCATTTTCTATGGGGAGCCCAAAATGAATTGAGTTTCTTTGTATTGTAAGGTAGATGAATTCGAAAGTCTCTTAGGATAAATGTGGTTGTCTAATATGTGTGGGGAAATTTATCAAAAATGTGAAGCGGAAACATGAAGTTTTGGGGTATTCTCTGGCTGCACATTTAATAGAAATACACACAGGCGAAGTCTCACAACATGTCACTATAGAAATTACGACACTTACAAATGGAGGAGATGCAAAAGACTAAAGTGGAGCACTATAGACACGACACGTCAAATAGAGAAACTACGTGTCAATCAGTACAGAAATAGTGTACCGCATGAGACTGTAGAAACTACCTCTTCCAACGCACTGCACATGCCGAGAATACTGGCAAATATATTTGCTTTTAAACGTCTGCAATCCTGTTCGGGCGTTTTCTTGCGTTGGAATCTGCTTACCCATCTCCCAACCGTCTATAACACCAATTAAAGAGAGCCAAAATAATTTACATAAATATTTCAGATAAAAAACATGCAACTTTGGTTGATGCATATAGCAAACAGGAAAAATATTGAAGCAAATTTGAATTGTGATTGGTTGTTAATAGTGATTTTAATCACCTTTTAATGCCAAGCCCCTCTGCTATAGTTATCTGCCATGGAACTAAAAATCTCTCTTCCTTGCTCTGCAGATCACTGCTTCAATGCACTCTCTATATAACCAACATTAATATTTCACATAAAAAATTATATTAATTAGCAGCTAAGTTCAGAGTATCCTATGACAGAATTAATTGTCTCGACTTAATGCCTGCTAGGTAAGAGGATCTTTAGGATATTATCACAAGGCTTAAAATATATTACCTCCATATGTCTATCCAAAAATTATACCATACTTTCGTTAACTACAGATGATATCAGTTTGTGTGATTTTATAATGGGCTATCTTAATACTTCCATACATCACTTGTTTTCAGGGTTAATACTGTCATTACTTATCGCTTATATCAATCCAAAGAATTAATTAAACTCTTCCTAGTCAATTTGATCGGGTTCGCTCTGATATTCAAATAATAATAATAAGCTAATAGTTTACTCAATCTGCTCATTTCTAACTCTACCGCATCAGACTCGTCTGAATACAATTTACTCTTTTATTAGTTATTACAGTTTTGTCTAAATTATTATTTAATTATTAATTTTGATATAATTTGACTTTTAATTCAATCGACTCTATTAAATTTTATATTTAAACATAAGTTTGAAATCTATCTTAATATTTTATGTCTTTCTTCAAATAATTTAATTAAAAATTAGAGTAAATTTTAAATTTATGGTTTAATTTGTGCATCTCTCTCTTTCTATAAAATTCTATTCCTATTGCAAATATACCATAAGCTTGTATGTTAAGAATTTATAAATTTATTGTACATTTTAATATTTCAATAAAATAGGAAATAATATAGACTAAAATTCACTTCTTTCAAATTAATTTTTTTAAATTGATGTGATTAATGATCTCATAGAAACCTCTCCCTAATTCAAAACATTTTTCATATTTGAAACCACTCATTTCTGCTCAATAATGACTAATAGTTGTGCAATATCTTGTCAAATGGATATTTGAAGCACTGTAGATTGGATAGCTTAAAGTAATAATAGTAGGGATGAATGAGATTGTCTAGATGATCATCAAAATAATAGTAAAAAAAGAAAGATATATAATTATTTGATTAATGTATATATGATAAAATTAAAAAATAGATATAAAAATAGAAAAAGATTGATATAGAAGGGGAAAGAGTGAGATGGAAAGAGGTATGATTTTTTATTCCTCCAACCTTAATAGGGTGTACCCATTGCACACCAAAGTGTGATTGCTAGTTCATAGTACTCTAAATATTTGTAAAAAATGGATAACAAGAATGAATATACAATAATTATAAAGATTAAGTTAGGCCTCATTTAAAATTATTTGGTGGAAGTTAGGTAGTAATGTCTTCAATCTCTCCTTTAATGCTTCAGCATGTCCAATCTCATTGATCCCTCAATTTTTTATGATTATGTAAATAATGAGTTTTGATATTTTAAATGGAATTTTTATTCATATTATTCTTTTCTAATTTTAATAAATTTCTTGATATATTTATAAATATTTTTATGAAGTAGTAACTAAATTTCAATAGTATATTAATGCAATCAAGGGTGGTGGATCCAATTAAGGACTGACCGACCTTGCAGCCAAACCAATATGCAGCGGAAATACACAATAACAACAATAGATTTGAAATGAAACAAAGTCTTTATTCATCAAATCACTGATTACATGCAATGTACCAGGCTGTAAGGCCTTCCCATTTATGGCCAATTATAATGCAAGTAACAGTCTACAAGATCTCATAGGATCCAGATCTTTTCCCCAACATCAGCATCCAGCTAGCCCAGGTCTATAACACACAACACACTGGTAGGCACCCAGGAAAGATCTAAACTTGTACTCCAACTTCCAAGCAATCTTCCTACTCCTAAGCTCGCATGATACTAACCTTCCTCCCAACTATCTCCCCCAAACAACTACCCAAGCATCCTATAAATACTGATTCCCAGCCACAAGTCGGTTGATGAAACAATTAACTCTTGTAAACAAATATTAAATGCTAAAACATCAGTCGGCTCTCACATAGCCTTACAAAATAAATAAACTCTCAAAGATGGCCCCAAACGGTCACCAAATCTGCATAGAAGAATGCAACACGCCAGATCTAGGTCCCCACACATCCAACGGTCAATCCATAACACGATGAGCACGACCCAAATTAAATGCACCAGTCGGACAAGCCGATCTAATAAAATAATCCAGTTGGTAAGCAAGAACACTGAGTAATAGAGGAAATAACTGAGCACCAGTCACCGACCAAGCCAAGCATGACCGAGCAATGCAGTTATCGTTGAGCGCTAGAGATCTGACACCTTCAGTCATCGAGCATTCTTCAGAGACCGAGCACCTCGGTAACCATATAAACTGAGCAACCAGTCTCCCAAACCAAGCAAGAACTCCACCAAACCAAGATCAAAACTAACAATCTACCTTCAAAGAAAAACATATTTTTGGTTGATACAGGATTGCCAAGAATCCTAGGATGCTCCTACATCAGACACCCCAGGTAAGAAAGATTTTCTTATAAGGAAATCAGGAACGCCTCAAGTGAATCAGAACAGGTATGCCGAATCTGTTCTTCACCCATATCTCTTCTTGTCCCTCATCCCAAGTAGTCTTCACTTCATTCATTGTCTCATGCAGAAAGTCCTTCTATCTTCCACTTTGTTTACCCCTCCAATCGGTAATTGATAGCAATCGACTCTGACTACTACCGATCACATCAGTGCCACGGTAAGGTTAATCCTCTCCAGACTCCTCAATCAACTTAGTATTATCTGCATCTCTCTATGTCACAAATGTCACCATCTGCTGAACCATCTCTGCCAGCAAAACCATCTACTTCTTAATCTCAACAAACTCTCTAGAGATATCATTATCCTTATCCTTCAAACTATATTTAACAGGAATAGGTTCATCAACCTTGTGCTCCTGAGGTTTGTCATAAGGACAACACCTGATAACTCCACATCCCTTAACCCCTGTCTCCTATAAAGGTATCAGTTTATGCCGAGCTCCTTCATGCCTAACCACATGGATATTAGCACGACCATCAAACAAAACATTTTTGTCAAACTTCCAGGGTCTACCGAGAAACAGATGACAAGCATCCATAGGCAATATATCACACAATATCTCATCATGGTAAGATCCAATCTGAAAGTTAACCAAGCATTGTTCTTCAAATCTAACCTTAGAAACATCTTGAATCCAACTAATCTGATAAGGATTAGGATGCTTCCTTCTTTCCAAATTCAATTTACTAACCATTTCATCTGAAACAAAGTTTTCAGAACTGCCACCATCAACTATGACATTACATACCTTATCCATGCACTTACATCTGGTTCTGAACAAATTTCTCCTTTGCACTGGTTTGTGAACACATGCAGTTAATCTCCTAGTGACAAGACATTCACCTTTCTCTGGAACATTCTCAATATCTTCTTCAGCAGCTAATGCAACTCTTTTCTTAGGACACTGCCAACTTCAATGACCAGCTTCGCCATAGTTATAACAATTGCCTGTAAACTCATTCTTCCACCTTCCTCTCTGTCCAGTATTCTTAGTAACTTGACCACTGCTAGATCCCACATCAGTCTTAGGATTCTCTGCCACATTACTCTCAGCAACTATCTCACCATTTTTACCACCCCAATTCCTATTGTTCTGCTTTCCTTCATACTTCTTTCTCACCATTTTTACCACCTCGATTCCTATTGTTCTGCTTTCCTTCATACTTCTTGTTCAACTTCTCTTCAATCTTTAATGCCATCTAATAAGCATCACCGATTGTTGTCATCCACATAGTAAGTAACTCTTCCTGAATACTAGGTCTCAAACCATAGACATACCTAGCAACCTTCTGTTTATCAGCTTCAGAATGACCAGTCCTAATCAGGATTCTATAAAACTCCTCGGTATACTCCTGTACCGATTTGTTAGTCTACTTCAAAGCTTGCATCTTCTTAAACATGTCCAATTCATAATCCACCTGAATGAATTGCTTCTTCAACTTTTTAACCACTTGGTTCCACTTAGTGATCTTTTCTTTTCCTCTTCTACCTCTTTCCAACTGAACTTCTCTCCACCAAATATTTGCATGACCTTTTAACTTAGTCTTTTCAAATCTAACCCTATCAGGATCTTCTATTTCTTCATACTCAAAGTACTCATCAATCTCATTGATCCAATCAATCAATTATTTTGGCCTAAGGCTTCCAGCAAATGCAGAAACTTCAATCTTAGGCCTTTTCCTAATCTTAGACATAGCTTTCAGAATTTGATTCTTCTCAGAATCTCTAGCTTCTTCAACAACTTCTTCAAAATGATCTTCCTTAGATTCATCATCACAATCCTCTTTCAAGGTAGGCTTCTTCTTTCTCAATTCCTCTTGTAGGTATTGCACTTGTTTCTGCAAAGCCCTAAAATCATCAAGACAAAATTCACCAATAGCTTCCTCTTCTTCAGAGATCTCACGATTTCTCCTCGGAGGCATCTTCAAATCAAGATCTAGATACACAAGATCCACTCGACTCCAACAAGAACAAACTTTGCTCAAACAGGAACAAACTTCGCTCTGATACCACTTAATGCAGTCAAGGGTGGTGGATCCAATTAAGGACTGACCGACCTTGCAACCAAACCAATATGCAACAAAAATACACAATAACAACAACAGATCTGAAATGAAACATAAGTCTTTATTCATCAAATCACCCATTACATGCAATGTGCCGAGCTGTAAGGCCTTCTCGATTACGGCCAATTACAACACAAGTAACAGTATACAAGATCTCACAAGATCCAGATCTTTTCCCCAACATCATCATCTAGCTAGCCCAGGTCTATAACACACAACACACTGGTAGGCAACTAGGAAAGAGCTAAACTTGTACTCCAACTTCCAAGCAATCTTCCTACTCCTAAGCTCGCATGATACTAACCTTCCTCCCAACTATCTCCCCCAAACAACTACCCAAGCATCCTATAAATACTGATTCCCAGCCACAAGTCGGCTGATGAAACAATTAACTCTTACAAACAAATATTAAATGTTAAAACATCAGTCGGCTCTCACATAGCCTTACAAAATAAATAAACTCTCAAAGATGGCTCCAAATGGTCACCAAATCTACATAGAAGAATGCAACACACCAGATCTAGGTCCCCACATGTCCAACGGTCAATCCATAACATGATGAGCATGACCCAAATTAAATGCACCAGTCGGCCAAGTCGATCTAACAAAACAGTCCAGTCGGTAAGCAAGAACACCAAGTAACAGAGGAAATAACCGAGCACTAGTCACCGACCAAGCCAAGCATGACCGAGCAATGCAGTTATCACCGAGCGCCAAATAACTGACACCTTTAGTCACCGAGCATTCTTTAGAGACCGAGCACCCTGGTAACCATATAAATCAAGCAACGAGTCTCCCAAACCGAGCAAGAACTCCACCAAACCAAGATCAAAACTAACAATCTACCTTCAAAGACAAACATATTTTTGGTTGATACAAGATTGCCAAGAATCCTAGGATGCTCCTGCATCATATATTTTGATTTATGAATTTTTTAAATAAAGCTTCTTTTTAAAAATGGATATTCACTAAGAAATTTTTTAAATAAAGGTTCTACTGATAACTTCATTTCCCTGGAGGCAATAGAAAATCTTAAGTTGCAAAGGATTCCTCACACTAGCCCTTATAGAGTCGGTTGAAAAAAGACCAACATGTACTGGTTAATGAGAAAGCTTGGGTGGAGTTCTCTATAGGGAGATATAAGGACAAGGTGTTGTGTGATGTCTTGCCCATGGATGCTTGTCATCTGCTATTGGGAAGACCTTGGCAATTTGATAGAGTTTCCATGATACATGATGGGGCCGAGAACTCATATTCTTTTAAGAAGGATGGAGTGACCTTCAAGATTCAATGAATCTTGGAAGAAGGGGAAATGAAGAAAGGAGGACCTAACATACTCTTAGTAAGGGAGAAGGAATTTGTAAAGACACTAGAAGAAGCAGATGGAGTAGGCTTTTCCTTAGTGTTGACACCTAAAGATGAAAGAGTAGTCAAGAAGGAGGACCTACCTCTAGAAGTGAAAAATTTGTTGTATAAGTACAAGGACATTGTTAGTGATGGTCAACCAGCTACCCTACCTCCTGAGAGAGCCATTAGCCATCAAATTGACTTCATACCTAGATCCCCACTCCCTAAAAAAGATGCCTATAAGATGACCCCACAACAAAATATTAAAATTGCCAAACAAATTTGAGAGTTACTTGACCAAGGCTTGATTAGAAAGAGCATAAGCCCATGTGATATTCCCACAGTCCTAGCACCAAAGAAAGGTGGTACTTGGAGACTTTGTACTGACTCTAGGGCCACAAATAGGATAACCATTAGGTATAGGTTTCCTATCCTTAGATTGAAGACCTAATGGACTACTTGGGTGGATAAAAATACTTCTCAAAAATAGACCTTAAAAGTGGATACCACCAGATAAGGATCAAGAGAGGAGATGAGTGGAAGACAACCTTTAAGACCACTGAGGGACTCTATGAGTGGCTTGTTATGCCATTTGGCCTATCTAATGCTCCAAGAACCTTCATGAGGTTAATGAATGAAGTGTTGAAAGACTTCATACAAAAATGAGTTGTTTTGTACCTAGATGACATCTTAGTGTTCAGTAAGACAAAGGAGGATAATTTCAAGCACCTGCAAATGGTAACGCAAAGGTTACGTGAAGAAAAGTTGACAATCAACTTTGAGAAAAGTGAGTTCTTAAAATAGGAGCTAGTATATCTAGGCTTTGTTATTTCTGAAGGCAATTTAGAGATGGACTCAAGAAAGGTGGAGGCAATCTTGAAATGGCTTACACCTAAGTCAACTACTGTGGTTAGAATCTTTCATGGCCTAGAAAAATTCTATAGAAAATTCATTAGATAGTTTAGTGAGATATGTGCACCAGTTTTGGACACTATTAAGGGTGGTATGAAGACTATTTTTCAATGGAGTGAACAAGTTGAAAAGGGTTTTGAGACCTTGAAAAAGAGGATAGCCACTCAACCAATACTATTATTGCCTAGCTTTGATAAAATATTCATAGTAGAATGTGATGCCAGTCATACTACCATTGGAATAGTCCTCAGTCAGGAAGGAAGACCAGCGACCTTTCATAGTAAAAAATTAAGTGATACAAAAAGAAGATATTATTCTTATGACCTGGAATTATATGCACTGGTACAAACACTAAGGAAATGGATACACTATCTCCTCCCTAAAGAGTTTGTGGTCTATATAGACAACCAAGCTTTGAGATTCCTTAACTCACAGGATAAGCTAAGTCACAAACATATGAAGTGGGTGGAATACATCCAAGCCTACACCTTCACTATCAAACACAAGAAGAGACTTAAGAATAAGGTGGCAGATGCATTGAGCATGAGGTTTCTCACAGTCCAAGAAATTTAGTTGAAAAGCATTGACATAGAGAGCTTCAAAGAGTTGTATCCATAGGATGAGGACTTTTTAGAAGCCTACAAGGTGTGTAAGGACTACCAAAATCATTTTCATGCTGAGTACTCTGACTATACTATTCAAGATGGTCTTTTGTTTAGGGAAGGACAACTCTGTGTGCCTAGAGGTTCAATGAGAGATAATCTAGTGCAAGAGAAACATAATGGTGCATTAAGTGGTCATTTTGGTATACACAAGACATTAGAACTAGTTAAGAGATACTAGTATTGGCCTAAGATGAATAGAGATATTCAAAAGTATGTAGAAACTTGTATAATCTATCAAAAGGCTAAGGAAACTTTATCTAATGTAGTGTTGTATCAATCCCTCCCAATTCCAAATAGACCTTGGGAATGCCTTAGCATGGACTTGTAGTTGGGCTCCCTAAGACAAAACAAGGGCTAGATAGCATCTTTGTGATAGTGGACATGTTTAGTAAGATGGCTTACTTTGTGCCATGCAAAAATACTCATGATGCATCCTACATAGAAAATATCTCCTTTAGAGAGGCAATAAGAATACATGGTTTAACTCTCAGTATTATATCAGACAGGGACTCTAAGTTTATGAGTCTTTTTTGGAAGACCCTACGGAATAAGCTTGGCACCAATCTTTCTTTCATCTCTGCATATCATCCCCAAATGGATGGGAAGACTGAGGTAGTCAACAGGAGCTTGGGAAACCTCTTAAGGTGTCTTACCAAGGAATATGGCCAAGCATGGGATCATCTAATTGCCTAAGCAGACTTTTCTTACAATGACATAATCAATAGGTCAACGGGGAAGAACCCCTTTTAAATAGTTTATGGAATACATCCCAGGGGTATTTTTGAGCTTAGGGACCTTGGGAAGAATGCAGAGAAGAGTGGACATGCAAAGGAGTTTTCCTATTCAATGAAGGAGGTTCATGATAAAGTAAAGAAGGCCCTCATGGAAAGTACCACTCACACCAAACAAAAGATAGATGCCAGTAAAAGGGAAGTTCATTTCCAGATTAGAGACCTAGTTATGGTACACCTGAACAAAGAAAGGATGCAAAAAGGTGTTCCACACAAATTGAAAATAAGGAGAATAGGCCCTTGTGCCATTCTAGATAAGTATGAGTCAAATGCTGACAAGGTTGAACTACCAACAGACATGGGACTTTCACTAGTATTTACTGTTGTAGACTTGGTGGCATATAAGGGACCAAATCCTAGTGGAGATCACCACAAAACAAAGAAGGAAGAGGAGATCAAAGTATTGAAGTTGCCTATTATTACAATGAATTCAAAAGTCCTCAAACATGCGAGGATCTGTCACAAATCTTAATTCTAATATCTTCTATCTTCTATCTTCTATCTAAACTACCTCCTAAACTACAATCAAACAACTACATTTATACAAGAGTCTACCAAACTAAGTTGGCCTTCAGATCCACAATCAATGAAAGTAATGGTCAGAATTGGGACCACATGCTTCCCAATGATTGATTCCAGCCTTAAATCTGTGACCCAACATAAATGCACAAGTCAGCCTCAACAAAAACAAAAAGAAACTACTCGGTAAGCAAGGATGACCGAACAATAGACAAGCATCGCTGAGCGCCAATGAAACAACCAACTACCTAGGAGATAACCAACCACACTTGGTAACCAAAGGAAACTGACCAACTACCAACCAACTCAGTCAAAGGAGGAACCGAGCAACACAGACAAACTCCAAAATGTTTTTGGTGACACAAGATTGCCAAGGACCCAAGATGCTCCTGCATTAGACACTTGGGGTTATTTTGAAATGATTCTCTGAATCATTTGGCAGGTATGATCCGAGCTGCATCCAAATCAGATTGTGAAATCCATGAACTGTCTTCCATCGGTCTATTCTTCCATTTTACCAGATATTCCATATATTATTTTCCTCTTGTACTTTTGTCAACTCTTTGCTTTAGGATCTTCTCAACTTCTTCATTTTTCTTCTTAGGATACTTTGTCGGTATTGTCACTTCTTCATCAGGTTCATGATACTCATACAAATCAGCAATGTTGAAAATCGGTGATATGTCCATGTCATCAGGTAACTAAATCTCATATGCATTCCCACTGTCAAATTTCTTCAAAATCTTGCAAGGTCCAAACTTCTTCATCTTTAGCTTCCCATATGTTCCAACAGGAAATCGACCTTTCTTTAAATGAACCATCACTTCATCACCAACATCATAAGTCTTATGTCTCCTTGATCTATCAGCTCTGCCTTTGTATTTCTGATTACTTTCTTCTAGCTTCAACTTCACATCTTCATGCAATGTCTTCATGTACTCAGCAAATTTTACTCCTTCAGCACTTCTCTTACTTTCATCAGCAATGTCTCTCAAATCAGATATACCTCTCGGTTGTATGCCATTCACAATCTTAAATGGTGTTTTTCTAGTACTCCTATTCACTGAATTATTGTATGCAAACTCTACTTGTGCCAACACAAAATCCCAATTACTTGGTGTGTCTCCAACTAAACATCTCAAGAGATGACCCAAACTTTTGCTCACAACTTCAGTCAGTCCATCGGTTTGTGGGTGAAATGTAAAACTATATTTCAACTCAGTGCCAAATTTCTTCCAAAGGGTTTTCCAAAAGTATCCAATAAATTTACTGTCTCGGTTAGAGATAATACTCCTCGATAATCCATGCAATCTGACAATTGGAAGGTTAGTATCATGCGAGCTTAGGAGCATCTGATGTCTTTCTACAAGGTATAAAATGTGCCATCTTTGAAAATCTATCCACAACAACAAATATAGATGTAGACACCTAAAAATCCTTTAGAAAATAAAGTATTTTTATTTTCTGAAAAAAAATTCTTGATGACATCATCATTTATTAATTAATTATTTATTTAATTAATTTATTTATTTTTATGTCATTAAATCCCTTTATCTTAATTAAAAATATTTAATTAAGAAATCCCTCCCAAAAATGTTTAAATCTTATTTAAACATTATCTCCTTATTTATTAATTATTTAATTAATAAATTGACCAAAAATCTTAAAATAAATAATTAATTTATTTTTTGCCCAAAACTTGGCCATTTTCCTAAAGACCACTAACCTCTTCTAGAATCTTCTAATCCTTCTTTAATTTTGATTAAAGGCTAATCCCCTTATTTCCTAACCCTAATCCCAACTCAAGATATTTAATTAAGATTAAATATTAATCCTCAATTTCTATTTTACCCTAGGAAAACTCTAGACTCTTCTAGAACTTTCCTAATCCTTCCCTAAACCCATTTAGGGGAAATTACCTACTTTTCCTAAGCTAATCTAAGTCTCCTTTGACTCCTAGTTAAACCTTTCCCCTAATGAGCCTCAAACTCATTAAAGCCTTGGAAATAAATAAATCTTTATTTATTTCTTAAAATCCATGTTCATCCCTAGGAAATTCTAGACTCTTCTAGAAAGCCCTAATCCTAATCCTAATCCCCCCTAACCTTGTCACATTCCCTAAACAAGGTTAGCCAATTCCTAAGCTTAACCCAAAGTCAATAGACTTCTAGAGACTTCTCTTACATGCATTAAATGCATTTAAGGCTTCCTTATCCCTCTTACATGCATTTATGGTGCATTTAAGAAGCCCCTCACCCCTTTCTTACATCTTTTGACCTTAGACACATTTCCCAAATTGTGCACATCCCTCCCATCTTTCAACCCAATGCCCTTGTGACACTTGTCACAAGGAGGTGGCCCTGAACTAGCACAATCCATGTGCTCCCCTTTGAATGAATCTTGGCTTCTCTTAAGGATTTTGATCCTGGCCACTCATTCTTCCTTCCCAAATCCTATAAATACCCTCATTTCTAAGAGCAAATTCATTAGCTTAACTTTTATTCTCATGCATTGTTATCATGCCCATTTAGCTCTAGACTTAGCATAATCATCTTAATCTAGCTCATTTTCAAGCATTTTAGCTCATTTTAATTTAGTAATAATGGATTAACATAGTTTATTTCATTGTTTTGCATAGGCATAGCATCATATCACATCTCTATTTTGGTTTAAAAACAATCTTAGCATAAGCATCAATATTTGATCTTTGAGGCCTTAGGGGCAAATCAGGTGTTCTATACCTGTTTTGTGCCATTTTTGGAGTTCTCATGAATTTCAATCCGTCCTAAAATGCATAAGGAACATGCTCCAAGTGATTAGAGAGCACACCCACATCCCCTTAAGCAAGAGAAAATCAAACAGTGCTCGGGTGCACCTGTTTAAGCTCAATCTGAGGTGGCTTAGTTTAGAGTTTTACTTATTTTTGATTGATTTCATGCTAGACTAAAATCTAATTTTTGTTTGGTTTTGAAGCTTTCAAAAATAGGTATCCTCAAAAGCCTTGTCCACATTCTAGCACGCCCGGTGGGACCTCAAACCCACAATCACTTGATTATATCATACTTTGTATTCTCGTATTTGCATGAAACAGATGAAATGTCGCCTACACAAAGTTCAGTCACGTCTAGAAAGAATCTGATCACGCCTACAAGCTCTATATCGAGGCCTATTTTTTGAAGATTTTTCATGCTCGATAACTTCTATTCTGTCTAAACTTCTTTTCTGTCGCCTATGCACATTTCACTATCGCTTATAAACAAGTTACTGTCGCCTATGCAGTTTTTGCTGTCACTTATGCACTTGTTCCTGTCGCCTGTGAACTTTTTACTGTCGCCTATGCACAAAGTTCCTGTCGCCTGTGAACTTTTTCCTATCGCCTATGGAAAAGTTCCTGTCGCCTGTGAACTTTTTACTGTTGCCTATGCACAAAGTTCCTGTCACCTGTGAAACTTTTTCCTGTCGCCTGCGCAAAAGTTCTTGTCGCCTGTGAATTTTATGCTGTCGCCTACACAAAAGTTCCTGTCGCCTGTGAAATTTTTGCTGTCACCTGCGCAAAAGTTCCTGTCACCTCTGAACTTTTTTCCTGTCGCCTGTGCCCAAGTTCCTATCGCCTATGAACCTTTTTTCCTGTCACTTGTGCACAAGTTCCTGTCGCCTTTGAACTTTAAAGTTCATGTCGCCTTTGCTCTCAAATTGATATTGGATTCATTTTTCTTAAGAAAAAGTCAAACAAATCTTGAATGAAACTGAGGAAAAGAACTTAGGTCCTAAAGTGTCATTATCATTTCGAAAATCAAACACAATCTTGAATGATCTAAATTGGAAAGAAAAGCATCCCTATTCCTTCTTCTTTGAATTTCAGTTCAAACTCAATCTTGAATGATGTAAGGATAAAACAAAGCTCTTTTCAAAGTTCTAAATCAACACGATAATTCAATCTTGAATGCCCAAGTCAAAGCAACTGCAAACACCTGAAAGTCTTTTGGAAAAGAACAAATCAAAGCTTAAACACTTGTGTCTTCAATTTCAAAGTTCAAATCACACTTAATCAAATTGGAAGAAAGAACAACTTGCTTGATGTGCATCTAGGAGCTTTACATTTTCTGTAAAACCTTGTTAAAGTAAGCAATGTAGAACATTTGGACTCGGACAAGTCCACTTGTTCTACTTTTAGTGAGGCCTGTCCAGGGAGAAAAATGCTTCCTCCTCGGAGAATGACCTCAAACCGGTATCCCCCTCGGCCGGTATATAAATAAAGTGAAGGCAAAAAGTACTCACTTATATCTCCTAATCCATGGGCATTTTGTGCCAAATGCAAATGTCTAGGGACAGGTAAATATTCCTCCCCCAACGTTGTTGGCTAGGCTCTTAAGTGAGTCACAGGCGGTCAGCATAACCGGGTATGGAGACTCCACGAAACTATTAAAAACTTGATAAAATAGAGGCTACCCTATCTACATCCGAAAGTATCAAAATCCTTGTGCAAGGACCGATTCCAAGGGGTTTACTGGGTTGCCTCAAGATTACTCACCATTTGTATTCCCTTCTAGGGGGTACCAAGCTGTGGGCAAGCGATTTTGATACTCACCTTCCTTAGGTAGATCTGTTTGAAGTGCTTGACAGTCAATACTCTGTGAAAACATTGTTGGAACATGCACTTTCAAAGCTTTATCAGAGTCAGTTATCTTGTTTGTATCCCACAGGGTTGCTTTGTCCCTTGTGGGGATTTCTTTTCCGAAAATCTTTGTTGAAATCTATCCTTTGCCATTGGGAAACATCAAACTGATAAACAAACCCAATTCGAGATACTCAAAACATTTTGCAGAGAAATCCTTGGAATCAGATATCCAAAAAACCTTTTGTCTCAAACCAAACTTATCAGAATTTCCCCAAGTTATGCCCAATTTGATCAAACATCTGAAAGCTAAGTTACCCAAATCCAAGGATTATCAAGAGAAGAAAGTTGCAGAAAGAAACCTTAAGAGCCATCAATCCTCTATCCAAGCAACCCAAGCAGAAGAAAAATATCAAGAAAGGCTTGATAATATTGGCTATAATGCAAGAGTCAAATAGTTTGCCTACCGATTCTGAGTAAACCGTTGCTACGTCAACCTTGAAAGAGAAGATTAGCTGAATCCATTGCATGTCCCATTCTATCTTTAGATCTCAAAAATCCTATCTTGGTAGTCCTTCATCCTAGTTTGATCCTTACATCATCATCAAATCCTTAGTTGCATTCTAGAGTCTTTAGTTGCATTCATCATCATCTTCCTAGTAGCATCATAGATCATCCATCCCGATTGCATTTGCATCATCCTTTTAGAGAGAGCATTGTTTCATCATCCTTCACCATCTTTCCATCAGCAATCCACAATCAGAATCCCAGATCCTTGATCCAAACCCAGCATCCATTATCCAAAACAGAATCCACAATCCTTTGCACCAAATCTAGAGATCCAAATCCACAAGCACTTAGTGTTTAGAACCTTTGAGTTGTTTCCATCCCTTATCCTAAATCAGAAATCATCCCCTTTTTTGATAGAGCATTGTCTAAAGGAAATCCAACTTGTCCTTGCATAGCCTCATCATCTCGAGCAAGAGATTGGTTTGTATTGATAAGAATCCAGTTGACCAAAGATCATTAGTCTATCCTAGGTTGGCCAAATCCTACCACTGATCCTCCATCGGGAAAAATAGCAACTCATTGTTGACACTTAGTAATCTTCCACCAGCATCCCACCAAATCCTCCACCCAATCTTGACCCAAATCAGAACATCCCACCAAGCCTCCATCATCACCAAGCTTTTTTACCAATCTGCCACCATCTCCCATCAATCTTCCACCATCCTTGATCCAAATCCAAGCATTTCACCAATCCTTGCATTGCATTCTAAAAATTTATCATCCTTAGAAGTTCCTTAAGCTTGTATCCACCATCCTTTAGAGTCCTTTAGGAAACATCTTGCATCCATCTAGCATCTGCATCTCCATGCCTGTCGAGACAAGATTTGGATCTAGAAAAAGAAGGAACATGAATCCTTATCCAATCACCAGTTCATCTGATCCCAACATTTTAACCAGCACAATGATAGCCTATGATCCCAAAATACAAACTGGAAACACATGGGATGATCCCAATATCCCCTCAGCTCCTCTGGCAATAGAAAAATTTGTGAATCATCTAGAGAATCCACCAGTAGACAATGCACTCATAGGCCAAAACCAGCAAAGCATGTTCACTAACTTTGCACAAGCGCAGACTTCCATTCCACCATATCTCCACCCTCGCATTCCCATAAGTACTATCCAAATCCCAGCACAAGTATACTTTCCATTTACCCAACCATTCCTTGATCCAACCTTGCAAACATCCCAAGAAACCTTTGCCATTCCCCTTCTTCTGCAAGGAAGCTTTGCAAATCCTGTAACACAAGCTATAACACCATCTACTCCATTCCCTATCACAGGTACTTCATCATCTGCCATGGCTGCTCAAGCTCTTGCACAAATCCAACGCTTGTCCCAGAATCAACTCCCACCTCTTACACAAACCTTTGCACAAGAAGTTTCACCATCTTCCATAGACAAGGAAACACCTTTCACTCCGGGAAGGATGCAATCATCCTTCCCCTTCACTTCACAAGCTTCCACACCTTTTGTGCCAGGAGGGACACAATCATCTTTTCCTTTCAATCCCCAAGCTTCAGCATCCACACCATCATTTCAGGGGTCAACGCAATTGTTTCCCTCTTTCACCCAGCAAACCTCTACATCATCTACTCCAGGGGCAGCGCAATCGTTCCCCTTTCAAAATCAGCAAACTTCCACATCACCATTTTTATGGGGAGCACAAGCGTCCTCTTCATTCCCCCCCCAGCAAGCATCTACCCAGGCACAAGCCCAACAAAATTCCTTCACTACGAGAATGCCTCCCATGGTTTTTTCCAATCCACCATTCATATCCCAAGCTCCCATTACATCTACCTTCCAGGCATCCACTGTAGCACAATTCCCACCTCACACTCATTCTCGTTGGGGTCTCACTCAAGAAGAAATGAAAGCCTTTGGAATACCAACTCACTCTCCTACATCCGTGTTTGCAAACCAACAAGCCACCTTCTCACAAGCAGCACAACAACAACCATCTCAGCCTCCACCAATCTCATCCTTCACCAGCTATCCATTCCCAACACCCAGTGCTTTTCAACAAGTTCCTCCACCTCAGCAGCAAAGTTCCTCCCATTTCACAAGTCATATTTCCCAGCCACCCTTTGCTTCAAGCTTCCCTACATCAGTTCCACCCTTAAGCAATGTGGGAATGCACCTGACCTATATCGGTCAACCACAGAACCAAGTTCAGCAAGGACCATCTTACCAACAAGCCACATCATTCCACCAACCACCCCCACAAAAACCATACTTCCAGTCACAGCAACAAACCCCCACCATTCCCCAACAGCAACAAGTTTCCTCCTATCAATCACAACAGCAAGTCCCAGTCATCCCACAAACCCAGCAAGCAGTCCTATATCCTCCACCGCAATATCCCCCTATGCTACATCAGCAATATCCCCCGCAAACATCACTCCAAAATCCACTCCAATCTACCTATCCCACTGGGCCATCTCCATATCCCACTCAACAATACCCACCTCAAATGGGAATGCCCGCTCCAACACCAATCAATGCTGAGTGGGAAGCCATGAAGAATGCTCTTAGAGAGCTTCAAACCGGTACCGATAGCAAAACCTACAAGTTTGAGGAAGTGTGTCCTTATCCGTTTGACCGATCCATTGCCGCTATACCTTTCCCCAAGCACTTTGAGACACCTAAATTTGATAAATATCGGGGGAAAGGAGATCCGGTCAACCATATTAAAGAATTCTATATGGCATGCCAAGAAGTAGCCTATAGTGATAACTATCTCTTACACCTATTCCCCAAAAGCTTGGGAGGAACTGTTGTTGAGTGGTTCTACAAAATACCATGTGGGACTATCACAACCTTTGCTGAACTTTCTGAGAAGTTCATTGCCCACTATGCCCACAATGTTGAGAATGAATTGACCTTGTTAGATCTCTGCAACTCAAAATAGAAAGATGGAGAAAGCCTAGCAGAATACTTGCAATGATGGCAGAACCTTACTACCAGGTTATCATACCAGTCACCTGAAAAGCATTTGACCAA
Source organism: Chamaecyparis obtusa (assembly GCA_027943335.1). Lineage (NCBI taxonomy): Eukaryota > Viridiplantae > Streptophyta > Pinopsida > Cupressales > Cupressaceae > Chamaecyparis > Chamaecyparis obtusa. The sequence goes on from BSBK01005674.1 coordinate 558,422, forward strand.
AATCTTTATTGATAATCTGCATCCTAAGTTATCCCACTTCATGAGGATGAATTGTCTCCAAACCTATCAAGATATCAAGAGCAAGGGGATAGGTATTGAAAAGGCCCTCCTAGATGAAGGCACAATCTGACACTTCAAAAATGATGCCCAAAAACCTAGCAATGATAAATCCCATTACTGGAATCGTAACAAGAACGTTGTTACTAATGGAGCCACTGATACCAAGCATGTCCAATTTGTCATGGCTAGTCCTCCATCAACTCCTGCATACCAACAACAACAAGCGCCCATCCATCAACAACCTCCTCAAGTCCATCAACAACCCATGCAATAATATCATTCTTAGAATAATCAGCAGAATTCTCAGCAACTAGCCCATCAAGCTTATCAAGGTAATCCAAACAATCAAGTCAATGCCGTCAATATTGCTCCCAAGCAGAACAAACCTAGAGCTCAAAATTATCCAAAGAAGACCTTCACACCGCTGGGTGAACCTTTGGATGTTATATTTCATCGAATGGCCAAGGCCAACTTGATTACGTATCCACCAATTCAGCCAGTTGATGATACCACTACCAAGCCTGATTGATACAAAGATCACGAGTACTGTGATTATCATCGTGTCAAAGGACACACTACTTTGAAGTGTATGAGACTCAAAAACTATATCCAAGATCTCATTGATCAAAAAGAAATTCAAGTAGATGCACCTGCTCAAGCCTCGCCAAATGCCAATTTGCAAATTTATCAGAATGTGTTCCCACAACACAATGCTGGGAAGAACCAAGCTAATACCAATCATCCCCAGAACCATGGAAAAGGCAAGCAAGAAGATCACACTACTACCTATATCAATTATGACAATATTATTGGATGTATAACCCAAGTTGAGCCCACAGTCAATACCATCCATGTCAGAGGAGTAGACAGTCAATGTGATGTGCTGTTACCACCCGTAGGGGTCGGATAACTATTGCTGGTGCCAGTCCAAGGCCAGTACACAATGCACACAATGCACAGTACAACCTCATAGAATATCTTGGGAACACACCAGCCCAAATATCCATCTTGGACCTTCTCCACACTTCACCTCTCCATTAGGAGATCCTCGACTGAGCTCTCAAAGAAGGACATGTCCCCACAGACATTAACACCACCCAATTTGAGACCCTTATGGGACATCTATCCGTAGCCTATGCTTTATCCTTCAAACCGTCCAACATGCTAGCCATTGCACCTGACCATACTCTCCCTCTCTGCATCGCCATCATGGTCAGAGACTTTGCCATCAAATGGGTCTTAATAGATAATGGCTCAGCCCTGAACTTGTGTACTTTGAAATTCATTCAGTAGATTGGGTTCACACAGGCCGATATAGCACATGAAGTAATCACTATCAAAGCCTATGACAATTTGGAGTGTACCTCTGAAGGTACTATTACTTTGCCCATTCAGCTGGGCCCAGCAACACAGGATACTATTTGCCATGTTGTTGATCTTGACCTACCATTTAATATCCTCCTAGGCCGACCATGGATTCATTCCATTAAGGCTGTACCATCTACTTACCATCAGTGCATCAAATTTCTGCATCAAGGCACTGAGGTTACCATCCACACTGACCCCCAACCCTTCACATATTGTCATACGATGGAAGCATCATTTCCTCACTCCACTCATTGTCCTGGAACTGACATTGGTACTTCTATTGCCAGCTCATCCTGATCCCATTGCAATCCAGAAACCATTCTCACCTCCACCCTCTCTTCCATCAAGATCAATAACCAAGGCTGTGGTGAATATAGCCTACATGATGCATTTGCCGTAGGGGCCCTCCCACATGATCCACATACCCAAGGGCACCCGAGTCACCAAAGCAAGCCTATTGAAGAGCATCATGAAATCAAGAGAATGGGACCTATGACTTTTGAATCCCATGGCACATTGAACAGTCAAGAAATGGATCCTGACATTAATAGGTGGTTGTACAAAGATCCCCCACCACCTGACAAACAACTTCTTGGCTACTTCAAAGATAAATACCCACAATCACACAAGTACACTACTGAGCAATGGAACTACCAAGGTGGTGGTCTAGGACCACAAGAAGGTGGAAGCAAAGACCCAATTACAGCATCCAAAAACCCACAACATCAGGGCCTTGGCTTTAATACCCCTCGCCTACATATACAAGGGCCCAATACCACAACTGGGGACACCAACATGACTAACGTTCCCCTCTTAAATAGCCAGGATGACCTCGTAGAGATCGAAGACATCCCTGAAGAGAAAGAAATCAGATCCTATGACGATATCTTTGACGATGACACCCTCCTGGGGACTTCTGTCCTCCAACAACTTGCCATCAATCTCATAGAAATTCCCCTCACCTACCCTAAACTCATAGACTGGGACCAACCAAGCGTCACACACATCGATGAGTTCCAAAGCACGGAAGCACTCCTAGAATTCATGGGGGCATCAAGCACACAATCAGTTCAGGGTTTAGAGTCAGCTCACATCTGTAAGCTTGACCGAGAAGGATACTTTAGAGAGGAGGCAAGCTTTAGCTGCAAAAGAGAAATAGAAAGAGTAAAACATGATTCCTTATGTGAAAACCCTTCTAGGGCACATTCTGATTCTAAAAAAGTAAAAATAAAGAGCGTATCTTCTAGTGAAAACTTGGCAATTCAAGCGCTAGAAGATGAAGACTTACCTCTTCCTCCCATCTAAGATTACAGACCCGAGTAGTCACCTATCATCATAGAGGAAACCAAGCCAGTCAACTTAGGTACAGAGGAATGTCTGAGGATCACCTACATTGCAGCCAACATGACAGAAGGTGAAGAAATGGCTTTCACTGCGCTACTTCAAGAAGCTACTACGAACTTTGCATGGTCATACACACACATGCCTGGACTTGATCCTAAACTTGTTGTTCATCATCTAGCTATAGACCCCAATGTTAAACCAGTAAAGTAGAAGCTACGCAAAATGCATCCCAAGGTAGCTCTATTGGTAAAATCAGAACTAGAAAAGCTCCTGGATGCAAAGATTATCAGAGCTATAGATTATTCAGATTGGATCTCCAACATGGTGCCTGTCACAAAGCCTTCCGGTGACATCTGAATATGCATAGATTTCAGGGACCTAAATAAAGCATGTCCTAAAGATGATTTCCCGCTACCTAACATAGACATGATCATAGATCTTACAGCGGGCCATGAAATGTTGTCACTAATGGATGGTTTCTCTGGATACAATCAGATCCATATAGCAATAGAAGACCAACACAAAATAGCATTCACCACTCCATGGGGTACCTTTTGCTATAACATGATGCCCTTTGGTCTAAAAAATGCAGGAGCCACATATCAACGAGCGATGATAGCAATCTTCCATGACATGATCCACAAGATCCTAGAGGACTATGTGGATGATATTCTTGCAAAATCAAAGACACGTCATGAACACCTTGACACTCTTGAGAGTGTGTTTGATCGCCTGTAGCACTATGGGTTACGGCTCAATCCAAAGAAATGTGTCTTTGGTGTTACATCTGGAAAGCTCCTAGGTTTCATAGTATCACGATGAGGCATAGAGATTGACCCTAAAAAGGTCAAAGAAATAACAAAAATGCCTCCCCCAAGAACACTCAGATAGCTCAGAAGCCTACAAGGAAAGCTTCAATCAGTACGTCGGTTCATTTCTCAATTGGTAGACAAGTGCCAACCTTTCATGCATCTTTTATGCAAAGACACAAGCTTCAAATGGGATCCCATATGTCAGAGAAGCTTTGATAAGCTCAAGGAGTATCTAGCCAATTCTCCAATCCTAGTACCACCAATTCCAGGATGCCCTCTCATACTCTACATCTCGGCAACCACTACAGCACTGGGGGCACTCCTAGCTCAGCATAATGATGAAAACAAAGAGAGAGCCAGCTACTACATTAGTCAAACTCTTGTCAGCTATGAGCTTAATTACTCACCCATGGAAAAAGCATGCCTTGCAGTGGTTTTTTCCACTCAAAAGCTTAGACATTACATGCTCGATCACACAATCAAGCTCATTTCAAAAGTAGACCCCCTCAAATATCTACTATCAAAGACAACTCTCACAGGCCGTATGGCAAAATGGGTCATGATACTCAGTGAGTTTGACATCTAGTACATAGATCAGAAAGCAATCAAAGGGCAAGTCATTGCCGATTAGCTAGCAGAAGCACCACTGGTGGATGCTTATCCACTAATCATGGAATTCCCTGATGAACACTTATGTATGATCAAAGAACAACCCATGTGGAAACTATACTTTGATGGCTCCTACACATCACATGGATCAGGGGCAGGAATCCTATTCATCACACCTCAAGGTGACTACATCCCAAAATCATTCAAGTTGGGATTTTCATGTACCAACAACATTGCAGAATATGAGGCACTCATCTTAGGTCTCAAAACAACCATTGAATGGAATATCATAGAACTGCAAGTGTTCGGCGATTCACAGCTGATTATCAAGAAAGTCCTAGATGAATATCAAACAAAGGATGACAAGCTGCTACCTTACAAAGAACTCGTGGATAGATTGAAAGAGCATTTCCTGAGTATACAGTTCACACATATACCCAGACTTCAGAACAAAGCAGCAGACATAATGGCAACTATTGGATCCTTGTTAGAAATCCCACGCGATGCATCACAGTATGAATTCCTAGTCGAGCAGCTACATACACCAGCTTATGAGAATGCCGATGCAGAAATGGTGTGTGTCTTGGTTGGTCCCCAGTCCCCGTGGTACCACAACATCCATGCATATCTAAAGAATGGTATCATATCTCCCCATCTCACTAATAACCAATGCCAAAACCTTGTTCGTAGAGCTTCCCGCTACACTCTTGTAGCCAACACCCTTTATCATCGAGGATATCACAACATCCTTTCTAGGTGTTTAGATTCCAATGAGGCCTTCCTGGCTTTACAAGAGGTCCACGCTGGAATTTGCGGTCCCCACACAAGTGGCATGGTTCTAGCTAAGCAGTTGCTTCGAGTTGGGTATTATTGGCCAACCATGGAACATGATGCTTGTGAATTTGTCAGAAAATGTTTACCTTGTCAGTAGCATGCAAATTTGATTCATGCACCAGCACAAGACTTGCAGCCCATTGCACCACCTTGGCCATTTTCATGTTGGGGCTTTGACCTTGTCGGCTTAATCACTCCCCTTTCCTCAGATGGACACAAGTACATAATAACTTCCACAGAGTACTTCACCAAATGGGTTGAAGCAATTCTTCTCACCCTAACTACTGGCATTCAAATATCCAAGTTCATCCTTTACCACATCATTTGTTGCTTTGGCATACCATCTACCATCTTCACTGACCATGGCACACCTTTTGAAAACCAGCATGTGGATGATCTGTGTGCTAGACTCCACATCTATCACCATTTCTCCAGTCCATATTTCCCTCAAGGAAATGGCCAAGCTGAGGCAACCAACAAAACTATCTTGAAAATCCCCAAGAAGGTTGTCAATGATTCTGGTCATGACTGGCACCTCCAAATCAATCCCTCCATTTGGGCCTATCATACTTCTTATCGCACTCCCACCGACACCACCCCATATTCCCTTGTATATGGTGCCGAAGCCATTCTACTGATCGAGGTTGAGCTCCCATCATTGCGAGTCTCCATGAAGAACTACACCACGGATGAAGACTATCGTGTGGCCCGTCTCACACAGCTTGACCTGTTAGACGAAAAGAGACAACAAGCCTATGATCACTTGGTTGCATACCAGAATAGACTCAAAAGGAGTTATAATAAGAAGGTCCATCCCAGACAATTTTAGGTTGGTGACATGGTCCTCAAAGAAAATCAAAAGGTCCAAGCAAACAAAGAAAAAAAAGGCAAGTTTGAGCCTACTTGGTTGGGCCCCTATGTTGTCACAGCATGCTTCGGCTCCGGCACCTATCAGCTATCTACACCAGAAGGTGAGCCTTTGAATGATCCAATCAACATCATACATTTGAAGAGGTTCTATGCCTGAACCAGATCTACATATTCAAAAAATCCATAAAAAATTTGAAAAAAGAAAAAAAGCAAAAAAAAGCAAAAAAAGCAAAAAGAAAAAGAAAAACAATCATCCAATGGTGAAAACTTGGCAATTCAAGCGCCTTGGACAAGTATGTTGGTGAAAACCTGGCAAACAAGCGCCATACATAGTGGACTAAGTTATTATCTATCAAACTCCCATCCCCCCATCCCAACCTCTCAATCCTTTTTCTACCATCCCCATCCCCATCCACCATCCCCCAGCATTCCTCCTTTTCATAATCCTCAAGCAAATCCACAATCCCACCTGCCCAATTCTTGTACCATATCTTGTACCATCTCTTGCACATATCTTGCACATATCTTGTACCATATCCTATATATCCTATATAGCGTGATCCTTCCTGTATATCCTGTATAGCGTGCACTTCCTGTACCCCATCCTGTATAGCGCAATCCTATCCTGTCTATCCTGTATAGTGAGATCTTCCTATCCCCAATCCTGAGCTTCTGTACATATCCGTTGTATATCTTTTCCCATCCATTGTACATCTCCTTGTGTCTTGTTGTACATATCTTTGTCAGTCCTACAACAACATTTGATCAGAACACTTTGTCTTACCTAGCCTTGTACTTCAGCAACATCCCTTGTCGACTATTCTTGATCCCAGTGATTATTCTTTGACTTCATCATTTTCCCAGCGACCAACAACACTCATTCTCCCATCAATCAGTGGGTCCTTGAGGATGTATCCTTCCTCCTATCTGATCCAATCTTCCACCAATCACACCCGGTCTGTGTCGATGCATCCTTCCACACGTTCAGACCAATCTTCCCACCATCACTTCAATTAGTCACATCAACTCTCTCTCCTTGGAAAAGGATGTCTTTTTTGGAGTTCTCATTTTGGTCTTGGATTTTGTCCTTTGGATCTTGTTAATTTTTTATGGCTTCTCGTTGTTCTCTCCTCCCAGTCGCCACGATCCTTTATATCATGGTGCACTGCGAATGAGGATAATTTGGGGCAAGGTCTTTTGATCTTTTACCTCTGCCTGTGGGTCAGTCATGTGTTTGTGCTTTCTCCAGCATCGTTTCTACCATGCCTCCTTCTCAGGATCATGTGTGATGCTGGGGCAACCCTGCGTGTCTTTTTAGCGTCAGTCTTATGCAACGCTACTGACAAGGCCTCATGATCCTAGTATCCTTGGTAGGTCTCTAGCATTGCTATATTAAACTAGGTTGTGCTCTCCACATTTGTACTTGGAGCTTCCCCCAATCCCTTGCATCTTGCATCATATAGATTAATCTTGCATCTTACATCTCTCATGTAGCTGCATCTTGCATTTTGCAATCCCTCTCATCTTGCATTCACCCATCTTTGCTCTTGGAAGCTTGGTTATTTATCTCCCCTTCTTCCTAGGTCCTTCCTTCTTTGTTTCCTTTCGAGAAAATTCCACAACGTTTACTCCTTGCATTATTTTCTCGAGGGGGCACAACCCCTCATTCCTCTAAAATTCTAGCCTTGGACATCTTATTTTCTTGTCTTTGACGCCATGCCACTTGCGACATCGCATCAAAGAGGGGCAAAATGTAGACACCTAAAAATCCTTTAGAAAATACAGTATTTTTATTTTCTGAAAAAAAATTTCTGATGACATCATCATTAATTAATTTATTTTTATGTCATTAAATCCCTTTATCTTAATTAAAAATATTTAATTAAGAAATTCCTCCCAAAAATGTTTAAATCTTATTTAAACATTATCTCCTTATTTATTAATTATTTAATTAATAAATTGGCTAAAAATCCCAAAATAAATAATTAATTTTTTTTTGCCCAAAACTTGGCCATTTTCCTAAAGACCACTAACCTCTTCCAGAATCTTCTAATCCTTCTTTAATTTCGATTAAAGGCTAATCCCCTCATTTCCTAACCCTAATCCCAACTCAAGATATTTAATTAAGATTAAATATTAATCCTCAATTCCTATTTTACCCTCGGAAAACTCTAGACTCTTCTAGAACTTTCCTAATCTTTCCCTAAACCCATTTAGGGGAAATTACCTACTATTCCTAAGCTAATCTAAGTCTCCTTTGACTCCTAGTCAAACCCTTCCCCTAATGAGCCTCAAACTCATTAAAGCTTTGAAAATAAATAAATCTTTATTTATTTCTTAAAATCCATGTTTATCCCTAGGAAATTCTAGACTCTTCTAGAAAGCCCTAATCCTAATCCTAATCCCCCCCTAACCTTGTCACATTCCCTAAAAAAAGTTAGCCAATTCCTAAGCTTAACCCAAAGTCAATAGACTTCTAGAGACTTCTCTTACATGCATTAAATGCATTTAAGGCCTCCTTATCCCTCTTACATGCATTTATGGTGCATTTAAGAAGCCTCTCACCTCTTTCTTACATCCTTTGACCTTAGGCACATTTCCCAAATTGTGCACATCCCTCCCATCTTTCAACCCAATGCCCTTGTGACACTTGTCACAAGGAGGTGGCCCTGAACTAGCACAATCCATGTGCTCCCCTTTGAATGAATCTTGGCCTCTCTTAAGGATTTTGATCCTGGCCACTCATTCTTCCTTCCCAAATCCTATAAATACCCTCATTTCTAAGAGCAAATTTATTAGCTTAACTTTTATTCTCATGCATTGTTATCATGCCCATTTAGCTCTAGACTTAGCATAATCATCTTAATCTAGCTTATTTTCAAGCATTTTAGCTCATTTTAATTTAGTAATAATGGATTAACATAGTTTATTTCATTGTTTTGCATAGGCATAGCATCATATCACATCTCTATTTTGGTTTAAAAATAATCTTAGCATAAGCATCAATATTTGATCTTTGAGGCCTTAGGGGCAAATCAGGTGTTCTATACCTATTTTGTGCCATTTTTGGGGTTCTAATAGATTTCAATCCATCTTAAAATGCATAAGGAACATGCTCCAAGTGATTAGAGATCACACCCACATCCCCTTAAGCAAGAGCAAATCAAACAGTGCTCGGGTGCACCTGTTTAAGCTCAATCTGAGGTGGCTTAGTTTAGAGTTTTACTTGTTTTTGATTGATTTCATGCTAGACTAAAATCTAATCTTTGTTTGGTTTTGAAGCTTTCAAAAATAGGTATCCTCAAAAGCCTTGTCCACAATAGAATCATTACCTCTTATTGTCTTCGGTAAGCCAAGAACAAAATCCATACTGATGTCAGTCCAAGGTTTCTCAGGTACAACAATTGGTGTATACAATCCAGTATTTTGACTTACTCCTTTTGCAACTTGACAAATTCCACAACTTTTCACAAATTTCTGAACATCTTTATACAACTATGGCCAAAAGTACTTCTCCTTAAGCAAATTCTATGTTTTATCAATACCAAAATGTCCAACCAAACCACTACTATGTTTCTCCTTTATCAAATTAGTTCTCATTACTCCTCTCAGTATACACAATTGAATACCTTTAAACAACATACCTTCCTGAATAAAATATTCATCCCATTTAGTATTTTGTTGATCTTGAATAGGTGCTCTACACTTTCTCCATGGCTCAGAAAAATCAGGATCAGTTTCATACAAATCTCTCATCTCATCAAAACCAAGAACTTCAATTTTCATCTTGGTCATCAAAGATCTTCTTCTACTCAATGCATCGGCAACTTAGTTAGTAACTCCACTCTTATGCTTTATCAAAAATGTGTAACTCTGCAAATACTCAACCCCTTTCATATGTCTCTAATTCAACTTATTCTGACTACCCAAATATTGTAAATTCTTATGATCGGTATACAACACAAATTCATTCGGTATCAAATAATGTCTCCATTTCTTTAGTGCTTGAACAATAGCATAGAATTCTTGATCATACACAGAATATTTCCTTCTAGCATCATTCAATTTTTCACTAAAGAAAGCAACAGATTTACCTTCTTGACTCAACACAGTTCTAATTGCACTACCACTTGCATCACATTCCATTTGAAATGCCTTACTGAAATCAGGCAATGCCAAAATAGGTAACTCAACAAAATTAGATGCTTCAGAGTCTCAAAACTTCTATTAGCTCCATGTGTACACTTGAATTCTCTTTTATCTCCTCTCATAGTCTCAGTCATAGCATTACAAATTGAACTGAAATTCCTTATGAACTTTCGGTAAAAACTTGCCAAATCATGGAATGATCTTACCTCACTAGCATTCACAGGTGTAGGCCAATTCAAAATAGCTTCAACCTTTTCAGGATCCATCTTCAAACCATCAGCTGAGATCAAAAATTCCAAATACACAATCTCTTCTTTCATAAATGAACACTTTTTCAGATTTATCAGCAACTTTTCTTCTTTCAGTGTTTACAAAACTTGTCTAACATGCAACAAATGTTCTTCTCTGGTTTTACTGAATATCAAAATATCATCAAGATATACAATCACAAACTTACCCAAGAATTTTTTCAAAACTTCATTCATCAGCCTCATAAAAGTACTCAGTGCATTAGTTAAACCAAAAGACATAACCAACCACTCGTACAAACCTTCTTTTGTATTGAAACCAGTCTTCCATTCATCACCTTCTCTGATTCGATATGATGATACCCACTTTTCAAATCAATTTTTGTAAAGTACTTTGCTCCAGTCAAACTGTCCATTATGTCATCCATTCTCGGTATAGAAAACCTATACTTCACTGTTATCTTATTGATTGCTTTGGAATCAATACACATTCTCCATTCTTTTTCGGTGCCAATACAACAGGTATTGCACAAGGACTCAAACTTTCTCTGATCAACCTTTCTCCAACAACTCTTAAATCTATTGGTTCAATTCCTGATTCTCGGTAGGTGTCAACCGATGAGGTGCCTTATCCAGTAAACTAGCTCCAGGGATTAGATCCATACAATGATCAATGCTTCTCTTCGATGGAAAATCATCAGGTACATTATCAGAAATGATATCACTATACTCGATGAGTAACTTATCAATCTCCTCAGGAATATTATCCTCTATTTTCTTACTCGGTTTGTTAGGAATCACAACAAAACATACATCATTCATTTTCAAAGAGTTACAAAATTTTCTTCCTTCCATCAAGAAAACTTTCACAGATGTGCAAACATTACTAATAGGTTCTTCCATCAAAGGTAACAAGATTTGTTTTCTTCCATCAGCCACAATAGTATACTTATGTAATCTCCCATCATATATAGCATGTCTATCATATTGCCAAGGTCTACCCAACAAAATATGACAACAATCCATAGGCATGATATCACATAACATCTTATCATAGTACTTTCAAATCTTCAAATTCACATAGCATTGTTCACTTACTAGGAGTGTATGCTCATCTTTGATCCATGAAATCTGGTAGGGCTTCGGATGTGCCAACCTCTCCAACTACAATTTTGTGACCATTTCCTCAGATGCTAGATTCCCTGAGCTACCACTGTCAATGATTACCTTCCAAACTTTGCCAAAGACTCTACATCTAGTCTTGAACAAACTTTTCCTTACCGGATCTTCCTTTTAGCTTTCATTCCACAGTGCTCTCCTTACCATCAAGTTATTTTCTTTCTCAGGTTCATTCGGTGACTCTTCTTGCACCAAAGCATTTCTATTGCTACCAGCCTTCTTACTAGCATGTGTACATTCAAAAGATCTATGTCCTTCTTCTCCACAATTGTAACAAGTTCCTCAGAAACTTCCTCTGCTATAATCACCTGGGTAGTTACTACCTTTTCCTCTAGATGAACTTTCACCTTTCCACTCGGTCTTGTCTTTGTCTAGATTTGTCTTTTCAGGTTCAGATCTACCATTTTCACCATTAGATCTACCTCTTCCTCTAGGGAATCTACAACCTCTACCTCTTTGTCTTTGCTCATGTCTTTTGTTCAATTTCTCCTTGGCCTTCAATGCAAATTGATAAGCCTCTTCAATGTTCTCCAACTTAGCCAAACTAATTTCCTCTTGGATGGATTCTCTCAAACCATTCAGGTATCTACCAATTCTTTCCACATCATCTTCATCATGTCCAGATTTGATATCTAATCTATAGAATTCCTTAGTATACTCTTTTACCGAGCTAGCTTTATGCCTTAAACTTTGCATTCGCCGAACTAGGTTAATATGATAATCACAAGGTAAGAACTTTCCTTTCAATTTATTCACTATTTTATTCCATGCCTTAATTTTGTCTTTGCCTTTCCTCTTCCTATCTAGCTACAGATGTTCTCACCATAAGGATGCATGACTTTTCAACTTTGTGCTTGCAATATTCACTTTCTTGTCTTCAGGAATGTTTTCATACTCAAAATACTTTTCCATCTCGGTGATCCAGTCCACCAATTCATCATAATCCAATTTTCCACCATACTTAAGAGGATTGAAATGTGGTCTAGAATTCAAACTTGTCAAAGCCTTCAAAAATCTTTCTTCACCTTGATCCATAACAGGTGCAGGTTCTACATTCACCTGTTCTTCCTCAATTTCATCATTACTAACATCTTCAAGATGTCTGCCTCTTTTTTGGGCCGTTTCAATAGCTTCTAATCTAGCAGCAATCCGCCTTAGCATATCTACCAATCCTAGATCCGCATCTCACCTCCCACGAACCATCTTGACAACCCTCTGCAATTGCAAGTCAGATCACAATCTGCTACCCCACAAAAATCAACTAGGGCTTCTCAAGAGGAACCTACAAACCTAGATCCATAGACCTAGATCAAGATCTCACCTCACTCATACCACCTAATGCAAGGGAGGGTCAAGAGGGGCCAAAAAATGGCACACCCTAATGATCCAGCCTACTCAACAACATGCGGAAGCAATAAACAACAACAGTGAGAGAGAGAATGTAGAATCTTTCAATAAGTTTCATCAAATAGAATCATACATGCCGGGCTGTAAGGCCTTCTTAGTTATGGCCTAATATTACAATGAATTTAGAAGTCCTCAAACATGCGAGGATCTGTCACAAATCTTAATTCTACTATCTTCTATCTTCTACCTAAACTGCCTCCTAAACTACAACCAAACAACTACATTTATATAAGATTATACCGAACTGAGTCGGCCTTCAGATCCACAATCAATGGAAGTAACGGTCAGAACTGGGACAACATGCTTCCCAATGATTGATTCCAACATTAAATCCGTGACCCAACATAAATGCATAAGTTGGCCTCAACATAAACAAAAAGAAACTACTTGGTAAGCAAGGATGACCGACCAATAGACAAGCATCACTGAGCGCCAGTGAAACAACTGACTGCCCAAGAGATAACCGACCACACTCGGTAACCAAAGGAAACTGACCAAATTGGTCAAAGGAGGAACTGAGCAACACAGACAAAGTCCAAAATGTTTTTGGTGGCACAGGATTTCCAAGGACCCAAGATGCTCCTGAATCAAATACCTAGTTAAATGGAAAGGTAAGGAGAATTATGAAGAAACTTGGGTTCTAGACACTGAATTCAACAAGTTAGGCATAGATCCTAAAGTTTAGTTCCTTCATCTGAAGCATGACTTATTTTTGTTAGGGGAGAATGGTGCAGGAGCACCAAGGGTGAAAAGCCCCCCTTGTTTTGTTGTGTTTCTTTCCTAGTTTTCTAGGTTAATTAGGAAAGAATAGAAATTTTTTTGAAGTGTTTAGGGTTTCTCGGATAAGGTTTGGAGGCTTGTTTGTTCAATCCACTCATTGTAAAGTCCTAGAGGACACAAGGATCAAACAATGGAATGAAATCTCTAGATCTTTTGGAGGTTAATTTTAGAGTGTTTTAAGTCTTAAAAGACTAAGTTAGAGTCTAGTTGAGTTATCCATGGAGTTAAAATAGCCTAAGACTATTTAGTTAGGAGCTAAGAAAAAGTTTCTCAAAGCAACTTTGCATTTTTGCAAAAGTTGCAAAAGTTGCTCGACAACTTTTCTCACAATGAAGTTTTTGACCTAAAAAATGGAATAGGTCACTTAGAGCCATTGAACTGAGGAGGAGGAAGTTATTTAAGACCATCCATGGTGAATTCATGAGGTTGGTTAAGTTTTTAATTAATTTTATATGTACTATGTGACTATGACCAGTGATAGAGACTGTGTAATCCATTTTGGGATTGAAGAACTTTGTAAATGGTATAGAGTTATTTGTGTTTTCAATGTAATAAAATTTTTTTTGTGTTTTAACAACTCTGTATGTGATTATTTTGAGAGAAATTTTTCATTGGACAGTTTCTTTTTAAATTTCTTTAAATTGACAGTTTTGTGGTCTATTCTGGACTGTGTAAATAAAATGGCCTCTCAAGCTTCCTAGGACCATGGAAAAAAAATGTGCCTGATTGGAATGCAAGAGGGGTCAATGTACATAGTTATTCCTTTTTTTTTTATTGTAGAAGAGAAAGGAATGAATTATGAGCTCTTGCCCTGGGCGAGCTTGGCAATAGTCCGACTAGGGAAAAAGAGGATCAAAGTTAATATATTATAGAGTTGGATTGATTGAATCAATCCATGAGTTGGATAATTTTGAGTCAATGGAGACACAACACTTCAAATAATGGTAGAATCCAATGCCATGTTTTCATTGGTCAAAGAAGGAAAAGGTAGAAAAGTGATCAATTAGGCCTATTTTTAAGGAATGTCCCCTTAAGTGAAGGAAGGTATTGTACGGAGAGTGTGAAGAACGCTATCCTTGAGAATCATTTATAAAACCAAAAAGGGTATCAGGATCCATGATTAGTTTTGGGGGTTTTAAGCTAAATTTTGGAAGAATCCCTAATTTGTACCTGGATAGGGCTACAAGGGGCAACTAGGCCTAATTCCTAGTTTGTAGGATCCCGATGGGAAGAAGGTTGGAGAGGGGTTATAAACTATCAAGATAGTTATCATTTCACCTAAGACCATTGAAGTTCAACCCTGCAAGTCATGGTGAGCAAGTTGGCATAGGTGGCTAGAAAACCCTATGTAAATTTTAGTGAGCATTGACACAATTATTGATAGGAAAAGACTTGGTTGGAAGGGTAGTGTTCTAAGTGAATTGCCCTTGGAAAATTAGGGTTGGAGAAGCCCTAGAAGGTCTAGTGAAGATGCCTTGCAAGTGAGTCAAGTTGACTCCCAGTTGAAAATCCAAGACTAGTCCTATTAGTATGTAATAAGTAATATTAAAATGGTTGTTAATTAACAAGATAGTTATATTTTTATATAATAATATTAGAAAGATTGATTTGATTGTGATTGTCTTAATTGCTCTAGGTGCATCAAATGATATTTACAAAATCTTAAGTTAGCAACGTATATCTATGCACATTTAATAAATTAGTCCTGATAATCATAGTGGCATTAGATATCGAGATATGATAAACTAAGAATTTGTTGCATTCAAATAAGCATTGTTTGTATACTATTATTCTTAATAATAATAATAATAATAATATATCTATCTATTTACTTATTTTACTAGATTATCACTTTATCAAAATAAATATTTCAGATATTATATGTTTTAATTATAAAGAAAGAAACTATCTTTATTATAGACGTTCTTACATTCTTTTAATTATAAATAAAAATTACTATATAATGAAAGAAAATTATATCTAAGAAGACAAAAATTATAAAGTAAGGCTTACGTGAGAGTTTAAGGAAAGGACTTTTAAAGCCTTAGAAACTAAAGAATGTTTCCACATGGGATTATAAAATTCATATACTAAATCTTAATGCAATCTAAGTAAAATTAATTGTCCCCTTGTTTATTTTGAAACATTATGACTATTTGGTGGAAGAGGGGAGTTATGAGGGGCAGTTGGTATAAACATTTGGGTGGTTGGAGAGAAGAAGGGGGATGGAAGGAAGATGATCACGCCACTTACCTCTTGCACTTCTTGCTGCAGAATAAAAAAATGTCACTTTTAGATTCTTTGTTTGTTTTTTTTATTTTTTATTTTTTCTTTCTTCTTCTTCTTCAAGCAGGAAGGAGAGGGAATGGGAAAGAAGAGATGTAGCAGTGACATTTGAAGGACTCAACATTCCATACAAAGATCCCTCACCACGCTGTAAACTAGTATTGAGGTTCCATCATCTTCTCTTTAGAAGTGGCATGTATTGATAACTCCTCTTTTAATCCAAAAAGAGCGCACTTATCTGTATCACTATTTTGTTTTATATATATATATATATATATATATATATATATATATATATATATATATATATATATATATATTCAAAGTTTTTGGTAACAATTATTTATATATTTTTCACTGCTTTATATGATAATCTATCTAAATAATCCTCCCCATACGTGAAATGAAAATCTAAGGTTAATAGTTATGAATATAGTATCAAAATTTTGTATAATAATAAGATTGTCTTAAACAAATCCATATTATGTAAATCATCTTACAATATTTATGAATTCATAAAAAACTTTGATTGGGAATATTCTTGTGAATTTAGTGGATTTTAGAATCATCTAACAATGCAAATAAATTTGAAACATATATAGAGAGAGTGTGCGTAAATTAAGAGGATATAATGATAACAAAATTTTAGCTTCCTTATCTTCCAAGTTTCTTAAGGTAGAATTGTGTTAGATTTTGAGCTTAGATAAATATGAACATCAATAAATAATAAAGAGACGATTTAGATTTTTCTTTAAAAACTAATATTGTTGTGAATAAACATCGTTGAAATTTCATTAGTGGAGATATGACAAGGTAGATGGATGAGCAAGTAATCAGAATACTATTACATGTGAAAAAAAAATTAAAATTAAAAAATGTCAAAAGTTATTCTTTCCCGTTGAATATACTTACAATTTTTCTCATACTAAATGTTAAGCTTTTCTAATACCAAATATTAAGATTATTTTTGAAGAGACTAGTCAACATATTAGGAAAAAGTTGGGAATTGAAAACAACTCAAATAATATTAATCGTTTAATCTTTGATATTGCATTATATGAATAGTAATTGTCAACCTTAGATTTTATGTTGAGTTGAGCCAATAGTAATTGTTCAATCTTAAACTCTATGTTGAGTTATGAAGATAGTAATTGCATGTTTTGAATTAGTAAAATATTAAGTTAAGATATAAGGGTGCCTTCATGTACATGCATAGAATAACTAAGGGTTCACCATAGTTTTATTTGAAAATTCATCTATTTTATTTTAATTTACTCTCTAAACATTTTCTTTAATATTATGTGGAGACATTAATAAAATTAAATGTGAGAAGGAATATTAAGATCAAATACTTGTATTTGAAATTTATGTCATTATTGTATTTTTATTATTGTTGATAATGATATTTGCCAATCACCTAAGTTTGGGACAATAGTGATTAATTGTTTATTTATGTTCAATATATAGATATTAAAGATATAAGTGGAGATCTTGTGAAAACTAAGTATTGTGAGCTTTATTATAAATCATGCACACTTTTATTTTATATGTATGCTTTAAGAAGAGTATAACCCTTTCTCATCAATGTTTACTTGGATTTTCTTTAAAATGATGGTTCAATCTATGTGATGTAGAAATGTGAAAATTCATATCATGTATAAGTAAAATATTTAACAGATCAATTTTAGAGTAGAAGATAAAAGTCCTAGAATATTCTTATAGGTAAATGTTTTAGTGGATGAATGAAAAAAAAACTTATGCTAGGGAATAATTTTGAGCACAAGAGAACTTAGATTACACTTGTTAAATAATGTTGCAATTATCTTTGGGGCCACCTTTTACTAGAAAGTATTAATAAAGTTATGGGTGACAAGACTTCATAACTAATGTATATGAGTTAGAATGCTAAGTTGTGTCTTATTTATGTTTGACTTCATATAGTTTGAGTTAATGGATCTCATACCTATATCTCATTATCACCATTGAGATATAACCTTTATTTGTATTTTATTAGGACATCTTCTAATTCATTAGTCGTTAATTTTCTTCTGACACTAATAATGAATTTATTTTGTAGAACACTGCTTTTTTTTATTAAGAGAAGAAAGCAAAGGATGATAAGATACTAGAAAATATTATTGAATTTCTTATGATTATATATGTAGACCACATGGACAGTTTTAGATGATTTCACTTGGTAGTGTCTATCATGGTTAGTAGGTGGTCTATTTCTGATAATCAATTAAGAGTTTATTCCTCCCTATTATTTTGCAGTGCAAGGTTTGTTAACACTAAATACCACAATTCTACCTTCCTGGGAG
The DNA here is from genome assembly GCA_027943335.1 of Chamaecyparis obtusa. Lineage (NCBI taxonomy): Eukaryota > Viridiplantae > Streptophyta > Pinopsida > Cupressales > Cupressaceae > Chamaecyparis > Chamaecyparis obtusa. The sequence goes on from BSBK01005674.1 coordinate 576,689, forward strand.
TTTGAAGACGCTCTGGCAGTATGTTCTGAAGGCCCTCATCTACTACATTACCTTGGATACCAAGTTTGACACAATCTGCACTTATCATTTCATCTTGCTTAATGATTTTAGGCATGGTTTCAAGATTTCCATTCTGTATTATCTCTTCTCTTCAATGAACAAGGACATAACTGGTTTTAGAGATAAGAAAATTGCTAATCCTGCTCTGCATGAAGGATTAATCCTTTTGTTATATGAATTCTTTAAAACCCAAATTATGGGCAAGGAAATAGAGGATAGAAAGACTATCAGTGAGAACTCTGGTTTAGATTATGTTCCTTTGGGTTCTTCAGTGGGCATTCCTTCGGATGGTAGTGAGGAAGTTGATTTCAAGAAACAGAGCAAGGGTTCCCCTTCCAAAAAACGTCCCCTGAATACTATCAAGAAGGAATTTCCTTCCAAAAAATAGGATAGGAAGAAGGCTAAGTTGGAGGAAGAGTATAATGAAAAGGAGGAAGAAATGGATTCGGTTGAAGAAGTGGATAACCCCATTTTGGATTCTACCGTTATGCAAGAACAGGACAAGGAGGATATCCCCAAACCTATGCAGGACCTTTCTGGCCACTTGTCGATCGATCTCACTATCAGTGAGGAAAAAACCCTTCCTCCTCAGTCCCCTGACACTAACACTAAAAATCAAGCCCCTGTGATTGAAGACAAAAATAAGCAGGGCACTAACCAGTCACCCATAAGGATTGAAGAGACCAAAGAAGCCTTAGGGGGAGAGTATAATAGTCAGGACACTGGGAGGGGTAAAAAGGTCTGGAGAAATTTCAACATCAACACCATGTGCATGGGAATAATAAGAGAAGCCATCTTTCCTCAGATTTTGGAGGACAAAGAAGGAAAAGTCCATAAGGAAGAATTGATAGACCCTACACTGGTTGTGCTTAGTGATAAAGCTAGAGAGATGGACATGGATTTTCTTAACAACACCAAAAATAGTATGCTGGACCAGTTTCGATCTTTCAAATGGCTCTACCACGAGATCGAGGACATCAAGGAAAAAATTTAGGGCTTGGATAACAAGGAAAAGATCACAGAGATTAAGCCAAGTCTAGAAACCAGGGTCACGAACATGGAATCCAAAATGATAAGTCTGGAAAAAACCCTCAAGGGAGTGGCAGAGCAAAACTTTAATATCCTTAAGACGTCCAACAAGAACCTTAAGCTGCTGATTAAAAAGATGGAAGAAAAAATGGATCCCAATTCTGAGCAGAGGACTATGAAGGAGGACAAGGAGTCGACTGAAGGACCAGGTAAAAGAACCAGGGCTCAAACCAAGAAGAGCAAGGAGAAGATTGACCCACATGGCTCCCAAGTGCAGAATGTCAAAGACACGGTTCAACTGATGGAGGCCTTAGAAAGCAATGCAGTTGTCATGCTCAAAAGCTTGGCATAACTGGTCCTGGTGCTCTGTCCTTTGGCTCTACTTTACTTTCTTTTTTGTTTCTTTCTTGGCCCAATGGTGGCCTGTCCTAGCTACTCTATTTTTATTTCCTTGCTTGGTACTCATGACTTTCTTTAAACTTTAAATTGCTGTGGGTTTCAGGATCCCTGTAAAACCTATTTTACTTAATTAAAAACACTAAATACCACAATTCATGATTCTATGATTTATATTGCCACATTAAGAAATTTTATTATGTTTTAAAATTGTTTCTTGGGTGTTAAATTTTAGTTACCAATATTGATAGTTTAGTATGATCATATGTAAGAAATAAATTCCATGAACTTGGCTTATCATATTTGGTGCTAACTAGTCCTTGTACTCACTATAGTTCTCTTAGATCCTTAAAGCTTATATTGGTACTCATAGGTTACCATTAACTTAAAATTTAGTGTCTAATCATTCTATTTATGTCTAGGACATCGTTGTTGTTTCACCTAAGTGGGTTGAAACTAATGTTGAAAACTGTTTGTGGAATCTACCCTAGAAAGGGTTGTGTACCTGCTTATGTTTTTGTTAAAACACATATATCACATGATACTTTTATACCATTGCTACAATGAACCCTATAATATACAATTCAATATTAAATGAGTCAAACTACGAAGTCTCTGAGCATAAATATAGGAAAGGCCATCTATGATGAACCCCCGAGACTTAGGTTTGGCCCCTTAGAGTTTATCTATTGGTATTCATTATTTAACTTAATAAAATTATGAAAGAGGTTATATTTATGATCATGTAATTAATATTTATGACTCTTGTTATTCTTGCATCTAGGTTTGAGACATGTGCACAGATATAGGTATTGGAATTTAAAGCATGGTGAAGGAACAAGAAATAAAAAGTCAAGTATGTAATGGTATTAGTTATTCTCTTCGTATCTTATGTTGAATGGTTATAATAAAGATGTTTGAATTGAACATAGTTGTGGATGATTCTTGAGTTATTACCTATCTTTGATGATACATTAAAGTAAATCAAGTAAAAAGAAAACAAAAAAGAAGAAGCTGTCCATGTTTTGTTGTGTGCCAAGAGTCACTTGGCGAGGCATTACATTTGGTATCAGAGCCCATGTTTCTACACTAGGATCTCTGGGACTTATGTGACCATCATGTATTCCTAATTAATATATGTTAACTATATCCATTAATGTTCTTTCTTGTGTTGTTTATTACCCTAGTATGCCTTAACTTCCTGCTTTATGTTTGAGTTATGTTGGAAATAGTTGGGTGATACCTTCTTTGAGCATTCTCTTCTTAAATCTATAATTCCTACGGACTTCATGTATAATTTTCCTTTTTATATATTATATTTTGTTAGGTAACCAAAGTTTTGAGTGAATGTGCATCCATTCTTGCACTATGCATTGAAATGTTTTTGATAGAAAAAGCAGCAAGAGGGTGCTGGCCTGTGGTACATAAAGACTAGAAGCACATTAACAGCATGTATAAGCACTATGCATTGAAATGTTATAAGAAATGGGTAAATTGATATTATGTAAATACTACATCTTTAATCAAAGGATATATGATTGGTTGTATTTCTATTGAATGTATAAAAATAATAATGTATTATAGTAGGTTCTGCTTGATAATGTTCATTGGAACAAAAAATAAATATATTTTCTCACTTTCCTATCTATTTGATGAATGAGTATCAAATAATGTTATAGTATATTATTTAAATTATTGATTCTGAATATATAACATTAGATAAATTGCTAGGTAAAGGACCTAAGTTCCTGTAAGCTCATTTTTGAAAAAGGAAAATTTAATGGATATAATTAGGAGCATTATTAAATGATTATGAAGGAATATAATTTTGTTTGGTACAAATATTGAGAGTGTGTTTGTATTGATGCTTTTTATAAAATATCTTCATTTTCTTAGTTGTTTTGGAAAAAGTGTTTGTCCTTGACTTGGTAAGGGTCAAATCATGCAATTTTGGATGAAACATGAATGTTATGATAGTTAAAATTTTACTATCCTCCCTAGTTGGAAACTATTTAATTTTCATTACTACAAGATACAAGGATATATGATATGAATGAGTATTCGAATATAAGGACTTAATGAATTTTATGTTTTGAAATGCACCTAGGTGACTCAGTTTCCTTAGAAAAGATAATCCTTCATGTTCTTGATTTAGCAAAAATTGTATGCCCTTAATTTCTTATGATAGTTATAGATGAAGTGTTATGTGATTAAGTACAAGTTATTATTTTTTACTTAATTTGAATAAAATGTGTGCTCATTCAATAGTTTTAAGAAATAAAAGTTGGCATAATGCACTCTTTTTCTTCTTCTTCTATGTATTCAATTTTAATGATTTCATTCATCTAACTCATAGATGTTAATATCCCATGTAAAAGAGTAAAGATGAGATTGATTAGTATATTCTACATGTTGGCATGACATATGGAAGTAAAGTTGGAAATATTAATTTTTTTTCTCCATGAGTATGTTGTGTTGTGTAGACACAACTGGTAATATGGAAAAAGATGGAATGAGAAACTATGGATAATATATGATGTTGTTATGTGTTCCCTTATCAATGTGATAAAACCCGTACTGGTGCTTATGTTGGATGTTGTGTTAAACCAGTACTTCCCTTAGGTACTTCCCTTGGGTACCTTCCCTCAGGTGCTTCCCTCAGTCATTTTTTCTTAGGTACTTCCCTTGGGTACTTTCCCCTAAGGTACAGTGGTATGTGATGTGTAGTGGAAATTTGGGTATCGTGCAATTGGGTACATCCTAGAGAGGGCCCACAATTCAACACAAGGCCTACGATACATCATAGAGAGGGCCTACAAAACTACACAAGGCATATGCATATGGTATATCATAGAGAGGGCCTATGGTACAACCCAACTTCATTTGAACTCACCTTTGAGCTAAGGTAGCCATCGGTTTGAGATTACCTTTGGTTTGAGATCCCCTTCAAGATGAGATTACCTTCAGGTAGAGATCACCTTCGGGATGAGATCACCTTCGTACCGAGACTTCCTTCGAGCTGAGATCGTGTTTGGGTTGAAGTCGGCTTCAGGTTGAAATCATCTTCGAAAGATTACATTGGTATTAGAGCATATAAGGCTGAAATTTGTAATGTTCGGGCTATTTTAATAAAGTGACTTAATTAAATTAACTAATTAAGTGGTCCCAGAATTTAAATAATATTTTAAAGGACCTTTAATTAATTACTTTAATTATTAAATAAAGGGGGCCCAAGTTAATATAATAGTAAAATAATGTTAGCTTGTTGTAAATCTCTAGATGCTTCTTGGAGGCCTTTATAAGAAGATGGTTGGACATCATAAATCATCATTGAATGTATTTGGCTCTTCTTGTATTTTTAGAAGCTGAAGGTTGAAAGTAGTTCAAGTATGAAGTTTCAAAGGTGCAAGATCCTCCCTATTTTGTATTTGCAATTTCGGTGGGAGAAACTACTCACCCTATTCTACTATTGGAGATATCATTTTAGATATTTCACTTTGTACTTCATTGTCAAATCTATATCTACCATGTGAAAATATAATTACAAATATCTAGAAATATTATCCATTCAATGTTGTTGGTGTATACTCTATGTTGATGAACCATTCGTCTATCTGCAATAATGTTATCAAGAAAAAAACCATCCATGATTGGATTGTGTACAAGTGGAACTTTACCATCTGGAGCTGAAGGGTGTTGAGTGCTCTTGATTGAGGGCTAAAGGTGTTGAAGGTAGTTTTCTCTTGAGTTCTTTCCTTGGGTACTTCCCTTGAGTATTTTCCCTTAGGTGCTTCCCTCGGGTACTTTTACTCGGGTGCTTCCCTCGAGTATTTTCCTTTGGATTCTTCCCTTAGGTACTTCCTACAGGTGATTCCCTTAGGTACCTTCCCTCGAATGCTTCCCTTAGGTTCATTTCCTCAGGTTCGTTCCCTCGGGTGCTTCCCTTGGGTACTTCGCTCGGGTACCTTCCCTTGGTCATTTTCCCTAGAGTACTTCCCTCAGGTATTTCCCTTGGGTACTTCTCTTGGTACTTTTCCCTCAGGTATATTGGTACATGATGTGAGGTGGAAATTTTAGTACCATGTAGTTTGGTACATCACAAAGAGGGCCTACAATACAACATAGGGCCTATGGTACATCACAAAGAGGGGATATGGTACATAACATAGAGGGCCTACGGTACATCACAAAGAGGGCCTATGGTACAACATAGGGCCTGGGGTACATCACAAAGAGGGCCTATGGTACAACAAAGGGCCTATAGTATATCACATAGAGGGCATAAGGTAGTACACATGGCATATATGGTATATCACATGGAGGGCCTACGATAGATTACAAAGAGGGCCTATAGTACAACACATGGTCTATATTACATCATAGAGAGGGGCTATGTTAAAACATAGGGCCTACGGTACATCATAGAGAGGGCCTATGGTACTACACATGACATATGGTATATCACAGAGAGGGCCTACCGTACAACCCAACTTCATCCGAGATCACCTTCGAGCTGAAATAGCTTTCAGGTTGAGATCACCTTCAGGCTGAGATTAGCTTCAGGATGAGACCCTCTTCAGACCAAGATTTCCATCAGGCTGAGATCACCTTTGGGTCGAGCAAGATCCCCTTCGTGTTGAGATTTCCTTCATATCGAGATTGCGTTCAAGCCAAGATTGCCTTCGGGTCAAGATCGCCTTCAGGATATTACATAGGAGAACAAGTTTGCGTTGCTACTAAAACCTTGGTCCTCACATTTGAATCTAGATTTTGAATCATTCAACAAGAGTCAAATATGGGTAAGACTCCCAAACCTATCATTACAGTTCTAGTTTATTTCTTGATTTGAATCCATTGGGAGCACTTTGTGTAGATTTTTGGGGGTGGATGAGGGTTCTTTAGATTTCTTTCAAATAACTTATGTCTACATCCTGTTCAAGATAGCAATAGTTCCTCCATCAGATTTATTCATAAACTTTAAAAGGGGAATGGTTACAATTTGTTGATTATGACGATATCCCTTTCAAGTGTTGAATATGTTTCTAGACCAAGCATGTTGCAGCTAATACTGTTCTAATTGTGGTTGTATACTAAAAGGCTCATGATAAAGTTCTAGAAATTGTTTTAGGGTCAGAATTTGTACATGATCAATATTTTGTTACAAAGACCTCAAAAAAGTCCAACCTCGTGAAGTCTATTTTGTTAATAAAGTTTAAAAATCAGGTCGAACCAAATATTTTAGATAAAGGGAATTAGTTGGAGAATATTCTATGGTCTTAGGAGGGAATGAGACTTAGAGGAAGGGTATTTCTAGTGTTGGTTTTAGAAAAACTATCGCAAGAAAAGGAGAGGTTGAGTAAAATTGTAAATAAAAAGGAGAGGAGTGTTATTCAGATGTTGCCTCTTTGCAATAAAAAAAGGAGGCAACAAAGATGGAGGAAGGTTGGCAAGTTGTAAAAGCAAAAAGGGACAAAAATGCAAAGTAGGGAGGAGCCTTTGACATGACTCTTTGCTCTCATACTAAGGGCGAGATTACTAGGGATTCTTAGGCACAAGTTGTCTTAGTACTTGCATTGCATTGCTATATGTCATCTTATTTTGGGTCAATGAACTTCCATGTGGCACTTTCAAATCTATAGTTTTTATTTGTGATTGGGGTGGCAAGTCTCATTTGACTTTTATGTTACGTATGTTTTTTATACATACGAATATGTTTTTTTTGGACTATACAACCTAGTATTGGACACAATAGAACTTGTGCAATATGGATAGGTGGTGATTATGTATGTCCCACTGAATTAATGAAGCATAAATATATTAAATATTTATATTAATACATTTATAAAAATTAAATATTTATTAAAAGGTGCATATTATTTGATTAATTATTAATTCAAAACTTTTTAGATGACTTTTTAAACTTCAGTAATAGTCAGATGAGTAGGTGTGGGTCCCTAACCAACCTACTAGTATAACGCGTATTAGACTCCACACATGCTCTGACTACTCTTCCCTCGTATCCAACTACCCTCTCCACTATCAATCCCCCTTCACTATGGCAGTCAATTTATGAATCTGAATTATGTTTTGGCAGCATACAGGAAAATGGAAGACTTCGCGAAGCATCCATATTCAAGCTCATCGAATTTCTATGGAAGTCAATTTATGACTCTAAATTAAGTTTTGGCAGCATATAGTTGAATAAACAAAAAATTTGGAAGGTATGATGTGAAAACGGAAGACTCTGCGAAGCATCCAGATTCGAGTTCACTGAATTTGTTTTGAAATCCACACTGCAAGGATAGTCAGGATAAAATTTATGTGGTCTCTTCCCCACTGTCTAAATAAGCAACTATTGAAAACACTGTAGCTTTGTTGAATACGCAGGGAATATGCCCTTCTAATTTGTCATTATTCATACTCATACTCCATGCATGAATATGCCATCTTTCGCAAAATTGAGTCCAAATAATCCTGATAAATTCCTTCTTTCACACGACAGAAATTTGAATAGTTCGAGTCACATAACGTGACATCTCCTTTACTAAACTTCTCGCTCCAAACACTTTATATCATTCATTAAAAATCCTCTTAATAAGATTTTGACTCAACATAAAACTCACAAGGAAAAAGATTTGTAATCACACCTTTCTTTTCCCTTCTCGGTAAGATTCAAAATTGGTGTCAACTTCAAGCCTCATGTTAGGTAGTTTCTCGTTTACTTATTCTCTCATCTTATGAAAAGGATTGGATAGACGAGAGGGGCACGCCACACTGTTATATCATAATTTCCTTAATGACTCTTAAACAGGCTTTTTTTTGGGTATTGAATTATGTAAAACAAAATATAATACGATAGAGGATGTTGTTTATGCATTTCAAGATATTGTTGTGATGGACCAAATCGGCGTATTGTGTTCGGCACGATTGCCCACTAAATGACATCCTTACAAGCACTGTCCGCCATTCACGGTCTTTGAAGCTTCTGCGTTCCTACCCAGTCAGTTTCTTCTCAATGCACATTCGCTCATTTCACTCCTTGCCCACCTGTTCAGAATACCTATTTAGCAACCCCTCTCCTACTAATTTTACATCATCCCTTACAGTGCGAGTCCTCTCAACTTGATTTCAGTTTTCTTTGTTTGGTTTTGTTTTGTTTCGGTGTTAGGGCTGTTCGATCCAGTTTCATGGCATCTACTTCTGCAAATACCGTCGGGTATGAAATCCAGGATCGGCATACACATGCTTCTGAAGGAGATGCAAATCGTCCCTCTACTTCTGCTACGCCCTCATTTACTGTTAGCAGTCAATCACTAAACCCTAGAAGTGCTTTCGAAGATCTTGCACCATCTACGTCTACTTCTGGTAGATCCAAAATGGGTGTGAAAAAGGTGCCTTACGATGTATTTATCAATCATCGTGGCCCTGATGTGAAAGAGGGACTCGCTTCTGATCTCTATAATACCCTCAATGTCATGGGATTGAGGGTTTTTCTTGATAAAGAAGAGCTTGAGGTGGGGGATTCTTTTCCTCGAGAAATTGAAGAAGCAATAAGCGGTGCTTCGCTTCATCTCGCTATATTTTCCCAGAATTATGCACAATCCGCGTGGTGTTTGGCGGAGCTGTCGCTTATGCTCAAAACGGGCACCAAAGTTATTCCCATTTTCTACCACATTCAGACTGATGTTGTGCGATATGCAAAAGGAACCTATGCTGAGGCGTTTTCTCGTTATGAACAGAAGGGCAGATACAGCTCAACAACGGTCCAGGAGTGGAAGGATGCGCTCAGAAATGTTTCATATAACATCGGCTACATTATTGAAACCAAGGAGTAAGTATCAAATGTTCTATACCCATCCTTTCTTATGGATCTTCTCCTGCATTCGTTGCATTTTTTAATTTCAAAATTTTCAGTACGTATGTCATATTGAGCGACTCTTGTTCTTTTTCGTTTTGCTGTCAATGTGTATGCTTAGTGATGAGACGTTGCTGCTGAAGAATATTGTTAACTATGCTGTAAAAGAAATAAAAAATGTGCCCTTAGTGGTTGCCAAACATCCAGTCGGTCTAGATGAAGCTGTAGAAGATTTTGAAATGACAACATTTCAATATGTTGAACAATATCCCACTGTGCAAATTGTGGGAATATGGGGTATGGGTGGTGTGGGTAAAACCACTCTTGCTAAAAAGTTATACAACAATAAATATAAAACAATGGAAAGGTGTAGCTTTCTATTTGATATCAGAGATGCGGCTGATAAAAGTGTTTTGCATCTCAAGCAGAAAAAACTTCTGGAGGATCTCGGTTTCAAAGGTAGAAATGTTGAGAATGTAGAAGAAGGGAAGGGTCTCCTTGCCAGACACTTGAGATGTGTTCGTGTGCTCATTGTTCTTGATGATGTTGACAATGTAGAACAACTGGATGCTCTTATTCCAGAGAAAGATTATTTAAGACAGGGTAGTTTGATTGTTGTTACTTCACGGAAATTTGATGTTCTTATAAGTTGGGGTATTTCATCTTCATCTGTTTATAAAATGAAAGGGCTGAATCCATCTCATTGTCAGCAACTGTTTTGCTGGCATGCTTTCTTACAACCCTTTCCAAAAGATGGATTTGCAGACCTGGCTAAAAAGTTCATAGATGCCTGCCATGGGTTGCCATTATCTCTTAAAGTATTTGGGGGACAATTATATGGCAAAACTGAACAATGTTATTGGGAGAGTCAATTAGAAAAGATTGTCAGAATACTACCCGATGATATTAGAAATATGTTAGAAGTATGTTACGATGCGCTCGATAATGAAGTGAAGGCTGCATTCTTGGATGTCGCTTGTTTCTTTCTTGGAGAGCAAAAAAGTTTGGCAATTGAAGTATGGAACGGATCAGAGGGGGGTGGTAGTGGTTTGTGCAGCTGGGAGATGCTGGTGAATAGGTGTCTTGTTGAGGTAGATGGGAATGATTGCATAAGAATGCATGACCATTTACGAGATTTAGGGAGAGATATTTCATATCAACAGTTGCCCCACCGTTTGTGGTTTCCTGACCAGACCAGTAATGTTGAGAACCAAACAGAAGTGAGGAAAATTCCAGATCTGCTGTCAACCTTGTGCTCTTGTTTTCCATGGCATATTATTATGAATGTCAAGGTAAGATTAATTTGTTCTTTTAGTTTTTTAATTTTGAAATGATCAATAAATATATGGTAGTCACAAGAAATGTAAAAAAAATGTCATTCACTCTTCCACTTAATCCAAATGTATTACAATTTTGAATGTGTCATTTGTTGTTTTATATGTTGGAGCTATGGAAGATAACTGATGCTACGATGGAAAACCAGGAGATTATGCAGCTTCATTTTAAATTCCAAACTTCGCCCTCACTGCCATCCATTCAGTTAGTTTATTAGGGAGTAGTTATGATCTGCATTAATAAAGCATGCCCATTCACATGCGTAGGGATTTAGATTGTTTTTAGTTTGTTTTTTAAGTTATATAATTTGTTCAGCTTCAGTTGTAATTCACATAAGTTTTAGTTTCAGTTATTTGCATTCCCTCAAATAAAGCATGCGGTGTATGCATAGCTTTTATATAGTTCTTTGGAGAGTTAATCTGTTGTCACCAAAATTGAACGCATAGCTGAAGCTAATTGGTGACAGTTTGATGAGGAAATTAATCTCTAAATGCGGCCGATATTGAGTCGAGTGCACTTTTGAACTTAAACATTATGCCTGTTTGCAAAATTATTTCTTGTAGAAAGTTGTATTGTTTTTATAGGTTTTAATTTAGTGTTCTGTTTTGGTTCAGAAAAAAATCAGCATTCGAGGAATAATGGCCACCTCAACTAGATTGAAGTGGGATAACCGGCTTTATGCATTGCTTAGCGCCGCCGCTGCAGACGTTGTATGTCTCTAGCCATCCTTTGTTTCTTTTCTTCTGTCTTGGAATTTTGATTGCCTTCTAATTTTTATTTATTTATTTATTTATTTTTTCTGTTTAGAGTCCATTCCCAATAATGATGGAACACGATGAATCAAGTCGTCAGGGTAGGAGAGTTGTGTTTAACACAAACGAAGGAATTTGGACCCTCTCGCCTTCTTTACACGGACTAAAATTTATTATGGTTGAAGGAGATGATTTGAATAAATTTATTGGTGAAGCATCGAGAGAGCTAGTCTGGCTTCGTTGGTTTCCTGCTGGGCAGGGAAATCTTCCTTCGCAACTTTCGATGAAAAAGTTGAGGGTTTTAGAAATTTTTGAAAAATATCAGAAAGATAATCACTTCCAAGAATTATGGAAGGATGCGAGCGATGTGAGTATCTTCTATTTCAGCTGTTTCAAATGTTTAATTCAATTTAAAAACAAAATTGTCGTATGTTTAGCATCATTTTGTCAAACGTGTACTGCAGGCTCCTATTCAGTTAAGCGTACTATTTATCGACAACTGCATTGAGTTCCAAAGATTTCCAGAGTCGATAGGATCTCTGAAGCATTTGAAAAAGATAGTTATCTCTAAAGCAGTTTTGGAGAGTCTGCCGAGAGGTTTTTGCCTCCTTAAATCGTTGGAGCACCTGGATTTGTCCTGCGAGCTATCAGCGCTTCCCGATAATTTTGGCGATTTGAGAAATCTGCGGTATCTACGTCTGTCGGGATGCCTGCATTTGAAGAGGTTGCCAGTCTCTTTTAAGAGGTTGACTCTTCTGCAACATCTCCATTTGGAGAATTTATTTGAGCTCACTTTCGAGTCAGACATCATGGAAGACATGACAAAGCTGGAGTATGTTGGTCTTAATGGGTGCCGTAATCTGGAAGAATTGCCTCCTCATATCACTAATCAGCGCTCCCTGATAAAACTCCATTTACATACAGAGAGTTTATGGGAGGTACCAGTGAAGCTTGGTCAATTGAGCAAGTTGCAAAAGTTGTCTATCCATAGTAAGTTGTTGACATGGCTGCCCACATCTCTTGGTGATTTGTTCTCCTTGACTGTTCTGGAGATTTATGGTTGCCAAATGCTGGAATTTTTACCGGACTCTCTGGGGCGTCTTAGCATGTTAGAAGATTTAAATATAAGGTCTTCAGGAGTTAAATCCTTATCGGTTGGGGGATTGATTAATCTTCAAAAGCTGCGGATAAATGGCTGCCCAATCAGTGAATTCGAGCTTGTGCCGGGATCGTTTGCTTCTTCGCTGTGTAACCTTAAGCACATACATCTATCGTACAATCAAGTGTACGAGGTCTCCATCTCTGAAGATTGTTGTCCTGGTCTCGAGAGTTTCTCACTTTGGTCTAACAGCCATGTAACAGATATACAAGTCCTACCAAAGACACTTGTGACAATAAGTTTGGAGAAGTGTCCCAAGTTGGAGGGGCTTCCCAGCTTTGCGCAATTTTCTTCTCTCCGAAAATTTGAACTTGAAGGCTGCTACAGAATTAAGAAAATACATAAATTGGAACATTGCACAGCTTTGGAGGAGCTGAAAGCAGAAACGATGTGGGAGGAGGCGGGCATAGAAAGCTTGGAGAGCTCGGAAAGAATGAGAAAAGTGGAACTCAAAGCAATCAGCAGATCAGGTGTTGAGAGTTGCTTAGAAAGCATGAAGGTAATAATAGTCTAATACTAGTCTATATACTTTTAGACTTCTAATTATTTCCAATTGCTTGTACTTCTGTTAAAGTCTTTGATGTGCAAATGATTTGCAGAAATGGCCAAAAGAAGAATTAATGGTATGCACGCGGGCAGTCCCTGATGCGGCCACAGTTGTAAACACTTTTGACTTTTCCAATGTCTTTGTCGTTGACTCCTTCAGTAACCAGGAAATAGAATCTGAGGCATCCCTGAAATGGCCCTCCCCTGGTCGCTGCATTCTTCTTTGTTTTGTTGTGGATTGTAAATCTCCAACTTTTTTGGTGTTGGCAGACACTCTACACTCTTCAGGTATAGTGGATAATAGCCTGCAGTTGGAGAAGGGTAAATGGGTATGGACAGTACTCCTCATACAACATTCCATGATATACAATTACATTTCACTCTACACACAACCGCGGGTAAAGGTAAGTGGTGGAGGACTAGTGGAGAGAGAATTGATTATGACGGGAGAACCGGAGAAAGTTCGAGAGGCTTTCACTCACTTGTTGTCATCTCTATGTAATTGATATTATTATGATTGTTAACTATATGTAGTTAAATAGATTCGTTGTCAATGAAATCATTTTCATTGTAATTTATGGTTTTCCCTTAAAATATGTATGTTTGTCATTTTATATAAATATAAACAACTGAGTTAGTAAAAGTAGATTTTGTATTTATAAAAATTTAAAATATATAAATATAAAATAATAAAAGAAAAATTTAAATTATTTCAATTATTTGACAATTTGACGTATTACTTGGTTTGGAGAAATGATAAATATGGACTTAATATTTGTATGATTATTCTATTATTGGTACAATTTGTTATCAACATTTGAAAAAGAATATCATTTTATTTGGGGATTGTGTCTCTTTTTCATATCACTTTAAAGGGTCTTATCTAAAGTGTGTACAAGATATGAATTACGCATTATTGAATTCAAACATGAAGACATGCATGTAATTCCAATTTAAAGATGGGTTGCAATTGATAACAATAAAATCAAACATATACTCCGATTTTACACAACATTAAAGTTTTTCATGCACATCACAATAATGATTGCATCACTTAAGCCACCTTTATTTACATGGAGCAAAAGGATGGTTGAAACCCTCAAATCTCCCACCACTTGTTTTATATCTGTATTGCTTCTAAATTGTATGTCTATAATTACCAAGAAGAATGCTTATATGGACGCAAGACCCTTTAATCCTATGAAATTGCCTTTAAAGTTACACGTAATTTTTCTTAAATATAGATGTTATATTGCTTTATGTGTAGGAAATGTATATAAATTTTTATTCTTATGAATTTTTTCTATTATTAGATGTCTTCTAATGATAGATATTTCTTTGAAATATATTTTTTTAGCAATATTCCCCAACCTATACAAATTCCTTCCTTCTAATGCTTCGTAAGTTTAGACTAAAATTTGATTAAAAGTACAACTTCGTATTCAACAATTTCAAAGAATAGATACACATGTAAGATATGCTCTAAATGATGATGTAATGTTGATGCCTTTTAATAAAATGGTCATGTAATTATGTAATGATTTCTTCTATTAAATTCTAATCTCCTTAAAATTAATTTAGTTCTTAAAATCAACCTCAAAGGATATAAATTAAATATTCAATGTTAAAAATTTTATATATGATTGAATATAACAGATAACATCAACTTTGAATTTAAATTTAAAATTCAAAAGTTTAAAGAATGGTTCCACAAACCATACATTTAATCCAAATTAGTTGTGCAAATATTTTGATATTCCCTGTAAATAGATTTGTTACTATGAGTGTTGAACTTCAAAATTGACCCTGTTCACTCGAGGAGAAGAGACAATCATGCCAATAGTTGAAGAGATTGTAAGTAGATTAGGATACGATCACAATCTTCCTTTATGTTTGAGAGGGACAAGTCCCTCATATGATGGGGGTATTTGGTATTCTTTTCTTTTCACATAAATGTGCAAAAATGAGACAAAGAAAAACTTAAAAGAAAAGGATAACATAAATCCCTAGAGTAGACATACAAATACTAGTTGAGACTCACAATGAATAATGATTAAAAAAGCTTTTTTAGCATAAAATATAATGATTATAAAAGAATGATACTAGACCCTAACATATGAAAAGATACACTATTCTAACACATTCACATCAAGATACAGAGAAACGAATTTGTTTCACCAAATCAATTACATATTTTAGAAAGACCATTGGATTACATCTATACATAAGAGATTACTGACTTAACATACTAAAATCTAGTGATAATTGTGTGTGTGAATTTTGTACCTAGCTGTAGACACAACACCTTAGTAAAATATTAGAGGTTAGCAAAATCAAAATCGTGCAAGTAATTGAAAACTAGACTAACCAGATGATTTACTGCCTTCTAGTAGGTGCGAGTATGATCTTCTCAGATTAAACCGAGACTAGTGACATTGACGATACCTAAATGAAGGATTTGAATGCAGAATATGGATATGAACTAAATGCAAAGTAATCTATTTTTTTGTATTTTCTATGCAATAATGAATGAAAAACTGATATGAATCTATGCTAGATGAAAACTGATATGCTATGAATTGATCTAACAATGATATTCTAAATGATATGAATGCTTAAAAATAATGGAAATTTCACAACAGCTTGGATTCGCAAAGATGAATTCTTCAGTCTACAATTCGGCAGCGTGAGGATGCAATTTTGTGGATCCTAAATGAAGAGCTGAAACCTTGACTTTATAGAAATCCAGGGCTTTGGAGGTGCATGAGTAAAGCCATAAATCACTCTTGATGAACTCAGGTTGATTTTTGAGTCAACAAGAAATCAGAGATAATTAACTCACATAATCATGCAAATCATGCAAAAATAGCTTTTTAACTCAAATCAGAAGTTTAGATTAGCTTTGAACTCAAAATAGATGTTGAGTTTCCAAAAGTTAACAACTTGCATTGATTTTCTGATTTAAAGTTTAACTGCTCCTTGAATGTGCACAATTAATTATGAATTAATTAAATAAATAAAGTGATTATCCTCAACTTAACTGATTTTTGAAATTAAAATAACTGATTTATGGGTTAATCAATTATTAAATCAAACTTTTATTTGAAACTATATTATTAAATTTGACAACTGACATTAATTAATTAAATAAAAATTTAATCAATTAATCATGAGATTTTTGATTTATTGTCAGAAATAAATAATACAATTTAGGAATAAATAGAATTAAATTCAATTAAATAATTAAGTGGCAGAATTAAATCTGATTAATTAAATATTTAAAATATTCAATTAATCAAACTTTAGGATAAATAGGATTTATCACCAAATAATCATTAAATTAAATATAATTAGATAAATTAGGAATATTGCTAGGAATATTCCTCGATGCAGAATTAAGATAAAATCAATTAGGATTCGATGATGTTTAGATGTGCCTTGGGTTAGGACTTCGATGCCGATTTCATTTGATTTGAAGATGTAGGAGGTTAATGAACCTATAGCCCATTCTTGGGGTATTACATTTTACCCCTCTTTGAATTATTGTGTGAAGCGCAGTGGTTCAAAGACAGTCTATGTATGATATGAAACTAATTTGAAAGATGAACCAATTCTGAGACAAAAACTGATTGAAAGATTTGATGATACTAGGTCCTAAATGACCAAAGATAATGTTCACTATAGCAACGATGAACCAATGATTATGAAAAAGTGTCAAAATGCCTGATCCTAAACCTTATGATTACGAAGAAGTGAGTGACCGATTCCAGACCCGATGGTCAATAAGAATCACATTAGTATCACATTTGAACCCTTCAGTTATGAAGAACCAAGGAAATGACACTAATGAACCGATGGTTACGAAAAGTTGATACAATTTACAAGATTAGGAGAATACCAGATTGATACAGATCTTGATGAATCTGATATGCCCCAAGCAATGATAGATTTGCCCCAAGCAATGAGGACTTTTGATGAGTCAGTAACTAGACGTGGTTGTTGTCTTGATTACTAAGAGAAAGATATTGATTACAGATTTAGATTTACAGACTTGAATGATGTGCAATACCATGCCCCCTTCGGGATTAAAATTGAAATCTGACAAGAAAAGTCAGCATTGAATGGTTTAGAAGCATGTTAATTGATTTGAGAAGTGGTTATACATGTTCGGGAATGCGTTCTGCATCGTTTGGAGGTCTTAGAGAACAAGTTTGACTAGGTTTGACCATGAGTTGACCATGGTTGACCAAGTTAAAATATCGATAGTTTGATGTAAGATAATCAGTTAAGTTGAATTCTGGATTTCTGTGATGATTGAAGGTCGATTATGCAAGCAGTAGACCGTCCTGGGTCCAAAAAATTTTAAATCATGATTTTGACATAGTAAACGATCTCAGATTTCAATTTTGATTTTGAAAATGGACTCAAAATGTCGAAATTAGCTAGGGGTGCAATTTTTGAGAAAAACAGAGAACTTTTGAAAATTAGGTCAAAAGCTATATAAAGGTTGGAAGGGTCATTTTCATGTCATTATTCACCTTTGACTTTAAAAACCTTGTGGAGCCCTCTGAGAGAAAAGATAGCAGAGATGATGGTACCTATCAGTTCACACCGATTCAAGTGTAGTTGGAGACACCAGAGACCTCGACAGTATGGACATCCGGTAGGTGGACCTCAATGCCTCTGAAAAGTCAATTTTTCATGTTTTATAGCATTTTTAGGAATTTTTTGTACATTTTTGAATTTTTAATTTTTGAATGCATAAAAACTCGTACAACTCCTGTCTAGGACTCATACGACATTCCAATTCCTGTTACTTTGTCATTTCATGAACCACCCAAACTCGTATGAGAGGGACCCAAGAGTCGTACGACATTTCATCGGGTCCCTCATAACTCATACGATGAGATATACATTGTCGTACTACTATGGTTTGTCGTATGGTATGTTGTAGAAATTCATACGAATTTCTATGCTAGTCTAAAATGTCGTATGAAAAATAGCGAGCTCAAAACCCTATCTTAGGTCAAAATTTTTGATTTTTTGATCTTGTAGCCTGATTGCTGACTTTTTAACCTACCTTTTGACATAGTAAACTGTTCAATTCCTGCACTTGTAACCTGTTATGTGACCAAATTACTGATAGGATACCCTATTTTTATACTATGTAGGTCATATATCCAGATGTGCATGTACGAATTTCACATCCAGCTACTTAGAGGCTATGCGTATCACTTCCTGACCCCATGAGGGTACACCTTGCTTCCTGTGGATTTGATTTCCTCATTCATTTACCTGAGATTAGGGTAAATCATGGAATTTTGACTACTCTGATTGAGAGATTTCATTTGGAGACCCAGACATTCCACCTGCCAACTAGGGAGATCACTGTTACCCCTAAGGATGTGTATCGTATACTGCGAATTGCTTTCCATGCAGGCCGACGACCAAAGTATGTGAGTTCAGGGAACTCAGCTCTTTTAGCTTTTAGACGTGTCTTTGGAGATGATACTCAGATGATAGGCTCCATTTCTTGGGAGACCTTAGTGCAGCATTATGGACAAATGCACCAGCTAGAGTGTATTATTGTCGAGATGATCGGCGGTATTATCATGTCTGACTGTCAGCAGAATAGTCTATTGATGGGCTGGGCCCCAATGGTAGCACATTTGATGGTGACTCCTTCTGAGTTGGCATGGGGTCAATGTTTATTAGCACACATGTTCTCTAAGATGCATGAGGTAGTGTGTCAGGAGAGCAAGTCTTTTGCTGCAGGAGCTTTAGTTTTACAGATCTGGGCTTGGGAGCATATCCCAGTTTTGAGACCAGTGTGGCAGGCTCAGAGATAGCCACAGGAGCCCATTATTTATATATATGCTAGATATGTCACACAGGTGCGGATGGGACATGTTGAGTACTGAAGGCAATGCCTCGATGATATGACCTTTGTACGATGGAGACCCTATGTAGGTATTGAGCCCTGGCCTACTGCGCGAGAGAAGTTTAGTTACTTCTTTTAGAGTCGTGTGCTGATTGGGAGGTCCTCCTCTGTTATAGAGAGATTCATTATTACCAGGGTATGGTGGTAGTATGGATGAGTGTAGGATGCACCTAAGGACTACACCACATATGCTCGGATATCTTGGGAGCTAAGACTTGGATGGACCACGAGGCTCTCTTATGCCCTATGTTCACAGGACTACAGTGCTATTGCTGGCAGAGACTGGGAGTACCGGCTAGAGGTTCTTGATGCTGGAGTTACAGATGGCTTCATTGCATGGCTTGTCGATCATCCTATCCATAGATTTTTTGATCCGACAGAGTTGATACCCTCCATGGAGGAGGCTATGGATGTCACAGGTGCCCCAGTGAGACAAGGTCCAAGGCCACATGTACAGGTTGTACACCCTACACCTCTGAGGCTGAGAATGATGGCTCCTCCATAGAGACTAGCAAGATAGATGAGGCCCCCTCATCCCACTACTTCTATAGCAGATAGGCCCACAGGTGGACAGAGATGGACTAGGGGTGAGGGCGACACTTTGGACAGTGTTGGTGCCACTGAGGAGGTACTGGCAGCAGAGCAGGGTGCAGGTGGTACAGATACAGGTGGTGATGCCCCTTTTGATTTAGGTGCTGAGATTAGATGTCGTAAGGTGTAGAGAGCAGGTACTATAGAGCATCCAGAGCAGTCGGCCCCAGATACATATATGCCAACAACTAATGTTGATACTAGTGTTCCTCTTACTCCACATGAGACTATCAGATGGCTTAGGATACAAGTCAGGGACCTAAAGGTCCACAGTGCTCGGTGGGAGGAGAGATATTTGGAGGTAGATAAATAGCGGACTGAGCTTCATGCCGAGGTGCAGAGATTACAGGCAGAGGTGATTCATCAGACCTCACGGGCAGCCTATTATGTGTCTACATATTACACTATTGTCCCTGCTACACAAAGAGTTCCTTCTTACTCTCAGTATATGTTGGCATCAGAGGGAGCCAGGGCACCTAGAGTCGAGGCAGTACCTAACACACCACCTCCACCTCCACTAGATGCAGAGGATCAGGCTGACAGATGATCTATGGTTGCTATGTTCTGATATCTTGTTCGCTCATTTTGATCATTGATATACATTGTTCTGACTCTGATAGCTCAGCTGAGCTCATTCTTTTGTATATTGTGCCAGTAGTGTACCCCTGACTATTTTGATTTATGATATATGAGATCAATATTTTGGTTGTGACTTCATTTATACTTGTCATGCTTTGAGTTATGATGATATCATGTGATGCTTATGCTATGAGTAGTGTAGAATGTATGTATGGATCAATGCAATGCAATGATTTCTTTCACATGTATGGATGTTATGCATATGTAATTGATTATGGAAAGATGTATGTATGATTTATGCTTATGCAATGAATGTTATGATTGTAATAATTGTAAATGACTATGATATGTAAATGATTATGATATAAAATGTAGATGCAATGATACACATGACATGTTTTGTAGGTATTGATGAAGACAAGTACTCAGTCTTATGTCAAAAAGGATGTCTAACCCAGGATAGTAACTGCTTGCGGTTCTGTGAAGAGACTTTCGTGTTAAATTTCAACTCTTGTTAGATTTGAATAGGTGATTGAGGAATCGTTTAAGCTTTGAAGTTTATCCAAACATTGTGAGATCATGCAAACATGTAAATGCTAAGAAACATGCAGAATGATATGCAACCTAAGACTTAGGACCTAATCACTGATCATGTGTCGGTCATTCTCATCATTGAATTTTTAGGTAACCAGATAAATCAATACAATGCCCACTAGCTATGAAACCATAGACATATGAATGTTGATTTGTATGCTCGAGAATCAATACAACATCCACTAGTTAGACAACCATGGACATATGAATATTGATTTTGTTTTCAGAATGTCGGAATAGATATAAGCACCAAGGCACAAACGCCAAGATGACCTGAATATCATGTCCATTTTGATATTGTAATTTGTATAAGCATCAAAACATTAACATCATGATGACTTGAATACACCTTGCATGTACAAACACATCAAACAGTCAAGAGATCATTCTAAATTCAATGTGAATTTCCTGTAGTGACCCTTTATCGTTCACCTCCTTAGGCAAGATTGTGTTTCACAGTAGGAGAAAGAACTCACTCAAAAAAGACAATAGTTAGATCAAACCTCCTTGAATTTTCTGGGTATCAATGGTCGAGGTACACATGGCCATCCAATTCAAGATAGAGGCTCTTACAGTCGGGCACCATTTCAATCCATAATTTCCAAAGTTGTTAGATTTTCACATACAAGCAGAAAACAAAGAAAAGATTATGCCCCTAGTCATCACTCTCTAAATCCTATAAAGGACATCATCAAAGAGCTGGAAGGGACATAATATGCAAAAATCTCAATGTGAATCAGTAAGCATACAAGGAGATAAAAGCATGTAAAAAGCATAGATTGTTTGCAATTTGTTTTGATGTTTTTGATTGTGGTGTTGATGCAAAATCCTTTCTAGAGAGGAGACAGATAGACAAACTCAAATGAAGCTTCTAAGGACTCTAACTGGATATGACTCATCTAAGATGTACTGGAGACCATAGGATATGACATTGATTGCTCCCAAGTTTGAACATTGATAGGATACAGACACTTTAGCCGATTGGTCTACAGACCGACTTATTAAAAACAAGGATATGCAGAAACAAACTGGGAGATATGTACAAACTAAAGCAAGACTGAAAGCTAGGAAAGACCAAGATTGTGCTAATAGATGGAGTGTTTTGAAGCAAGTGGCACCCGTTTGCCAGGTTTTCACCATCTTGGTATAAATTCTATTTTTTTTGCTACCAGGGTGCCTGTTTCCAAGTTTTCACCAAGGCACTTTTTCTTTTTCTCATATTTTTTGCTTTTTTCATTTCTCAATTGTTTTGATACTTTTGGTATTTTTAACTTTTTTTGTGAATCATCAAGGCGCATATTGCTAGGTTTTTACCAAGATGTTCATTTTTTCAGGACTTTTTTCAAATTTTATACTTTTTTCAGGATATTTTACCAAACACTGAATACCTTAGGCGTAAATCTCTTCAGATGGAGAATGTTGATTAGTTCTTGGAGCTGTTCTCCTTTAGTCGTTGAGAGTTGATAGGCACCAAAGCCAAAAGTAGCAGTGATTACAAAGGGACCCAACTAGTTGGGTTCAAACTTCCCCTTGCGTTCTCGATGTGATTAATTTTTAGGATTCTCTCTCAAGACTAGATTGCCAACCTGAAATTCTTTGTGTCTGACTTTCTTGTTGTAGCCTCTAGACATTTTCTTTTGATATACTCTAAGATGATCATATGCTACTTGTCTGCACTCATCTAATAATTCAAGTTCTTGCAACCTAGACACTCTATAGTCTTCATCAGTTACTAGACCATGCATTCTGATTCTTAGTGATGGGTTTTCAACCTCAATAAGCAGTACCGCTTCAGACCCATAAACTAAAGTGAATGGAGTAGCCCCTATGGGCATTCTGATACTTTTTCTATAGGCCCAGAGAGCTGGATTGATCATGAGATGCCAGTCTCTTCCTATTTTATTAACTGTACGATGCAAGATTTTTAATAGATTCTTGTTCGAAGCCTCTGCTTGTCCATTCCCTTGAGGATAGTAGATAGAAGACCAATGTTGTGTAATCTTGAATTTGTCACATAGATCATCTAGGTCTTTATTCTTCAATTTTCCACCATTATCTATGATTATGGAATGAGGGATCCCATATCTACATATGATATAGTTCAAGATGAACATAGATATTTGTTTCCCAGTTGCTTGTGTTAAGGGAACTGCTTCTACCCATTTTGTAAAATAATCTGAAGCTATGATTATATGGGTATGTCCATTAGAAGAATGAGGATGTATGGCCCCTATAAGATCAAATGCCCATTGGTGAAAAGGTCATTGTGTAGTAAAAGGAATTAGATCTTTCCCTGGAGCATGAATTAAGTTACCATGTACTTGGCACTTTTGACAGTTATTAGCAAACTTGATTGCATCTTTCTCCATTTCAGGCCAATAGTACCCAGCCCTAATAAGCTTTCGAGCTAGTGCTAAACTGTTCAAGTGTGACCCACAAATACCCTCATGGACTTCCTTGAGTGCACGTTGAGACTCTTCCCATTCTAAACATCTAAGTAGTGTACCATCTAGACCTCATTTGTACAAATTGTTACCAATGATGACATATCGGGAAGCATTACAGATTAGGTATCTTTTCTCATGGCGATTAAAGGAATCGGGAATGATTTGGTCTTGGAGATAGGAGAAAAGGTTTGTGTATCAGGATGAATCATGACCTACAACAGTGCAGATCATGCAAGTTTTGGGGGAATCATATGTAGGATAAGATAGTGCTTCCACCAGGAACTCGTAGTGTAGCTCATGTTCAGGCTACTATAATAGAGTAGATAGTGTTGCCATTGCATCGGCAGCCTTATTCTCTATTCTAGGTATTTGCTCAAATGTGATAGATATGAAATATTTCTTTAGATCATCTACCATTCTTTTGTATGAAATAAGCTTTTCATCCTTATTTTGGTACACATCATTGACTTGATGGATAACAAGTTGGGAGTCTCCATGAATGTGTATCTTTGTCACTCTCCACTCAATTGCCATTTTCATGCCATTAAGAAGGGCTTCATATTCGGCAATGTTATTTGTACAAGGAAACTTGAGTCAAAATGCTTTAGGGATTGAGTATCCTTGAGGAGTAATAAATAATATGCCTGCTCCAGATCCATTCTATGTATAGGAGCCATCAAAGAATAACTGCCATTCCCTAGAGGAAAGGTTCATGATAGAGGAATCTGGGAATTCCATTTGCATTGGTTTATCATCAATCATAGGTGCATCCGCCAGCTGATCAGTAATAACTTGGCCTTTAATAGCTTTTCTTTCAACATATTCAATGTCAAATTCACTTAAGAGCATAACCCATTTGGCTAATCTACCTATGAGAGTAGCTTTGCTTAGTAGGTACTTGAGTGGATCAATCTTAGCTACCAAATGACTGGTATGGGATAACATATAATGTCTCAATTTTTGTGATGCAAAGATCATAGCTAGACAAGCTTTTTCAATCATTGAATAGTTCTTCTCGTATGCAACCAAAGTTCTACTGATATAATATATAGCTCTTTCCTTTTTATTCTCATCATGTTGTGCTAGCAATGCCCCCAGTGATGTATTTGTTGCGGAGACATATAGGATCAATGACTTCCCTTGAATAGGAGGCATCAAGATAGGAGGATTTGATAGATATTTCTTGATTTGATTAAAGTTGCTCTCACATTCCTCATTCCATGCAAATGTTACACCTTTATGTAGTGTTTTAGTAAAAGGCTGTGATATGTCCGCCAGCTGTGATATGAAGTGCCTAATAGATTGAACTCTCCCCTGTAATGTTCTCATTTGACTAATATTCCTCAGGGATTGCATCTCCACTATAGCTTTTACTTTAGCTGGATCAACTTCTATTCCCTTCTTTAAAACAATGTAACCTAAGATTTTTCCAGATGTAACACCAAATGCACATTTCTTAGGATTTAGCCCAAGACTAAATTTTTCCGTCCTGTCTAGGATCATGCTCAAGTCTTTCAAGTGTTCTGATCTTTGCATAGATTTAGCTAGAGTATCATCCACATAGTCCTCCATTGTTCTATGCATCATGTCATGAAAAATAGATGTCATGGCTCTTTGATAGGTAGCACCAGCATTTTTAAGCCCAAATGGCATAACATTCCAACAAAAGGTACCCCATGCACATGTGAAAGCAATTTTCTCTTGATCTTCTGGTGCAATTTTAATCTAATTATACCTAGAAAATCTGTCCATAAGAGAATACATCTCAAAACCCACAGTCATGTCCACTATCATATCAATGTTAGGTAGTGGAAAATCATCCTTAGGGCATGCTCTATTCACATCTCTAAAGTCTATGCATACTCTGATTGATTTATCTAGTTTTGAAATAGGTACAATAGAAGAGATCCATTCTACATAATCAATTACTCGGATAAATCTAGCTTTTAGGAGCTTCTCTAATTTAGCCTTTACCAAGAGTGCAACATGAGGATGCATTTTTCTCAACTTTTGTTTAACAGGTTTTACTCCAGGAGCAATAGATAGATGGTGCATTATAAGATCAGGATCCAACCCTGGTATATCTGAATATTTCCATGCAAAGTTGATCTTTTTTGCTGTTAAAAATGTTGTAAAATTTTTCCTTTCTTCTTCTGATAAGGATTGTGCGACATGGATCAACTATGGTTCCTCTTCTGTTCCTAAGTTGACAGATTGAGTGGGCTCAATTAGAACTGGAGATTTGTCCTATAAATGACTCAGAAGGACATCAAATATCTCATCCTTAGGCACCTCGGAGAGGTTTTCACCTTCAGATACATCTTTTATTTTTACTTTTGTAGGTTCTGAGACTGCCACAAAGTGGTTTTCACCTTCAGAACTCCTTTTCTTTTTATTCTTATTCTTATTTTTTTGACTAAGATACTTGATGTCTGACTCCATCATACTGATGCTCAGTTCACTGATGGAAGTCCTCATAGGCTCAACTGCATTTAGATAGCAAACAAGGGCATAGTCATTCGGGAAGGTATAAATACCATAGCTCAGATTTGTGGAGGTTTGGTCAAGAAGGTCAGGATGTTGGATAGTCAAGGCAGGGATAGATTGGGAGATAGTGTTTACGAATATAGATCTGTCATCATTGGTCCTAACCCGATGCTCAAGTTTGAAGGTGATATTACAACTTAAGACATTCAATTCGTGAATAGGCTCAATGTCATTGTGGGAGTCCACTTCAGCCATCGATGGATCAGACTCGTTAAGTTCATTATTTCGCTCTAGACTTATGTTGGGTGTAGGTGCATATTGGTGAATTACATCAATATGTTTCTCTATGATAAGCTCATCTTCTTCTGGAATGGCTCCCCATTTATAGTCATTTGATTCCTCATCTATACCCCTAGGGAATCTAAGAACATGAGTAAAGTTAGGACAGATACCCCAAGAAGGGTTACCCTTAGATTCTGATTTAAATTCATACTCATGGGAATCTGTTTCAGAATCACTGGAATGCTCCAAATGTTCAGCTATGGTGATAGGCTTTTCTTCCCTTTTGTCTGTTGGGTTTCCTTCAAGATTAGTTGGTTATTGTGTGGCAATTATCTCTTGTTCTATAGTAGGTTCTTGCATTTCTACTACATTGATTCTCTTTATGGGATCATCTTCAGCATCAAGCAGATCCTTTATCTCTTTTGGAAAGTGCTCATAAGGAATGAGCTCTTCAGTATTGTCAAATTCATCACTATCAGATTGTTCAATTTCTTCTTTCTCAAGGAGAGCTTCTCCAGGCTTGATCTATTCTATGACATGTGGGGAATTCTTGCTAAGATAGAATGGCTTCTTCTTGTACCCTAGACCTTTTGTATTCTTGTTCGCTCAACCATGATGGTCAAGAGGTGATATAAGACCCTTACCTTGTAGTCCTAGAGGTCCTTTTCCTGTGTATCCCAGCTTTGTAATCAATTTATCCCCTGGACCATATGACTTAGAAGGAACCTTTGATGTTTTGGAATCACATGATTGATCAATTTGAGATTTAGGTTCTTCTTTGTAGAGCCATGCAAGCACAGCTTCATCTTCTTCAAATTCATGTTTAGGTACTTGTTCTACCACAAATTTGCCTTTATATGCCTTAAGAGGTTCTTTAGGTTCTGGTTTGGACTATTTTAGAGTTTTCCCATAAGACTTAGGCGAGATAGGGAGAGACGTCAAAGATAAGACTGGCTCTATAGTATATACTCCCATACCTTTTTCTTTGATTGTGACCTCTTTAGCAATGTCTTCCATCTTGGATGTCGAAGTAGTATCTGATTGTTTAGTAGAAGACTCTCTGTTATTAGGAACAAGTTAATAAGTGCCTTCCTTCAATGCATTGCAAATAGTGGATACATCAGCTGGAATAGTCACCTCTACGCCTTCATAAGTAAATTTCAAACACTTATGGTATGTAGAAGGAATAGGTTTCTTTTCATGTATCCAGGGTCTCCCTAGAAGGATGTTGTAAGCCAAAGGTATATCAAGAACTTGGTCACATGTAGTATCTCTGATGACAAGACCTGTTCTGATAGGCAAGACAATTATTCCCTTGGAAGATCTTTCTTCTTCATCACATGCCTTGATAGTTATTCTCTTTCTAGGATCAATATCCATTTCTAAAAATCCCAATTGTGTGATCAAGCTGTAAGAACAAATATTCAGACCAACACCTCCATCTATCAACACATGTTTGACATGACAATTTTGGATTAAGACTTCTATGTGCAAGGGTTGGTTATGTGGATGACTCAAGGAGTTATCATCTTCCTTTGAAAAGGAGATATACTATGGAGACATAAGATGACCAACCATAGTCTGGAACCTGTCTAAATCAAGATTATAAGGAACATTAGATCCGAGCAAGGCTTTGTCTAGATTAGCTCTATGAGCTAGGGATATTCGAAGCAACTCAAACATTGAGATTTTTGCATTAGTATGCTAGAGTTGTTGAACAATACTGTATGAAGTAGGCCTCATGTCTTTAGGATTTGAAGGTTTAGATGTAGCCTTCTATTTAGAATCGGAAGACAGATTGAAAGGCACCTTAGGGACATTGGATTGATCTGGTATTTGTCCTTGCAGATGCGCCTGAGCTTGTGATCGAGTAACTGCATTAGCTGATTGATTTTCTCTATCTCTTCTTACAATTGTGATGATATTGCAATGCTTAGATAGACTTGGTTCCGCCATATTGATAACAACATTATTTCTAGAATAAGCATAATTGACGTTACCACCCACATTAGGCTGAGATGATGAATCTCCTTGGCCATGTTTTAGAAATGGCTTTGTGAATGTGGTATGATCATTATTGCTCTTATGATTATCAATGGTGATTTCTCCACTTTCAATTTTTTCTTGAATAGTATGCTTCAAGCGCAAGCAGTTATTAGTTTTATGACCCTTACTACGATGGAACTCACAGAATTCGTTCTCCTTCCACCATTTTGGTTTAGGGTCAGGATCAGATTGTCAGATCTCAGGTAGAGAGATGATGTCATTAGCCAACAAGGTTTTCATAGCTGATTCCAAGGATTCTCCAAGAGGAGTGAACTTTAATTTATTATCAGTGGACCAAGATTTGTATTCTTTCTGCTTTTGAGATGATTCGGATGCCTTTTGTTCTAAAGCTTTGATGGCTTGGGTACCGACAGTTAGATTGAAAGTAGGTGCCTTAGATGGGGCATGAATATTATCAACAATGCCATCTGTGACGATGCCCTTATTCTTGTTCTAATTTTTGTTCTTGTCTTTAGAACTAGATTCATACTTGTCCTTTTGAAGTGTGATGTCTCCTTTTTTCACAAGCACTTTTTCAATTTTGATTGCATTGTCTACCATCTTATCAAAAGATGTATGATTTTGCATTTGTAAAGGGTAGTTGATTTATGGAACAAGGTTGTTGATTAAGATTTCTAGTTTCTCAGTTTCTGGAATAGGCCTAGCATATAGAGAGAATTTCTTCCTCCATCTTTTGAGAAATGTCAAGAATGGTTCTCCTGGATACTGTTTGAGATTGTAGATGTTGATCATGGTGACTGGATGCTAGATATTGTAGGAGTATTGCTGATAGAACAATTTGATTAACTCCTCATAGGTTTTGATAGTTGGAGGCATTCTAGAGAACCAATGAATGGCTGCTCCTCCCAAAGATCAAGGAAAGAGATGCATCAGATAGGTTGGTTCGTGCATGAACTCCATAGATTGAGTATAGAATTCTTTGACATGGTCTTGAGGATCAGAGTTTCCATCATACTTATCATATTGTTGCATTTCCACTTTCTTAGGGAATGGTGGCATGTACAAGTCTTTATCAAATGGAAAAGGGCATAGAGCTTCCATGGAGAACTCCTTAGGTTCCTTTTCTTTTTCAAGTTTGTTAAGTTTGACTTGCATGACATGCATTTGTTTCATCATAGCCATGATAAGAGTTTCTTCCTCATGCATGATGATATCTTCAACATTAAAGTTGGGAGGAAGCTTAGCTCCTTGATGAGCTAACTGCAGAAAGTATGCTTCTCTATCTTCCTTCAAGAAATGCCTCATCATTCTCTTGAATCCATCATCATTTTGATATCGAGCAATTTCAGAAGGTGTGGGTTGTTGATCCACACCATGTTGGGGATGATGCCCTTGGGATCCTCCTCCTTGAGACATTGTAGGAGTTTTAGGACTCCTTGAGATAGATTGAGGTGGCGTTTGTTGATGACCTCCATGAGATGATGGAGGGGGTATGTAACTAGTTTTCAATCAAAAATTGCCAAGACCGTCATCTTTGTAAAGACCAGAATTGTAGAGTTGCTCAAGAGTTGGACCCACATGAGTAGACAGAGGTAAGGTATGAGATGCTTCTCCAGATTTCTTATGGGAGGAAGCTCAAGTTTCCACCATTAACCTTGGGTGAAGGAAAAGAATGAGATGAAGATGACTGAAGAATGAATTGATTCAAGAAGATCGAATGATGTAACCTTGGCAAGATTGAAGTGATTGAAGATTAGATTTTGACTTAGATGAAGGATATTGTGCCCTAGATGTATGGGTAGATGCTCAAAAGATAGTGGACACGAGCTCGCAACACTTAGCCATTTTGAAGATTGATAATTATGACAAGGATTTGACACAAGATGAAAAAGACTCAAATCGATAAAATAGAAGGCTAAATCAGACTCAAGAGGCCACTTTGGGAAAATGATCAAATTCTTTCTGGTTTTTTCTCTGTTCCTGACATAGTGATTTGTTCAACAGATTCTGGAAATAGGCTGCAAAAGCTGAGTCTCTGACAGTTTTGACCACTTTCTGGCAATTTTTCAAATTTTCTCAAATGACTTTCTGCAAACTCGTACGACAGTGGGTACCTAATCATATGACAATTGCAAAACTCGCACGATAGTTGATAGCAGGATTTGACTTTTTGGAATTGACTAGCAGCAAGACTTGTACGACACTATACCTGATAATGTATGATAATGGAATAGCTCTGATACGATAATTGGAAAAAATCATATGAATTTCTAACTCTGTGGGATGACTTTTGACTCCAGAAAGGTATTTTACTTCAAATTTTGCAAATTTTGGGTTTTTAGTTTCAGATTGTTTACAAAATTGTCTGTCCAGAATTGAAGATTGTATTGGATCAATTTGTTCTTAGTAACCAGATAGATAAATAGGCATGCAAAATAATAAGTGATTCTAAGCACGTCTGAAAACAATGAACAGGGGACAAAGCAACCCTACACATGAACAACCAAGTGACTGAATGTGCTAATCCCTAAGAGTGCTAACTGTGTATGTTCCAAAATTTTTTGCAATAATGCACATATTCCTAAAAAATGAAAATTTGGCCTCACTAAGGTTTGTAGTAATGGCTGACTCTGTAACTTTTGTGATCTCAAGAGGGCGAACTCTAATCTAGGTGCACCGGGGTTTTGACATAGTCCAGATAGATTGTATTGGATCAATTTGTTCTTAGTAACCAGATAGATAAATAGGCACGCAAAACAACAAGTGATTCTAAGCACGTCTGAAAACAATGAATAGGGACAAAGCAACCGTACACATGAACAACCAAGTGACTGAATGTGCTAATCCCTGAGAGTGCTAACTGTGTAGGTTCCAAAAAGTTTTGCAATAATGCACATATTCCTAAAAAATGAAAATTTGGCCTCACTAAGGTTTGTAGTAATGGTCTGACTCTGCAACTTTTGTGATCTCAAGAGGTCAAACTCTAATCTAGGTGCACCAGGGTTTTGACATAGTCCAAGAATTTAATACATCAGGAGCTGCTAGGGAGATCTGATAGCCCAACAAGAGATCACACCTGTGAAGATTTCCTCCACAAGGACATTTATATAGCAGTTGTCACTACCATGGCGAAAATGGCTATTATTGCTTGAGGTTCCATCCACGTGGTTGACCCAATTAAGGGAATGTCCACTACGGTTAACCCTCTCTAAAGGTGACTCACAAAAGATACCACATGGAGACTAGTTCTAGATTCAAGGATCTGAGTTTCTGATACTACCCAAAAAGGGAGTAGAGCATACTCCTCTAGCCTTTTCACTTTTAACCAAAACAAAGCAGACAGATTAATCTGACACGCTAAGACTAAGATTATATCACAAAGATCTATGATATCAACTGCTTATGATCTATCAACCTGTCCGGAAAGAGAATGTATCAATCAAAATTTGAAGACACACAAATCTAGTAGAACGTGAGATGTCCTTAGTATCCTCCCTACCTACAAGGGTTCCCTCATTGAGAAGAGTTTCGCTGGAAACCCACTCTCTCAAGAACCATGAATAGTGTTCATAGGGCCTATTTACTATGTGTAACAGATGTGCGAAAAGCAAATCTATGTTCATTTTTATAGCCCAAAATGAAGTCTGTGATATGAAAGCAATAAATGTCACACAAGCCTGACATTTGAGAGTTCATTTTTAACTCAAATAAAAATTTTATTAGCTGAAAAGATTACCTGAATTCCTCACAACGTGCTTAGTAGATTATTACCTATTTTTAGCAATTCTCGCACTTTTCCCAATCAAAATCAGTAGAAAATAATCTAAAACATAGAATTTCAATCGTGAAGGTTAGCTATCAGTCCAAATCTAGAAATCAAATCTAGAAAACTACCTGAAAAAGTGATACGACAATTGAAACCTGGCACCGAAACTCGTACGATAATGGGTTACCTTCCAGAAAACAATCTGGAAACTCGTACGGCACTGGGTGTCTGATCATATGACAATTGAACTCCCAAATGATAATTTGCTTCTGTTGGTATGATCCTCAATCAAATCAACTGTTGTATGATAGTGGGTACCTCCTGGTATGGGTTTCTAACAAAACTCATATGAAAATTGTATGGACAGAAAATAAAAATCATAGTTTTGCACAGAAAATGACAAAAAGGTGATAGAAATTGATAGAATTGAATTGGAAACCTGTTTTAGGGCCCCACAGTGGGCACCATAAATGTGTGTGTGAATTTTGTACCTAACTGTAGACACAACACCTTAGTAAAACATTAGAGGTTAGCAAAATCAAAATCATGCAAGTAATTGAAAACTAGACTAACTAGGTGATTTATTGTCTTCTAGCAGGTGCGAGTATGATCTTCTCAGATTAGACTGAGACCAGTGACATTGACGACACCTAAATGAAGGATTTGAATGCAGAATATGGATATGAATTGAATGCAAAGTAATCTAATTTTTTGTAATTTCTGTGCAATAATGAATGAAAAATCGATATGAATCTATGCTAGATGAAAACTGATATGCTATGAATTGATCTAACAATGATATTCTAAATGATATGAATTCTTAAAAATAATGCAAATCTCACAATAGATTGGATTCGCAAAGATGAATTCTTCAGTCTACAATTCGACAGCGTGAGGATGCAATTTCGTGGATCCTAAATGAAGAGCTGAAACCTTGACTTTATAGAAATCTAGGGCTTTGGAGGTGCATGAGTAAAGCCATAAATCACTCTTGATGAACTCAGGTTGATTTTTGAGTCAACAAGAAATCAGAGATAATTAACTCGCATAATCATGCAAATCATGCAAAAACAACTTTTTAACTCAAATCAGAAGTTTAGATCAGCTTTGAACTCAAAATAGATGTTGAGTTTCCAAAAGTTTACAACTTGCATTGATTTTCTGATTTAAAGTTTAACTGCTCCTTGAATGTGCACAATTAATTATGAATTAATTAAATAAATAAAGTGATTTATCCTCAACTTAACTGATTTTTGAAATTAAAATAACTGATTTATGGGTTAATCAATTATTAAATCAAACTTTTATTTGAAACTATATTATTAAATTTGACAACTGACATTAATTAATTAAATAAGAACTTAATCAATTAGTCATGATATTTTTGATTTATTGTTAATATTATATAATACAATTTAGGAATAAATAGAATTAAATTCAATTAAATAATTAAGTGGCAGGATTAAATCTGATTAATTAAATATTCAAAATATTCAATTAATCAAACTTTAGGATATATAGGATTTATCGCCAAATAATCATTAAATTAAAGATAATTAGACAAATTAGGAATATTGCTAAGAATATTTCCCGATGCAGAATTAAGATAAAATCAATTAGGATTCGATGATGTTTAGATGTGCCTTGGGTTAGGACTTCGATGTTGATTTCGTTTGATTTGAAGATGTAGGAGGTTAATGAACCTATAGCCCATTTTTGAGGTATTACAATAATCATTGATGAACACAAAATAGGTATACAACTAAATGTATCCTTCATTAATTTTGTGAAAATATACAATTTCAAAGATACATTTGTACATGGTGTAAATCCAAAACTCTCTTTGGATATTTCTCCACAATTTACCCCTTTGTGAAAGTATCCCCCTTTTACATTTGTGAATTCATTTCATTTATCGATTCTCTTTGATAACCAACCCATAACTACTTAGAATAAATAATTAGGGGAACCACTTAAGATAACTGCTTAGGGTAAACACTTATGATAACTATTACTACCTAAGTGATTGCTTCTAATAACTACATTTTTTAGAACAAGTTAGGATTTACCTAAATTTTACAAAAATAAAGTCCAAAAGATAAATTTAGTTACAATGAGAGAGAGAGAGAGAGAGAGAGAGTCTATGTGTCTAGTGTATACATATTGTAATAAACAAAAAGTAGATAGGATCATTTAAAGGAGAAATCAAGGCAAAGATCAATATAATTAAAAGCAATTAAATCAAATCAAATCAAAATCAAGGATAAATTGTAATTAAACCTTAATCCAAATTTAATTGAAAATTAAAAGCCATTAAATCAATTTCAACCTATTAAATTATGATTAATCAAATCAATGTTTAATCTAATTAATTGCATAGTTCAATTTAAATCAAATCAACCCATTTAAGGGGTACACTTGGCTAAACAAATTAAATTAATTCATATTTTCTCTGAACCATCGAATGGGAGAAAAATCATCAACCAATAAGAATTTAGGACTAAGCTCACATGGATCAAGCCTAAATTGAATCTCAATCACTCACTTGGAGGATACATCTTATCCACTCATTTTTTTTTGTTGTCCCAAGCTTTGAGGATAAAATATTTAAATGGTCTCCAAAGGTGGAACCATGGACTTAACTCAAACTCAATCATGATCAACTCAACTACACCCCTACCCTTGCCATAAATATATAAAAGCAAGGCATAATTGAAGAATAAATCATCCACAAATATGAGAATAGCATCAAACCTCTTGCATTTTATAGCTAGAAAGGCAAATCTAGGAGCTAATTAAGTAATTTCATTTGGAATTGAATCATTAGCTTTGTTTATCATTCATTCTCATTCTAGGACTGTCATTAATGGAGGCTTGCTGAGAGCTTCATCATTAGCATCCCTAGCTAGAGATCCATAAAGTGCTTAATTATCAATTCTTTGCTTGATTAGATCTGCTATTTGTGGTAATTTAATTATTATTTGAATTATTGATGATCCTAACCCTATGAAGGTACTTTATTTAATACAAAAAATGGTGCCCACCATGGGGCATTAGGCCTCATTCCTTCATAAAATCCCAAAAATTGCATATTCCTAGAATTTTCCTTGTTTTCTTCTCTATTTTGTAGGAGAAATAGCGTGTTTGATCCTTTCTACAATGCTTTTACTAGTTTCTTCAGTGTGTTTGAGACCTGAAATAGTGTATCCACAATAAAGTCTTGCGCCTTTACATGGAGTTTCAACGCTTTTAAATTATTCTGGTTTCTGTCTAATTTCTCTCAGTACTTTTGCCTTGACTAGCCTGCGCGTTTGCATATTTCTCCAGCACTTTTAAACTTTCTGTGATGCCTTTGCTAATTTTAATAGCACTTTTAAATTGTATTTCAGCCCTTTTGAATATTTTAGTAGTGCGTTTAATCTGATCTGCAGCGTGTTTAAGAATTTAAATAGCGCTTTCAATAGATTTAGTAGCGCTTTTGATTAATTTGAAAATTAACAGAATCTAAGTTGTAGAAAATGATTTCTCCATGTTTGCAGGATGACTAGTCATAAAAGAATAAAAAAAACCAGAGACCAGATTCAACAGTGAGGGAAAAGCTTTGGCAAAAAAGATCAAAGATGAGAATATTGCACACATCAAGCTAGTTTTGGAGAACTCTCAGCAAGAAAGTGAGGTATATAAACATTATTTGAAAGTTATTGAAGCATATAAATCAAAGTTCATATCCTTAAATTGGATTTACACGCCTTAATCAATTTTTGTTAAAAATTGACAAATAAGGCTTATATTCAAGTTTATTATCATTTTCTTCACTTTGGTTAGTTGTGTTGACTAACTTGTTGGAGGAGAAGCAAGTGAAAAGGAGCAGTTAACCCTAGGTGAGCATACAAATCAAAAGTTCATAAAAAATGCCCCTAGCCTTAGCTAGCATCAAAATAAGGTAAGCCTCAAATTTGGTCAATTTTTGCTTAAATTGTGGCCTTGTCTTTTTCAAAATCTAGTAATTAAAGCATCCTATTATTATTTGAGGGATTTGATATTAGCCCTATACTCTTCACTTTTTAAGTGAATCAAAATGCCAAAAGTGTCAAACTCCTTGATTAAAAGAAAGACTAAGTAAATTAAGCACTAAATTTGAACAACCCCTTGTTTGTAGAAAAAAGTAGAAATACTCGATTCTCAAATTTTCTTCTATCTGAAAATTTGAACTTGGAGGCTGCTATAGAATTAAGAAAATACATGTTTTGGAACATTGCGCGGCTTTGGAGGAGCTGAAAGTAGAAACGATGTGGGAGGAGGTAGGCATAGAAAGTTTGGAGAGCATGGAAGGAATGAGAAAAGTGGAACTCAAAGCAATCAACAGATCAGGTGTTGAGAGTTGATTAGAAAGCATGAAGGTAATAATAGTCTAATAGTAGTCTATATGCATTTAGACTTCTAATTAAATTTCCAATTACTTGTACTTCTGTTAATGTCTTTGATGTGCAAATGATTTGTTGAAATGGCCAAAAGAAGAATTAATGGTATGCACGAGGGCAGTCCCTAATGCGGCCACAATTGTAAACACTTTTGAATTTTCCAATGTTTTTGTCGTTGACTCCTTCAGTAACCAGGAAATGGAATCCAAAGCATCCCTAAAATGCCCCCCCGCTAGTTGCTGCGTTCTTCTTTGTTTTGTTGTGGATTGTAAATCTCCAACTTTTTTGGTGTTGGAAGACACTCTACACTCTTCAAGTAGAGTGGACTATAGCTTGCTGTTGGAGAAGGGTAAATGGGTATGGAAAGTACTCCTCATACAACATTCCATGATATACAATTACATTTCACTCTACACACAACCGCGGGTACAGTTAAGTGGTGGAGGACTAGTGGAGAGAGAATTGATTATGATAGGAGAACCAGAGAGAGTTCGAGAGGCTTTCACTCACTTGTTGTCATCTCTACGTAATTGATTACCCTGAAGGAGTTCCTTATATGAGAGCCATCAAACTAGGTTAAAGCATCGATGGTGAACATGTTACAATAGCCATGCAAGACGATTAAACTAATCCTCATCGTTCGTAGCTTTTTAAAAAGAATAATTTCGTAAATGTGAATGCCTTTCTTCATAAATAGTCTTTTGTTTCCTCATACGGTTTAATGGAGAAGCATATATTTATTAACTCACGATAAACCTAGTTAGCTGAAGCTTGTAAGCCTGTCGAAATGTTTTCAGATTCAAGGAGACCTGGAAGCACGGCATACAACCAAATCAAATAAAAAACCTGCTTGAACATCCACCACACAAAAGAATTAACAAATCCTTGAGCTGTAGGCAGACTCTGTAACAAATAGCAGACTCTATAACATCTGTTACATGTATCCAAGTGCATTAAACAGGGCACAAGCGAAACCAACGAGCAAAACTCACTGCACCCAATGAACCATTGCTATAATTCCTATCATTGGTGGTAAAAGAGAAAAAGGAAGCCGAACCCGAACCTAAACTGAAACCCAATTCATTTCATAAAAGACTGAGATTTGTGAGAGAAAATGAAAAACCACATATTTGAGATCAGTTTCGAGGTAGTGGAAAGCTTATTTTTTGCAGTGGGTCTTGTCTGTTATCCTGGATTCATTCCCTTCCCTGTTCGTAGCAGCAATTGACCTATGCGAAGTAGTATTCCTTGTGCCTCCTGCAGATAGCATCTGTCAATTTCCCAAGAATTGAATAACGAAAATAATGGGAAATAATTTTTATCGACAACAACAATTAGGAAAACTACAGATCACAAATTAAGATATGTTAAATAAGTATGAAACCCTTCACACCACAAATTCAAATTGGGATTCATAAATATTATCCAGAGACATAATTATAGAATCTAGCTAAAAGAATCTTCCTGCACAAACTCAAAATAAAACTCGCTCAAACAATAGCAAGCAATTTATCCCAAGATCTGTTGTGTCATGTTGTCAACAATGACAAGGGAAAATTTTTAAAAATGACAGAGTTTGCAGGAAAAATATTACATATATCCCCATCGATGAAAACTTCTTATAAATGAGATGAATGAAAACCAAACTATTATCTGCAACTGTAGTCTATTCTCAATAAAATGAAGAATAACTATTAAAAATAGACTTTATAGAGCTACTATATTTTTTTAGCTCCAAACCCATTTTTTAGCCTTCATAAAAAATATTGGATGCCAGATGAAAATTTCTAAATACACTGTACTAATAAATCTTCTAACTATTACAAATACTTTGTATTACTGATTTGAAATGATTTATCTAATCTTTGTCAGCTACAAAGAAAGGGGTGGGACGATAGATTTTGTTTCTGCTTTCAATTTCTAAATGACGACACACCAAACACCATTGACGGCTAAAAAAGAATACCAAAACTAAGAAAAATCTGTCAAAATACTGAAAACAAATTGCTGCTATAGTTTTTGCATGGATTGGGCATGATGGCTTTCCAGATCTTTGTCAGGTTGTATAGTAGATACCCTTGGACTGCCAAACCTCCCTCCCCTTCTTTTCTTCTCATGTAGCTACCCTCATTTCTATTGTCAAAACCATTCTCTTGTATCTCTGTCTCTCTCTTTTCTCTTTGGGATGTGCGTTGGCCTTACAATCCGCAGCAGTAGCACCAATCCATTCGATCTTCAACATAGTCCTTGAACATATTTTTATATTAATTGGATCTAAATCAACCTCCACAAAGCTATGTAATCCTTATCCGAGTGAATTTTCTTAGAATAAAATTATTAGCTCTTTACATATTGTAGTTGGCAATCCTCTAAGTTCTTAACTACAATATTTTATCCTATTAGAAAACCTGGCTAACATGCAGCTCCAAACATGGATGTATACATGTGTTATCATTCTTTTCTAAACCTTCCTATCGCCGTTTCACTTTATGTCAGGTCAAATTTTATATGATAAGAGCATCTTTCACGACATTAGGTATACAAAACATTTTAAACCATTTCATTTTTTTTCTAAATTTCTATTTAAATATAAAACAATTTAAAAATACTATGCGATAGATTTGTTTTAATGATTATCTCAATATTATTTGTGCTAAATAGATGTTGAAGTTTAAATACTGAGAATAAAAATGATGAAATGTTGAAGTTTAAATAGTGAGTGTGAATTGGATGTAAATTTTTGACAAGGCCTATCATGGCTATGTTTCTTCATGGAAAAATAAATTAGAAATATGTAAGAAATTTTGACTAGACTTTTAAAATGCATATATGAGTTTTTAGAGCCAGTCTCTTAAATCTTCTTATATAAAAAAATTAATCGGTTCAAAATTTATATTGTATAAATAATTTTTATTTTATTTTATTAGAGATATTGAAATTATTTTAATTTTATTAGAGATATATAAAAAAAATACATTGTGGAAAAGTTTTATGTAATTGTTTAGTTTATTTTGTTTGTCAATTATTAGTCAAATGTAATAAGAAATTTTTATCAACATTGTGAATTCACATAAGATGACATTATTTTTAAAATATTACAAGTCAATTTTATAAACACTTATTGTTTTATAAACTCATGCTCCTAAAATATCAATGCATTCCTTGGCTCTCCTATTTCTTTATATTTTCACTTTACACACTCTCATTTTTTCCTACAACCAACATTTAGAAAAATCAGTTCCTAAAATATGAGCAATTTGGACATGGAAGTGTTATCATTTGTCTCTTTTATTTACATGTTTTGATGCTCTTTATGCTATTCACTTTTAACATAAGGGAATCTTTAAATGCCCTCTTTTGTAGAGCATTTCTATTTATTCTTAAAGTAAAAATGATGAAGCTATTTTGAGTTCAATTAGTACAAATCAAACACTCTAACTAAGAGTTCTTTATCATCCAAATCAAATTATGAAAAAAATAATTCAATTTTTTCCTAATTTACATTAATTTTTCTATATTACTGAATAAGATAAGATAATAAGATAAATTTATTAATGTCCAAAAAGAGACCAACAAGGGTCTAAGGGACTGGAAAGGTACAACAAAAGGAATATCGAACCAACAAACCACCAAACAGTGGCCGAAAAAGCAAGCAAGAGAGAAAAGAAAAAGATAGAAGAGAACAAGAAACAACAAGCAAGAAGAACAAACACAAGAGAAGGACTAAGGATCATTTTCAGGTAGAAAGAAATCCAACACTAAAGGATAATGATCCAGATGTGCAGGAACTTTGGGTCATCATTGTGAGTTGTTGGAGATGTGTTGCTGATGGGTGAAGGTGCTGCAAGGTCTCACAGATCTAGACTGGCCGGTAATGGAGGCATTGTGAGGTCGCTTCACCCTCGTAATGGAGACGAGGGTGAGAAGAAGGTAGTAATGAGCTGAGTAGACATTTGTCTCTAGGGGAAAAGAAGCTATAGAGCTTAATTGTCTCTTTGACATACATAAATTTTAGCAAAATGGATCAAAATAATTATTTGTATGATTATGTGATTATGATTATAAGCCACAAAAAGCAATTGAATAATTATGATTTTTTTTCAAATATCTTAGTAATTATTGATTATATTATAATAAATAAAATGTTTACTTGTTCTGTATAAGGCATAGTTAGTAATATATAAATAAAATATTCATATTATCAAATATACTATATTTACTATAAATGATTATAATATAGTAAGATTAAATTATCATATGTATTATAATTCATATTTATTATAATTACATGTTAATAATAACAAATATAAACTACTATTAAATTATTAATATACATTACAATATATTTATCTGCTTTAGCCATCCCTTCTATTGATCGATGCTTATAGCGCTCTTCTCTCCCGCATAGACAAAAAGCATGACCAGATTTAGGGCCAGGTGTCCATTCTCCAAATCTATCATTGATTTTGCTATTTCAGAGGAAATGGAAGTTATGTACATTTATGTCTATGAGGAGGTGGTCAAAACTTAGGATAGTGCAGTGGCATAGAAGAATGGTAGAAAGGCAGATGAAAGACTTTGTGCTTGTAAAATAGAGGCAATCCCAAAATAGAAAAGAAGAAACCAGCTTTTGACTACATTCAATTTGACTACATTGCATGTTTCTAGTTGAAAAATATAGTTGTGTATATTATTTCCTTCCACATACCCATCGCATGTAGAACTTGCCTTGTAAATAACAAAATTAAATAATTCTATGGGGCCATCGTACCCAATTGTGGATTGCTGACGTGGACTTGAGCCGGTTGGTGATGAAGGGAATGATTACTATTCACCCCTTCTTTGATAGTGAGGAAATGGTGGAGATTGAGAAAAGACTAGTGGGTTTGAAGTTTGCATAAATGAATAATTTCATTTGGAGTCTAGCTCTTCCTGTGGGGTCCACTAGAGGCCATCTGTGCAATAATCTGATTGTTTTGCGCCTGAAGGTAGATTTGAAATTACCTTCAATTTTGGTGGTTGTTGCAGGAAAGGATGTTTGATGTACTTAAAAGAGAGAGGAGAGATGTTTAGTGAGTATCTAAAGAGATGTAGGAAATAGGTGGAATTGATGGTGGAGGAAAGTGGGATCCATGCTTATCACGTTATCCTTCCCAAGTCGAAGGAACTCTGTATCTGATTTACACCATCTCTGACTTCATTAATGCTTATTAAATCACTCTCTCATGATGTTGTATTTTGTGATATACTGATAGAATGATGAGATAAATAAATTGCACCATAGTACTGTAATACCCCCAAAATGGGCTATATGTTCATTAATCTCCTACATCCTCAAATCGAACGAAATTGACATCAAAGTCCTAACCTAAGGCACATCTGCACATCATCGAATCTAATTGATTTTTATCCTAAATTCTGCATCCGAAAATATTCCTAGCAATATTCTTAATTATCCTAATTATCTTTAATTTAATGATTATTTGGCGATAAATCATATTTATCCTAAAGTTTGATTAATTGAATATTTTGAATATTTAATTAATTAGATTTAATTTTGCCGCTTAATTATTTTATTGAATTTAATTACATTTATTCTTAAGTATTATTATTTAAATTTAACAATAAATCAAAATTCCTATCATTAATTGATTAAATTCTTATTTAATTAATTAAAGCAAGTTGTCATATTTAATGATATTATTTTTGAATAAAAGTTTGATTAAATGATTGATTAACCCATAAATCAATTGTTTTAAATTCAAAATCAGTTAAGTTGAGGATAAATCACTTTATTTATTAAGTTAATTCATAATTAATTGTTCACATTCAAAGAGCAGTTAAACTTGAAATCAGAAAATCAATGCAAGTTGTTAACTTTTGGAAACTCAATATCTATTTTGAGTTCAAAGTTGATCTAAAACTTCTGATTTGAGTTAAAAAGCTATTTTTGCATGATTTGCATGGTTTTTGTGAGTTAATTATCCTTTATTCTTGATAACTCAAAAATCAACCTGAGTTTATCAAGAGTGATTTATGGTTTTTCTCATGCACCTCCAAAGCCCTAGATTTCTATAAAATCAAGGCCTCAGCTCTTCATTTGGGATCCACAAATTTGCATCCTCATGCTGCCGAATTGGAGACTGAAGAATCATCTTTGCGAATCCAAGCCATTGTGAGATCATTCTTATTTTTGAGCATTGCATATCATTTAGAATTCATTGATTAGATCAATTCATAGCATATCAATTTCATCTAGCATAGATTCAAATCAATTTTTCATCATTATTGCACAAAAAACACACAAAAAAAAAAAGAGCTTAATTTGCATTCATTCCATATCTAGTTTTTGTATTCAAATCCTTCGTTTAGGTGTCATCAAGGTCACTGATCTTCGTTTAGATGTGTCATATCTAGTAAGAGTCCTTTGAAGCTTCATTCGAGTCAGTCAGTCAGTCTTGTCTCTAGAAAGGATTTTGCATCTACAATCAAACATCAAAACAAACTGAAAATGATCTGTACTTTTTCATGCTTTTATCTCCTTGTATGCCTACTAATTCACATTGAGATTTTTGCATATT
Source organism: Chamaecyparis obtusa (assembly GCA_027943335.1). Lineage (NCBI taxonomy): Eukaryota > Viridiplantae > Streptophyta > Pinopsida > Cupressales > Cupressaceae > Chamaecyparis > Chamaecyparis obtusa. The sequence continues at coordinate 619,517 of BSBK01005674.1, forward strand.
GTGTCCCTTTGAGCTCTTCGATGATGTCCTTTATAGATTTAGAGAGTGATGACTGGGGGCATAATCTTTTCTTTGTTTGCACAGAAAACACAAAAAAAGAAGAAGCTTAATTTGCATTCATTCCATATCTAATTTTTGCATTCAAATCCTTCATTTAGGTGTCATCAAGGTCACTGATCTCGGTCTAATCTGAGAAGATCATACTCGCACCTATTAGAAGGCAGTAAATTGCCTGGCTAGTTTAGTTTCCATTTCATTGCAAATTTTGATTTTGCTAACCTCTAATGTTTTATTGAAGTGTTGTGTCTACAAATTAGGTACAAAATTTACACACACATTTTTGGCATCCACCGTGGGGCCTTGAAATGGGTTTCCAATTCAATTTTATCAATTTCTATCATATTTTTCTCAGTTTCTATGCAAAACTGCAATTTTTATTTTCTGTCCGTACAATTTTCGTATGAGTTTCTGACAAAAGTCATATCAGACTGTAACCACTATCATATGACAGTATGTTGGATCAAGGATCATGCTAGACTATACACACTGTCATTTGGAAGCTCAACTATCGTATCATCAGACACCCAGTGTCGTATGAGTTTCTAGACTGTCGTTAGGAAACAAACCCACTGTTGTACGAGTTTTAGCACCAGCACAAGAATTGCTAAAAACATGTAAAAATCTACTAAGCGTTGCGAGGAATTCAAGTAATCTTCTTAGCTGATAAGACTTTGATTTTAGACTTAAAACAAACATCTCATGTGTCTAGCTTGTGTGCCTTTCTTGCTTTGATATCACAGACTTCATTTTGGGCTATTAAAAAGAACATAGATTTGCTTTCTACATTTGTGTTACACCTAGTTAATTAGGCCCTATGAACACTATTCGTGGCTCTTGAGAGAATGAGTTTCTAGCGAAACTCTTCTTGACGAAGGAACCCTTGTAGGTAGGGAAAGGTTATTAAGGGCGTCTCACATTCCATTAGATCTATGTGTCTTCAACTTTTGATTGATACATTCTCTCTCCAGAGAGGATGATAGATCATAAGGGGTGGATATCATAGATCTTTGTGAGACAATCTTAGTCATAGGGTGTCAGATTAATATGTCTGCTTTGTTTTGGTTAAAAGTGAAAAGGCTAGAGGACTATGCTCTACTCCCTTTTTGGGTAGTATCAGAAACTCAGATCCTTGAATCTGGAACCAAGTCTCCAAGTGGTATCTTTTGTGAGTCACCTTTAGAGAGGGTTAACCATAGTGGACATTCCCTTAATTGGGTAAACCACGAGGACGGAACCTCAAGCGGTAATAGCCATTTTCGCTGTGGTAGTGACAACCGCTATATAAATGTCCTTGTGGAAGAAATCCTCATAGGGTGTGGTTCATTGTGGGTTGTCAGATCTCCCTAGTAGCTCCTGATTGATTAAATTCTCAGACTGTGTTAAAACCCTGGTGCACCGAGATTGGAGTTCACTCCTTTGGATCATAAAAGTTGCAGAGTCAAACCATTACTAAAAACCTTAGAGAGGCCAAATTTTCATTTCTAGGAATATGTGCGTTATCGAAAAACTTTTTGGAACATACATAATTAGCACTCTTAAGGATTAGCACATTTAGTCACTTGATTGTTCATGCACAAGGTTGCTTTGTCCCCTGTTCATTGTTTTCAGACGTGCTTGAAATCACTTGCTTGTTGTTTTGCATGCCTGTTTATCTATCTGGTTACTAAGATCGAATCAATCCAACACAATCTTCAAATCTGGACAAACAATTTTGTGAACAATCTGAAACTGAAAATAAAAAATTTGCAAAATTTAGAGTGAAATACCTTTCTGGAGTCAAAAGTCATCTCAGAGAGTCAGAAAGTCATACGAGTCTTGAGCAATTATCGTATGAGTCTATACCCATTATCGTACAAGTTTCCAGATTGTCGTCTGGTAAGAGACCCAGTGTCGTATGAGTCTTGCTGCCAAAAAATTCAAAAAGTCCCAATCCTACTATCAACTATCATGCAAGTTTTGCAATTGTCGTACGAGTTTTGTCAACTGTCATTTCATAGCATACCCACTATCGTACGAGCCTGCAAAAAGTCATTTGGAAAATTTTGAAAAAGTGTCAGAAAGTTGTCAAAACTGTCAGAGACTCAGCTTTTACAACCTATTTCCAGAATCTGTCGAACAAATCACTGTGTCAGGAATAGAGCATAAGCTAGAAAGAATCTGATCATTTTCCCAAAGTGGCCTCTTGAGTCAGATTTAGTCTTCCGTTTTATCGATTTGAATCCTTTCCATCTTGTGTCAAAACCTTGTCATAACTATCAATCTTCAATCAACCTTCAAAATGACTAAGTGTTGCAAACTCATGTCTGCTATCTTTTGGACATCTACCCATACATCTAGGGCATAGTATCCTTCATCTAAGTCAAATCAAATCTTCAAATCAATCATAACCTTGACAAGGTTGCGTCATTCGATTTTCTTGAATCAAGTCATTTTTCAGTTGTCTTCATCTCATTCTTTTGTTTCACCCAAGGTTAATGGTGGAAACTAGAGCTTCCTCACACAAGAAATCTGGAGAAGCATCTCACACCTTGCCTTTGACAACTATCCAAGGCCCAACTCTTGAGCGGCTTTACAATTTTGGTCTTTACGAAGATGACGGTCTTGGCAATTTTTTATTGAAATCTGGTTACATACCCCCTCCATCATCTCACGGAGGTCATCAACAAACTCCACCTCAATCTATTCCAGGGAGTCCAAAAATTCCTACAATGTCTCCAGGAGGATCTCAAAGCCATCATTCTCAGCATGGTGCGGATCAAGAACCCACACCATCCGAAATTGCTCAATATCAAAACGATGATAAATTCAAGAAAATGATGAAGCATTTCTTGAAGGAAGATAGGGAAGCATACTTTCTACAGTTAGCTCATCAAGGAGCTAAGCTTCCTCCCAACTTTAATGTTGAAGATATCATCACGCATGAGGAAGAAAATCCACTAACGGCTATGATGAAACAAATGCATGCCATGCAAGTCAAAATTAATAAACTTGAGAAAGAAAAGGAACCCAAAGAGTTCTTCATGGAGGCTCTATGTCCTTTTCCATTTGATAAAGACTTGTACATGCCTCTGTTCCCTAAGAAGGTGGAAATGTTGAAATATGATAAGTATGATGGAAACTCTGATCCTTAAGATCATGTCAGAGAATTCTATACCCAATCTATGGAGTTTATGCATGAACCAACCTATTTGATGCATCTCTTTCCTCGATCATTGGGAGGAACAGCCATTCATTGGTTCTCAAGAATGCCTCCTACAATCAAGACTTTTGAGGAGTTAATCAAATTGTTTTATCAACAATACTCCTACAATATCCAACATCCAGTCACCATGATTGATATCTATAATCTCAAGCAATATCCAGGTGAACCATTCTTGAAATTTCTCAAAAGATGGAGGAAGAAATTCTCTCTATATGCTAGGCCTATTCTAGAAACTGAGAAACTGGAAATCTTCATCAATAACCTTGTTCCAGAAATCAACTACCCTTTACAAATGCAAAATCATACATCTTTTGATAAGATGGTAGATAATGTGATCAAAATTGAAAAAGTACTTGTCAAGAAAGGAGATATCACACTCCAAAAAGACAAGTATGAATCTAGTTCTAAAGACAAGAACAAGAATTGGAACAAGAACAAGGGAATCGTCACAGATGGTGTTGTTGATAATGTTCGTGCTCCATCTAAGGCACCTGCTTTCAATCTAACCATCGGTGCCCAAGCCATCAAAGCTTCAAAATAGAAGGTGCCCAAACCATCTCAAAAGCCAAAAACTTATAAATCTTGGTCCGCTGATAACAAACAAAATTTCACTCCTCTTGGAGAATCCTTGGAATCAGCCATGAAAACCTTGTTGGCCCATAACATCATCTCTCTACCTGAGATCTAACAATCTGATCCTAATCCTAAACTGAAATGGTGGAAGGAGAATGAATTCTATGACTTTCATCGGGGTAAAGGTCACAAAACTAATAATTGCTTACGCTTGAAACATACTATCCAAGACTTGATTGATAATGAAACAATCATGATTGATAATCATAAGAGCAATAATGATCATATGGCATTCACAGAACCATTCCCAAAACATAATCAAGGAGATTCATCATCTTAGCCTAATGTGGGTGCTAAGGTTAATTATGCTTATTCTGGAAACAATGTTGTTATCAATATGGTTGAACCAAGTCTATCTGAGCATTGCAATGTCATCACAATTGTAAGAAGAGATAGAAATAATCAATCAGCTAATGCAGTTACTTGATCACAAGCTCAGGCGCAACTCCAAGGACAAATCCCAGATCAATCAAATGTCCCTAAGGTGCCTTTCAATCTGTCGGTTGCTTCTAAATAGAAGGCTTCATCTAAATCTTCAAATCCCAAGGACACGAGGCCTACTTCATATACTATTGTTCAACAACTCCAACATACAAATGCGAAAATCTCCATGTTTGAGTTGCTTCGGATATCTCCAGCTCATAGGACCATTCTAGATAAAGCTTTGCTTGGATCCAATGTTCTTGATAACCTTGATTTAGACAGGTTCCAGACTATGGTTGGTCATCTTACGTCTCCACAGTATATCTCCTTTTCAGAGGAAGATGATAACTCCTTGAGTCATCTTCATAACCAGCCCTTGCACATAGAGGTCTTAATCCAAAACCGTCGTGTCAAACGTGTGTTGATAGATGGGGGCACGGGTCTGAATATTTGTTCTTACAGCTTGATCACACAATTGGGATTTTCAAAAATGGCTATTGATCCTAGAAAGAAAATAACTATCAAGGCATATGACGAAGAAGAAAGATCCTCCAAAGGAACAATTGTCTTGCCTATCATAATAGGTCCTGTCATTAGAGATACTATATGTCAAGTTCTTGGTATACCTTTAGCTTACAACATCCTTCTAGGGAGACCATGGATACATGAAATGAAAGCTATTCCTTCTACATACCATCAATGTTTGAAATTTCCTTATGAAGGTGTAGAGGTGACTATCCTAGTTGATGTATCCACCATTTGCAATGCATTGAAGGAAGGTGTTGATAAACTTGTGCCTAATAACAGAGAGTCTCCTCTTAAACAATCAGAAATTGCTTCAACGTCCAAGATAGAAGACATTTCTAAAGAGGTTATAATCAAAGACAAAGGTATGGGAGAATATACTATGGAGCCAGTCTTATCTTTGACATCTCTCCCTATCTCACCTAAGTCTTATGGACAAACTCTGAAACAGTCCAAACCAGAGCCTAAAGAACCTCTTGAAGCATATAAAGGAAAATTTGTTGTAGAACAAGTACCTAAACAAGAATTTGAGGAAGATGAAGTTGTAATTTCTTGGCTTTTCAAAGAAGAACCTAAGCCTCAACTTGATCAATCATATGATTCTAAGACATCAAAGGTTCCTTCTGAGTCATATGGTCTAGGGGAAAAATTGATTACAAAGATGGGATACACGGGAATAGGACCTCTAGGTTTATGAGGTAAAGGTCTTCTATCACCTCTTGATCATCATGGGTGAGCAAAAAAGAACACTATAGGCCTAGGGTACAAGAAAAAGCCCTTTTATCTTAGTAACAATTCCCCACATGTCATTGAGCAAATCAAACTAGGAGAAGCCCTTCTTAAGAAGGAAGAAACTGAACCATTAGATAGCGATTCAGACAGTTGTGAACTCATTCCTTATGAGCGCTTCCCACAAGAGATAAAGGATCTCCTTACTGATGGCGATGATCCCATAAAGAGAATCAATGTAGTAGAAACACAAGAACCTACTATCCAACCAGAGATAGTTGCCACACAAGAACTAGCTAATCTCAAAGGTAATCAAAATGGGGAAGAAAAGCCTATCACCATAGCTGAGCATTTGGAGCATTCCAGTGATTTTGAAACAGATTCCCATGAGTATGAATATAAATCTGAATCTGAGGGTAACCCTTCTTGGGGCATTCACCCTAACTTTACTCATGTTCTTAGATTTCCTAGAGGTCTTGAATCAAAAAATGAATCAAATGACTATGAATGGGGAGCCATCCCAGAAGAAGATGAGCTTATCATAGAGAAACATGTTGATGCTATTCACCAATATGCATCCACACCCAATGTGAGTCTAGAGTGAAATAATGAACTTAACGAGTCTAATCCACTGATGCCTGAAGTGGACTCTCACAATGATGTTGAGCCTATTCACGAGTTGAATTTCTTAAGTTGTCATATCACCTTTGAAATTGAGTGTCGGGTTAGGACCAGTGATGACAAATCGATATCCATGAATACCATATCCCAATCTTTCCCCACCTTGACTATCCACCACCTAGACCTTCTTGATCACACCTCCACAAATCTAAACTATGGTATTTATACCTTCCCGAATGACTATGCCCTTGCTTGTTACCTAAATGCAGTTGAGCCAATTAAGACTTCCATCAGTGAACTGAGCATCAGCATGATGGAGTCGGACATCAAATATCTTAGTCAAAAAAATAAAAGTAAAAATAAAAAGAAAAAGAGTTCTGAGGGTGAAAACCACTTTGTGGCAATCTCAGAACTGACAAAAGTAAAAATAAACGACATATCCAAAGGTGAAAACCTCTCCGAGGTGCCTAAGGATGAGATATTTGATGTCCTTCCAAGTCATCTATAGGACAGATCTCCAATTCTAGTTGAGCCCACTCAATCCATCAACTTGGGAATGGCAGAGGAACCTCAATTGGTCCATGTGGCACAATCCTTATCAGAGGAAGAAAAGAACAACTTTACAACATTCTTAATAGAGAAAAAGATCAACTTTTCATGGAAATACTTAGATATGCCAGGGTTGGATCCAGATCTTATAATGCATCATCTATCTATTGCTCCTAGAGTAAAACCTGTTAAACAAAAGTTGAGAAAGATGCATCCTCATGTTGCACTCTTAGTAAAAGCTGAATTAGAGAAGCTCCTAAAGGCTGGATTTATCCACATAATTGATTATGCAGAATGGATCTCTAATATTGTACTTGTTTCAAAACCAGATAAATCAATCAGAGTATGCACAGACTTTAGAGATGTGAATAGAGCATGCCCTAAGGATGATTTTCCACTACCCAATATTGATATGATAGTGGACATGGCTGTGGGATTCAAGATGTATTCTCTTATGGATAGTTTCTCCGGTTATAATCAAATCAAAATTGCACCAGAGGACCAAGAGAAAACAGCTTTCACATGTGGATGGGGTACCTTTTGCTGGAATGTTATGCCATTTGGGCTCAAAAATGCCGGTGCTACCTATCAAAGAGCCATGACATCCATCTTTCATGATATGATGCACAGAACAATGGAGGACTATGTAGATGATACTTTAGCTAAATCCATGCAGAGATCAGAACACTTGAAGGACTTGAGCATGATCCTAGATAGAATGGAAAAATTTAGTCTCTAATTAAATCCTAAGAAATGTACATTTGGTGTTACATCTGGAAAACTCTTGGGATACATAGTTTCAAAGAAGGGCATTGAAGTTGATCCAGCTAAAGTAAAGTCTATAATAGAAATGCAACCCCCGAAGAATATTAGTCAGATGAGAACTTTATAGGGGAGAGTATAGTCTATCAGAAGGTTCATATCATAGTTTGCAGACATATCTTAACCTTTTACAAAAACTTTACATAAAGGTGTAACATTTGCATGGAGCAAGGAATGTGAGAAAAAATTTAACCATATCAAGACATATCTAACAAATCCTCCTATCTTGATGCCTCCCATCTAGGGGAAGCCATTGATCCTATATGTCTCCACAACAGATACATCCCTGGGGGCATTACTAGCGCAGCATGATGACAATAAAAAGGAAAGAGCTATGTATTTTATTAGTAGAACTTTGGTTGCATATGAAAAGAACTATTCAATGATTGAGAAATCATGTCTAGTTGTGATCTTTGCATCAAAAAAACTAAGACATTATATGTTAGCTCATACCACTCATTTGGTTGTTAAGATTGATCCACTCAAGTACCTACTTAGCAAAGCAGCTCTCACAGGTAGACTGGCCAAATGGGTTATGCTCTTAAGCGAATTTGACATTGAGTTTGTTGAAAGAAAAGATATTAAAGGCCAAGTTATTGTAGATCAATTGGTAGATGCACCTATGTTTGATGATACACCAATGCACATGGAATTCCCAGATTCCTCTATCATGAATCTTTCTTCCAGAGAATGGCAGTTGTTCTTTGATGGCTCCTATACACAAAATGGATCTGGAGTAGGCATCTTATTTATCACTCCCCAAGGGTACTCAATCCCCAAAGCATTTCAACTTAAGTTTCCTTGTACAAATAACATTGCCGAATATGAAGCCCTTCTTAATGGCATGAAGATGGCAATCGAGTGGAGAGTGACAGAGATACACATTCATGGAGACTCCCAACTTGTTATTCACCAAGAAAATGATGTGAATCAAACTAAAGATGAAAAGCTCATTCCATACAAGAGAATGGTAGATGATCTAAAGAAATATTTCATATCTATCACATTTGAGAAAATACCTAGAACAAAGAATAGGGCTATCGATGCAATGGCAACGCTATCTACTTTATTGTAGCAACCTGAACATGAGCTACGCCATGAATTCCTAGTGGAAGCACTATCTTATCCTACATATGACTCACCTGAAACCTGAATGATCTGCACCATTGTAGGTCATGATTCATCCCACTATAAAAACCTTTTCTCCTATCTCCAAGACCAAATCATTCCCGATACCTTCAATCACCATGAGAAATGATACCTAATCCGTAATGCCTCCCAATATGTCATCATTGGTAATGATCTGTACAAACGAGGTCTAGATGGTATGCTACTTAGATGTTTAGAATGGGAAGAGTCTCAATGTGCACTTGAGGAAGTCCATGAGGGTATATGTGGGTCACACTTGAATGGTTTAACACTAGCCCAAAAACTTATTAGGGTTGGGTACTATTGGCTTGAAATGGAGAAAGATGCAATCAAGTTTGCTAAGAGTTGTCAAAAGTGCCAAGTACATGGTAACTTAATTCATGCTCCAGGGAAAGATCTAATCGCTTTTACAACACAATGGCCTTTTCACCAATGGGCGTTTGATCTTATAGGGGCCATACATCCACATTCTTGTAATGGACACACCCATACAATCACAGCTACAAATTATTTTACAAAATGGGTAGAAGCAGTTCCCTTAACACAAGCAACTGGGAAACAAATATCTATGTTCATCTTGAACTATATCATATGCAGATATGGGATACCTCATTCTATAATCACAGATAATGGTGGACAATTCAAGAATAAAGACCTAGATGATCTATGTGATAAATTCAAGATTACACAACATTGGTCTTCTATCTACTATCCTCAAGGGAATGGACAAGCTGAGGCTTCCAACAAGAATCTATTGAAAATCTTGCACCGTACAGTTAATAAGACAGGAAGAGACTAGCATCTCATGATCAATCTAGCTCTCTGGGCCTACAAAACAAATATCAAAACACCCACAGGGGCTACACCATTCGCTTTAGTTTATGGGTCTGAAGCAGTACTACCTATTGAGGTTGAAATCCCATCACTAAGAATTAAAATGCATGGTCTAGTAACTGATGAAGACTATAGAGTGTCTAGGTTGCAAGAACTTGAATTACTAGATGAGCATAGACAAGAAGAGTATGATCATCTCAGAGTATATCAGAAAAGAATGTCTAGAGGCTACAACAAGAAAGTCAGACACAGAGAATTTCAGGTTGGTGACCTAGTCTTGAGAGAGAATCCTAAAAATTAATCACATCGAGAACGCAAGGGGAAGTTTAAACCCAACTGGTTGGGTCCCTTTGTAATCACTACTACTTTTGGCTCTGGTGCCTATCAACTCTCAATGACTAAAGGAGAACAGCTCCGAGAACCAATCAACGTTCTCCATCTGAAGAAATTCTATGCCTAAGGCATTCAGTGCTTGGTAAAATATCCTGAAAAAAAATATCAAAAAAATCTGAAAAAGTCCTAAAAAAATGAACATCTGGGTGAAAACCTCGCAATAGGTGCCTTGATGATTCACAAAAAAAGTAAAAAATATCAAAAGTACAAAAAAATTGAAAAAATTGAAAAAATTTTAAAAAAAAAGAGAAAAAGAAAAAGTGCCTTGGTGAAAACCTGGAAACGGGCGCCTTGGTAGCAAAAATAGAATATCTGCCAAGATGGTGAAAACTCAGCAAATGAGTGCCACTTGTTCAAAATGCTCCATCTATCAGCGCAATCTTGGTCTTTCCTAGCTTTCAATCTTGCTTTAGTTTGTACATATCTCCCAGTTTGTTTCAGCATTTCCAGTTTTCAATAAGTTGGTCTGTACACCAATCGGCTCAAGCGTCTGTATCCTATCAATGTTCAAACTTGGGGGTAATCAATGTCATATCCTATGGCCTCCAGTATATTTTAGACGTGTCATATCCAGTCAGAGTCCTTTGAAGCTTCATTTGAGTCAGTCAGTTTGTCTTGTCTCCAGAAAGGATTTTGCATCTACAATCAAACATCAAAACAAACTGAAAACAATCTGTGCTTTTTCATGCTTTTATCTTCTTGTATGCCTACTGATTCACATTAAGATTTTTGCATATTGTGTCCCTTCAAGCTCTTTGATGATGTCCTTTATAGGATTTAGAGAGTCATGATTGGGGGCATAATCTTTTCTTTATTTTCTTCTTGTATGTGAAAATCTAACAACTTTGGAAATTCTGGATTGAAATGGTGTCCAACTGTAAGAGCCTCTATCTCAAATTGGATGGCCATGTGTACCTTGACCATTGATAACCAAAAAATTCAAGGAAGTTTGATCTAACTATTGTCTTTTTGAGTGAGTTCTTTCTCCTACTGTGAAACACGATCTTGCCTAAGGATGTGAACGATAAAGGGTCACTACGGGTAATTCACACTGGCTTTGGAATGATATCTTGACTGTTTGATGTGTTTGAAAGCAAGGTGTATTCTGGTCATCATGACATTTATGTTTTGATGCTTATACAAATTTCTATATCAAAATGGACATGATATTCAGGTCATCCTGGTGTTTGTGCCTTGGTGCTTATATCTAATCCGACATTCTGAAAATAAAATCAATATTCATATGTCCATGGTTTCCTAACCAGTGGGTGTTGTATTGATTCTTGAGTATACAAATCGATATTCATATGTCTATGGTTTCATAACTAGTGGGCATTGTATTGATTTATCCGGTTACCTAAAAGTTCAATGATGACAACAAATCGACACATGATCAGTGACTAGGTCCTAGGTCTTAGGTTGCATATCATTCTACATGTTTCTTTGCATTTTGCATATTTGCATGATCTCACAAATTGCTTGAACACTTAAATGATTCTTCACAACCAAAAATACTAAACATGACTAACAAGAGTTGAATCTTACATGAAGGTTCCTCCAATGAAACAACAAGTAGAACCCTTTTTTGAGATCAAAATCAAAATCTAAGATCATTCATATTATTAACTACTTGCATAATCGACCTTCAATCATCAAAGAAATCTAGCATTCAACTTAACTAATTATCTTACATCAAACTATTAAAATTTCAACTTGGTCAACTATGGTCAACTCATGGTCAAACCTAGTCAAACTTGGTCTCCAGGACCTCCAAATGATGCATAACGCATTCCCGAATGTGTATAACCACTTCTCAAATCAATTAACATGCTTCTAAACCATTCAACACTGACTTCTCTTGTCAGATTTCAATTTTAATCCCAAAGGGGGCATGGTATTGCACATCATTCAAGTCTGTAAATCTAAATCTATTAAATCTTTCCTCAGTAATCAAGACAACAACCACGTCTAGTTGTTGATTCATCAAAAGTCCTCATTACTTGGGGCAAATCTATCATCTCTTAGGGCATATCAGATTCATCAAGATCCATATCAGTCTGGTATTCTCTTAATCTTGTAATCTGTATTAGCTTTTCGTAACTATCAGCTCATTAGTGTTATTTCCTTGGTTCTTCGGTAACTGAAGGGTTCAGATGTGATACTAATGTGATTCAATATAAGGACAATCAAGTCTAGAATTGGTCACTCACTTCTTCTCAATCCTAAGGTTCAGAATCAAGCGTTTTGATGCTTTTGCTTCGTTGGTTCATCGTTGCTATAGTGAACATTATCTTTGATCATTCAGGACCTAATATCATCATATCTTTTGAATCAGTTTCATATCTTTATCATACACAGACTGTCTTTGAACCACTGCGCTTCGCACAATAATTCAAAGAGGGGCAAAATGTAATACCCAAAAAATGGGCTATATGTTCATTAATCTCCTACATCCTCAAATTGAACGAAATCGACATCAAAGTCCTAACCTAAGGCACATCTGGACATCATCAAATCTAATTGATTATCTTAAATTCTGCATCGGGAAATATTCCTAGCAATATTCCTAATTATCCTAATTATCTTTAATTTAATGATTATTTGGCGATAAATCATATTTACCTTAAAGTTTGATTAATTGAATATTTTGAATATTTAATTAATTAGATTTAATTCTGCCACTTAATTATTTTATTGAATTTAATTACATTTATTCTTAAGTATTATTATTTAAATTTGACAATAAATCAAAATTCCTATCATTAATTGATTAAATTCTTATTTAATTAATTAAAGCAAGTTGTCATATTTAATGATATTATTTTTGAATAAAAGTTTGATTAAATGATTGATTAACCCATAAATCAATTGTTTTAAATTCAAAATCAGTTAAGTTGAGGATAAATCACTTTATTTATTAAATTAATTCATAATTAATTGTGCACATTCAAAGAGCAGTTAAAATTGAAATCAGAAAATCAATGCAAGTTGTTAACTTTTGGAAACTCAACATCTATTTTGAGTTCAAAGTTGATCTAAAACTTCTGATTTGAGTTAAAAAGCTATTTTTGCATGATTTGCATGGTTTTTGTGAGTTAATTATCCTTTATTCTTGATAACTCAAAAATCAACCTGAGTTTATCAAGAGTGATTTATGGTTTTTCTCATGCACCTCCAAAGCCCTGGATTTCTATAAAATCAAGGCCTCAACTCTTCATTTGGGATCTACGAATTTGCATCCTCAGGCTGCCAAATTGGAGACTAAAGAATCATCTTTGCGAATCCAAGCCATTGTGAGATCATTCTTATTTTTGAGCATTGCATATCATTTAGAATTCATTGATTAGATCAATTCATAGCATATCAATTTCATCTAGCATAGATTCATATCAATTTTTCATCATTATTGCATAGAAAACACAAAAAAAAAAAAAGCTTAATTTGCATTCATTCCATATCTAGTTTTTGCATTCAAATCCTTCGTTTAGGTGTCGTCAAGGTCACTGATCTTGATTCCAATCTGAGAACATCATACTCACACCTATTTGAAGGCAATAAATCGCCTGGTTAGTTTAGCTTTCAATTCATTGCAAATTTTATTTTTGCTAACCTCTAATGTTTTACTGAAGTGTTATGTCTACAGATCAGGTACAAAATTCACACACACAAGTACAACTATAGATGTTTCACAGCCACAAATCCTATTCTATCCAAATTCATTGTCTTCTTGTTTTAGCAAATAATTGTTGATCTAAATCTCATCTTCTTGTAAGACTTTTTGTACTCTTTCAATCAAATCTAGCATAGAAACAATTCAAGAAAGAAAGTTGACACATTTTAGTTGGTTCTAAATTTTAGAATAAATGGTCCATAGTGTGAATTAAAGTTTAATTCTTTAATTATATGGAGGTTTAAATTTTAAAGGGGAAAGGTATGCATCTAATAGAGTTAGGTGCTTCTCATAAGGTAGGGTAGTCCCATATATCAAATTGTGGTATTTATATACTTCTCAATCTATATTTAATATAATTTAGAATGTATGGTTAATATATTGTTTTAAATAATATATTATTTTTTAAATAGTAAAATAATAGCATGATTATTTTTTTAATCTATTATTTTTTATATAATTATAATTATATATATGACCTACATTTTTCCATAATTCATAGTTTATAATACATAATAATTTAAAAATATAATTATATAATTAGTATATATAATCTATATTATATTGTTAATAATTTTTATACTTAATATTTCATGGATATTGTATTGTCTTAAAATGGAAGCACTTCCATGTTAAGAGCGTTTAGCCCTCTGAGTAAGTGGTTTGGGGTCATGTCAAGAGACTTGAATTGGTCTTTGCATGGATTTGGATTTTTCCCCCTATTCTACTTCTCTCTCCATGTGTTTCCAGTCTTTTTCTGGCACCTGGTCTTGAGAACTTGAGATCTGAGACCTTAGGGTCAAAGTCAACTTCCTAGGTCAAGGTCGACCTTGACCCTGACCTAGGTTAGAGTCAACCTCAACTCTGACCTAGGGCAGAGTCAACCTTAACCCTGACCCTGGGTTGAGTTTTCAAGTTCCGAATTTTTCAGGATATCGGGCTTTGGAAAGTTTTATTTTCCTACTTCCAAGTCGGCTGTTTTAGATTTTGGAATGGTAAACTCTTAATTGCATTTAATGTAGGTCCATTTCTAGGGGTTAAGGTTAATTGGGATTTAATTTTCCAATGTTGGCCTTCCCTAGGATTTTTTGCCCTAGATCACTATAAAAGGAAGCTTTCCTCTCTCATCTTCAACCAAGCAACTTCATGATCATCTCATATCACGAAATCTCTCTCAAGAAAAACCAAGCAATCTCATAATCTCTCAATCAAGTACATCCATGATCAAGCAAGCATCCATTCAAACATTAAAGTTCTCCATTGAAGATCAAGGATTCAAGCATTCAAGCCTTTGAAGGGTTTTGGTTCAAGCATTCAAGATTTATCATTCAAAACCCTAGATCTAGCCATCATTGTGGTGTGATCTTCCTTCAAGATTCTTTGTTCATCTTCAAGATCCATTAATTCTTCCCTCAAGGTGGATTCCAAGCATACAATCATGGAGGTTTTGATTTACATTTGTTAATATTGTGTTCAAGCTTTCATATCAACATACTTGTTTACATTTTAAATACAAGTGTATATCTATTGAATATCATAGCTTCATTGTTAGATCTACTTCTACTACTTGCTAGCATTCTCTATTTCAATTGCATTATTAAGGTTGATTCCGAACCGGGGTTTGACTAAGGCAAACCCCTCATCCAAACAACAAAAACCATTTTTCTTGCAGGTACAGGTACATGATTGTGAATTAAAGTTCAGATCTGGATACCCTTTTGGGCAAACTTCTAAGATCTATGAACAAAATTTTCATCGGAGCTGTTTCAGGTCAGGGACGACCTTCAATGAGGGGTAAGATTGTGCCCCGCTATTTGGGTCAAAGTCGACCTGCTTCCAGAAAGACAAATTTTTTCTGGGTTTTCTCTATCTCGGTATTTCCAATCTGGAGCAGGTTGTAGAATTTCCCAAAACTGTGCACAGACATCAGAAAACAAAGATTTCCGCATCAGCCTCCTTTCAAGATAAGTATTCATGTTTCATTTAGTTTGTATGTCCACAACATTTTCCATCATAGATTTACATTCCTACACCTTCACATATTCACTTAACACATCATTCATTCACACCACCATATATCCATATCCCACCTATTCCCAAACCATTTTTCTTTCTATTCATTTTGGTGAACCTGACATGCTTACCCCCTATCTTTTGTGGATTTAGATGCCTTTATTGTGTTACATTTCCCTTTTGTGTTAGATTTCCTTCTTTTTGGTGTTAGGTCTTTTCTTTTCTTGCATCAAGATTAGGTTTTCTTTTATGCTCTTGCAGTTTAATTAAAAAATATAAAAAAATCTATATATTCAACAAAATCCAAAAATACTTATTGTATTTTACTATGAAGATTGTTAAGATGCTTTGGTGTGTGATTATGTTCTTTACTACCCTTCTTTTAGAATCTCTTTACCATACCTATGATGTTTATGAGAGTATCATTCACTTCATTATGTTGATGACCCTTCATTTTTCACTCGCTTATGCCTTTGTGAAATTGACTGATACTAGTCTGCCTACTTTCAAAACTTTCATTAAAGATTCATGTGGTAGACTTATTACTCTTTTAGATTATGTGAAGAATATGGTAGATGATATACCATCTCCTAATCTTCCTAATCCTAATCCTATCATACCTAATCCAATTCCTAATCTTCCTAATCCTAATCCTATCATTCCTAATTTGATTCCTAACATTGCTATTTCTAATCCGATACCTAATTCTCCATCTTTTAATCCTATTTCTTCTCGTACTTATGACAGGATTCAAGCTATAGTTCATGATGCAGATGTGCAAGACTTCTTTGATTTACCTTCTCCTCTGAATCATGATGATATCAAAGCAAAGGGTAAAGAAACTTCTTGAAAACCTATTATTCCACCTTATATAACCTTTACTGATGAGCATGATAAACAATCACCTCCTATAGAAGCTTTACATAATATATACACTACAAGATTCAATATGATGACTAAACGAGGTTATACAGGTTTAGGGCTTGGATTTAATGGGCATGGTATGCCATGCCCAAAATTAGGGCAAAACACACACAATAATTTTTTTTTTAAAAGGACTCGTACTACAACATTGGGTCGAAACATCAACCTATGCACTCAGCTCATTGAGGGAATTCGAGGCATGCACTGGCTTGTCGACATTCCCTAACTCATCAGGTGCACAAAGCCGAGTAATCACTAACTAGGTTTAATCGTTAATGGTCTACGATGAGGAACCCCTAAACATAACACTATGAAATAAATTAAAGACATTAATGCTTGATTTTAAAGATTTAATTTTAAAGATCTAATTAATAAAAGATTTATGATAACTCGAAGTTCTGAAAGATAAAACAAAAATATGACACAATTATTATTTCAATAATAATTGTAGGGGGTTGATAGTATACTAAGGTCCACCTACGGGTAATAATTTAATAAAGCCCCTTAAGGAATTAAAGACTTCGTGAATATAAAGGCTCATTAAAATAACAAGGACTATTTAATTAAAATGGAATTAACAAAATGAAAGTGCATTAATTAATTACACCCACTAAATAAATAAAGTTTTATCGAATAAAAGAGGACCCAATTTACATACTAATAAAATAATTTGAGAATAAATATCTATATAACACCTTAACCAAAAATCAACTCAAGTCCGGATATAATAGGGAAAATACTAAAAATCAAACGGGCATTAATAATAAAAAGAACTACATATTTTAAGGAAAGAAAATATGAGTTGACAAAAGCCAAATATAAATTAATTAACAATTGACTCAATAACGGAAACAATTTTTTTAAAAAAAAAATTTAAAAGAGAAAACTCTTTATGGCCTCTTGGATAACCCTAACCCTAATATGAAATTAGGGTTTAGGCCAATTACAACTTGGCTTGAAACCTTAATTTCATTACTATAGGGCTTTGCAGGTTGGACCAGAGACTAAGAAGTTTCTGAATCATGAAGTGGGTATATTCCCAAGCATACACAAGTGTATATACACACAAGTGTGTATACACCCCTGTGTATTCTTGAGTGCATACAGGAACAACAACGAGGATGGGTTCAGGTGTTACTAGATTGCAGGTGAAAACCCCCTGTTTCCAAAGCATACATCTCTGATTGTATTAGGATCAAGTTTGCTAGAAAGTTATAATAATCTGGTTAAATATTACGGGAGAATCCCAATTTGGTTAAAATTGTAAGACAAATAATATATATTATTTAAGCTTTTAACAAGAGTTTAACAATAAATAAAATAGGTCCTAATACTAAAGAACCTAATCTACTGCATGCGAAAAGTGAATACGGTCTAAAACTTTAGTGCAGGTTAACATTTTGAATGAAACACATATATATTATTTTTTATTTAGAGCAAGTGAAAATACTTCCCAATTTAAACTTTGGTTCCTATAGTGTTATTTTTTAATTCATTTTATTGTAGGCGAGATTAATTAAAACTTAGAAACATCCACCGAAATGCGTTGGGGAATTATGTATTATTATTTCCTTTGTTTCTAAAGAAACAAAACTAGTGTTCATGATTGCCTTATATCGCTGTGCACAACTAAGTCTTCTGCACGCAGATTGAAAAAAAAAACACAACATAAATCAAAAAAATAAAATAAGGTTTGGAATTGTGATAAGGGCTACCGGCTGCTTTGCAGTTCGGCCCCCGACGCGGCAAGCAGAGATTGAAGGGCGCGGTCGCAGTGGTAGACACTACTCGCGGCGGCCTTGTCCGCGATAGCAGTGACTCCACCACTGCTCGCAGCGGCCTTAGCCGCTGGGGACAGTGGTGCGGCCACTGCTGGTAGTGGCCATTGCCACTCGTGACAGTGGCATCTGCCCATTGTGCGGCCGGCAAGCCCTCGCTACGGTTTTGATTCGATAGTAAAATAAATTCATTCAATTCGTTATCTTATAAAATGTGATTCATTTTTAATAAAAAGGAAACTTCGGTGGACATAAGGTCAAAGGCATTATTTAACTTGCGAAAGGTTTAGGTCAATGCAAAAATTTTTTTTACAAGGGTTTCGTTTCAATAGAAAATTATTGTGCCTTACTTTATTAAGTATGATAATAGAAAGTGCGCTTTAATATGTTAATATATGTTGTTATATATAATAGTGTATACATAAACTATATATATATATATATATATATATATATATATATATATATATTTAAATAGAATAATAGTAATGGTGCCAATATACCAAGCTATCATAAATTAGAAAGTAACAATGATTTTATTTTTATATATACATATAATATGTTATGTATATATAATAATAAATATATAAATGTTTGTTCAAAAGAAGCTTTATTTATACTAAGAGAAACTTACTTAAATCGATTATATTAAATTTATATCTTGTTGCATTAAAATATATAGAGGAGCAATGAAGAAACTTAGACATAATTAAAAAAAAACATTATCAACATACACATTTATGTTCATACCCATTTAATATGCTTTCTTGTAGATTTAATGATATCACATATAAAGAATTAATAATGTTCTCTTTCCCAAGAAACATTATTAATGAGCATATATTTATAAGAAAAGCTTCCAATAATGAAGATAAACCTTTTCTTTCATGTGAAAACTAAAATGAAATACGTAAATAAACTTTTTGAAAACATAATCATAGCAAAGAGATCCTTTTTTTTTGCGAGTATTAAATTTACAAAGAAACAAGGCATTTACATTGATTTTACCTATCTCTAAACATCATTTCTACATTTCTTTTCAATATAAGGAAAGATCAAAACATCTTTCTCATAAAACTTTTTAGTGCAATAGAAGGAAGATAATAAATTAACATACTATCTTTTACAAGCATGCCATATGCTAGGCTTTCTAACATAGCCTTGATCTAACAATTTTTACAAAGGGCTTCAAGCCAATCAACTAGAATAACATGCGAGAGATATATCCAAATCTCCATCAAGCTCCATAAAAACCAGCAAGTTATGTCTTTAGAAATATGCAAAATAAAACAAACAGACCATAGAGGCTCACCTCCCAACCTAGGTCATTTCATGGCCACCCTCGAGCTAGGGGAAACAAAGATGAAAAAGGATTTTCAACATGCAAACATCAAGCACATGATCAACAAAATCAACAAATAAACATGAACATCAAATTCCCTTCCCAAGGCTATGCACACATTGGGTCACCTTGGACCCATAGTAGGGGTGAAGGTGGAAGCTACTCAACTAGGAGAATGCCAAAGTACAATAGAATACCAGCCTTCAACAAGGCTCTAAAATCTGCTCAAGATGTCTTCACAAGACCATAGAAACAACATCCACCCTTCTCATACTCATCACCATAACAATACCCTTATGACCCCCAAAAGTATACACAAAGATGGCACATGGATGCCCATACATCCATGTCTTATCCCCTTCCTCTTAGAGGAAGGACTCTACACTAGAAAAGTAGTCCCAACTTATGCCCTTCACCCATCAAGGATCTCTTCCCTCCCAAGGGTGAGCTTGTCCTTGCACAACCCCAAAGAAAACAATGCAAAAAGAAAATACACATACAAGCAAGGACAAGAAGCCATGAAATTTTACATGAATAACATCATTCACACAACATAGAAAAAGTAGTAAAAATGTACTTAGCAATAAGAACAAGAGATTTCAAGACCCAACCTTGATCCAAGCTTATGGAAAGAGGGTTGAGATGAGCTTTCCAACAAGTCTCCTCCTTTGCTATGCAACACCAAAAATCTTCCAAGAACAAGACCAAAGTTCTCAAAAACTCTCAAGTCTCCAAAAATTGGAGAGTGGGAAATTAGCCTACAATTTTTCCCTCCATCTTCTTAAGAAGACAAACCCTAAACCTTACAAAACAAAAGAGGGAAATTCAAATTCAAAATTCAAAATGAAGGGTGGGCTTGACATGCCTCTTCCAATTTCGTCACTTTTCAAAAGAGCATCTTTTGGAAGGGCAAAAATAGTCAAAATGCATCACAATGGTCAAAATTTGACCCCCAACATATGGCACCACTATGGGGTAGCCTATTTTTAACGTCCACTATCATAAATGGTCATAAAATGCCACTCAAAAGACCACTCAAAGATTGAATCCACAAATGAAAGAGATTCCCACTCATGGCCCCTAAAAATAGAGACCACTAACACATATTAAACACTTGGGCATGTCAACTCACATGACATGTGTCAATTGACACTACAAATAAATCACATTACACACAATACACATGGCATGCCAAGTAGACTAAAAAATAAAGTAAAATAAACATAATTCAAAATTACATTCATGCACCACTTTACAAAATTATACTTTACAACGTGGTTAATTTCTCCCCTTGGAGATAACCTTGGCTTAACATGATTTTACAAATATCCATCTTTGATTTCCTGTAGAAGCTTTACATAATATATACACTACAAGATTCAATATGATGACTAAACGAGGTTATAGAGGTTTAGGGCTTGGAGTTAATGGTCATGGTATTAGATATATGGCTCATATACCCCCTAAACAAGATGTGCATGGTGTTGGTTATTCACAATCTCAAATCAAGATAGGTGATGCTGATCATCATCCCCCTCTTCATTTTCTTTTCCCTATACCTACCATAGATAACTCTGATATTTGTCAAGATGTAGCAGAAGGTATATGTTCAATTAATGAATTCCAAGAAAGAAATCTTTAAGCCTATTCTGAAATATGCTTTATCCTAGCATAAATATCCTTTTCATTATAGTAATATGTATTTACTTTCTAATTGTAAGCATTTTAAGATATATGTTAGGGAAAGAGCTTCTTTAGGAATTATATCTCACTCTCATGTAGTTTTAAAATTCCTTCATAATTTTAATATAGGGGATACCCCTCATTTGGATATAATATAGATTTCTTCTCCTCTTGTCTCAAGACAGGGGGGAAAGAGGCATGTAATCTAGTCTTATAGGATCTATTAGTCTCTTGGAATATATTTTATCTTGGGCTTAATTGGTATTCTTTCTTCTTCTCTCTCTATGGGTTTGTATTATGTTCTATATTCAAGATATATTTTCTAAGACAGTTATTTTGCAAAAGGTATCCCTTGATTCCATCCCTGGAGGGCAAGATTCTTTCTTCCTTCTCTTTGTCTAGGGATTTTCTTTCCTTATCTTAGTGGCTTTTGCTTATATTACAATATTATTTCATTATACTAACTAAAGTTTTAACTATGGATACCCTCTTATACGAGAGGTTGTTGTCCTAAGTCATCAAATCTTCTTTATTTTGCAAATTATGTTCATTATAAACTCTTGCCCTTGCTTTGGTGGTTAGAGTTGCTTCCCTCAATCCAAAGATTCATCTACCTCTTGTTTGCAAGGGGCTTGATGATTGAATCTTTTTTCCCACCTGGTTTCTTTTTTTGAAAGATGATATTTTATCTAAAAGCTCTCCTCTATGGTGGGGGGTCTTGTTGATAAGATTTCTTTCTCTTTGAGGATCCTTTTTCCACAAGTGACATATCCTTTTCATGATTATCTAAACTTTTGGATGTAGGGGTCAATACCCTTCGCTAGGAATGTAGTATACATTTTTGTTAAGCATGATATCTCCTTATATTGTGAAGTAGGTATCCTCTTCCTCTTCCTTCTCTGTGGGTTTGTATTATGTTCTATATTCAAGATATCTTTTCTAAGATAGTTGTTTTGCAAAAGGTATGCCTTGCTTCCATCCCTAGAGGGCAAGATTCTTTCTTCCTTCTCTTTGTCTAGGGATCTGCTTTCCTTATCTTAGTGGCATTTTCTTATATTACAATATTATTTCATTATACTAACCAAGGTTTTAACTATGGATACCCTCTTATATGAGAGGTTGTTGTCCTAAGCAATCAAATATTTTTTATTTTGCAAATTATGTTTATTATAAACTCTTGCCCTTTCTTTGGTGGTTAGAGTTGCTTCCCTCAATCCAAAGATTCATCTTCCTCTTGTTTTCAAGGGGCTTGATGATTGAATCTTTGTTCCCACCTGGTTTCTTTTTTTGAAAGATGATATTTTGTCTAAAAGCACTCCTCTATGGTGGGGGGTCTTGTTGATAAGATCTCTTTCTCTTTGAGGATCCTTTTTCCATAAGTGACATATCCTTTTCATGATTATCTATACTTTTGGATAGAGGGGTCAATACCCTTCGCTAGGAATGTAGTATACATTGTTGTTAATTAGGATATCTCCTTATATTGTGAAGTAGGTATCCTCTTCCTCTTCCTTATCATGTCTAGTAGACTGCCATTATAAGGAGGGGGGCATATATAGGGTCTCCCTTGTACTATACTTTTTTTCATTTATATGCTAAATCCTCTGAAGGTAACACACATAAGTTTCTAAATATTGAAGAGACACACATTTTTAAAAAAAATTCAATATGCTAAATCCTATGAAGGTAACACACATAAGTTGCTAAATTCTGAAGAGACACGCATTTTCAATTTTCAATATGCTAAATCCTCTAAGGGTAATGCACATAAGTTGCTAAATCCTAAAGAGACACACATTTTTCAAATTTTTTTCAATATGCTAAATCCTTTGAGGGTAACTCACATAAGTTGCTAAATCATGATGAGACATGCATTTTTCAATATGCTAAATCTTTCGAAGGTAACACACATAAGTTGCTAAATCCTGAGGAGACACGCATTTCATATTCATAGTGATACAAGAAGATGGATCTATGGGTATTCCAGAAGTCGTCAGAAGATGCATTACAATTTCAAAGCACATTTTATGGGTGAACTATTAGGTTTGGCCACCTATTTAGCTCTCCCTCCTTTGTGATTCACGGTAAGGTGGGCATCTTACTCAGTGAGGTAATCACTTTCTCCTTTCTCTCTTTTAGCTTTCATGCTACTAGGGTTAGATCATGAAGCTATGTTATTTATAGTGTTTCTCTTATCTTTCTTATGTAATCATTTATGCTTTTATGATAGCTTTCCAAATATGATATTAGTATAGGAAACATTTCTTAGTCAGGTTTCCTCTACTAGTTGATTTGGGTTTGTTTTAGTACTAACCCTTATTTTGTGTCTTGCAGTTTTCTCTTTGTTTTGTCACCCTCATGCGTGTATGTTGAGTTAGAATCTTTTAGCCTAGGGACTTGTGTCCTTAGCTAAGTTTTATTCTATCTCATTGTGAATCCACTTGGATCTCTTCCTCCTTCTCCTTTACCAAGAGTTTGCATCGAGTCCATACTCTTGCTAAAGTAGGGGCTTAATGTATCATCTTAAAATGGAAGCACTTCCATGTTAAGAGCATTTAAACTTCTGAGTAAGTGGTTTGGGCTCATGTCAAGAGCCTTGAATTGGTCTTTGCATGGATTTGGCTTTCCCCCCTGTTCTGCTTCTCTCTCCACATGTTTCTAGTCTTTTTCTGGCACCTGGTCCTAAGAACATGAGATCTGAAACCTCAGGGTCAAAGTTGACCTCGACCTTGACCTAGGGCAGAGTCGACCTTGACTTTGACCTAGGGAAGAGTCAACCTTGACTCTGACCTAGGGAAAAGTTGACCTCGACCCTGACCCTAGGTCTAGTTTTAAAGTTTTGGAGGTTTCAGGATATTGGGCTTTAGAAAGTTTTGTTTTCCCACTTTTGGGTCAGCTGTTTCAGATTTAGGAATGGTAAACTCTTAATTGCATTTAATCTAGGTCCATTTCTAGGGGTTAAGGCTAATTGGGATTTAATGCTCCAATGTTGGCCTTCTCTAGGATTTTTTTCCCTAGATCACTATAAAAGGAAGCCAATCTCTCATCTTCAACCAAGAAACTTCATGATCATCTCATATCACAAAATCTTTCTAAAAAAAAACCAATAAATCTCATAATCTCTCAATCAAGTACATCCACAATCAAGCAAGAATCTATTCAAACATTCAAGCTCTCCATTGAAGATCAATGATTCAAGCATTCAAGCCTTTGAAAGGATTTGGTTCAAGCATTCAAGATTCATCATTCAAAACCCTAGATCTAGCCATCACGGTGGTGCGATCTTCCTTCAAGATCCTTTGTTCATCTTCAAGATCCATTCATTCTTCCCTCAAGGTGGATTCCAAGCATACAACCATGGAGGTTTTGATTTACATTTGTTAATATTGTGTTCAAGCTTTCATATCAACATACTTGTTTACATTTGAAATACAATTGCATATCTATTGAATATCATAGCTTCATTGTTAGATCTACTTCTACTACTTGCTAGCATTCTCTATTTCAATTCCATTATTAAGGTTGATTCCAAACTAGGGTTTGACTAAGGAAAACCCCTCATCCAAACAACAAAAACCATTTTTCTTGTAGGTACAGGTATAAGATTGTAAATTAAAGTTCAGATCTGGATACCCTTTTCGGTGAACTTTCAAGATTTACGAACAAAATTTTTGTCGGAGTTGTTTCGGGTCAGGGACGACCTTCAGTGAGGGGTAAGATTGTGCCCCAATATTTGGGTCAAAGTTGACCTGCTTTGAGAAAGACAAGTTTTCTGGGTTTTCTCTGTCTCAGCATTTTCAGTTCGAAGCAAGTTGCAGAATTTCCCGAAACTGTGCACAAACATTAGAAAATAGATATTTCTGCATCAGCCTCCTTTCAAGATAAGTATTCCTATTTCATTTAGTTTGTATGTCCACAACATTTTCCATCATACATTTACATTCCTACACCTTCACATATTCACTTAACACATCATTCATTCACACCACCATATATCCATATCCCACCTATCCCCAAACTATTTTTCTTTCTATTCAGATACATTTAACTTTTATAATTTAAAAAAATATATATTCATGATGTAAAATATTATAATAAAATTAATAAAATATTTCTTTTTATGTAATTTAAATTATTCTAATATATCAAATTATCGCCTTCATATACTTCTCAATCTATATTTAATATAATTTAGAGCATATGCTTAATATATTGTTTTAAACAATATATTATTTTTTAAATAGTAAAATAATGGTATGGTTATTTTTCATCTATTTTCTTAATTTATAATTATAATTATATATGACTTGCATTAGTTTTCCACAATTTTTATAGTACAGAATAATTTAAATCTATAATTATACAATTACTATATATAATCTATATTATATTACTAATAATTTTTTAAAAAAATATTTATATTTTATTTGTAGCCACTTGTCTCAGCCCTCCCCAATAGTTTTTCTAATAATTAATAATTAATAATTATTTAAACTTTCAACTCATTCTAAAAATGGGTGTGATTTGTAATTTGTGTTATAATATCAAATAGTTTAGTGTAGATAAATTGACTAATATTTGACTTAATGAAATTTTAATTTAAGCTTTAAATGTAGTGTCTATTCATGTTCTAAACTTAGTTATTTAGGACAAGTATAATGAATTGGTATGTAAGAAAGAGGAAAGATAGAGAATCACAATGTTTTTGATAGAAAAAGCAGCAAGAGGGTGCTGGCCCATGGTACATAAGGACTAGAAGCACATTAACAACATATTAATAGCACTAGTCACATAGAAGTTTAACATCAAAAAGTCAACCAAAACAAAATTGTCTAGTCTACCTCTATCAAAAATAAACATGTAGGTCCTTTTAAAAAAAAAGTGAATCATAGTAGCATAACCAGAGAGTAGATAAACTATTAACAATAACAAGCCATACAAGGCTAAACCAATGTTTTAAGAACTTAACCAGAAAATGGGAAAGCAAAAAAAGGGACCTGGGACTACTAGACCCATGCTAGCACAAACACCTCATGGACACAACAACAACTAGGATCTCCCACCTAGACATTTGGACATCAGGGTTGTGGCCCACTCTTCTTGTAGAAATAGGAAGAGGTCTCTAAATTATCCTTGTCGGCTTCCAATTTACGGCCATTCATCTTCTCCTACACATTGCAAAGGGTCACAATCAACGCATGCATGACTTTGAGGGAAAACTTGTTCGAATCAGCAACCCAAGCTTTGATCTCTCTCATATCCTATTTGAGGCTGAGGATCTCCATATCCAACTCATTGAACTTCTACTTGAGGGATCCTTTAAACCTATCACTCTCCTCTGTCACCGCCATAGTGTGCTCAATGTGGGGGGATTTGGCCTGTTGGGTGTAGGGAGAGAGCAGGGGTGGGGTGTTGCTATGAGGCTTATCCTCCATCACCAGTGGGGGATTCAAGGGGGAAGCATTTCCAGACCTAGGCAAGTTTAAATGTTCAGCCGAGGATCCCTCAATCGAACTAGAGGAGGTATAGGTGTCTGTATCCTCTGACTGAGACTTATCCTTCGAAGCTATTTCCTTGAGAATTCTTCTGCATTTCTCCTTGGCAATCATGTTAGATCACCAGACAGTACCCCCCATATCCACCACCAGCTCAACCTGGCTATCCGAAGTTTTCCATTTTCTAGGCTTCCTCTTAGTTTCAGGGGTGTTGTCAACCCCCATCTTATCCTTAGCTTCCATGGACTCAAAGACATGGGATTCATCTAAGTCCTTCACTCTTTTAAAGGGGTTCTTCACACATCTCTTATGACTTTTACCTTTTTGGGGGACAAGGTTAGTCTCCTGGATTTCTTGTAAATACTGGGAGGGGGACTGAGTGGGGTTGTTGGCTTCCGAAGGGGAGACTTCCTGAGTTACATCCTTAATAATAAGGGGAGGTTGGGGTAGAGGGAAAATGGCTTTATGGAAGTTGTAGAGGCAAAGTAAAAAGCCCTGGTGAAGGATGGGGACCGACTTCTCAGTATTTTTGCTCTCTTTAATGTCCAGGATGTTTCTTTCAATCAAGTGGAGGAGATAGAAAGGGATGGAAATGAGGTCTTTGTTCCTAATATGGTTGAGGAATGACAAGTGATAGTAATAGAACACAATGAATTTACCTTTGAGAGTGAAGTATTTCATAATTATATGACACACCTTGGGCCAAAACTCAAGGAGCTACTCGCGCTTGAAGCCTCGAGACTTTTTTACAGGTTTCTCTCCCACCCTGAAAAACTGGTTGAGACTGGTAACATCCGGTGTCCTACTAGTCTTCTTATACTTCCTACCCTCCATTAACAGCCCCGTAGCCTTAGCATTGACCTCTTCATTTAGCTGAAAGTGCAAGCCCCCAACCGACACCTTCTTGTTATCTCAGGAGGACATGAATTGCTTGGAGATTTGTTCGTCGTGGCCTCCCTTCATTTTTTCCATGAAACCCTAGATTTCATTGTCTTTGTAGTAGTGGTTCACCAGGGGGTCGGAGGACAACTCCTCTTTGATCTTGTCTGGCTCAATGCGCAAGGTTTTTCCTCCCATGTCAACTAGACCAGAATCCACTGCCAGAACCCTCTAAAATTTGCAGAGTTGAGCTTCACACAATAGGGTAAAAGCTAGGTCTTTTTGAGATAACTAGAGAATCACAATGTTGATGATGTGCAGAGACTACATTGTCATGAGGCCTAAGTCTAGAGAGAGTGGGGAAGAGGAAAATCCAAGAGGGCATTTTAAAGAAATGTGGCCACTTTTGTTTCACTCCATGTTCACATTCTCTTTACCCACTTTTCAATCCCCTCCTTCATATCTACAATCAACATTCATATTATTGCAACATTTAGAACCGTAAGGCCATTGATGTTATGAGCAATTTTATTTCTCATTTTTTTAGTTCAAATAAACTAAATTAACTTTTTATATTAAGATTAATTTTTTTTAAATTAAAATATTTTTTATTTAAAATTATATGTAAAATAATTAATTATATAAAACTAATTTTATGAAATCTTAATAATTTAGATAAATAATTTAATATGATATTAAAAAATAAGTATTATAGTTTACCAATCATATAGTATAATTATATTTATTACTTAAAATAATATTTTATTGCGTATAAATTAAATAATTTTTTTAATTAAACCCATTCCTTCATGCATATTTTTAGTATCTATTTAAAATTTTATCCTCCCCTTCTACATATCTTCGGGGTACCCATTGCACACCAAGGTGCAATTGCTAGTATTATTATGATTGTTAACTATATGTAGTTAAATAGATTCGTTGTCAATGAGATTATTTTCATTGTAATTTGTAGTTTTCCCTTAAAATATGTATTTTTATGTTGATTGTATTTACATCCATTTTTAAAATTTAAAATTTAACCACTGTACAATAAATATCATTTTATATAAATATAAATAATTGAGATAGTAAAAGTAGATTTTGTATTTATAAAAAATTAAAAAATATAAATATAAAATAATAAAAGAAAAACTTAAATTATTTCAATTATTTTACAATTTGAAGTATTACTTGGCTTGGAGAAATGATAAATATGGACTTAATATTGTATGATTATTCTATTATTGGTACAATTTGTTATCAACATTTGAGAAAGAATATCATTTCATTTGGGGATTGTGTCTCTTTTTCATATCACTTTAAAGGGTCTCACCTAAAGTGTGTACAAGATTCGAATTACGCATTATTGAATTCAAACATGAAGACATGCATGCAATTCCAATTTAAAGATGGGTTGCAATTGATAACAATAAAATCAAACATATACTCCAATTTTACACAACATTACAGTTTTTCATGCACATCACAACAATGATTGCATCACTTAAGCTACCTTTATTTACATGGAGCAAAAGGATGGTTGAAACCCTCAAATCTCCCACCACTTATTTTATATCTCTACTGCTTCTAAATCGTATGTCTATAATTACCAAGAAGAATGCTTATATGGACGCAAGACCCTTTAATCCTATGAAATTGCCTTTGAAGTTACACATATGTTTTCTAAAATGTAGATGTTATATTGCTTTATGTGTAGGAAACGTATATGAATTTTTATTCTTAAGAATTTTTTCTATTATTAGATGTCTTCTAATGATAGATATTTCTTTGAAATATATTTTTTTAGCAATAATCCCGAACCTATACAAATTCCTTCCTTCTAATGCTTCGTGAGTTTATACTAAAATTTGATTAAAAGTAAAGATATTCTCTAAATGATGATGTAATGTTGATGCCTTTTAATAAAATGGTCACGTAATTATGTAATGATTTCTTATATTAAATTCTAATCTCTTTAAAATTAATGTAGTTCTCAAAATCAACCTCAAAGGATATAAATTAAATATTCAATGCTAATTTTTTTATATATGATTGAATATAAAATATAACATCAACCTTGAATTTAAATTTAAAATTCAAAAGTTTAAAGAATGGTTCCACAAATCATACATTTAATCCACATTAGTTGTGCAAATCATAATTTTGATATTCCTTGTAAATAGATTTGTCACTATGAGTGTTGAGCTTCAAAATTGACCTTGTTCACTTGAGGAGAAGAGACAATCAGGCCAATAGTTGAAGAGAGTATAAGTAGATCAGGATACGATCACAATCTTCCTTTACGTTTGAGAGGGAAAAGTCTCTTGTATGATGGGGGTATTTGGTATTCTTTTTTACTTTTCACCTAAATGTACAAAAATGAGACAAAGAAAAACTTAAAACAAAAGGATAACATAAATCCCAAGAGTAGACATACGTATACTAGTTGAGACTCACAATGGATAATGATTAAAAAGGGGTTTTAGCATAGAATAGAATGATTATAAAAGAATGATACTAGACCTTGACATATGAAAAGATACACTATTCTAACACATTCACATCAAGATACAAATAAATGAATTTGTTTCATCAAATTAATTACATATTTTAGAAAGACCATTGGATTACACCTATACATAAGAGATTACCGACTTAACATACAAAAATCTAGTGATGATAATTGATGAACACACAATAGGCATACAACTAAATGCATCCTTCATTACTTTTGTTAAAATATACAATTTCAAAGATACATTTGTACATGGTGTAAATCCAAAAGTCTCTTTGGATATTTCTCCATAGTTTCCCCCTTTGTGAAAGTATCCCCCTTTTACATTTGTGAATTCATTTCATTTATTGGTTCTCTTTGATAACCAACCCATAACTACTTAGAATAAATACTTAGGGGAATCACTTAAGATAATTGCTTAGGGTAAACACTTATGATAACTACCTAAGTGATCAGTTCTAGCAACTACTCGAGTGATTGCTTCTAATAACTACATTTTTTAGAACAGGTTAGGATTTACCTAACGTTTACAAAATAAAGTCCAAAAGATAAATTTAGTTACAATGAGAGAGAGAGAGAGTCTATGTGTCCAGTGTATACATACATATATAATGTATAGATGTATGTACACATGTTTACACACACATACATGCATAGAATATATATGTAGGTATATATGTATAGACACACACACACACACACACACACACATATATCCCCATCACCCAATCTTCACCAGGTCTACCTTGAAGCTTTTTATTCCCATACTCTTGGGGGTATCAATAACCAAAGAAATATTAAGTTCATTACCAAAGCTGGGGATCCGGAGGACATTTGTAAATGGTGTCCTATTACCTTGCTCAATGTCTCCTACAAGATTATTGCCAAGGCACTAGCTCTCAAAATCTGCCACATTCTTCTGTAGATTATTAGACCAGAGAAAACTGGCTTTATCAAGTCACAATTTATTCTTGATAATATCATTAGAGTTTGGGAGGGAATGGAATGGGCTCGCAAGTCTCATTAGAAAACCCTCTTTCTCAAAATTGATTTTGCTAAAGCTTACGATTGCATTGAATGGCCTTTTATGCTTGCTATGCTTCGGGCTCTTGGATTCGGTCCCAGATTTCTTCAATCTATGTAGATTCTCTTTAGTGATGCCTCTACCTACATCACCATCAATGGCCAACAATCTTCTACTTTTGGGCTCTTTCAGTCTATTCATCAAGAATGCCCTATGGCTCCTGCCCTTTATGTTCTAGGGATCGAGGGCTTTGGATAATTTCTTGCTTACTCCATTTCTATGAGTAATGTTTGGGGAATCTCTTTGCCAGACTCTCCTCAATAGCTGGTCAATGGCCATTTTGTTGATGATTCTTTCCTCACTTTGGAAGAGGATGAAGAGAATATCAAGGCAGCCTTGCAATGTTTAGACACATTTTGTCTCAACCATGGATCTGCCATTCAATAGAATAAAACCCTCTGCTACAGGAAATCTACCCTTCCTGAGCCACCCTAGTTTTCTCAGTTTGGATGGTCCAAGATTCAACATGGGGAAATTTTCCACTTCTTAGGCATTCCCTTTGCTTTTTAATCTCATCCTACTAATCTATGGAATGCTGTTCTAGCCAAAATTGAAAAAAAGCTTACCTATTAGATCACTAAGCCACTCTCTCTCGCAGGAAAGTTTCAGATCTACTCCAAGGTCTTGGCAGCCACACATGTGTATTATTCTTCATGTCAGGCTCCCTTAAAAGCCTCCTACGAGAAGCTTGAGGAATTATTGCATGACTTTCTTTGGGCCTTTGGAATTGACCACCATGGTTTTCACAGAGTTACTTGGGAATTCTGTTGCCTTCCCAAAACCTTAGGTGGGCTAGGTTTTCTTGATATCCAGAAACAAGGGCTAGCCCTTTGTGCAAAATGGATTGTGCGATGTCTCACAGGCAATGAGGCCTCAAAAAAATTTCTTCAACACTGCATTTCTTTAGGGTACGCTTTCCACAAACCTGCTTGGAAGAGGATTGGATTTCAAACCCTCCTTGTTATGAAGGAACTTGTTCAAATCAAGGGCACTTTTGTTGCCAAAAGTATCTGGAGAGCCTGGGAATCTATCAAGCCCTGGCTTTGGGCTGGGAATGGTTTTTGTGATGGTCTTTCTCTCAACCAACAGAATATTTGGTGGTCTCCTTTATTTTCTCAGCAAGGGATTCCACTTGCCAAAATCTAGGGTTTTAGTGCTCTTGATTTTCACAAATGTGGCATTCAAACTCCAAAAGATCTTTTTTCCAGAGCCACTATGAGTCTTCATTCTTGGGATGACCTTCGAGTACAATTTTGGCTCATCTACCTAGTTCATCAAACTTATGACTGTTAGAAAGTAAAGTCCACCAAGATAATTGAGAGGGTGGGGGGTGAATCAGTTATCAGATAAATACAACTTTTATCAACATTAACAAAATTTATATCAAAAACCATAGAAAGATATTCATACACAATAACATAATGACACAAGATATGTTGACTAGGGAGCTTCTTGATCAAAGAGTAAACCCCAGTGGGAATGATGCCCACAAAAGATGCACTAATATGCAAGTTCCTTATGAGAGGATAGAATCTGTTAGGATTCTTAAGAAATACATTCAATACATATGAGTCCCTGTTAGGATACTTTGGATCCCTACTAAAAGCTTCTAACTTTGTTAGGAGTTATGGAAGACAGAATGACCCACTGCCCAAATAGCTGCAGGTGAAGATCACTGAACACATTGTCCAACTAATCTTTGTATTACTCAAATAGAATAATACCAAAAGATTACTAATCTCAAAAATTCAATACTCCTTCTCTGACTATGCCAAACCGCACCAACTACTTCTTCAGATCTCTATACTTCACATATCCTCTTTCTACAAGTATTGCATAAATTTGCAATCACTTTCAAATACAATTCACAATTATCTCATTCTCATATTCCACACTACAACAAGGAAAACATTCCTTCCTTTATACCACACTCAAGTAATTACAAATGAGTCGGCATACAAATTACAAAATAAAAGTTTCCACATGTTACATAAAAATTACACAAAACTGTCGGCTTCCAATTAAGACAATTCTTCACTTGTGTGACCTCAGATCTTGCACTTATGTCCATGTCACTAACATCATGTCTTCAACTGCCTCATAACTATGCATGATCAGATTCAATCCCGATTAGGAGATATCATCTGATTTCTGCAAATTGCTACTCAGGAACACTACCTGAATACTACTTCCACTGATTTCCTCATAACTATCATTAATAAATGAATTTCTATCTATGATCTTAACCAAAATCTTATAGAACATTATAGAGTAAGTCCTCAACTCCGTATAGCTTCATCTTCAATATCCCAAGTGCGCTAACTCAAACACTGTCTACTTCTCTTCTAATCTTTAGTAGATCACTGTGTTGACATCGATGACAATCATAGTCATGAATGCAACAACAACTGCTACAGAATGGCTGTGAATACTCCCCTATAGGATATATTCAACATTTATTCCTAAAAATCTCCCCCATTGGAATTGATGGCAAAATAGATGAAAAAACATCCAAGTTCTATGAATACCAACACTGCAACACTACTGCTCTGAAAATGCTTTCAAATCTTCTTCATCAATCAAATCTTGCTTCATTCTCCTATTCAATTCTCTCCAATAGATGATTTTTCATGAATACTTCTCCACCATTGACATCAATGATAGAAGTTTCATCATTATGTCAAAAACAACTTCAATGTCAAAAGACACTGTTGAGAAAATACATTTACTAGAGTCCTCATGACTCAGCTTAGATACACATACTCCCCCATAGAGGAAGTACCACCATCCAGTCTAGAAGAAAGATAGGGCTCATATACCATTGGACAGATGCAACAATATGCATCACTTCTCAAAAGTAGGCTGGGGCATAACCCCAAGCATACCTCTCAAATACTCAAATGTATCCTTAGGAAAATGTTTTGTAAATATATCTACAATCTACTCCTTTGTTCTTATGTACTCAAGTCTGACTTCTTTCTTTGCAACTTTCTCTCTCATGACATGATACTTTATTTCTATATGCTTTGTCTTAGAATGGAACACAGGGTTCTTAGACATACTAACTATGATGGTGTCATCATAATGTATAACAACATGCTCAACAAATTTTATTCCAATATCCTTCAGCATTTTCTTCATCCAAATTATCTGATTACAATTGTTTGTTGTTGCCACATACTCTACTTCTTATGTGCTTTGTGAAATATAGTTCCTCTTCTTTCTTAGCCAAGAAACCAATCTTCCTCCAAGGAAAACTGCTCCACCACTGGTGATCCTTTTTATCATTGACACTACCTCCCCAATCAGCATTTGTATATGCACATAGGGTAAAATCATCAGATTTTTCATACCACAATCCATACTCAATTGTACCTCTTAAGTACCTCAGTATCCTCTTCACTGCTACATAATGTGATTCTCTAGGTTCATCTTGAAATCTTGCTACAATTCCAACTACATGTGATATATCAGGTCTTGTATGAGTCAAATATTGTAATCCTCCAATCATAGATCTATACTTTTTTTGATCCACTTCAGGAGTCTCATCTATGCTAGATAACTTGTGTCCAATTACCATGGGTGTTCCAACTAGTTTACAGCTCTCCATTCCAAATCTCTTCAATAAATCATTCAAGTATTTTGTCTGACTTATAAAGATACCATCATTGTTCTGTGTTATCTGCAATCCTAAAAAATATTTCATTTCACAAATCATACTCATTTCAAATTCAGTCTTCATTTCATCTACAAATTTATCACTGGCTTCATCTTATCCTCCAAAGATATATAATATCATCAACAAAAATAACAACAAACAACAAACCATTTTCAATTTCCTTTGTGTATAGGTTGCTGTCAGTTGTGCCTTTTGTAAATCCTAATTTTATCAAATACTTGTCCAATCTCGCATACCAAGTTCTAGGTGCTTGCTTTAGTCCATATAATGATTTCTTTAGTTTACATACCATATCTCCTTCTTGAGTTAAAGGAAAAACTTTAGGCTACTCAATGTAGACTTCTTCTTCCAATTCTCCATTTAGAAATGTTGACTTCACATCCATCTGATACACTTTGAATTTCTTGTAAGCTGCATAAGCCAAAAATAATCTTACTGCTTCAATTCTTGATACTAGTGCAAAATTTTCTTCATAGTCAATTCCTTCTTGTTGTGAGTATCCTTTAAATACCAATATTTCTTTGTTCCTCACAACTTCTCCTTGTTCATTCATCTTGTTTTTGAATACCCCTTTTGTTCCTATAACATTCTTATCTTTAGGTATAGGGACCAATTCCCATGTCTTGTTCTTCTCAATTTGATCTAGTTGTTCTTTCATAGCTTTAATCCAATGTTCATCTTCACAAGCTTCACTAGTAGATTTAGGGTCAATTTGAGAAATCAAACACAACTGTTCTTGTACCTTATTTCATGTCAGAACTCCTCTGTCTATGCTTTCAATAATCTTCTCAAAAGGATGATTCCTTGGAAAATTCCTATTGGGTGTCACTGTCTTAGTACTTGTTTTTGTTGTAGGTTCTTCAGCGGTTCCTTCACTGTGGCTTTCATTCAACAAATCACTGTTAGTCTCATAGAATAATTCAGTAGTCTCTAGATTAGGTCTAGAATGAGTTCCTTCATCTAATTCATAATCAAGCATTCTTTCCTAAATTTTGAACTTTTCATCAACTTTTACATTGGCGCTTTCAACAATAGTCTTAGTTCTTTTATTGTAGCATATATAAGCTTTGATCTTCAATGAATATCCAAGAAATATACCTTCATCACTTATAGGATCAAATTTTCCAATGTCATCATCTCTCTTAATATAACATTTGCTTCCAAAAACTCTAAAATACTTAACTGATGGTGCATGTCAAAACCATAGTTCATAGGGTGTCTTGTCTGTGTCTTGTCTGATTTGTACTTTGTTCATTGTATACACTATTGTGTTCACTGCTTCTCTCTATAATATCTTCACCAAGTCATTCTCAAATAACATAGCTCTTGCTACTTCAGTCACTGATCTGTTTCTTCTTTTTGCAATACCATTTTTTTAGGTGTTCTAGGGGCTAAAAACTATCTCTTAATACCATTCACTTCACAAAAGTTGTTAAATTCTTTTGAAGTAAATTCTCCACCTCTATCTAATCTCAAACATTAAATTTTCATTCCAGATTCATTCTCAACTTTGTTCTTAACAATCTTAAACTTATCAAATGCTTCAGATTTTTCTTTAAGAAATGCAATCCACATCAGTCTTGTAAAATCATCAACAAGAATCATAAAATACCTTTCTCCATAGAATCCTCTAGTCCTTGTGGGACCACTCAAATCTGTATGAACAATTTCCAACTTCTTTGCTATTGTAAACTTCTTGCTGGGAAATGAGCTTCTCTTCTATATAGCCATCACACATTCCTTGCAAATCATGTTAGTAGGCTTCATAATTTTAGGTAAATCTCTTACTGCAAGTGTAGTACTTACTTTCACAATGTTATCAAAGTTTATATGACAAAATCTTATGTGCCATAACCAACTATCATCAATCTTAGTAATCAAGCATGTCATCTCAGTAGGATTCAACTGAAATACATTACCTCTGGTTCTAGATCCAGTACCAATCAGATTTCCATCCTTATCTTTGATTACACAAGTTTTCTCAGTAAACCAAAATTTGTATCCCTTATCAACTAGTTGTCCAACACTCAAAAGATTATGTTTCAAACCATCCACAAAGTAGACATCATCGATATTAGTCTTTCCATCAAGAGTAATAGATCCTATACCTTTAATCAAACAAGGTGCATTGTTTCCAACTCTAACAATTCCTCCATCATAATTGTTAAACTTTATGAACTTTTTCATGTCTCCAGTCATATGATGTGAACAACCATTGTCTATAATCCAATCAGCTTTCTTTTGTACTTGAGAAACTAAAGCTTTCTTTTCCTTAATTTCTATTTCAGGATTTTCTTCTTTAATTTCTACAAATCCTATATCATCATTCTCAGTTTCACTTTCACTCAAAGATTTCTCCAAACTAGTTTCAAGTTCTTCATCATTTTCATAGTAACTGATAGGGATAATTTCAAAATCACCTTGATTTGTCTTGAAATCTTCTTAGCTCACACTTAGGACCTCCTAGAGATTCCTCAATCCACCCTCAAACACTTGGAAATATTCAATTCCTTCCCACTATCAAGAGTCTTCCTATCTTCTTGATATCCACTCTTTGCCTTCAAAGAGAACTCTATTTTTCCATAGCTCACAAGCCCTATCCTATGGTTTGAATTGCAGGAGACCAAGGGCTTCTTTCAACACCAATGTTGACTCCTAGTTTGAGTCTCTACTCACCAAGTTTATCCATTTTCCCATCACTTCCTAGATTCCTAAGATTTAGGCCTTGTAGCCTTTTTGCCCAATTAGGCCTCCTAAAATCTAGGATTCTCTTTGCACTACTAAATATTCTTAAAGAAACCCCAAATTTTTATTGGAAGTTCAAATGTATGACTTAAGACCTCCAATATTTTCTTTCTTTGGGGTCTTGACACTATTTGTACACCCTGTTTCAAAACTAGGGCCTTCTTCTAGGTTTTAGACCTGTCTTTGATCATTGGCTTCAAAACTTGGCAAGATGATTCCTAGGGAACTCCTTCTATTCATATGGTACCTATAGATCACTAAATAACACATTCAAGGCCTTCTTGGCTCTTGACACAAACCCTCCTACAATATTTCTATTCAAACACTTAGTCTTCCTAGTCGGGCTTTACACTTAGCTCGCCTAGGGAAAGACCTTAAAAATCATTGCATGCATCTTTAGAGCCCAAACATGAGGCATCATGAAGCTCATCAATCCTAGTCTCCATCCCCAAAAGGTTATACAGGAACTACAGTGGAAAATGGAGCTAGGCTCACATCTTGTACACATTGTCAAAAGTGGAGAAAGAACTATGAAAACAAAAAGAATTTACAAAATGTTGATTAAACCAAACTAAAGAACAAACTTAAAGCTTGAATCACCCTAAAACATGATGAACAATAGATTCTAATAGCTACAAATGTTGTTTCAATCCATGCAAAGTTAAAAGATAGCTCTGTTACTCAAGTCTTTCTCTATTCACAATGAAAACTTCCTGCTATAGAATGTCAGTCCATACACAATGAGATCTCCAACCCTAAATTAGGGTTTTTCCAACATATATAACCTTATCTCATGTTTTTTGGCCTATTAGGCATCTCTAAACCCTATTAAGGTTGAAACCCTTAAAGTTAGGCTTTTTGTCATAGCAACTTTTAAAAGTTGCAAATGTTGCTTGACAACATTTTTACATCTTTTACATCTTTTCACTCTCCAAGGTGTTCTAACTCCACCCAAGCTTCTCTAACCTTAGTTAGACTTCTTAGGGCATCTAAGACCCTAAAAACACTGAAAACAACATTTGATCACTTACTGACATCATTAGGTAAAGGACATTAATGACGACAAATTGAGCTCTTAACTTAGACTTAGACACTAATCTAAACTCAAACCACACCACTCCTAGTCAACATGACCTTATATAACTAAAATCCCCTTCAAGAGGGTCTTCCACATCAAAATAGGACAACCAACAGGTCTCCTAAACAAGTAAACCATTTTCTTTTCATCCATCAGATTTTGCCGCTTAAGCTCCTTTGTTGATTTTGCCACTTAAACCTTCCTCAACGGATGTTTTTCAATTCCGTCCTTTAGATCTTCCTTGAATTTTGCTAGTCGTTGATCTTATGAAAAACTTTATCTTTCCACCTTGAAGTCATACACTTTACAGCTCATCAACTTATGTTGGCTAAACTAATCATTTAGTTCTTTTTTCCATACTCGGTTAACAAAGAAATGCGTCAGTGAACACAAGCTTAGTTTATACTATGATCGGTATACACTACACTACTTGGTGTATACTAGAATGCTTCATTAACCGACCACACTACTTTGTAACATTTTTCTTATATCTCCATAACATATTAATGCAACATAATTAAGTCAACAATATGAAGTCATAGACTCATCAATAAGTTACCAAGAGTATTCCTTATTCTCATATGTCATATCCATCTTCCTCAATGCAGATATCTCGATTCTTCATCTTCCTCTTCTCTTCTATAGATCTGAGTTAGATATTTGCAACTACCATGATAAGTACTATCAAAAGTAGTTGACATCAATGACAACATAAAATTGATTCAATTATCTTGCATAACACTTCAGTGTTCAGTGATCTCTAATCACTTGTAGTTCTTCAATCATGTTCTCAATCAATTGTAGTTCATCAGTTTATTGATGTATCTTCCAAGACCCTCAGCCAGAATAGAAAACAAGATCAGAGAAATAGGATCTCCCTACCTGAGGCCTCTAGAAGGTTTGAAGAAACTAGAAGAGCCACCATTAACAATAACAAAGGACGAAATAGTGGAGACCAGTTGAGATATAAGTTTTTGGACCCCAGAATCAAACCCAAAACTACTCAATACTTTCTAGGGGAATTGCCAATCCACCCTGTCATAGGCTTTAGACAGGTCAAGTTTCATTAGGAAACCCTGCTTCTTCATTGCTTCAATAGAATGAATATTCTTGTGGGCTACCACGATGGAGTCAAGAATTTTCCTTCCCGAAATGAAACTATTCTGCTGGGGAGATATTATAGAAGGCAATAGGGCTAGCAACCTAGTGGTCAAGACTTTAGCAATAATCTTGTAGACCGCATCACAGAGACTAATAGGTTTGAAAGCTTCAACTGTATCAACCCCTAGCTATTTTGGGATCAGGATCATATAGGTGGCATTTAATTCCCTTAGAAGAGCTTTAGAACCAAAAAATTCTGACTGCATCCTGCACATCTTTACAAGTTATGTCCCAGAACTATTGGAAGCAAAAGAGTAGGAAATCATCAGGACCCGAAGATTTATCCCCTTCAAAAGAAAACACAACAGCTTTGATTTCCTTGTCATTGGGAATGGCCTTAAGCCTAACATTAGACCTTTGATCAATCAAATTAGGAATAGCAAAAAGGATCTCATTTTGACTATGCATATCAAGGTTATCCTCTTTGGATAGTAACGAAGAGAAAGAAAGGAGCATAAATCTTTTCTGATATCCTCTTCCTTATTCAAGGATTTTCCATTAGAGACAAGGGATGAAATCTTGTTTATAGCTTTGTGTTTCATAGTTGTCATATGAAAAAATCTCATGTTTTTGTCCCCATCTTTTAGCCAAAGGGCTCTAGATCTCTGCCTCCAGAAAGATTCCTCTTTCGAGATGATGTTATGATATTTGGCCATCAACAAGTTTTCAATATTTTTAATCTCCTCCGATAGGCCCTCTTTTTGAATTTTCTCCTAAATGACCTTAATATCATCCTATTTTCTATTTTTAGCCATGAAGATGTCTCCAAAAATTTCCTTGTTCCAGATTCTGACTTTCCTTTTAATAGTGCTCACCT
The DNA here is from genome assembly GCA_027943335.1 of Chamaecyparis obtusa. NCBI lineage: Eukaryota > Viridiplantae > Streptophyta > Pinopsida > Cupressales > Cupressaceae > Chamaecyparis > Chamaecyparis obtusa. Next base: position 660,320 of record BSBK01005674.1, read on the forward strand.
TTTTAGAAATTCTATACATAGCATTAGCATCCTGGTTATAATTCCACTATTTAGAAATACACTCCTTCAAGCTAGGGTGAGCCAGCCACATTTTTAAAACCGAAAAGGGATATTATTTTTCCCATTAAGAATATTGGCATTAAAAACTATGGGAAAGTGATCAGACCTAATTCTCAGAGAGGAAGACAAAGTATAGGAAAACTTAGAAATCCAACCGAAAGATGAAAAGTTCTATCTAGTTTAACCTAAATGAGATCAGCTCTAGTTCTTCTATTTGATGAGGTATAGAATATACCTTCCAACTCCATATCCATGAAAGATTGGTCATTGATGTACTCCATAAGATCCATTCTACTGTCAATTTGAGAGGGAGCCCCACCCATTTTGTCATAATCTTGAAGGGGAGTGTTAAAATCTCCCATAACCATCCAGCTAGTCTCTTGATAGTTGCTTCTAATTTCTTTATGTCTTTTCCAAAATTTCAGTCTACCATTTTTAGTGTTGGGAGCGTAGATATTCATAAGATTCCAAGAAAAATCTTCTTTGAGATGTTTGACTTTGACAAGAATAAAGTTTTTCTCCATAAGTAAAACCGTGCATTTAACAGAGATATTGTTCCAAAAAATAACAACTCCACTAGAGGCTCTATCAAAGTCACTACCTATACTATTACCATTCTTAAAGGGATTAATTGTTTCTACTTTACTGCTTAACATCTTTGTTTCTTGGATGAGCAAAATATCAGGTTTTCTTTCTCTAACAATATTTCTCAAAACATTTTGTTTATGGGGACTATTCAATCCTCTAATATTCCAAGACAGAATCTTCATTTAGAGGATTGGGGAGCAAATCTTTGGAATGGTAGACTATTTACCATCCGCAATATTCCTTTTTTCTTCTTGTTCCCTTGTTATTTTGTGAGAAGGTCTACCTCTTCCCCCTGGTGGTGAACCAACATTGGCTTTCTATTGCCTTCTAGTTTGAACTCCTCCCTAGGGAGTACTTTCTGACTTCTTGCCTAACTTTGTCATCCTTTGACTCACCCCACCTTTTTAGACTATTTTTTGAGCTTCTTTTTATCTATTACCTCTCACCAGGGAATCTCTTGGAGCTCCAGAGTGGGAAGGACATCAGCCAAGCTCTCTTTTTGGTTATCCTCCTCACTTACTTTAGAACAGCTCCTATTGCTACTCCCTAAAGCAAGGGAGTTTTCCTGCCCATTGATTTAAAATATAACTAAGTCAGAGTTTCCTATCTTAGAACCTCCAGAACCCAAATTAGAAAGGATATTTCCACTTGCTTCTTTCCCTTCTTTATTAGGACTTAGAGAATCCATCTACAAATCATCCTCTAGTAGAGCAATATTAGACTGTTTTCCATCTTTAATTTTCTCTCCTTCATTAAGTCTTAGGGATTCAGTTGGAGCTATCTCTTCAGCTTTATCCTCATTTTTATTTGATTGAATAGGACCTTCCTGGGCTTGTTCATTCTTATCTCCACCAGTTTTTAGATCTTCATTTATCTTCTCTTCCTCATTAGGAGTATTAGATTTAATATGGGACTCAGCTGATCCTTTTTCCTCTCTATTTAGTTCTTGGTTCTTTCTTTTTCGCTTTCTCCTTTGGTTTCATCGGGCATTGTTTTTCCCAATGCCCATATTTTTTGCATGTGAAACAAGAAAAGGGAAGAGATTCAAATTCCACCATTTGGATGTGTTTTCCCAACTTTGAGTTGATAGTTATAACCTCTGGTAAGTCTTCCTTTTGGTTGATATTGACACAGATTCTGGCGTATACAAGTCTTGACCTTGCTGCGGTCATCGGGTCTATAGACAGAAGCTCCCCAAATGATCCAGCCAAACCCGTATAAACATCTTCATGCCAATATTCCATGGGTAAACCTTGAAAATGAACCCACACTAGGGCCACTTCAAACATATCCACATTCAAGTCAAGTCTAGTTCCCCATTTTTGAAGAGCCAAAGATGATTTGCCAAACATCCATGGGCCTCCACAAAGAACATCAGACAGATCTTCAACACTTGAAAAAACAAATGTGAAGAAGCCCTTAGGCAAAGCCGCTATATCTACTTGGCCCTTTAGTTTCCATTTTCTAGCTACAAACAGTCTTACAGCATCTATATTAGGTCTAGGGCTAATAAATTTTCCCACTAGAGTATTTTTCATTGTTGCCACAATATGGTCTACCAATGAATCAGGAAGAGAAATGCTAAACACTCCCTTTTCAGAATCAAAAGTATTATCAACACAAGGAAAAGAAGACTTTCCTGTTGGTTTGACCCCAAACAAGGAAGACCAACTACCTTTAATCGAACTTTCATAGAAAGATTGACCAGCATTCCCAGCTAGGGAAGACTTACCAACAATAGTCCCTAGTTTTGGGCCTCCGTCTTGAGATAGCTTTCTATCTGGGTTTTTGTCCCCTTTATTATCCTTGGTGGAGCCCTCCTCAGCTTCACCTCTAGCCTTATTCTACTCTTCTACAACAGAAATTCCCTGAACACTTCTAGATACAAGGTTCCCACCCAAAACTTGATTTGAAAGTGCATGTTTTCCACCTTCTCAGGAATGATTATCGTCTGGGTCTTTGTCCCCTTCAGAGTCCTTCTTTCCCCCATTCTTCTGTTGGTCACCTGCCAGTTGCAGGTTTCTGGCCTAGTGAAATTTTTGAATTTTCTCCCTCCATTTGTCACCTTCCCTCTCCGCTCACCATTAAGTTGCAACACATTTCTTTAGGTGTGTGTGGTATTACAATGTTACAATACAACTCACAAAGAATATTTCATGGGAATCCCTACATATTGCACGTCCATCTAGGTGCAACATTTACCTAATAAAATAAAATAATATAATAATAAACATTATTATGCAAGGTGTACATCACCATTTTCTCAACACTCTAAAAGTTAATTTGAATCAAATTTCATCAATAGGTGCTGATTGGTCTTTGAAAGTCATAGATTTTACTTGACAGTTTGGTCTTTTTACAATGAAATGGATCATTCCATGAATGAAAACACTCCGATTCTCATGGAATGATGCCATTATGACTTGTATAATATCTTTCTAATATGATCTTATGTAGAAGAATTGAAGGAGACAAGTGATCACCAAGAATAGTGAAGGAAATTTGAAGAAATTATTTGCTAGAGTGTAGAAGCTAGAGTTTGGCCTCAAGGAGGACATGTTTTTATTTAAAATAGAAAAATTAAATGTCAAATAAGTGGTGAATCCTGAAGGAGGGGTTCTGGAAGTGAGTGGAAGGGTTAAAACTAGAAGGCCCTAGTATTAGGAGCAATTTGGTGAGGGTATGTTAGAAACCCCATAGGGAAACATTTTGTTGCTAAACCAATTTGATAATACTTATTTTTAGACCATTTTAAGACTCTGTGCAAAGTGGCATTTTGGTGCAGCAGATAGAAATGGTACTTCCTTTGTAAATGTGCCCAAACTAGGCCTAGCAAGAAAGTGTCGACAATGTTTTTTGGGATTGAGGTTCCAAAACAAGCCTACTTGGTTTTGACATATTTTGTGTAACTTCAAAGAGGGTATCTAAATTGTTCATTTTTTGGGGGGTTATTTTGGGAAATAATTAGAAAAGGGGCAAAAATCAAGTTTTTGAGGGCTACTAGGAGAGGACACTTGGGGTTAGTAATTCATTTTGAGATATCTAATCAAGAGGCTTAAAGGGAGCTTGTAACCTATCAATACAAGTTGGTTGGGGTTTTTTGGGACCCTAGGAAGTCTTGTGGTTAGCCTTGTGTCATTTGTAAGTCATTTGACATTTTGGAGCAAGTGGATTCCATTGGGTACACGGTGAGACCTTGGGATTGTTTTACAAAGGTGTAGAGTCTTGTTGTCTAATTTGTGGAGTTCTCCAAGCCTCTGCATTAAGTGGTATCAAAGAAAGTAAGAACATTGGGAGGAAGGTTAGGTGTGTATGTTTGAGGAAGAGTTTAAAGATTTTGAAGAAGAGGCTCAAAACATGCCTCCAAAGATGACAAACATGGAGCTTGCTAGGATGGTTGTGGAGCAAGAAGAAAATAACAAGAGATTGGAAGAAGTGATTGAAAGGTTTACCAATCTTGTTGAGAAGAGGAATTCAAAACCTTGTGATGATGAAGATGAAGTAGAACAAGAACCTGTTGAAGAAAGGTTGGATCATGAGGATGCTAGACTAGTAAAGATCTTGAAGGAAGTTAAAGGAGGAGAATCCAAAGTCAAAGTAGAGATCCCAATGTATGATGGGAAGATGGATGAAGAAGTTCTCCTTGATTGGTTGAATTTTTTTGAGAACCACTTTGATTGTGAGGACATTGAAGACAAGCACAAGGTTAAGATTGCAAAATCAAGGCTTAAGGGTCATTTTGTTATGGTGGGACTATTTACAAGCAGAGAGGTGGAAGAAAATCTTACAAAAGATCACATCATGGCTTAGAATTATGGAAAAAATGAGGGAGAAGTTTCTATAGGAGGACTACAAGGTTCAACTCTTCAAGAAGATTCAAGGGTTGAAGAAGAAGGACATGGATGTCCAAAGGTATACAAAGGAATTCCACAAGCTTGACATCAGAGCCTCTCATAATGAAGATGTGGAAGAGAAGGTGGATAGATATCTTGGAGGGTTGACGTACAACATCTAGAATGAAATGAGCATGGCCACACCAAGGACTCTTGAAGATTGCTACAAGTTGGGAATGAAGGAAGAGGACAAGCTTAGAAGAAGGAAAGAGAGGAAAGGTAGTTCAAGAGGACAACAAAACAAGGGAAAGGGAGTAAATCCAAGCCAAGGATAGAATGAGAAGAGTAAAGAGAAAGTCACAAATCAGAAAGGAGAACAAATAAGTGGTAGAGGAAAGAGATTCCCTGGGAATTGCTATAAGTATGGTGAAGAAAGGCACCCATTCTACAAGTGTCTTGAAAGAGAAGCTAAAAAGAATGACAAGAGGGTCCATTTGACTCAAGGAGAAGAGGACAGTAAACATCAAGAGGAAGAAAAAATATCCCATGGCTATGCATACCCTGAAGAAGGTGAGTGTCTCTTGGTGGGAAGGTCACCTATTCAACATATACCCAAGGTATCTATTTTTTGAACAAATTGTAAATGTTATGGTAAAGTTTGTAAGGTTATCATAGATTCTAGCTCATTTGATAATCTAATGTCCTATGAGATGGTAAATAAGTTAAAATTGCCTAAATTTCCCATTGGAAGACCATATAGGGCCTCTTGGGTTAGTAATGATCAGAATATTGTGATTAAGGAGCAAATATATGTAGAATTTTCAATTGGGGGTTAAGTTGATAGGGTTCTATGTGATATAGTTCCCATAAAATGTTGCCACATCACCTTAGGGAGACCATGGAAGTCTTCAAGGAAGACCATTCATTATGATTTGAAGAATGAATATGTGGTGCACAAGGAGGGACTAAAATTCACACTTAAACCTCTTCCAAGCCAAGTAGAAGAAGTTGGTAGCATCATTGTCTTTGGTGCAAAAACATATGTTGATTTGCATGTTCCAAAGCGTGAGGACATTGTGACTAGAGAGAGGATGACTAGGACCACTTTATTGGTCTTAAAAGATAAGTTTGTTGACATACATGAGGTACTGATTGTAAACCAACAAACTGAACATGCCAATGGTGTATTTGTTGGCACTTTGTGGTATCCTTTGGACCAATCAATGAAGAAAGGTACAGTGGTGTTATTGGAGGACACAAGGAAGGGTATATTTGATCCTAGAGTGCAGTTGCAAGGGCAGTTTGTGGGAGTACTAGATCACTTTTTGAAGTATTCCACTATGAAGCATGACCACATATTGAAACTTGCAATTTCTTCTTTTGTTTCTCACTCTTTGCATTGAGGTATGAAGAGTAGGAGGACATAATTGGTTGCTGATTAGAGGGTTCACAAAGAGCATAGGAGAGGACCTACAAGGAGAATGGGTGGCAAGAATACAAAGTCCCTTAGTTCTTGGGACAAAAACTTTTTCCAAGGTGGGGTGTATGGTGCACGAGCACCTGTGAAGACACCTAGGGTCACCATGGATCCAATCAGAGATATAGGGAAAAAAGAATCCCAAAAGGTTAATTGGGGTCTTTTGAAGCCTATAATGGAAATTTGTAACAGTCAATTTGATTTTAAAGTTAAATGTCCTAGAAGTCCTGATAAGGACTTAGGACCAAAATAATGTATGCGTGGCCAATAGTGCCAACAAGGGATCTAAGTTGTTTAGGGGAGTCAATTATGTCCTAGAAGAAATAATAAATTGATTGGGATAGAAGTTAATAGGTTTTTAATAGTAATATGCAATAAAATGTAAGTTGGAAATTCAAATATTTGATTTCCAACGGTTATGAGCATTTAGGAGGGAAAATGATTTAAAGTGTTTTTAGATTTAACTAAACCTTCCAACCGATTCAGATTGGTTGGGAAAGTTTATTTAATGATTGGAGAGATCTTTGTACGGACTACAGATGAAATATATAGACTGTCTCAGAAATAGGCAACGAAAACCATAATTTTTGTTTACTTCCATATGTCATTTGCATGGTTTGAATTCTTACAAGTTTGATTGTTGTTTCTAATGCTTTAAGGATATTATTTTAATCATTTCAAACAATCTTATATGCTCTGAAAGTTCATTTGAATCATATTTCATCAATAGGTGTTTATTGGTCTTTGAAAGTCACATATTTTACTTGACAGTTTGGTCTTTTACAATCAAATGGACCATTCCATGAATAACAACACTCTGATTCTTATGGAATGATGCCATTATGACTTGTACAATATTGTTCTAACATGATCTTATGCAGAAGAGTTGAAGGAGACAAGTGATCACCAAGAATAGTGAAGGAAACTTGAAGAAATTGCTTGCTAGAGTGCATCAATAGGAGTTTGGCCTTGAGGAGGGCATGTTTTTGTTTGAAACAAAAAAATTAAACGTCAAATAAGTGGTGAATCTTGAAGGAGGGATTTTGGAAGTGAGTGGAAGGGTTAAAACTAGAAGGCCCTAGTTTTAGGAGCAATTTGGTGAGGGTATGTTAGAAAGCCCATAGGGCAATGTTTTGTTGCTAAATGAATTAGATAATCCTTAGTTTTAGACTATTTCAAGACTCTATGAAAAGTGGCATGTCGGGGCAGCATATAGAAATGATACTTCCTTTGTAAATGCACCCAAATTAGGCCTAGGCAAGGAAGTGTGGACAACATTTTTTGGGATTGAGGTTCCAAAACAAGCCTACTTGGTTTTGACATATTTTGTGTAACTTCAAAAAGGGTATCTAAATAAGTCATTTTTTGGGGGGTTGATTTGGGAAATTTTTGGGAAAGGGGTAAAAATCAGGTTTTTGAGGGCTATTAGGGGAGAACACTTGGGGTTAGTAACTCATTTTGAGATATCTGATCAAGAGGCTTAAAGAGAACTTTTAACCTGTCAATGCAAGTTGGTTGGGGTTTTTTGGGACCCTAGGAAGTCTTGTGGTTAGGCTTGTGTCATTTGGAAGTCATTTGACTTCTTGGAGCAAGTGGATTCCCTTAGGTACACGGTAAGACCTTGGGATTGTTTTACAAAGGTGTAGAGTCTTATTGTCCAATTTGTGGAGTTCTCCCAGCCTCTGCATCAACCTTGTATGACACTTTCCTTATTAGATTCAATACACAATTCATAGTAGTCTTCAACAACCTTGTGTCGTATATGGGGAGATGGGGAACATTCATAAAATATTTTTTTTGAAACGGCCATGAACATTGATGATTATGCCAAAAATATATAAAAATCATAGTTCAACAAGAAATGCATATAAGACGAGATTGTAAAAGTACTGTGGAGGACTGCATATATGGCACTTACTCGTCACTATTGATGATGAGACCAGAATAGAATGAAGCTTTGTGGAGTGCTATTTTCTACCGCTGAAGCTGTTCAAAGGTGAATATGCCCTTCAATTCATGTTGAAAAAATGTGTGGGCATCTTTTCCTTTCCCTTTAATTGCCCATCGCAAATCATCAGGCTGAACATAATAGAAGATGGGGATAATTTTAGTGCTTGTTTCAAGTATCAGTGCCAACTCTGCCAGACACCAGGGAGATTGGGCATAGTTTTTGGAAAAAATTGCTATACGGAGTAAAGCATTACACACTACTTCTTCTATTGCTATTGGCAGATAGTCCCCAAGTTGTAGCTTTTCCTCATCCAGAAATACTTGATATCCAATATTAGTGAGGGTATGGTAAATGGTACTGGCCAGTGTGCATTTTACATCAATACCACGATGGTTAATGAACACATCGTAAGGGAGGGATGATGCAACAGAAGTAGATAGAAGTGTTGCTGCAATTCCAAGAAAAGCACTTGCAGGCTTAGTCTCTGGTTGGTGATCAGTGTCAGAAGAAGATGTCATGGAATTTGGATTCAACTATCCTGAGGAAAAAAATAGCCAAAGAAGACCAATTAAAAGAAGCCTGATATTTGAGGTGGAGTAAACAACGGGAAAAGAAATAATAGAGATAACAGGTGGATAAATAAGGAAACAACCGTAAGGAATGCTGTGTAAGCACATAGTTTTGGTTGTTGATTACAGTGCATTTTATATTTTGACTCCTAGAAGGGATGTTGTGCAATCACAAAGTCTTGGTTAATTATGACCGAAACTTGTGCAAAGGTGTCGTTTAGTTGGAAGTCAGCGTTGTAGTAAATGATCGTCTCAATAATGCAGGAGCCCACACACGTATTGGTATTGGATAAATCGTAAAATAAAACTTAAATTATAGAAGGGAAGCTTGCAAAAAAAACAAATCGTAAAATAAAACTTAAATTATAGAAGGGAAGCTTGCAAAAAAATCTTAGTGTCCCCCTTGGTAAGATATTGGTTTTAGTTTACAATTTACACGTTGCCCACACGACTTGGTCCATCTGATTTAGTTTAATGTTCCTTGTCGTGAAATGGCAACGCAAAATCCGGTAAGGATTATATATATATATATATATATATATATATATATATATATATATATATATATATATATATATATATATATATATATATATATATATTTGTGTCAAATCCGGTCAACGACTCAATTTTTATTTATATTATTTTTTTTGAGTTATTAGTCCCTGCCTAACTAATGTTTTCAGTTGCTTAAATTCTACTAATTTGCTTCTTGAAATCTGTGTCAATTTTAGAGAACTATGATTTTGTCTAAAGTTTGTGATATATTATTTATTAAAATGATTTTTTTAACTACTTTTTCTAATTTCTTATTGGCCAATAACATTTTTCCTCGAGTTCTATGATTTTTTGATTGAAAATATAGCAAATAAACAAACCAACCAATGAATAGCAAAGAGAAGAAAAGATTTAAAGCATTCCTAATGTTTTGTTTGATACATATTTTTTTTAATTATTTAATTTGCATAGCTTGCAGCGCCATAACATAGCACGTATAGGGCAGGTACAGGTCACTTGGTACTTCTTAAATGTTGCATTTAAGACTACAGTTGGCGGTGGTGAATGCAATGTTAAAAAAATTAAATAAAACAACTCCCATTGACAATTCTCCCAAAACGCATTGCGAAAGCTTTCCAGAAATTTCTCAATGCATTGTTGCAGACAAAAGACCTCTAGAAATTTCTCTGTGAATTGTTTCGGATAAAAGACTTTCTTTAACAAATTGCAGAGTCTTTGAAAAAAGATTTAAAGTCCCGGGGGCAAACAAAAGTGAGTATATTTTAGAAATAGTTTTTGTTCTTTTGGATTACGGTTAAGATACATTGATGTAAACAATGCTGCATTGGCTTTCCTATGGTTGGAACTCTTGACAGATTGGTTCCTATTGATTAATTTTGGAAAATATAGAAATTTTTTGTTGTTTGTTGTAGCTGGACTGTTACAGGGTGCCCTAGTTTTATGAACTAATGTTTTCATTGAGCTGATTTTCTATTAATTTGTGTAAGGACAATTAATTTTTTCACTTTACTCTACAGTTGATAATGTCCAAGATTTTATACTTGAATTTTGAATGTTTCTTTGCTTTTATCTGATTGGGTGATTGTATTCTTACTGGGAGTTATTTTCATTTTTATTACGAAAATTTGAGCAAAAAGTGTTTGAAGTACAAGTAGCACATATTTTTTAATGCTAGCATTTAATACTATGTGTGTCCAGGACTGAGAAAGAGCTGAATGTTCTAGACAATTACTTTGGGTTGTCGTAAATTTGAAGCTTTTGACGCCCTGAAGCTTTGTATTATTTTCTTTTTGGTGTGTTTTTATCAGGGTCTTGCTTCATCGAATCCTGTATGAGATATTCTGGAGTGTTGATTAAGTGGTTCTACGGCTTGAGGTAGAAAGGTTATTTAAGCGCTAATCCACTTCTTTAATCCATGTCTTTATTTTCCCTTAAACACTGGTTTAAGCACCTTTAGTGGAGACGACACAATCAATTTCTATGGCAGGGCCTCCATCTTTAGCAGCTCGAGTAGCACTTGCGGCACTGGTCTCGGCCTCCTTAAATTGCCTTTGGAAATCCACTTTGTCTAAGAACAACAAAATTATCCCACTCACAACAAGAAGCAAAAGAATCAACACATGAATTGAGCCCTATCAACGGCTGCTGCAGGTCAAGGGTTCAAAACTGGCGCTCCAACCGAACAACTATAAGATTTTGGATTCTTTGACAAAATATTCCAATGTGACAAATTTTGTAAATCAATATTGTTCTTCCATTTTATCAATGTAATGTTTGAATTCAATGCGTATTATATACTAAGAAGTCTCTTTTTTTATCGTGTTGGATTTGCACTGGCTTTTGGCATGAAATAAGAAGCCCTTGTTTGAGGCAGTTGATAAAATCAAATCAGGCAAGCATTTTAATGAAAAGTTATCTTTGAATTTGATGCAGACATCCCAAAGATACTTACTATTTTGTATTGTTCTTTTGGATTTGGATTGTTAATTTGGGGCTTAGTTTTTCCCAATACAATAAAATAAATTCTACTTAGAAAGGGATGATTCCTAGGAAGACTTTCATCCAATGGCTCAATCAATACACTTGAATCTCATCTAAACCAATCCTCACACAAGGCACACAATCCCATAACGTGCTTTGTCTCTTGATCTCTCTATAAATATACTCACAGAAATGTGAAATAAGTTTGTGTAAGTAGTTACAATGGAAACTGGTGCTCAGAGAGCTCCCTTAGTATGGTTGTCTCTTAATCATATTTACAGTGGCAGATTTGAAGTGGGTATATGCCGCAAATGTTTCATATGATCATAGATCTCTTTTTATTGACGGCCAAAGGAAACTGCTCATGTCAGCTTCCATTCATTAATCTAGGAGCATCCCTGCAGTGATTTCCTCTGTTCCTCGCACTGCCATAGAATATGTAGACTATTTTGCAGACATAAAATAAAAATTTAACGGTCATTACTTATATAGAGGAAAACCCACTTCTTCAAGTATGCTGTCATTGTTAATATACAGTTCAATGGTAGCTCTGCTTCCTGCACAATTTTGTATACTAAGTTTAGATTAGAGGAGGGGAAGTGAATACATTAGTATGCTTATGTAACTATTAGCCAAATGAATAACCCACATGGAGATACCTTACTATGATGCAAATGTTGTCTTCAATGGCCTAAAAGTTTGATTGGGTGTTTTATTGATTTACTTTTGTACACCGTGTCATGGGATAGATTGTGGTAGCCCAATAGAAAAGTTGGCTATTTTAACTATCTAGTTTAGGACTCTGTTATGGGGTAGTTTCTGGTATTCATTGAGTATAGACAGTCATGGAAATAAAAAATAATTCTTAATCACAAAGATGATGATGATAATTTAACGCTCTGTTCCATGGGATGATTTCTGATATTCACTGAATATAGCCAACCATGGAAATTTTAAAAGGCTTCTGGATGAGAGAAATGATGATGGTTGTCTGTTGAACAGATACATGTTTTAGTGTTTAACCCCTGACTGAAAACTCCTTTGCAGTCTGTATAGAACTTAGCCTTTCTAAAAGGAACTCATTTTGGCACTATAATAGCTCTCCAATATAAACTTTACTTTCAATCCCTCCACCAATATTGGAGGGTTTATTTTGAAAAGATGCTTCATTATGTATATTTGTGGTCTATAATTAAGCTTTTCTGAATGTTTAACAAATTTACATGGATTACTTGTATTTGTCGAGGCTTTATGTGTTTTACTTGTATGATATATTGCAGCCTATAGGCTTGAGCCATACCTAAGGAATGTGTGCAAGAGATTTGTGATCTAGCATAGACCTGATGATCTGAACAAGGATGTAAATCTAGCATTCTACAATATTCCTACTCTGATAAGGTAAGCAATATTATTTCCTATTCTAAGAAATTTGTGAAGCACACATTGTTTATGGAGCTTAATCTACAGATATTTTTAAAAACAGAGCACCAAATCAACTTTTGGCATGTCAGAGCAATATCTTCATAGAAAATTTGAGTAGTGCGTGACCAGATGGACATGCCTATTACGTTTTCAGTGGCTACATTAATGGTTGTCATATGTCTTTTGTTTCTCCACTTTTGAAGAAGTTTGGTCTTTTTACAATGAAATGGATCATTCCATGAATGAAAACACTCTGATTCTCATGGAATGATGCCATTATGACTTGTATAATATCTTTCCAATATGATCTTATGCAGAAGAATTGAAGGAGACAAGTGATCACCAAGAATAGTGAAGGAAATTTGAAGAAATTATTTGCTAGAGTGTAGAAGCAAGAGTTTGGCCTCAAGGAGGACATGTTTTTATTTGAAATAGAAAAATTAAATGTCAAATAAGTGGCGGATCCTGAAGGAGGGGTTCTGGAAGTGAGTGGAAGGGTTAAAACTAGAAGGCCCTAGTATTAGGAGCAATTTGGTGAGGGTATGTTAGAAACCCCATATGGAAACATTTTGTTGCTAAAAAAATTTGATAATACTTATTTTTAGACCATTTTAAGACTCTGTGCAAAGTGGCATTTTGGTGCAGCAGATAGAAATGGTACTTCCTTTGTGAATGTGCCCAAATTAGGCCTAGCAAGAAAGTGTCGACAATGTTTTTTGGGATTGAGGTTCCAAAACAAGCCTACTTGGTTTTGACATATTTTGTGTAACTTCAAAGAGGGTATCTGAATTGTTCATTTTTGGGGGGGTTATTTTGGGAAATAATTAGAAAAAGGGCAAAAATCAAGTTTTTGAGGGCTACTAGGAGAGGACACTTGGGGTTAGTAACTCATTTTGAGATATCTAATCAAGAGGCTTAAAGGGAGCTTGTAACCTATCAATACAAGCTGGTTGGGGTTTTCTGGGACCCTAGGAAGTCTTGTGGTTAGCCTTGTGTCATTTGTAAGTCATTTGACATTTTGGAGCAAGTGGATTCCATTGGGTACACGGTGAGACCTTGGGATTGTTTTACAAAGGTGTAGAGTCTTGTTGTCTAATTTGTGGAGTTCTCCAAGCCTCTGCATTAAGTGGTATCAAAGAAAGTAAGAACATTGGGAGGAAGGTTAGGTGTGTATGTCTGAGGAAGAATTTGAAGATTTTGAAGAAGAGGCTCAAAACAAGCCTCCAAAGATGACAAACATGGAGCTTGCTAGAATGGTTGTGGAGCAAGAAGAAAATAACAAGAGATTGGAAGAAGTGATTGAAAGGTTTACCAATCTTGTTGAGAAGAGGAATTCAAAACCTTGTGATGATGAAGATGAAGTAGAACAAGAACCTGTTGAAGAAAGGTTGGATCATGAGGATGCTAGACTAGTAAAGATCTTGAAGGCAGTTAAAGGAGGAGAATCCAAAGTCAAAGCAGAGATCCCAATGTATGATGGGAAGATGGATGAAGAAGTTCTCCTTGATTGGTTGAATGTTTTTGAGAACCACTTTGATTGTGAGGACATTGAAGACAAGCACAAGGTTAAGATTGCAAAATCAAGGCTTAAGAGTCATTTTGTTATGGTGGGACTATTTACAAGCAGAGAGGTGGAAGAAAATCTTACAAAAGATCACATCATGGCTTAGAATTATGGAAAAAATGAGGGAGAAGTTTCTATAGGAGGACTACAAGGTTCAACTCTTCAAGAAGATTCAAGGGTTGAAGAAGAAGGACATGGATGTCCAAAGGTATACAAAGGAATTCCACAAGCTTGACATCAGAGCCTCCCATGATGAAGATGTGGAAGAGAAGGTGGATAGATATCTTGGAGGGTTGAGGTACAACATCTAGGATGAAATGAGCATGGCCACACCAAGGACTCTTGAAGATTGCTACAAGTTGGGAATGAAGGAAGAGGACAAGCTTAGAAGAAGGAAAGAGAGGAAAGGTAGTTCAAGAGGACAACAAAACAAGGGAAAGGGAGTAAATCCAAGCCAAGGATAGAATGAGAAGAGTAAAGAGAAAGTCACAAATCAGAAAGGAGAACAAATAAGTGGTAGAGGAAAGAGATTCCCTGAGAATTGGTATAAGTATGGTGAAGAAAGGCACCCATTCTACAAGTGTCTTGAAAGAGAAGCTAAAAAGAATGACAAGAGGGTCCATTTGACTCAAGGAGAAGAGGACAGTAAACATCAAGAGGAAGAAAAAATATCCCATGGCTATGCATACCCTGAAGAAGGTGAGTGTCTCTTGGTGGGAAGGTCACCTATTCAACATATACCCAAGGTATCTATTTTTTGAACAAATTGTAAATGTTATGGTAAAGTTTGTAAGGTTATCATAGATTCTAGCTCATTTGATAATCTAGTGTCCTATGAGATGGTAAATAAGTTAAAATTGCCTAAATTTCCCATTGGAAGACCATATAGGGCCTCTTGGGTCAGTAATGATCAGAATATTGTGATTAAGGAGCAAATATATGTAGAATTTTCAATTGGGGGTTAAGTTGATAGGGTTCTATAAGATATAGTTCCCATAAAATGTTGCCACATCACCTTAGGGAGACCACGGAAGTCTTCAAGGAAGACCATTCATTATGATTTGAAGAATGAATATGTGGTGCACAAGGAGGGACTAAAATTCACACTTAAACCTCTTCCAAGCCAAGTAGAAGAAGTTGGTAGCATCATTGTCTTTGGTGCAAAAACATATGTTGATTTGCATGTTCCAAAGCGTGAGGACATTGTGACTAGAGAGAGGATGACTAGGACCACTTTATTGGTCTTAAAAGATAAGTTTGTTGACAGACATGAGGTATTGATTGTAAACCAACAAACTGAACATGCCAATGGTGTATTTGTTGGCACTTTGTGGTATCCTTTGGACCAATCAATGAAGAAAGGTACAGTGGTGTTATTGGAGGACACAAGGAAGGGTCTATTTGATCCTAGAGTGCAGTTGCAAGGGCAGTTTGTGGGAGTACTAGATCACTTTTTGAAGTATTCCACTATGAAGCATGATCACATATTGAAACTTGGTCCAATTTCTTCTTTTGTTTCTCACTCTTTGCATTGAGGTATGAAGAGTAGTAGGACATAATTGGTTGCTGATCAGAGGGTTCACAAAGAGCATAGGAGAGGACCTACAAGGAGAATGGGTGGCAAGAATACAAAGTCCCTTAGTTCTTGGGACAAAAACTTTTTCCAAGGTGGGGTGTATGGTGCACGAGCACCTATGAAGACACCTAGGGTCACCATGGATCCAATCAGAGATATAGGGAAAAAAGAATCCCAAAAGGTTAATTGGGATCTTTTGAAGCCTATAATGGAAATTTGTAATAGTCAATTTGATTTAAAAGTTAAATGTCCTAGAAGTCATGATAAGGACTTAGGACCAAAATAATGTATGGGTGGCCAATAGTGCCAACAAGGGATCTAAGTTGTTTAGGGGAGTCAATTATGTCCTAGAAGAAATAATAAATTGATTGGGATATAAGTTAATAGGTTTTTAATATTAATATGCAATAAAATGTAAGTTGGAAATTCAAATATTTGATTTCCAACGGTTATGAGCATTTAGGAGGGAAAATGATTTAAAGTGTTTTTAGATTTAACTAAACCTTCCAACTGATTCAGATTGGTTGGGAAAGTTTATTTAATGATTGGAGAGATCTTTGTACGGACTATAGATGAAATATATAGACTGTCTCAGAAATAGGCAACGAAAACCATAATTTTTGTTTATTTCCATATGTCATTTGCATGGTTTGAATTCTTACAAGTTTGATTGTTGTTTCTAATGCTTTAAGGATATTATTTTAATCATTTCAAACAATCTTATATGCTCTGAAAGTTCATTTGAATCATATTTCATCAATAGGTGTTTATTGGTCTTTGAAAGTCACATATTTTACTTGACAGTTTGGTCTTTTACAATCAAATGGATCATTCCACGAATAACAACACTCTAATTCTCATGGAATGATGCCATTATGACTTGTACAATATTGTTCTAACATGATCTTATGCAGAAGAGTTGAAGGAGACAAGTGATCACCAAGAATAGTGAAGGAAACTTGAAGAAATTGCTTGCTAGAGTGCATCAATAGGAGTTTGGCCTTGAGGAGGGCATATTTTTGTTTGAAACAAAAAAATTAAATGTCAAATAAGTGGTGAATCTTGAAGGAGGGATTTTGGAAGTGAGTGGAAGGGTTAAAACTAGAAGGCCCTAGTTTTAGGAGCAATTTGGTGAGGGTATGTTAGAAAGCCCATAGGGCAATGTTTTTTTGCTAAACCAATTAGATAATCCTTAGTTTTAGACTATTTCAAGACTCTATGAAAAGTGGCATGTCAGGGCAGCATATAGAAATGATACTTCCTTTGTAAATGCACCCAAATTAGGCCTAGGCAAGAAAGTGTGGACAATATTTTTTGGGATTGAGGTTCCAAAACAAACCTACTTGGTTTTGACATATTTTGTGTAACTTCAAAAAGGGTATCTAAATAAGTCATTTTTTGGGGGGTTGACTTGGGAAATTTTTGGGAAAGGGGTAAAAATCAGGTTTTTGAGGGCTACTAGGGGAGAACACTTGGGGTTAGTAACTCATTTTGAGATATCTGATCAAGAGGCTTAAAGGGAACTTTTAACCTATCAATGCAAGTTGGTTGGGGTTTTTTGGGACCTTAGGAAGTCTTGTGGTTAGGCTTGTGTCATTTGGAAGTCATTTGACTTCTTGGAGCAAGTGGATTCCCTTAAGTACACGGTGAGACCTTGGGATTGTTTTACAAAGGTGTAGAGTCTTATTGTCCAATTTGTGGAGTTCTCACAGCCTCTGCATCAACCTTGTATGACACTTTCCTTATTAGATTCAATACACAATTCACAGTAGTCTTCAACAACCTTGTGTCGTATCTGGGGAGATGGGGAACATTCATAAAATATTTTTTTTGAAACGGCCATGAACATTGATGATTATGCCAAAAATATATAAAAATCATAGTTCAACAAGAAATGCATATAAGAAGAGATTTTGTAAAAGTACTGTGGAGGACTGCATATATGGCACTTACTCGTCACTATTGATGATGTGACCATAATAGAATGAAGCTTTGTGGAATGCTATTTTCCACCGCTGAAGCTGTTCAAAGGTGAATCTGCCCTTCAATTCATGTTGAAAAAATGTGTGGGCATCTTTTCCTTTCCCTTTAATTGCCCATCGCAAATCATCAGGCTGAACATAATAGAAGATGGGGATAATTTTAGTGCCTGTTTCAAGTATCAGTGCCAACTCTGCCAGACACCAGGGAGATTGGGCATAGTTTTTGGAAAAAATTGCTATACGGAGTAAAGCATTACCCACTGCTTCTTCTATTGCTATTGGCAGATAGTCCCCAAGTTGTAGCTTTTCCTCATCCAGAAATACTTGATATCCAATATTAGTGAGGGTATGGTAAATGGTACTGGCCAGTGTGCATTTTACATCAATACCACGATGGTTAATGAACACATCGTAAGGGAGGGATGATGCAACAGAAGTAGATAGAAGTGTTGCTGCAATTCCAAGAAAAGCACTTGCAGGCTTAGTCTCTGGTTGGTGATCAGTGTCAGAAGAAGATGTCATGGAATTTGGATTCAACTATCCAGAGGTAAAAAACAGCCAAAGAAGACCAATTAAAACAAGCCTGATATTCGAGGTGGAGTAAACAATGGGAAAATAAATAATAGAGATAACAGGTGGATAAATAAGGAAACAACCGTAAGGAATGCTGTGTAAGCACATAGTTTTGGTTGTTGATTACAGTGCATTTTATATTTTGACTCCCAGAAGGGATGTTGTGCAATCACAAAGTCTCGGTTAATTATGACCGAAACTTGTGTAAAGGTGTCGTTTAGTTGGAAGTCAGCGTTGTAGTAAATGATCGTCTCAATAATGCAGGAGCCCACACACGTATTGGTATTGGATAAATCGTAAAATAAAACTTAAATTATAGAAGGGAAGCTTGCAAAAAAAACTAAGTGTCCCCCTTGGTAAGATATTGGTTTTAGTTTACAATTTACACGTTGCCCACACGACTTGGTCCATCTGATTTAGTTTAACGTTCCTTGTCGTGAAATGGCAACGCAAAATCCGGTAAGGATTATATATATATATATATATATATATATATATATTTGTGTCAAATCCGGTACTCAATTTTTATTTATATTGTTTTTTTAGTTATTAGTCCCTGCCTAACTAATGTTTTCAGTTGCTTAATTCTATTAATTTGCTTCTTGAAATCTGTGTCAATTTTAGAGAACTATGATTTTGTCTAAAGTTTGTGATATATTATTTATTAAAATGATTTTTTTAACTACTTTTTCTAATTTCTTATTGGCCAATAACATTTTTCCTCGAGTTCTATGATTTTTTGATTGAAAATATAGCAAATAAACAAACCAACCAATGAATAGCAAAGAGAAGAAAAGATTTAAAGCATTCCTAATGTTTTGTTTGATACATGTTTTTTTTAATTATTTAATTTGCATAGCTTGCAGCGCCATAACATAGCACGTATAGGGCAGGTACAGGTCACTTGGTACTTCTTAAATGTTGCATTTAAGACTACAGCTGGCGGTGGTGAATGCAATGTTAAAAAAATTAAATAAAACAACTCCCATTGATAGTTATCCCAAAACGCAGTGCGAAAGCTTTCCGGAAATTTCTCAATGCATTGTTGCAGACAAAAGACCTCTAGAAATTTCTCTGTGAATTGTTTCGGATAAAAGACTTTCTTTAACAAATTGCAGAGTCTTTGAAAAAAGATATAAAGTCCCGGGGGCAAACAAAAGTGAGTATATTTTAGAAATAGTTTTTGTTCTTTTGGATTACGGTTAAGATACATTGATGTAAACAATGCTGCATTGGCTTTCCTATGGTTGGAACTCTTGACAGATTGGTTCCTATTGATTAATTTTGGAAAATATAGAAATTTTTTGTTGTTTGTTGTAGCTGGACTGTTACAGGGTGCCCTAGTTTTATGAACTAATGTTTTCATTGAGCTGATTTTCTATTAATTTGTGTAAGGACAATTAATTTTTTCACTTTACTCTACAGTTGATAATGTCCAAGATTTTATACTTGAATTTTGAATGTTTCTTTGCTTTTATCTGATTGGGTGATTGTATTCTTCCTGGGAGTTATTTTCATTTTTATTACGAAAATTTGAGCAAAAAGTGTTTGAAGTACAAGTAGCACATATTTTTTAATGCTAACATTTAATAACTATGTGTGTCCAGGGCTGAGAAAGAGCTGAATGTTCTAGACAATTACTTTGGGTTGTCGTAAATTTGAAGCTTTTGACGCCCTGAAGCTTTGTATTATTTTCTTTTTGGTGTGTTTTTATCAGGGTCTTGCTTCATTGAATCCTGTATCAGATATTCTGGAGTGTTGATTAAGTGGTTCTACTGCTTGAGGTAGAAAGGTTATTTAAGCGCTAATCCACTTCTTTAATCCATGTCTTTATTTTCCCTTAAACACTGGTGTAAGCACCTTTAGTGGAGACGACACAATCAATTTCTATGGCAGGGCATCCCTGCAGTGATTTCCTCTGTTCCTCGCACTGCCATAGAATATGTAGACTATTTTGCAGACATAAAATAAAAATTTAACGGTCATTACTTATATAGAGGAAAACCCACTTCTTCAAGTATGCTGTCATTGTTAATATACAGTTCAATGGTAGCTCTGCTTCCTGCACAATTTTGTATACTAAGTTTAGATTAGAGGAGGGGAAGTGAATACATTAGTATGCTTATGTAACTATTAGCCAAGTGAATAACCCACACGGAGATACCTTACTATGATGCAAATGTTGTCTTCAATGGCCTAAAAGTTTGATTGGGTGTTTTATTGATTTACTTTTGTACACCGTGTCATGGGATAGATTGTGGTAGCCCAATAGCAAAGATGGCTATTTTAACTATGTAGTTTAGGACTCTGTTATGGCGTAGTTTCTGGTATTCACTGAGTATAGACAGTCATGGAAATAAAAAATAATTCTTAATCACAAAGATGATGATGATAATTTAACGCTCTGTTCCATGGAATGATTTCTGATATTCACTGAATATAGCCAACCATGGAAATTTTAAAAGGCTTCTGGATGAGAGAAATGATGATGGTTGTCTGTTGAACAGATACATGTTTTAGTGTTTAAACCCTGACTGAAAACTCCTTTGCAGTCTGTATAGAACTTAGCCTTTCTAAAAGGAACTCATTTTGGCACTACAATAGCTCTCCAATATAAACTTTACTTTCAATCCCTCCACCAATATTGGAGGGTTTATTTTGAAAAGATGCTTCATTATGTATATTTGTGGTCTATAATTAAGCTTTTCTGAATGTTTAACAAATTTACATGGATTACTTGTATTTGTCGAGGCTTTATGTGTTTTACTTGTATGATATATTGCAGCCTGTAGGCTTGAGCCATACCTGAGGAATGTGTGCAAGAGATTTGTGATCTAGCATAGACCTGATGATCTGAACAAGGATGTAAATCTAGCATTCTACAATATTCCTAGTCTGATAAGGTAAGCAATATTATTTCCTATTCTAGGAAATTTGTGAAGCACGCATTGTTTATGGAGCTTAATCCACAGATATTTTTAAAAACAGAGCACCAAATCAACTTTTGGCATGTCAGAGCAATATCTTCATAGAAAATTTGAGTAGTGAGCGACCAGATGGACATGCCTATTACGTTTTCAGTGGCTGCATTAATGGTTGTCATATGTCTTTTGTTTCTCCACTTTTCTGTGGACGCCTGCACAAATGCTAAGGTAAATGTCATCATCCCATTTTTTTGGTTTGCACAGGATAGTGCACTAGAGGAATTGTTACCAGTTGCAAGACCTACACCAGAAGCAAATATAATCTACATTACCTACACCAGAAGCAAATATAATCTACATGTGAAATTAAGAGGTATACTTTCAATGCACTGATTTTATTCAAGTGTTGGATTACTTTGAAGTGCCTTCAATCATGGAAACTTTCCCGATAATATAGCTCAAAATTGCTAGTGCAAATTTTAGAAATGGTTGTCAAGTCAAGTTATGAGATTGTCATTTATAATTCTTGAAATGTAGAGGTTGTCTTATTTGTATCTTAAATAGCTATTTTATTTCAAGCATGTAAATCCACTTCATAAGCCTATATCTTCTTGTTGATGTTGCTACAAGAAAACTTATTATCATTGTTAACAATTGCCCTCTTTTACAAAAGTCAGAGCAAAATGAACTTAATAGGTGCACTCTGTTTTCTTCTCTTGCAGGTCATGATTTTAGTAATTTCACCAGAAGGAAATATTTTGATTCCACTTAACTATTATTATCAAAATTTTCTCTATTAATATGATTACAAAAACTATAAATTGATTACATTAAATCCAATGGGGCTTAGCAATTTATTTATTGTTACGTATATTGAAATTGATTTGTTTTAGATAATGGTTGTGTCGGTATTTGTTTTCACAAATCATGATAAAGTGTCTGATATTCTTATAGAAACCCCTCTTTTACAAATATCAGAAAACTATTTCTTGGTTTTTCAGACACTTCCTGTATAGAATTTCTCAACAGAACTTCCCACAGATAATAAATGGCTTGAAAAGACATATCTATAAATAGCTCTTTTCTTGGTTGCAGAATTGATGCCTCTGGGCTTCATTTCCTTCTTATTGACAGTTGGACAACAGCCTATTTCAAAGGTCTATGTAGATTACTCCATGCTTCCCTGTGACAAGATGAAAGTTTCAGAGTAGAAACATGAGATTAACACAGGTGGTGAAATCCATCGGAAACTGCTCTGGACATCCATGTCTTCTAATGAAGAAGTCCCATGGAAGCGTGTTTTGGCTTTTTCTACTGGGGCTCTTGATCACTTTTCCCAAAAGGTGGCCATGAAATCCTAATTCTTATTGTTTTCTAGTTCAGTTTCTATGATGCTTTTAGGGAATGTTTCGAACCATTTAGCCCATTTTGAGTATACCTTGTGACACAATTATCAAATTCTTATATTGACCTAAGAATTTGTTTGATGGTTATTTCTTCCTTCGTGTGAAGGGCATGTATCCTTTTGTCTCACAGGGTGGCACACACTCTTCATCTTTATATTGGCAATTTTACATGTCTTATACAATCTCATAACCATGGGCTTAGGAAGAGCAAAAGTAAGTACAATGGAGAGTTTTTTTTCAACTGTTAATTTAATAATTCTTGATAGTATTATTTAGTGAGAATCAGCTTAAGATTCTATCGTATTAGATGTCTATATGCATTCAGTACATTTCTTAATAAACAAGAATTTTCAATGGTCAGATGAGGCATTGGAAGATATGGGAGAAGGAAACCGAAACAATGGAATATCAATTTTCAAATGGCGAGTACTTTTGGGTTTCCTTGCAATTGAGTTAGCCTGGGACTTTGCTCAGCCTTGGAATTGGGTTTGTCATCTTCAGTTGGATATTACTCATAAGCTATGTGTTTTAATGCAAATAACAGCTAATAATTTTTCTTCTTGTACTTTCTGTTCTTATTGACAATTTGTTACCCAAATGTACAGATGGTTCTGTTGGTACCGAACTACAAGTCATAATAACAGAGATGGCCTTAGAAATCCATGAGCAGCATGCTATAGTTAAATGAATGCCGGTACTGCAACCTAGTGATAAACGGTTCTAGTTCAATCTCCCAGAGCTGGTTCTCTTTCTCATACATTTTATTTTCTTCCAGGTATTAAAATATTGTAGAGGTTGAAGTCTCAATGTAAATGCTAGTTTTTGTTATTCAGTGGAATATACACTAGCAGTACAATTTTACCTTATTTTGTACATAATGCTTTCCTGCTAGCTTTCTTTTTAATTCAAAATGAGTTTTGTTTAATTCGGATTTTATTTTTATACCAAGCTTAAGCACATGTATGCTAGATTTTATGTTTAGAGAGGATTTCAATATTCAAATTCATTTTTTTAAGCTCGGCTTTCAGAATTTCAAATTTTAGTTACAAAATGTTTTCCATCTAGAATAGCACATTTCTATTAGAACATAACAATTGTGTTGGGTGATTTACATTGCCTTTGTTAGAAGATTAATGACGGTTTTCTGTGCCGACTCCCATGATAGTGTTGATTGGAAATCAGAAATCACTCTATTTGCAGAGGAAGAAGTAAGAAAGTCGTTGGATGTGATAGATAACTATTGAGGACTAGTCTGTGCTCTCTATAACAAATTTTCATCTTGACAATTAAATCGAACAAGATTAATTAAACATACAAAGCAAAATGGAGTCAAATACGTTGAAGGAGCAGATTCAATTGATCGTACATTATTCATAGATCAAGTTCCGGCTCCTGCCATTGTCAGTGCAATGTTGGAGAGAGTAGTGTTTATGATAAACTGTTCTTGCTTTGTGTATAGACTCAATATTACTTCTAAGGCCAAAATACAAAATGCGAGATTGAGTATTGAATCTGAGATGCATGTTTTAATTTTGAAATTAGTGTGTTACAGTTGAGGTAGTGTTTGAATCGATAATTTTATCTCATTTTTCTGTGTGGTTTTTACAGGACGCACTAGTCTAACCTCATTTGGTAGTTGTATGTTTTGGTGCCAATGATGCTACCTATTCTCTTCCATGTGGAAGAGGGCAACATGTACCTATACACAATAATCCACCTTTCAGTTTTAACATAAAGATGCTGGGAAAAACAAAGTGGCATTTCAAGTCTATCCTTCTTAAAAACTGATCTCTGCAACATGAATAAAAATTCAAAATCTAGAAAATACACTTGAATAAAGGGTTCAGATAAAATATCTGAAGCATATGGATCACAAAAATGTCATCGTACAAGACAATTGAACAAATGGCTAGAGTTTTTAGTACCTCTCTGTCTGTTGTTTAGTGCCTTTTACCACAAATTGCAGCACCAAAAGAGGACCCACTAGGGAAAATTAAGCAGAAGCGAAATGCATTTAAGGAATATTAATTGTCAGCTGCTAGTTGGCCGTCTCCTGCATTAACCCGTTTCCAACTCAGCTACCCGTCTATTAAATTGTACCCATCCTTAGATAATTTTGTGATGCTTTTTCCTGTACCATGACACCCCTATTCTTTTACACTTCAAATACTAGATCATTCTTCCAAGTTCCAACTATAAAATATTGAATCCATTCCATATAACTTAAAATAGATTGTTTAATTAATTTCATTGAAAATGTGGAAGCATTGTCTTACAACATTTTTATCACAAATATTTTGGATCTATCTGTTGGACCCCTCTTCAGAGTTTATTTAAATGATCGCTATTATAATATTATTGGGAGTAAAAATATAAAAACACAACTCAGCTACCCGTCCTTAAAATTGTACACACCTGTAGCTAATTTTGTGATAGTTTTTCCTGTACCATGACGCCCCTATTCTTCTACACTTCAAATGTATTGGCTTCTTTGGTCTGTGTCTGTCTTTCCCGACTTTGGAAACCTCATGATTATCGATGAGTATGGATATTCTCTTCCTTTCTCAATATTTTTTGTTTCATTTACTTAGCATTGAATTGCATTATTTTGCTATGGTTGCCTATATCTATACTTTTGAAGAGAGCATTTTGTATCATACTTTTGCTTCTAGGTATGGACATTTTTGCCCTCTTCCCTCTTAAACTTTTCAGATTTTTATCCTAATCAACTGCTTATCAAAATAGTTAATGTTTTTCCTAGTCTAATTATACAGGTTCCATTTTGCTACCTCACTATTCAACCAAATATACAGCTTGCACTTTTTACACAATTACTCATTGTATTCTACCTTCCCTGCACAAGGCAGGGACTATAGCTCTATCAGAGCTCTTGTTTTTTATGTTATAAAATTGTTATTTTAATTTTTAATTTCAATTAAAGTAGTTTGGAACTAATTTAGTTCAATTTTGGTGTATAGGTATAATGATAAATATTGAATTCAAACTTTTAAATTTAATTTTATTGTTCCTGCTTATTTGGTTCACTTTAATGTAATATATGGGGAAGGATCCAATAGCTATTTATCACATTTTGCATAGTTTAAGTTTTTAAATGATATATTAGATTTTGACAATTTTTTAGTTTATTTGAATGTGATTCAAAGTTGAAAGTTATTGTTTGAGCTTTTGTGTAGTTATGATGTATGAGGAGAATTTATTTTGTGTACAAAGGTAAAAATGGGTCATTTTTAAGTGATAGCTAATACTTATTCATAGTGTTCCATTAATTGTGCACTACAGCCACCAAAAATATTTGTTCAATTGATGTAATATATATATATATATATATATATATATATATATATATATACAAATTTTGTAGTGAATGTGGACAATAAGTAGCAATAAAATTGCACAAATCCAATTAAATATTCAAATTTTAACCACCTAGTGTACACGTGGACGATTATTGGCATGTGTGGAATATGTTAGTACATTGTCTATCATCATGTATTTCTGAGATTACGTGGGAAAGAACATAATGGTTATAGTGTATGAGGGGCAAGCGAGTTCTTTTCTCTATTTTTATGTTTTAGGATATAAAATTAGAAGTGTCATTATGGAACATCTAGAATACATTTTGATTTTCTAAAATGGACAATGTCTCTGCATGCATGCCTTTAACATAATTTGATTAAGTAAATCAGGAGGGGCCTAAGCCCTTACATCGAGCCAAAAGGTAGGACAAAACTAAATTCACAAGGAGTGAATCTAACCAAAAAAAGACTTAGCAAGCTAACAAGTTGAAAGAACCAAAAAAAACAAAGAAACACAACCAAGCCCAAAAACCAACAAAAAATCCTAGAGACTAGAAGACTACAAATAAGGGGCTTTGATTTCATTCCAATCTTTATTCAGCTCGAGAAGGTTCAAGAAATAACATTTTTTCTAGCATCCATATGCTGAGACCAAAGTAACTGGACCATCCCACTCCCTAGTGGTTGTCATTTCTTTCCTCTTCATTTTGGCATGCTTGCACTCAAGTTCATCATGTAGAATTTGGAGAGAGCTTGAGGTCTTATCCATCATTTCTTTGTTGAAATAAACAATTTCTTTCAACTTCCCTTTAAGATCTCTTAGTTATTTTTTACATTTGTAATGGCATACAAAGTTTCTTTCTTTTCTTCTTTAAAGGGAATCAAATCATGGAGTTCACTAACCCATTCATTTATACAATCCCAATTATTGAGTCTTATAGAAAGATCATCCATGACTTCCCAAAATCTATGATCTTCAACATCTTGAGACTAGCCTCATGCCCTAGCATTAGCTTCAGCTAGGGATTCTTATTTGTTAATCAATGTGGAGTTAAACCAACCACCACTTAATGATTGCATTTTGTGTATTATAAAGCTTACACATGATATCAACCTTGTCCACAATCTTATGGTATCTTGGTAGCATATCCTCAGGAGAGTGAATGAGGGAATTGGGGGGAATACGTCAATGGTGTAAGTGCACAAAGATGGAGGACCAAAACGGGAGTATAAGATGCCACTTTTTCTTTTTCTTTTTTTCTTTCATTTTATCTGAAATCAGAAACTCTGAACTTTGATGAAAAATTGAAGATAGTTAGACTCAAAATTTTAAGATGCGACAAAAAAAGAGTTGTATTACTCTGAATCTAGTTTCTAAACTACAAATTTATTTTGAAAATGGTGGAGATTAAGGCTCTCAAAAAGTGGGGGCATAAAAAATGGTCTTATTTTTCATGAAAAACATAACATAGCATTTGGTGTGCTCCCCCTGAAATGTTAACTTTTCTTTTTAATTTTATTTAATTGCTCCAATGAGATGTTAGCTAACACTACGTATTTTATTTCAATTTTTTCTGCTAATTTTTTGATGAATGTATGATTTTTTTGAATTTCCAAAGTGGACATATCTTGCAAACATGAAATTTCGGCGTGGTCCTTCTAAAAATCATTGAAAACTAATCATAAATAATAAAAAAAATTAAAGTGTGTAAAATAGAGTTTAGTTTCTAAAAAAATAACTTGTTTCAAAATTTGTCAAATGAGCTACAATCTATGCCCAAAATAGTACACATTGGTTTTTGACAAAAATAAAAAATTAGAGATGAAAAGCTTAACACAATTAAAAATAAAAATAAATGATATGGTTAGATAGCTAACAGAGAGTTCTATATCATCTTGTTGACTAATTTTGTCATTATTGAACCATGTTCAAACCTGATGGGGAGCACATACAAAAAATGTGAATTTTTTTGTATGTTTGTTGGAAAACATGTCTTAGGTTTGTTTGAATTGTCCAAGCCTTTGGGTTGGATGCCCAAGGTAAATCCAAGCCTTTGGCTTGGTATTTCCCAAATTAATTAAAAATGTGCACAACGTATATGACATGCGCTATATATGTCGCACGCCATATGTAGAAAATAGTCTACATACAATGTGTGCACCAAATGTTAAATATATAATTTTTTTATTATCAAGCGATGACTAATCTCCTAACATGAATATATACATGAAATATAACATTTAAGTATGTCACATTTCAATGTGTTTTCCCTTTTTATACTTTATGTTATATATCATGTATATATTGTCAGGATGTTTGTGAGTAGTTTCAAATCTATAGAAGTTATAATGTAGATTATAATTTTTTTATCATCATATAAATTTTCAAACTTCATCAAATTTTAGCAATTAGAATGCTCCTATCAGTATTATCTCATTCTTGATATCTCACTCTCTTTGTCTCCCCCAAACATTAGACCTCTCTCTCTCTCTCTCACACACACACACACACACACACACACACACACACACACACACCCCTCTCCAATCTCTAGGTCTCTACCACCCTCCTACACTCTCTACCTCACCTTCCCTTTTGAAGATGTGTTGCCTATATTTATATCTCTCTCCCTCTCTCCCCCCTCTCATCTCTCATGAATATCCCCCTCCCTGAGTCTCTCCCTCCCTCCCTTCCTCTCTTCCTATCCCCCTCCCTCTTTATTAGGTTTTTAGTTCAAATTATATGGTTTTAAATTATTGTTTAATTTATAATTTTTAAAACTTAAAATAAATAAAAAACTTAAATCTCATGTGTACGTTTGAATAAAATATAAATACTATAAAATATTAAATTGAATATATTTAAATACATATTTGTAGACACCTAAAATGTCTGCCAAAATAAAAATATTTTATTTTACAGAAACCCCTGATGACATCATCATTTATTAATTAATTATGTATTTAATTAATTAATTAGTCTTTATTGTCATTATCTCCTTTCCTATTTTAATTAAAGACATTTAATTAAGAAACCCTAGCCAAAAGCATTTAAATCAAATTTAAATGATTTTCCCCTATTTATTGAATCATTATTTGATAAATATTGTCACAATCCTCAAATAAATTTAATATTTATTGAATAGCCTAAAACCATAGAAACTTCTAGAGATTCGTAAACCCTTATAAACTTCCTAAACCTACTTAGAAGGGGATTCCTAACTTTCTTAGCCTAAACCACCCTCCTTTGACTTTTGGTCAAACCTCCTCATTAATGAGCCTTACAGACTCATTAATGGCCTCTTGCACCCTCATTAAGGCTCTTACAGCCTTATAAATGAAGCCCATGTATCCTCTTTCACCTTGGTTTCCTAGGAACACATCCCAAGTGTTGCTTACACATGTGTGAGCAACCCTTAACCCTCATCCCCTTAACTTTACCTCTAACCATACCCCAGACTCTACCCCAAACCCTAACTTTGACCCTAACTCCACTTCCTAACCCAAGTCGTTCCCAAAATCCTCTATATACCCTCACTTCTAAGAGAAATTTACCAATTCACCTTTCATTTACATAGTAATGTTATAATGCTCAATCATTTCTAGATCATCATAGCTTAATTACTAATTGTTAGTTTTAATTCATTTATAAGTTTTTTAACTCACATCTTTGCTTAGTATTAATGGATTAACATACTTTATTTCATTTTTTTGCATAGCATTTTCATCTCATGTCTCTCATTTGGCTTAAAATCAACATAGCATACTCATTCTTAGCTTAATATGCATTTCAGTTTTATTAGGCTCCTTAAGGCTCTAGGGTCAAATCAGGTGTTCTATACCTGATTTTGTGCCACTATGGGGTTCTCATAGTCCCTGTTTGATCCTAAGACTTCCTAATTTTCATTAGGTAGATTATCCATATGTTTTGAGAGCACACTCACATCCCTAAATTTAGATAAAATTGAGCGGTGACAGGGTGCTCTTGTTGAGCTCTATCTGAAGTGTCTTTGCAAATATATTTTACTATATGTTATGAATATGGTGTTAGGCTACTATTTGAATGTCTACGCTTATTCCAAATAGGTTAGGTTTTCTCTGATCACATTTTGGCACACTCGGTGGGACTGCACACGGTTCGAAACTACATTTTTTAAGGTTTTTTTGCTAGAAAAACTCACTTTTTAATGCCTCCCAAATTTTTTTTTCTCCAATGTCGTACAAAAAATTAATCCCTGGCATGGATTTTTGTATGGGTAGTTCCCAATTGTCATATGGGTAGTGCCCAATAGTTGTTTGAGCCATTTTGCATGTTTTAAAGGCATTTTTCCTATTTTTGCCACTTTCTAGCTCAAATTTCGTATGGGTTGTGCCCAAATGTCATATGGGATCTCATACAATGTTGTACAACACTATAACTTGGAAAAATCATTGGTCTTGAATGTCGTATGGAAGGAAGAGGGCTTGTATGCCACCCTAAACTTGATTTTTATTAACTTTTTGGGTATGTTTGGGGATCCTAGTGACCCTAGGCTTCAAACTTATAATTTATGACCCCATGCTTTTGCAGGTACTTCATGGAGGCCAACTTAATCACCAAAACACTAAGGCCTTAAGTCTCATTAAATTTCTTGAGTGATTAGGAACCAAAACACTTCATTTTCAGGCTTAAAATGAACTCTATTTCACTCTTGAATGCCTAGAAATCAACAAATTTGTGCATCTTTCCTAAACAAGTCAAATATAATTCTAATCAATTAAAAATCAACCAAACTCAATTGTGATATTTTAAATTGCATAAAAATAACTTGTTTCATTCAAATCTAAAGTTTTAGGGTTATTTCATGCAATCTAGGAACACTTCAAGTTTTAGAAGCTTAAAAAGAACTAGAAATCTGCATTTCATTCCTCTTTTGTTCCTAATCAATCCTAATTCATTCTAAGTATTCCTAAATCAATCTTGGTACATTTATCTTAGTTAAGGTGAACTTCATTTGCATTATCTTAAGTGTTTTCAATGATTCATGCAATCTAGGAAGACAATTGCATCTCATTCCTAATTGGTTCCTAAGAAATCCTAAACTTTCCTAAATCAATCCTAAATCTTTGTTCTTGGTTAAAACAAACTGATTTTTTGAAAAATCTTGGATGTTTTCAAAAGTTTCATGCATAAAGCACTCTAGAAATACTTCTTTTTGGGTCTAAAAACTGAATTCTAGAGCACAAAGTCTTGAATGAAATCTAAAGAAAGTGAACCATAGTCCAAATCAAAAGAGCCATTTTCTTTGAGTCCAAAGAAAACACAAATATTGAATGTCCTAAAGTTGGGAAACAAATCATTTCATTTCAAAGTTCAATTTGGGATGCTAGAAAGTCAAACACAATCTTGAATGCATAAAAGTGTAAAATTGCAATTTCTTCAAAGCTTTCTTGTCTTAAAGGAATGAATAAATCAAAGTCATTAAAATGTGTTTTCAAGCTTTCATTTCAAAAACACTAAATCAAATTTGGGAAAGAAATCTTCTTGGTGTACTTTCTAGGAGTTTCAATTCTGTGAAAACCTTGTTAGCTAAGTAATGTAAAAGAAGTTGAACTTGGACAAGTTCACTTGTTTTACTTTTAGACAAACCTTTCCAAAGAGAAAAGTGCTTCCTATTTGGAGAATGACTTCAAACCAATACTTACCTAGCCGGTATAGAAATAAAGCATTGAGAAAACTCGTGCTTCATCCTTTCAAGCTTAGGCGATGCGCGTTGATGGTAGCCCAAGGTAGGTGAATATCCCTACTATTTTGGCATGGCCAACTTGACTCTTAAGTGAGTCACGTGCTTACAAACCAATCGGGAGGACACCACAGACCAAACTAAACACTTGTTAAATCAGCGGCTTCCCAATCTACTCCCAAAGGTATCAAAATCTTTGTGCAAGGATCAATCCAAGTGGTTTCTTGGATCACCAGAAGATTACTCACCATATGTATCCCTTTCGGGGTACCAAGTTGTGGGAAAATATTTTGATACTAGCCTGTCCTTAGGTAGTTCTGCTTGGTGTTTTTTTCAAAGTTTCAAACTCAGTGCAAACATCTGTCAAAACATACACACTTTTTGGGAATAATATCAGAGTTAGTGGTCAATCATTTTGATGTATCCCACAAAGTTGCTTTGTTCTTTGTCAAGATTACTTTCAAAGTGTCTTTGTTGAGTTTGTCCTTTTCCATTTGAAATATCAAACTGATCTAAAACTTGATCAAAGTTATTCAGACACCCTTGAAGAAGAGATCCTTCAAAATCAAGATACCCAAAGCATTGTTTCAATCCAAATTGCCATATATTTCCAAGCTATGTCCAATTCAATCAAACACAAGAAAGCTAAGCTTCCCAATTCTCGATTCTATCAAGAGAATAAGATTGTAGAAAGAGACCTAAAAGATCACCAACCTTCCCTAAAAGAAATCCAAGCAGAAGAAAAATATTAAGAGAAATTGGACAACGTGTGCTATAATGCAAGAGTGAAATAGTTTGCATTCTGGTTCCAATTCAATCCTCATTGTGTCAACCTAGAGAGCGAGGAATAGTTTGGCCCATCGCATATTCATCATTTCTTAAGGATCCCACAAATATTATCTCGGTATCCTTACATCCTAGGTCATCCTTAGATTCATCATTGCATCATCATCCCCTTAGCTTATAGTTCATCTTCCTAGCTGCATGCTTGCATTAGTTATCATCATCCTAGATTGCATTATAGGTAATCTTCCTAATTGCATCATAGCTCATCCACTTCAGTTGCATCTAGGTCATCCTCTTAGAAATAGCATCATTCAATCATCTTTCATCATCCTTCCATCAACAATCCATAATCAGAATCCTTGTTGTTATCCTTCATCCTGATACCAAATCCAAAATCCAACATCCAAGTAAGAAACCATCATCCTTGAAACCAAATCTAGTAAACCAAATCCCAAACACTTCATGTCCTATCCTTTGAGTTGCTTCAAAACCTTATCCTAAATTAGAAATCTCCACCCTTTGACTAAGAATTTCCTAGGGCATCCTTACTTATCCTTGTAAGCCTCAACATCTCAAGCAAGAGATTAGCGTGCATTGATAAGAATCCCATCTTTCAAAGGTCATTAATCTATCTTAGGTTTATAATCCTATTTGATCCTACATCAGGAAGTAGCAACTCAATGACCGACACTTAGTAATCTTCCACCATCTTCCACCAATCTTCCATCATCCTCATTCCAAACCAAGCATCCCACCATCCTTCAACATCCCACCAAACCTTCAGTTAATCCAAATCCTTACATCACATCCTTAGAGTCCCTTTAGATCCACATACATCATCCTTAGAGTCTTTTAGGAAAGCATTCTTGGATCCACCCATCATCTTCATCTTCATCCTTAGATCTGCATTCCATGTCTATCGAGATGAATATGGATCCCAACCTGGCCACTAGTTCATCTGATCCTAACAATCCTACCAGTGCAATGGTGACTTATAATCCACAAATCCCACAAATTGAGAATGTTTGGGAAGACCCAAATGCAACCCCCCCCCCCCCCCCCCCCCCCCACTTCATTTTCTATGGAAAACTTCATGAACCATCTAGGGCATGCACAAATAGTGAGTGCAATCATTGATCAGAATAGACGGGCTATAATGGAAAACTTTGCACAAGAGGGTACTTCCATTCCACCACATCTCTAGACCCTCATCCCATCAATACCATCCATATCCCAGCTGAAACCTATACCCTCATCATCCAATAGATCCCCGATCCTAACTTGCACATATCTTAGGAAGCCTCACCCATCCCCCGTCTCCTACAAAGTAGCTTCGCAAGTCCCACAACACAAGCAATAAAGTAATCCAATCCCTTTTCCATCAAGGGAACACCATCATCTTCTATAGCATCTCATGTCACCACTTAGGCCCAAAGCTTCGCACAAAATCAACATCCACCTCCCATGCAAGTTGCTATACAAATAGTTCATCCACCATCCATGAGCCAAGAAGCATCATCCTTTCCGAGGGCAATGCAATCATTTCCTTCCTTCACTCAGCAAGCCTCCACATTAGCACCATCTTTTCTGTGGGGAGCACAAGCACTTTCTTCCACCTCTCAGCAAGGATTCACCCAAGCATATGTTCCACCTCCACCTTTTATCACCCCTACACAAGCTCAGAAAACTACCTTCATAACAGGGATGCCCTTCATGAGCCCTTAAAATCCACTATCTACATCCCAAGCTCCCACCATTACATTTGCATTTCCAACATCCTCTATATCCATACTTCAGCCATGAACCGAGTCTCATTGGGGCCTCACTCAAGAAGAAATGAAAGCCTTGGGTATACCAACCCAATCCCACATATCCACAAACCA
Source organism: Chamaecyparis obtusa (assembly GCA_027943335.1). Lineage (NCBI taxonomy): Eukaryota > Viridiplantae > Streptophyta > Pinopsida > Cupressales > Cupressaceae > Chamaecyparis > Chamaecyparis obtusa. The sequence continues at coordinate 694,453 of BSBK01005674.1, forward strand.
ACAAGCCATTTTCCCCCAAGCAGTGCAACAACAACCATCACAACCTCTGCCAACTTCATCTTTTCCTTCATATACCAACTATTTATCTATACCACCCACCACTTCTCAACTAGTTCCACCACCCCAACAACAGATTTCATCTCATCTCTCCAGATACCTTGCATAACCACCTCCTATCACCAGCTTCCCAACATCTGTTCCACCCCTAAGCAATGCAGGAATGCATCCCACCTACATCAGCCAAGCCCAAATCCAAGTGTACCAAGGCCAATCTCATCAGTAAGTTGCACCATTCCATCACCCTCCTTCACAACAGCAATACTTCTCAGTGCAATAGCAACAACATCCCATAATCCTTAGCAGCAATAAGCATCATCCTATCTAGTGCATAAGCAATATCCCACCATCTCCTAGTAACAAAATCTCATCATACCCCAGCAATAGTAAGCCATTCCATATCCTCCACAATAATACACCCCAGCACCTTAATAGCAACAAGCCACTTCATATCCTCCCTAGCAACTATCACTCCAACACCCATTCCAATCCACCTATGTTACTAGGAAATCTCCATATCCCACTCTGCAATATCCACCACAAAATCATCCTTATTCACGAGAACCATCAGATCCTTTCCCAATGGGAGTTCCCACTCCAACACCAGTCAATGCTAAGTGGGAAGAAATAAAGAATGCTCTTAAGGAGCTCAAGGTCAAAACGGAGAGAAAGGCCTTCAAATTTGAAGAGGTTTGTCCCTATCCTTTCAAAAGATCAATCACGGCTATCCCCTTTTCCAAACACTTCGAGACACCTAAATTTGACAAATATCATGGAAAGGGAGATCTAGTACACCATGTCAAAGAGTTTTATATGGCATGTCAAGAAGTGGCATACAGTGACAATTTCCTTATGTGCTTATTCCCTAAGAGCTTGGGAGGAACTGCCATTGAGTGGTTCTAAAAAATACCCTATGGGATAGTCATAACCTTTGTCAAACTCTCTAAGAAGTTCATTGCCCAATATGTCCATAATATCAAGAACAAGTTTTCCATGTTAGACCTTTGCAACTCAAAGTAGAAAGGAGGAGAAAGCCTAGTTGATTACTTACAACGATGGTAGAACCTCACTATAAGGTTATCATATCAATCCCATGAGAAACATCTTACAAAGATCTTCATTGATAACCTCCATCCCAAACTATCCCACTTCATGAGGATGAACTACGTTCAAATATATCAAGATATCAAAGGAAAAGGGATAGATATTGAAAGAGGTCTCTTAGATGAAGGAACAATTTGAAATTACAAGGACAATTCCCACAAAAATCCTAGTAATGATAGACCCTGTTACTGGAATATAAACAAGAATTTTGTTACCGATGGAGCCATGGACACCAAGCATGTCCAAATCATTGTGGCCAGTCCTACACCAACTCCTGCATATGAAAAGAAACAACCTCGGATCAATCAGTAACCCATGCAATATTCTCAAAACCAGCACCTAAATCCAACCTATCAAGTCAATGCCATATCCACTACTCCAAATCAAAACAGGCCTCAAGTCCATACCCATCAACAATGTACCTTCACACCTCTTGGTGAACCATTGGATGTAATCTTCCATCAAATGGATAAGGCCAATCTAATCACTTAACCACCACCTCAGCAATTCAATGATGCTACTCCCAAGCCTAACTGGTACAAAGACCATGAGTACTATGATTATCACCATGTTAAAGGACACGCTACCCTAAGGTGTATGAAATTAAAACACTATATCCAAGATCTCATTGACAGAAAAGAGATCCAAGTGGACACACCAGCCCAAGCCTCACCTAATGCCAATCTGCAGATCTATCAGAATGTGTTCCCTCAACACAATGCTAGAAAGAACCAAACCAATACCAATCCTCCACCCCAGAACCAAGGCAAAGGCAAGCAAGGAGACCGTGCTCACCAAAAATGATAAACTATTTCCCATATTAACTATGACAAATTTGTTGAATGCATAACCCAAGTTGAGCCCACAGTCAATGTCATCCATGTTAAGGGAGCAGATAGTCAATGTGTTGTTACCACACCCAGAGGCCGAATATATGTCTCTGGTGCCAATCCAAGGCCAGCTCTTTTTAATTCACATCTTGGATTAGTATTAATGGATTAACATAGTTTCTTTCATTGATTTTCATAGCATTTGCATCTTTCATCTCTCATTTGGTTTAAAATCAACATAGCATAATCATTCTTAGCTTAATCTGCACTTCAGCTTCATTGGGCTGCTTGAGGCTCTAGGGGAAAATCAAGTGCTCTATACCTGATTATGTGCCACTATGGGGTTCTCATGGTCCCTATTTGATCCTAAGCCTTCCAAATTTGTATTAGGGACATGCTCCATATACTTTGAGAGCACACCCACATCGCTAAACTAAGAGAAAATCAAATGGTGACAAGGTGCTCTCATTGAGCTCTATCTGAAATGTCTTTGCAAATAGATTTTATTGTATGTTAGGAATATGATGTTAGGATAATGTTTGAATGTCTACACTTCTTCTGAACAAGTTAGGTTTTCTCTGATTACAATATTTAAATATTTAATAATAAATTACAACAAAATAGTTTTTTATTGTCCAATATTGTTAACAATAATACTAATTTAATTATGATAGTAGCACACCTAAGTGGTAGAAGACCTCCTGAACTTTCTCCTCTTCTCCTTTCACGAGAAGTCCTTTCTCCACTTCTTCTTCCCCACAATCCACTTTTCCTTCACCATGATAGACATGTCCTTTATTAGTCTCGTAGACGTTAAATTTTTCTTCTTCAATTATGTGTACCCATGATTGTGCGGGGCCTAAAAAGCAACTGTTGAAGTTGGAATGTTTGGTAAAGACCGCTGCCCATAACCATTTACCCTTCCCCAACTCCAACTCCACAGGATATCGTAAAGGCTCCCTAGTTTCTTCTATACTATGTGCCAACTGCAGTGGAGTTACTGGAGATTCACAGCTCACAAAAAAACATAGAAGAATACAATGACCAACGGAGGGCCATTTTAGGGATGGCTTCCATTTGATTTTCTGGTTAGTGAAGGAGTCAACGATAGAGACATTGGAAAAGGAAAAGGAGTTCACAAGTGTGGCTGCATTAGGGACTGCTCATGTGCATATTGTTATTTCTTCTGGTCATTTCTACAAATCCTTCCCACATCACCCTCATTATCAAATGCACAAGGAATTGAAAATAATTACAATTCTAAATGCATATAGACTATTATTACCTACATGTTGTGAATGCAACCCTCAACACCTGATCTGCTGATTTCTTGGAGCTCCACACCTCTCAATCTTTGCATGCACTCCAAACATTCTATGCTTTCCTCCTCCCACCTCATATGTTCTTTCAGCTCTTCTAATGCTTTGCAATGTTCCAAACCTTGTATTTTCTTAACTCTGTAGTAGCCTCGGAGTTCAAATATTTGGAGAGAATCAAATTGCGCAAAGCTGGGAAGCGCATCCAAGTTGGTGCACCCATACAATACTATTGTCTCAAGTGTCTTTGGTAGGACTTCTATATCTATTAGATGGTTGTTATCATTAACTATAAGACACTCCGGACTAGGACAATGAAGAATTCAATGACCCAGACACAAGATCCAATTCATTGATAGTTTTGCAACTTATCTCTAGCTCTTGAAGATTAATCAGTTCCCCTACTGATAAGGTTTTAACTGATGAATATGATATTTTCAAATTCTCTAACATACTAAGACACCCCAGAGATTCCGGTAACGATTCTAGCTTTTTGAAATGAAAAATATTCAGAGCAATCAAGGAGGAAAAATCTCCAAGAGAATCAGGAAAGGATTCCAACTCTTTAGAATGGTGAATCTCTAGAGTAGTCAAGGAGGACAAATCTCCAAGAGATGTTAGCAGCCTTGTCAACAACTCACTTGAGATAGACAACTTTTGCAGCTTGCTCAGCTACCCGATGTATGTAAAATGAGTTGTAGTAGGGAATGCTGATTTGTGATGTGAGGAGGCAATTCTTCTAGTTTATTGCACTCATCAAGAGTAATGTGTTCCAACTTTGTCATGACTTCCATGATATCTGACTCTAAAGTGAGTTCATACATTCCTCTCAATTGGGAAGATTGCAGGAGTGTCAGCCTCTTGAAAGAGATTGGAAACCTCTTTAAATGCCATCACTTCGACAAATGTAGATACCACAGATTTCTTAAATCACCAAATTATCAGGGAGTGATGATAGAAATATACAATCCAACTCCAAGTGCTCCAAGGATTGAAGGAGGCAAAAACCCCACAGTAGACTCATCAAGTGCAGGCTCATCTTGACTACTATCTTTTTCAAATGCTTGAGAGATCCTATCAACTTTCGAAATCTTTGGAACTTATTGTAGTTATTGGACATAGACATCACCCTTAAATTAATAGGAGCTTGCAGTACATATTTGACAAAATGATGCTAAACATACAACAATTTTTTTTACATTGAAATAAATATTAGAAATAGTTGAAATGGAAGATACTCACATCGTTGGCATCATTCCATAGTTCTTCAGAGTGATTATCTTTATTAAATTCTTCATAAATTTCTAAAACCCTCAATTTTTTCAATGGAAGTTTCAAAGGAAGATTTCTCCGCCCAGAGCGAAACTAACGAAGCTAGACAAGCTCTCACGATTCGTCACCAATAACTTTTTTTAAATCATGTCCTTCAACCACAATAAATTTCAGTCCATACTTTGGTATCGCAACTAAAAAGAAAAATCATAAAATAAATTAGTAAAAAAGGGCAATTAAAATTCCTACCAGAAAAGAAAGAAACAAAGGATGCATATAGGCCTGCATCATCTATAACTCTGTGAGTCCACTCCAATCTAGCTGAGGTAGCTATTATTCCTCGAATGATGATTATTTTCTAAACCAAAATAAAACACTAAATTATAAACCTATAAAAATAATACAACTTTCTAGAAGAAACAATTCTTCTCTCAACTCAATATCGCTCGCATTTAGAGAACACTACAAGTGTGAATAATGTTCAAATTGAATGGCCATAAGTAGGCAAAGAAGATTTCATTAGTGCAAATATAAAATATGAATGGTTGATAATCATGTGACATCTGAATCCTACTAATAGTAAATTGTTGAAGAAATTACATAAATTTGGACTAAGTCAAAGAGTGATTCACTTGATTAAATGCCTATTTTTCTAACTTTATTGTGACTCCTATGTACTTCTAGTCAGTATCTTCTATTAATTGTAAAGAATTTATTTACTATAAAACAAATAAAAAATAAATTAACCCTCATATTCGTATGCCATGGAAAGAAAGAGCAAGAGGTTGGCAAAAGATCTGGAATTTCCCTTCTCACTTCTATAATCTGGTTGGCAAACCAAAGACGATGAGGTGATAGTTGATTTGAGATTTCCCTTCCCAAATCTCTTAAATGGTCATGCATTTATATACAATTCATCTCATCTACCTCAACAAAACATCTATTAGCCAACCTTTCCCAACTGCACAAACCCTTCTGCTCTGAGCCACTTCAATTGCCACACTTTTATGCTCTCCAATGAAGAAACAAGCTGCATCCAAGAATTCCTCCTTCTCTTCACTATCCAACGCCTCGTAACTGACTTTTAAACTATTCATAATATCATTGGGTAGTACTCTAGCAATCTTTTCTAATTGACTCTCCCAATAACATTGTTCAGATTTGTCATATAATTGTCTGCCAAATACTTTAAGTGACAATGGAAACTCGTGGCAGGCATGTATAATTTTTTTAGTAAGTTCTGCAAATCCATCTTTTGGAAAGGGTTATAAGAAAGCATGCCAGCAAAAAAGTTGCTTAGAATTAGATGGATTCAACCCTTTCATTTTATAAATGGATGAGGATGAAATACCCCAACCTGTAAGAACATCAAATTGCCATGTTGTAACAACAATCAGACTATCCTATCGAAGATTGTCTTTCTCAGGCACAAGAGGATCCAATTGTTCCACGTTGTCCACATCATCAAGAACAATGAGCACTTGAACAAATCTCAAATATCTGATGAGGATACCCTTCCCTTCTTCTACATTCTCAACTTTTTCATTTTTGAAACTGAGGTCCTCCAAAAGTTTTTTTTGCTTGACATGCAAAACACTCTTTTGAGTTGCATCTCTTGTTGAAAGTGATAAGTACTCTGAGAGGGAGAGGGGGTGAATCAGAGTATGAAAAATTCTCAAACCTTTATGTGTGACAAAACTGAAAAGATAGACCAAAATAGATCTAAAAGAAAATGTAGCCAATCAAGAAGTTTAGTCTGTTTTCAGCAATTAAAGAAAAACTACACATAAGCATAACATATGAATTTGTGAAAAGATCATTTAGAACAATAAGCTTAGCTAGAATGAAAGTATCCGAGCTTTAAGATAGTAAAACATGACACACAATTTTTGTGCTGAGTGGAAACCCTCTTAAACCAAACTAGGTTTTGTCATAGGGAAAAAACACTCCAATCATTTTATTAATCTGAGCACCAACCCATACATCCAATTCAGCAGCACCTACTGCAAGGAGCTTCAACCCCTACTAGTTTTTACAATTTCAAGAGGAGATTCATAGTAACATATTTGCACAAACTTGAAACTATATTATCACCACTCCTGTTTATTACAACAAAGGATTTTTCAATAGTCTCACTGATATCTGTTCAAATAACATTTTTGCTTTCACTGTATATATTCACACAATTCTCAAATACTCTTGTATCTATTTATATCCCTTAGATACATATACATACAAGAGCATTAACTATACTCTCCAACTGTTAACCACAAGTTAAGAATCATGTTCAACCACCTGTTTAGAGTTTAGATAAAAACATGCTTGTACGTAAAAATAAAAACTCTGCCTTTATCACATTTTGGCTCATAACCTGTAAGAGGGTTTGAAGAAATTTTAATTAAAAAACCATGAACTCTAAAAACTTTGTGTTCATAAATTTTCTGCTTGAAGCTTATAACCGAAAACATCGTTAAAACAATTTTTTAATAATCAATGGAAACAAAACAACAATTCCTTTCAAAAATGAAAACTGAAACTATAATTTCAAAATAGCTTTTTAACTATTCGAATCAAACCACTTTCAACCGTTTCTTTTAAGTATTTCAAAGATTGAAATACTTTTGGCATGTCTGTATCCTGAAGAACAAAAATAGTTACCCATTTGCTTAGGACAACCAAGAAACCTGCCAGTTCTTTCTGTCTTCAAAAATACAATCAAAATGATTCTTATGCTTAGTAGATCAACATACTCAAAAGCCAGAATGATTCATTTATTTTGTAACAGGTGAGAAGAACCCAAAATAATCCTGTGACAACAGACGATGTGGTTTGCTGAAGAAGAACAAAATAATGCCTTTTGAGAAATTAACAATCATTTCAAATCAGCAATAATCCTCATTTGACTAAGATATATATTATTTGAGATCCACTCAGCTCACGTGAATTTGGAGCATTATAATAAGAGGTCTATTTAACCACAGGTCAAGTATTGTCATCACTTGAGTCACCACATGTTTAATCATCCCACATGTCATCAAGGACAAATAATTCAACATCTCTGACATCAAATAGAAAACTACACCTTTCCATTGTTTTGTATTTATTGTTGTATAATTTTTTAGCAAGAGTGATTTTACCCAGACCACCCATATGTTGGAAACTACAATTGAAGCAATTGTTGTATTGTCATTGATGTCAAACCTTAACTAGTAAGACAGTTGCTATCTAGGAAAGTACTATATCTATTGATTGATGAGAAGGATTAGGCCAAGGGTGATAACAATAGAACCTAGAGAAAAGTTCAGTTATTTGATACTTCAATGAGTACTTGATTATGTGGCACAATGATAAGATAATGTATTATTTATCTAAGTAAGAAGCAAGACCGAACAAGTAGGCTTAACCGAGAAGAACTAAATAAATCTAGTTTAAGCTGAGTGATGTTAGTGTCGACTGAGAGCCAGTAAATGCTAAGTAAATTCAGTGTTGACCGAACATTAGTTTATTGTCGAGTGACAACATTAGCCGAGGGAGACAATTTAAAGAGATGACCGAGCTATGCAGTGATGACCGAGGAGTTAAACATAGTATTGATTGAGCATCAGTAATTTACATTTGAGGAAGAATTTAGATTCCTAATTGACTTAGTTGAATTCTTAGATTATGTAAATTATGTTGACTTTATTAATTGAGTGTATGGAGAATTTAATGTACGGTAAACTATTTTATTGTGATTTCAATAAAGAGATTGAAGATGTTTCTAGAAGGATGTATGAAGGACTTAAATGTTGGAAGGATTCAATGAATCTGACCTAAACCTAAGATCTATGGAGGATATTAAGCAGCAAAAGATGGATCTACCTATTGAAGAGGTATAAAGAAAAACCTAAGTGTGAGGTTAAAGTATGCTAGAGTTGTTGATGTTATCAACTGATAAGTCGAAGCAGAAAGGTTGAAGGTGAAGGAGTTGATCAAAGTTGTGATTTCTTGAAGCAGATTTCTAAGAAAATCAGTGATGGAGATGGAAATGGAACTCATTTAGTAAGCCAACATATATGTGCGAATTGGATCTTTTATTTGCAAAGTGAGTTGTATGTTTTTAGATTAGATACTACCTCTACTTTCTAACCATTGTATTAGTCTAAATCCTTTAATTAAGGTTGACCTAACAGTCATTGTTTAAATCATTTAATCAAGGTTGCATTCTGATGGAATGTACTTACGTCCTCTAACAAGGCTCACTCCTAACAGGGTGGTTGAAATCCTTTAACAGGGTCACACCTAGTAGTGTGTTTGTAAACCTTTGACAGGGTTAGCTTTTCACAGAGCTCACTTTAGAAGAGTGAAAATATCAGTAACATGTTACAAAGTGGTTTTTCCCAAATTAGGTTTCCACTATAAATTCTAGTGTCATACTTGTGTCAATGTTTTGGTGTGAACATTTCTATGTTTTTCAAGTTAAATATTGTTGGATAGTGGACTGCATTGTTATATATTTCTGACATACATTCTTTAATGACTGAGTAGTGTTGGTGATTAGATCTAAGATTGTTGAAGTATTTAAAAGTTCAATTGATATATCTAAACCTAAGAAAAATTGATTCACCCCCCCTCTTTGTTATTTTAAATCATATTAACAATTGGTATTAGAGTTTTTGGTGCTTACATAGAATAATTTTAAAGGTACTTGAAGCAAATGATCAAGATGTATAAAAAAGAGGTACTGAAGTTGAATAAGGAGAACTTCCTTGCATGGCAGAGTCTGATGAAACTACATCAAGCTGGTATTGGTGACTCAACAAAATATTATGCTGAACATGACTATGTTACACCTACTACACCTTTGACTACCGAGGAGATGAAATCTAAACAGGAACACAACGAAGCAATGTTGGAGATTGCATCTGCCTTAAGCTATCCTAAATTTGAAGGCATTAAAGATTGCACAAATTCAAAGAAAATGTGGGACACTCTTGTAAATATCTATGGTGGTGATGCAAATGTACTAAGGGCAAAAGTTGAAAGCCTGAGAGGTAAGTTTGATGAAATGAAAATGCAAGAAGGTGAAAATGTTGCTCAATATTGTGGTAGAATCAAGGAGGTAGTAAATGCTATTAGAGGAGCTAATGCAACTATTGATGATGATATTGTCATTGGAAAGGTATTGATACCTTTTCTTCCTATATATGCCATCAGAATTTCAGCAATTCAAGAATCTAGATGTAATCCTGATAATGTTCTAACTCTAGAAAGTCTTATTGATAAGCTTACTGCTTTTGAGCTTTCTAACTATGATAACTACACTATTGCTAATTTTGAATCTACATTTAACTCACAAATGGTTTTGCATAAGTCTAAGAGGGAAAAAGAAAAATGTATAAGTGATAGTGAAAGTGATAGTGACACTTCTGATGAGGAACTAGAGGATCTTGAAGCTCTTATGGCCAGAAGATTGAAAAGAGGAAAATGAAAATATAAAGGTAAACTTCCTATCATATGTTTTTCATATAACAAAGTTGGCCATATAGCTATAAAATATCCTGATAGGAATGACAAGGATGAGGAAAGAGAAAAAAAGTACATGGATAAGAGAGAAAATAGAAGTTACCAAAGGTACAAGGACTATAAGGATAAAGGTAAGAAATCTTGTTATATTGTTGAAGAAGTAACTGACACTAATAATGATGATTTTGAGATTGAAATAGTTTATGTTGCTATGAAACATGATTCTGATGAAGATGAGAAAAATGCACTTGTTTCTTATGTGAGAAAAGATGATAAATGGATTATTGATAGTGGTTTCTCACATCACATGACTGGTGACACAAGTAAATTTGAAACCCTAGATCATTACAAAGGTAGAAGTGTTAAGTTTGGTAATGATGCACCATGTCATGTAAAGGGTAAAGGATTAATTAAGTTAACTGATAAGATCACTTGTGAAAATGCTTATTGGGTTGAAGGTCTTAACTATAATTTTCTAAGTATTGCACAACTTAATAGCACTGGTTACCAAGTGGAGTTTCATCATAGAAAGGCTAAAATATTTGATGCCACTGGTGAACTAATTGGAAGTGGAGAACATACTAGAGGTAATTTGTTCTATCTAGATCTATCTAAAGAGACATGCTTGATTGCAAAATTTGATGATGTATGGTTATGGCATAAGAGGCTATGTCATGTTAACTTTGACAATCTAGTAAATATTAGTAAAAAGAAGAAAGTTAGAGGTTTGCAAAGATTGAAGAAACCTAATAATGAGATGTGCAAACAATGGCAGTTGTGTAAAATGACAAAGTCTAGTTTCAACAACAAGACTTTTACTTCTGAAAATATTTTGGATCTGGTTCATACTGACCTTTGTGGACCTATGGGTGTACAAAGCTATTGTGGTGCTAAATAATTTATTATGTTTGTTGATGATTACGCTAGGATGATGATTGTAATGTTTTTAAAAGAAAAATTTGATGCATTTCAGTTGTTTAAGTGGTATTTGGCTAAGGTTGAAAAAGAAATAGGTAGAAACCTAAAATGTTTGAGATCTGACCAAGGTGGAGAGTTTATATCAAATGAGTTCAAAATATTCTACAATGATAGAGGAATCAAGAGATAGATGTCTGCAACTAGAACACTTCCATAGAATGGTATAACTGAGAGAAGAAACATATCTATCATGGATTGTACAAGGACACTAATGATTGAGAAAAATGTTGCACAAAAGTACTGGAAAGAAGTTGTAAGTACATTTGTTTATACATTAAACTAAGTACAAATAAAAAAAGGCAAAAATGTTACACCTTATGAATTATGGCATGGTTATACACCTAATGTAAAATGCTTTAGAATCTTTGGGAGAAAATGCTATATATTAAAAGATAATAGGAATGGAAAGTTTGATGCAAAAAATGATGAGGGCATATTCCTAGGTTATTCGACAAAGAGTAAAGCTTACAAGAGTTTGAACACTAACACTAACAAAATTGTGGAAAGTGTAAATGTGAAAGTTGACAAATATGCAGAGAAAAATGAACAGGAAAGAAAAAGAGAACCTGAAGATTATAGATCTTTTTTCTATATAGAAGGAGAGGCAAGTAACACACTTGCACCTGATGCAGAGTCATGGGTAAGCAATGTCAAGCATCAAGTAGAAGATACTACCGAGAATCAGGAGGATGCTGCTAAACATCAGGAAGAGGCTGCCAAGAAATCAAAGGCTGAATCTGATAATCTTATTGATGAACCTAAAGAGCAAGGAGAAAAGCAATCTGAACCTACTTTGACATAGTATGTAAGAAGACATCACAAGCCTGAGAAAATCATTAGAGATAAAGAAACTAGAGTTTTGACCAAAAGCAAGTTGAAAGATCCTACATGTTTATTGTGTGAGTTTGAGGCTAAGACAACAAGGGAGGCATTAGAAAATGCAGATTGGATTCAAGCTATGAATGAGGAAATAGACCAAATAGAAAAGAATGATACCTGGACTCTGGTGCCAAGACCAGGAAAAAAAAATGTCATTGGAACAAAATGGGTATTCAGAAAGCTTAATGAACATGGACAAATAACAAGGAACAAAGAAAGGCTAGTATGCAAGGGTTATGCACAAGAAGAAGGAATAGACTATGGGGAGACATTTTCCCCTGTAGCAAGATTAGGAGTGAGAACTCTACTTGCATATGCTACTTACAGAGATTTCAAGGTATACCAAATGGATGTCAAGTCTGCATTTTTTAATGGCATATTAGAAGAAGTGTACATTGAGAAACCTGAAGGATTTGTTTATCCAAACAAGAGAAATATAGTTTGCAAGTTGAACAAGGCATTGTATGGATTGAAGAAAGCCCCCAGAGCATGGTATGAGAGGTTGCACAATTACTTAATATAGATTGGATTTTCAAGGAAAAATGACAACATCAATCTGTACATGAAAGATGGAGAAGGTAGATGGATTATGTTAGCTAAAATTTTTGTAGATGATATCATATTTGGAGGACAAGATGCCATGTGTAAGAAATTTTCAAATGAGATGCAAACTGAGTTTGAGATGTCTATGTTTGATGAGATAAAATTATTTGTTGGTTTGCAAGTCTATTAGCTGGAAAAAGGTATTTTTCTCACACAATCTAAATATGTCAAAGAGATACTAAAAATCTTTGGTATGGAGGATTCAAGGCTAGTAAGTACTCCCATGGCTACTGGACAGAAATTGTCTAAAAATGATGATACTACTGAAGTAAACCAAACTTTGTATAGATCCATGATTGGAAAGCTGCAATATGATGTTCAGAGTAGACCATATATAGCTCTAGCAGTTGGGATTGTGGCAAGATTCTCTACCAATCTTAAGGAAAGTCATATGATGCCCATGAAGAGAATATTAAGATATCTAAAAGGGACAGAAAACTATGGACTGTATTACAAGATGCATGAGAAATTTGAATTGAGAGTCTACACTAATGCAGATTGGGCAAGAAATGTTGATGACAGAAAAAGTACTAGTGGTGGAGCTTTCTTTCTTGGATAGAGATTAGTTTCCTGGACAAGCAAGAAACAAAATTGCATTTCCCAATCTACAGCTAAAGTCGAATATGTAGCAGTTGCAGTGAACTGTTCAAATCTAGTATGGATTAAGCAATTGTTGAAAGGCATGAAAGAGGAAATCACTTAACCAGTTTTCATACACTGTGATAAAAAAAGTGCTATCAACATTCAAAGAATCTAGTGATGCACACAAAGACCAAACATATTGCTATCAAGTATCATTACTTGAGGGAATTGGTACAAGATAAAGAGGTGAGAATGGAATATGTGAATACAAAGGAACAACTAGTAGACATATTCACAAAAGCTTTACCTAAGGATGCTCATGAATATCTTAGAGGTAAATTATAGGTGCTTCCCCTAACTGAGGCTGCCTAGTCAAGCTAGGAGAACTGCATCAAATGTGCTACACAGAGTATCTACCAAATTGATATAGAATTGGTCACACTTTAGGAGCAGCCTAGAGTTGTGAAAGTACAACAAAGTTGATAATTAGTCATAAGGAAGATGAAAAAGGGAGAAATATTGTTATTGAACTGACAAGATGACATCTACATCTGAAAGATGTAAGTTCTATATACTACTTTGGTATTATTTTCAAAGAGGGAGAGATTCAGATGAAAAACACATAAAAGAGGAAGTAATTTAGAGAATCAGAAGAAAAGAGGGATAATAAGATTTAGAGGGAGTAACTGTGTGGACATTCAAGCAAGCTAGGCTAAGTGATTCAGAATCAGAATGAAGCTAATGATATTACAAATGTTTCTAATGCAATGACAAAGTTTTGGATTGGTTGGTGAATCATGTGTTTTTTTTAATCTATAATAGTGATAAGATTTATTCATAACTCAGGAAGGTGCCTGGCTCGATCCAGGGATGGTTACAAAAAGGGAAACCATCTTCCCAACAAAAAAACCTGAAAAAGAGTCGTGATCACTAGAAAGCATAGTAAAAATTGAGAGAAGAGAGAAACATAAAGCTATCCTCTTACACCTCTTTTGGTGTGGGATCAAAGAATCATATCAAAGGAATTCTTCATCTTTTTTCCCTTTCTCTTCTTAACCACTTCCCAACCCTCTTCCAACCTCAAAGCCTCAAGACACCAATCCTCAGGGAGACCTTTAGAACCTTGAAAAGGAACATCTAGTTCAACCTCCCTTGGTTGTCCAAGAATTTCCTCTATGGCTTCCATCTTCTCCATCCCTTGAGATCCTACAAATTTTAGCTTCTCCTGGCCATTCGGAGTGCCAACACCACTTTGTATAATTGGATCCCCCACCTGAACCGCTCCATTGTCTAGGGGAGACTGTGTAGCCAATTTCAAAACTTTAGAGACACCCTGCACACCATCATTATGCACAACCTATGCATAACTCTTTAGACTTTCAACCTTCTTCTCCACTGTGTAAAGCGAAGAAGAGACATCCTTCCACCATGAAGCCTCCTTAACCAACCTAGACTTAGCACATTGGACATCCAAGTGGCCCATTTTGAAACATTTCCTGCATCGAAAGGGCACACCTTCATAGTCTATAGGTTGAGCCAAACAGCCTATACAAGTTTTTATCAAAATTTCTTGAGGAAGATCCCCAGAAATGTCCATCTCTACAAGGATACGAGAAAAAGTAGAGTGAAAGAGATTAGAAGACCCCTCATCCACCATTAAGAAGCTACCTAAAGAATTTCCCAAAGCCTCTAAATAGGAATCAAACCATAAATGAAGAGGAAAATTCAGAAGTCGTACCCAAATAGGAACCTTGTCAAAAGCTTCGGAGGTGGGACAAAAAGTCAGATGCCAAGGTTTTATCATAAGTGGAAACTTGTCATCCCAATCCCAAAATGAATCACAAAGAATCAAATTTCTATCCTATTCTTTTTCAAACACAATAGTGAAAAAGCCCCTAGCTGCAGGGTAGATTTGAACATAACCATCCAACAGTAGTTCCCAATGTTCTGATATCCATGTGTTAAGGTCTTTCAAACTCGACCAAAAGCCTGTAAAATGTCCAATCAATCCTAGATTTGAGAAAAATAACTCATTATGGAAAATTTCCACTTCCATATCCTTTTCAAGCACCATAGAAAGAGGCTCAACCGTGGGCTTGATCATTGCCTTCGAGACTCGTTCACCATTTTGGACATTACCAACTGGAACCTTCCGCTTCCCTGATACATCTTTCTTGGATGAAAGACTAAGAAGACCTCTCTATGCATCTGGAGCACTACCATGAGCATTTCCAGACTTCCTAAAATCCCCCAACCACACTTTCTCAAACCTGTAAGCTTCTTCTGATGTGCCACCAACCTCCTTTTTTCCCCCAGACTGCATCTGCTTCTCTCCACACACCTACTCAAACTAAAGTAAAGGGACCTTCGAAGTCCCTTGAGCATTTTTCACGAAATTAATAGGAGAACCCCCAAATTGAGCATCCTTCGCATTGCTTGGGGGCCCGTTCACGCATCTTCCTGAAATCACTCCAAATTGCTCATCAGATGCAGGAGCTATCCCATGCACCAGTTTCCCATTCAAGCAACCACCAACCTCCACTGCAAATTACTGCTCAGATGCAGAATTCGTCCCTTGCACCATTCGGTCATGTGAAAACTTGGAGCCATTGTGTAAAGGAATGATATCTGCATCACCGTTCTCAGCCAGAAACCCTAGCTCGCCATTCTCCGTAGGCCATTGAAATGGCTCCATTTTATCATAATTTAATTATTAGTCATAAGTTGGTGAATCATGTGTTATTCATATTGTGTTTCCATCAATGCCAAAGAGGGAGATTATTGGAAACTACAATTGAAGCAATTTTTGTACATTGCCATTAATGTCAAACCTTAACTAGTAAGACAGTTGCTATCTAAAAAAGTACTATATCTATTGATTGATGAGAAGGATTAGGGAAAGGGTGATAACAATAGAACCTAGAGAAAGGTTGAGTTATTTTATACTTCAATGAGTACTTGATTATGTGGCACAATGATAAGATAATGTATTGTTTATCTAAGTAAGAAGTAAGACTGAACAAGTAGGCTTAACCGAGAAAAACTAAAGAAATCTAGTTTAAGCCGAGTGATGTTAGTGTTGACCAAGAGCTAGTATATGCCGACTAAATTTAGTGTTGACAGAACATTAGTTTATTGCCGAGTGACAGCATTAGCCGAGGGAGATAGTTTGAAGAGATGACTGAGCTACGTAGTGATGACCAAGGAGTTGAACATAGTATTGACCAAGCGTCAGTAATTTACATTTGAGGAAGAATTCAGATTCCTAACTGACTTAGTTAAATTCTTGGATTATGTAAATCTTGTTGACTTTATTAATTGAGTGTATGGAGAATTTAATGCACGGTAAATAGTTTTATTTTGATTTCAAGATATGTGCAGGATCATGGTATACCAAACTATGGCCTTAAGTGGCAATGAAAAATCAAAAAATCAGGGTTAGTCAACTTGACGTAAAAGGTTGAACATCTTATGAACCTTATGTGAAAAATTTGTAAGAGTAGAATCTGTAGGAAATTGAATGTAGTTTCTAAACTACTAGCCCTTGTTTGAAATTTTTGTTGTCTAATTGTTCAAAATTTTAGATTTCAATGTAGTACTACAAAAATTTTAAGGAAAAGATAAAAAGTACGTGTATGTCTTACCACCTTAATCACAATCAAATGATAATATATTTTCCCAAGATTCTAGATATAAGTAGTAGACTCATGCCCGGATGTGACACATTTTTTTATAATTTTTTGTCAAATAAATAATTAATTATGAATTTTTTGCTACAACTTTTTTAGAATTATAAAAACTCTCATGTTTGACCACCTTAACTAATTCAAAATTTTACCAAATTCAAAACTTTTTTTCTTATAGTAGCCAAAGCATAGAATGTGAAGCATGTTTCAAATTTCAAAAAGGTTAAACAGTTTGGAAGTTATAGTTATTTTTCAATCAATATGTCAATTACGACTTTAAAGATAACTCAATTGAAAAATAAGTAATAATTACCTATTGAAATCAAAATTTGACAGCAATTATATTGATGGAAAGTTGATAATGTCTTTAAGAAACCCTTTTCATTTCATCAATTTCGGGTGAAAAAATAGTCGTCAACTACATGGTCAAAGTCTTGGTATCAAGAACTATCTCCTGAAACATGCCTAAAGGGTTGACCACCTACATTTGGTAATGCCGAAGCAAATGCCAAGCCTAATCGGATATCCGATATGATTGGATATCTGATATTATCGAATATCTGATATTTTCAGATATTCGATAATATCAGATATTCGAAAAAGCCCGCCTATTTTAAAATTTCAATTGCCCCACTTTTCCCAAATTCAAGTTTCATAATAAATGTATTTTTTAATAGTAATATTAATTGTCTTATAAATTAAGTTGTATTCTTTTTATGTTAATACTAATTCAAGTTTCATATTAAATTATATGTTTGTTATGTTAATATTAATTTCATTTTAAATATTAATATTAAATAATAATAGCATAGCATAAATATTATAATATAAGTTTTTATATTAGTATGTATTATATTATTTGATATACAAAATGATTTCAAAAAAATACTTGCACAGTTGATTTGAGGACAGACAGTTTCAACCCAAATCCTCTTGAAAGTATCCAGCACAAGACTTTTCTACAGACTCCTTGTAATTTTGACGGTCTAACTATACTGAATAAGTAAATGTCAATGGACTTCCCCTCGATTGAATACAATCAATTGATTTTTTAACTCTCGAAAAGAAATTTCACATAGTTGTAGAACCACCGTACGCTCATCATCTATTCTAGAAACTAACAGTGGCATAAAAATTGATGTAAGAACATTTAAGGTACATTGTCCACAAAAAGGTATATGAAATGTTTAAATATACATTAAAAAGTGGAGTTGAAAGCTCTAGATCTGAGAGAGAGAGAGAGAGAGAGAGAGAGAGAGAGAGAGAGAGAGAGAGAGGTCATGAGGACTTCCTAGGGGTCCTAACACGTGATAAGGCATACTAGGACCCCTAGGAAGTCCCCATGACCCCTTTCAACACATTGGAACCCTCAAGTGTGTCCTAAGGGGTCCTAAAACCCCTTTAGAAACACTTGAGCATTCAAATTTGTTGAAAGGGATCATGGGGACTTCCTAGGGGTATCCTTTGGACACACTTGAGCATTCAAATGTGTCGAAAGGGGTCATGGGGACTTCCTAGGACCCCTAGGAAGTCCCCATGACCCCTTTCAACACATTTGAATGCTCAAGCATGTTTGAAGGGGTCGTAGGATCCCTTAGGACACACTGTGTCGAAAGGGGTCATGGGGACTTTCTAGGGGTCCTAGTATGCCTTATCACATGTTAGGACCCCTAGGAAGTCCTCATGACCCCTTTTGACATATTGGAACCATCAAGTCTATCCTAAGGGGTCATAGGACCCCTTAGGATACACTTGAGTATTCAAATGTGTCAAAAGGGATCATGGGGACTTCCTAAGGGTCCTAGTACACCTTATCACATGTTAACACCCCTAAGAAGTCCCTATGACCCCTTTTGACACATTAGAACTCTCAAGTATGTCCTAAGGGGTCCTACAACCCCTTCAGACATATTTGAGTATTCAAATATGTTGAAAGGGGTCATGCAAAACTTCCTAGGGGTCCTAGTATGCCTTATCACGTGTTAGGACCCCTAGGAAGTCCGCATGACCCCTTTTGACACATTTGAAAGCTTAAGTGTGTAAGACACACTTGATAGTTCCAATGTGTCGAAAGGGGTCATGAGGACTTCCTAGGGGTCCTAATGCATGATAAGGCATACTAAGACCCCTAGAAAGTCCCCATGACCCCTTTTGATACATTTGAATATTCAAGTATGTCCTAAGGGGTCGTAGGACCCCTTAGGACACACTTGAGGGTTCCAATGTGTCGAAAGGGGTCATGAGGACTTCCTAGGGGTCCTCACATGTGATAAGGTGTACTAGGACCCTTGGGAAGTCCCCATGACCCCTTTCAACACATTGGAACCCTCAAATGTGTTCTAAGGGGTCCTACGACCCCTTCAGACACACTTGAGGGTTGAAATGTGTTGAAAGGGATCATGGGGACTTCCTAGGGGTGCTAACATGTGATAAGGTATACTAGGACCCCCGAGAAGTCCCCATAATCCCTTTCGACACATTGGAACCCTCAAGTGTGTCCTAAGGGGTCCTATGACTCCTTTGGACACACTTGAGGGTTCAAATATGTCAAAAGGGGTCATGGGGACTTCCTATGGGTGCTAACACATGATAAGGTGTACTAGGACCCCTAGCAAGTCCCCATGACCCCTTTTGACACATTTGATTGCTCAAGTGTGTCCTAAGGGGTCATAGGACCCCTTAGGAAAAACTTGAAAGTTCTAATGTGTCAAAAGAGGTCATGAGGACTTCCTAAGGGTCCTAACATGTGATAAGATGTACTAAGACCCTAAGAGGTCCCCATGACCCCTTTTGACACACTGAAACCCTCAAGTGTGTCCTAAGGGGTCCTACCCCTTAGGACACACTTGAGGGTTCCAGTGTGTCGAAAGGGGTCATTAGGACTTCCTAGTGGTCATAACACATGATAAGGGGTACTAGGACCCCTAGGAAGTCCCCATGACCCCTTTTGACACATTTGAATGCTCAAGTGTGTCCTAAGGGGTCGTAGTACCCCTTAGGACACACTTGAGGGTTCCAATGTGTCAAAAGGGGTCATGAGAACTTCTTAGGGGTCCTAACATGTGATAAGGAATACTAGGACCCCTGGGAAGTCCACATGACCCCTTTCAACACATTGGAACCCTCAAGTGTGTCCTAAGGGGTCCTACGACCCCTTTGAACACACTTGAGTATTCAAATGTGTCGAAAAGGGTCATGGGAACTTCCTAGGGGTGCTAACACGTGATAAGGCATACTAGGACCCCTAAGAAGTCCCCATGACCCCTTCTGACATGTTTGAATACTCAAGTGTATCCTAAGGGGTCGTAGGACCCCTTAGGACACACTTGAGGGTTCCAATGTGTCAAAAGGGATCATGAAGACTTCCTAGGGGTCCTAACGCATGATAAGGTGTACTAGGACCCTTAAGAAGTCCCCATGACCTATTTTGACACACTTGATTGCTCAAGTGTGTCCTACGGGGTCGTAGGACCCCTTAGGACACACTTGAGGGTTCTAATGTGTCAAAAGAGGTCATGAGGACTTTCTAAGGGTCCTAACATGTGATAAGGTGTACTAGGACCCCTAGGATGTCCTCATGAACCCTTTTGACACATTTGAACCCTCAAGTGTGTCCTAAGGGGTCCTATAACCCCTTAAGACACACTTGAGGGTTCAAATGTGTCGAAAGGGGTCATGGAGACTTCCTAAGGGTCCTAACATGTGATAAGGCATACTAGGACCCCTGGGAAGTCCCCATGACCCCTTTTGACACATTTGAATGTGCAAGTATGTCCAAAGGGGTCGTAGGACCCCTTAGGACACACTTGAGGGTTCCATTGTGTCTATGACCCCTTAGGACACACTTGAGGGTTCCAATGTGTCAAAATGGGTCATGAGGACTTCCTAGGGGTCCTAGTACACCTTATCATGTGTTAGGACCCCTAGGAAATCCTCATGACCCCTTTCAACACATTGGAACCCTCAAGTGTGTCTTAAGGGGTCCTATGACCCCTTAGAACACACTTGAGCATTCAAATGTGTCAAAAGGGGTCATGGGGACTTCCTAGGGGTCTTAGTATGCCTTATCATGTGTTAGGACCCCTAGGAATTCCTCATGACCCCTCTCTCTCTCTCCCCTCTCTCTCTAACCTCTCTCTCTCTCTCTCTCTCTCTCTCTCTCTCTCTCTCTCTCTCTCTCTCTCTCTCTCCTCTCTCTCTCTAACCTTTCTCTCTCTCCTCACTCTCTCTCTTTCTCTCCTCTCTCCTCTCTCTCTCTCTAGGTGAGAGAGAGGAGAGAGGAGAGAAAGAGAGGAAAGAGAAATGTGAGAGAGAGAGAGAGTGAGATAGATTTTGCCAAAATTTTGGTGGGAGATATCGGATATCCAATTTTGCTTACTGGTGTAAAAAAAAAAGATTCTCTGGGTCCCTCCAGAGAGTCACATGTTTTTCCGGAATTATGGGATTCGAGTTCAGCGAGAAGATAAAAAACCACTTTTTGGGGTGATTTTCTCTATTACCAAAGGTATTTGCATCTTCTTTTTGGTCTAACTATGGGGAGTAGTAGTCATCAAAAGCATAAACGGAAGAGGAGACTCACAAATGAAGATGTTGAAGTGTATAGAGAAATGGATAGGGTTGCCCATCAGACAAGAGACAAGGTAAGTTAAATATGAATGAAGATGTCGGCATAGACCCACCTTTGAATGTGGTTTCAAGTGAAGAATATGAATTTGAAGATGAAAATGTAAGTTTTGCAAATGAGAATTTAGGCTTTGAAGATGAAAATGTAGGTTTTGAAAATGAACATGTAAATGTGGCCAATGGAAGTGTGGACATTGTCAATGACAATCGACCAATTGAATATGAAGGAATTGATAATGATAATGGTACAGAAGAACCAAATCAATGTTACACATCTCCAAATTATATGAGAAATGAAGTCCCTTCGGAGGAAGAAAGACAAACTTCAAAATTGAGACCTTCAAGAAGAACTAAATGGTTACTTGAAATTGATGAGAACATAATGAGCAATTTCAATGGCAAGAGATCAGAAAGAACCATTTGGTTGTGGGTTTCAAAAAATTTTGATCAATTTTTTAGGTACAAGATGTTAGTTGAGCAATGCCAAATGTTTGTGCAATTGTTAAAGATGCACGCCAGTCTCGCTCAATGCCAAAACTTGTAGTGAGGGTTAGTTGAAACTTGCACCAATGGATTACATCCAAACCGTTCATCCTAGTACCAAATGGATTGGGCCATTAGCTCTGATTGGGTGGGTAAACGCTAGGGACAATCTCATTTTGACCACTGAGTTAGTAGAACATTCTGGACCATGCCGAACCAAAGTGTCTCCAAGGTGCACTAAGCATGATTGAGCAGCAAACTTTCAAGGCTCATAACTCAGACTCCGTCTAAGGTATCAGAGATCTATGAGATGCTATAGGATGGTATTTCTAAGGCCTACAATAAACTCTCTCTATTATGGGAGATTCAAATTTGTTTTAATTTGGCACGCCAGTCTCGCTCGATGCCAAAACTTGCAGTGAGGGTTAGTTGAAAGTTGCACCATTGGATTACTTCCAAACCGTTCATCTTGACACCTAGTGGAATATGCCATTAGCTCTAGTTGGGTAGGTAAATGTTGGGGACAACCCCATTTCAACCACGAAGTCAGTAGAATGTTCCAGACCACGATGGACCAAAGTGTCACCAAGGTGCACTAAGCACGATTGAGAAGAGAACTTTCAAGGATCATAACTTGGACTCCGTGAGAGGTATCATAGATTTGTAAGATGCTATAGGATGGAATTTCTAAGGACTATAGTAACCTCTCTCCATTCTGGGAGATTCAAATTTATTTGAATTTGGTACGCCAGTCTCGCTTGATGACAAAACTTGTAGTGAGGGTCAGTTGAAAGTTGCACCAATGGATTACTTCCAAACCATTCATCCTAGCACCGAATGGACTACGCCATTAGCTCCAATTGGGTGGGTAAATGCTAGGGACAACCCTATTTCAACCATTGAGTCAGCAAAACATTCCGAACCACACTGAACCAAAGTGTCCCCAAGGTGCACTAAGCACGATTGGGCAGCGAACTTTCGAGGCTCATAACTCAAACCCCATGAGAGGTATCGTAGATCCGTGAGATGCTACATGATGATGTTTCCAAGGCCTACAATAACCTCTCTCCATTCTAGGAAATTCAAATTTTTTTGAATTTGGCACACCAGTCTTGCTCAATGCCAAAATTTGCAGTGAGGGTCAGTTAAAAGTTGCACCAATAGATCACTTCCAAACTGTTCATCCTGGCACCAAATGGACTATGCCATTACCTCCGGTTGGGTAGATAAACACTAGGGACAACCTTGTTTTGACCACTGAGTCAATAGAACATTTCAGACCATGTCAGACCAAAGTGTCCCCAAGGTGCACTAAGTACGATTGGTTAGCAAACTATCAAGGCTCATAACTTAGACCCCGTGAGAGGTATTGGCGATCCGTGAGATGCTACAAGACCACATTTCTTAGGTTTTCCTAGTGTATTTATAGGGTACAGGTAGAGTACTAATATTTTGTCCAAAATACCAATATGTTTTGATATGGCCAAAAGGGTGTTTGATTATTGCCAAAAGGGTGTTTGATTATGTAATTAGGCTAGTTTGAAGTCTTTTAGCCATTGGGAGTAAAGGGTAAGTCTAAAAACCTTGAAACCACTTTAATGGATATCCTTATATACCTCAAATGATGAATTACATGTGTGAACACACATAGCACATAAAGCGTACACATAAATTTTCTTAATTCATGAAGCATACATGTAGCACATAAATTATAAAGCATACAACATAAATTCACTTAAGTCATGCATGTAGCCCATACGCGTGAATTTAGGCTATGAATATTGTACTTGAATATACATGAATATACTTAAGGCATAAATTGTACACATGAGTACATACACACAATAACATTTACATACTAACAATGAATAAATGAACACACAATTAACAAATTGGATCGAATATCTAGTTTCATATATATATCAAAATGAACAATAATTATGTGCATATTTATATGTCAACATATCTAGATACAATGTGGCATACGCCATCTCAAAATATGTCATATGACATCTCAAAATAATTTCAACTACAAATATTTCTAGGACATCCTATTCTATTGGTGGATCATCAAAATGGAGCCTCTTTGAAGTACTCTTTAGCTCTAATGGATCCTGCATTCAAACACAAAAGTGAAAGCCCAAGTTAGATTAAAATTCAGAATCATAGTCAACAATAATAAATAAAATTTAAACTAAAATTGAACTCTCATATACCTCGCTTCTCTGTCTCCTCTCGTGGGCAGGAGACGTAATATATGTCCTTGGTAGCTCAGGAATAGTGCCACCAATGATGACTCCCACCTGTATATGTTTGCGAACATGAGATTGATCTACAAGTTATACTATTTAATGTTAAAAACTTGGTAGCAAATATATGTTTATAAAATAATTGAATTAACATTAAAACTTACATGTGTTGAACTTTCTTTAGGGATTGTTGGCTAAGTCATCAGTGATACAAACCCTTACCATTTTGGCTCCCTCAAACTAGGAGTGACCTACAAAAGTCAAAGAGATACTTCATATTATCATAACTTGACCATATTATATATACTTGATAGAAAAATACACACAAATAACTTTAGAAATGTACATACCATGGGGCTATCACTTCAAATGGATATGCCTGTGCTTATGATGATGATAGGGTCTCACAGCATCATCACATGCCACTCTCTATCAAATAAACCATGTAAATTAAAAATGAGTACGCACAATTGACAAGTATACATGTATGCATAAACAAACTAAATTACCTTTCCTTTATCAATAGCTGATACTTGCACCCCCTCACATGGCCCCCCGGTGGCAACTGGTGATACCTACATCAGTATGTAAAAGATGATCATAAAAATTAGAAAACAATGTACATATACTATTATCATAATTTAAAAGGAAACCAGTGAGTACATTAAAACATATGTAGCGTGGAAGATTCAAGACCAAATGATATGGTCGAAAGCATGGACCCCTCCACCTGTGCCATCTCCTCCTCTATCATCAAGTGAACATAAATGTAACGCGTAAAAAGACATAAGTGGGAAATTATTATAAGGAAGTTCTACTACAAATACGAACAATAAAATTTAAAAAAAATGTAAAAAGTGAATGGTTTACCCTTACCGTAATAGTGGGAGTCCATGGCACTGTAGGCTCCTAATGCACATCTCCATGAGCTGCTTCAGTGCCTATAGTGTACTGTGTAGAATCATCCCCATCGAAGCTGAAATTATAACAATCACTATCAGTCAGGGGACCAAAGCACATATACTTGCAGATAACGCAAGTGTGGGGCACACAAACATGTGAGCTTGTGGAAGCACCAGAAGCATCAGGACAAGAAGGCAATAATGTCCTGTTATGCGTAACTAGCAGACCAGTCAAGGTGTCAATGGCACAAATAGTCTGTGAGCCGACCTCAATAATAATGTCTGGATGTTTCACTGTGGGAGCTGGTGAAATCTCGGGAGGGGGGACATATGTGCAGGATTTCACCCATTGTGCGCATGGCCTGTCTTGCAGAGTGCCTAAACCTACACCCTGGTTTGGTCTCAGACTCCAATAATTCACCTTGTGATTAAGCAAAAATTCAGCATACAATTTTTAAACAAAATAAAATGGGACATGCAAATTATTGTGAGGTGGCCTATCAAAAACCATCCACCAACAGTCCCAAAAAATGTCACATATTGCACTATTTGTGCACCATTTAATTGACAACTTGGTTTTTTTATGGTCTACTTTTAGACCAGTTTTAGGATCCACAAAAAGATTAGCTATGTCATGTTTTGTTATATTTAGGTTCATGACTTGATCATAATCAAGCCCATCGTCAAACTAGGTGTGCATGGAATCATGCCAAAGAAGTGCAGCATTATGTTGTTGTGTAAGTTTCTCCATGTTTTCAATAATTGAGTTCAATGACATAAACATGGGGAGAAATGTGGGGATATTGGCATATGTGGTTTGAAATCCTCTAAGTTCATTTAGATTATCTCTTATTAGATCTTCTAAACAGTGAGGGTTTGTGACAGGTACGTCTTCTGGAGGTGGGGGATTGTTGGGAGGTGGTTCTGGATTGTTTGTGGGACCATTAGGAGGGTTTTCTAATTCCATGTCTGATAACAATGAAAAAAAAATAGATAATTACAATGAATTTTAAAAAACAATACAAAAACTCATTGGTACCCTAATTTTTATATAAAAAATTATATATTTGTAGTTGAAAACAATAAAAAACAAGTAAAACAATAAACATTAGAAGCTTTCACTTACCTGGAAATTTAGGAGAAATTGGACAGGGGATTTGGGAGTGGATATCTGAAAACCCTAGCTACGTTCATGTTTTTACAATGAAAAAATATTGAACGTAGTTGTGTACAAAGATATATAACTACTGGAAAATATCGGATATCCAACAATATCAGATACTCGATTATGCCTGCAAATTTGGCTTTTGGCTTGGCCAGGTGTACTGACACTTAGACCTACTAAAAAGTCAACAAATCTATTTGTGCACTTTTGGACGAGTGAAAATAGGTTTTTTTCACATCGCCACTTTTTGGCATACCATGATCCTGTACATACCCTTTGTTAGCCCATTTTCCTATCATAGTAAAATGTCCTCAGAAAATGGTCTATCCTTGCAAAAATTTTCATGGCTTTGTGTCCTTTCCTTTGGTCTCTGTAATTTTTCTATGTCTCTGGCTGAAACCCTAAGCAAAAATTCATAATCTTTCTGTTGCAAGCAAAAAACCCTAATTTACCCCAGCCTCATTCTAATTTTTCGTTACCTTTTGGGCACTAAAGTCCTAAATTACCAATGTGCTTTAATATTTCCCTAAGTATTATTGCCCAGCGGTTTAAATTTTTCCTAGGTTTTGGCCGCCTTGTATTCTAATGTTTTAGCTTTTAAATCTTTCCTGGCGGTTACATCTTTCTACTCAGTGAATACGCGACTATGTGTTCGCTTAATATATAAATGTTTGGCGGTCTCATGTAAACATTAAGAAACCCGACAAGAGGCTTGTCTTTCCTTTAGTCATGTGTTCGTGAAATGGTGGCCCCTATTCATAAACGGTGATACATGTGGACCAGTTGTCAAGTTGAGGCCGACGTGTCAAACAATTATTGGTTGCCAAGCGGATGAGTTGGATATGCTATCAGAGAGTTTAGATCAACGGCTGATGCATGCTCGCATGGAATATTCTTTCCCCATGTGATCTTGCGCCCGTTGTCTGATTAGATGCCAATGGGTAGTGGGTCCATTACCACGCAAGTAAAAATGGCAGTCTCTAGTTGGTCAATGTGGAGTATGAGGTGGAGGTTGTCAAAGGTACCTGTGAGTGAAGAAAAGTTGCATGTTCACTTACTAGATTTTGCAACATGGCAGTTTGTGATTCGACAGAGCAGCTTACACGGCAAGGTGGGGTCAGGCTTTCATGATGTTGGCAAAAGATTTTGGATCTACGATGGGTGCATGATCTCAAAGAATCATCTAAGCCCTTGAGATCATGCGCCAACTGTTTGATTCTCCAGGTGTTCAGGATTAAGCTAATGGGTCCGCTGACAGGTGTTACAATTGGAGCCTTCTTATTGGTTGTGTCAGTGAGACCATTTGCCAGGTGCTTCTGAGTTGTTCGTCTCTAATTGGTCCACATAATGATGATATGGAAAGTGTCAGTGGGATGAGGATTTCTAGTGTTGCAAAGGGTTCTAACATTTGCAGAGAATCGACGGTTGGTGCATAATCTCATGGGTTGCGTTAGAGCTATGAGATCTTGTGCTAGTCATCAATTTTACTTTTCCTCGAGTTTGTATGCAGTGGGTCCTATGTCAGAGGTGACTGGGTAGAGGTAGAAAATGATTTGTTGATAGGTGGTAGGTTTTTAGGTGGGCCCAAGGTTATCAAATGCATTTGGCGAACTGGCGATTTGAGAACTTCATGCATTCGTAGAGTATAACCTAGGGTTAAAGAAAGCTTTAAGCGATTCGACAAAATGCTTTGTTCACTGAATCATTTAACTTGACCTTAGTTATGAAAAGCATTAAGCAATTTGGAGATCCCTTTGGTCGCTTATTCACCAAATTGGTAAAGGGTTAAAGGTTAGCTGAGAGGAGTGGGACCATTTGCCATTGTGTTGCTAATGTGTCATGTTTTTATTTGTCAAGTTGATGATGATGAGGATTGTGCTAGTGGGCCTGAAAGGTTCTATGAGAAGCTAGTGTGGAAGATCTAATGGATGGCGTAAGATCTCATAGGGTCTGTCAGAGCTATGCAAACTTAAGACAACCATCCAATTAAAGGCTTATGCAGAGTGGGTCCGAGGTGCCGATTCTTTGCTAACGTGCTTGTTTTTCATTTGCTGAGGGATTAATGATATGGTGAATGATTTTAAAAGGGTTTTTGTTGACTGTTGAAAGATAATTATGAACCGCCCGATCTGCCAGGAAATAATAAGATCAACGGTTGCATTTTAAACTTGAGCCTGTAGCCGTTTTATTTCAAATTCAAATATTTTTGCATGGTTTTTGCCAGGGTTTGAAATGATGAACCATATAAGATAAAGCGGTTGTTCAGAATTGATTTCTCTGGGACATTTGTAGTTGGAAATTGATGTAGAAGATATGGGTTGTTGTCTTGATCTATTTTTCCATCCTAGGGTGTCGTGCCAAATGAATGCAAAGGACTATTATTTGATAGAAGGTGGGTAGGGTTTGGTGTTTGTCAGAGATTTCCATGACTGGTACACCCATGTTTTTATGCAGGCCAACCCTTGCATTTAATTTTTGTATCCTACAGCAAGAAAGAAGTTGAATTTGTATTTGTAGTTAACCTTGAGTATGAAACCAATGCATTTGTACATTAGATTTGATCTGATTTTTTAGGGTTTCTTTAGTTTCTTGCATTCTTTACTTCTTGTTGTACCTGGTTGTTGCAGACCTAATTTTTCCCTAAATGATCCTTTGCTTGTTATAATCCTTGTTCCTATAAAAGGATTTTCAAGATCATTTAGTAGGGTTCGAGTTTTCTTCTGAGAGCTGGTTCCATGAATGTTTTGCCTTGTAAATATTGCTTTCTTCTCTACATATAGGGTTCCCTCTTTCCTCTCTGATTTTGGAGAATATAATACAAATTGTAATAGATTATCTTATGTATGAGATTCAATATATTTGTACTGTTATTAGATTGTCTCCATTTGAGTTTTAGACTTATTGATTGAAGCATCAAGGGTGTTTCAGCCTTTCTATTTGCATTTCCTATGTGTCTACAATAGAGTTGTTTTCACAAAAGTAACTAGGTCTAGGACTGGTTTTTAGGTATGTATGCGCTGAGGTATCAAGGGTGTCTCATGCTTGTCTTCTAGTAGATGCTAGTTAATGTAATACTTGTTTATAGGTCTCTTCTAAGGGGAGGGTTAAAACCCTTTGAATAGGTGATAACATATCTGGGTACACAAGTGGATTGTTAAAGTGAGGTTTGGTTAATGGTGTATGATTGATTTAAGGCATCAACATATTTGAATATATTATTTTCTTGTTTCATAGCTCTCTATTGCAATGAGGTATTGACTCTGCTGCCCATTGGATAAGGCACTAGTCTATGAGAGACTAAGGGTATTTCAAGGGTCCATTCAACCCAACATTAATCATTCAAATCAAATACCTTTCCCTTTCATGTTGGTAGTAGTAGTAGGAGGTCATTTCTAGTCTTTAGACTCATTCTATGTAAATAGGGCTATTGCATAAGAATTGGCTTCATTGGGGTACAAGATACCTAAAAGAGTTTGAAAACTATTCCATAATAATTTATCTGCAGGCCTATTGTTTATCATTAGGTGTCTTGAGTGTGCAGATAAGGCAATACCCACCTGAGTGATGTGGAGCTCAAAGAAGAGGGAGGATTCCTTTCAATCCTCATCAATTGGACTATTTTCTTGTCAAACTTGAGCGCCTAACCTGAGACTTAAGCCCATCTATTGATTCAAGTTTGTTTCTACAAAGAAAAGCTCCAACAAAATGGTGACTCTGCTGGGGATGAAATAAGTTTACCATTAAGAGTATCCCAGAGTTTTGATGTGTCCATTATGGGGAAGAGTCTTATAAATGTCACAATCTGAAAATTGTTTTCAGATTTGCAAGTCTGCTACTTGGATTTGTTGTTGTAAAATTTTAAAATTATATGTGACTTTGCTATGAGGAATACCCAGAATCTGCTCATGTTTCAAAGGATCAGTGAAGGCTTGTGTCCTTTGAAAAGGGGTGGCGACTCTAGACTTGAATGAACCTAAGGTGTGTAGCCTTGTTTTAGATTTCAATCAAATGTGAAGAGAACAACATCAATCAGCAAAGGCTTCCAGGTATTCTCCATTCAATATTTTGTGTATTTGCATGGTCCTTATCAAATGGTTTTGTCATTAAAGAAAGGACATATAAGTATGAAGTATGTAGGAAACACTCAGTGACAAAAGAAGGTTAGTTTCGAGTATAGACTTCTTGTTACTGGTTTTCCAGAATTTCAGGAGTGTATGCAGAAGTTGTAGCCAGTAATGGGAACTCACAAGGTTTCTTTTGTCAAAAGATATGTGCCATTTTGTTATTATGGCATACCTAGTTTCCCTAATAAGATCCTTGATGAAATTAGGGGATACTTACTATTGGTTCTTTTTCTTGTAGGACCAAGCTTGAATCAAAAAGTTGGGCTTAAAACACTGGTTAGGCACTCAAGCTTGACAAGAAAAATAAACCAATTGATGAGGATAAAAAGAAATCCTCCTTCTTCTTTGAGCTCCACATTCACTCGGGCGAGTATTGCCTTATCTGCACATTCAAGACACCTCATGACAAACTAAAGGCCTGCAGACAAATTAGTGTGGAATAGCCTTCAAACCCCTTCAGGTAACCTGTACCCCAATAAAGCCAATTCATATACAAACAACCTTATTTGCATAGAATGAGTCTAAAGACTAGAGAGAAACTCCCACTACTACCACCAACATGAAAAGGAAAGGTAACTGATTTAAAGATGTGAGAAATAGCCAAACCCATCAAACATTGGACTTAACTGAAAATACTAATCCTGGATCAGTGCCATTATCCATTGGGCAACACATCAAATGCAAATATAGAACATGAACAAACTACTGTCAAAGACTCAAAGCCATAAACACAACTGTTTCAGCCCACCCACTACTTATAAAATCCTTCTGTAGACAATTCAAATGAATCTATGTCCCTTCTAAAGAAAATTTCACTTGATCCTAGATCGAGAACTAAAGACAAGAACATATGCAGAGACAACCCTGTGCAATAGATCAGAAAATCTAAAAATCACATGAATGACACCAAGGAGAGACTTGTAAACATGGAACAATTGCATTAAGTATGATGAGGCATGTACATGTCCATATCAGAAAATGAGACTACCACTTCAATAACCTGCAAAAGATACCATAAACTTCTATTTAGCCTCCTGCAATGTGATAGAATTCACTACTTCCCACAGGAACCAAACAGAGTGGAACCCTCAACAAGTCAAAACTTCGACCCTTTATACTAGGGCAACAGAGCAAGCATGATCACTTTGAAATTCAAAATCCACCTAACCCCACTGAGAAATAAACACTGACATGACAGGGGTCAAGCCACAACAATGCAAGCTCAAAATAGTCCAACAATAACAGCTAGCTAGCCCTTCTTGAGCTCAAAACCACACGGCACCAGGTACAGA
Source organism: Chamaecyparis obtusa (assembly GCA_027943335.1). NCBI lineage: Eukaryota > Viridiplantae > Streptophyta > Pinopsida > Cupressales > Cupressaceae > Chamaecyparis > Chamaecyparis obtusa. The sequence continues at coordinate 726,103 of BSBK01005674.1, forward strand.
AACACCTCTGCAAACAACTACCAAGCACCCTGGACCACACTGCAAACAGCCTCCCACCAAACAGGGTCAAATCTGCATTCAATTTCATAAAAATATGGTACCCACTGTCGCTGCAAATCCCTCAGAAATTCAAATTCAAACTACAACGGTCACATGCATTTGGCGGGAAGCACATCGGCAGTCAACAATTAAAATTTTATCAATTTTATATCTCCACCGTCCGATCCTTTATACTTCGCGGGCCTTATGTTTCTAGCCGTTTTCCCCTAGCCGCGCAACCGCGCTATTATATCTCTCACCGCCACAGGAATTGGGCCTCAAAAATATGCTTGGTTGCATGATCGCATAACCCAAAAATGGGTTATGCGACCATGTGACAACCCGCCCTGTAACCGCCAGCAAAATTGTTAGGAAAATCGCCAGACGTACCGCAACTGCCATCGCATCCAGAAAATGCCCCACTAGATTTAGTGAATTGGCGATAAAGGACCTTCACCAATTCACTAAAACACCTCATGCCTTCGCTAAACATTTAGCGACCTCCTAATTGCCGATCGCGCAATCGCCAGAAAAACTAGCAAATCCTTCTATCTCTCCATAAATGCGCGACCACAGTAAAATTATTGGCACCGCTAACTTTTTATCCACTCCACCAAACACAAGACTTGCACCTTCCCACCAACACTAACCACCAGAAACTGCCACGCATCACCGCACTGCCAAAGACATGTGTCACCTGGTCGCATGATTGCATAATTGAGAGAAAGGCTATGCGATCATGCAATAGCCAATTGGAAGCTTCCATGTCAACGCTTTTGACCACCAAACTGCGATCACCAAACTACAACCACCTCCTTGGAGGATCAGACGGTTGTCACAAAAGCGCATGGCCCTGACACATCCCTCACGCTTTAACGACAACCATTGATCCTATGACACGTCAGGACCCCCTGTGCCTTCGGAAAAATAGGTCCCACCACCATCGCACTTATGCACTTAGCAAAGAAGACCGTCAGGCAGCCAAACAGGACCGGGACGCACATGGCCACGTGGCAAGCGGTCGCATGATCGCATGTCAGAAAAGTCTGACATGTGGCCATGCAATAGCCAATAGGGAAGAAGCTATTGAAAACCCAGGCCCACCAACTAACTGCAAAGCATTCAGCGACCATGCGACAAACTACCGGCCAGGTCGTGAGATGTTAGCCACTAACTGCCAACCATTTGGAGATTACGTGACCAACAGTCACCGAGTCGCTAAAGGTTAGGGGATTAACTGCTAGAAATAAGAGAATGCACAACAACATAGTCGCCAGGTCGTCGAAAAGAAGATATAACCGCCAGGAGATTTGGAGAAAGAGCAACAAGAAACCCTGTAAGGACTGAGCCCCACCATCCATCGCACCTGCAGAGTTAGGACCAAGGTTGAAAACACACAAAGTTTTCGACACCAAAGACAAGTGCATAAAACTTGAAGGCAAAGGGTAGAAAACAAGGCAAATTTTTGGCAAAAGATCGAAAAGACACATGAATTTTCAATAGACCAAAAGGCAAACAAGGAAGCGAAAAACACACAGAGTTTCTACGTGGGCCAAAAAGGTCAAAAACAACGTGGATTTTTAAAAATACTGTGAGTTTTCGACACTGTGGCAGAATTTTTAATTTGCTTCCCGCGGACCCTGAAATTAAAAATCTTTCTGGGTTTTGCACATTAAGAGATGCAGTTTGGACCAGAGCAAAGAACATAGGGGCATGATACTTGACAAACACAATGCATGGAGGAGGCCATTTTTTAAAGGATTTTTTGCATGACATAAAAATGGCCTAACAGTGGCTCTAATTGGGGATGCATGCCTCTTGCAGGCATAGCAAAAATTTAAAATCATTGGGAGAGTAGACCAACCACTGGACAAAAATAGGGAACACAAAAAATGCAAGGAATAGAAAGGAAAAGCAACACACAACAGGGAAGGCAAAGACATTTTACAGAATGTACATTTTTACAAAAAGCTACAGCAGCAAACATGAGTTAATTCCTGCCTCTGTCAAAAATCTGATTTTCATTTCTTCCTACATGAGGCACACCAGACACTTTGTTTTCATTTGTCACCATACGGCTGTCAACATATTCAACCAGCAAATCAGGAAGATCAAAGAAGCTTTCTTCACAGTGCATGTAAAAACTTTTGGCACTCTCTCCACCTTGCTCACTATGAAGAAAAGATTCAGCATGCCAATGATCAGCACCACTATACTAAAACTGATTTTCATCCACTGACTCATGCATTCTATGAACTAGAAACACAAAAGCCTCATATTCTGCTTGCAGAAAGGCCTCATCTAGACCCTGTCTTTGCATTTCCACAGGTGTAACCGGCTAGACCTCAAAAGAATAGTCAGATTGATACCCACAGATGAAAAATGGGCATCCTAATTCAACTAGATCTGTGACCTCCACATGTTCTTCAAACAAAGGACTAATTATTCCATGCAATGCACCATGCTGAACATTATGACATAAAATAGGCTGATAATCAAATTCTTCATCATATAAAGCATTAGAAAGCACTTTAAAATCAGCACCCATCTCAACCTCATGGAAACCCTTAGCACATGAAGAACAATCAGAACCATATGAAGACTCACTGATATCACATTCAAACACCACTTTCTTGTCTTCATATTCCTCACTGAAGGAGTGTTCACTTCCACCATTGCTCTTTTCCTCCCATGCCCCATCTGATTCACATGAGGATACATCAGCATCACTGCCTCCATCATCCTCACCTGAATAGCCACTACAATCACATTCAGACATTTTTGAATAAATGGAAGATCCTGCACACCTTGACCTTGATTCCTACCCACTACCACAATCTGAATACTCTTCTGACAAAGACTCATTAGAAGAAGTACCCTCAGCACTAGAAATAGATTGCTCTGGAATATAACATTCATTCCCCTTTTTCTGACGGTCTCTTTGCAACCTTTTCCATTCATCATCATCAACAAACTCCTCCAAGAACAACCACTTAAACTTAGCCAAAGAAGAAATGCATTTTGGGGGCAAATTTAGATACCAATTAGATGCAACTCCCTTGAGGGATCTCCCAAAAAATATCATGCCAACCTCCTCATCAAAAATCTAAAATTCTAGAATGAATCTATAGAATGTTAAGACATGTCTGACTACTGAATCAAGCTTACAATCAAAGGTAGGAATCAAACCCAAAAGCTCACTAGGAAAAGAGTGAGGGGACTTTGGAAGAACATAGTCCAAAGGCCTATCCAACTTAAGGAAACCAAGTAGCCTAGACTGACTTTTCCCCTAATTTTTCATTTCATTTAATGCAAGATGAGAGCCACTCATCTTATCTTGGTCTTCCCTTTATACTAGCACTAAATACTTGATAGGGAAACATTGTAATCATAAATACTTAGAATTTGCAACAGAAAGCTTTGTTGACTGGAAGGCAGGGCAAATTTTGAGCTCACCATGGACCTCCACCAGATTTTGCAATGCAAAATTACTCCCAATCAATGCAAAACTCCAAGTAACTCACTGTTTATCAGAAAAAACACTGATCAAACAGAGACAAGTCAGAGCCGCCACTCACAACTATGTGAGAAAATTTTACAAATGCTAGTTTTGTATTTCTGACTCTTTCCAATGGCCACCAGAGATCATGATTTCCATAACAGGATCTGTTGTTTGTTCCCCAGCAGAGTCACCATCTTGTTGGTTCTTTTTCTTGCAGGGCCAAGCTTGAATCAAAAAGTTGGTCTTAAAACACTGGTTAGGCACTCAAGCTTGACAAGAAAAACAAACCAATTGATGAGGATAAAAAGAAATCCTCCTTCTTCTTTGAGCTCCACATTCACTCAGGCAGGTATTGCCTTATCTGCACATTCAAGACACCTCATGACAAACCAAAGGCCTATAGACAGATTAGTGTGGAATAGCCTTCAAACCCCTTTAGGTAACCTGTACCCCAATGAAGCCAATTCATATACAAACAACCTTATTTGCACAGAATGAGTCTGAAGACTAGAGAGAAACTCCCACTACTACCACCGACATGAAAAGGAAAGGTAACTGATTTAAAGATGTAGGAAATAGCCAAACCCATCAAACATTGGAATTAACTGAAAATACTAATCCTGGATCAGTGCCATTATCCATTGGGCAGCACATCAAATGCAAATATAGAACATGAACAAACTACTGTCAAAGACTCAAAGCCATAAACACAACTATTTTAGCCCACCCACTACTTATAAAATCCTTCTGTAGACAATTCAAATGAATCTATGTCCCTTCTAAAGCAAATTTTACTTGATCCTAGATCAAGAACTAAAAACAGGAACATATGCAGAGACAACCCTATGCAATAGATCAGAAAATCCAAAACTCACATGAATGACACCAAGGAGAGACTTGTAAACATGGAACAATTGCATTAAGTATGATGAGGCATGTACATGTCCATATCAGAAAATGAGACTACCACTTCAATAACCTGCAAAAGATACCAAAAACTTCTATTTAGCCTCCTGCAATGCGACAGAATTCACTACTTCCCACAGGAACCAAATAGAGTGGAACCCTCAACAAGTCAAAACTTTGACCCTTTATACCAGGGCAACAAAGCAAGCATGATCACTTTGAAATTCAAAATCCACCTAACCCCATTGAGAAATAAACACTGACATGACAGGGGTCAAGCCACAGCAATGCAAGCTCAAAACAGTCCAACAATAATAGCTAGCTAGCCCTTCTTGAGCTCAAAACCACACTGCATCAGGTACAAAAAAACCTCTGCAAACAACCGCCAAGAACCCTAGACCACACTGCAAACAACCTCCCACCAAATAGGGTCAAATCTGCATTGAATTTTATAAAAATATGGTACCCATTGTTGCTGCAAATCCCTTAGAAATTCAAATTCAAACTACAATGGTCACATGCATTTGGCAGGCAGCACATCGGTAGTCAACAATTAAACTTTTATCAATTTTATATCTCCACCGTCCGATCCTTTATACTTCACGGGCCTTATGTTTCTAGCCATTTTTCCCCAACCGTGCAACCGCGCTGTCATATCTCTCACCGCCACAGGAATCGGGCCTCAAAAATATGCTTGGTCGCATGATCGCATAACCTAGAAATGGGTTATGCGACCATGCGACAACCCACCCTGTAACCGCTAGCAAAACCACCAGGAAAATCGCCAGGGGTACCACAACCGCCACCGCATCTGGAAAATGCCCCACCAGATTTAGCAAATTGGCAATAAAGGACCTTCGCCAATTCACTAAAACACCTTGTGCCTTCGCTAAACATTTAGCGACCTCCCAACTGCCGATCGCACAATCGCCAAACAAACTAGCGAATCCTCCTATCTCTCCACGAATGCGCAACCACAGTAAAATTGTTGGCACCGCTAAATTTTTATCCACTCCGCCAAACACAAGACTTGCACCTTCCTGCCAGCACTGACCAACCAGAAACCGCTACACGTCACCGCACTGCCAAGGACATGTGTCACCTAGTTGCATGATCGCATAACTAAGAGAAAGGCTATGCGATCATGCAACAACCAATTGGAAGCCGCCACATCAACGCTCTTGACCACCAAATTGTGATCACCAAACTGCAACCACCCCCTCGGAGGATCGAACAGTTGTCACAAAAGCACATGGCCCTGACACATCCCTCGCACTTTAATGACAACCATTGATCCTATGACACGTCAGGACCCCCTGTGCCTTCAAAAAAATAGGTCCCACCACCATCGCACTTGCGCATTTAGCAAAGAAAACCATCAGATAGCTGAATAGGACCGGGACCCACACAGCCACGTGGCAAGTGGTCGCATGATCACATTTCAAAAAAGTCTGACATGCGGCCATGCGACAGCTAATAGGGAAGAAGTTGTTGAAAACCCGAGCCCGCCAACTAACTACAGAGCATTCAGCGACCACGTGACAAACCACCTGCCAGGTCGTGAGATGTTAGCTGCTAACTAGCAACCATTCAGAGATTACATGACCAACAGTCCCCGAGTCGCTAAAGGTTAGGGGATTAACCGCTAGAAATAAGAGAATGCATGACAACACAGTTGCCAGGTCACCGAAAAGAAGATATAACAGCCAGGAGATCTAGAGAAAGAGTGACAAGAAACCCTGTAAGGACTAGGCCCCACCATCCATCGCACCTACGGAGTTAGGACCAAGGTCGAAAACACACAAAGTTTTCGGCACCAAAGACAAGTGCATAAAACTTGAAGGCAAAGGGTCGAAAACAACGTAGATTTTTTGCAAAAGGTCGAAAACACACAGGAATTTTCAACAGACCGAAAGGCAAACAAGGAAGCTGAAAACAGACAGAGTTTCTACGCGGGCCAAAAATGTCGAAAACAAAGTGGATTTTCAAAAATACTATGGGTTTTCGACACTGTCGCAGAATTTTTAATTTGCTTCTTGCGGACTCTGAAATTGAAAATCTTTCTGGGTTTTGCACATTAAGAGATGCAGTTTGGACCAGAGCAAAGAACACAGGGGCATGACACTTGACAAACACAATGCATGAAGGAGGCCATTTTTTAAAGGATTTTTTGCATGACATAAAAATGGCCTAACACTTACCAAAGTTTAATAGGAACTAGGGTCAGTCAGCAAGGAAACATGTTCAAAGTTTTGCTGATGTGATGTATGATTTCGATGTTTGCCATGAAGACCTTTGGATGAGATTGTTTGTTCAAACTCTAGTAGGTGATGCTAGAGACCGGTTTTCTTTTTTGCCAGCATGTTCTATTTCATCCTTGGGAGAGATGCATTCATCCTTCATGGAGCAATTTGGAGAAAGGGTAAGCATATCTGATTCTTATGATAAGTTTTTGAAGATTCATATTGAGAAAGATGAACTTGTTCCTCAATTCAATATTAGATTTGCAAAAGTCTTGAGTGAAATCCCTGAAGGTTATAGACCCAATGATCAAGTGTGTGTAAATGTCTACTTTGATGCATTTGATAAGAAAATGAATTACTTGTTGAGGGATAAAGAACCTAAGTCATTATATCAGGCATTTATAACTGCAATGAATATCAAAAATAATTTGAAGTATGGATTAACCAGAGGTCATTTTGCTATGAGTGTCTATCGGTATAATGAATATGAAAGAAAAGAAGAATGTAGTGTTGATACCACAATTCCAAATTAGTGTACCAACACTTCTGCTATAGTTTGCAATCAGGTTGAAATGTCAAATCAGGATATGAGTATAAATGTTGTTGAGTCTTTTGCTATTGATGAGACATGTGTTCAGGATGCTACAACAGTAAGATATATTTCAGACCTTGGTAGAATTGAGCAGTGTACTGATGCTTTGAAATGTGAATTAGCTATTGTAGTCAATTCTTATAATATTGATTATGAACACAATGCTGCTAATGTTCCTAGACATGAGGTTGCTGCTTCTATATCTCAAAGTTATACAAATGAAGAGGCTGAAAGTTATGTATTTGATGATGAGTTTGAAGTTGCTGCACAAGATGAAGAATATGATTCACAAACATATCAGTCACAGTCAGAGGAACATAGTGTTGAAGGTGGTTATTAAGGTGAAAAAGATGAAGGTAGTGACATTGAGGTGTCTTCATATGAGTTAGATGCAACATGGGAGGAAGAAAGTAATGATGGAAGTGAACACTCCTTTGACAGTCAAGGTATAAATTCTTTTTTTGAATTTGAAAGTGAGAATGCATCTCAATTTTTGCATTATACAAATCAGTTTGAATATGAAAATTTTGAGGATGATTTGTCCTCAAAGTATGAAGATAAGGAAATGGTGATTAAATGTGATATCAGTGAGGATGAACATGAAGATTTGAGTAAAGGGTCATCTAATGGTCTTACATTGGGTAATGAAGTTGTAGCATATAGTAGAGAGTTTAGGAATGAACCATGGTTTTGCTATAATGGTATTCCTAAAAGGGATAGTGAAGAAGATGTAATTATGGACACTATATGCTTGGTAGGTGATATTGACTGTGAATCTTCATATGGTTTTGATTTTTCTTCATATGCTGAGAGTCTCCATGAAAATGAAATGGGTAGTGAGTATAAAGTGTTTACTAATGCTTTATATGATGAGGACTATGATGATGATTAGCCCATTTTTTGTCATAATGTTCAATAAGGAGTATTACATGGAGTTATCAATCCACTGTTTGAAGAACACATGGAGGTTTCAAACGTAGTTGAACTAGATGTGAATGATGACATATTGTCATACTGCTGTGAGGAACCAGGATGTTCTTCTTCCATGAGTGACAGAATTTTCGGTGATGATGTTGCATTTTGTTTTGGAGTGGTTTCAGAATTTGGTGATGATGACATGTGTGAATACAAATCTGATTATTCATTTGAACTCCAACCAGCTACACCTGAGGATACGCAAAGTCAAGGTATGAATGAAGATCTTTATCAAATAATGTGACTTTTGCATTTCAGATTGATAGCATGCATAAATCAGTAGATAAAGATCAGTTTTAGTTTGATGGTGGTATTCATGAGCAGGCTGAGTTTTACTTTCATGGTGAGCAAGCTAATGAGAGTGTTTCAAGTTTTTACATGCACTATGAAAATGAAGACAACGATATTGTTTTGCCTAATGGGTTGATTGAAGGTGTTGATATACTTGGTAAAACAAATGGGAATAAAATATTCAGCTCACCTCAAGAAAAAGGAAATGAAAATCAGGTATATGATCGAGGCAAGAAGTTTTGAAAGTCTCTGGTGATTTAGGGCCATCGTTTGTAAATAGTAGGAGTAGTTTTCCTATTTTCATTTAGATTGTTTGAGAAAGGTTTTGTGGAGTGGTCTGCTCCTCCTAGAGATCTGAATTCTTGCCATGCCTGCAAGAGGCCTGCATCCTCAAACAGAGCCACTGTTAGCCCATTTTCCTATCATAGTAAAATGTCCTCAAAAAATGGTCTATCCTTGCAAAAATTTTCATGGCTTTGTGTCCTTACCTTTGGTCTCTATAATTTTTCTATGTCTCTAGCTGAAACCCTAAGCAAAAATTCATAATCTTGCCATTGCAAGCAAAAAACCCTAATTTGCCCCGGCCTCATTCTAATTTTTCATTACCTTTTGGGCCACTAAATTCCTAAATTACCCATGTGCTTTAATATTTCCCTAAGTCTTATTTCCTGGTGGTTTAAATTTTTCCTAAGTTTTGGCTGCCTTGTATTCTAATGTTTCGGCTTTTAAATCTTTCCTGGCGGTCACATCTTTCTACTCGGTGAATATGTGATTGTGTGTTCGCTTAATATCTAAATGTTTGGCAGTCTCATGTAAACATTAAGCGACCCAGAGAGCGGCTTGTCTTTCCTTCAGTCACGTGTTCGTGAAATGGTGGCACCTATTCATAAATGGTGATACATGTGGACTGGTTGTCAAGTTGAGGCCGACATGTCAAACAATTATTGGTTGTTGAGCAGACGAGTTGGATATGCTGTCAGAGAGTTTAGATCAATGACTGGCGCATGTTCACATGGAATATTCTTTCCCCATGCGATCTTGCACCTACTGTCTGATTAGATGCCAATGGGTAGTGGGTCCATTTCCACGCAAGCACAAATGGCAGCCTTTGGTTGGTCAATGTGGAGTATGAGGTGGAGGTTGTCAGAGGTACCTATGAGCAAAGAAAAGTTGCGTGTTCGCTTGGCGGATTTTGCAATGTGGCAGTTTGTGATTCGACGAAGCAGCTTACATGATAGGGTGGGGCCAGGATTTTGTGACGTTGGCAAAAGATTCTAGATCTATGACAAGTGCATGATCTCAAAGAATCTTCTAAGCCCTTGAGATCATGCGCCAACCTTCCGATTCTCCAAGTGTTCAGGATGAAGCTAATGGGTCCGTTGATAGGTGTTACAATTGGAGCCTTCTTATTGGTTGTGTCAGTGGGACCATTTTCCAAGTGCTTCTAAGTTGTTCATCTCTGATTGGTCCACATAATGATGATATGGCAAGTGTCAGTGGGACCAAGATTTCCAGCATTGCAAAGGGTTCTGAAATCTGCAGAGAATTGACGGTTGGTGCATAATCTCATGGGTTGTGTCAGAGCTATGAGATCTTACGCTAGCCATCGATTTTACTTTTCATTAGGTTTGTATGTGGTAGGTCCTATGTTAGAAGTGACTAGGTAGAGGCAACGAATGATTTGTTGACAGGTGGCAGGTTTTCAGGCGAGCCCAAGGTTATCAAATGCATTTGGCAAACTGGCGATTTGAGAACTTCATCATTCGCAGAGTATAACCTAGGGTTAAAGAAAGCTTTAAGTGATTTGATGAAATGCTTTGTTCGCTAAATCATTTGACTTGACCTCAGTTATGAAAACCATTAAGCGATTTGCAGATCCTTTTGGTCACTTATTCACCAAATTGGTAAAGGGTTAAAGATTAGCTGAGAGGAGTGGGACCGTTTGCCACCGTGTTGCTGATGTGTCATGTTTTGATTTGTTGAGTTGTATGATGATGAGGATTTTGTCAGTGGGCTAGAAAGGTTCTATGAGATGCTAGTGTGGAAGATCTAACGGATGGCGTAAGATCTCATAGGGTCTGTCAAAGCTATGCAAACTTAAGACAACCGTCCGATTAAAGGCTAATGCAGAGTGGGTCTGAGGTGCCAATTCTTTGCTGATGTGCTTGTTTTTCATTCATCAAGGGATTAATGAGATGGTGAAAAATTTTAAAAGGGTTTTTTTTGACTGTTGAAAGATAATTATGAACCGCTTGATCTCTAGGGAAATAATAAGATCGACGGTTGCATTTTAACCTTGAGCCTATAGCCATTTTATTTCAAATTCAAATATTTTTGCATGGTTTTCACCAGGGTTTGAAATGATGAACCATATAAGATAAAGTGGTTTTTTAGAATTGATTTCTCTGGGACATTTGGAGTTGGAAATTTATGTAGAAGATATGGGTTTTTGTCTTGATCTATTTTTTCATCCTGGGGTGTCGTGCCAAATGAATGCAAAGGACTATTAGTTGACAACAGGTGGCTAGGGTTTAGTGTTTTTCAGAGATTTCCATGACTGGTACACCCATGTTTTTATGCAGGCTAACCCTTGCATTTAATTTTTGTATCCTATAGCAAGAAAGAAGTTGAATTTGTATCTATAGTTAACCTTGAGTATGAAACCAATGCATTTGTACATCAGATTTGATCTAATTTTCTAGGGTTTCTTGGGTTTCTTCCATTCTTTACTTCTTGTTGTACTTGGTTGTTGCAGACCTAATTTTTCCCTAAATGATCCTTTGCTTGTTACAATCCTTGTTAAAAGGATTTTCAAGATCATTTAGAAGGGTTCGAGTTTTCTTCTGAGAGTTGATTCCATGAATGTTCTGCCTTGTAAATATTGCTTTCTTCTCTACATATAGGGTTCCCTCTTTCCTCTCTAATTTTGGAGAATATAATAAAAATTGTAATAGATTGTCTTATGTATGAGATTCAATATATTTGTACTGTTATCAGATTGTCTCCATTTGAGTTTTAGACTTATTGATTGAAGCATCAAGGGTGTTTCAGCCTTTCTATTTGCATTTCCTATGTGTCTACAATAGAGTTGTTTTCTCAAAAGCAACTAGGTCTAGGACTGGTTTTTAGTTATGTATGAGCTGAGGTATCAAGGGTGTCTCATGCTTGTCTTCTAGTAGATGCTAGTTAATGTATTACTTGTTTATAGGTCTCTTCTAAGGGGAGGGTTAAAACCCTTTGAATAGGTGATAACATATCTGGGTACACAAGTGGATTGTTAAAGTGAGGTTTGGTTAATGGTGTATGATTGATTTAAGGCATCAACATATTTGAATATATTATTTTCTTGTTTCATAGCTCTCTATTGCAATGAGGTATTTGACTCTGCTGCCCATTGGATAAGGCACTAGTCTATGAGAGACTAAGGGTATTTCAAGGGTCCATTCAACCCAACATCAATCATTCAAATCAAATACCTTTCCCTTTCATGTTGGTAGTAGCAGTAGGAGGTCCTTTCTAGTCTTCAAACTCATTCTATGCAAATAAGGCTATTGCATAAGAATTGGCTTCATTTGGGTACAAGATACCTAAAAGAGTTTGAAAACTATTCCACTATAATTTATCTATAGGTCTATTGTTTATAATTAGGTGTCTTGAGTGTGCAGATAAGGCAATACTCGCCTGAGTGATGTGGAGCTCAAAGAAGAAGGAGGATTCCTTTCAATCCTCATCAATTGGACCATTTTCTTGTCAAACTTGAGTGCCTAACCTGAGACTTAAGCCCATCTATTGATTCAAGTTTGGTCCTGCAAGGAAAAGCTCCAACACCCTTCAATAAAGAGATTGAAGATGTTTCTAGAAGGATTTATGTAGGACTTAAATGTTGGTAGGATTTGATGAATCTGACCTAAACCTTGATAAACTACAATTGATTTGGAACCAAAATGAGAATCTATAATTTAGGATTACTGTGGAGTTGATGTTTAGATAATGCAATGTGATTTAATCAGTTTCATGTTGTCATTGATGTCAACTAGTTTGACAGTACTTATCTTGTAAGGTACTATACTAACACATCTGAAGAAAGGTGGAAAAGATGAAGAACAGAGAAGTCTACATGAGGAAGATGTACATGTTAGATGAGAATTGTGTGATGATGATAATCACCTTCATGGAATTAAGATCAAGTAAAGACAATTTAAGCTAAATGCAAAGGAAATTTACTCTAAAACTAAAATTACAATCTATATCATTCCATAGCTCTCTAGAAAGAAGTGGTAAGTGAGCTCTCAGCTACAAATCCTCACTAGTGACACCTCTAAAATGAGAAGAATGCTGCTACAATGCGTCTAAATGCATAATCTATGAGATATTCATGCTTAATCTAGCTCCATTTTGATAACAATGCAATGATAAAATGCTAAAACTCTAAATGCTCAAATGCTCCTAGAATGCTCAATTTGCCTATAGTAACAATGCTTTTGCAAATGAATTCCAAGATGTCAATTCTTTCCAAAAAGCCTCATATTTATAGTAATTTCCCAAGGGTAGGGGGTAGAGTGAATTGATCATGGTTAGCTCATGGTTGAGTCAAAAACTTTTCTTTGTCCCTAAATGAGGGGACAATTTACAATTTGTGAGTGATTTGTGTCCTTTTCTCCTCAAATCTCATTGGTTGATCACTTTGTTGATGGAAAATAGAATTTATTAATTCAATTAAGTAATTAAATTTAGCCATTGAAGGGTAATGGGTTCAATTTTGATTTATGATTTAAACAACTATACAATTAATTAATTAAAATCAATTATATAGTGTTTTTGCCCCTTTTAAGCTTCAATTTAATCATTTAACATCATTATTATTTAATTCCTTTGTTTCAATTAATTTTGTTCAACTTCATTTAATTATGTCCACTCTTTAATGATTTGATGCATTTTGTTGATTTTGAGCCTTTATCCAATTTTACGTGCCTACACATGCCCCTCTTTAAATCAATGTGCGAAGAACATTGGTTCAAATATTCCTTCAAGTCCTGATTGCTGATGTGATTGATTGCTGATGTGATTGATTGCTACCTCTTGATACAAATTTTTTTATAATGCCTCACTGATTTTATGATGTTTGATTGCAATTTGATTTGATACCCTTATGCCCCCTCAGAAATTAAAACATATTAATTTCTTGATTTGAAAGATTTGATGATGTTTGATTAATCGAATATGTTTTCATTTCTAACCTTTTTGATGAGATGCCACAATGTATGAAGTTGTCCCAGTTTGAATTGATTAGTTAAAATAGGTCAACGACTAGTTTTACCTCCAAAATTAGGTCAAAATCCCTTAAATAGGTTGCTAAACCTTGTTTTACTATTCATTTTTAGTTTCCATCTTGGTGATTTTGCTCTGATCCTCTGGTGATTTTCACGATGGTTGTGCTGATTCAAGAGCATAGATTTGAGAGGTGCCAGAGATATGCGAGACTGCCTAAGTATGCAGCTTTGGTAAGTCATTGTTAACCTCATCTTTGCATTTATGATGTATTTACTAGCATTTATTGCATTTTAAAGTTTCATCGTTGCCTTGAATTTAAAAGCTCATGCCTAGGAATAGGTTTACTATTGCCTAGGGTAATTGACTATCGCATCTGTGGTTTTTACACTCGCCTCCACATAGTTTATCCTTGCTTAGGAATTTTTCATGCTCGCCTAGGACTAAAACAACTCTCACCTAGGGCAAGGGTAAAATGCCCCTCATTTAATGGGTTATCACGTCTGCAAACCCTAACTCATTCACTGTTGCATAGGCTACCATTGGCTATCGCATCACTGAATTCACTGTCGCCTAATAGGTAAACTACCGCTTTCCATGAAAATGATGCCGCGGGAAATATTTTTAGTGTCGCTCGGTAAAAAACTTGCTTGGTATGATAAAAATCATGCCTAGGGAATGTTTGATAAATTTTTGTACTTTTCCACACTTGTACTTGATTGTGTTTGTTGAAAACGTGTATAACCTTAGGATGAGAAGGTCAGATGATTAGCGTAGGTCTATGATTGTCAACAAAACAATTGGTTTAGGATATCAGAATAGTGGTACCTTAGAATATGAGTCGTCAATCTAAATAGGATAGGATATTGATAAGATAAATCAATCAGTGTGAAAACTGATATGATTTAGATATTGCTGTCAGTACAGCTGTATATGTTCTTAACCGAGTACAAATGAAAAAGGACACCAACTGAACACCTTATGAGCTATGGTTTGGACACAAACCTATTGTAAGTTATTTCAATTTTTTTGGAAGTAAATGCTTTATTTTGAAAGATGAGAGAAATGAAAAATTTGATTCAAAAGGAGATGAAGGGATATTTCTGGGATATTCCTCTACAAGTAAAGCATATAAATGTCTGAATAAGGTCACAAATAAGATTATTGAAAGTACTAATGTTCGTGTTGATGAGTTTGATGACAAGAACACAGAGGATAGTAGAAAGGAACTGGAAGAATACAGTCAATTCACTTACATTGAACTTCTTGATTATCAACTGAAACCACAACCTGTGATAACTGGTTTGTAGGCAAACAATGCTAAACAGCAGGAAGAGGAAACCGATGAACAAAATGGAGCTGTCAAGAAAGATGATGAACCTGAACTAGATGAACAAGGAAGAAGAGATAAGATACTAACTAGATTTTTTAGGAGACACCACCCTGAGACACAAATTATTGGAGACAGACAAGCTAGAATGCAAACTAGGAGCAAAACAAGACAAGGTACATGCTTAGTTTGTGAATTTGAACCGAAAACTATGAAAGTTGCATTAGAGAATGAGGAATGGATTGATGCAATGACATAGGAAATAGAGAAAATAGAAAAGAACAAAACTTGGAGTTTAGTACCCTGACCAAAGGACAAAAATGTTATCGACACTAAATGGATATTCAGAAATAAGTTGAATGAGAATGGAGAAGTTACAAGAAATAAAGCCAGATTGGTATGCAAGGGATATGCACAAGAAGAAGGCATTGACTATGGTAAAACATTTTTACCTATTGCTAGATTAGAAGGAGTTCAAATGCTACTTGCATATGCTGCACACAAGAAATTCAAAGTTTATCAAATGGATGTGAAGTCAACATTTTTGAATGGTATACTTGAAGAAGAAGTCTACATAGAACAACCGGAAGGGTTTGTTGATCCAGACAACAAATATATGGTATGTAGATTACACAAAGCTTTATATGGATTGAAACAAGCACTGAGAGCATGGGATGAAAGACTGCATACTTACTTGCTAAGTATTGGATTCGTTAGAACAAGTGAAAACAACAATCTGTACATGAAAGGTAATACTGATGACACTATTCTTATTGCTCAAATATTTGTGGATGATATTATTTTTGGAGGACAAGATCATATATGCAAAGCCTTTTCTGATGAGATGCAAAAAGAATTTGAAATGTCTATGTTCAGAGAGATTACATTCTTTCTAGGACTACAAGTGATTCAACAGAGTGATGGGATATTCATCACACAATCTAAGTACATAAAGGAAGTATTGAAGACATTTGGCATGGAAGATGCTAAACCTATGTGAACACTAATGGCTACTAGATGCAAATTGAAAAAGAAGGATGAAACTACAGAGGTAAATCAAACACTTTACCGATCCATGATTGGTAAACTAATGTATGTAGTTCATAGTAGACTAGAGATAGTACATGCTGTGGGGATTGTTGCTAGGTTTTCTGCTAATCCTAGAGAGTCACATATGATAGCTACTAAAAGAATCTTAAGATATCTAAAAAAGATAGAAGATTATGGCATTTGGTATATGAAGGTATATACTGATGCTGATTGGGCTGGAAATGTGGATGACAGAAAAAGCACCATTGGAGGAGCATTTTTCTTTGGTGAAAGACTTGTAACCTGGACAAGTAAAAAGAAAGCTTGTATTTCTCACTCAATTGTAGAAGCAAAGTATGATGATGCTGCTAAAAATTTCTCAAACATTGCATACATCAAGCAAGTGTTGGAAGGAATGAATGAGGTAATCACTGACCCAGTGATTATATATTGTGACAACACCAATGCTATCAACATTTCAAAGAATCCTATGATGCACTCTAAAACAAAGCATATATCTATTAAGTATCATTACTTAAGAGAAAAAGTACAAGAGAAGCAAGTGAAGTTAGAATTTGTTACATCTAAGGAACAACTTGCAGATATCTTTACAAAGCCTCTACCAAAGGACACATTTCAATACTTGAGGACTAGACTTGGGGTCTGTCCCCTGTCTATCGGTCACTAAGGTGATCTAGATGTTGCATTAGCCTACTCATATAAGAAGATCACACATGTTGATGTACCATAGTTCACACTTTGAATCATGTTCAAGGTTGTGATTAAGTTTGAAATATTGAGACAGATTGAGATATCAGTATTCAGAGATACAGAGAAGATGATGGACAACAGAGAGTTACTTGGCTACCGACAAAGCTATTTGTTTATTTGTTTCTTTGGCATTGTTGTCAAAGGGATAGATAAATAATATGAAAAGGAGAGATAAAAAAAGGGAGAGACAACTATCTGAGGGAGAGACAATCTAGAAGGAAAAGAGCATTGAAGATAATTACAAAGAATAGAAGTAGAAATAGGAGAACTGAAAAGAGCACATATGATGACAAGCATTAAAGTTTTACAAATGTTGAGTAACATAGCAATTAAACATATTAAGTCTATTCGACTTACAACATTTGTTTATAGAGTTGTAGAATACATGTTTGGTATGTGTATGGTACATTTCATATTACTTGAGTTGTCATCAATGCCAAAGGGAGAGATTGATGAACTACAACTGATTTGGATCTAGAATGAAGAATCTATAATTTAGGATTACTAAGGAGTTGATTTTTAGATAATGCAAGGTGATTTAATCAGTTTCATGTTGTCACTAATATCAACTAGTTTGACAGTACTTATCTTGTAAGTTACTATATCAACACATCTAAAGAAAGGTGGAAAAGATGAAGAACAGAGAAATCTACATGAGGAATATGTACATGTCAGATGAGAATAAAGAATACACTGAGTAACTTGCTGATGAGTCTATGACTTGATGGAATTGACTTCATTATGTTGTATTCATCTATAATGAAGAATAGAGCTGAAAGATACAAAGCAGTGTTGTCGGTAAACTAAAGCATTTCAGTATACACTGACGGAGTGTAGTGTATACCGAGCACAGTATTAATTGAACATGCGTTCACCGACACATTTCTTTGTTAACCGATGAGAATAGAATAAATTAAATGATCAGTTTAGCTTATAAAGTGATGAGCTGGAAAGTGTATGATCTAGAGGTAACAGATAAGGTTTGTTATGAAGATCGATGACTAACATAATTGAAGGAAGATCTAATGGAGCAAATTGAAATGTGTTATTGACACATCAGCTAAAGAAACCTAAAGCGGAAAAATCTATGGAGATGATTAAGCGGCAAAATCTAATGGACAAGAAGAAATTTTTTTACATGTCTATATAAGAGATTGGAGATTTCAAAATAAGAAGCCGGAAGAAGAAGCTGTAGAATTATCACGTGAAGAAGGTTTCATGCATTCTAATCATACTATTTATTGAGAACCGAGCTATAGAACAGTTATTGAGCTACAAAGAGCAATTATTGATGGACAGTAAGTTAACATAGTATTGAATCTGAAGTGATATATTGATCAAAAGGATTTGTATGAGCAAAATATTGATCTGTAATCTGCAATTGAAGTTGTAATAAGGTAGATCAACTACTGTTACATATTTAACCATTGCACACAGTCAAATCTCTGAACTGAGTGGACTTAGAAATTCTTTTGATGTATCATTCATTAGAGTGAACATTGTTATCCTGTCAACCCCAGAGTGACTGTTGGTTGGACGATAACTTCTAGTCTAAAATCCTCTAACAAGGTCACACCTGACAATGTGTTTGTAACCTTTAATAGGGTTGGATCTTCACCAACCTCACTTCAGAAGAGTGAAAATTTTTGGGTTGCTGGTCCCATGTGGTTTTTCCCTTCACGGGGTTTCCACATTAAAATTGTTAGAAAGTAAAGATCCCTAAGATAACTGAGAGGGGGGGGGGGTGAATCAGTTATCTGATAATTAAACCATTTATCAACTTTAATATTAAATTCAACAACATTAAACCATATAATCAATGTAGTAACCAACCATAGAAAGATAATCATACACAATGACACAATAACACAAGATATGTTGACTAGGGAACCTCTTGATCAGAGAGTAAACCCTAGTGGGAATGATGCCCACAAAATGATGCACTAATATGAAAGTTCCTTGTGAAAGGATGGACCCTATTAGGAGTCTTATGAAATACATTTAGTACATATGAATCCCTATTTAAAGATTCTAACTTGGTTAAGAGTTATGGAAGACAGAAGGACCCACTGCCCAAACAGCTTCAAGGCAAGATCTTTGAACTCACTGTCCAACAGATCTTAGAATTATTCAATAGAATAATATGAAATATGTTACCTTCTCAACACTATGCCAAAACTACACTCTCTTCTACACAAGATCACAAATTCAGATCTTTGTACTTCGCAAGTCTTCCTTCACAACTGAATTAGCTCTTTCCTTCACCTCATGCATACATTCGCATCACAACTTTCACAATTTCATATTACAATCTCATAATCCCATATAAAAACAAGGAAAAAATTCCTTCCTTTATACCACACTCAAATAATTACAAATGAGTTGGCATGTAATTACAAAATAATACTTTTAAAACACTACATCAAGAATTACATAAAACTATCGGCTTCCAAATGTAATAACTCTTCACTCATGCCACCTCAAATTTTACGCAGTGAACCACATCACCAATAATGTGTCTCAAACTTCCCTTTAACTGTGCAAAATCAGATTCCATCCCGATTAGGAGATATCCTCTAATTGCCAAACATCGCTACTCAGGAACACTGCCAGAATACTGCTTCCACCAAAATGCTTATAACTTTCATAAATGAATGAATTTCTTTTTGCGCTATTAACCATAGGTTAATAACACACCAAAGAACATACCATCAACTACACATAATCCCAAATGCAATATCCCATGTGCACAAAATAAAACTATGCCTGCTACTCTGCTAAACTCCAAAATGCCACTGTGTTGACATCAATAACAATCATAGTCATGAATGCAACAACTATTGCTACAGAATGACTGCCAATCATCAAGCATTCATTCCTAAAAAAATATCTTGTGTTATGTGTTGATTGTGATATTTGTTTGTTATCATACTTTTCATATTACATGTTAGTTTGATCGGTAATAGCTATAAGTTTAGAATTCACAATCGGTAAAAACACAGATAGTGAAAGTAGTTCTATTTGCTGAGCAATAGGAATTGAAGTATTTGTTTTGAATTATACATTTTGATTTGGGATAGTGTTTAATTGATTCACCCCCCTCTCATTTATTCCAACAAACCTAAGATCTATGAAGGAGATTAAGCGGCAAAAGATGGATCTACCTATTAAAGAGGTATAAAGGAAAACCTAAGTGTGAGGTTAAAGTATGCTGGAGTTGTTGATGTTATTAACTGATAAGTCTAAGTAGAAAGGTTGAAGGTGAAGGAGTTGATCAAAGATGTGATTTCTTGAAGCGGATTTCCAAAAAGATCAGTGATGGAGATGGAAATGGAACCCAGTTAGTAAGCTAGCATATATGTGTGAATCAAATCTGTTATTTGCAAAGTGAGTTGTATGTTTTTCAGATCAAATACTACTACTACTTTCTAACCATTGTATCATTCTAAATCTTTTAATCAAGGTTGACCTAACAGTCATTGTTTAAATCCTTTAATCAAGGTTGCATTCTAATGGAATGTACTTAAGTCCTCTAACAAGGCTCACTCCTAACAGGGTGGTTGAAATCCTTTAACAGGGTCACACCTAGTAGTGTGTTTGTAAAACTTTGACAGGGTTGGCTTTTCATAGAGCTCACTTCAGAAGAGTGAAAATACTAGTAACATGTTACAAAGTGGTTTTTCCCAAATTGGGTTTCCACTATAAATCCTAGTGTCATACTTGTGTGCATGTTTTGGTGTGAACTATAGATCTCTATAGTTTTGTTGATCATTAGTGTTTCACACTTAGTCATATATCTAGGCAATGATGGTCGGTCATCACTATGACCGAGCCATTTTGTATAGGCTGAGCTATGTATTGTATACTTACCGAGTAGTAGTACTACCAAGTAATTTCATGGTCACTATACATTTGTATTATGCCAAGTATAGTCTTTTTGTGAGTTACATATGCAATGATTACCAAGTGACAGGGAAGATCAACTGATGCCAAGTACCAGGAATAACATTTGCCAAGTTGGCCAAGAATGACATATATGTTTGGAATGGCACAATGATCGAGGTAAAGCATTTTTGGTGATTGTGGTGTTTTGTATTTTGTTTATTGAGGTAATTATGCATCTATATTATAATCATTGATCCCTATGTAATACCTAGAGCCAATCAAAAAAAAATAGCTTAAGCAGCAATAGAAATAAATCTGAACCGTAGATCTTGAATCATTAAGATGTTTTGGTTGTTATATAAGGGGAAGATCTAGAACAAGAGAAGTGTGTGAATCAAAGAGAACAAGAGATATTGAGATCAAATGAATACTATGAGTATGAGAGAATGATTAGAAAGGTATATTTAGAATAGTCAAGTATTCAAATAGAGTTCAATGACCGAGAAAAGCAGTGAAAGGACAGAATCAAGAAAGATCAGATAGAAGAGATCACAAACATATAGTAAAGAGAAGATCTATAATTAGCATATTAGTGCATACCAAAGGATCAGGTACTGAGACATTCTAACCAGTGTATCAGAGTAAATCTCTTAACTGAGTAGTCTTAACAGACTTTATGTAATCTCTTTACCGAGTGCTTACTTTGTTGTAAGTTTGTAAATCCTTTAGCAAGGTAGACTATATAAGTCTTTTAGCTTTTAACAGAGTAGACCTTTAATAGGGTAGATCATGAATTGATCACATTTTGTAAGCCTTAACAAGCAAAACTTATTACTATAGTAGTGAAGATTTGTGGGTTTCATCCCTACCCTAGTTTTACCTTTCAAGGGTTTCTGGGTTACCAAAATTTTGGTGTTATGAGTAATTTCATGTATGCTACTTAACATGTTTAATTGCTTAGAATGATCAAGTTTTGTTTATGTCATGCACAAAGTTTTATCAACATGAAAATTTGAAGTAGGTAATATCTGATTCACCCCCCCCCCCCCCTCTCAGTGTTACTTTCCCACTTATATTTCCAACAATTGGTATCAGAGCAGCAAGGCTTCTCGTAAGAAAGTCTACCACTTGAGGAAAAAGATCTTAAGATGGAAACTTATAAACTGGGGAAGATCATAGAGAATCAAAAGATTGAAGGACAACTAGCATTACAACAACTGGAAGCAGCCAGAGGGGAATTGAAGAAATCCTTGAGCAAGAGAAGAGAGATTGCAATTCAACAAAATGAGCCATAGTACAAAGAAGACATTGCTGGACTATTTGACAATGGTAACTCCGCAAAAAGTGATAAAGCTATAAAAGAACTACTGGAGAAAAATACCATACTAAATGATGACATCAAAACCTTAAAGAGAGAACAAGAAATTTAATCTATTAGACTTTGTGAAGTAGTGGAGCAGAAAAAGAAAGCTGAAGATGATAAGGCAATGGCTGAAGAAGACAAAAGACAAATTGCAATAAGGCTAGATGAAAGAACAAGTGACATGCAAAGGTTGACTAATAATCAACTAGATATGGTAAATCAACTACTAATGGTTAATTAGGAGTTGGGCAAGAAAGATATGGAAGTCAATCAACTAAGGTCTGAAAATAGCAGCTCTGCACAAGATAGCCCTTATTGAATACAAAAATAGAAATATTTTTTTGGGTGATGCAAGATTGCTCTTACACCCAGGATGCTCCTACATCAGAAACTTGGGGTAATTTGAGAAGTGACCCTGTCACGACTCAAGTGTGCAGAGGAAAACCAAGATGGTTAACCTCCTCCTTTGTCAGCCATGATGAATCTTCAACAAGTCATCCTTTCCACTTGACCAAATATTCTTCATATGTCTTGTTCATTGTGCTTCTACCAACATGACTGTCTAGTATGTCTTCAATCTCTTTGGTATCTGAACTACTTGCTGGAATACTCCACTGTGCTGTTGTGATCTCATCTTCAACCTGAAATTCTTTATGCATCCTTTTCTAATCTAACTTAGCTTTATACTATGCATTCATCTTGGAAATATGCTTCCTCACCTCCTCATAGATTTTCTTCAAATGTTCTGCAAAATCTTCAGCTTCAGCACTACTTATTTCTCCTTTATCTATCTTTCTCAATTCAGATACATTTTTGGGACTACTTTCATATGCAATCTGTGGATGATGTGATGAACTAAACTTCAAATCTATCTTCAACTCTTCACTTTCTGCTAGTGTCATTCTATGTGTTGCCTTATTTGGCAAACTGGCTCCTGGAATCAAGTACATATGATGACTGATCTTTCTTACTAGTGGTAATTCATCAGGCACATTATTAGATACAATATCTTGAAACTCATTCAATAATTCTGCAACTTCTATAGGTACATCTTCTACTTCCTCTTTTCCAACCTTTTCAATTAAGGTGAAACACATATGCTCATGTCGCATAGCATCTAATAAACCACATACCTTTTCTTCAGTCTCCTTCAATGGCTTTAGCTTATGTCGCACTCCATCCTTTGTCAAGGAATAGGTATTCACACAACCATCATGTACAACACATCTGTCAAACTACCACGGCCTACCCAACAACATATGACATGCATCCATAGGTATGATATCACATAGTACCTCATCTTGGTACCCACCGATCTTGAACTTCACTAGGAATTGTTCACTAACCATGACCTTGTGGTCATCTTTCACCCAAGAAACTTGATATAGATGTGGATGTTTCTGTCTCTTGAGCTTCAAATTTGTCACCATCTCTTCTGACACCAAATTATTAGTACTGCCACTATCAATAATCACATCACAACATTTACCTTCACACTGGCATCTAGTGCAAAATAGGCTCCTCCTTTGCTCAGGTTCATTCTCACCACTCAATAGGACTCTTTTGTTAATCAACATCTCTCCTCTCTCAGCATCTTTAGAATATGATGATCTGGCATCTTCATCTATATGTGCAACTCTGGCCTGGCTTTCATTTCTCCTATCTATCCTTCCTTGGCATTGAGGACATTCAAATGCCCTATGACCTTCTTCTCCACAGTGAAAACATATTCCACGGAAGCCTCCTCTTCCAGATCCTTGTCCTCTTCCTCTTCCTCTCTGATCTCTATTATTCTGATCATGGAAATGATTGAAATTATCTCCTCTCTAATTATGACTATTATTGGCCTCATCTTGCTTTTCAGATCTTCATTTTAATCTCCATATGACTGCCCACCAGCTCTGCTATCATGACCTCTTCCACTTTGTCTGCTCTCAAATTTCTTGTTCAACTTTTCCTCTAATTTTAGGGAAAACTTGTACGCCTCTTCAATACTATTCATTTGAACCAAATTCAGCTCCTCCTGGGTGCTCAACCTCAACCCATTAAGATAACGGGCAACTTTCTCCTTATCAGCTTACGCATGTCATGTTCTGATGAGGAGTCGATAGAACTCCTCTGTATACTCCTGAACAGATCTTCCTGCTTGCTTCAAACTTTGCATTTTCTTCAGTAGGTCAAGCTCCTAATGAACAGGAATGAACTGTCGCTTCAATTTTTCCACCATCCGATCCCATCTTGTGATTTTATCTTTTCCTCTTCTATTTCACTCCAACTGAATCTCTTGCCACCAGATCTTCGCATGACCTTTCAGTCTGGCCTTCGCAAATTTGACCCTATCAAGATCCTCAACATCTTCATACTCAAAATATTCCTCACATTCATTGATCTAGTCGATCAATTCTTCTGGGTTAAGATTTCCAAAAAATGTAGGAACTTCAATCTTAGGTCTTTTCCCAATCTTGGAAATGGTTCAAAAAAGTCTTTCATCCTCATGGTTCACAATTTCAACTTCTCCTTCTTGATATTCTTCTTTGGCTTCATCCTCCCTTTCGTCTCTGACATTAAGATTCATTCCTTTGTGAATCTCTTCTTGAAATCCTCACACTTGTCTCTATAGCTCTCTAACCTCAGGTGTCATAGCACCAACTCTTCCACCACGTTCTCTTTGTGAAGGCATTTTTGCGCTTCTCGCTAAAACCCTAACCATGGTCCTAGTGCAAACTGCCTCACAGCCGGCGATTTGTTTACATAGAAACCCTAACCCATGGTCCTGGTGCAAACTACCTCACAATCAGTGATCTATTTACACACTCAGGAACTCTCACTCTGATACCACTTGATGAAGGGTACTCCCCTTAATACCACAAACACATAACAAAAATAGAGAAACAACAACAATTTGCAAGAACAGAAAATGGGCTTCTTATTATCTCCACAAGTGTGGAATTACAAATTTTAGAATTATAATATGCAAATCCACATGGGAATTCCCTTACAATATTCTATAGGAAAATGCCTCGAATTATTACCTAGATCTACCCAGAATTACCCCAAACTGCCTAAGACAACACTACGGGCCTTCTTTATATAGGCAATTTCCACCGCCCGAGAAGGTTCCAGAAATTTAGCCCAAAGGGCCAACCAAACTTAGAATTATTTTATTTTACAATTTATTACATCAAAGTTGGCTCAAAATAAATTTTGAAACCTGAATAGAAATTTTGAAGGAAAATTATTTTCTGCCATTCCAGGTGACTCAACTTCTGAAGATCGTAAGTCATCGCCAGTTGCTTTGATTGACTATTATAACCCCAATTCGGAAAGGCCATGAAGCACTCTACAGGCTTGACTTGTGCAAGTGCCCATCACTCAAATTTTTGACCTCATTCGGGGCCTCTAAAGCCTTCAAAACTGAGTTCAAAGTTTCTGTACCCTACTGCCAATACCGAAAATCTTCAATATCTCCAAAGCTAGACTTGATCTGTCAATGAAACTTTACTAGCAGGCTGATACAATTGGGATGAACCTCCACATGTGAAATTAGAACATTCTGAGATCATAGACCAACTTACTAAAAATAGCAAGTTTCCATAAATAGCAGCTCTACACAAGATAGCCCTTATTGAATACAAAAATAGAAATATTTTTTTGGGTGATGCAAGATTGCTCTTACACCCAGGATGCTCCTGCATCAGTTTCAATTGTCAAAAATTTGGGCACAAAGTATTTGAATGTAGATCCAGACCCAGGTGGTCATCAAATGAGCAAACTAAGCCAGTCACAAAGCCTAACTCTTACAATTGGGATTACAACACTTGGTGTAATTTCCATTATTGTGGAAAATATGCACACATCAGAGCAAATTACATGAAGACTCATTTTAGAGGCAAATCTAAAAGTTGGATGAATGGAAGCATGGTTTGTTACAAATGTAATGTCGGTCACTTAAAGAAAGATTGTAGATCACCCATGCCAAGCAATGATAATAACCAGAATGAGGATATCTGTGAGAAATTGAGGAACCAGATGGAAAAGACATGGAGGAAGAAAGAAGAAAACTCAAGTGAAGCTAGCACATCTGTAGTCACCCAATCCAATGGATCAGGTGATCACACTTCTAACTAAGCATGGAAGGTATGTTTGGAACTGAGTCTTGCAAAGTTTTATTTTTCATCAATTCCTAGCATAAAGTTGAGCAAAATTCCATATCTGCATAGATAAAGATGCATTAGGACATATCTGAGCAAATTAGAAAATTTCATTTTTTTGATGTCGAGCATCAGTGTCTTGACCGAGCTATCAATGTTTGTCGAGCACCTGTTATGGCCGAAATGCTATATATGTCGAGCTATATCGTAACAATTATATTGACCAAGCTTGTGTCTAACCGAGGTTAACATGAGTTTGCCGAGACAACTGTGTTCCATAAAAACTTGTACAGAGCATTTATGAGGCCCTAATCCTAATTTTTCAGATTCTATAAAGCAGAAAATTGCCATTTATTTTATTTCACCAAGCTTTTTGAGATTTCAGAGAGTGATTCAAAATTTTTGCAACGAGTTGAAGACAGGTGATTCTGAATTTTTCAGCGTGCCATCGGCAAAAATCATCTATAGGTTATTGACCAAAAAGGTAAATTACCGAGTAACTATTCATTTTCAAAAATTATTGTTTAATATGGCATCATCTTCATCTACACCAGTCAAGAAACAAGGGATGGAAGTTTTCAATGTGCAATTAGTAATAAATGAGGTGTGTAAGCCGAAAGTTTTCAAGACAATGTTAGAGAGTGCGATTAAGGGAGATTTAAACAGAGCCCTATCTTCCATTCTAGAGAATGTGTTATTACTGATGTTAGGCCTTGCTACATGTGCAAAATTGGAGAAATTAGTGATTACAAGATCAAGGAAGCTTATGACAGGTTATGTGTCAATGGATTTTTGAAGCCAAAACATAAGGTTTTTGCCGATCAAGGGTTAGTGCATGCCCTAGATTTCCCGCAAAATTTTAAAGTGGAATGGATAAAGATTGTTTTGAGTTGAGTACATGACATGCATTTATGGTTGGATGACAGACCAGTTAAGATTACAAAGGAGATGATACATCAAGTCACTGGATACCCTACTATTGAAGGGAAAAGAATGATGAAAGTAAGGAAGATATCCAAGCTAACACTCAGGCAGTTTGGAACAAATGAGGAATGACAATTTCCACCATAACCGATCTAAAAATTGACTTTGTTGTTAGAGTCATCTCATACAACTTCTATCAATCTAGTCGTTTGGACAACGTCCCCTATATGGCAGTGGACCAAGCATGGAAGATAATCAAGAAATGACACACATATGACCTTGTCGAGCTCTAGCTAACTCAACTTGCTAAAAACTTGAACTCCATCTGGATGACAAAGAATTCTATGTGTAAGTTTGGTTCCTTACTGATCTGTTTGTTCTTCTATGTAAAGAAGTGTTTTCCTACACATGGAGGTGTTATATGGGATAAGATGAGACCCATCACTATACAAATAAATGAATTCATAAATTAGTTTGGAGATAATTTTAATGGAATTATGGACAACTACTTTGTTGATTTTAATAAGAAGATGATAAAAAAGACTAGTGTCCCTGTATCTTTGATTGAGAAATACAGTAAGGATATATGTTTTCTAGTAGATACAGATTTTACCTATGCACAGGCAGTCCTACCTAGGGTTTCATGGTTAATGTCATTACCCTATGAGCTAAACATAGATGAAGTTACTGCTGCAATAATAGCCCCCTTAGCTGAAGAAATTGATAGTAAAGCACCATGCTTTGGAACATTTGCTGAAGCTAAATCCAAGATCTCTTTGGGATTATTGGCTGCCACCACTAAAAGGAAAAGAAAGAAGATAGTGAAGAATTTGGAAGATTATGTGAAAGAATTTGGAACAGATGCACCACTGGAGTTGACCCAAGGATTGGGAGAAGATGAACCAAGTGAAACTACTAGTTGTGAAGAAGAAGAAAAGGAATAGAAGAAACCATTGATTGTCGAGCCTCCTCTAAAGAAAAGAATTTTGAAACCTAAAGTGTCATCGACACCTGCACTTAGGCCTAGAACTAGAAGAAATGTTGTCGAGACTCCTAAGATGTCTCATGCATCTACTAAGCGAAAACCCACACTACCTAAGGTAGTGTCGAACAAGGTTATGAAGAGGCCTAGAAGGAAGCTTGTTTTAGAAAAAAATGATGATGAAGAAACTGAGAGTGATGAAGAAGTAAAAAGGAAGGTTGCACAACAGGGCACACAACAACTCACTATTGATGAATTCTGTCAAAAGATTACTAGCTCTGCAGTAGTGAATGAGCTGGAAAGACTAAAATTTGAGAACATGAGCATAGGAGATAAAGAGAAAATTGAAGAAGCTATTCTTGAAATGTTGTGCACTTTCAATACGCTACCTATCCAAATTGAAAATAGAATTCCCAAGGAATTATGCAACAGAGTTGCACAAAAATGGGACTATGCCCTACAAACTGAAAAGAAAATAAGAGAGAGTACTTTAGCACAAGTGGAGTCCACTCTCTCCCCTGCAACCATTAGAAAGTTCATTGAACAATACAGAGGTAAGTTTGATCCCAAACTTAGAGCCTATCTAATCCTTCAACACAAGAAAGCATAAAAATTTGGAAGATAGTGTTTGGTTTGCTGATTGATAAGGATGAAGGAAAGGTTGCAAGTACTTAGAAAGCTATTGAACCTAAGAGAAAACAAAACAAAATGGAGACTAGAACTCCTAAGGAAATGGAAGCATAGGACACATCTAAGGTCCACATTGTTGACATAACCGAGGAGAGCCCCATAAAGAATTCATTTTTGACCGAGGAAGATCTAAAGAATAAGGAAACAAATGATATACCATTGCCAGGTAGCAACACAATACTTCTACAGGTCATGGATTATCCAACAATTGATGGTACAAAATCTTTTGATGTTAATCCTACTCTACCTGAAGTTATAACAGTTGATAAGTTAGTCGGTACAAGCCTTACCGAGGAACCCATCAAGTCGGTACCACTAACTCAATCTGCATCTGTTGAGGAAGAGGACAAAGAAAAAAGACAAATCCAAAGTCCTCCTAAGGAAGATAAGAGAAAAGAAGATGTATATAAGATAGATGGACAAGCAGTTAGCTCTCATGCTGAGGAGAAGGGAAAAAGAGAAGAAAATATCAAAGGTAAATCCATTGACAGGAAAGAGCCAAAGGAACAAGAGACAATACAATCTCTTGTACAGATGTCAAGTGGATGCACCCCACCAAGAGCATAGAAGGAGATAGCCAAGGTAACAATTGATGAGGACATTGTTATTCCTAAATGGGATACTAACAATCTATCTTATGAGAAAATGCAGATACTGATGGACTTGCTGACAAGGAAAAGAAGACAAGCAAAACTCCGAAGGGAACATCAGCAAAAATAGGTTCTTTATGAAATCAAAGATAATATATTTAATGAAGTATATGATTTATCAAATGTAAATAGTTTCACCCCCATATTGGAATAGCTTGTACACATTGTTCAAAAAGTCAGTAATGACGTTAGTTGTGCAAGTGATAAGTTATTTGAGTGGTTAGAATGGAAGTTTGAGACCAAAATGTTAATCAAAGTCTCTACCGCGATAGCAGTGAAACAAGTTGAGTTGTCCACTTTGGTAACAGAGACCGAACAGTTAGTTGTGCGTGGACAATCTCTCTTGACCAAATTTTGTGATGTTGAATTGTTCACTGATGAGAATCAATGCCAAGTTGATACATTGAAACAAGAACTTAAGGCTACCAATAAATCTTTGAGCCTAGATGCAGAAACAACTGCAACACATTATGCTAAAATCATGCAAACCCAAGGCAAATTAGCTGAGCTGATGGCTAATGATGGAAAGATTTGTTCTCACCTGCTTTCTATTCAAACTATGTTGACACCTCATTTGGAGGGATTATAGAAGAAGGTAGTAAAAGCTAGAAAATTAACTCAGAGTAATCCACATCTATCCATAGCCAAGAGCCTCATCAGTCTTGCTACCAATCTAGAAGTGCAGACAGAAGTTTTAAACATTGCTTCTACAGCTTGGGAGACTGCACTGCACATGGTCATGGTGCTACATAAATCTTTTCTGGAGCAATTTTGTGACTTACCTGTACGGTTTCAAAATAGATGAAGATAATCATGTCATTGTCTCTTTCTTCAAGGATAATACATCTATTCTAAGGATTACCTACTCCATCATGAAATACACTTGAATTGTCAACCCAAGGACGTAGGACTTGAAATGGGTCAGCACTGTATGTGCACTAAATTCCTTTAGGAGTCATAACACTTATGCTACAGGAAAGTCAAAATGCACTGGAAGAGTCTATACTATTGCTACAAAGTAGTAAACACACCTTAACTAACGATAGGTAATTATAGAAATCTCAGAAAAATGAACTTAACCAACTAACAACCCAAAACATTCACTATGATCATTATCTGCAAATGCTACAGGAACCTCACAGTAACAATGGTGCAGGACTAATACAGTAAATCTATCCGAAAATAGGAAACTACGAGAAATGAATCTATTCTACCTAAATCTACTCCACCTCCCAAGTGGGCCCCCTTGGTTGGCTTCAACTAACTATGAATGCAACAAGTACTCAAAATCACTCTTCCATTAAAATCCTTCCTTCATTACATAAATTGAACAATTCATGAAGAACAGAAAAAGTAACTTCTGAATCTAAAACAACATTATCTAATTTCTCATTAGCTTACTAAGACGATCCAAATCCATTATATAGTGGATTGGACACTTATTACAAATAGAACATAAAAAGTCTTTGAACAAACATCACCAGAAAAGAAGGTGGAAAATTAACCATG
This sequence comes from Chamaecyparis obtusa, assembly GCA_027943335.1. Taxonomy (NCBI): domain Eukaryota; kingdom Viridiplantae; phylum Streptophyta; class Pinopsida; order Cupressales; family Cupressaceae; genus Chamaecyparis; species Chamaecyparis obtusa. Next base: position 757,203 of record BSBK01005674.1, read on the forward strand.
ACATAATACATTTATTATCAAGCAACAAAATAACAACTTGCAGGAAATATAGCAAGTTGTATTCCTATATTCTCTGGAACAACAACTCCTTCGCGGGCGTGACTTATCCATCAGAACTGCTCTGCGCTTTCTTTTCCATGACTGGTCTCCATCATCCTTCTTCTTAAATGCATCAATCACCACTCTCTGCGTCGCTCCTCATTTCCCTAAAAAGTTAGCAACATCCAAAATGCACATGCAAAGCAACATTCCTACTTCTACTCAAATTTTTAGAACATAGCTTAAAATATTTATATGAAATACTGCATTCTATGTATAATATCAAGCAAAACATGGCATACACACTACCCATAGGTGTAGTAAGTTTTAGTTGACTTTGGCATAAGTTCACAAGATATTTACTACAAATGTTTAGAAATGTCTTAACAAAGCACAAAGAGTATGTCCAAATTATAAAAACTATGTCAACATTGAGACATTAATATGCCTCATCATCTGCCCCCCACTATTGAAATGCTTGTCCTCAAGCATTATATTTCCTTTCCATTGCCCTAAAATCACCAACTGTGGTCCTTCCTTTCTTCCCACTCCTGAAGGTGTAGTAGAATCCCCTAGTGCATTCCCAGTGATCACCTCTATGCTCTTCCACCAATGGATCTATGCAAGTAGCATCATTATCATAAAGAGGCCAGAGAAGTGTAGGAGGCTAAAAAGATAATGGCATCCATAGTTCCATCCTAATTTGTCATCCCAATTGCATGTATCTAGCTACCCTGTGAACAACTGCCTCAAAATTAATAGGACTATGTGGTTATGCCTTCTCGAAGGCTTCTGATAGTCTGTTCCATCTGTTCCTAAGCCCTATAAAGGATCTCTGATGTGTAAAATTTGGAAGTGTTTGATATTCTCTATAAAATTTTTCTCTTTCTGCAAGTACCTTTTCCTTGATCTCTGGTTTTGGTTTCCCATAGGTTAATCTAAACCAATCTCTCAAAAGGTCATCAGGCCTGAGTGATTCAGACCGTAGTGGTAATGGTTCAATTTTCTCAAGATCTCTGTAGGCATTTAACTACTTGTCATAGTTGGTTTCATTATGTATCCAAGACATTAAAGCCCTAAGGTGAACATCCCCTGTGTACAGCAGAGGGTTCCACTCTGTCTCATGTGGAATTATGAAATTGTGCAGATAGAGTTCACACAACAAATTTTTCTGCCATGAGGGAAAAGTCTGATACACATTGTAGAAATCTTGTGCAGTTTTAAATTCACAATCAACATCCTTTATTGTCATCATTAATTGAAACAAAAAAAATTGTTCCTTTAGGAAAACAGAATACACCCTAGGTGGTGGTCTACATGCCATAACTTGGTCTACTAACTTTAGGGCTTTATTCATCTGTTGTTTTTGCTTCTCAAGCTACTCCTTAAGGGACTCAATCTCTTCATCTTTGTTAATTATCATTTTCTGCATTTGATTCCACTCTTGTTTCCACAAGGCCTTTTGAAAAATGAAGTAATTATATAGACCAAATAATACAGACTGAATTGTAGATGGAGGAAACTCTTGGACCATAGCTTTCTTCTTCCGGTCCTTAGCAACTTGCTAAAAATAATGAGTATACCAGGAAGATTTATAGGGTATGAAAGAAACATTAGAATACACAGGGACTGGTGGAGAAGTAGGTTGAACATTTTCAGGGACATTTTCTATAGCCATAGTAGGATTTGACTCACACCTTGCTTGATCACCCTGTGGCATTTCACTACCAGTTTTATTTTCACATGTCTCCTCATTTTGGGGCTCTAATTGCTCAGCAAAAGAGTCATCTAGAATATTTTCAACCATCGGTTCTACATGAGGTTTTGCTCTTGGAATGTTTAGGTTTTCAAAGGAAACTAAGGATACTTGGCCTCGCATGTGAGGGCTTTGATGTATAGGACCCTCATTAATTTTTTTTACCTTGCGGGTTCACTTTGGTTTAGTTGGCACTGGGGTAGATGCTGCAGGAATAGTTGTTGCAGGAGTGGACCTTTTTCTCTTTGTCACTTTAGTAGAAGGGTTTTGGGCTTTCTTTTCAAGATTAGGGCTACTCTCATCAACCTTATGCTTGCCTTTGCCACTAGAAGACCTAGGTATATCACCTTCTAAAATAGACTCAACGGGTTTATCAACAGGTGATAATGTTGGTTCTTTTTCTATTTCAATTGGATTTTAACCAGGCTCTACAATTTCTTACTCAATCCATAAATTTTCTAGGATGGGATTGGCTTAAGGCTGCAAGGTTTTAAATTCAATAAACTTTACCCATGATACAGGGGAGGAATCCCTAAGTGATTTTTCAACTAGGAGTTTAACTAGGGCATGATGAGTAACAGAATTCACTTTTCCTTTTTGAGTTTCTTCAGCACTAATACACAACATATTATAAAGGAAATTGGGAACATTAACCTAAATGTTATGTCTTACATAGCTAAGCAATTTAAAATGGTGAGTGTGTAAGTTTGAAAATCTGCCCTCACAGTTCAAATACCTGATGATATGAGTTGCCAATTCTAGATACAGTGCTGGAAGAGAGTCTCTTACACCCATGCTTTTAAATTTCTAGTGGAGGGTCACCCGGCTGAGAAAACTGCACCTGCAATGACCTGGCATCATGTTCATTTGGGTAATGGTCTCCAACCACTAGTAGTCCTATAACTTCAGCTATCTGCTCCTCAATTGCAATCACCGATAATCCCCATATTGTGGCTTCACCCTCATTAAATGTCCTCATAAACTCCATTGTTACTTCTTCATTGAACTCATTTAACTGCAAGAAGTAACCAAGCCATCCACAAGCATTAAACTGTCGGACGGCTTCCACATCTACAAGTAGAATACTATGAATGATAGGCTCATGCCTCTACAACTGTCCTCCCATCCTTAAAAATTCCCAATTTCTCTTCTCACCAACCTAATAATGTTTACCCCTCAACACTCTTTAAATACCTTCTTCTCAAAATTTAATCTATCATTTTGAAAAATGCCAATACCAGGCTCCCTTAACATGACTCCATTGTGTTTGGCATGAAAAATGATGATGCTATTAATTATGAAGGACATTATGGTTTAACTGGAAGTGTTCTCATAATAAATCATAGTCCTCTTAAGTCATGTCAATCATAGGAGATCTTTTCCCAAAATCACAATAAAAAGGTGCGACAGATACAAAAAGATTTTAAAATTAAACACAGACCACCGCCAAAGTACAACATGTAACGTGGACATGACTAGGATGACATGGAGATGACACTTGGAAATAAATACACTTTCCCCTGCCCCCCACTAAATTTTGAGAAGTGTCCACACTTAAAAATTTGGTAAAGGAATGGTAAACTAGCTTTAGGCTCATACGATACATCTAATGCAGTATTAAATATAATTACTGAAACCTATGCACTAAAAATGAGTAAAAAGTAATAATGTTGTACCTGATAATTGGAGATCATGCATCCGTATGCAAATTGATGAGGTGGCAAAGTCTGGTAACTATTGAAAAATGGCTGCTGACGACATGTTTTATTGAAAGTAGTAAAAATAGACATGGTGGCAGACGTGGATTGTGAGTGGATGGTAGATAAAGAAATGATATGGGTTGATTAGAAGAAAAATAAAAATGAATGGAAGAATTGACCTCAGTTGGAATGAGGTTTTATTATGATTTCTCATGGAAGGCAATTTATGGCATGACTGCAGGAAGAAGGTTTGCACCCTCTGCTACAGGAACTTTGTCTGTAAGAGCTGGTGAATTACTTGATTGGAACTATTGCAGGAACTCATCTTTGGTCTGTGGTTTATGATAGAGGCACAATTGGTGGCCGTTTACTAGAAATTTGAACTGGATAGGATCAATGGTTGTCAGGTGAACTGCTCCATTGTCAAATACATGCTAGATTTCATAAGGTCCTAGCCATCGAGTCTGCAACTTTCCTGGATTCTCTTTGAAACGAGAATCATATAGGAGAGCCCAATCCCCCACTTGGAATTGTTTGTTCCTGATATGTGCATCATGCCATTTCTTTCATTGTTTTTGGATGATCTCAGTCCTTTCCAAAGCTGCTTTTCTCATTTCATCCAGTGTGTTCAAGTGGAGAAGTCTCTCTCCTTGTGCTGCAGGAAGTTTGATATTTAATTCCAGAGCAGTTCTTAATGTTTTATGTTCAAACTCAATAGGCAACATTGTTGCTTTTCCATACACAAGATCAAATGGGGTGAATCCAGTAGTTGTTTTCCATGTAGTTTTGTAAGCCCATATAGCTTCATTTAATCTACTGCTCCAATCCCTTTTGTGTATTTGCACTATCTTTGTCAGGATGGCCTTGATTTCTCTATTGGTGACCTCTGCTTGCCCATTTTCCTGAGGGTGATAAGGGCTGGATTTCCGGTGCCTTATTCTATATTTTTTCATAAGTTCAGTGATCAAATTTGATGTAAACTGGGCTCCTTGATCTATTACAAGTTCTCTAGGAACTCCATAGCGTGTGAATATCTCCTCATATAGGAATTTAGCTACTTTCTCATCTCGTGCATTTTACATTGCCTCGACTTCCACCCATTTAGTTAAATAATCCGTACATACCAAGATGTAGGATTTTCTATTTGATGGTGGGTCAATTGGACATATGAAGTCCATACCCCACTTGTCAAAGGGTGTTACAACAATTTGTGGATTGAGTGGCATCTCATCTGACTTGGTTGGCTGGCCCATCCTCTGGCATTTGTCACACTTGGTGGTATAATTTTCTACATCCTTATGTAATGTTGGTCAATAATATCTAGTTATAAGTACCTTTAATGCTATTCTTTTTCCTGCAAAATGGCCTCCACATGGTTCATCATGATAGACATGTAGTATGTCATAGATTTCATCCTCTTGGACACATCACCTCATAACTTGATCTGGTCCAGTGTAGTAGAGATTTTTATCTATCCATGAGTAATGAAAACTTTTCTCTACAAGCTTCTTCCTGTCTTTGTAAGAAAAGTGTGGTGGCATTCTATTTGCAACAAGATAGTTTTCTATATCTACATACCATGGTGTATGGGCTGTTATGTAAAACAAATGCTCATCTGGAAATGTATCTTCAATTTGAGTTGAATTTTCATCAGAAATTTGAAGTCTTGACAAATAGTCAGCAACCACATTGGCTTTGCCTGGCTTGTCTACAATGGTAATATCAAACTCCTGCAATAACAAGAACCATCTTGCCAATCTACCAGTTATAGCAGGTTTTTTCATTAAGTACTTTATAGCTGAGTGATCAGTATGAACAAAAATAGGATATCCAGTTACATAGTGTCTGAATTTGTTCAATGCATAAAATACAACTAAAAGTTCCTTCTCAGTTACTGTGTAGTTCAGTTTAGGGCCATGAAGACTTTTACTAATATAGTAGATGGCATTTTCAAGGTTAGCAGGCTTTTTTCTTATTACAACACCTACGACATAGTCTGATGGATCAGTATGAATATGAAAAGGAATAGACCAATCTAGTCCCCTAAGAAATGGTGTTGTGGTGAGGAGTTGCTTAAGCTGTAGGAATGAGTCATTACATTCTGGTGTCCAAATGAATTCAGCTTCTTTAGTCAACAATGTATACAAGGGACTAGCTATTTTACTAAAATCTTTAATGAAACGTCTGTAATAGCTAGCATGACCTAGAAAAGATCTTACATCCTTTGGTTTTGTAGGTATGGGCAATGTTAGAATTACCTCTATCTTAATCGGATCCACCTGTATCCCTGCAGCTGATATGAAATGACCAAGCACCACTCCTTCCTGCATGAGCATGAAACATTTCTCACTATTGAGTGATAGATTATGTTCTTTGCATCGAACAAGAACCTTCTCAAGATTGATCAAAGCCTCCTCAAAGCTTACTCCAAAGGCTGTGAAATCATCCATATAGATTTTTATGCAATCATGTGAAATATCAGCAAAGATGCTAATGATAGCCCTTTGGAATGTGGCTAGAGCATTACACAGGCCAAATGGTAATACAAAATATGCAAAAGTACTCCATGGGCATGTAAATGTGGTTTTATCCTAATCTTCTAGAGCTATACTTATTTGATTATAACCACTGTACCCATCAAGAAAAGAAAAATATTTCTTACTAGCCAGAGTGTCCAGAACCTGATCAATAAATGGTAAAGGAAAATGATCTTTCTTTGTTACCTTATTCGACTCTCTATAATCTACACAAATCTACCATTTTCCCCCCTTTTTAGGTACTATGACTAGAGGTGAGACCCATCGACTATCAAATATAGGGTATATAAAACCAGCATCAAAAAATTTTTACAGTTCTATTTTGACTATTTCCCTGAGTGCTGGATTAATCTGCCTCTGGGGTTGACGGAGTGGTAAACACCCTTCATTGATATATATTCTATGAGTGCATAATGTAGGACTCGACCCTTTCATATCTCCATAGTCCCATGCAAAAGCCTTTTCATTTTTTTGAAGAAGTTTTGTTAACTGTTGTAATTGTTTTAGAGGTGGTTTGTTATTGACATGTAGATTATGACCAGTTGACAACTCAACAGTGGTTGTGAGATCAACCATAGCAACTTCTGAGATGGGACTTGTGTCTAGTTCACACGGTAAATGCTGGTGGATAATTTTTGGCTCTCTTGGCAGAAAACAATTCTCTATAGAATCCTCATATGTAACTAGTTCCAACATAGAGTTGTTAGATACATCCTTTTCTACCACACAAGTATTATTAAGGATACTTTGGATTACTAAATCTTCTTCCTGTAGCTTTAGAAAAGACTGCCTATGCAACATCATAAGCTAAACCATAGATTTTAACTCTCCCTCTTCATCCCCTAAATCTGGCCATACAGGTGTGCTTAAATCCAGTTGAGGTTGTGTTGGAGGATATAGGACAAATTTCTTTGTTGCCTACCCATTTGATATTGTCATACTTCCTAACCTACAACTTATATTTGCATCAGCTGTGGCTAACCATGGGCATCCTAAAATGATAGGGTAACCAGACAAGTTGACTTTTGGGGATAGAATCATAAAATTTGTAGGGTATTCTAGAGAATCTAGGGCTACTACTATGTCCTCTATTATTCCATCAGGAGTGACAGTATAGCTATCTGCAAGTTGCAGTATTGTTGGGGTAGCCCGTAATCCTTCTATGTTCATCTTTTTCATAGTATCCTTTGTCATTACATTTATAGCAGCACCAAGATCAATCAAGGCATTTTTAACTAACTGGCCATTTATAATCACATTCACAACTAGACTTCCTAGGTCAGAATATTTAGGAATAACCAATTTCCCTAACATGATGTCAGCCAATTGTCCTATAACATGGACTATGGTTGGGTCCTTTTTCTTCCTCCCTAGCTTTTTAAGATAGGCTTCTCTGATAGCTTTACCATAAATAGGAACATCCTTAATAGCTTGAAATAAAGGAATCTTAACATGCATATTCTTCAGCTGGTTAATTATGTCAAAGGATTGTTCTTCTCTTTGTGCAGGTTTAATTTGTATGAGTTTTTGTGGAAAAGGAGGTTCAACTATTGTTTGAGTTTGGGCTAAACTAGTTTCACTGGTTGGGTCAACCATTTGTGATAGAGAAGTTTATGGTGTTGATGTTGTAGGAGGATCTGACATTTCAACTATAAGAGGTGGTTCAGGTGTTGGTAGGGTTGTACTAGATCTCAAATGTATATCTACAACATTTAGAGCATAAGCAGGATATTGCTGAGTATCAGCAACATACATTGGTTGTTGTGGATGTTGGTTATTTGCATTTGGCTGGGGTTGTGTAGGCAACTGAGTCTATTTTTGAGGTCCAAGATTTGCAGAGGTGGTATTAGAGCAGGCATATTTACTGCCAATTCCCTAGGGGTGGTTGCCATTGGTTTGGGAACTATGGCCATTGAGGCTGTTGTGGAGGATACCATTGACTTTGTGGATTATTTTGCCAAGAAAATTTCCAATTCAGTTGACTAAATTGTGGAGGACCTTGGACACTACGGTTTTGCCATTGATTACCATATGGATTTGAATTTTGTAAAGGGTCTTGAGGCATACCTTGACATGGGGCCCATGGTCGACGTTGAGCAATGAAGAATACTTGCTTGTCCTCTCCTTCTATCTTCATGTACTCAGTTGGAAGATGTTGGTTTTCCACATTAGCAACTAGTTTGCATTGACAATCTTTCTTCTGCATCTAATAGTGTGGACAGTACTCAACTAACTGCACCTCAGCCTCTGCATGTTTTTTCTTAGCAGCCATTGTATCCAAATGTGTGGTGACATCATTGATGATGTCCTGCTTGAAATCAGACAACAAATTTGAAATCTCCATCTTTGAAATACCAGAGCCACTCCCCTTTGCTATTGTTGAGCGAACTCCCCATCCTTTCTTTACTGCTGACCTAGAGTAGTTCAAGAAAATCTTCTTAAGGTCATCCCATGAAGATTGGGATATATCTCCTCCTGCCATCAAATCCAATGCTTCAAGACAGTCTTCATTTACTCCTCTAAGAAAAATCAGCTTCTGAGACTCCTCCTGCAGGGTATGATGTGGGTTCTTTTGTAAGTTGAACAAAAAGTGAGATATGTAATCTTCTAATGTTTCATCTTCCCGTTGTGACATTCTAAAAATGTCATCACCTTTTGAATCACTTCCCCTGCAATATTCCTTATACTTCTTGAGAAACAAGTCTCTCATACCATCCCAATTTGTGACTGCATTTTCCCCCAAGCCCATAAACCATTTTAAAGCTAACTCCTTTAGTGTAGCTGGGAAAAATTTTAGCTTGTGACTGTCATTATTATAGTCAAAGCTCTGGCACAGGATATCAAATTCAAACAGAAATATATCTGGATCCTCTGTGACGAGGCCATAAAACTTTGGTAATGATGATGCAGGTATTATTTTGAGATTGGGATTATTGATGAGACTTGGTATTGGAAATGGAAATGTGGGAGCTGCCATAGTTGGAGGTATGGGATATTAAAACTGTGGCTAGAAGTTGGTAACTTGTGGTGGATTCTGGACAACAGGTGGTATTGGAGTGGGGTTAGTATGGAAGGTGGCCAATATTCCTTCAAATGGACAGAGGTCAAATGTCTTCTGGGTGTCTTCTTCTGCTGAAGATCATGATGCATTAAACTCTGGGCCTGCATCAAGAAATGGAAGTTCAGGTTCTTCAAATTCTTCTTTTGGCTTTATAGGCTCCTTAGGAAGGAATCTACCATGGACATCTCTCCTTCTTTGATGCATGCAAGGAATCGATGACTTGTTAAGCAAGTCTTCAACTTTGGAATTCCTAATTAACAAACTAATTTGAAAATAAATGACTCATGAAGGTTCCTAGTTTGACACCATCCCCAACAAGATATTTACTACAAATGTTCAAAAATAACCAATGTTCACAAGATATTTACTACAAATGTTATGACTTCTAAAGGAACTTAGTGCACATACTGTGTTGACCCATTTCAAGTCCTACGTCCCTGGGTTAACAATTCAAGTGTATTTCATGATGGAGTAGGTAATCCTTAGAATTTGGGCTAAACTATGTCAATATTGAAACATTAATGAGTTCACAAGATATTTACTACAAATGTTCAAAAATGTCTTAACAAAGCACAAAGAGTATGTCCAAATTATAAAAACTATGTCAATATTGAAACATTAATATGCTTCATCATTACCTACTGATGAAGAGATTCGTTGTGTCAAAAATAAGGGGGAATCATTATGACATACATAAGGATAGGACAGGGATAGGTATCACAATTTTGAATGTATATATATCTCAGGGGAGTATTAGGCTAATACAAACATAATTTTGTAAATTGTAAGTACAAATGTCATGAGGAAGTGTTTTTGCCACTAATGTCAAAGGGGGAGATTGTAGATCTCTATAGTTTTGTTGACCATTACTGTTTCACACTTAGTCATATATCTAGGCAATGATGGTTGGTCATCACTGCGACCGAGTCATTTTTTATAGGCCGAGCTATGTATTGTATACTTACCGAGTAGTAGTACTGCTGAGTAATGTCATGGTTAGTATACATTTGTATTATGTCGAGGATAGTCTTTTTCTGAGTTACATATGCAATGATTAATGAGTGACAAGGAAGATCAACTGATGCTGAGTACCAGGAATAACATTTGTCGAGTTAGCCAGGAATGACATATATGTTTGGAATGGCACAATGATAGAGGTAGACCATTTTTGGTGATTGTGGTGTTTTGTATTTTGTTTTTTGAGGTAATTATGGAGGTAATTACGCATCGATATTATAATCATTGATCCCTATGTAATACCTAGAGCCAATAAAAAATTGTATAGCTTAAGCGGCAATAGAAATAAATTTGAACTGTAGATCTTGAATCGTTAAGATGTTTTGGTTGTTATATAAGGGCAAGATCTAGAACAAGAGAAGTGTGTGAATCAGAGAGAACAAAAGATATTGAGATCGAATGAATACTATGAGTATGAGAGAATGATCAGAAAGCTATATTCATCATAGTCAAGTATTCAGATAGAGTTTAGTGACCGAGCAAAATAGTGAAAGGACATAATCAAGAAAGATCAAATAGAAGAGATTGCAAACATACAGTAAAGAGAAGATCTGTAATCATCATATTAGTGCATACCAAAGGATCAGGTACTGAGACATTCTAACCAATGTATCAGAGTAAATCTCTTAATCAAGTAGTCTTAACAGACTTTATGTAATCTCTTTACTGAGTGCTTACTTTGTTGTAAGTTTGTAAATCCTTTAGCAAGGTAGACTATATAAGTCTTTTAGCTTTTAACAAAGCGGACCTTTAACACGGTAGATCATGAATTGATCACATTTTTTAAGCCTTAACAAGAAAAACTTATTACTATAGTAGTGAAGATTTGTGGGTGTCATCCCCACCCCAGTTTTACCTTTCAAGGTTTCTAGGTTACCAAAATTTTGGTGTTATGAGTAATTTCATGTATGTTTCTTAACATGTTTAATTGCTCAGAATGATCAAGTTTTGTTTATGTCATGCACAAAGTTTTATCAACATGAAAAGTTGAAGTAGGTAATATCTGATTCACCACCCTCCCTCTCAGTATTACTTTCCCACTTATATTTCCAACATGAACATTTCTATGTTTTTCAAGTTAAATACTATTGGATAGTGGACTGAATTGTTATATGTTTCTGGCATACATTCTTTAATAACCAAGTAGTGTTGGTGATTAGATTTGAGATTGTTGAAGTATTTAAAAGTTCAATTGATACATCTGGACCCTGAGAACAACTGATTCAGCCCTCCTCTCTATTGTTCTAAATCATATTAACACCATACCCCCATATTCCTACAATTTGCATACTGGGATGGCTTTCAACAAATTTTAGTGTTGTCATTTCAAGATCTTGTGCAACCTCATCTAGATCGACTGGATGTTTGGCAACCACTAATGACACATTTTTAATTTCTATTACAGCATAGTTAACAATATTCTTCAATAGATTCACCTCGTCACTAAGCATATACATAAAAAGAAAAATGAAAAAGAATAAGGATCACTCAATATGACATATATACAGAAAATCTTGAAATGAGAAAAATGCAATGAATGCAGGAAAGGATTCATAAGAAAGGATGGGTATAGAACATTTGATACTTACTCTTTCATTTCAATAATATGGCCAATGTTATATGATACATTTCTGAGCGCATCCCTCTACTCCTAAAGCATTGTTGAGCTATATCTTCCTTCTGCTCGTACCATGAAAATGTCATAGTGTAGACTCCTTTTGCATATCAGACATCATCAGTCTGAATGTGGTAGAAAATAGGTATAATTTTGGTTCCTATTTTGAGCATAAGCGACAGCTCTACTAAACACCACACAAATTGTGTGTAATTCTTGGAAAATATAGCTAGATAAAGGGAAGCCCTGCTTATTGCTTCTTTTTATAGAGATTAGTAGTGAGTACCTTTTTCACATCAGGGCCACGATGATTGATAAATAAATTGTAACGCACCTTTTTCATATGCATTTTGGATCTACCAGAAGTATATGTAGATGGTAAAAGACCTTCAAAAGCATTTCTAGGGTTTGTTGTTTCACTGCTAACAGTAAGTGAGGGCATAGCAGAAGTAGAGGGATGATTTGCATCTCCTTGAGAATCACGTATAAGAAGATCTTGGGTTTCATACCCGACAGTATTTGCTGAGGTAGATGCCATGAAATTGGAAGGACTCAAACCAAAAAGATCAAGTCGAGGACTCACACTGTAAGGCTCACTAAATATTCTAGATATAAATTGTGGGGGAAAGCACCCTGGTAGGAATGCAGAAACTTCAAAGCCTGTGAAGTGGAAACCTTGGTAGAGGAGGCAAATGGGTCACCACACGCCAATTTGATCCATCGCAAAAATATATTGGAATATATAAACAACATCCTATTGCATTATTTTATTTGCATTGATTCAATTAAAAATAATTATTTTCCACTACTGGTTTCTTTCCTAGACATAGTTCTCAATCACCGCACATGGTCATACAGTTTCGCGTGCTGCTCACTTCTATCCAAACTTATGTAAATAAGAAACTAACATAGTGAGCCTTGACATTCACACTAATTTTTAATTTTACCGAGAAGAAAAAATGCAGTTAACTAATGTAGTGAGGCTTGAAATTTGCACCGATGTAGTGTGGATTTCAAAACAAATTCAATCATCTCAAATATGGAGGTTTCATGGAGTCTTCCATTTTCACGTGATACAAACAAACTTTCTTTCTGGTCAATATACAACTGTCATCTACCAAAACTCAATTCAAATTTAAAAATTAACAACCAATTTAGGCAAGGCCCTCCATAGTATGAGTGGTAGTTGGGTATGTTGGAATAATTTTTAGGGTTTTCTAAGAATTACTATTTCCAATCTTGCCAGTGTCCAAATCCGGTATGTATATTAAAATTTTCATGAGTTTGCAAGAAATTGTCCTGTCAAAATATGAAATTCAAGTTCACCAGATGAAAAATACCCATACGTTCTTGCCTAGGTCTTTTTTCCCTTAAAAGGGTTTCTATTTTTGAAAAAACCCTAAGCGTGCCCTAGATCTTGTTGGAAGTATGAATGGGAAAGTAATACTGAGAGGGGGGGGGGGGTGAATCAAATATTACTCACTTCTTCAAATCTGAACTGTTAAAACTTTATGCATCATTTAAGCAAAGGAAGATCATTCTAAGTAACATAACATATCAAACAACATCCATGAAATCACACATAACACAATGAATTTGGTAACCCAGAAACCCTTGAAAGGTAAAACTGGGGTGGGGATGACACCCACAAATCTTCACTACTGTAGTAATAAGTTTTGCCTGTTAGGGCTTTACAAAATGTGATCAAACATGATCTACCCTGTGAAAGGTCTGCTCGGTTAAAAGCTAAAAGACTTATTTAGTCTACCCTGTTAAAGGATTTATAAAGCTTACAATGAAGTAAGTACTCGGTAAAGAGATTTACAAAAAGTCTATTAGGACTACTCGGTTAAGATATTTACATGGATACACCTGTTAAAATGTCTCAGTACCTGATCTTTCAGTTTTCACTTGTATGTTGATTACAAATCTTCTCTTTTTTGTATGTCTATGATCTCTTCTATCTGATCTTTCTTAATTCCACTCTTTTCACTGCTTTACTCGATCACTGATCTCTATCTGAATACTTGACTATTCTCTTCTAATTCACACACTTATCTCTGTCTAGATCTTTCCCTTATATAATAACAAAAATGTTTTACCGCTTCAAGATCTACGGTACAGATTTATTTCTATTGCCGCCTAAACTATACAATTTTATGATTGGCTCTAGGATTTACATAGGGATCAATGATAATAACATAGATGCATAATTACCTCTGTGATTGTCTCAATAGACAAAATACAAAACATTATTATCATCAAAAATGATTTACCTCAATCATTGTGCCATTCTAGACTTGTATGTCACTTCTGGCTCACTCGGCAAAAGTTATCTTTGACACTCGGCATTAAATGTACTCGGCAACGGTTCGACTTCTCTGTCACTTGGCATTTGTTCACTTGGCAACCATTGATTTATGTAACTTGGCAACAACTATACTCCTTGGCATATTACAAACATATAGTGACCATGACGTTACTCGACAGTACTACTACTCGGTAAGTGTACAATACAAAACTCAACCTTTACAAAATGACTTAGTCATAGTGATGACAGACCATATGTGCCTGGATATGACTAAGTGTGAAAACACTAATGATCAACAAAACTGTAGGGATCTACAATCTCCCCCTTTGATATTAGAGGCAAAAACACTTTGTCATGACATTCATATTTACAATTTCAGAAATATGTTTGTTTGTAATATCCTAATATTCCTATTACTCCCCCTGAGATATATATACATATTCAAAATTTTGTTACCTGTCCTTGTTCACACTTCATGTCATGATGATTCCCCCTTGTTTTTGACACGATTGATTTCTTCATCAGTAGGAAGATCAAAAATCTTCTCTAGAAAGGGTCGATGCAACACCATGACCATGTAGAGTGCCTCTATCCATGCAGTAGAAGCAAGGTTCAAAACTTTCATCTACACTTCTAAGTTGGTAGCTAAATTGATGAGTCCTCCTTCAGTGGTGGATAGGTTTGGATCACTCTGAATTAATGTGTTAGCCTTGGCCAATTTTCTCTGAATAGCCTCTAGATGGGGTGTTAGGATAGTTTGAATAGAAAGTAGGCGAGAACAGATCTTGCCATCATTGGCCATCATCTCAGCTAATTTTCCTTGTGTCTGTATCACTTTCACCTATTGTCCAGTACTAGTATTTGGATCCAAAGTCAGGGACTAACTTATAGCTTTGATCTCTTTCTTGAGAGTCTCAAGAAAACGTTGATTCTCATCGGTGAATAGCTCTACATTACAGATTTTGGCCAACAGAGACTGTCCATTCACAACTAATTACTTGGTCTCTTGTACCAAATTTGACAGTTCAACCTGTTTAACTACAATCTTGGTAGATATCTTGTTTAACATTTTGGTCTCGAATTGCTTTTCTGACCATTCATATAACTTATCACTAGCAGAACAAGCGTCATTATTAACTTTTTGGACAATTTGTAAAATTTGTTCTAATATAGGAACATAACTATTTACATTTGATAAATCATAAACCTCACTAAATATATCCTTTATTTCATGAAGAACTTGTTTTTGCTAATGCTCTATGCAGAGTTCTGCTTGCCTGCTTTTTCTTGTCAGCAAATCTTTCATTATCTGTAATTGTTCAAAAGAAAGATTATTTGTATCCCATTTTGGTATAACAATTTCTTCATCAATTGTGACCACATCTTTCTCCTTTTGTGTTCTTGGTGGGGTGCTTCCACTCAGCATTTGTATAAGGGCTTTAATTTCCTCCCATTCCTTTGGCTCTTGTTCTTCAATAATTTTACCTTTGGTGCTTCCTTCTCCTTTCTCCTTTTCCTTTGCCTTGGCACTAGGACAAATAGCTTGTTCATCCAATTGTATTCTATGTTCATCTGTGATGTGTATTACCTTGGGAGGAATTTGAATTTTGTCTTCTGGTTTGATTTCTTCCTTGGTAGATAGAGTTAGGGGTATCGACTTGATGGGTTCCTCAGTATGACTTGTACCGACTAACTTATCAGTAGTAGAAATTTTAGGTATAGTAGGATTTCCATCGGCAGATTGTGTGCCCTTTCTTAACTATTTTCCATGCCTGGTCCACTGCCATATAGGGGACGCTGTCCAACTAACTAGACTGATAAAACTTGTGCGAGATAACTCTGACGGCTAAGTCAATTACTAGATCTGTAATGGTGGAGATGGTCATTCCTTGCTTGTTCCAAGTTGCATGTGTGTTTGCTTGTATTTCTTCTTTGCTTGCACATTTCATTGTTCTCTTCCCTTCGATCGTAGGGTAACCAGTAATTTTGTGTATCATTTCCTTCATGATCTTTACCGGTCCATCTTCCAGCAATAATTTCATGTCGTGCACACGACTCAAAACAATCTTTATCCATTCAACTTTAAAATTTTGCAGGAAATCTAGGGCATGAACTAACCCTTGGTTGGCAACAACCTTGTGTTCCGGCTTCAACACTCCATTGACACATAATTTATCATACGCTTCTCTAATCTCATAATCACCAATTTCCCCAATTTTGTGCATATAACAAGATCTTACATCATTCATCATTAAGATGTTCTCTACAGTCGACGACAGGGCTCCATTCAGATCTCCTCTTATGGCACTTTCAGATATACCCTTGAATACGCTCGGTTTACACACTTCATTTCTCACGAGTTGCACATTGAAAACTTCCATTCCCTGTTTCTTGACTGGTGTGGATGAAGATGATGCCATTTCAAACTGAAATTCTCAAAAATAGAATATTTCACTCGGTAAAGTACCTTTTTGCCACTAACCCTGTAACTGAATTTTGCCGAAAGCACATTGAAAAGATTCAGAAATGCTTTGCTTGATCGGGTTGCTCAAATTCAAAATTGCTCTCTCAAATCTTGATTAGCCTGGTAAAATGGAATAATGGTAATTTTCCACTTTATTAGATCTGAAAAATTAGGATTAGGGCCTCATTAGTGCTGATAAATGCTTAGTACACATTTTGGTGGAGTACAGCTATCTTGGCAGAACTCATATTGACCTCGATTAAATACAAGCTCGATCAATATAACCAATGAGATACAGCTCGACATATATAAAGTACTTCAGCCAATCTCGGTGCTTGACAAACATTGACAGCTTGGTCAAGACACTGATGCTCGACATCATAGGTGAAATTTATTATTATTGCTCAGATGTGTCCTAATGCATCTTTGTCTATGTAGATATGGACTTTTGCTTACTACTATGTTAGGAACTAATAGAATATAAGCTTTGCATGCATTAGTTCCAAACATACCTTTCATACTCAGTTAGGAGAGGTGTGATCACCTGATCCATCGGATTGGGCGACCTCAGATGTGCTTGCTTCACTAGTGGTTCCTTCTTTCTTTTTCCATGTCTGGTTAATCTGATTCTTCAATTTCTCATGAATCTCTTCATTTTGGTTATTATTATTGTTACTCGGCATGGGTGATCTGCAGTCTTTCTTTAAATGATTGACTTTATTACATTTGTAATAGACCATGCTTCCATTCATCCAACTTTTAGATTTTCCTCTAAAATGAGTCTTCATACAATTAGCTCCAATGTGTCCATACTTACCACAATAATGGCAGTTATACCAAGTGTTGTAATCCCAATTGTAATAGTTGTGCCTTTTGACTGGCTTAGTTTGTTCATTAGATGTCCACCTTGGTTTTGATCTGCATTCAAATGCTTTGTGCCCATATTTCTGACAATTGAAACAACTTCCTTGAAACTTAGGTGAGCTTACTTTTGAGCTACATTCATGTGCTTGATGTCCGTGCTTGTTGCAGTTAAAACAATATCCATTAAACTTAGGTTTAGGATTAGACTTACCATGCTTGCTTCTGCATATGTTTGTTGTGTGACCTGGCTTTCTACAGTGATGGCAAGTGGGCTTGGTGTTCTTTGATTTGGCAGTCTTCTGTTCTCCATTCATTGATGATTCTCCTTCTTTAGTACATGAATGTTCATTCAGTCCAAGTCCAGATCTATCACCAGATCTCCTAGGTGACCTTAGCACTTCTTCAAAATACTTTGCAGCTTCATTAGGCTTATTCATCCTTTCATTGATTTCTTTTTCAGTTCTCAACTCATGTTTCAGCTGATCATTTTCAGATTTTAGTTGATTGACTTCCATATCTTTCCTGCCTAATTCTTGATTTGCCAGCAGTAGTTGGTTTACCATATCTAGTTGATTATTAGCCAACCTTTGCATGCCACTTGTTCTTTTATCTAGCCTTATTGAAATTTTCCTTTTGTCTTCTTCAGCCATTGCCTTCTCATCTTTGGCTTTCTTTTTCTGTTCCACTACTTCACAAAGTCTGATAGACTGGATTTCTTGTTCTCTCTTTAGAGTCTTTATTTCATCATTTAGTATGGTGTTTTTCTCTAGCAATTCTTTTATAGCTTTGTCACTCTCGGTAGAGTTACCATTACCAAGTAGTCTAGAAATGTCTTCCTCTTTGTACTGTAGTTCATTTTGTTGAATTGCAATTTCTCTTCTTTTGCTCAATGAATTCTTCAGTTCTCCTCTGGCAGCTTCTAGCTATTATAATGCTATTTGTACTTCAATCTTTTGGTTCTCTATAAGCTTTCCCAGTTTTTAGGCTTCCATTTTAAGATCTTTTTCCTCAAGTGGTTAGAATTCCTTGGGAGAAACCTTTAGCTTTGATACCAATTGTTGGAACTATGAATGGGAAAGTAATACTGAGAGGGGGGGTGAATCAGATATTACTCACTTCTTCAAATCTGAACTGTTAAAACTTTATGCATCATTTAAGAAAATCTTGATCATTATAAGTAACATAACATATCAAATAGCATCCATGAAATCACACATAACATAATGAATTTGGTAACTCAGAAACCCTTGAAAGGTAAAACTAGGGTGGGGATGACACCCACAAATCTTCACTACTGCAGTAATAAGTTTTGCCTATTAGGGCTTTACAAAATGTGATCAAACATGATCTACCCTATGAAAGGTCTACTCAGTTAAAAGCTAAAATACTTATTCAATCTACCCTATTAAAAGATTTATAAAGCTTACAATGAAGTAAGTACTCGGTAAAGAGATTTATAAAAAGTATGTTAGGACTACTCAGTTAAGAGATTTATACTGATACACCTATTAAAATGTCTCAGTACCTGATCTTTTGGTTTGCACTTGTATGCTGATTACAAATCTTCTCTTTTCTGTATGTCTGTGATCTCTTCTATCTAATCTTTCTTAATTCTACTCTTTTCTGTAAGGCCTCACCCCTAGCCTATCATAGCCATTTAGTTCTGCTTTTGACATAGACATATTTTACGATTATATTTTGATGCCTTATAAATTTTATCGATACTTTATGAGGTGTTTTTATCACTTAGTAGATTGATGGACATTATATTATGATTATATGATGAATATTGGGACATTTATTTGGGACTTAAACATGTGTGTGTTTTAATTTAAATTTATGAATGATTATGATGATGAAGTTTAATTGCAAATGGAATTATGTATGGATGCAATGTTTATGTTCGAATTTAATTGAATTAAGTATTTAAGATGAGTTGTATGTATGTCATGGATAATTAATTATGTCATGTAATTTATGAATTGTCAAATGAATTAACTTGGTTATTGATGCTATGCATTTACATGTTATTTTTATCTCATTGGAATATTGATATTGGATTTGAGTGTGCAGGGAAGTAGGCCAAGGTAAATTCGGGGAAACATCGCAAGGACATTTGTGAAAATTCAATTAAGTCAAGGTTGCTTCTAGAAAGAAGCTAAAAACCTCATTATAATCATGTTTTATTTGTGAATGTGTGATGCATGATTGTGTTTGATTTTTATTTTATTGTAATTGTTAATTATGTGTGAATGCCCAAGTGTACATGCCACATGACTTGTGATGTGTCTTTCTAGTTGTGTCACTTGACACATGTGTGTGTACATGTGGCCATGACATATCCACTTGGGGATTGGTTAAACACCAACCTAAGAAGGTACCCTTTAGGATCCCCATAAGAATCACTTGGTAAGGGAGCTAGAGGTTTTGTCATATCATAGATTTTCGGATTTGAGCTTCACATGAGTTTTTAGGAGGCATAGAAGTGTCTAGGGAAGAGTTTGAGCCTATCTTAGTGAGCCCACTTGATATACCTATGAGTAAGGGGCATTTTTAACCATAGGACAACCTCATGTTGATCATAAGACCCCTCCAAAAGTTGGATTTTCAAAATGGACGAAAATCCACTTTTAAAAATATGTGCATGGGTAGAGTCTTCAACCAATTAAAAGGAAAGTCTTTGAATCACCTTTTTGGACTACCTTTTTGAAAACCCATTTTTAGAAACTTTGTAAGAACTTGGGAAGGTCATCCAACTGGAAGAAAATCTCATCTCTAGGAGAGTGTGTGGAGACCTTTTTAGAGGGCCCTCTTCCTTTGGAAAAAGTGGACACCCACTCTCTAGATTTGGAGATTGACTAATTTGGAGAAGGCCTTGGAAAAGTGGATAGCTGTACTACAACTATCTTCCATTAAGCATTGGACTCTAGGTTGGTGAAATTTCATTCTTACTTCTTCTATTTTGTTTTCATGATGAGAGAAAGAGCTCTTTTGTTGCTATTTTCTTGTATGCAAAACTCTTGCTATTCTTTTGTATTGTATGTGTAAGATTAGTATTGTAGTGTTAATGGAGGTTATGTGATTTTTTTTTGTTGTTGTAGTATTGTAATCTTGTGTTGTGTAGATTTTGTTCTTTGGTAGATGTTAAGAGAATCATGAGCTTGTAGAGAGCATGATTCTTATTTTTCTTTTATAAATGTGAAGTTAAATTGTTGTTCTTGTAGATTTATTTTCTATTATTTGTTGTTGAGATTTTTGAGAGAGTTTTCAAGGCCAAACTCACCCTTGGGAGGGAAGAGCAGCCTTGAGGGTGAAGGGAATTTTTTGGGACAATCTAGAGTGTAGAGTCTCTCCTTGGATAGGAGAGGGATGCAACATGGATGTATGGGCTCCATGTAGCCATCTTTAGTTTTTGTTTTGTAAAAATTGGAGTTTATAAGGAGTTGAGAAGAATGTGTTTTGTGGAGAAAGATTTTTGATGAGGAAGCCAAGTGATGGCTAGTCCTCATCAAAGAGATGTGCTTCTCCTCTTGTATTGGTTCCACCTTCACCCTTCTTGAGTCATGTTGTGACTCTTTGTAAAAACCTTGGGAGGGAAATTTTTTGTGTTTGATGTATTATGTTGAAGTATTGTGGTTTGTATGATTGTTTCCCTTGTCTTTGTGGTGTTTCCCCAAGCTCGGGGGTGGCTTCTTAGAAGCCTAGGTTGGGAGATGAGCACTCCTTGGCCTATGCATTGTGTTTAAATTGCAGGATTTTGGAGCCTTGAAGACTTCTTGGATGGAGTTGTAAACTTGTGATATTCAGGATGTTTTCATGTTGGAGTTGGAACACCATTGTATTGTGTATAGTGTCATTGTATGGACATCTTGAGACATCTTTGAGTTAATGTAATTGTAATGGAGTGGATGCTCCAAGTTTATAGTTTGTATCCAAGTCTTGTATTTGAAATAAGTTGTTGTAACTCATCTTTGAAGAAGTATATTGGTTTTCCCTTTGAAAGATTCATGTCTCCTTATGAAAATAATGTAGATTGCATAAAGAATTTGGTATTGGAATCATATTGTAGTATTGATAGTACACCAAGAAATGAAAATTGTTATAAACATTATTAGTTTCTTTGAGTTATTGAAAGGGTTATTGAGAATATTTATTGTTGTTTCCTTGAGTTTGCTCTTTGAAGTAGATATGTGAAGATGATGTTGTGATCATAAATTGATACAATGAAAAAAAAAATTAGTGAGAATGTAGTTTGAATCTAGTAATGATTAGTTTCATGTTTAGTTTTCAAATTGACAAATTTAATAAGTAATGTGAATATACATTGTTAAAATGTGATGCTTAAGACTAATAAGTTTCCTTCAATAGCATGATGAAACAAAAGAAAAATCTACTTTTAAGTTCTCATTTTATGTAGCAAGAAATCTATATTGACATTACATGTTAAAGAGCTTAGATAAAAGAGATGAACTCATAAGCTATTAGATAATGTAGAGTATAAATGCAAACAAAAAAAAAAAAAAAATTCAGCTTAGTGTTGAAGTGAAAATATTATTAAGAGAGTAGCAAAAAAATAATGCAAGCCAAAAAGTTGCAAAAATGAGACCTACAGGTCTCTCTGGAATTTGTATGGAAAAAATTCCCATACAAATTCCAAACACACAGTCAATATAAAAACTATATAATTTTGCCACATGTTTTCAAAACAATAAAATAATAATAATCCTAGTTCATTGCCCCACACTTTGTAATATTCTACTAAGATGGCACAGGAGTTTGGAAGGGCTGACTTAGCAATTAATTTGCTTGAGTCTTATTGGCCAATGCTTTTTTTTAAAAATGTACTAAGATGCATATTTTATGATATACCTATGTTGCTTGTCAAACCACCTAACCCTTCACCTGCGTGAGTATTGGGCTAGCCTATAGGAATGGGATGAGGTGGGACCCAAACCCTCTTGTCCCCTCAACCTCCCCACTCTTCTAAGATTTGCACAGGCTTTTAGGAGAGAATAAAGCCAATTCCCTGAAACTTGCGCTAGTCTCTTGGCTACATTTCCCCTTCCTCCTTTGACTTTCGCACCTCTTTGCTAGGGAAAGGTAAAATGAATTCCCTCTTCCTTGGCACGTGAACCTAGGGGGGATATAGGGTGTAGGGAGATAGGTGTTTAGCTTAGTGGGTTTAGTTAGGTAATTACTTTATAATGTTTTGTTTATTATTATTATTTTTATTCATTTAATTAATAAGTATTGCTTATTCTAAATTGATATATATATATATATATATATATATATATATATATATATATATATATATATATATATATATATATATATATATATTAACTAATATATTATAGTTTATTAATTGATTAATAATTATATTAATTAATTAATATACTATAATTATTAATTAATATTTTATAATTTATTAATTAGTTAATAACTATATTAATTAATTAATATATTATAATTATTGATTAATTAATATATGTCTTATTTAATCATAATCATTTATTAAATTGATTATTTAATTCAGATATATATTCAATACATATTATCATTAATTTATATATATCAAAAATTATTAATCAATATATATAAGAACATTATTTAAATAATATTTTAGGTAATGCTCTTCTACTCTATGTTATCTATATGATTCTTAAATCAACGAATTGTTCATTTGTAACAAGGCCTTCATTATTGAATTACACTTGGTATCACTATTAAAATTAATTATGAAAATAAGACTTTTCTAGATTGTATTCTAGATGGGTGAACTAGCCTTGTTTAGTTTAAATTTTAATTAATTCATAATAGTTAAGGATAAATCTAATAAATCAAGAATTGTTCATCCTAACCCCTTCGTAAACTCAGCTACAATGTCACCACCTTTTTGGATCCATCGTTAAAACTTTTCGGCTAATAACCTTTATGGAAACCAACGTTTGTAGAGATAGTGTTCTTCAAACTCCTTTGATCTTTGCCTTGGACCCTATTAACCCACAACATTAGATTAGACTTAATTATTCCCTTTTAAAAAAAAAAATTGGTGTGTTTTTAGATTGAATTTTTATGGGCATGACATTTTCACTACTTTACTCGGTCACTGATCTCTATCTGAATACTTGACTATTCTCTTCTGATTCACACACTTATCTCTGTCTAGATCTTTCCCTTATATAATAACAAAAATGTTTTACCACTTCAAGATCTACAATACAGATTTATTTCTATTACCGCCTAAACTATACAATTTTATGATTGGCTCTAGGATTTACATAGGGATCAATGATAATAACATAGATGCATAATTACCTCCATGATTGTCTCAATAGACAAAATACAAAACATTATTATCATAAAAAATGGTTTACCTCGATCATTGTGCCATTTCAGACTTGTATGTCACTTCTGGCTCACTCAGCAAAAGTTATCTCTGACACTCGGCATTAAAAGTACTCGGCAATAGTTCAACTTCTCTGTCACTCAGCATTTGTTCACTCGGCAACCATTGATGTATGTAACTCGGCAACAACTATACTCCTCGGCATATTACAAACATATAGTGACCATGATGTTACTCAGCAGTACTACTGCTTGGTAAGTGTACAATACAAAACTTGGCCTTTACAAAATGACTCGGTCGCAGTGATGACCAACCATATGTGCCTAGATATGACTAAGTGTGAAAACACTAATGATCAACAAAACTGTAGGGATCTACAGATCTTTATGATTCCAAGTTACTTTTTGAGGCACTTAAAGGGTCATATATGCACATGGTCTTTGTTCATGTTAGTGTTCACTAAATCTCACAATGAATTTGTTAAGTTTTCAAACATCCGATGATTCAGCGAACAAAGCCCTGATTCTTTGTTATGTTTCCTCAGTTGCTTAATCTCTAGTTTTCAATTGACATTTAGTATTTTGATTTGGCGATCCGGTGACAATGCAGTCTTAGATTCTCATAATTTATGGCAGTTCCCTCAAAACATTTGGTGACCCAGCGCAATAGTTATCTCATGTTCACTAGATATAATGGTGAAGTCTTAAAGTGTTCAATGATTAAGAGAGAGACACGGATGCAGATGAAGATCAACAGTTTGTATTATATCTCGGCATTAACTATGCAGTGTATAAAGAATTTAGCAATTAAGTGAACAAGGTGTTCGCTCAATCTCCAAGACTCGGTGATAAATTAGAAAATGTTAAGCAATTAAGTGATTAGCTATGAATTACTCTTCAGTCACTTAAATCTCCAAATACTAAGATAGCAGTCAAGAAAAATATTTAACAATTCAACAAACACAATGTTCGCTTGATCTCATAAAGATAAAGCTTGGAGTCTTTTCATCTAGCGATTCAATGACAAAGGAAAAGGTGATAAGCTAATAGTTTTTCTATTAAGTGAACAAGTGACTAAAGGCTATCTCTCAATCTCAAGACAATTTGGTCAAGCTATAAAATATCTAGCGATTCAACGACAACCATTGATGACAGTAAAGATCAATGGTCAATGGATGATCTCAAGAAGGAAATAAGGTTAAGGATTTTGTTCGGCGATTCAGAGATAATGGTATTTGCCAAGTTTCTAGTTATAACCATGGTTAGTATAATCTTTCAGAGATCACGAGAATACACTCAGTCGCTAGATCTTGTGATTAAAGTTGAGTTAAGGTTTTCATTCAGAGATTACGTGAATATAACCAAAGTAAAAGAAATAATCTAGAGATTGCGTGAAGTCTTTTGGTCTCTTGATCTCTAAATAAATAATGAGTTAAGAGATGGGTTATGAGATTACATGATCCTTCAATCGTCTATTCTTAGAAGGTAACCACAGTTAAGATTTTCATTCAGTGATTTGGCAAAAAGCATACAATCTCCAAATCTCATAATCAAACTAAGGTTAAGAGATTATTAAGAGCTTATGAGAATACACTAAGTAGCTGAATCTATGAGAAAAGGAAAGGTTAAGTTAAATATTTGGAGATTCAGAGAAAGCTCGCAGTCACTGGATCACGGAATTAGTGAAGTTAGAGTTAAAAGATTTTGAAATGACATGAGGACCATAGATGCAAATCAGATCTGACAGTGGTCGCCAAATCTCCTGATGAAACCTTGGGTTAGGAAGATGTTACGAGATCACATGAGTCTTTCAGTCGCTTGATCTCCATATTATCTTAGAGTTAAGAAAAGCATTCCAATAATAAGAGAAGTCTTTCAGTCGCTTGATCTCTAAAAGATGTGAGTTAAGTTCCCTAAATGAAAAAGAATAAAAGGGTTATTGGTTATTTGGAAAGGTACTCTTCCAGGATGGATAAAGTGTACTAGCCAACCAATTAGATCGAAATTGAGGGTTTTGTCAGTACTTGAGGGTTTTTTATGATGACACCATAATTATTTTTCTCTTTCTCTACAAATTTTAACTGAAAGTTGTCAACATCTTACAATAATACTAGCCATTTTGCAAAATTGGTGTCAAGTAGAGTTGAATGCTGAGATGACTGAAAGAAGATTGTGATAATCTTGATAAATCTCATGCATTAAATGATAAGGGTTATATTAATGAGACATTCTTGCATTTAAACTCAATCATTTTTTGAATAGCAATTGAGTTGCAGAGAGTGAATTGTAGAGAGAAAATTGTAGACCCAAGTGATTGGAAAAGAATTGCAGAAATGAGTTAGCCAGAATTGAGCCTAGCCTCATCCAGTGAGGGAGCTAAAGAACATGGAGGAAAAGATAAAGGAAAGCCTATCTTCTCAGAGGAATTCATCTATTTTCTTCCTAGTTCAAACCAGAATAATAGGCACAACCCAGTGCAGTACTGGTTAAGGGTGTAGAATTATACATCCAATAAGAATGATTTATGTGCTTTTGAGAATTGGATTGTCTTACCAATTCTAAACATGTTAGGGACAAATTTCACTAAGTTTCTAGTCGGGATGTTGAAGCTTCTCAAGCCTAAACAATTTATTCATAACTGGAAAATGGGACATAATTGGGGTGATTTCTATTTGGATGAGAACTACATAATAATTAGAGTATATGGATGCCCACAAATGCAACACATACTCCCTAAATATGTGTGACCAAGAATTTCCCTATTGCAATTCATATGGCAATTAATTTTGACTGACAAGGAACACCTCACACCTTACAGGTAAGGGACACTCACTCCTCGGCAATTTAGAGTATCAAGTTTCCTGATTGTTAAAAGGGCATTGCCACACCTTAACACATGGCCAAATCATTTCAACATGGCCTCTGGTATATACAAGTATGTAGATTCAGAAGAGTTCATCAAGTATGCCAGGAAAACAC
This sequence comes from Chamaecyparis obtusa, assembly GCA_027943335.1. Taxonomy (NCBI): domain Eukaryota; kingdom Viridiplantae; phylum Streptophyta; class Pinopsida; order Cupressales; family Cupressaceae; genus Chamaecyparis; species Chamaecyparis obtusa. The sequence continues at coordinate 783,897 of BSBK01005674.1, forward strand.
TCATCCCCAACATTGGTACTATCAAGGAGCATGAGGGGTGTGATGAGGAGGATATGACAAGAAACATGTTGGATGAAGATGACATAAAAAGAAAAGTCAACAAGTTTTGTGATTTGTCTGATTTAGAAGCTTAGTTGAAAAAGGCTTGAATTCCCTTTGGAGGGTTATTTCTTGACCTCCCCTATTTAAAAAAGATTGAAAGAATGGTGGAGTATGACACTCTCTCCAACCAGTTGGAGGCTCTTCTTGAAGAAAAATAAGAGAAGAAAAGGGACTATTCTTCCTCTGAATATGAAGAATATACAGATGATTCCCAGGAGGAAAATAGCCCACCTCAAGGAGGAAGTCCTTTTTTTGTGTATGTTCCTAAGACAGAGGATGTAATTGAGCCTCCTCCAAAGAAACAAAGGTTAGAGGTAGGTGAATCCTCAAAAGGGAAGAAAAATAAGAAAGAAAAGGATAGATTTGTAGCTTTAGTACCTGATGATAGGGCCTATTATCAGTGCATGAGGAAAAACATTAGGGAGGGAAAGAAAGTAGCCACTCAAGAAGAAGTAAAATTACCCCTGATGCTTGGCCAAGATGAAAGGGAGATATACCAAGAAGATTTGGTTAATGATGATGAATTCATCAAAAGTGATGAGTTTAAGAACTTCCTAATCTGGATGAAGCAACAAGGAATTTCCAAGACCATACTTGAGGGTAGAGATCCAAATCATGAGGCACTAAAAGCCTTGGCTACCTATGACCTCGAATCAGAGACCTGTTAGAAAGTAAAGTCCACCAAGATAACTGAGAGGGGGGGTGAATCAGTTATCTAATAATTATAACATTTATCAACTTCAACAACATTTAACCATGTAAGCAATGTAATCATCAACCATAGAAAGATATTCATACACAATGACACAATAACACAAGATATGTTGACTAGGGAAGCTCTTGATCAAAGAGTAAACCCCGGTGGGAATGATGCCCACAAAAGATGCACTAATATGAATATTCCTTGTGAAAGGATGGACTCTGTTATGAGTCTTATGAAATACATTCAGTACATATGAATCCCTATTAGGAGATTTTGAATCCCTGTTAGAAGATTCTAACCCTATTAAGAGTTATGGAAGACAAAAGGACGCACTGCCCAAACAGCTTCAGGGTAAGGTCACTAAACACATTGTCCAAATAACCTTAATATTATTTAGTAGAATAATATAAAATATGTTACCTCCTTACATTGCCAAACCGCACTCACTGCTACACCAGATCTCAATTCCAGATCTTTGTACTTCGCATGTCTTCCTTTACAATCTCGCTTTCACAACTTCATAGGCTCTTTTCTTCACTTCATGCATACATTCACATCCAATCATACCATGCTCATATTATTTTTCATTACCAAACTCCATAAAAATAAGGAAAAACATTCCTTCCTTTATACCACACTCAAATAATTACAAATGAGTCGGCACACAATTACAAAATAAAAGTTTCCACATGCTACATCAAAATTACACAAAAACTGTCAGCTTCCAAATGCAATAACTCTTCACTCATGTGACCTCAAAGTTTGTGTAGTGAACCACATCACCACCAATGTGTCTCAAACTTCCCTTTAACTGCACAAAACTAGATTCCATCCTGATTAGGAGATATCATCCGATTTCCACAAACTGCTACTTAGGAACACTGCCTGAAAACTGCTTCCACCAAAATGCTTATAACTTCCATGAATAAATGAATTTATTTTTGTTCTCTTAATGATAGCTAAATAACACATCAAAGATCATAACCTCAACGTCACATAATCCCAACTACAATATCCCATGTGCGCTAATCAAAACACTGCCTGCTTCTCTGCTAAACTCCAGAATATCACTATGTTGACATCAAGGACAATCATAGTCATGAATGCAACAACCACTGCTATAGAATGACTGCCAATCATCAATAATTCATTCCTAACAATCTCCCCCATTGGCATTGATGGCAACATAGATGAAAAATATCCAATGTTCCAAAAATCCAATACTGCAATACTGCTGCATTGACAAATATTCATCAATCAAATCTTGCTTTGTTTTCCTATTCAATTCACTCCAATAGATAGTACACAGGGTTTTTCATGTACACTTCTCCCCCATTGACATCAATGATAGAAATTTCATCACTATGTCAACAACAACTCAATTTCAAAAGACACTATTCAAAAAATACATTCACAAGAGTCCTCATGACTCAGCTCAGATACACATACTCCCTCATAGAGGAAGTACCAACATCAAATCTAGAAAATAGATAGGGCCATATACCACTGGATGGATGCAACCAACTGCATCATTACTCAAAAGTAGGCTGGGGCATAACCACAAGCATACCTCTCAGATACTCAAATGTATCCTTAGGCAAAGGCTTTGTAAATATGTTTGCTATCTGCTCCTTTGTGCTTATGTACTCCAGTCTGACTTCTTTCTCAGCAACTTTATGTCTTACAACATGGTACTTGATCTCTATATGCTTAGTCTTAGAATGTAATATAGGATTCTTAGACATACTAACTGTATTGGTGTTATCACAATGTATAACAACAGGCTCATCAAACTTAATTCCAATATCCTTCAACATTTGCTTCATCCAAATTATCTGGTTACAATTGTTTGGTGCTGCTACATACTCTTCTTCTATTGTACTCTGTGAAATACAATTATGCTTCTTGCTTCGCCAAGAAACTAATCTTCCTCTAAGAAAAAAGGCTCCACCACTGGTTCTTTTCTTATCATCAACACTACCTCCCCAATCAGCATCTGTATATGCACATAGGGTAAAATCATCAGATTTTTCATACCATAATCCATAATCCATTGTGCCTCTTAAATATCTCAGTATTCTCTTTACTTCTGCATAATGTGACTCTCCAGATTTAGCTTGAAATCTTGCTACCATTCCAACTGAATGTTGTATATCTGGTCTAGTGTGTGTCAAGTACTGCAATCCACCAATCATGGATCTGTATTTCTTCTACTCAACTACTGGTGTTTCATCTTTTCTCGATAGTTTATGTCCTGTAACCATAGGTGTTCCAACTGGTTTACAGTTCTCCATTCCAAATCTCTTCAGCAAATCATTCAATTACTTTGTTTGGCTAACAAAGATACCATCATTGTTCTGTGTTATCTGTAATCCCAAAAAGTATTTCATCTCACCAATCATGCTCATTTCAAATTTAGTCTTCATTTCATTAGCAAATTTGTCACTAGCTTCATCTTCTCCTCCAAAAATAATGTCATCAACAAAAATAACTATAACTAACAAACCATTTTCAATTTCTTTTGTGTATAGATTTCTATCAGCTGTTCCTTTAGTAAATCTAAATTTCAACAAATACTTATCCAATCTAGCATACCATGTTCTAGGTGCTTGCTTTAGTCCATATAGTGCTTTCTTTAGTTTACATACCATATCTCCTTCTTGAGTCAAAGGAAAACCTTTAGGCTGCTCAATGTAGACTTCTTCTTCCAATTCACCATTTAGAAATGTGGACTTCACATCCATCTGATACACTTTGAATTTTTAAAAAGCTGCATAAGCCAAAAACATTCTTACTGCTTCAAGTCTTGCTACTAGTGCAAAAGTTTCTTCATAGTCAATTCCTTCTTGCTGTGAGTATCCCTTACATACCAATCTTGCTTTGTTTCTTACTACTTCTCCTTGTTCATTCATCTTGTTTCTGAATACCCATTTAGTTCCAATCACATTCTTGTTTTTAGGCCTAGGGACCAATTCCCATGTCTTGTTCTTCTCAATCTGATCTAGTTCTTCTTTCATAGCATTTATCCAATATTCATTTTCACAAGCTTCACTAGTAGATTTAGGTTCAATTTGAGAAATCAAACATAAATGTACCTTATTTCTAGTCATAACTCCTCTATCCAAACTTCCAATCACTTGTTCAACAGGATGATGTCTTGATATATACCTGTTAGGTGTCATAGTCACAGATCTTTCAACTATAGATTCTTCTCTAGATTCCTCTCGGGTTTCTTCTCTGGTTTCTTTTGCAGTATGATTCTCATTCAACAATTCACTGTCAGTCTCATAGAATAATTTAGTAGTTTCAATGTTAGGCTGAGGATTAACTTCTTCATCAGATTCATAATCAAGCATTCTTTCCTGAATTTTAAATTTCTCATCAACTTTAACATTTGCGCTTTCAACAATAGTTTTAGTTCTCTTATTGTAACATCTATATGCTTTGCTCTTCAAAGAATATCCAAGAAATATTCCTTCATCACTTCTAGGATCAAACTTTCCAATATCATCATCTCTCTTTATATAGCATTTACTTCCAAAAATTCTAAAATACTTAACTGAGGGTGCATGTCCAAACCATAATTCATAAGGTGTCTTATCTGTGTCTGCTCTAATTTGTACTCTGTTCATTGTATATACTATTGTATTCACTGCTTCTCTCCAAAATGTCTTCGCCAAATCATTCTCAAATAACAGAGCTCTTGTTGCTTTAGTCATTGACATGTTTCTTCTTTCTGCAATACCATTTTGTTCAGGTGTTCTAGGGGCTGAAAACTGTCTCTTAATTCCATTCACTTCACAAAAAGTGTTAAACTCTCTACAAGTAAATTCTCCACCTCTATCATATCTCAAACATTTAATCTTCATTCTAGATTCATTCTCAACTTTATTCTTAATTATCTTAAACTTATCAAAAGCTTCATATTTTTCTTTCAGAAATGCAATCCACATCATTCTTGTAAAGTCATCAACAAGAATCATAAAATACCTTTCTCCATAGAATCCTCTAGTCCTGGTAGGACCGCTCAAGTCTGTATGAACAATCTCCAATTCCTCTACCGATGTGAACTTCTTACTAGGAAAAGAACTTCTCTTCTGTTTAGCCATCACACATTCTTTGCAAATCATGTTAGTAGGTTTCATAATTTTAGGCAAATCCCTTACTGCAAGTGTAGTACTTATTTTCACAATGTTATCAAAGTTTATATGACAAAATCTTCTATGCCATAACCAACTGTCATCAATTTTAGTAATCAAGCATGTCATCTCAGTAGGATTCAATTGAAATACATTACCTCTAGTTCTAGATCCTGTTCCAATCAAATTTCCATCTTTATCCTTTATCACACAAGTTTTCTCAGTAAACCAAACTTGATATCCTTTATCCACTAACTGTCCAATACTCAAAAGATTATGTTTCAATCCATCAACAAAGTAAACTTCATCAATATTAATCTTTCCATCAAGAGTAATAGATCCTATACCTTTAATCAAACAAGGTGCATTGTTGCCAACTCTAACAATTCCTCCATCATAATTGTCAAGCTTTATGAATTTCCTTTTATCTCTAGTCATATGATGTGAACAACCACTGTCTATAATCCAATCAGCTTTCTTTTCAACTTGGGAAACTAAGGCTTTTTCTTCCTTAACATCAGATTTAGAATTTTCTTCTTTAATAGCTACAAATCCTATTTCATCAGTGTTCTCATTATCACTATCACTCAAATGTCTTTCAATTCCTACTTCAAGATCTTCATCATTAGCACAATAACATTCCTTGGTTCTTCTAGGCTTGAAATTGTTTCTATATTTTTTAACTCTCTTAGGACACTTAGATGCAAAATGACCATATTCTTGACATGTCCAACATTTAAAAAATTTCTTATCGTCTGGTTCTCTTTTCACAAGCAAGGCAATTCCTTCCTCAATCTTCTTATCTTCTTCATTTCTAGATCTGCTGCTACTGGCATAATCTCCACTCACACTGGTACTTCTTGACAAAGGAGGGTGGATACTAAGAGCACTGAATGCTATCTCTATTCTAGGTAAGTCTCCTGATAACCTAAGGTTCATCTCTGCTGCTTCCAATCTTCCAAGAAGAGTTTCTCTTGTAAAGTTTGTAGTACAAGGTATAACTTGTTCAATCATTTGCGTTGTTTGCTTAAATACAGGAGTCAATGTCCTCAAAATTTTCCATATCACTTCATTATCTATCTTTGATCCTCCATAAGATTTTATTCTTGCAACAATTTCTAACATTCTACCAATATAGCTTCTAACAGATTCATCTTCCATCATTCTAATATCTTCAAATGCACATATCCAATTATGTAATCTAGCTCTCTTTGCATGTTCATCACCTTCAAAAGTAGAGTGTAAAGCTTTCCAAATTTCATTAGATTTCTTAAAACATTTTACCTAACTGTATTCATTCTCCAGAAGTGCTGTCAAAAGTGCTTCTCTTGCAAGTATGTTACACATGAATAGATCTACCTCATCTTTAGAACTTGTCTCAAGACTGTCTTCTTCAATTATAGTTCTCTCATTCTTTGTAATCAACCATTAGCCTGGTCCTAAACATAGTAGATGTGTCTTCATCTTTTCTTTCCAGCTCTCAAAATTTACTCCATCAAACTTAGGGCTTTCTTTCCTGAAATTTGCCATGGATCTCCTTAAGTTGTTAAACTTTCCTTTCAAGGACCTACTCCTATGATACCAATTGTTAGAAAGTAAAGTCCACCAAGATAACTAAGAGGGGGAGGGGGGTGAATTAGTTATCTGATAATTATAACATTTATCAACTTCAACAACATTTAACCATGTAAGTGATGTAATCATCAACCATAGAAAGATATTCATACACAATGACACAATAACACAAGATATGTTGACTAGGGAACCTCTTGATCAAAGAGTAAACCCCGGTGGGAATGATGCCCACAAAAGATGCACTAATATGAATATTCCTTGTGAAAGGATGGACTCTATTAGGAGTCTTATGAAATACATTCAGTACATATGAATCCTTGTTAGGAGATTTTGAATCCCCGTTAGAAGATTCTAACCCTGTTAAGAGTTATGGAAGACAGAAGGACCCACTGCCCAAATAGCTTCAGGGTAAGGTCACTAAACACACTGTCCAAATAACTGTAATATTATTCAGCAAAATAATATGAAATATGTTGCCTCCTTACTGTGCCAAACCATACTCACTGCTACACCAGATCTCAATTCTAGATCTCTATACTTCACATGTCTTCCTTTACAATCTCACTTTCACAACTTCATAGGCTCTTTTCTTCACTTCATGCATACATTCGCATCCAATCATACCATGCTCATATTATTTTTCATTACCACACTCCATAAAAATAAGGAAAAATATTCCTTCCTTTATACCACACTCAAATAATTACAAATGAGTCGGCACACAATTACAAAATAAAAGTTTCCACACGCTACATCAAAACTACACAAAAACTATCAGCTTCCAAATGCAATAACTCTTCACTTGTGTGACCTAAAAGTTTGTGTAGTGAACCACATCACCACCAATGTGTCTCAAACTTCCCTTTAACTACACAAAACTAGATTCCATCCCGATTAGGAGATATCATCCAATTTCCACAAACCGCTACTCAGGAACACTGCCTGAATACTACTTCCACCAAAATGCTTATAACTTCCATGAATAAATGAATTTCTATTTGCACTCTTAACCATAGCTAAATGACACATCAAAGATCATAACCTCAACATCACATAATCCCAACTGCAATATCCCACGTGTGCTAATCAAAACACTGTCTGCTTCTCTGCTAAACTCAAGAATATCACTGTGTTGACATCAATGACAATCATAGTCATGAATGCAACAACCACTGCTACAGAATGACTGCCAATCATCAAGCATTCATTCCTAACAAGACCATTTTTGTAGAGGATGCTAGGAAATTGGTTAAGTCCAGTGGAATGCTATTAGTACTAGGATGGGATCTAACATTTGCCTTCATCATTGATTAAATTAGGAAGCAACTTGAGAGGGATCTTTCACATGAAACCCAGATTCGCGAAATTATCAGAGGATCAGGGTATGATCCCAAATATCAAGCTTTGGTAATGTGGTCATTAGCACCAAGAACTCAAAAGCCTTCCCTGGCAAGCATAGAAGAAAAGATGGAAGGGGAAAAGATCATTTGCACTATTCAAAACACCATTGATCTTGAAGTGTCAAAGGCAGTAACACATTTTTCCCATCGCAATGACACCAAAAATGCCCAATTGTCAAATACATATGGGAATTTGTTCCAAGAAACTATTGGCATATCAAAGGACAAAGACCAGAACATAATGCAAATAAAGGCATTGGAAGGTGGTCTTGCAGAAGCAAAAGCTAAACTTGAAGAAATGTCCAAGGCAGCTCCTCCTCCAGCCCTATAGATTGAGGCTGTAGTTCAATCAAAAGACGAAGCCCCTATTGATTTAATAGGAAAACTAGAAAAGAAAAGTTTGGATGTGACCCTCAAGGAACTTTCTGATATCTTACAGCATAGGTGTGAAGTAGTAAAAGGAAAAATGGATTCAGTCCATAGTTCTTACACTATGCTACAAGGAACAAATAACAACATTAAGGATGCAATGGCTACTCTAGAGCCACTTTTCAACACCTAGTCTGGAAAAGTAGTATTGATTGAAAAGCTTGAAGCATTGCAACCTTACAGAGAAGATATCCTAGAATCAATCATTGAAGTGGGAGAAAAGATAGAATTGATTGGTGCCACCTAGGGGTTTTTCAAAGGTAAAGAAAATCAGGTGAGAAATAAGATGAATATGTTTGGCCCTAGTTTTAGCAAGTTCATCCCTCAAATTTGCACAAATGATGGTAACATCATAGGAATTGAGGAATGGAAGTCAAATATGATCCAAAAAATGATTAAACAGGATGCATTTTTGAATAGTGATGGGTCCTTAGACATTGATAGGTTCAACAACATTTTGGATGACATATTCAAAATAGAAAATGAATGTACCAAGTTTGATGTTGACACAAAGGCCACCATTGATTCAAGATGGGATAGGCAAGTCAAGCAGTTACAGAGTTTGAAAATGTACACCTGGCCATTAGAAGAAGTTACTGCATGGGATAAGAGTACTAAACCAAAGAAGAAGAACATAGTAGCAATTGATATAGAAGAGATAGAAGAAGATTGAAGTCCAGCATTGCACATGATCTATGAGCACATGGAGAGCAATTATCATAAAGAGGATGATGTAGGTTATCCAGATGGTGATCATCATTTGCACAACAACTTTGGAAATTTCTCTGAATACCAACAGAAAAAGGTGCAACTCGAAGGGAACTCACCATGAGAAGAAACAACTTCTGGTGCCATTTTACTTCTTTTATGTTGCAATTTAAATATATTTTGTACTCTAGTGCAAGTCACTGTCAAAACCATTTGAAGCTTGTTGCATCCTTTTTGCAAGGATTCCAAGATGGTTTTTCTATATATAGTAAGTTCTAAGTGACACCGAAAGGTGGTGAATTACTCAATGTAATAGGAGTTTCTAGATTTAGTGTTTTAATTCTAAGAAATCTCAGTTTTTGAATGTACTGATGCAAGAAATTTATCAATGAAAATATACTGAAGTTCCATGAACATATTTTGTTGTCTTCATATATGAATTTGATTTCTTTGTGTATTTAATATGTAAGGCAGTTTAGATACATCTTTCTACAAGGTAGATAGTGGGGTTGAATCTTGAGTTCCTTTCAAGGGAGGGGTAAATCTTGAGTGAGGTCTCAGAGATTTTAGTATTTGTGCATGAATTTGATGATATAATGTATACATGAGAGCATAATCTATAAGGAATTTTATCTAGGGTTTGGGATTATTTGAATTGAAAGGTTTTCTGTAGATGCATGTTTATTGACTTTGATGCCCTAGGATTTGGCACTAGTCATTGCTTAGGTTGCACTATTTTCACCATCAATCAAAATATAAATCTTGATTTACTTTAAATTTTTGTGAGAGTTATATGTTTAGATCTGTATCAAGCATATAGATAACATTTTTGATATTTGAAGAATTCAATCTAATAGGTATACCCACCTGTAGTTGAAAGCTCAAAGTGAAGAAGGACTCAGATCCTTATTACCTTAGTGTTTGTTATTGTTTGATGCATCTATTGGGACTACAAGAGTTAAGAATCAAAGGTTTTCTTATTATTTTTGATCATCTGCAATTTTGAACACTAACAAAATTGGCGACTCTACTGGGGATTTTAAAATATTTCTGCAATAAATCTTGTTACAGTTTTTTTGTTAACTATTTATTGTTATATTTAAAGACCAGTTTATAAATTTATCCCCACAAGTGTGTGGGTGGTGACTCTGAACTCTATGTTTACCAGTTGTTGGTTAAGCATATTGAAATTTATTGAGAAATCTTGTCAAAGTTACTATGAGTAGACAAAGGAATAGTAGGTTGTACTATAGGGATCACCCAGAAAGCAATATGGGTGATGAATTTCACACACCTAATAGGAAAGAATGGTCTAAAAGAGGAACATCTAGAAATGACTCTCCTAGGCCATCTCAAGAGCATGCTTCAACCCATCCAAAGAGAAGTCTCGTCTTTTTCTAAAAATCTTGAATTCCTTAGAAGAATGAACCCTAAGTTAGTTAGTCCTCCTCGGGAAGATGAATTTATGGAGATAGGATTTTTTCTTGCAAGAGAAAGTTTAGATCATGAAGGAGATACATCTTCTACTGAAACTACATCTCATGATGCTAAGAAGTTGTGGGAAGAAGTTATTGCTTTAAGGAAAAAGGATCGAGAACAATTTTTAGAAATTACTAGAAAAAAAGGAGCAGGAGAAAGAAATTTATGAGTTACTCATGGAGAGTCAAGAGCTCATTAGAAAGATAAAAAATAATGAGATCCAAGAAAATAATCTAAATAAAAAATTTAAGGGTTTAGATAGTGATTTGTTTAGTGATGTAGGAGCTTTGAGATAACAAGTCAATAGAAATGAGCCTAAATCCAAGAAAGTTGAGTTTGAGGGTGAAGGCCCTATCTTGAGATAGTTGCATCCATCAGAGATCAAAACAAATGAGGATCTTAGAAATAATGTAATGGATGCATCTAATAAGGGAAAACAAAAAATAGTTGGGATCAGCATAAATGAATCCAAAAGGAATAATGCAATATCTCGGGCTAGCTTAGATCTAGAGAAAGCTAGGAAAGCCAAGGAAGACTTGGACATCCAATTAGAGAAGCTAGAATTGGAGGCAACTGTAGAGGATATGAAAAGAAAAATTTCTTTCCTACATGCCAACATGAATACAAATGCTAGCAGCTCAATCCCTATTATTGGTAGGACATTACCCCAAAATCAATCATATGGTCCTATGCCTAATCTCCAAACCTCAAGCTCCAAGTAAATGGTCCAAGGACCAGTTCAAAGTGTCAATCCCATAGTCCCCTTAGCTGGTGGTCTTGCTAGGAATACTTTACATAAGAATACTAGAGGAGTGGGAGCACAAGTTCCACAACATCTTCAAAGGAGGCCAGTTCATCTAGATAGATACCGACCATTATTTTTTGATAGTATTCCTGGTCAACCAAATACAATCCCAAATGAGGTAAGGGACAAAATCCCTAAGTTCACTGGTAACAATGGCATTACATGTGAAGAGCATCTTAAATATTTTATAGATAAGGTAAAAAATTATGAAATAGAGAAAGAAGATGTTGTTATGAAACTCTTTGTCTAGTCATTGATTGAGGATGCTAGGGATTGGTACAGGGGTCTGCCTAAAAATAGCATTACTTCATGGGATGAATTTGTCAGAAGCTTTAAAGAATAATATGCTGAACATGTCAATTGTAGTTATATGCTTAATGAGTTCAATAATATTAAGAAGCATGTAAAAGAGAGCATGTTAGAATTCAATGGTAGATTTCAAAAGGCTATGTACAAGTTATTTCAAGTTTTGAGATCGGATGATGAAGTTTGTTTGACCACATACTTCAATGTTGTAGAAGAAAAAATGTCTTACCTTTTGAGAGACAAAAATCCATGTACTTTGAGAGATGCTTTCAAATTAGCCATAAATATTGAAAGTAATAGGGAAGCATTTGGTCAAATGTATAAAAGGGATGAAGGTAAATTATGGAAAGAAACTAGACCACATGTTGTGAAACCTACCAAAGAAGATGACAACGTTGAAAAATTGGCCAATGCTGTCAAAGATCTTTCCACTAGATTTGATAAAGGTGGGAAAAATTTTCAAGATAATAGACCACCATATCAAAGGCAAGAAAGATATCCTAGATTACATGATCAACCATATAAAACAAATTGGAAATATGGGAAGCCTACTTTTGATACCCATGAGCCACAAAAGGATAGGGATACTCCTGATCCTTTGAAGAAGATTACAACACATAATGTGGAAAATATCCCATGGTGTGTGGCATGTGACATGCCTCACTCACCTTACCAATGTGTTGTAGCCCGAGCTAGATGAGATGAACCAAAAGACCCACCTGCAGGAGACCATGAAGGATCTAAAAATCATGCAATAAATATGTTCACCACTCAAAAGGTGGAAGAACTTTCCTCTTCAGATGATGAAGAGATATTAGTTGATGTTGATCATAAAAAGAGAATTCTCCCAGTTTATGAGCAACAAGTATTTTCCCATTCTGATCCTAAGGAGTCTGATGATGAAACTTGTCAAACAAATATGATCAGACCAGAAATAGATGGTATTCACAAGAGAAAGCCCAGTAAAAAGGAAATCGGGACTCTGACTATGGTTGCTATTACTCAAGCTAGATCTTCATATAACCTAAGAAATAGAAAAGTTTATGTTGATCAAGGAGTCCCAAGGTCACTCTTTGTTAAGGATGATTCTATAAATAAGGTTTCTCCTAAACCAAATGCTTTCCCAAATAGGAGTAACAACAATAAGCAAGAATCTGTTATGGTTCAAAGTGCCAAGATGAATGAGGAAATTGCTATAGAAAAGAAAAACAAAAAGGTTGGTGGAAGAAAAGACCTATCTGATCTTTCTAAGGAGGCCCCAACTTTTGACATGAGACATGCTTTGTCTCAAATAAAGGTGTCAATCCCTTTATTAGAGATGTTAAAAATAAAAGAGCATAAGGCAACACCTTTGGCTCTGATAAATGAGAAAGAAGACATCCCTATTGTATCAAAAAAGGTAAAGCTAGTGGCAGGACTTGAGACAGCCAAAGAGGTTTCCAAATTTTGTGTTGGAAATATTGTGACCCAAGAGCCATCCTCCATTGATCCTTTTTATGTCACTTTGACTGTAAATAACTTATTGCTGAAAAACTATATGATAGACTTTGGTGTTGTAGCTACAGTGATGCCTTACCATGTCATGAAGGAACTAGGGCTTTAAGTTGATACATCTAATGGAAGATGTTATGTCATTGATAATAGAGCAGTTCCTGTGGTAGGGGCTTTGGTTGGAATAGAGGTAATGATTTCCGCATTCCTTGACGCCACAAACAAAATGGATGTTGTTGTTGTTGTTGATACCAAGCCTCATTATCGTATGCTACTATCAAGATAGTGGGCAGTAACAGTGGGTGGAAAGTTGCAACTAAACCTATCATATGATACCATACCTATAAATGGTACTAAGGTAAAGTTATACAAAGAGCCTCACTCCTCAGTCATGATTGAAATGGTAGCACCTGAGGATCTGAATTGTTGTGTTGATATTGTCATGGACAACTTCATAGTTGAGGAAATTGTGCCACAACTTCAAAATATTGATCCAATTGTTGATGAGTTTCTCTTACAACAAGATGAAATATGGCAGTTGTACTTTGATGGAGGATGCTCTAAGGAAGGCTCATGAGCTGGTGTTTTACTTCCCCATCAGGTACTACTTTTAATTACTCATTTCTATTAATTTTCCAATGCACAAATAATACTGTTGAATATGAGGCTTTGATACTGGGATTAGATATTGCAATAAAACATGGTATAAAATGTTTAAAAGTTTATGGAGATTCCCAATTAATCATTGATCAGATTAGATCAAAATATGCTGCAAAGGATGACAAACTTAAATTATATAAATATGTTGTGTGGGATAGGATTGAATTCTTTGATGCTTTCAATATTTTGTGGGTCAAAAGATCAAAAAATATCATGGCAGACTTCCTTGCAAATGTTGCATTGAAAAAAAATGATGCTACCCTGACAGGTGTGTCAAAATTAGAAATAAAGAGTAGACCTGATGTGCCTGATAATGTTGGCAATTGGCAAGTCTTTGAAGATGACAATGAAATCTTAAGGTTCATTCAAGGGTTGGTTTAATATGATGGTTAACAAATTGATTTTGATGCTTATCAATAAGTTGTTGATGGAAAAAATTATGTCATGGTAATGAAGTTGTACAACTACCTTCCAACCATATCCCCAAGGGTTTGGTTGAGCTAGAAGGCATGTTCAAAATAAATTACAATCATATGTCTCAAAAATCCAATGCTAAGGTGGATGATCTAGAAGAAATAAATCTAGGGTCAGAAACATCCCCACAACTACTATACATTGGAAAAAGACTCAGTAGGGAGGTGAGAATAAATCTAATAAGATTGTTGAAAAGATACAAACATGTCTTTTCTTGGTCATATGATGATCTCAAATCCTATAGGGCAGACCTATTTCAGCATGAAATACCTTTGAAAGAAGATGCCAAGCCTTTTAGATAAAAGCAAAGGCCTATTAATCCCTTGTTAGCTACCAAAATGTAAACAGAGCTGACCAAATTAAGGGATGCATGTATCATTGAGCCCATAAGACATTCATCTTAGGTTTCAAACTTAGTACCAGTCAGGAAAAAGAATGGTGACATAAGGTTGTGTGTAGACTTTAGGAACCTAAATGTTGCCTCATTGAAGGACAACTATAGATTGCCAAATATGGAGGCTATGCTCCATAAAGTGAACGGTTGTGATTTATTGTCCATGATGGATGGATTCTTAGGATATAACTAGGTGCTGGTCAAAGAATCAGAATAGTTCAAAATAACATTTACTACTCCTTGGGGAACATATGTATATGTCTAGATGCCTTTCAGTTTAAAAAATGTTGGAGCAACTTTCCAAAGGGAAAAGGATGTAGCATTTAAAGACCTTATTGATGTTCTCATGGTAGTATATCAAGATGACCTAACTGCATATTCTAAAAGGGCTGGGGGTCATTGCAATCACCTAGAGAAAGTTCTGTATAAAGATTTGGAGTATGGCATATCTTTAAATCCAAAGAAATGTCATTTTGTTTTCATTGAGGGAAATCTACTAGGGCATATAGTGTCTAAAGAAGGAGTGAGGATTAATCCTGAAAGAGTTGAAGTCATTAAGAGGGTCCCTGCTCCTAAAAACTTCAAGGGTATCCAGTCTTTCCTTGGACAAATTTATTTGTTCAGAAGATTCATTGCCAACTTTGCAGAATTGGTCAAGCCTATTGTCATACTCCTAAAAAAGGATGTGAAGTTTGAATGGAGTCAAGAAGCATGATAAGCCTTTGAAAAAATTAAACAAACAATCCAAGAGGCACCTTTCTTGGTATCCCCTGATTACTCTAAACCCTTTTCTTTGTTCTCCTTTGCATCTTTTCACACCATTTCAATAGTTTTGTTACAAAAGGATGAGGAAGGATTTGAGCATCCCATTGCTTTCTTTATCAAATCATTACAATCAACTGAGTTGAACTATGAGATGATGGAAAAATAGGCCTATGATTTGGTAAAAGAAGTCAAAGCATTCAAACCCTATCTGGTTTGTGAAAAGGTAAATGCATATGTCCCTCATGTTGTAGTCAAAGATATTCTGGTACAAAGCGAGGTCACAGGAAAAAGATGCAAGTGGATTAACATAATCTAGGAATTTGATTTGGAGCTTCACGTCACTAAACTTGTTAGAGGTCTAGGACTTGCAAAGTTAATGACAAAAGAAAATACGGACCTAGTTCAAGTAAATAATGTTGACATGAATGAAGGAACTGTCACTAGCATTGAGATATAGCCCTAGTATACAAATATTATATTTTTTCTCAAAAATGTCATTTTCCCAAAATGCCTAAATGACAATCAGAGGAGAAGCCTTAAATTGCAGACCCAAAGGTACACATTGTTACAAGGTGACTTGTATTGGAAAGATAACAACGAGAACTTGCTCTTATGTCTGGATAAAGGGTAATATGAGAGAGTTCTAAGAGAAATGCATTATGGATTGTGTGGAGGACATCACTCTGTCAGGGCAACTACTCACAAAATTTTAAGAGCTAGATATTATTGGCTTGTACTATTCAAAGATACTCATGCATTTGTCAAGAAGTGTGAACCATGCTAAAGGTTCTCAAATAAGCTAAATTTTTTAGGAGCATTAATGTTAAACTATGTGGTTGCAAAGGCTCCTTTTTCTATGTGGGGTATTGATTTTATTAGGGAGTTTACTAAAAAATCCAGTGGATACAGTTGGATGCTTGTGGCCATTGATTACTTCACTAAGTGGATTGAAGCAATCCCAACAAAAAAGGCTACAAGTACAGTAGTTACTGAATTTTTTATGGACAATATAATTACAAAGTTTGGTGTTCCTATCAAATTAGTGATGGATAATGCCATGAGTTTTAGATCATAAGAATTCAAGGACTTATGTTTAGACATGGGCATAATAGTATCATATTCTCCCCATATCACCCACAAGCTAATGGACAAGCATAATAAAGCAATAAAAGCATTCTACAAATTCTGAAGAAGACTTTGGAAAAGAACAAAAGGACTTGGCATGCAAAGTTGAAATTAGCTTTGTGGGCAGATAGAATCACAGAAAGAATAGCTACAGGCAAGTCTCCTTTTGAGATGGTTTAAGGTATAAAATATAGGCTTCCTGTGAATAATTTGTTGCCTATTTACAAGTTTATACAAGAAGAAGAATTAGAAATATATGATCCTTTGCAAAATAGGATGATCCAGCTTGTTGAACTAGATGAAATGAGAAGAGAAGTTCAAAAGGAAAATATAAGACTACAACAAAAGATGAAGTATCTTTTTGACAAAAGAGCTACTATCAAGAAGTTTCAGCCTAAGGATCTAGTTCTTTAGTGGAATGCAAGCAATGAAGACAAGGGAAAGCATAAAAAATTTGAATCATTATGGTTGGGTGCTTATATTATCCATCAAGCTCATGGAAAAGATTCATATTATCTAAGAAATATGGATGGTGAAGAACAGGAATTGCCAGTGCATGGACAATTTCTAAAAATTTTCTTCAATTGAAATAAAATTTGTTTCATGCACAATAGTTTTGTAGTGTATAGGTGTGTTTTGTTTCAAGTTGTGTGTTTATTTATTGTAGTAGGTTTTTGCTTTGTTTCGTCTTCCACCCTTAGATTCTAGTTTCTTGCTATGAATTTTCTTTCAAGCATCCTAAGATAGAGCCACTGTTGGAATAATTTTTAGGGTTTTTTGAGAATTTCTATTTCCGGTCTTGCCAGCTTCCAAATCCGGTATGTATATCAAAATTTTCATGAGTCTGCAAGAAATTGTCTTGTCAAAATCTAAAATTTGAGGTCCCAGATGAAAAATACCCATATGTTCTTGCCTAGGTCTTTTTTCCCTTAAAAGGGTTTGTATTTTTGAAAAAACCCTAAGCGTGCCCTAGATCTTTATATTTCCAAGTTACTTTTTGAGGCACTTAATGGGTCATATATACATGTGGTCTTTGTTCATGTTAGTGTTCATTGAATCTTACAATGAATTTGTTAAGTTTTCAAACATCCAACGATTCAACGAACAAAGCTTCTTTGTTATGTTTCCTCAGTCGCTTAATCTATAGTTTTCAATTGACAGTTAGTGTAAGAATTTGTAAATAGCAAATATTGAACCAAGATCAAGAGGTTGAAGAAAAGCATAAGAGATAAAATAGGAATGCAAGGATGGATTGAATAGATCCAATGAATTAATGATATTCACCAATGAATGAAATGATTACATAATAGGCCTCCTTATATAGGAAAGGTGATATGAGAGAATGATAAGGAGCTGATAAGCTATCACCTATGCTAGGTGTAATCACATGTCCACCAAATGTGGATCATCCTCCAATATGCAATAAAGTATGTGTATTGGATTAGGATGATAATGTGATAAGAGCACGAAAGGTGGATCTCACACACAATGAGGTATGTGATGACAACTATCACACCTAAAGTGGAATTTCTCCTACACCATGTGCTTAATAGATGTGCACACTCCTAGGTGTCCCAATCACAACTTACTATGCAATGCATTAACCTAAGGAAGATTAAGTTAAGTGTAATTAGGAATAATTAATTACACCAACACCCCCCCCTAAGTGCAACTTAGGGGAATGCACTTAAACTCACAATGCAAGATGGGTCCCGGCTACTAGGCCATGTTAGGTACCAATGTACAAGATACATGAAATCCATAACTCTCATAAAGTGGAGAAAGAGGGAAAACCTCATGGGAAAAACCCTCCCCCAAAAAGAGAGAAGAAAACAAGATGCATGGATGGATGGAGTGCTCAAGACCCCCCAAGAACTACATACATCATGTATATACAAAGAAGTATCCCCCCATAAGAAGGATAGTTGGAGACATGATATCCCCCCCATAATGTAGAAGCTCCCATGTTGATGAAGAGTACCTGCAAACAATAGATAAGCCAATGCTTACAAGAAACATGTCTCCCCTTAGGAAGAAATAGATACATCAAATGATGAAGAAGCCAATCCATGTGCAAATGGAATGAGGAAGAAGATGTAGGTCTCCATGGATGAATCTCTGAAGACTGAGTAGGAATCTCCAAGCTCAAAGAATCTATCACTTCATGTGACAAACCAAGTGAAGAAGGAGAAGAATCAAGTACACCAATCTCCAAAGAAGGTGAAGAAGTGTCCCCATCTATGATGAAACTGTCATCAAGGGAAAGAGAAACCCCCTCATGTATGTCTTCCAAATCTGCATCATGAGAATCAACAAATGCTGAAGATGCATCGAAGTAGTCATCACACTTTTTAAGATCTAAAACACTCTGATCATCCTGCTGAATAGTAGAGCCCATGTCTGAAGAAGCAGGAGGTGGAGGAGTAGGAAGATCAACACTTGCCTCAACAACAAAATGATTCAAGTGTCCAAAGTTCTCCTCATAAGTATCCCTTGGCAAAGGGATGGGTACATCATGAATATCATCATCACTATCAATAAAAGTAGAAAAAGAATACAAGCGGGATGTATGATCAACAACTCCCATAGCTATGACATCTCTAGTCTCCATGTCCCTAATGTAGACATAATCAGGAGTGAACTCAACAATTTTACCTTGTGCCCCATGTGTGATTTGGTAAATAGAAAGGAGATTAGTGGTCAAGGATGGTACACAAAGAACATCATTAAATGTCCCTTCTCCCATAGGAATAGAACCTTTCCCCCAAACTCTCATGAAAGTATTGTTACCCATCAAAATATTAGGAGAATTACAAGGCTCAAAAGAAGAAAACATATCCATAGAAGATGCCATATGATGTGATGCACCTGAATCAAGAAGCCATTTACCTTGCTCAAGATGTGTGGAAGCCATGAGTGCTTGTCCTTTACTTTTATCTTTGGATGATGATGGAGATGTAGAAGCTGCCAAATGTGTAGAAGAAGGAGCAGACACTGATGAGGGCAACTTAATGTTGTGTTTCTGAATAATGTGAGTTAGCTCATCAATCTTCTTTTGAAAACACTTATGCTCATCATGTCCTAACTTTTGACAATATGCACATTTATCTCTCTTTCTTCTAGATGATTCCTCTCTTGAAGAGGACTTGGATTCAGTACTTTTTGGTGAAGAAGATTCATTACCTTTGTCATGAGGCTTAGGATCCTTATTGTGTTTCTTTCCTTTGCCATTAGAAGCCTTTGATGTAGACTCACTTGCAATCAATGCTTGATGTGTGGAAGGCTTCAACTGACCCATGTGTGCCAACTTTGCTTGTTCCCTTGTGAGCTGCGCTGTAAATTCATCAAGAGAGGGCAATTTGTATGCACTACCAAGAGCATCCATAGTAGCATAGAATGTAGAAACAAAGATAGAATAATTAGGATCAAGCTTGGAAAGAATAGAAAAGATCAATTGTTCATCCCCTTTAATAATGCCACATGAAGAAAGCTCCAATCTAATAGTATTGAACTTAGAGAAAAAATCTTGAATATTGTCAAAATCCCTAGGATTAAGACCTATGAGATCATTCTCTAATCTAAATTTCCTCATTCTATCAGGTTTACCAAAGAGTCCTTCCAATGTGATCCAAGCATCATGAGGATGTGTGCAAGATGCAATATGATAGTGCAAGTCATGAGAGATGGATGATCTAAGAGAGCCAAGTGCTTTATCTCTTCTATCAAACCATTTTCTCCTTTCTACAACACCTATTTGAGGTTCTTGATCCTGCCCAAGAGTCATTCTAAGCAATCCAAGACTCAACAAATGATCACTTAAAGATACTTTCCATTCATGGTAGTTATATGGAGTGAGGATTTTAACCTTTGAATTATCCATATTAACACCAAATAATGATTGATAACTATTGATAACTTCTTCAAATGACTGATGCAAATCAGAAAATAGAAATCCAAGGATTAACCAAGTGCAAATATAGCCCCAAAATGACCTATTGCTGAAAGTGATATTTCTACCCAAAATCACTCAAATCTAATTGTAGATCTGGAAAGTAGATGAAAAATCATGCACTTTCAAAAACAATTTCACCTCAAAATGTTACCGTATGTGCCCAAACGAAGTCCTGGAAGTTGTAGAAATCAGGAATAGATAGGAACAGTCATCAAGATCTACAATTTCTGACAAATTTGGCCACCAAAATGCAAAATTAACACCACCACTAGAAAATTCAGGAAATTCTACCCAATTTCAAAAAAAATTGCACCCGATTTGGAGCCCGGATGACCAAGATATGGGCCCTCAAAGTTGGACTGTCAAACCAAAAATGTAAATGGTGAGGGCAAAGAATTTTCAAACCCTACTGACGTCAACAAGTCATGGGGTTAACTTTGACGTCCATACGGCCGTAAAAAAACCCAATTCTGCTATGCTGCGACGGCTAAACGGCCGTCAAATTTAACATAGCAAAAATGATGACATCGGCAAAAAATGCCTTCCTTGGTTGATGTGGATGCTGACTGTGTATGTCCATACAATTCCATACAGATTGTATGGCAGAGTGACATGTTTTTCATGCCGATGTGTCGATCTGTGATTGGGTGTTTAGTGTCCCGCGTGGATGGCCCTAGTGACTGGGCACAGCGGGTGATTGGGTTTGTAGAGTGCTGTGTCAGCTATCGTGTGGCGGTCGCGTAGTTGTCGCAGTTGTTTTAGCGGAGGTGGCACTGAGGGCAACATGAGCGGTGGGAGACTATTTGGCCATGTGGAGTGCGAATGGTGGGGCGGCCGTTGAGTGGCTGAGGCAGCCGCTTAGGTGTTTGGGGGGCTCCGGTCAGGGCTGGGCGGAGGAGTGGCAGAGCGCGGTGGTGCTGGGACTATGAATTTAGTCCCACATTGCTGCGGACCGCTGTATAAAGGCCGTTTAATATGTGAAAGCTCCCAACCGCTAAAAAGAAGTGAGGAAGCCGGGTCTAGTTGCATCAAGATCTACCCTTACCATTTGGTTTGCGGTGCTTTTCGTAGAGGATGACATCATGCTATGGCAGAGAATATTCTCTGTACTATGAATCTAGGGCACGTACCAGCCTGGAAATAACCCAAAATTTTGTAGAAAAAATTTGGAAAATTTGCAGATAAAATAAAAAAAATTTGATATATCACAGAATAAAATTTTTATTTTATTTTTTTGAAAAAATCGTACCACAGAGGTAGATCGGGCTTATGGTCCGATTTGCAAAAAAAATTTGCCTTAGATTTGACTTTCGCCGGATATGGGTAAGTTTATAGTCAATTTTAACTGAAACAGCCTCCCAGACGCAATGGTGAGGTCAGATCTTCTCCAAGACACCTCTATCGCATGCTGGTTGCCAGATCTAAGATTTGGACCTTCAAAGCTTGCATCAAGATCTCTTCAAATCAGCTGATCTAAATGCTCCAATGGCTCTGATACCATGTAAGAATTTGCAAATAGAAAATACTGAACCAAGATCAAGAGGTTGAAGAAAAGCACAAGAGAGAAAATAGGAATGCGAGGATGGATTGAATAGATCCAATGAATTAATGATATTCACCAATGAATGAAATGATTACATAATAGGCCTCCTTATATAGGAAAGGCGATATGAGAGAATGATAAGGAGCTGATAAGCTATCACCTATGCTAGGTGTAATCACATGTCCACCAAATGTGGATCATCCTCCAATATGCAATAAAGTATGTACATTGGATTAGGATGATAATGTGATAAGAACACGAAAGGTGGATCTCACACACAATGAGGTATATGATGACAACTATCACACCTAAAGTGGAATTTCTCCTACACCATGTGCTTAATAGATGTGCACACTCCTAGGTGTCTCAATCACAACTTACTATGCAATTCATTAACCTAAGTAAGATTAAGTTAAGTGTAATTAGGAATAATTAATTACACCAACAGTTAGTATTTTGATCTGACAATCCGGCGACAATGTAGTCTCAAATTCTCATAATTTATGGCGGTTTCCTCAAAACATTTGGTGACCCAGCACAATGGTTATCCCCTATTCGCTAGATATAATGGTGAAGTCTTAAAGTGTTCATCGATTAAGCGAGAGCCACAGATGTAGATGAATATCAATAGTTGGTATTATATCCCAATATTAACTATGTAGTGTATAAAGAATTCAACGATTAATAGAACAAGGTGTTCGCTCAATCTCCAAGACTCAGTGATAAATTAGAAAATGTTAAGTGATTCAATGATCAGCTATGAATTACTCTTCAATTGCTTAAATCTCCAAATAATGAGATAGCAGTCAAGACAAATATTTAGTGATTCAATGAACACAGTGTTCGCTTGATCTCATAAAGATAAAGCTTGAAGTCTTTTTATCTGAAGATCCAGTGACAAAGGAAAAGGTAATAAGCTAATAGTTTTTCTATTCAATGAACAAGTGACTAAAGGCTATCATTGAATCTCAAGATAATTTGTTCAAGTTATAAAATATCCAGTGATTAAGCGACAACCATTGATGACAGTAAAGATCAATGGTCAGCAGATGATCTTAGGAAGGAACTAAGGTTAAGGATTTTATTCGGTGATTTATAGATAATGGTATTTTCCAAGTCTCCAGTTATAACCATGGTTAGTATAATATTTCAGAGATCACGAGAATACACTCAGTCAGTGGATCTCATGATTAAAGTTGAGTTAAGGTTTTCATTCAGAGATTACGTGAATACCTCTCAGTCGCTAGATCTCCTAATATAACCAAAGTAAAAGAAATAATCTAGAGATTGCGCAAAGTCTTTTGGTCACTAGATCTCTAAATAAATAATGAGTTAAGAGATGGGTTATGATATTACATGATCCTTCAGTCACTTGTTCTTAGAAGGTAACCACAGTTAAGATTTTCATTCAGCGATTCGGCAAAAACCATTTAATCCAAATCTCATAATCAAACTAAGGTTAAGAGAATATTAAGAGATTATGAGTATACACTTAGTCACTGAATCTCAGAGAAAAGGAAAGGTTAAGTTAAAGATTTGGAGATTCAGAGAAAGCTCTTAGTTGCTGGATTGTGGAATCAGTGAAGTTAGAGTTAAAGGATTTGGAAATGACACGAGGACCATAGATGCAAATCAGATCTAATGGTGGTCACCAAATCTCCTGATGAAACCTTGGGTTAGGAAGATGTTATGAGATCACGTGAGTCTTTTAGTCACTTGATCTCTAGATCAACTCAGAGTTAAGCAAATCATTCTGAGAATAAGAGAAGTCTTTCGGTCGTTTGATCTCTGAAAGATGTGAGTTAAGATTGCATAAATGAAAAAGAATAAAAGAGTTATTGGTTACATGGAAAGGTACTATGCCATGATGGATAAAGTGTACTAGCCATCCAATCAGATCAAAATTGAGGGTTTTGTCAATACTCGAGGGTTTTGGATGATGACACCATAATCATTTTTCTCTTTCTCTGCAAATTTTAAATGAAAGTTGTCAACATCTTACATTAACACTAGCCATTTTGGAAAATTGGTGTAAAGTAGAGTTGAATGTTGAGATGACTGAAAGAATATTGTGGTAATCTTGATAACTCCCATACATTAAATGATAAGGGTTATATTAACGATACATTCTTGCATTTACACTCAATCATTTTAAGAAGAGCAATTGAGTTGCAGAGAGTGAATTGCATAGAGAAAATTGCAGAGCCAAGTGATCAGAAAAGAATTGTAGAAATGAGTCAGCTATAATCGAGCCTAGCCTCATCTAGTGAGGGAGCTAAAGAATATGGAGGCGAAGATAAAGCTCTCAGAGGAATTCATCAATTTGCTTTCTGGTTCAAACCAGAATAAAAAGCACAACCCAATGTAGTACTGGTTAAGGGTGTGGAATTATACACCCAATGAGAATGATTTATGTACTTTTGAGAATTGGATTGTCTTACCAATTCTAAACATGTTAGGGACAAATTTCACTAGGTTTCCAGTTAGGATGCTGAAGCTTCTCAGGCCTAAACAATTTATTGATAACTGGAAAATGGGACATATTGGGCTGATTTCTATTTGGGTGAGAACTGCACAATAGTTAGAGTATATGGATGCCCACATCCCCCACACATACTCCCTAAATGTGTGCCACCAAGAATTGCCCTATTGGAATTCATATGGCAATTAATTTTGACTGACAAGGAACACCTGGCACCTCACAAGAAAGGGACATTCACTCCTTGGCAAATCAAAGTATCAAGTTTCCTGATTGGTAAAAGAGCATTGCCATAGCTTAACAAATGGCTGAATCATTTCAAAATGGCCTCTGGTATATACATGTATGTAGATTTAGAAGAGTTCATCAAGTATGCTAGGAAAACACTCATCCCCAACATTGGTACTATCAAGGAGCATGAGGGGTGTGATGAGGAGGATGTGATAAGAAACATGCTGGATGAAGATGACATAAAAAGAAAAGTCAACAATTTTTGTGATTTGTTGGATTTAGAAGCTCAATTGAAAACGGATGGAGTTCCCTTTGGAGGGTTTTTTCCTAATCTCCCCTATTTAAGAAAGATTGAAAGAATGGTGGAGGAGTATGACACTCTCTCCAACTAGTTAGAGGCTATGCTTGAAGAAAAATAAGAGAAGAAAAGGGACTATTCTTCCTCTGAATATGAAGAATATACAAATGATTCCCAAGAGGAAAATAGCCCACCTCAAGGAGGAAGTCCTCCTATTGTTGATGTTCCTAAGATAGAGGATGTAATTGAGCCTCCTTTAAAGAAACAAAGGTTAGAGGTAGATGAATCCTCAAAAGGGAAGAAAAATAAGAAAGAAGTGGACAAAGTTGTAGCTTTAGTACCTGGTGACAGGGCCTATTATCACCGCACGAGGAAAAACATTAGGGAGGGAAAGAAAGTAGCCACTCAGGAAGAAGTGGAATTACCCCTGATGATTGACCAGGATAAAAGGGAGATATACCAAGAAGAGTTTCTTAATGATGATGAATTCATCAAAAGTGATGAGTTTAAGAACTTCCTAATTTGGATGAAGCAGCAAGAAATTTCCAAGACCATACCTGAAGGTACAGATCCAAATGATGAGGCACTAAAATCCTTGGCTACCTATGACCCTAAATCAGAGACCATGTCTGTAGAGGATGCTAGGAAATTGGTTAAGTCTAGTGGAATTCTATTAGTACTAGGATGGGACCTAACATCTTCCTTCAGTATTGATCAAATTAAGAAGCAACCTGAGGGAAATATTTCACATGAAACCCATATTGGTGATATTATCAGAGCATTAGGGTATGATCCCAAATCTCATGCTTTGGCAATGTGGTCATTAACACTAATAACTCAGAAGCCTTCCCTGGTAAGCATAGAAGAAAATATGTAAGGGGAAAAGATCATCTAGACTGTTCAAAGCACCAGTGATCTTGAAGTGTCAAAGGTAGTAACACATTTTGCCCATCTTAATGAGGCCAAAACTGCCCAATTGTCAAATAGGTATGGCAAGTTGTTCCAAGAAACTGTTGGCATATCAAAGGACAGAGACCAAAAAATAATGCAGATAAAGACATTGGAAGATGATCTTGCAGAAGAAAAAGATGAGCTTGAAGAAATGTCCAAGGCAGCTCCTCCTCCAACCCTACAGATTGAGGTTGCAGTTCAATCAGAAGAAGAAGCCCCTATTGATTTAACATGAGAAATAGAAAAGAAAAGTTTGGATGTGGCCCTCAAGGAACTTTCTGATATCTTACAGCATAGGTGTGAAGTAGTAAAAGGCAAAATGGATTCAGTCCATAGTTCTTACACTATGCTACAAGGAACTAATAACAACATTAACTATGCAATGGCTACTCTAGAGCCACTTTTCAACACCTGGTCTGGTAGAGCAACATTGTTTGAAAAGATTGAAGTACTACAACCTCACAAGGCATATATCCCAGAATTAGTCATTGAAGTGGGAGAAAAGATAGAATTGATTGTTGTCACCTAGTGGCTTTTTGAAGGTAAAGAAAATTAGGTGAGAAACAACATGGATATATTTGGCCCCAATTTTAGCAAGTTCATCCCTCCAATTTGCACAAATGATGGTAACATCATAGGAATTGAGGAATGGAAGTCAAATATGAGCCAAATAATGATTAAACAAGATGCATTTTTGAATAGTGATGGGTTCTTAGACATTGATAGGCTCAACAACATTTTGGATGACATATTCTCAACAAAAAATATACCAAGTGTGTTGTTAACACAAAGGCCATCATTGATTCAAGATGGGATAAGTAGGTCAAGTAGTTATAGAGTGTGAAAATGTACACCTGGCCATCAGAAGAAGAAGTTGCTGCATGGGATAAGAGTACTATTTACCAAAGAAGAAAAAGATTGCAACAATTGATAGAGAAGATATAGAAGAAGATTGAAGTCCAGCATTGCACTTGATCTATGAGCACATGGAGAGCAATTATAATAAAGAGGATGATGTAGGTTAGCCAGATGGAAGTCATCATTCACACAAAAAATTTTGCGGTTGCTCTGAATACCAATAGATAAAGGTGTAACTTGAAGAGAACTCACCATGAGAAGAAACAACTTCTAGAGCCATTTTCCTTCTTTTCTCTTACAATTTAAATATATTTTGTACTCTAGTGCAAGTCACTGTCAAAACCGTTCGAAGCTTGTTGCATCCTTTTCTCAATGATTCCAAGATGGTTTTTCTATATATAGTAAGTTCTAAGTGACACCAAAAGGTGGTGAATTACTCAATGTAATAGGAGTTTCTAGATTTAGTGTTTTAATTCTAAGAAATCTCAGTTTTTGAATGTACTAATGCACGAAATTTATTAATGAAAATATATTGAAGTTCCATGAATATATTTTGTTGTCTTTGTATATGAATTTGATTTCTTTGTGTATTTAATTTGTAAGGCAGTTTAGATACATCTTTCTACAAGGTAGATAGTGGGGTTGAATCTTGAGTTCCTTTCAAGGGAGGGGTAAATCTTGAGCAAAGTCTCAAAGATTTCAGTATTTGCGCATGAATTTGATGATATAATGTATACATGAGAGGATAATCTATAAGGTACTGGGGTTTGGGATTATTTGAATTGAAAGGTTTTCTGTAGATGCATGTTTATTGACTCTGATGCCCTAGGATTTGGCACTAGTCATTGCTTAGGTTGCACTATTTTCACCATCAATCAAAATATAAATGATGATTTACTTTAAAATTTTGTGAGAGTTATATGTTTAGATCTATATCATGCATACATATAACATTTGTGATATTTGAAGAATTCAATCTGATAGGTATACCCACCTATAGCTGAAAGCTCAAAGTGAAGAAGGACTCATATCCTTATTACCTTAGTGTTTGTTATTGTTTGATGCATCTATTGGGACTACAAGAGTTAAGAATCAGAGTTTTTCTTATTAGTTTTGATCATCTGCAATTTTGAACACTAACAGGGTATAATTAGACTTATGTTTTCACATGATGTCAACTAACTTTCTTGCTTATTCAATTGTCTTCTACCAAAACTTAATTCAATTTTAGAAATTGATAGCCAAGTATGAGAGAGAGTTAGTCCATAAAAAAATGTTCCGCAGACAATTATTTATTTATTGTATTCTTTATATAAATTTTTTAATAAAAAATATTTATTTCTAAAAAATTCTATTAAATTTTAAAAAAACTAAAATATTAATGTCTAAAAATCTTCTACTAAATTTGAAAAAATAAAGTAATTTTATGATGTTAAATTGCACATCAATGAACATGATTTAGTGTACAAAATACTTTACTTGTTATTGAAAGTTTAATGAAGTTTTAGTCAATTAAATGTCTTTCATTTGAAATTTAAGAAAAATATTAATTGTCAAAAATATTTAATTTATGAATAATATTATATAAAATCTTTTATATTTAAATAAATTTATAGATCATACATATTAAATATGAAAAATAATTTTTTTATTATTATTAATAAAGTAATGTAAATAATCTAGATATTATTTTAAAATATATTATTATGTATAATTTAAATTAATTAATAATTAATAATAGAAATTAGAATAGTGTAATCTATTTTAAATTATTTGAAAATTGATAAAGTTGATGATCATTAATAATAAAAGGAAAATTTTTAATTCTTTTCTATTATGACAAGTTTCTACATTCATATTAGAAGCAATTTTATGAAAAATATATTAATATTTAAATTAATTAAATTTATAAATTCATATAAGAAAATACAAACTATTCTAAAAATTCATATTAAATAGTTTTCAAAAGTAGAAACAATTATATCCCATCTTTTCAAAATATTCTAAATCAATCTATATTTTTATATTAAATATTATTAAGTAATATGTATTAAGAGTGTAAATTAGAATACTATATTTATTTATCTATGATAAATTTTTATAGTTCATTAATATCTCAAAGTATCATATTTACATTTTTTTAATAAAAATATAGCATGTCAATTCTTATGGTCCAATATTTTTTTAAATTATCATATACTATCTAAAAATAAAAAGACCCTATAGACCATCAAAACATGGCATGTATATTTGACCATGTGAACTTCAAACCAATTTTTTGAGATCAGTGACATCATAATCCAAAGCGATTTAAGATATTTGAAGTTGTGGAAATCATGAAGTTAGGGTGTCATAGATATAGACTTTATTATTGCAAGTTTGTGAACAAATAAGTCACATCCAACAAGAAAATTAAAATTACTTTTAGTTGGTTTTGTATGAGATGAGATTTGTGTGACTGTTAAGGTACATGTCCATTGAAAATTTTGAAAGATTCTATTACTAAAAGATACATAATTATACTTCATTGTCTATATCTAAAAAAAAATTTGATTTCTAAAAATCTATTGAAAACTTTAAAAAACTATAATTTCTATTAGAAATTTCAATTTATTTAAATTATGTATAACAATATATCTTAAAATAATAGTTAGATTATAACTTTAAAAAATTCATATTTAATATGTATGATTGATAAAATTATTTTAATTAAAAGATTGTATATAAGATTATTCATAAATTAGATATTTTGGACAATTAATATTTTTCTTTAAATGTCAAAGGAAAGATATTGAAATGATTAAAAAGTCATATGACAAGGTGGGGGTGACCATCAAATTCATGTATTTTAAGTATATTAAATTATCTTTATTGATGTATGGATGTAGCATCATACAATTGATTACAGATGGGGCGCGGCTAAGCTCCACACAGAATGCACTGTTGATTAAATTTCGAAAAACGGAAAACATAACAGATTTTCACGAAATTTTCAACAACTGTTCTTTATGATCTACACATTTTGTGGTTGAGAACCACAAAAAAATTGTAAAAAAATCATTGTATTTTTGCAAATTTGAAAAAAAAAAACAAAACTTTTTTTTTTGTCTTTGTACATTTTGTTTGGAGCTCAAGCCCCACTATCATTCCAATCAACTTTCTCACTTAATTGACTGTCAATTTCTGAACGTGAAATTTTGGCAAAAGACTCATGAATAGACAAGAAAGTGTTGGTAGACATCATGTGAAAATGGAAGACTCTGCGAAACCTCCATATTTGATCTCATTGAATTTGTTTTGAAATCTATATTGCCCGACAAGTCAGGATAAGATTTCTATGGTCTCCTCCTCACTCTCTAAATAAATAAGCAACCATTGAAAATGTTGTAGCCTTGTTTCATACGAAAGGAAAGGAAAGGAAAGGAAAGAGTCTACGACACAAAGGACTAGGGTGCGTGCTTACATTGGCTAGTTTTCATGTTCAGTGGACGAATATGCCATCTTTGGCAAAATTATTAGTCCAAATAATTCTGATGGATTTCTTCTCACTGTCACACGGCAGAAATTTGAACCATTACGCATGACTTGCTAGATAGACAATACGATGACTTTATGTCCATCTCCTCTATTAAATCGAAGTCCAACCAAATCCTGATATGTCCTCCTTTTATGTCCCATCTCCTTCACGAAACTTCTCACTCCAAACTCTATAACCATTCAAGAAAAGTCTTCTGATGAGATTTCGACTCAATATAAAACTCATATGGAAAAAGATTTCTACCCAAACCAATCTTTTTACCTTCTCGGTAAGATTCAAAATTGGCCTGAACTTCAGGCATCAGTTACATCAGGTAGTTTCTCCTCTATTTTTCTCCATCTCTGTTAAATCGGCGTGTTGTGTCCGACACGACTCCCCACTAAATGACATCCTTAGAAACTCTGTCCGCCATTCACGGGCTTTGAAGCTTCTGCGTTCTTGCCAAGACGGTTTCCCCCGCAATCCACATTTGCTCATTTTACCCCTGTATTTCCATTTTTTTTTGGTTTTATTTTGTTTCGGTGTTAGGGCTGTTCGATCCAGTTTCATGGCTTCTACTTCTGCAAATACCGCCGGGTATGAAACCCTGGATCGGCTTATACACGCTTCTCAAGGAGATGCAAATCGTCCCTCTGCTTCTGCCACACCCTCACTCACTGTTAGCAGTCAATCACCGAACCCTACAAATGCTTTTGAAGGTCTCGCACCATCTCCATCTCCATCTACTTCTGATAGATCCACAATAGCTGTGAAAAAGGTGCCTTACGATGTTTTTATCAATCATCGTGGCCCTGATGTGAAAAAGGGGCTCGCTACTGATCTTTATAATACCCTCAATGGCATCGGATTGAGGGTTTTTCTTGATTCGCAAGAGCTTGAATTGGGGGATTCCTTTCCTCAAAAAGTTGAAGAAGCAATGAGCAGTGCTTCGCTTCATCTAGCCATATTTTCTGAAAATTATGCACGATCACCCTGGTGTTTGGCAGAGCTTTCGTTTATGCTCAAAACTGGCACTAAAATTGTGCCTATTTTCTACCATGTTCAGCCTGAAGTTGTCAGGCATGCAAAAGGAGCCTATGCTGAGGCATTTTCCCAGCACGAAAAGAAGGGTAGACACACTCCAGACAAACTCGCGGAGTGGAAGAAGGCGCTCAGTAACGTTTCATATAACGTTGGCCACATCATTACTACTGAGGAGTAAGTACCAAACGTTGTATCTTATCAATACTCTCCTACATTCGTTGCATTTTGTCATTTTAAAATCTTCAGTATGTATGTCATATTGAGTGTTTCTTGTTCTGTTTCGTTTTGCTTTTGATGCATATGTTTAGTGATGAGACAAAGCTGCTCAAGAATATTGCTAATCACGCTGTCAAAATAACTAAAAATGTGCCATTCGTGGTTGCCAAGCATCCAGTGGGTTTAGATGAGATTATAAAAGATTTTCAAATCACAACACTTGAATCTGCTCAAAGCCACTCCACTGCACAAATTGTTGGAATATGGGGTATGGGCAGTCTGGGTAAAACCACTCTTGCTAAAAAATTATACAACGATAAATACAAAACAATGGAAAGGTGTAGTTTTCTGTTTGACGTCAGAGATGCGGCTCACAAAAGTGTTTTGCATATCAAGCAGAAAAAACTTCTGGAGGACCTCGGTTTCAAAGATGAAGAAGTTGAAAAAGTTGAGAATGTAGAAGAAGGGAAGGGTATCCTTGGCAGATATTTGAGATCTGTTCGGGTGCTTATTGTTCTTGATGATGTGGACCATGTAGATCAACTGGATGCCCTTGTACCTGAGAAAGACAATTTAAAACAGGGTAGTCTGATTGTTGTTACTACACGACAACTTGATGTTCTTACAGGTTGGGATATTTCATCTTCATCTGTTTATAAAATGAAAGGGCTAAATCCATCTCACTGCGAGCAACTTTTTTGCTGGCATGCTTTTTTACAACCCCTTCCAAAAGATGGGTTTGCAGAACTTGCAAAAAAATTTATAGATGTCTGCCATGGGTTGCCATTGTCCCTTAAAGTATTTGGCGGACAATTATATGGTAAATCTGAACAATATTATTGGGAAAATCAATTAGAAAGGATTACCAGAGTACTGCCTGGTGATATTATGAAGAGTTTAAAAGTCAGTTATGAGGCGTTGGATAGTGAAGAGAAGGAGGCATTCTTGGATGCAGCTTGTTTCTTCATCGGAGAGCATAAAAATCTGGCAGTTGAAGTATGGAATGGATCAGAAGGGAATGGTTTGTACAGTTTGGAAACACTGGTTAGTAGGTGTTTTGTTGAGGTAGATGAGATGGATTGTATAAGAATGCATGATCATTTAAGAGATTTGGGAAGAGAAATCTCAAGGCAACTGTCGCCTCATCGTCTTTGGTTTCCCAACCAGATAGAAGATAGAAGGAAAATTCAAGATCTGCAATCAAACTTTTGCTCTTGCTTTCCATTGCATATGAATATAAAAGTTGAAAAACAAATAGAGGTAAAATTAATAAATTTTTTATTTTTTATGTTTTAATATTAAACAAAACTATTTGCACTGAATAGAATATTCACCTATTCACTTATTGAAAGAATAGAATAAACTAGTCTATTCATAAATGCATAGCAGTCACAAGAAGACTGAAAAAATAGTCATTTCATAAATTGAATCAGTTTTTGACTTGGGTTAATTATATTACAGTTTTGAAATTGTTTCACCTGCTGTTAGATATGTTGGAACCGATTTGTATGTCTTTGACATTTCTTTAATAAGATCCATAGCTGCAGGAAAAAAATGTGAAGGAGATGTCAAAATAAAGCTAAAGATGTCTAATAACAACTGTTAGAAAACACAAAAGTACATTTAATCATCTAATATATGCTTTAGAATGACTTACTGACTCAATTTCAACATCACGCATATTTGTAGTGTTCTCTGAATGCAAGTGATGTTCAGTGCACATTTCAACCTAAACATTATGCCTGTTTGCCGAATTATTCCTTCTAGACAGTTGTATTGTTTTTAATTGAATGTTTTCTTATGGTTCAGAAAAAAATCAGCATTCGAGGAATAATGGCCACCTCAACTAGAATGGAGTGGGTTCACAGACATGGAGATTATGTTTGTCTATCTACATCCTTTGTTTTTTTCCTTGTAATTCTAGGAGCTTTAATTGACTTTTTTAACTAATTTTTTTAAATGTTTTTTCTGGTTAGATGCCATACCAAACAATGTTGGAACCAGATAAATCAAGTCGTCAGGATAGGAAAGTTGTGTTTTACACAAACGAAGGAATTTGGACCTTGTCACCTTCTCTAGGCGGACTAAAATATATTGTGGTTGAAGGACATGATTTACATCAAGTTATTGGTGAAGCATCGCAAGAGCTTGTCTGGCTTCGTTTGTTTCATGCCAGGCGGAGAAATCTTCCTTCGCAACTTTCATTGAAAAAATTGAGGGTTTTAGAAATTTGTGAAGAATATGGCAGAGACAATCACTTCAAAGAACTATGGAATGATGCCAGCGATGTGAGTATCTTCCATTTCAGCTGTTTCAAACATTTGTTTGTATTTTAAAAATATTGTCAAATGTTTAGCATTATTATGTCAAATATATACTGCAGGCTCCTATTCAGTTAAGAGTGCTGGTTATCGTTGGCTGCATTAAGTTCCAAAGATTTCCAGAGTCGATAGGATCTCTCAAGTATTTGAAAAAGTTAGTTGTCGACAGCTGGTATTTGAAGAGTCTACCGAGTGGTTTTTGCCTCCTCCAATCCTTGGAGCACCTCGAGTTAATGTGTGATAAGCTATCATCTCTCCCTGATGATTTTGGCGATTTGAGGAATATGCGATATCTATGTTTGCTGTGCCGGCATTTGAAGAAGTTGCCAGTCTCTTTTAAGAGGCTAACAGTCCTGCAACATCTCCAGTTGAGTGAAATGTATGAACTCACTTTAGATTCAGACATCATGAAAGACATGACAAAGCTGGAGTATGTTGATCTTCATGGGTGCACTAATTTGGAAGAATTGCCTCTTCACATCACAAATCAGCGCTCCCTGATACAGCTCCATTTACATACAGAGGGTTTAAGGGAGATACTAGTGAGCATCGGTCAACTGAGAAAGTTGCAAAACTTGTCTATCAATAGTAAGTTGTTGACAAGGCTGCCGACCTCTCTTGGAGATTTGTCCTCGTTGACTACTCTGACAATTGATTATTGTGAAAAGCTGGAATCTTTACCGGACTCTCTGGGGCGGCTTAGTATGTTAGAGAATTTATGTATAAAGTCGTCAGGAGTGAAATCCTTATGGGTAGGGGAAATGATTAATCTTCAAGAGCTGCTGATACACGACTGCCCAATAAGTGAATTGGATCTTGTGTCAGGGTCGTTGAATTCTTCTCTCTGCAACCTTAAGAAGATAGAGCTAATGTCAACTGAATTGTCCAAGATCTCCACCTCAGAAGATTGCTGTCCCAGCCTCGAGAGTCTCACACTTCGTAATAACAGAAATCTAGAAGAGATACAAGAGCTCCCAAAGACACTTGAGAGAATCACTTTGGTAGGTAGCCCCAGGTTGCAAGCGCTTCCCAGCTTTGCGCAATTTTCCTCTCTCCAAGTATTTAAGATATATGGCTGCTACGGAGTTAAGAAAATACATGGTTTGGAACATTGCAAAGGGTTGGATAAACGTTGGATAAGCAGTCAGCAGATTAGCTGCTGAGAGTTGCGTTCAAAGCATGTAGGTAATGATAGTCTATATGCATTTATAATTCTAATTATTTTCAATCGCTTGTGCATCCACTAATGTGCTTGATGTGCAAAGCATCTGCAGAAATGGCCAAAAGAAGAAGTAATGGTATGCACAGCTTTCTGTCATTCCAATCTGTCTATAGTTGACTCCTTCAATAGCCACAAAATCAAATCCAAGCCATCCCTCAAATGGCCGTCCGCTCCATTCTTCTATGGGTTCGAGCTAAATTTTAGCATCATGCAGATTGGCGGAGACAACATGACGACCATTCAAGTCATCGCCACTGTTGATTTTTGTTGTTTTTCATTGGTTGAAAAAGTTAGCAGTGACATTTACTGCATAGTGTTGGGTGTGAAGTTCGACTGTTCAGTTCATATTTTCTGACTGTTCCTTTCTTCTTTCTATCTTTGTCTCTTCATTTTCTATGGAAGACTGTTGTATAAATATGAGGGCAAAGCCCTTTGCATGTAAGCTGTAATGACTGAATAAATATCTGCACTGCTTTCTGGTGGACGTAGCCAAATTGGTGAACCATGTTAAAACTTGTGTCTTTGTTTATGTTCACAATTTGTCTGTTAACTTTACAATTGGTATCAGAGCATATAAGATCCGGAGAGAGCAAGCAGATAATAATGAGGCCAAACCAAGAAGTCGATAGGGTAATGTTTTACAGAAGATGAAATGGCTGTCCAAGTTCATTCCCATCTGGGTCTGTCAGATATGTTGTTCTCAGCAGAAGATTGTGAGATCTTACATTTGTTAACGGTGGATAATTCTGAGAATTCTTAGGCCGTTTTAGACCTTGTCAATATGTGTCACTTAGCAGATACAAAGTTGTAGGTGATTGGAGGAAGGTGAAGATGTAACGCTTGCCCTTATAGATTTGGAAGGAGTTGGGGTTTGTTCCGGTGTGCAGTCGCCACAAGCAATTTACTTGATTTCTCGTGTGATGGAGATGGGGTTTGCATGGTTTGTAAGGTGTTTTTGCCTAATTGTGATTGTTGCATTATATTTTCAGTCTGCAATATATGTTCTTAATCTCAAATTTGTGAAATAAAGCGCAAGGCATGAGAACCCTCTTTTGTGGTGGCTTCTATATTGATCGGTTTCTATTCTCTTTGAAAACAAGCCTTGAGGAAAGCTAGAGCAGGCAAGCAAGAGGAAAAATACTGACAAAGGAGAATGAGTTGAAGGAATTGTCGACTAAACTGAATCAGAGATAGAAGATAAGGCAGTTGAAACATGTAAAAACTGGGACTGCTCATGGATGAGAAGTGTTGTTTTATAACTTTAGCTTCTTCAAGGGAATACTGTTTTTTACTCTAATTGTCCTGATTGGCACGGGCTGGTCGTTTCTTGAAACTCTAACTTAACGGAAGGAGAAATAGGCTTCAGAGCGGTGCAACATGATGCATGGGAGATGAAGAGGCATTTAGTGTTATTCTGATTAAAGAAATTTTTTGCAGAGAGCATAAGTTACCTATATTCTGGACGGAAGACCTCATTTGTATTCCTCTTTGCGCACTTTTATTTGTTATGAATGAAACAAACAAGATTCTATGTGAATTTCTTATTAATTTGCGCGTGGATTAGCACTGGAGAATATTGAGGGTATAGCTCCACCATCGGTGGTTGTGAACGTGATTAAGAGTTTAAAGGAAAATTTGGTATAACAGTTCTTTACATGGCAAGTAAGAATAACTAATAACCAAGCTATTATGATATGCATCGACAATGTGGAGTGGATGAGAAATGAGGATAACAATCCCTCTAGATTTCAGGCACTAGCAGATGCGGACAATTTTATTTGTGGAGATAAAAGAAAGAACCGAGCCAAATGCTATGACACAATGGGCGTAATGACTTTGGTTGAGGATTTGGTAAATGGGAAAGTCATGTTGTCCTTAGCTTGGGTGCGACAGCTTGTAAAAGCTGTCCCAAGCTGAGAGAATCGTAGATGATTTTCTTGGAGTGTAGCGTGAAAGCTCTGGACCTCTATAATGTCATCAGGGATGGCATCGATCATGACCACCTTTGGCAGAATCACGGTGGAATTCATGGAGACGGCTGCGAAGATTATGGTAGGCTGCAGAGAGGTAGAGCAGAGAGCACTCCTATTATTTGGTAATTATTTGTTTTGGCATTCACCAGATGCGAAGACACTATTGTTAATCTCTTAGCAGACACAGGCAGTCTAGAGATGCTTGAGCGGTTTGAGAAAAGATGTCCAGATAAGGGCGTTTGTTTGGCATGTTTGTGTGGAATTTGATGATGGGCACAGATGGAGGCGGTCTTTGCATCTGTGTTGTTTTTTGGTAAAAATTTTACTGACAGCAATATTGATAGTAGTGATATTTGATTTGGCTCATTGCAGCTTCAGTTTTTGTCATGGGATGTTTACCCTTCATTTGATTGGAGATGATTGTTATTATGTCATGGTTGGCTCTTGATTCTTGATTAGAGTGTTGGCATGATATAGGTTCTCTTGACAGGTTATGTTTTTTGGAGCATGAGGTTTTGATTTGTGGAGATCAAGTTGTCGGGTTTTGTTCCCAGGATATGCAGACGTGCAGTGGGAGTTTTGACAATTGGTCTTGTTAGTGCTCTTGGTATCAAGTACTTTGGCGGATTGACCATGGAGGTGCTCTTGAAAACTAAGAGGCTTGGGTGAGGCTAGAGTTCTCTTGATTTAGAGAATAATTGTTGAGGCAGTTTCTCTTTGGAGGTTTCAACATGAAGACTGAGGAGCCTACACCTGTGGATGGATGCAAGTTCATTATGGACCTAGAAGAGATTGTTCTTGGAGAAGAGTCATTGTGACTTGGAGTATCCTGAAGAATCATTCTCACTGCCCACTCTTGGTCTACTTAACAGATTTATCTCCTTATGCTTTTGGGTTTAGAAGATGGTTGAGATTGTTTCTAGTTTTGGAATATTTTTGAGTTTGGTCTTCTTGTTTACAAGAGCTTTCATCCATGATGGTTGGGTGTTGTAAATGCTCTTCTCTTTGGGGGAGGTAAAGGAGATCATACTTGGCACAACTGAGCACTTGGTGGTGTTGGTAAAAGGATGAGTTATGGTTTGCATGATTGTCCCTTCCAAGAGTTTTTGAGGTCATCTATTGTAGTTGTACTTTATTGTTTTTTAACTACAATATGTGGTTTTTTCTTGAGGACTTGGAAGATGTCATTTTGTAGTAGGTTGGTTACGGTTTGTAGATCATCTCAAGTTATTGCGACACCTTCTATGCGTTGATTGGTAGATTGAGTCAACTTTTGGTTGGCATTGCTTATACAATTTGGATTGGTCTATAATGATCTTCTAAGTTTTTGCACGTCAGTGGTTTTTTGATGTGTTTTGTTGGAAGATGTAATTATTTGCTACATGGTGAGTTGTATGGGCTGGATATGTTGGTTATAAATCTTCTAATGTTGTATGGCTAGCAATTGGTTGTGTTTGCTATTTCAGCTATGAAGATTATCTATTGGCAATGGATTATCATAGTGTTGGTAAAGGAAGGCAGAGTTTCAATGGGAGGTTGTTTAGATGTCAAGTCGTGACATCAGTCAAACTTCAAGTGGGAGATTTTTAGGTGTGAAGTCCGACTGTTCAGTTCATATTCTCTGACTGTTCCTTTCTTCTTCCCATCTTTGTCTCTTCGTCTTCTTTGGAAGACTATTGTATAAATATGAGGGCAAAGCCCTTTGCATGTAGGTTGTAATGATTGAATAAATATCTGCACTACTTTCTGGTGGACGTAGCCAAATTGGTGAACCACATTAAAACTTGTGTCTTTGTTTGCGTTCACAATTTGTCTGTTAACTTTACATAGAGCCTATATGAAATTTCAAAATTTGCACAACTTTGACTGCGTGAAACAAAAAACACCTCTTTACTGCACTTCCCACATTGTACAAAACAAAACCACTTATTAACGTATCCATCACGTTGTAAAGGAATTACTCTACGGAATTACAAAAGGAATTACTATTACATAATTTATTTTAAAGGAAAAGAATATTTGCATTTTAGTATTCTAAATCCAATTGAGTATTGCATAGGTAGACAGAGATATTAAACGGGTCACTCAGAAAATTTTTATTATAGAAAATTTAGATCATTGAACAAAAAATGTTACAAAAACCAAAAAAATGTTATTATTACTTTTCTAAAATTGAAGAGAAAACTAGATTTAGTTGTTATGAAACCATTTAGGTATTGTGCATGACAACATATATATCGATTGAGTCACTCTTCAACATGTTATCATCTAGACCTAAAAAGAAAACAAATAAAACTGGAAAACTGGATCTATTTCATCAAACGTTTTATAGAAGCTAAAATCTAATTTGGGGTTATTTCTAGTGAACAAAAAAATAGCCTAACTGTGATTGAACTCACCACAAGGAGGGAATTTGGAGGTAGGAGTAGCTTGAGGAAATGTGACTGATATATCCATTGTTGGCAAACCCAATTGAGATATATGATCACTTGCCGTGTTTATGGCTTTGCAATGAAAGATTTAGTTTCAATATTGAAAATGAATTAGGCATATCTTCAAATCAAATTAACAGAGAATACTACAAAGAACTGTGAATGCCAATATGCGTAGAGATTACTAATTGAAGGCGTAACATCTACAGTATTAATGGGCACTAATATGATAGGGAAGGGCAGATGAAGTGGCAAAATGTTTGGATAAATCTAACAAAACAAAAGGTGCTATGTATGTCCTGCGGTCGATCAGTAATCTTTTTATAGGAATCCCAACTGAAATTGTTTTTGCCCACTGATTGCACTTTGTTGAGAGACAATCCACGTTTGATATCAGCAACTCACTCGGTTTGAATGGGAAATCATATCCAAACATCACTGCGGAGGTTTTTGTTTTTGAAAAATGGAAAGATGAGATATAATTTGAGATTCTAAGAAGTATTTAGTTATTAATATATATTTATCTTAAAAAACATTCAAGAATCTCATGTTATTAGGGGAGAGGATTGTTGAGCTTATTTTTTTTATTAGTTGTGAGTATGGTCTAATAGGTGTGATGTCATATCGATTTTAGATATTTTCCATGTCTATAGTGCATTCTGGTGGAGGCAGAGGATATCTTTGTTTGTCATTATAGTAGTTGTATATCATGAAATTTTTCTCCACCATTGCAATTTCTTCCATTGCTCTGAGCTCACTCCATTCATAGCTTCCACCGATGATGCTGTCATTGACTAAACATTGAAATTGCGGTAGGATGCAACAAATGGAGCATGTGACCAATCTATTTTAACAAGCCCTCCTTGAGTTGCACAGATGTCTCCATTCCATAAACTTGAATACACTCCCATGGCTTGCTTTTCTGGATATGCCACCCCAGCTGCCTTGTGGTTGTTGAACACTCTGATTGGCACACTGTCCACCATGAATCTGCAGTTCATGTGATTCCAATTCAGTCATGTGGATTGAAAAAAAGGTAATTGCTAAAAAGTACAGAGCAGAAATGAATAGTTGGATTTGATCATGGTATTTACTAAAGCAATTGGGTCATGAGGATTAAGAAATTCCTTTCATTAACGATCCAAGAGTGAAACATACAAGATGTGTTGAGGAGTCCAGAGTACACCATAGGAGTGGAAGTCTGTGGTGGGATCAAACCAGAGGTAAATCCTCTGTTCGTTGTCACCTTTACCACACACATACACATTTGTTTGAACAACATAAGGCTCTCCTGATTTGTTTCCAAGAAACTCAAAGTCCAGTTCATCATGGTTCGATCCCTCAGAAGAAAGCTGCAATGCAAATCACTAAATTATGTTGGGTTTTCATGATAAATCAGTCTGTTTCAACTGAATTAAGACTATAATTTCAAATACATACATAATAAACAGTCACAATGCAAGCAGAATCTCCATGAACTAGCTTGATTTGCATGTTAATGTTCCCAAACAAATACTTATT
This sequence comes from Chamaecyparis obtusa, assembly GCA_027943335.1. Lineage (NCBI taxonomy): Eukaryota > Viridiplantae > Streptophyta > Pinopsida > Cupressales > Cupressaceae > Chamaecyparis > Chamaecyparis obtusa. The sequence goes on from BSBK01005674.1 coordinate 825,010, forward strand.
CTTCGAAGCAAAGCTCGACCCTGTTAAACCAACGCACTTAATATCAGCAGAGCTGAATTTTCTATTACATGAATAGCTTGAATTCGTTATTTCTTACCTGAATTTTGATCCAGGTTGAGTTGTAGCTCCTACTCGCCATTAAAGAATCTAACGTGGTCTACAACCTAGGAAACATAGAATTCTTTGTCCACACTAGTAGTGACTCCCTTGAGCAATATAAGCAATGAGAATAGGAAAACTTAGAATATTGTAGCCACCTGCTATGTTACGTGTCATGAAAAACCATTTGCCAATACAACAAGCCCTTGTATGACCAATTTCTAAAGCCTTGTTGTCTACAAGAATGAGCATTGTTGGAATATAAAGAAATTGAGTTTAATTGACACATCATCTGAAATTTCTAATTGACAAAAAAATACATGTCTTTGCTTGGCAATTTTCATTGTTTTGGATTAAAGAATATAAAAGAATGTTGATTACATATAAACAATCCCAGATAAGTTTTGAATAATTACAGATTCGATGAGTTTTATACGTCGAGGTCATACATTTGTTCACTATAAATGTGTCAATGTTTTAGGAGTGACTTTACAGTTATTTTATTATCTAATTATTTTCATAGAGTTCATTATTAATAATATTGGTTATATCATTAAGTTTAGGGCTTAACATCCTTTTTTTTATTGTGGGTTACTTTGTTTTTTATTTTACAAGTATTTCATTTATGTAAATAATTTTAATAATTTATTAAAAAAATTATGATTATAATTTTATTAAATATATATATATATATATATAGCATAAATATAAATAAGCTTATAATTTGTAATTTATTTTTAAACATATATTAAATCATAGGCAACGAACAAACTGAAACTGTTTGAAAGTTGAATCCAAATATTTCAAGTTAGCTTCCCAAATACTTAGATTTGCCATGGTGAATATTTTTTGTTGTCGTCCATAAGCTCAGATGAGATTAAGGGACTGGTGGGATAGACACCCACTTCTTTGGACAAATCATCAACTACGTCAGGTTCTAGCTCATAGAATGTGTTGAACATCATCCATTTGACCTTTGCCGCTTCTCTTCCCATGTGAATCTTGTGCTTAAACAAGAATTCTCCTCCAGAAATCAATGGCGCTAGATGAGAAGATTTCAACAACAGAATAGAGGGAAGATAATTTTGTATCGTATCCTCCTTTGGAATACCTTCAACATCAAAAATTACAAATTGGCTTCGATCAGAAGTGTATCATCAAACTATATATAAAAGAAACCATGTAAATTATTATACCTTCGGAAGGAAGAATCCCAAGGGAGATGAGCTTGGATAGCAGTATTGGATGGCGAAGGTGGAAACAAGTGATGTATTGAAAGCCATCAACAAAATATGATGCAGTTTGGCCATTGTCTGTAGGCCCAAGCACATCCACATGTCTGATGTGATGCAAGTAACTTTCTACTCTTTTGGGTTGATATTGTCTACTATAGTAGGACCATTTAAAGCGGGCGAGAAAAGAAAATGACAAGATAGGAGGATAAAATGGTGGGGCAATCTAACGGTCAACATGTGTTCAATCATCTTGCACGTTCCTACGATGTTGTTACAAAAACTGGCAGACATGCAGTTCCAAACGTGGAATGCATGCATGTGTTTGAAAGATTTAAAACTAGATGATAATTCTTTTATAAACCTTCCTATAGTTAGGTAACTTTTAGTTATAATAAATTTGAAATACATTACATTTTGTCGCATTTAGGTAATGGTATAATGGCCACTAAGCCAGTAACAACTTATATTTTATTCATCATTTAAGAAAATCTATTTTGTATCACAATAATATATGAATTTGAATACTGTGATTTTTTGTGTGCATCGTTGCTAGGAATATTCTAAATATTATTGTTAAGATTGTGCACTCTCTTTCATTCATCACATTGTTTTGGAGAGACAACAAAGGTGTAAGCTTTTTGAGTCCTTTGCAAGATCACTTGGAAAGCGAGATTAGTGAGTTCGTCAAGCTTAATGTTACAGAAAACATAAAGGAATTTTAATGTTACTAAAAATATATGTCATGCTTGCAACCCAAGCGGTACCTTCCCCTCATTCATGATGGCATCCTTCCAAAACATGTTAGCCAGTGCATGCTTGAATGGTCAACCATTATCTCAACAAACATTTACAACAATCAAATTTCAATGTTTCTATTCAGTTAAATAATTTTACAAATAATAATCTATTACTACCTAAAAAATGAAAGCAAATTTTGTTCCTCATAAATACGGCGTACCCATTGCACACTAAGGTGCGATTGCTAGTTTTTAATGAATTCTAAATCTCCATGAAATACAGATAGTTAGGTATGGACAATGGTCTTACAAGACATTCCACGTGGCACAGTTTCTTCACAGGGCACACACAGTCATGGGTACACATAATTGGTTAGGAAGAAGTGGAGATGTTAGCATTAATTTTTAATTTTAGTCTGACAATCCTGTTAACTCCAATCATCCTCTATGTTTTACGGATGATTGTTTGTGTTTGGTTTCTGTGTGATCTGCGTGAATGAAGGATGAAATATGTTATGTGGTAATCCTAACTAAGCATAACTTCATGTTACTTGTTTAGCAACTTTACTGGTCATGCAATTTTCCGCATAGTGTTCTATTTCAACAGTGATTTTAACATTGCATAAATTATGCATTAATATGCAGATTGTAAAAGATTATTGAATATGAGAGATCTAATTCTATTCTCTTTATAATTTTTTTTGGTAAGGTTTGTTTTCTTTATTCTAACTAGATCCTTGCAGTGATAGCTGTAAAATTTAACATGATATCAAAGAAGAAGCTAAGAAAAGAAGCATAAGTCTTTCTTTTTTTAGAAACTAAAGATCACAACAATGAAATTTCCAACTTCTGCCATTCTCAGTCTATATAACTATTTCGAATGGAAGTCGATTTTGTTTTAGTCAATAAGTAGAGGCTTGTATCGAATAGTCATGGCAACAAAGGTTGAACCAAATTTTGCATCATAAATAGGCCAAGGTCATGCTCTTTTCACATGGACTTTACCTTCATCTTTTGTTTAGTGACACATCGTTCAATGGACATATCATGCCTATTCATGCTAATGCTTCTTTGGTTCCATTGTTGATTAGTTCATTAGACTATTGGTACTTGTAGTTTCAGCTAGCAATTTGTTTTTGCATAGTTGAGTAGTGTACTTGGGGTCACTTGTCTAAATTCATGTGCTATATGCATCCTTGACAAACAAATGTTTTACCTTTTTTGTCATTTGTTTATGTTTGGAGGAACCAATGCAAATTGTTGTCTTTTGTATCATCAACAGATAAATATTTTTTCTTTGTTTTCCATCTTCTCATTGTTTGAGTATTGTCACTAGGAGCACACATGCAAATTGATCATGGTCATCATTTTGGTTTCAGAGGAGGTTCTGCATTTAGCACTATGATAATTATAATTTGATATTTGTCCACATTCTTCTTGTGTCTCAGAGGATGTTCTTCTACAATTCATATAGTTGCATCTTTCATTATTTTTGAGGGAGGATTTTATTCCACTGGGTTTTCCCTCTTTCCTCTTTCCTTTGACTAATCTCTTAGCTAGGCTTAAGGTGGGGTGCTAGAGTTGATTTTCAATTTTAGTCTTAGTTTCAATCCTATTATCTCATGTCATCCTCTATGATTTATAGATGATTGTGTTTGGTTTCTGTTTGATTTGTGTGAATGAAGGATGAAATTTTTTATGTGGTATTCCTAACTAAGAAAACTTTCATGTTACTTTTTAAGAAACTTCGCTATTCATGCAATCTTCTTCATAGTTTTCTATTTCAAATAGTGGTTTCACCATTGTATAAATTATGCATTAATATGCAAATTGTAAATGATTATTGAATATGAGAGAGCTAATTCTATTCTCAACAAGTGTAGTACAATATGCATTATAATTGAGGGAAGGTCACTAGAATATGTTTAACAATATATCAATAAAAAATACAATTTCATGATGCTTCCAACAAATACAACATATATCAGAAGAAATATTGAATGGAAACAATATGAAATTCAATAATGAAACCCTTAGATCTAGCTTTCAATTAACTTCATCAACAGGAAAGTTGCATAAAATTTTGATATGCAATGTTGAAGATAATTTTTTTGAAATTATAATTATAATTATAATAGCCTACACACAAGCTGTCATATTGTTGTAAGCATAGAGGATCAAGTAATGTGCAGGGTTCTAAAGTGAATTTTAATATATCTAGATAGAACAAATGTGTACCAAAGCCTCAGATAGTTCTCATGTACTTCTAGGAGGCGCCATCACTAATAAAGAAACTATGACCATTTCCTATATAAAAAATGATAAGAAATGTTATAGTCATGGAGGAAGGATTTCGGGCTTTCAAATGAACAAGAATGCAATCCAAGAGGAGTTGAGAAGAGGGTTTCAACTAAGAAGAGGAGATGAAAGTAAAGATGAAGATGTTACATAGTCAAAGTTTATGCAAATTAGAAGATAATGAAGATGAAAGTTTGAATAAGTTAGATTGTTAAAATCCACAAACAAACATACCTCTTCCCTCTCATGAACCTCTAGTAAATTAGGTGCATTAATCAATTCTGTAAACCCCAATAGTTGTTATATATAGAAGAGACAAAAAGACTTTCAATCAATCTACATGTACATGTTTAATCATAATACATTTCAACAAATAAATTCATGATTGTGCTAGAATAAATCATTTAATATTTTTAAATAATTGTGTGAATCAAAATTGTTCTCAATTACCTTGTTCAAAATTGTCCTGAATTTTCCATTTTTGTTTTGAATGCCCTTTTCTTTAATTTTGGATCGAGTGTTCAAACCTGAATCAAGTGCCCATTTTTTGAAAATGGATGCTCGTTTCTAACGACCTTCTCCAATTCCACAAGACTTCTGCTGAATAAGCACCCAAATTATTACACTTACCATCAGATATGCTATGGAAATGCTCAAAATAATGGGAAGAATGATAAATCACCTTAGAAATGCTTGAGGGGTGTGTCTATGCCTAGATTTGTATTTTTGTTTCTTGAACTGCATAGAAATTGAAATTTGCCCGGATTTGAACTTAAAAAACCCGAATCTACAAAACCCACAAATATTTCTATCTTTGGACTAGGTCAATCTGGAGGGGGTATGGTGACCTATAGAAAATCCATCCAGAACTAGACTAACTTCAACCTAGTCCAGGACCAAAAAACTAAACAGGATCTCTAAATTAGAAAATAAACTGTCAAATCTGCAATTAGGAACTGCATCTTCTCTATCTGGGGTAGATTGACTTCAGCCTGCTTAACTTATGATGGAACAACGAATGAATCTCATATTTGTAATCTAATTTCAAAAGGCTATATGGATCTATACTTCAATTTGTCCTTCTGAGATCTATAAATCTGAAAAAGGATGTCTGTGGATGGCTATATAGGGCTTTTCCTTAGTCACCCCTCATTTTGGTGATTTTCACCTCCACGGATAGCCATTAGGAAATATTGTTGTGTGTTTAGTGCTCATGATTTTAGGATGAAAATCTAGAATGTATAGAGAAATGTATGGAAATGCTAAGATCTAATCCTAGAGAGTAAAACCCTAGCATGTAAATATAAATGTGTACATAAATATGAAGCAACAATCCATAGATCTGAAAAATAACATGGAAACCATACCAATCCGCCAAGGCTAAAATACTCCAAGCCACCTTCACAATCCATTTTCTACCCCATGTTGATGTCTCAAATAATTAAATGCTTTATTGGGAAAAGAATGCAAAGTGAAAAACTCGCTTGCTTTAATGGATGTTTCAAAGCCTTCTTGTTTCCACCTTGTAATTACACTATGTAAAATTGGGATGTACATGTGAGCTTCTCCACATAAATATCATGCCTTGATCTATATCATAAAGCATTTAAGTGTGAGTTTATAGTGATTTCAGGATCACACCCCGCAATGACTGACTACACAAGGCGGAAAGCCTTTAAAATTTGAAATGGCCCTAGGATCTTGAAACAACTTTGCTACAGGGATAGGACAACCTCAACCTAGCCCTCAGGAATAGGCAAACCTTATCCTACCCTTCAAGGGTAGGTCGACCATGACCTCCCCCTAGAGACACAATTTTCTAGGATGTCCTCGAGATCTCAAATTTCAACCAGTTCAGGGTTGGAGAAAGTGATGAGCAGGAAAAAGGCAGTTTCAAGATGAAAAAAGCACTTTGAAAGCAGAGATGAAAAAGGAGGAGGCTTTTTGATTAGGTCTTGCCTTGAATTTTGTACCAAAGAATAGGGAAATCAAGGAGGATGTGTTAGATCCTACCCTAATTTTGCCTAGGAGAGGGAGTAAGATTAAATCAAATACATCCTAAATGAAAGTGTACCATTAAAATATACTAAATAGATGCTAAAGCATCACTAAATTGAAGTGCTTCCAATTTAGGACAATACATTTATCCCCCACTTTAGCAATATATGACACTACGTGCATATGCAAGCTAAAGTAAGAGGGTAAAAGCACAAAGTTGTGTCACGTTTTAGGCTAACTTATCAGCACAACTGAATTTGTGTTTTTTTAACTAATATTTAATTTTTTTACAATATATGGTCTAGCTAGATTCATTAGATAAGTGCTTCAATTTTTCCAATCGGAAATATCTATTAAATGCATGTTTTATACCAATTTGGGTCCAATTACCAAAGAAATTAAATTATTTCAGAAAAGTGATGTTTCAATAACTCTTACTTTTTTTAATAATATATTAAAAAATATATAAAAATACCCTTTTGTAGAGCTCAAAGTCAAGATTATTTTTATATAAGTTTTATAGTATTTTGATTAGATCTAATATATTATAATTTCAAAATAATGTAAGTAGGTATTTTAACATTCGAGAAGATGCTACTTCAAATAAAGAAAAAAATAATAAATCATATTAAAAAAATTATATTTATATTTAACACTAGAGGAGAGAGTCCTCTTCAAGAATATGTAGTTTTTTTCTGAATGGTGTAGATTTGATGCGAGAAATTTGACAGGAGATGAAAACTATCCATTTCAGAAAAGTTCCACTTTGAGTAGTTATATCGGATAAAATATACATTGAAAACCAATCTTTCTTCTTTTTTGCACTAGCTATACATGTCATCTATAACATATTTTAAAATCAAAGGAAAAATAGATTATTTGTATATACTTGTTTGGTGAGAACTAGACCCCAGATTTTCAATATTTTTCAACAACTGAAAAATGGACTTAAAAAATTAAAAAACTATGTCAATTCTTGTTCAATTTTTTTTAAGAAAATATAGGCATAAACTTTATCCCTTTTAACACATTTCATCAGTTTACATCATCTTCAAATTCTAAACACAAATGCCACATTTATGTTGTTAAAGTTGAACAATTTGTGTGGTGTTGACCTTTTCCTTTATAAAAGTGTGACACAAGTTTGTACTTTTACCCAAGAAAACATTCAGTAAAGAAAAAGGATATAGCCAATTCCACAATGCATAGAGCCTGCAAGAAACTGTCAATAACCACATCCTGCAAAACATGTGTTAGTGATAATTAAAACCACCTAGTATTTACTAAGGAATAATTTTTTGAAGTTTGTGGGTAGATATATGTCTCCCCTGTTTCGTCTTGATAATTTTAGAAAGGTGAAATAGGATAACATGTTTACCACGATGAACTGTAAATGCAAAGTGATGAGAAAAATCTTTTCAAAACCATTTGGGAACTTTCCTAAATATTTCTAAATGCATTCTAGGAGAAAGGTTACTGAATCACAATTGGAAAACGTTTGTAATGACATCAAAATCAAAATTTCCTAGCTCAAGCTATGATGAAATGAATGCATGTCTATTCTAAATGCATGCACAAAAATAAAAAAGGGGTGTGATTAACTCACCCAGTAAGATTTGTGTATCTTACTATGAACCATACAAAAGGGCATGCTGCAAAAGAAGATGGTGTTGAACGGTCTAGCAATTTTGTGTGCATGCTAGTCAATCCAGCAAGGATTCACCCTCAGGAAATTATTTTTCCAAAAGAGAAATCTGCAAAAGTCCATTCGGGCATAAGGACGTGTGTGTCCTTAAGGGATCAAAAAAGGAAAATGCAAGGATCGGGCCTTCTAGATTATTAGCAATCCAAGAAGGGGTCCAAAGAGAGGATTGAATGGTCTAACAAGTTTGTTTTCCTAGTAGTCAATCCTATAAAAACTATGCGCCTTCTAGTTGCTTTTCTTGTGTGTGCACATGAGGATTGGTTAAATGGTCTAGCAAATTGTGTTATGCTAGTCAACGAATCCTTAAAAAGGGAGAGTAACTAGCCCCATCACATTGTGTTATGTTATTGTACTCTATCTATCATGAACACAATATAAGCTTAAGAAAAAAGAGAAACAAGGATGAAGCTTCTTTCAACATCAAGACAATATCCACAAGAAACACCTAGTCCAATCCAAAGAGCTCAAAGCTCCTATGTGGCCATCGAAGGGATGAATGCACAGAGATACCATGAAAAAAGTGCAAAAGTGATCCTTGTGAAGGATGACACACTGTTTAGTCTCCAAGGTAATGGATTTATCTACCATGGAAACACAATTGAAAACAATGAAAAAGTTTACAATCAAGGATGCATATCCTTAATGTAAATCAACATTTCTATGTATGATTGGATGTCACGTGATGTATAGATACTGCTCAACCGATGAAAAGTGGATCCTTAAGAGAATGAAAGAGAGATGGATTGTATTCCCTTGTCCCCCTAAGTGTAGGAACAAGGGTAAAGAGAACCTATTATGTCACTCGTGACACTATGCCTGACAATGAGCCCCAAAGGAATAGGATAACAATGACATAGTGTAAAATAGGGACTTAGATGTTATTAAGGGAAATCAGGATTGAAATATTTCATTGTGACATGATATATAAATAACCTCACTATCAATGAGTTGCTTAATTTTATAATGCAAATCTTGACATTCATTAGTAGAGTGGTCATGATATCAGTGATACATGCAAAAAGGAAGATTCATAAGGTGTTGACTACATTTCTTTTTGTTTTTAGGTCTAGTTATCACCTTAACACGAAGAATTTTAGGCAAAAGCTCTTCTTGATCGAAGATAGATGTAGAAGAAGTGTTAGATAATGAAGGAGAGGATGTGTACAAGGAAGGAAACTCAAAACCACATGCTTCCATAGGTTTCATATTATGCTCAAAACTTTTTTGCATACAACTTGAATAATATTTTGAAGTGTTATCTATGATGTTATTAACATTAACTATTTGTGGTTTCTTAGAAGGATTAAATCTTAATCCGTAAGAATTATCATGCCCCCTATTTCCTGAGGGAACCTAAATTCCTTGTTCATGTTTACCACATCCATGGCCATGTTGAATCCATTTTTCACTAGTAAATGATAACCAGGAACATAACAAGAATCCATATCAAACAGAGTCAATGGAACTTCATTAGTCACTATGTCGTCACAACTAGGTTTGATCAGTCCATATCCAAAGGTTCATCCCAAATAGGAGAACTATCAAGTGTAGGCTCATCTCTATGAATGAAGCACACTGTAGGTGAGGAATAATCATGACTCGCTAAAGCATGATCCCAATAGGTAAGGTGATGAGAAAGAATGTTAGATAAAGGATTCATCTTTTGTATCAAAATCTTTTCATGGGAGGAATGCATTTCAAGAGAAGGATCAACATTTTCTTTCAAGATCTCACCATTTGGAAGGAGATTATTTCAACAAATAGACTCTTCTTGCACTAAATTGTTTACATTTAAAGGATTGGTATTAAGAGAGACAATAGCATGACAATCAAGAAGTAGACTATCATCATATGCATGAAAATAAATATTTTGAAATTCATGAACAAAACTTGAAATTGAACTAGCGAAGGATGATAAAAACTCCATTCAAAAATTCCTTAAATGAAATATTTTTGTATTTTGCTTAAATAAATAATATGTAAGAACATAAAAACAACAAATATTCTATTAGCAAGAGTGTAAAAGTAATGTTTTTGTTATTTTTCCATTATGAATCCAAAATCTAACTATCCACAACAAAAGGAGTACAAGGCATGTAAGGATGGGTTTACCAAAGTGTATATGAAAGGTGAACGCGTAAGAATTTAAAGGAAATCTAACCACCAAATCAAAAGAATAAAGCATGAAAATGTCAAGTTCACCAAAATATATATTAGGTGAAAAGGATGATGGAGACAATGAGTGTCAAAGATGTGATTCCCACCACGCTTTTTACCAAGACTACACTCAAGAGAGGGCTACAAGGGAAAGAAGGATATCTCTCAAGCCAAGCCCCTAATTGGATCTAAATTGGATTAGTACAACCCAAATGATGTAGGGGTACTAATGCCAGGATAGGATCTAATCAAGTGCTTAATAGAAAGATTCCTTTCCCTATGAGCCAAATGTAATCAACTAGGAAAGAAAATATAATGAAAAGACTAATGGAATAGAGAGGATATGCTATGGAGATGCTCAAAAAAAAGGGGAGGATCATAAATCACCTTAGAAATGATTGAGGGATGTGCCTATGCCCACATCTGTATTTTTGTTTCTAGAACTGCATAAAAACTAAAACTTGCCTGGATCTGAACTCAAAAAATCAGAATATGTGAAATCCAAAAATCTTTTTGTCTCAAGACCAGGTTGACTTTAAGGAGGTATAGCGACCTATGAAAAATCCACCTAGGACTAGTCCAACCTCAGCCTAGTGCAAGACCAGAAAATTGAACAGGATCTCTGTATCAAAATAGGAATTGTTAAATCTACAACCAGGAACTATATCTTCTCTATTCAGGGTAGGTCAAGTTTGGCCTGCACTTGACTATCGATGGAAAAATGAATGTATTTTGGATATTTAATCTTCTTCCAAAAGGATATCTAGATCTGTACTTCAATCTGTCCTTCCAAGACCTCTATATCAAAAAAAGGGTGTATGTGGATGGCTATATAGGGGTTTGCCTTAGTCAACCCACCGTTTTGGTGATTTCCACCTCCATGGATAGTTGTTAGGAAATATTGTTGTGTGTGTAGTGCTTGTGAATCTAGAACGAAAATCTAGAATGTATAGTTCAATGTATGTAAATGATAAGATCTAACCCTAGCATGTAAATGTAAATGTGTATGTAAATATGAAGCAACAATGGATAGATCTGAAAATAATATGGAAATCATACCAAGCCCCCAAGGCTAAAGTACTCTAAGAAACCTTCATAATCCATTTGCTACCCCATGTTGATGTATTGAATACTTGAATTATTGATTGGGAAAAGAATGCAAAGTGAAGAGCTCTCTTGCTTCAATGGATGTTTCCAAGCCTTCTTGTTTCCACCTTGCAATTGCACTATGTCAAATTGGGATATCTACGCAAGCTTTTCCACATAAAGATTATGTCTTGATATATATCCAAATGAAGCATTGGAGTGTGAATTTATAGTGATTTCAAGATTACACCCTGCAAGCGCCGACTGCACAAGGAGGGAAGCCTTTAAAATTTGAAATGGTCCCAAGATCCTGAAAGGGTTGTGCCTTAGGGCTAGGATAACCTTGGCCTATCTCCCAAGGGTTGGAAGACATCGACCTACCCTCTAGGGGTAGGTTGACCTTGAACTCCCCCCTAGAGGCACATTTTTCTAGGATATCCTCAGGATCTCAAATTTTAGCCAGTTTGGGATTGGAGAAAGTGATGAGCAGGAAAATGCAATTTGAACTTTGAAAGGAGATATGAAAAAGGAGGAGGCCTTGTGATTATGTCATACCTCAAATTTTGCACCAAAGAAGAGGTAAATCAAGGAAGATGTGTTATATCCTACCATAATTTCTCCTAGAAAGGGGGAAAAGATCAAATCAAATGCATCCTAAATGCAAGTGTGCCATGCAATCACACTAAATAGGTGCTAAACCATCACTAAATTGAAGTGCTTGTAATTTAGGATGATAAAAGTTTAAATATATCTATAAATGAAATATTATTTATATTTATAAGTTTTAAGTGATTACTAAACAAAGTGTTATAAATACAAATAAACACTAATGTGCCTATTGTCTATTTGAAAACACAATATTCATTAGGTCATTCATGAATGTCATATCCTCTCTAGTGGTACCATGACATCTACTCTCGTAATTTGTACATGAAAATGATGTGGTAATCCTCATTCGCATTGGTATCTACCCCCAAAACATATATGTTGGCAGTTGGGATAGATATGATCAATGGACTTGCTATAGACAAGTGGTGCAGTTGATGATGAGGCAAGTGGTGTAGGTGTTGTAACATCCGCTGGTCCAAGGGGCTACACTAATTGTATGGCATGCTAAATGATGACACCAGTCAATGACGTAGCTTCCTGAAGAGTTTGTAACTCCATAAACTCCTTTAGTGCTACTAGGACCATGGCATGAACCATGTGTTTAACAACTAGAGAAACCCTATTTTAGGGGTCTACCACCCTCCAAGCCCCTATTCTATCCTAGGAAAAGCCTCTCTCTCTACCCTGTAACTCACTCATTTCAAATTAGCTTGGCCACTCACCGACGATAAACTCACAATATAATTTTCTCAAAAAGTATAAAGGAACTTATAATTGTTACAAGGATGTTGGTCAAAGACCATATACCACCTATCCCAAAAAATATTTTTTAGCCCATCATGATTACACCAATGTATAAGAAACCTCTCTAAATTAAGAGGTAAGGTCTCATTGGTTTCAGTCTTGGTGAAAGGAGAACATATATCTCCTTTAAGTTTATGAATTTTCTTTCACCTCATCATACAAAAACCCAATAGATTAGAATGCATGACATCTATGTGCCCCATTTTGTAACTTGTATAGATACCTTCATGGCACTATTGGTCATTGATTATAGGGTTGTAGGTAGGGATGCAAGGTGCTCATACTAGGAGGTTTTCAACCTAATCAAAATATGAGAAATTTAGATTGTATTTTTTGATAGGAGATTTAACAAACCCTCTTGTGTGGTTTGTATAGGTTCTACAAGAGGAGCTAGAGGGTTTTGAGGAACTTGTTGTTGAGGGGCAACATTTTGGGGCTCTTGTTATTTTTATTGAGGGATAATATTTTGAGGCTATTGTTGTTGTGAAGGGGCAGTATTATGAGGGTAATTGGTGTTGGTTTTGGGTGACTAATCAAGAAAGTACTGTAACTCTCCATGCTTCCTTATCAAGTGTTTTTTGGTGAACCCGTCAAGTATGTTTTAGGTTAATGTGTTAACCAAACTTTGAAAACAAACATTGGTAAACCACCTAAAAGGCCTATAAATAAGTGGATGTGTAATGTGAAATCATCATATTGTAATTTTCTCTTCATTGGATAATAAAATTAGTGGATGACTCTTTCTTTGGAGGATGCAGCCCAAATTGGGTGAACCACATTAAATCTCTATGTTATTTGTTTTTGTGTCTTGTCTATTTTTCATTATCCCAATTTTATTTATTTATCATATCTACCTAAACCATAACAATTGGGTTGTTATTATTTAGGGACTTGTTGAACTGTGTTATTTGTTGGGGGTTAGGGACTTGTTGTTGTTGTGTATTTTGTTGGGGGGTGTTTTGAGAACCTGCCATGAATTTAATAAAAAAATAAAAATTCATTAAAAAAATTGCTATTACAATTCAATTTCAAACAAGAACAAAGAAAATGCAATACTTACCTTTGTGGAGAAATGGCAAGGTGAAATTCTATTCAAAACACTAGGAAAATTTTATCCAAGGAAAAACACAATAGGGTTCTCTAGGAAAATAAACCCAATTCTGAACTAGGTATTAAGATGATATGGCAGATGTAGAAAAAGAAGAATTGTATTGCTAGGATCAAGCACAAAAAACATTAGAACTTGAAATCACCAAAAGATGGCTTATAGAGCACCTAATTATAAGTGGTGACTTTTTAGGATGGTACAATCTCCTCCAAAATAAGATAGGGGATCTCTCTCAAAAACTCTAACTGACCATAAAAGTCCAAAGGGAAATCATTAAAAAGAAGAGAATGAAAAGAACACTATAGCCACAAATATAATATCTTCATCTTTATCCAAAATTCTACCATTGTAAGTGATAGCTTGAATCCTATTAGAAGGATGGTTCTTAAGGGTAGACATATGAAAAAACTTGGTATTCTGATCTCCACTTTAGCCAGATGGCCCTTGATCTTTGTTTCCAAAATTCCTCCTCCTTAGCAATTATATCTTGAAGGTTTGAGAGGATAGAAATTTCTTGATCCACAAGGTTAGGAGAAGCTCCTTGTGATTGAATCTAGAATTGAATCTATTCCAACTTACCCTTAATCTACTTTTTTATTTTGGAGATTTGATCAAATGTATGTACTTATTCCATTTCATCACATTAGATTTAAAAGAGTTTAGCTTCTTCACAACATGGTGCATAGATGTACCATTGACATTAATATTCCATAATTTGTCAATTTTGTTCTTAATATAAGAGCCCAAATTTTTTCAAATATAAAAGGGAAATTATTCTTTCAACAACCAATGTCTACTAGGATCTAGAAATAAATAATGATTAGAACCAATGCACATTAAAGCCAAAAGATCATAATAATACAAGATTAACTAATCAAAGTAATCAAGGCTCGATCCAACTTGACATGGATGATCTCATCACCATTATGCTTGTTAGATTAAGGTAAAGAGCCTCCTTGATGGTCTAGATCTAAGACACCTTGAGAGTTCATGAAATGAAGTAAATCTTATTTGCCACCTTCTGTAATCTGATCCCCTCCTTTCTTCTCATTACTACACAATATTTTATTGGAATCACCTATCAATAACCATATTTTATCTTAGACCATAGATCTTAAACTAAAAAAAGGGAGGTCAATGAGGCTTTTCAAGTAACTTTAGTTTTTTGGAGTATTTATGTTTGAAATAACCCAAGACATACCATATAGCAAGTGTTCAAAATGAGTAGCAATAAGGTTGGGAGTAGATAAAAATATTAGTACTATTTACCTTGATGTAGAGTTCCATAAAATTGTAATCCCCCCAAGGCCGCATCAACATCACAACAATGTAACCCACTATCTTTAAAAATAATCCAACTTGATATTTACAAAAAAAATAGTCTACATCTTAGTCTCTTTGACCAAAAATATATTTTCTCTATGATCCATAATATGGTTTGAATAGAGATTAGGTTTATGGGGGTTATTTAGCCCCCTTTTAATCAATGATATGATCCTCATTTAGAATTGTGAGGTATTCCATTAAGGCATGTCTCAAGGAGATCTGTCTGCATCCCCTCAACTATGTCAAATTTACTTATCATGACTTTGTATCAGAGTCAGTCTACCAACATGCATAGACTCAAATCCATAATATGCTCTCTGGTAGTTCCTAGTTTTAACTCCAATAGAATTAGGATGAGGAGATGACATTTGTCTATTCTTACATTTTACCACTATAAATGGTTCTTCAATAATCATAGATGAGTCTCCACAATCCTTCTAAGATAAGACTCCAACACAATTTTAGTTTGATTCCATAAGAGAGGCTTGGTTATGACGAATAAAATTTTCCCCTAAATCTTTAGGATTATCCATTACAATATTAACTAAAGCTTTAGGAACAATAAGGGCATCATTTCTAAGAAGAGGAGGAACTAACTTAGCAGAACCACCACTTAGACTAGAGCTAGGGGGACATGATCAACCACTTGATGCCCCTCGACCACTAAAGATTTAAGTGCCTCTAAGGGTCTTTTCCTCCAAACCTTCTTAGATGATTTCATTTTTTTAACATGAAATCTCTAGCCCAATGGCCCACTTTCTTGCAATGAAAACAAGAAAAAGGATTAGATAAATACGTTTGCTTGTGACCAAGCCCCAAGTTTAAAGGTTATACTAATTTCCCTTGGCAAGTCTCCAGATTGCTTGATATTAACAGAAGTCCAAGAATAAACTAGTCTCCCCCTAGAAGTGGTTATTGGATCAACATAAATAAGCTCTCCAAAATAGGTGACAAAACCTTGAAATATTCCTTCATCCCAATATTCGAGGGGGAGGCCTGAGAGTAGCACCCAAACATGGGTGACATCACATGACTAGTCTATACGATTACAATTCAGTTCCCATTGCTTGAGGGTAAGCGAGGAACACCCCAACATCAAGGGGCCTCCAAAAAAAACAATAACAAGATCTTCTTCATAGGTAAAGGTGAAAGAGATGAATCCCTTAGGTCCATGGCCACTACATCAACCTAACATTTCTTCTTCTATTTTCTAGCCACACAAGAATGAATTTTTTTTGTATTTAGGTGAGGACCAATTATTTTTTTGACAAGAGAACATTCCATTGAAGAAATCTCCTTTTGCATAATGCAATATGTAACAAAAATAGAAAAAGAGCCAAAAGCTAGATTAACACTATGAGAAACAAGGGTAGATTCTTTATCTTTAAGGTACGACCCAAAAAGCTTTCACCACTTTGGTTGTTAAGTAGGAGATATTTTCCACAGCAAGAATTTGGTTGTGTTCAACCTTTTCGAGAACTACTAGCAATGATTCCAAGTGAATGGGTCTTCCTACACATTCTCCATAGCACAAATGGAAGCAACCTGAGGAGAACACAAATCCTTGGAGTCCACATGAAGAGACAAAAAAGCATCCAAGTCCTTGTATGCATCTAAAACACTCCCAGAAGAGGGATCAGATTCCTCATCAGAGCCTTTAGTGACCACACATGCTTCTCCATTCCTGCAACCATAAATATTTTTTGCCCTTTGTGAATTTGAATTCAAAACAACACTAGTGTCATTCCTAGTCAACAAAAACTCCATCTCTCTCTTTGGTAGTTGAATGTATGATAATGAAGCTCAACTGTAAATATTGTTGGCCTTACAAATTGTGTGTGTGTATAATAATAATAATAATAATAATAATAATTTGTTTAGAATAAGTGTTAAGAAAACTTTTGAAAGTGACTGATGATGCTGGTATGGCACACCCTCCAACCACACATGAAGTGTTTTTGACCTAGAGCTATGAACTGATGAGGTCACAAATAGAGGACCTCATTCCCAGTTATCAAAGATAATCTAATAACTCAATATTCTCTTAAATCCTTAACTTATTGTTGGTATTGGTATGTTGTGATGGTTAAGTTGTGGTGGTCTTCTTTTTACCATCAAGGCTCAAACCTTGAAGTGTTATTATTGATTGCTTAAATAGAGATGAGGTCCCTCTTTATGACCTCACCAATTCATAGCTCCAAATCAACTTCTCTTTAAAAAAATCCTAAATTTATTAAATAAAAAAATTGAAGTGTGGATTTTATTCTCGAAACCTTAAGGGCCCGTTTGGGTGCTGGAATACCAAATGTTGGATATAGTCAATTCTGGAAGATGTTGCAATTCTAGAAGATACAAATCCTGAAAATGATTTCTGGAATATGGGTTGACCTGTTTGGTTCACCTGAAAGATGCACTAGTAAATTTTAGCCTATTTTTTGATGAGGATTACTCAATTATTAGATGCCCATTGGTCGGCTAATCGACTATAACGACCGTCGGAGTTTTTTAGTCAATATTATGACACATCAAGTGTCCGTTGAAATTGTGACGTCCAAAGTGGTTGAATTATCAGCGGAGATGACGTCAAAATCATGCTTCAACTTGGAAGAATTGCCTATTATCTCATTATAATGTTGGTCAAAAGTGCGACATACAATCATCGTAATAAATGTCGATTGTATAGCTTTCTCATTGATCCGCCTATTCTTTGTTGGTTGAAAAAGCGACCGAAAATTTAATTTTGTAAAAAAAAATATATATTGATTATCAAATTAAGCACATCAATATTATGTCGTTGTTTACTATTTGGGAAAGGCTTTCTCAAACTGCCGCTCTCCACCACCCGCCATTTCCACCTTAGCATTCCCAATTCTTGGGGATACTTCTCACCGCGTATGACAAGGTAGAGCTCTTTTATAGACATAGGTTACTGAATCATTATCTCTGCACTGGTACTCAATCTGGAAACCCTTGTATGTATTTAGCCAATTTAGCAAATCTCCACATCTAGAAAATCTCCACAAAAATCCCTTCTGGCCTCCACTGCATATACATCTTCTCAGAATCTAAAAACTTCAGCCCATCATTGATTCTCATCAATGTACCAATTTGGATAGTAAGTCTAATTTAATTTGTCCGTGGACTGAGACCTTAAATTATTAAGCTTCTCTTTGTTTTGAGAAGAGTATAACATTCTCTACTTAACAAGGCCAACCACGTGAAGGTGGAAGCTCATTTGGCCCCTCCTAGGAGCCTCTTATGACCCTTTACGACATTTTAAGACCTCTAAGATGTATTCTTAAGGATCGTAAAGGGTCGTAAAGGGTTATAAGGGGTCCTGGGACACAACAGCTGAGAAACATAATTGTAGTCATTATGGTCACAATTTTTTGGAGACAACGTAATTGAGTTGTATACCCAGACGATGGAGAGCAACTCCTGGACCTCTGATTCCAAGTTGACTACATCTATTGCTCATGAATACAAGGTCCTCCAACAGATGTATTCAACTTGGAATCAGGGGTGCAGAAATTGCTCTCCATCACTTGGGTACACAACTCAATTACGTTGTCTCCAAAAGATTGTGACTATGATGCCTACAATTTCTCAACTATTGTGAAATCTACATTTATGTTTCTCATTTGTCGTGTTTATGTGCATACTTTTTATGTGTTTTGGATAGTAAGTCTAATTAAATTTGTCTGTGGACTAAGACCTTAAATCATGTAATGAGGAGGCTTAGAACACTAGTATATGCAAATTTCATTATTTAATAATAAAAATCTATTAAAATGTTTATACCTTCTCTCATTTGCTGGTGTAATTCCTCTTTGAGTATCCCCTTTCTCCTTTGCATCCAAAATGAACTCATTCCAATCCCTCACTGGAATAAAGGGAGGATGCTCAAACTTCAGTGAGACTTCATACCACGCAGCGTTCGTAGATTACTTTCAATGCATTATTTACATTCGTAAATTAGCGTTGTGTACAAATTTGCAGACAGTGCATGGTACGAAGCCTCACTCAAGCTTGAAAATGATATTCAATCCATAGTCAAGGTCAAGGAACAAATGGAATAACCAAGAAAACACTATATGTTAAATCATGTGATTGATAGCAGATTGGGGCTCACCTGAGCCATAAACATGAAGAATTACTCTAAAAAAAGATGTAAACCATATATATGCGCACTTGAGGCAAAGAGAAGTTACGTCATATCCATATTAAAATATTAGTTACAATATGAAAATACTAAACTAACTAATTCCTGAGTTCATCTCTGCATATGGTCGCAACAAAGATATGCGATTACAATACATAGAAGGCACTATAAAAATATAATTTCAGAATTTGCCCTAGCCTGACACGTTTTGCACTCAAATCCTTCATTGTGGATAAGTGGAGATGGGTGGATAGATGCAAATGAGTTGTCATTGACCCAACTAAAGTATCCGCAGCTATTATTTCCTTGTGATGCCCAGTCTACATTAGTTCTTATATTATAATGAATATTATTTACATTAGAAACATTAAATATATACACATTAGCAACCTTTTTTCTATTTGGGTAGCACCAAAATGGTCGTCCAGGGTTGTTCGGTGTCCATGAAGTCTTCAACACACACTGCCCACCACCACATTGACAGTTTGGCACATTGACAAGAGTCATCGAGCCTATATCAATACAGCACCGCACCATCGTTACTACATTTATTATTTTTATATGATTATTTTTATATGAAATACACCAAGGAGTACTATCAGAAATATTAACCATTTACAATAATGAAAAGTAAACCTAAATCAAATAGCTCATTTTTTATCAGCATGTGTAGTCTCTGTGTATATGAAAAATGAAAGAAATATGACGCTGAAATAAAATAGTGAACAAAATAGTATTCCATATATAGAGTGATTGAAATATATCATCAAAAGAAGGTGACAAAATCCTGTCATGAAGCACAGACATAGGAAATCAAAAAGGGACAAAAGACAAGAAATAAGAAAAATCATTACGACTATAGAAAAATCATTTATACTATAATAAAAAAAAGAAACACTCTTTGTCAACAATTTTCAATATCATTAGGACTATAGAAAAATAATTAAGACTATACAAAATCAAATTTTAGAAATGGACAGTTTTGATGCTTTTCCATTACAACAATTGAGCATTCATCATTTGGTATTGTGTATTCCATTTAAGTATGCCAACAATGTTTAAAATCCTATCACCAAGCACAGACAAGAAATAAGAAAAATCATTAGGACTATAGAAAAATCAAGTTCTAGAAATGGACGGTTCTGATATTGCTTTGCCATTACAACAATTGAGCATTCATCATTTGGTACTTCTTGGTGTATTCCATTTAAGTTTTTCAGTTGCCGTGTTTATGTGCATGTTCTTTATGTGTTTGGCTTCTCTCCCTCACAAGGGATACGTCGATAGGTAATTGATTTGAAAGCATAATGATTTGATAGTCTTTTTTCAAGATAGGCATAATCATCCCACCAACCTTAATTAGCAACATTTGTGATATATGTCAAGTACTTATAATCAGAAAGCCCAACAAACAGAGACTTAGTAGTAAAAGCATGTCCTTTGGTTTACTAGTTTACTTATAATCAGTATGTCCTTTGGTTTACTAGTTTAATCTGGTTTAAGAATGGTTTGTTTCATGTTTGAATGTACCATTGAATGAAGCTTGGCTATATTAAGTACAATCTTAAGACTTGTGACTCTTCAAATTCTCTTGTTTCCTTCAGACCTCCAAACATGTGTACTTTGAGTAGCCCTCCAACAAATGGACTTGTGATGATTTTCACAATAGTACATGTGTAGGAGGACTAAGTTCAAAGTACTACTTAGGCAAGTGATACAGGTTGGTATGGGTAGCAAGCATACAAACATGGATTGACTAGGACAATGTTGAAGAGTCCTAGAAATGCAAACTTTTGGGATTTGAACTATGTTCAAATAGGTACAGTCAAGTGTCCTACTAAAGGGCAGCCAGTAAACAACCATGTTCAAATGTGGACGGATAGTGCCCCTGATAAGAATCACTTTACTTGAAGATTGTGCCATGTTCATAATTTTTGAGCTGTGTCCATTTGATTAATTCTCCAAATTTTGGTTGCACTCCTTGCATTGGTTGACATTTTCCTAATTATAGGGTTTGAATTTCACAACAAAAGGAAATCAATACTAAGATGAAATTTTGGTATGTAGGATCTGCATTGCCTATATACATTTGTGACCAAAGATATGCACTGATCTACAGTGCCTCCAAAGCTTCTACTCAAAAGAATCTTCTCACCACTTGTGACTCTTCAAATTCTCTTGTTTCCTTCAGACCTCCAAACATGTGTACTATGATTTTCCCTCCAACAAATGGACTTGTGATGATTTTCACAATAGTACATGTGTTGGAGGAAAGCTCACAATACTGCTTAGGCAAATCTGAATGCTTAGGCATTTACACCCATAGAAAATTGTGCCCCCATGTCCCATGGGATGTCATGCCTCCTCCAATGTTTATGTCATACACCTTGTGGTAGTCAGACCGTGTGCCATGCCTGTGCAAAGAGTATTTATTACATAATTTTCAAAGATGATATAAAGATATTATATTTTATACTTAGCAAGATTTTAATATTAATATGCTTAGCAAGATCTTGCTAAGTATAAAATATAATCTTGATTATACATAATCTTGCTAAGTAAAAAATATAATATGTCTAAGAAGGACAATTCATGATGGCTACTCTAATACATATATTGCTCACAAAGGAAAAGAGAAATTTCAGTTAATACCACTAACTTGCAGGGATAAAGACAAGATAATAATGTGTTTTGGTGATACTATTCCTCTTCATAAGCAAGGAAACATTGCAGGTGATATAGGTTGGTATGGGCAGCAAGCATACACACATGGATTGACTAGGACAATGCTGAATAGTCCTAGAAATGTAGACTTTTGGGATTTGAACTATGTTTAAATAGGTACAGTCAAGTGTCCTATTAAAGGGCAGCTAGTAAACAACCATCTTCAGGTAAAGTGATACCTATGCTAAAAATGAGAAGTTCACCTCTTACCCCTCACTTATAGTTGTTCCTTTAAGGGAAGATTGTAGGGCCCAAATGATAGCCTTCAATTATATGTACTAAGTGTTACAATGGAAATGTAGTTCTATAGGAGATTCTCAACATTGAGTAGGGGTTTAATGAGTGGCAAAAGAAGATAGAGATCTTCAAGGAAAGTGTATTAGACATGAAACAAGAACAAAGAGAAGATAGAAAACGTCGTAACCATCATAGTCTTCTAGAGTCAACAACATCAATGATAAAGGGCAAATAAGAGGACAGTGTTTGCATGAACAAAGGCCCTAAATCATCAGATTTAAATGACAGTCGTGATGTTAAAGGACAACTAAGAGAAATTAATATGACAATCAAAGTGCATATGATATAAATCTTTTATCTAAAGACAAATCAAGTCTAACCGAAGAGATTAGAGGGTGACGGTTTTTTTATTAATGATAGAGATATAGAAATAAAGCAGTCCTTTTGGAATGATGACTGTGAGGATGAATAATAGTGGGTGTAAGTCATGAAAATATGACAGTGGTGATCTAGAGATTACTAGAAAGGTTCAATTTTGAATCACAGTAAGGAAAGAATGATAGACAAACAGATAATGAAAGGAAGAGTTCTTAGACACAGTTGAGTCAAAGACTATAAAATGGTTGATATGATGATCTCAATTGAAAAGACAAAGAAAAATGACAAAGCAATGTAAAGGGACCTACAGGATAGTCATACAACACATGAAAACTACTGCAGACAAGGTGAAAGGAACATGAATGTGACATTCCTCTCAAGGGTGTATCATGAAAGACATAACCTTTTATACTTCTTAATGTGACAATTTCAAAAAGGATGGTTCTATTAGGTCACAAGACTGAGTGTTTCATGATAGTTTTCTATAGATAGTGTGATGTCCTCATCTTTAACCTAGTAACATAAGAGCAACAAAACACATCTGGTCAAGGGGTGGCAGACCTTGAGCACCTCAAGATAGTTAGGAGATAATGGCAAATTGTACATAGCAAGTAAGAGTTCAAGTAGATAGTTTTCATATTCTTTCCACAAATAGTCAATAAGCATCAAATGTATCAAGGAAAATCATGAATTCATTCAATAAGATAATTTTCCTATTTGGCATCAAGGAGAACATCAAAGAAATGCAATATGAGAATGTGTTATGATCAAGGATGACAGATATCAAGTATCTCCATCAATCGCTACCAAGCTCACATGTTATCAAGAATGACAATCTTGTGGACAACCACCTTATCAACATCTAAATCATGATTCTACTATCCAATCAAGTAAACCCATAATCAATCATGTTCATAAGATGACATATTGTGTCAATTATCATCAAGACAACAAGAAAGAACTATGGTGCTTAATGAAGCTGTGGATAAACCATCATAATACATCCATCACACATGAAGAGAATTCATATTAATACCATCATTGCAACAGTCGTCATATTAATACCAGTGAAAGAGAGGAATGCGTGCAACAGTGGTTTTACAGTAAATTAGTTTCAAAGTTTGTTCGATTCAAGGTCTTTGAGAGTCACCGAAGACGATAACATCAAACTCAAGTACCCCCCTTCTAACCATTCTAGTTGGCCCTAACCTAACTTGATCAACCAGGTTAGAGTGTCCCTGAGACCGTTTGAAGGTGCTAGAGAAGGTTAGTTGTTATTGCTCTGTGGATTCGAAATAGAAACAAAGGGAAATAGTAAATCTGTGCTAAGCAATTAATAACATAGTCGATATTATGTCAAGTTGATCAATAGTTTTTGATTTAAGTAGTAGTTGATTTGTACAAAAAATAAATTCATGTAAGAGGCGACAATCAAATAGTTTCTATATGAACCATGTGTAGCTTACTATAACCCTTTACCCATCTAATGATGTAATTTCCCTAATTTAGCTACTACAAAGAAGAAAAATGATGTACATAACACACAACAAACACATAAACAATTCTAAAAAAGAATTTTTAAATGGCTTTCTTGCTCACTGTTGAAACCCTTATCGTCTCTTCTCCTTGTTTTCCATCTGTTATTGTTGGTTTGTCACTATTTGTTGGATCCTTGGTAGCTGGTTCACCTTCTTTTTTGTTGATAGTCGTTGTTAGTTCATAGTCTTCTAGTGGCTTATCTTCTATTTTTCTACCAGCGAATGGTGGTTCCCTTGTTGCTATGGAATTACCACCTTTGGGATTTGGTTCTTTCAAAATGAATTTTCTTGTTTCCTCCCCAACTTCTTTATCCTTTTCTAAGGTGGTTGGCTCTTTTGGTGGTAAAATCCCTTCTTCTTTTCCTATTCTTCCATCTCTTAGGGGTAAACCCGTGGGTTGTTCTTATTCAATCTCTACCATTATTTGTAGGGAGAATGTGTTGTATAATGAATAATATTTCTCCAAGTGTGCTCTTATTTTTAGGTTCAATATTTTATGTTTGTTCCTTCCTGATTTACATAAATGGATTTTAGATTCTTGGAGGCCCATTGTTGAGGATGGATTGAGATTTATCCTACTACTATGGGTTTTATGTGGATTCTTTTCAAATTGAGGAAGATAGGACTAAAGTGTTTGAAGAACCATTTATTTGTGGGGAAATCACTCTCTTTCTCTTAGGCCTTGCTTCCCTTCCTTCAACTCTTTGATTGAATCAATAGTATTATCCCTAGTTGGGTTAGACTTCCTTATTTACCTCTATAGTTTTGGACTAGAAGTCTTCTTTTGATTCTTTTGGTAATGATATTGGAAGGTTTTTTATCAGACAATTAGCAAGTTAGTTAAAGTTTGGTATCGGTTTCTTGGGAGAATAGGAGTTGTTTTTAGGATGGATTCTCGAGAGGAGAAGGGGGGAAGTCGAGTGGAGATGTATGGATTTGAGTGTGTAATGTTTCAAGCAATAAAAAATTAATTCTCTACATTTCCTTAGTTCTTTGTCTCATGAGTTCAGTGGAACACACCAGTGTATTTAAATGCTTCTTTTCACGTGATCTTAGTTAAGTTGTGATTTAGGAACATTGACTCACCTTATACTTATACATTTTTGCATTTATTTCACATTTCTTGTTGTTATTACAGTCAAGAAATAGACAGGTGTTGTGTAGACAATGACTGGTTTTGTAGGAACAATCAGCAAATAAAGGTTGAAACCCCATAATGTGTAAGGCACTCCCACCCCTGTATTGACTGTGGTTTGGTGGGAGATGCCAATGATGTATTGAATGTATTAGATCTTGTTTTGAATGCAGGGAAGGATGCTAGTGGATGAGGAAAAAGGAAAAGCCTGGTAAAGTCCAGTGAAGAATGAAGAAAATGGGGTGTTAGGCAACACCAGTCATGGCTGGAAGTGATTTGATGGATGGAGAGGGTAGTTAAGAGTTGGAAAGGTCCTTTGGGATGCATTATAAGGTGTTATAACCTTGATTAGAGTTGTGAGTGGTTTGGAAGGGTATTTTCTACAAAACCCTTGATTTCTAGCCCAAGAAGTGAGGGTTTGGTGAATGGGACAGGAGGGTTTGGTGTCGTCAAATTTAGAAGAAACCCTATTCCCTAGGATTATTTCTCAAATCCCGCAAGTAAATCTTCACAAATATTATGTTATCTACCTCTAAATACAACTCCAAATGTACGAATGAAAGAAGAAAATGATAATGTAAATTAAACAATTTTTCAGTTCTACCTCACAAAATTCCAGCGATCCAAATTCCAGCTAATTACTAAGTGAGATGTTTTGTTGCTGCACCCCTTTCAAATAGATCCAAATCCTAGCATTGAGAGGAAGATGTTATATAAAACTCCAAAAACCCTAGTTAAATCAAACAGGCGAACCTCCTTCGCGCGCTCCCTTTGAACGTCGTGCCGAGAATAATGAAATGATAAATGAAACCTTTTTTTTTTGGTTAAGTTAAGCCCGTATTAGTTGAAATTTCGACGCCCATGATATTGGTCGCAATTTCGACCAACACGGGTCAAATTTAAAAAAAAAAACTAAATTTTTCCTTCTATAATCCGACCAACCAAAACCTTTTTATTTGTTGGTCAACAATTTTGGTAGAAAAATAAGGTCAAATGTACTAGTGATGATTGAGAAGATGCATAAGGAATTTTAATTCTTTATTTTAATTTCTTTGAATATGGTGTGTATATGTATGTATATATACATACATACATGTGTGTGTATTTATACACGCACACGTGTATATATACACATATATGAACACGTGTATATATACACACATATGTGTACATGTGTGTATACATACATATACACATATACACATACACACATATACACACATATATGCTTATATATACACACACGTGAGTATATACAAACATGTGTGTATATACACACGTGTGTATATATATACACACACATGCACACATATATATACATACATGTGTGTGTGTGTATATACACAAATACACACACATGTGTATATATATATATACACATTTATGTATACACACACACATATGTATATACACATATGTATGTATATACACACGTGTATATATATGCATCTTTATAGTCACCGATCTCACAAAATATTAAATTTGGTTTTATAAAAATTGGAATTGGAATTCGAAATTCCAATTCCACCTATTTGGGTGGAAGATGCAAATGCCCATTTTAGAGCAAAATTGGAATTTTGAAATTCCAATTCCAATTTTTTAAATGGACACAAACATCAAAATTGACATTATCCTAAATTAGATTTCTAATTCCAGTACCAAGATAATCGATCAAAATAGAGCAATATCGTTCTTACAGAATCCTCAGCAAGTTGCGGAAAGTGTCCACAAGTATATGTTATTTTCCTGTCACAATTTAATCCTCCCTCTCTTTACCTTCATGTTCATTTTCAAATGACATAGACAAGATCATGTACCCATCTACTTTGTGCCACCTGGAATGTTGGGTAAGGAGAGCTATCCATACCCATTTACACTTCTCCACGAAGGTTTCACTTTGAGGGTTATGCAGTACTAAACCATCTTTTTGCAAGTATGTAGATTTAACCCAACGTACAGCAAAACATACAATAATGGCATCGCTGTTGAGTGACGGCCATTGTTCCCACATGCCCCACAAGTCCTCGTTAAAGCAGTCAACCAGAGAGCAAGCCGGGAAGGTTAAGGAATCTATACGTGAAGCCGCATCAGGGACCGCCTGCGTACATACTATCATTTCTTCTGGCAATTTCTGCGAATCCTTGGCACATCAATATTCAGCAAAACCACATTCACACAAATATAATTAAAATTTGGAACTCCTAAAACACAATTATTACCTGAATGCTTTGAATGCAGCCTTCATGAACACCTGATCTGTTCATGGTTCTGAGATCCACGCGCCTCAATCTCTCCATGCACTCCAAACAGTCTATACCTGAGACCTTGTATTTCCTTATGTTTGTCGCAATCCTCGAGGTCAAATGTTTGCAGAGAGATTTATTTTTCTAAACTCAAAGGAACAACCAACTTGGGGCAGTCGGTTATGACCATATTTTTTAGTTTCACCACACCACTGATGCCCATTATGTCCGTAATTGACTGTAATTGGTATGACTTCTTTCTCTGTTAGATATTGATCATCGCTAAGGTGGAGACTCTCAAGGCCAAGACAATAGTCTTGAGATATGGACAACTTGGACACTCTTACTCTAATGAGAGTTATCTCCTTAAGATTGTACAAAGATGAAGTGAACGACCATACCCCAAGATTCAACTCACCCATTGGGAAACTCTTTATGTACAGGTTCTTGAGGTTAATTAGTTGGCCAACAGATTTTGGTAACGACTTCACTCCTGAAAAGTTTATATTTCTAAACTTTTCAAGAGTTTAAGATGACCTAGAGAGTCCGGTAAAATTTTCAGCTGCCAACAATATTTGATTGTAAGATCAGTTAAGCTGCACAAATCTCCAAAAGTACTGGGAAAACATTCTAGTGAAGAACACCCAATGTGAATTTCAGTCAAAGAGGAAAAATTTCTAAAAGAAGTTGGTGTAGACATTCAAAAATGCACATGTTTGCGAACTGACATTAGTTCACTAATTAAGTTTATTTAATTAACTAACTTTTAATTAATTGATCTTTATTGATTAATTTAATTTAATTTCTACTTTCCTATAGTTTAATTAATTATCATTAATTATTTAAATTAGCTAATTTATTCTTCTTAATTTAATTAAATTCCAAATTTAATTTAATTTCATCTAATTTTATCTTTCATGCTAATTTCACCTTTCTAAATAATTGAATTTTTAAATCAATTAAATATGAAAAACAAAATTGTGAACAATTATAAATTCTGAAAATAAAAAAATCCTCATAAATTTCTAATTTTTTTTTCTAAAACTCCTTATCTT
Organism: Chamaecyparis obtusa; assembly: GCA_027943335.1. Taxonomy (NCBI): domain Eukaryota; kingdom Viridiplantae; phylum Streptophyta; class Pinopsida; order Cupressales; family Cupressaceae; genus Chamaecyparis; species Chamaecyparis obtusa. Next base: position 853,644 of record BSBK01005674.1, read on the forward strand.
TCATAATCAGAATTAAATTGGAATCTTTCCTTTTTCATTTTTTGGAAGCTTTATCTCCTTAAAATGAGAAATATCTTCTCATTCTTATCTCCTTTTTTCTCTCTGCTTTCTAGTTCAAATTAGAAACTTGCCCAAATCTTCTCCAATCTTGAATTATCTCATCGGTTGATCTCGTTTTTCTCTTATTAGTCCTGATCGTCCATTTTAACGAGGAATTCTATATAATTAATTCTTATCTCCCACAATTTGATCAATGAGCTAAGTATCAAACCTCTGTCATTTTATCATCATAATCATAGCAATCAATCACTTGATCATATAATTCAAAGCTCAAAGTCAAGGTGTTGCTAGATTCACAGTTGAGTGCAACACTTCAACTGAACAAAGAGAAGCGACAAAAGGTTGAAGCAATGATTGGTTTGTATGTCCATTTTATGTGTTCACTTCCAGTTATTCTTGTTTCTTAGTTTGTTGTTTGTAGGCTCTCTTTTAGTAGCTTATTTGGTTTCTTTTATTAGATTAATCAATGCTAATAACCATCTTATTTGAGTGTGCAAAAAACCCCTTCTATATTTTGGTGAACCCAACCTAAATCATGCTAAAAATATGATAAATTCGTCTTCTCTATTTGTATGCAGGTTTTGTTTATTGATTTGTTGTTGTATAAAGGTTTTCAAAGATTGGGTCATATTTTCTAAATGGATTAGAATTTTTCTATGAAATTTGTATTGCTAGTTTAGGATGGGATTAGGAGCCTACAATCCAAAAATTGGATTTTCCTCATTAATTTTTTGCGATTTATAAAAACATTTGGGCGCAAATCAACGAATTTCTCTAAAAATTTTACATTTCTGGAAATCTCTTAAAAATCAAATGGGGACAATTATCTGAATTTTTTAATTTTAATGGCAAATGATTGCAAAAATAAATAGATCTTTAAAATTGGTATGTTTTGATAAATCGGGTCCCTAGGGCATAAATGAAGGATTTTTTAAAAAATTCTTACATTTTTTAAAACCTCACTAATTTTAAAAGGGGTTACTTTTCTTTCCTTTTCTATTTTTATGGGCCAACAATATATCAAAAATTAGATCTTTATAACTAGGTCAAAAGCATAGAAAAAAATCAAGGTGCACTTCTGTTGGATTAATAATGGAAATTTAAGTACTATGAGGGGAGGGGTGAATCGGTACTTTAAATTTTTTATCAACCTTCCTTAACTTGATTTGAATTACTGTCATATACTCTGTTCATTTACCTAATTGAAAACTTTTCATATATCACCATAAAGCATATAAATCAAAACATAAAAACATAACTAAAAACACAATGATTTTTGGTCTCACAGAAACCCTTGGTTAGAGGGAAAAACTGCGGTGGGGATGGTACCCACAATCCTTCACTACTGCAGCAAAAAGGTTGCTCGATTAGAGCTACAATGTTTAGCTACTTTTGATAGCTTACCCTGTTAGGAGTACAAAAGACTTATACAATCTACCTTATTAAAGGATTTTACAATCCATAATCTAAGAGATATACCCTATTAAAGGCTTTACAAAATAAGACCTATTAGGGCCTACCCAGTAATGGGAATTTACATTTCTGAATACAATACAAATTAGTACTAAATATGTTTGTTATATAATGCATCAAAAAATGTTGTTCAGATTCACTGTGCTCAATAACATCTTTACCTCATTCTATACTTTAGTTCCTTTCACTCAACATTCAGTTTCTATACTCAGTAGCCTCAAATCTAATTCACTTTCTCAATTCTTCTCTAACTTCTCTGTACTCGGTAACCTTAGTCAGCTTCACATCACCATCACATTAGTTTTGCATCTTTCTCTAACTTCTCATCATCTGCATCATCCCTTATGATCTTCACAAACTATTCTTTATATACTTGATGTAGAAGCGGTGGAAATATTCTAGATTCTTCTCCTTAAATGGTGGTAGCTTTGATTTTATTTCCAATGTATATATTCCTTTCATTTTCCATTGGTGGATCTTACCTTGGAATCATATGCAATCATACTTTTATATTCCCAATGCTTTAACAAATGATCTCCTTGAAATTAGTAAAATGGTTGTGCTCGATGTCCAGGTTCAATGTATCTTCCATAATCTGTTATGTCATCATGTGTTATTTATTAACATGTTTTTCTCTTGCTCGGTAACATGTGTTCTCATCTTGGTAGCTATCATGCAATCAGTGTCTGCCTTTCTCTACTCGGTATCTGTCACTCATTTTCTTTTATCAAAATTATATCTTCCTTTACCGACTTCTCTATTTTCTTTACCGACTGAGTTCTATGACTCCTTTCACCGACTGACTTTAACTCTCTAATATGACTTTGATAAAATTAATGATAAAAAAATAACTCTTTAGGAGTATCAATCTCCCCCTTTTACATTAGTTTAGCATCTTTGTTAAAAACTCAAAGTCATTCAAAATTTTGTCTTTATGCAAAAATTTCTCAAAATTGTGACCATGTATAAACTGTAAACTCGGTGTAAACTTGTCACTCATAACTCATTATAACTCCTTACAACTCTTATAACTCCCCATGTGATAATATTTCCTACATACTGTACAAATACCTATACATATATATCCCCCTTTTTTGACAAATATGCCGAAAACAAAATTACTTACTTTGATGAGGTGGTTGAATCTTATCAAAATTATGTTTATACCTCTTCTTGGCATCTTCCAGTGATGTCTCCCAAGTCTCCTTTAGTTTTTTTAGTACCATAATATTTTTACCAATATCTATTGCTAATCCAATCATGCTATCTATTGCACTGATGTCGGGGGTATTGACCAATTCCTTTGCCTTGTGTAAATATGTCTGCAACGATTCAACTTGGGGAATCAAAAGTGCTTGTAGCTCAAGAAGTTTCATTATTATTTTTCTTTCTTCTCTTCTTATTTCATGTTGCATTCCCATCAGATGTTTCAGACTCGGGTAGTATGTTTGAAGTGATCCAAGCTCGGTAACATGCATTAGCTTCTTGGTCAACTCTTTCTCAACAAAATCATCCTTCTTTCTGATCTCCTAGGTGAAATTTGATATCAAACAAATGTTATGAAAGAATGAAAGAATATATGCAGTTTATTTTCCAAATCTGTAATTAACTTTGAAAGTGATACCTTGTCCAATGCAACATCCTTTAATATATCCTCAATTATTTTCTACTCCATTTTCTTCTTATGTACTTGCATTAGGTACTCAGTGATTTCTATACCAGGTTCTTTAACTTGCTTTACCAAGTCTTCCAGCTGACTAAATATACTGCCCTTATCATTGACATGTGCATCAAGAACAATTCCCTCCAGTATATCCTTTACACTTTCTAGCACATTAGTCTTTTATTTCTTTGCTAGCATTTTATCTTGGGCTACTTTCATCTTCAGTAGATCTCCAAATTCAAATAATTCTTTTGGGCTTAAAATGAATAAATGTCTACCTTTGGTATTATTATTGGTTGGATCAAGTCAATTTTAGTTTTCTCATGTTTTCTTTTCTTTGTCTTCTGCTTCTCAACCATAATGCTTTCACCAGTAGAAAATTTATGGGAACGTGATGCCTTCATTGTATCAGATGTGGTCTTGATTGTAGCATCTTTTGTTCTTTCTTCTCTTTTCTCTTCTTTCTTCTCTTCATGTTTCTCCTATTTTCTCTCTTCTTGTTTATCCTCTTTCTTCTCTTCTTCTTTCTCTTTTTGCTTCTCCTTCTCTTACATCAGTTCTTGTTGACCAGTAGTTTCGGTAGAGGTAGCCTTCTCAATATTTTGTTATGTATGTGTTTCGATTACCTTAGATTCTTTGGTTTCTTTTTGTTTAGTCTTCTTTTCTTGTTCGATATCCTACTCCTCTGTGTTTGTCGGAATGTCTTTTACAACTTCAAAAATAACTTCATGAATCTCAGAATAGTCATGTTCTTGTTTTAGAATTGGATCTTCATCCATCAACTTAGCAGTAGCATTATCATTAGTTTCCACGTATTATGTATCCTTATCCTCGGTATCCATCACATCTTCATCTTGTCTAATTTATTCAACTAGATCCTTATCTGTGACATCTTCAATTATCAGTTCATCTTTATCTTTTGTCAAATCAATAGAATCAATCTTACCTTGTTGTACCTCATTCTTGGTTGACTAGTCTGGAAAGTAGATTTCTCTCCATTTCTCATTAGTTTCTTTCAGTAATGCTTCAAGTTCTCCGACTATGATCCTTAAAGTTCTTCCCTTGATTAGAAATTTGGTAGAGTGTTTTTGCATTGCTTCCTTGATCTTTGGTACTGAAAAATCAAGTATAGTTAGAACTAGAGATCTTTCCCTCATTTTCTTCTTGGATGTCAATGCATACTTCCATCATGCATCAATTTTCTGATAGAGTCTATCAGGTAGTCAGTTGGCAACTTCAATAGGTATACTTCTGAATTTGTGCAATGTGAAAACAACTGCATCCTCTATCTTTTCCTTGTCTTCATCACTCTATGTATCATACTTTGCATATTTTACTCGTCAAAACCCTCCATACTTCTTTAGATTCTCATGAAACTCATCTAGACTTTTTGGTTTTAAGGGTTGGTTTTGCACAACTTTGAATTTACTCAAATCTTTAGTTTCATTTTCACTATCCTCTTGTAGTTTTAGTTTCCTTCTTGTTATGGTAGTTTTTTTTTTCTCTTACATATGTTTTTGGTTTCAACTACTTAAGTTTATGTTTCCTCGATGTAGTTGTAGACCTTTCCAGCGGTCTTGTTCCTTTGGGGATCGGTGATGTTTTTTACACTTTAGGTTTCTTTCCCTTAACTTTAGATGGTCTTGCCTCATCTTCTTCAATGCTCACTCCAAGATTTTTTGATGGATCAATGATCATTCTAGTTATTTTCCTTTGAGCCTTAGGTATTAAGATACCTAGTTTTATCTTCTCCTTCATTTTCTCATATGTTCCATATCTTTTGGATCTTTTATCCATGGGTTTAGCTAGTAGGGCTTCAATTTGTTGTGATGTAGTATCAATATCAATCTCATAGCCCATCGGTTGTAGCCAGAGAGTCCTTGGATCAACAACTTTAACAATACATGTGTCGATGTCAACCTCAAAACATATGGTGTCTCGATGATCTTCCACTAGCTGAGGTGGAATTCTAAATTTCTTATGCATCCTTGTTTAAAAAAATCTTTAAATAATCATTCATAACAATATAAAAGTTATCTCCTAATCTCTTGATATATTCATTAATCTGATAAATGATCAATTTTTTCACATTCCAGATCACATTACCAATAGATGGAAAGAAGTTTTGGAAATAGAAGAATATACATACCAATAGAGAGCTAAGATTCAATGTGTTGATCTTGGCTTTTCAACTTTTATTCATGTTGTCATCAAATTTCTTCAACAAGATTTTACAAAGATCAATCTTCATATCCCTCTCAAAAATTTTGTATGCTAAGTCTACTACTCCACATGGTACACTATCCACTAGGGAAGATTGGAAGATTCAGTATGATATAACATTACATGCAAATTTACGTTTAGAATCTTCTATAGTAGATATATTAAGACCTCTTTTGTCCCATTTAGCTTTTGTCAATTCACATAGCTTATCCTTGTCAGTCTACTTGTTTGTCTTTGGTCTGTCACCGATCGGATACCCAATCACAATGTGTAGAACATCCTTTGTGATTTTGACAAGTTCATCAAGCCACATAAACTAATTGTGGACTTGGCTTAACATGATTCTTATCCACTCAATCTTGAATACACTCAGAATATGCAGGGCATGCATTAAACCCTTAGTCTCTAGGTGGATGTGTTCATCATTCAACATCTCATTGTCGCACAAGCTCTGGAAAGATGTGTTGATGTCCTCTTGACAAATTTCCTCAATGTTGCAGTGGATGAAAGAAAAAATATCTTCAATTAAAATAACCCTTTTTGGAATTAATAAAAGTGATCCCATTTTTTTTGGTTTGGCGGTGTTTGCAGGAGGAAGCTTGCATTTAGGGTTGACACGATCAACCTTCTCAACAACAACAAGATTTTCTACCTTTAGTGCCATCACTTTGGATGAATCAAAACTTGATTAAAGTAGGGTTTAGTGTGAAACAACTCAGTCGCACTTCTACAACTAGGGCACACACCATAAATCACTCAAATATGCTCAAATGTGTTTAAATCTTCTCATTAATCACTCAAATGATCTTAAAAGACTTGACTCTACAATGCACTCAAATACTCTTTGAAAATATTAGATGAAAATGAATAACAAAGTGGTCTATTTATCATTTTTCATCGATTAGGGTTTCCAATAGCTAGAAAAGTAGCAATAAATGTTGTCACCAACTCACCTTTTCAAATTATACTTTCTTTTACCGAATGAAACAAAATAAGATTTTCCTTCACCAATCAAACATGAATCATTAACTTCATGACATATATCCAAATGCATCTAAATATGCTTATATGGATCTTTGCACAAATGTTAGGAACTAATTTAAGATTGAAATTTAAATCACAATTCCTATTCATACCTTTAACTGATTAAGTGAAGATAGGTGCACCTGATCCAGAGGATGAGGTGTCATCAATTGTTCCAAATGATGTTCCAGCATCTAGAGAACTCCTCTATATTTTATTCATCTGATCTCTTATTTATTCAACATTTACTTATACTAGATTTTATTTGTCTTTTCCTCGGTTGGAGCTTTACCTCAGTATCTGAAGTCTTTGGCTAGGTGACCTACCTTATGACAATGGAAACATGCCATTCCAGGAGTTCTCCATGATCTTATGTTATTTCTACCATGCATCAATATGCAATTTTCTACAATGTGTCCATATCTCCCACATGTTGTACATGAAATTATTGTGTTATAGTCCCATTGTATTATTGATATTTTTGGTTGTTTGATGTATTTTGTCGCTTAGGTACCCTTTTAATATTATTTCTTTGTGACCTACAATCTTCAGACTTATGACCATATCTATTGCAAGTATTACAGTAACCATTGAATTTTGGCTTTCTTGTATTGTTAGCAATCCTTGATCTACATTCAAATGCTTGATGTCCATACTTATTAAAATTATAACAATAAATATCAAATTTAGGAATGCTCAGTGGTTTACCTCTTTTTCTTCTACAGACATTAGCTATATGACCATATTTCCACAATGATAGAAAATTGGCTTCTTAGTCTTTGGTGGGGTAGCAGTGTCTTGATTGGCAGCTTGGTTTGAGGACTCTCCCTTAGATTAGTAGTATTATTTTCAGTGAACCCAAGTCTAGTTGTATCTCTCGATTGCCTCTGATCTCTAAGTTGTTCATCCAACATCCTTAATGTTTCTACATTCTATTTCAGTACTTCATTTGCTACATTTTCTGATTTCAATTCCTTTTTCAATATTTCAACCTCATACCTTAATGCTTGATTCTCAGATTCCTTCATGGTTGTCTTATGATTTGCATTCACTAGTTGGTTGGTCATAGCATAATGTGTTTGTGTCATTCTCATGATCTCATCATCCTTTTCATCTAGTCTTGCCTCAACTTGCATCTTGTCTTCTTCTGCCTTTTTTTTTCATCTTCAGCCGATGTTTTTTATTCAAGTATTTCATCCATTCTAATACCTTGTGCCTCTTGATCTTTCTTTATCAGTTTCAACTACTCGATGAGTGCTTTATTCTTTTCCATTAGTTCTGCAATGGCTTTTTCACACACCCTTCAGATGATGTCTCAATTATCTCAACATGTTCTTGTATAGATTTCAACTCATCAAATAAATGCTTTCTTACCCTCAATGAATTTTCTAATTTCCTTTTCAGATCATCAATCACCTCATGTGCATTTTTTTATATTCAAATTTAAGATTTTCATTCTTCTTAGCTTTCTTGTAACTTTCCATAGCTATGATCTTTTCACTCTCATGTGGTTAAACCCTTATCTCAAGATTCCAAGCTTTGATACCAATTATTGGATTAATAATGGAATGTTAAGTACTAAGAGGGGAGGGGTGACTCAGTACTATAAAATTTTTATCAACCTTCCTTAACTTGATTTGAATTACTGTCATATACTCTTTTCATTTACCGAATTGAAAACTTTGCATATATCATTATAAAGCATAGAAATAAAAACATAAAAACATAACTCATAACATAGATTTTTGCTCTCACAGAAACCCTTTGTTAGAAGGAAAAAATGCAGTGGGGATGGCACCCATAATTCTTCACTATTGTAACAGAAAGGTTGCTCGGTTAGAGCTACAATGTTTAGCTACTTTTGATAGCTTACCTTGTTAGGAGTACATACCCTGTTAGGAGTACAAAAGAATAATATAGTCTACCTTATTAAAGTATTTTATAATAGCTAATCTAAGATATGTACTTTATTAAAAGCTTTAAAAAATAAGACCTATTAGGGCCTACCCAGTAATGGGATTTTATAATTTTGAATACAATACAAATCAGTACTAAATATGTTTTTTATAATGCATCAAAAAATGTTGTTCAGACTCATTGTGCTCAATAAAATATTTACCTCATTCTATACATTAGTTCCTTTCACTCAACATTCAGTTTATGTACTCGGTAGCCTCAAATCTGATTCACTTTCTCAATTCTACTCTAACTTCTCTATACTTTCTAACCTTAGTCAACTTCACATCACCATCACATCATTTTTACATCCTTCTTTGACTACTCATCATCTGCATCATCCCTTATGATCTTACAAATTGTTCTTTATATACTTGATCTAGAAGCAGTGGAAATGTTCTAAATTCTTCTCCATAAACCGTGGTAGCTTTGATTTTATTTCCAATGTATATATTCCTTTCATTTTACTTTGGTGGATCTTACCTTGGAATCATACACAATCGTATTTTTATATTCCCAATGCTTTAACAAAGGATATCCTTGAAATCAGAAAAATGTTTTTTTTTTCTCGATGTCCAGGTTCAATTTATCTTCCATGATCTATTGTGTCAGCATGTGTTATTCTGTAACACATTTTTCTCTTTCTCAATAACATGTGCTCTTGGATCTATAAATATCATGCACTCGGTGCCTTCCTTCCTCTTCTCATTGTCTGTCACTTATTTTCTTTTACCAAAATTGTATATTCCTTTACTGAATTCTTTGTTTGCTTTACCAACTAAGTCCCATGACTCCTTTCACTGACTGAATTTAACTCTCCAATATGATTTTGACAAAACTAATGACAACAAAATAACTCTTTAAGAGTATCAAATTCTTCCAATTTCAATTGATTTGTATGCTCATCCTTGGTAAATTTTGGATTTGTTAACCTTGACAATTTTCCTTCACCTTGGGTTTCTTGTGTTGGACTAAAATTTATGTCAGTTGTTATGGACACTTAGGAGCTGGAACGGTCACCTAGGTATGTATGAAAAGAAACCAAAATAATCTCAAAATGTGCCTAGGTTTGTCTAGCTTTGAATAAGGTAAGCGTTAAACCTTTTCTTTCAAGTCATTTTCTTTGATTGTGTCATTTCAAAGTTCAAAATCTATTATTAATAGGAAAAACTTCCTTGTTTGTCAAAAAAGGTATTAGGCCTATTCTCTCACCTTTCTAAGGTGATCTAAATGTCAAACATGTCAGATTTGTCAATAGAAAAGTTAGTCAGGGAATAAAGAAACACATAATATGAAAGCCTCTTTGTTTAGTATATTAAATGCTTAGAAATGAAAAAATCATGTATTTTGTGTTTGGAAATTAAAAGTAGTACAAAAATGATCTCATCCTTCTTAGGGTGATTAGAATCCATGACCTGATTTTAGTTTCATTACATTTCTTTTGAGAGCTAAATTAATCTGACCCTTAGGGGCATACCTCCCAAGATTTTCCTTAGCGAGGCTAGTAAGAGGGAAAGCGCAAAATGGGATACAACTACTTTAGTCATGGTATTTCAACCCACTATAAAATGAAATTCCTTCATCCTTAATGGGGTGAAGGAAAAAGAGCATGTAATGGCCTTCCTCTAGTAGTCCTCGTGGATTGTGTAAAACCATCTTGGAATGTCATGGGAAGATCTTGAAAGAGAGGTAAAAGAAAGATCTTTGAATGGAATCCTTACTAGAACCTAGTTAATTAGAAGCCCTTTTTTATCCATATATAATCAAATTGACCTTAGGTAGATTGTCTTGAACATCTCATTGTGTGAGACTTGTTAAAACATTCTAGAACATACACAGAGTGTTTAGCTACTAGGGCTATTGATTGAAATGAGTGGTGTGCTTGTTATTTTTTTATTTCATTCAAGTTTCATGTTACAAGTATCATTAAAACAACCTTAAAATCAAGATTACAAAGTTTTCCATCAAGGATCCCAGGTCCTTAGAACTAAGAGATGACAATAAAACATCAACAAGTCTTAATCATAGAGACGAGCCTTTGTCTACTAGACTTCAATTCAAAAGACACCCTTCAGTCTTGGAATCATTGTAACAATATCTTGGAAAATACTCCAAGCATTTCAAAAAATAGCATGATGTCAAACTTACCACTATATACTTTTTTTCATAGACCAATGACAATATCTTAGACAAAAATCAATCAAATGACCCTTTTTCCAACACACTTCCATCTTGGGAAGAAGAACCAGAACGTGACCCCTTTCAGCACACTGACCCGTTTATGTTTCAAGAAAACTATGAACCACATAGAGGATGAAAATTCTTCCAACATATAATACAATAAGAGTTAAAGGATGTTGAAGAAGATGCGTATGCCTCTCAGGTTATAGATGACGTAATTGAGAGGAATCCACAAAATGTTTTTAGAAAAAGTTATTAACAAAGAAGTTAAACTACCCCTTGGATTTTACGTTTCAACAATCTCACCAGAAAATCCATCAGAAACGCATGACACAACTCAAAAAACTAAAATGAATGTTGCGCTAGAATCCTCTTAACCAATGTCGTCATAGATGTCAATGCAAGCCAATTCTTCTTCTGCATGGGGACTTAATCAAGATCAAATGGTGTCTCACGGGATACCCACTAGTCAAAAAATAACTAGTTCTCAAATTGGTTCATCTATTGCGATGATTTCATCTCGAACAACACCCTTGATGTCTTCAACCATGGAAAAATTTAGTCCACTCATCATATCATCGGCACCCCTAAATTATAGCAACCTATTTCCCAATAGGCAAACAACCAATCTTTTTTTCAACTGGATTTGGGCATGTATCACAACAAAGAAAACTAGGATAATTTTCCAGTGGTCCTACATTCATTGAACCCCCTCCAAGGGTTGGGTCTTTGTTTCAATCAAGACTCCTATGAAAACAACAACAATAATAACAAAAACAATCCTTCAACCAAAATCAATTCAGTTTCTAATATTGTTTGCTGACTAGCAGTCAGAATTAACATCTTGGTAGATCTTTTTACCTACACCACCTATTAAAAATCTCCAACAAGCTCTTCTACCAGCTTCTAGACAATAACCTAATTCTATAAATGCTACTCAAGATTGAATCGATGTCATCATACAATAAGTGCAGGACATGTAAACCCAATTAGATAATATTCAAATCTGGCATCAACCCAAGTATTACACTGTAGAGGACTTATATCCCTACCATGTTAATCAATCAATCTATATGCCTCTAATCAAATCACATCTCAATGAACATCCTCTTACTTCCTCAAATCCACCACTGAGGATTTCTGAAACAAACAAAATAGAAAATATGTCATCCTTTGGACATCAATCAAGAATGATCAATAAACAACCTATTGTACCACATGTTCAATCAACAAATAACTTACAACATGAAAATTTCAATGACACAACGCAGTTTAGAAAATCCCAGAATGGATAGTCCAAAACTACACCAGCAACACAACACCAATGGAAACACAAGGAGATAGTCAAATAGAATTTTCATTGAACATGCCCGGCTGTAAGGTCTTCCAAGTTAGGGAAAAATACAATCAGTTACAATAGTAATTATGCAATCCTTTAGCTAGTCCAGCTCTGTAACACATCAGCAACTGGTAGAAACACTAAAGTAGATCTAAACTTGAGCTCACAAGCCACCAAGAAATCTCCTTGTCTCCAAGCATGTAAACCACTAGCTCTGCTATTAAAAATATCAGACAAACAATTTGATCTGCAAGATCTCACAAGATCCCCTTACTGTCCTTTTTCCAATCCCCCTTTCTAACAACTAGCCAAACCTTCCTTAAATACATTTCTTCAACCACAAGTCGACTAGAAGAAATAAAAAAATCCTAAAACCCAGTCAACTCCTAAACAAACAATTATTAAATGCAATACAAGTCGGCTCCCAAATAGCCTTACAAACAATTAATTATCCATGTCGGCCTCTAGATATACATAGGAGAATACAACATAAGCTACCCACATAAAATACATCAAGTCGACCAACCAAATCTCCAAGAAATATAGTCGGCAAGCCAAATTACCAAGCGTCTATAAAACTACTAAGCACGCCAGGCATCATTGAGCCACAGGTTCTATCGAGTGCCAGAGTTTATTGAGTTCCTTCAGTGACTGAGCTTCCTTCAATGACCAAGATCCTCAGTCAAAGTTGTAATTGAGTAACACAGAAACACTCCAACATACATGATTTCCAACTACCCTAGGATGCTCCTACATCAGATGCCCAAGGTGCAGAAAGATGTTCTCAATGGCTGGAAGAACATCTCCTAGGATTCAACACATAAACCCTGAACTGGTTCTTCACATACATGTCCTCCAAGTCTTCACCTTGTATACTTTTCCACTTTTTCTTTCTCTGCATTTGCAAGTCTTTTCTCAATAATTTATAGGTCTATTCTCCATATTGGTCTCCAATCATTTAAGAATTCTTCAACTCAACTTGACTTCCAAAATTCAGGTTCCTCCTACCGAGTGTTGTATCCAGAAAAGGCATCAGGGAAAACTTTCGACCATCCTTCTCAACAGTAAACACATTCTTGACATAGTCATGCACAGCACTGCAATCATACTGCCAAGGTCTACCAAGCAATATGTGACAACTACTCATGTCCATGATATCATACAATACTTGATCCTTATATTGGCCAATTTGAAAATCAACAAGACATTGCTCCCTTACTTCCAAAGCATGAACTTCTTGTAACCAACCAATCCTATAAGGATAAGGATGTCTCACTCTCTTCAAACCAAGTTTCTGAACCATCTCCTCAGCTACAAGGTTATCAATACTACCGCTATCTACAATCACATTACAAAGTTTACCTCCTGAATTGCACTAATTTTTGAACAAATTACTCCTCTGACAAGGTTCCACCTTAGTACTGAGCAATGTTCTTCAAACCAGCAAGTTTTCTAAATCTACCTCAGGTTCATTTAGTATGTTCTCATTCACCATAGTAGTTCTTCGATCACCAATCTTCTGAGAACATTCAAAAGATCGATGTCTTTCCTAACCATAATTATAACAAGTACCTTTAAAGATAACCTTACGTGTCCTCTTCCTTGGTTCAACAGGTTCTGGTTCATCTTCAGTAGTTGGTTTATCCTTCACCGAGTGATCAAGCTTCTCCTTCCCTTGAGAATTACCATGTTGTCTCCTTTTTTACTTATCTTCTCCCTTCAGAGCATACTGATAAGTATCCTCAACTAAATTGATCTTTAGCATACCAAGCTCATCCTGAATATTGAATCTCAAACCATTCACATACTGAGCTACCTTTTCCTTACCAAGTTCTCTATGTCCAGACTAAATAATCAACTTATAGAACTCCTTGGCATAGTCTTCCACAGTCAAATCTTTCTGCTTCAAGTTCTACAGCTTCTTAAACAACTCAAGTTCATATTCGACAGGTTTGTGATGAACTACAACTGATTTAGAACCTAATTGAAGATCAGTGATTAGAGATCACTGAGTTGCTGATTAGATATGTAAGATGATTAAATCAATAATATGTTGTCATTGATGTCAACTAGTTTTGACAACACTTATCTTGCAAGTTACAAATACCTAAACATCTGTAGAAGGAGAATAAGAGATGAAGAACATATATACCTACATGCGAAAGATGATTATGATAGATGAGGATAAGGAATACATTGGATAACTTTTTGATGAGTCTATGACCTTATGTTATTGACTTGATTATGTTGCATTCGTATATGATGTGGAAAAGAGCTAAAAGACACAAGGAAGTGTGGTCGGTTAATGAAGCATCACAGTATACACCAAGTAGTGTAGTGTGTACCAAGCACAGTATAAACCAATCTTATGTTCACCAACACATTTCTTTGTTAACCGAACAGGAAGAAAGGAACTAGATGATCAGTTTAGCTGACAAAAGATTGATGAGTTGTAAAGTGTATGATCACGGAGTTGGAGGTAATGTTTGTTACAAAGATTGATAACTAAGAAAATTTTAAGAGGATCTAAGGGATAGAAATAAAACATGTTACTAACACATCAATCGAGGAAGGTTTAAGCGGCAAAACTAATGAACGAGATTAAGTGGCAAAATCTAATGGATGAAAAGAAAATGATTTACTTGTCTATTTAAGAGACTAGGGTTTCATTATGAAACTTATGCCAGAGGAAGGAGACTACAGAGATATCAAGTGAACAAGCTTCATGCATGCCTGATCAAACTGGTTAAGGAGAACCGAACTGCAGAGTTTACCGAGCGTCAGAAAGCTATAACTGAGAGACAGTAAGTTACTGAATATTGTTGAAACAGAATAGATATATTGATTAGAGGATCTAAACATCTACAATAGAAGTTGTATTGTAATCAGACAAATCTCTTAACAGAGTGGACTTGAAAGTCTTGTAATGTCATTCATAGAATGTGCATTTGTTATCCTGTCAACCATATTGAATGATGGTTGGATGATAACGGTTAGTGTTAAATCCTCTAACAAGGTCACACCTTACAGTGTATTTTGTAACCTTTAATAGGGTTGGGTCTTCACTGACCTCACTTCAGAAGAGTGAACAATTTTTGGGTTGCAGGTCCCAGGTGGTTTTTCCCTTCACAGGGTTTTCACGTTAAATCTTTTGTGTTATGTGTTGATCATGGTGATTGTTTGATTGTCATACTTTATATATTGCATATTGGATTTGGTTGGTAATCATTATAAGTTATTAACTGGTAATCGGTAAAAGCATAGACAGTTTACTATTTTATGTTACCGAGCTGCAGAAGTTTGTGTAAATTGTTTTTGGATATACATTTTGTATTGGGGACTATGGATAACTGATTCACCCCCCTCTCAGTTATTCTAGCAATTGGTATCAGAGCATTGGTTGCTTGGAATAGATTTTTAAGGACTTCAGCACAAAGATCACAAAATGTATAGGAGAGAAGTGCCAAAGCTAAACAAGGATAACTTCACAATATGGAAAAGCTGAATGAAGCTACATGTATCTAGAATTGGGAATTCTGCCCTCACCCTAATGGAGAATGGCTACCTTGCACCGCCCACTAGACCTTTGACCCTTGATCAGTTAAGAGATAGACATGAGCATAATGTCACTATGATGGAGATTGTTGTTGCTATGATAGATGCCAAATTTGAAGATATCAAAGGTTGTACTACTGCTAAGAAAATGTGGGATAAACTTACTCAAGTTTATAGTGGTGATGTAAATGTCAAAAGAGCCAGAGCTGAAAGTTTAAGAGGAAGATTCGATGATATGAAGATGAAAGAAGGTGAAAACATAGTGCAGTATACAAACCAAATAAAGGAAGTTGTTAATGCAATAAGAGGATCTGATGATGTTATTGATGATGACACTATGGTAAGAAAAATTCTTAGAACCTTATTACCGGTTTATGCAATCAGAATATCTCCAATCCATGAAATGAGGTCTGCACCTAGTAGTACTCTCACTCTTGATAATTTGATTGGTAAAATAACTACATTTGAGCTTAACAATTATGATAATAGTGTTGTAACAACTATTGAATCTGCTTTCATGACTTCTTTGAAGATTGGTAAGTCTAGTAGTAGACATGATGATAATGATAGCAATACTGATAATGAGCTTGATGAACTTGACGCTCTTATGGCCAGAAGATTACCTAAAGGTAAAGGTGGATATAAGGGTAAATTATCTTTAGCATGTTTTAACTATAAAGAAGTTGGTCATATTGCTGCTAGAAGTCCAAACAAGAAAGAAGATGACAGAAACAAAGACCGATCTGGTGAAGGAAGCTATGGGAGAAGAAACAATAGAAGTTACTAACACTACAATAGAGACAATCGAGACAACAATGATAAAGGTAAAAAGGTATGTTACATTGCTGAAGAATATGATACTGACACTGATTCAGATGATGATGTAGAAGTAGTATTTGTTGCTATGAAGGATGATTCTTAGGAAGAAGAAAAGCATGTAGAAACAACACTGATTTCTAAAGTGAATAAAAATGATACATGGATCATAGATAGTGGCTGTATACATCACATGACTAGTGATGATGAAAATTTTGATCATCTTGAGCAATACAATGGAGGATCTGTAAAAATCAGTGATGATACACCTTGTATGGTTAGAGGTAACGGATCCTTGATGATAAATGATAGAATCAAATGTGATATTGCTTATTGGGTAGGACTAAACTATAATTTGCTAAGTGTGGCACAGCTGAACAATTTTGGTCACCGAGTTGCTTTTGAGAGAAAGAAAGTAAAAATATTTGATGATGGTGGAAGACTTGTTGGAATAGGAGCACAAATGAAAGGTAATCTATTTTATCTTAACAATGATGCTTCTTCTTTCTTAATGATGAAAAATGAGGATGTTTGGTTGTGGCATAAGTGGTTATGTCATGTGAATTTTGATAACATGATTAAGATCAGTAAAAAGAAAAAGGTTAGAGGTCTGCCTAACTTATCAAAGCCTAATCATGTTATGTGTCATGAATGTCAGAAAGGTAAAATGACAAAATCTAGTTTCAAAAGCAAAGATTATTCAACAAAGAAAATACTTGAGTTAGTTCACACTGACCTATGTGGTCCCATGAGAACTCAAAGTTACTATGGAGATAGATATTTCATTATTTTTGTTGATGATTACACTAGATTAATGACTGTCATGTTCTTGAAAGAAAAATCAGAGGCATTTAAGATGTTCAAGTGGTATAAAGAAAAAGTAGAGAAAGAGACTAGTAAAGAATTGAAATGCTTGAGATCTGATAGAGGTGGTGAATTTATTTCTGATGAATTTACTAACTTTTTTAATGAGCATGGTATTAAAAGACAGGTCTCTACATTGACGACACCTTAGTAGAATGGAATTGCTGAAAGGAGGAATTGGTCAATTATTGACTGCGCAAGGACATTGATGATAGAAAAGAATGTAGCTCAGACATACTGGAGAGAGGATGTTAGCATAGTTGTTTATGTTTTGAACTGAGTACAACTGAAGGACACTAACAAAACACCCTATGAGTTATGGTTTGGACACAAACCCACTGTAAGTTATTTCATAATTTTTGGAAGTAAATGCTTTATTCTGAAAGATGAAAGAAATGGGAAGTTTGACTCAAAAGGTGATGAAGGGATATTTCTTGGATATTCCAGTAAAAGAAAAGCATACAAGTGTCTAAATAGAGTTACTAATAAAATGATTGAAAGTACTAATGTCAGGTTTGATGAGTTTGATGATAAGAATGCAGAAGAAAGCAAAAAGGAATCAGAAGACTACGGTAGATTCACTTACTTTGAACAACCAGAGTATCTACCGAAGCTGCAGACAGTGACAACCGGTCAGTAGGAAAACAACACCGAGGAACAGGAAAGAGAAATTGACGAGTAGGAAGGACCTATTGCACAGGATGAGCAACAGAGAAGAGATCAAGTACTGACAAGATTTGTCAAGAGATATCATCCTGAGACCTAGATCATTGGAGACAGATAAGCTGGCATGATGACAAGGAGTAAAATGAGACAAAGTACATGTTTAGTTTGTGAATATGAACCGAAGAATGTAAAAGTTGCATTGGAAAATGAAGAATGGGTTAATGCAATGAATGAAGAAATAGAATAGATAGAGAAAAATAAGACATGGACTTTAGTACCTAGACCTAAGGATAATAATGTTATCAGTACTAAGTGGATATTCAGAAATAAGTTGAATGAAAATGGAGAGGTAACAAGGAGCAAAGCTAGATTAGTATGCAAGGGATATGCACAGGAGGAAGGAATTGATTATGATGAGACCTTTGTACCTATTGCTAGATTAGAAGGAGTCAGAATGTTACTTGCATATGCTGCACACAAAAAGTTCAAAGTTTATCAAATGGATGTTAAATCAGCTTTTCTAAATGGGATACTTGAAGAAGAAGTCTACATAGAACAACCAGAAGGGTTCATGGATCCAAACAAGAAAGATATGGTATGTAGATTACATAAAGCTTTATATGGTTTGAAGCAAGCACCTAGAGCTTGGTATGAAAGGCTGCATAATTATTTGTTGAGTATTGGATTTGTTAGAACTAGTGAGAATAGCAATCTGTACATGAAAGGAAATTCAGATGATACTATCTTGATTGCTGAAATATTTTTGGATGACATAATATTTGGAGGAAAATATCACATTTGTAAATCATTTTCTGATGAGATGAGAAAAGAGTTCAAAATGTCTATGTTTAGAGAGATTAAGTTTTTTTTAGGCTTACAAGTGATTCAGCAGAATGATGGCATATTCATCACACAATCCAAATATATCAAGGAAGTACTAAGAACATTTGGCATGGAAGATGCTAAACCTATTGGAACACTGATGGCTACTGGATGTAAACTGACTAAAGAAGATGAAACTACCGAGGTAAACTAGATAGTGTACCGATCAATGATTGGTAAGTTGATGTATGTAGTTCATAGTAGACCTGATATAGCACATGTTGTTGGGATAGTTGCAAGATTTTCTGCATGTCCTAGGGAGTCACACATGGTTGCTACAAAGAGAATCCTAAGATACCCGAAGAAAATAGAGGATTATGGGTTATGGTATCCAAAGGAAGGCAAGTTTGAACTTAAAGTCTACACCGACGTAGACTGGGTTGGATATGTATATGACAGAAATAGTACAACCAAAGGAGCATTTTTCTTTGGTGAAAGACTTGTTACATGGACAAGTAAGAAACAACCTTGTATTTCTCAGTCCACTACCAAAGCAGAGTATGTTGCTGCTGCTAAAAACTGTTCAAATATTGCATATATCAAGCAAGTGTTGGAAGGTATGAACGAGGTAATCACTAAGCCAGTGATTATATATTGTGACAAAACTAGTGCAATTAATATTTTAAAGAATCTAGTGATGCACTCAAAAACAAAGCACATATCCATTAAGTATCACTACTTAAGAGAACAAGTACAGGAGAAGCAAGTCGGAATAGAATTTGTTACATCTAAAGAGCAACTTGTAGACATATTTACCAAGCCTCTACCGAAGGAAACTTTTGAATATTTGAGGATTAGACTTGGGGTCCATCCACTGTCTACTGGTCACTAATGTGATCTGGAGGTTGCATCAGCCTAATCTTATCAGAAGATCATTCATGTTGATGCAGCATAGTTCACACTGTGGATTCTATCTAGAGTTGTAAAAGGTTTGAAGAACTGGAACAAATTGGCATATCAATATACAAAGATACAGTATAGAAACTGGACAAGAGAGAGTTACATGGCTATTACAGAGTTGTATATTTATGTGTTTCTTTGGCATTGTTGTCAAAGGGAGAGATAAACAATATGATAACCAAGGAGAACACTGAAACATCTATCAAAGGGAGAGAAAACTGAAATGAAAGGAAGAGCATTGAAGATCAGTTGATGAGAGTAGAAGAAGGAATCTGAGAGCTGCAAATATCATATCTATAGAAGATAGTCTGCATTTGTAATGTTGTTAAGTAACGTAGTGATTAAACATATTAAGCTAGGGAGAGCTTATACCGAGCGACAACATTTGTTTACAGAGTTGTAGAATATATGTTTGGTATGTGTATGGTACACTTCATATTGCTTGTGTTTCCAATCAATGCCAAAGGGAGAGATTGATGAACTAAAATTGATTTAGAACCTAATTGAAGATTAATGATTAGAGATCACTGAGTTACTGATTAGATATGTAAGATGATTAAACCAGTAATATGTTGTCATTGATGTCAACTAGTTTTGAAAGCACTTATCTTGCAAGTTACAAATACCTAAACATCTGTATAAAGGAGAATAAGAGATGAAGAACAAATATACCTACATGAGAAATATGATTATGATAGATGAGGATAAGGAATACATTGGATAACTTTTTGATGAGTCTATGACCTTATGTTATTGACTTGATTATGTTGCATTCATCTATGATGAGGAAAAGAGCTAAAAGACACAAGGCAGTGTGGTCGGTTAATGAAGCATCACAGTATACACTGAGCAATGTAGTGTATACCAAGCACAGTATAAACTGATCTTGTATTCACCAACACATTTCTTTGTTAACGGAACAAGAAGAAAGGAACTAAATGATCAGTTTAGCCGACAGAAGATTCATGAGCTGTAAAGTGTATGATCACGGCGTTGGAGATAATGTTTGTTACGAAGATCAACGGATAAAAAAATTCAAAGAGGATCTAAGGGATGGATATAAAACATGTTACTAACACATCAGCCAAGGAAACTTTAAGCGGCAAAACCAACGAAGGAGATTAAGAAGCAAAATCTACTGGATGTAAAGAAAATGGTTTACTTGTCTATTTAAGAGACTAGGGTTTCATTATGAAACTTATGTCAGAGGAAGGAGACTGCAGAGATATCATGTGAACAAGCTTCATGCATGCCTGATCAGACTAGTTAAGGAGATCCAAACTGTAGAGTTTATCGAGCGTCAGAAAGCTATAACCAAGAGACAGTAAGTTACTAAATATTGTTGAAACAGAATAGATATATTGATCAAAGGATTTGAATGAGCATAATATAGATTTGAAAATCTACAATAGAAGTTGTATTGTAATCAGATCACCTACTATTACAGTTTAACCATTGTAATCAGACAAATCTCTTAATAGAGTGGACTTGAAAGTCTTGTAATGTCATTCATAGAATGTGCATTTGTTATCCTGTCAAACCCATAGTGAATGTTGGTTGGACAATAACGGTTAGTGTTAAATCCTCTAACAAGGTCACACCTTACAGTGTGTTTTGTAACCTTTAACAGGGTTGGGTCTTCACCAACCTCACTTCAGAAGAGTGAACAATTTTTGGGTTGCTGGTCCCAGGTGGTTTTTTCCTTCACACGATTTCCACGTTAAATATTTTGTGTTGTGTTGATTGTGGTGATTTTTTTATTGTGAATGATGTTAAAATGGATTCACCACCATTCAAATGTAGAGGGGGAAATATGAGATCTATTCTCAAACCCAAATTCACCAAGAAAGAGATCCGATTTGATCAACCTAGAGGTTAATACACAATCAAATCAATTTATGGTTAATATGGAAAAGAAATTAAATCTAATATTTCCCTTTGTGGAATTGGATATTATGTTTGGAATATAGAATAATTAAAATACAACTACTAACCTCAAATTAGGGCAAATCTAGAAAATGTTGAATTCTAGTGTCTGTGTACACTTTCTGGAAAATTTGAAACCTGTCCTGGACTGGAAATACCAAGATAGAGAAAACCCTAAAATCTTTCCTTAAGATGGCTCAGCTCAGGTTTGACCCTTATAAAAGGTCAAATAGAACATTCTTTATTTGAAGTCCGATTCGAATTCTGTTCGCAAATCCTAGAAGTTCAGTGAAAAGGGTATCCAAATTCACTCTCAGATCTGAAACTCCACACTTGTACCTACAAGAAAATGGGGTTTGCATTGGTCAAACCCCAATTTAGGAATTAACCTTGAAATTGAATTGAAATATATTGTGCATAAACAAAGTAATTGAAAAAAATCATGTTAGAAAGTAAAGATCCCCAAGATAACTGAGAGGGGGGGTGAGTCAGTTATCTGATAATTAAACCATTTATCAACTTCAATAGTATTAAACCATATAATCAATGTAGTAACCAACCATAGAAAGATAATCATACACAATGACACAATAACACAAGATATGTTGACTAGGGAACCTCTTGATCAGAGAGTAAACCCCAGTGGGAATGATGCCCATAAAATGATGCACTAATATGAAAGTTCCTTGTGAGAGGATGGACCCTGTTAGGAGTCTTATGAAATACATTTAGTACATATGAATCCCTGTTAGGATATTTTGAATCCCTGTTAAAAGATTCTAACCCGGTTAAGAGTTATGGAAGACTGAAGGACCCACTACCCAAAAAGCTTCAAGGCAAGATCTCTAAACTCACTATCCAATAGATCTTAGGATTATTCACTAGAATAATATGAAATAAGTTACCTCCTTCACACTATGCCAAAACCGCACTCTCTGCTACACAAGATCACAAATCCAGATCTCTGTACTTTGCAAATCTTCCTTCACAACTGAATTAGCTCTCTTCTTCACTTCATGCATACATCCGCATCACAACTTTCACAATTTAATATCACAACTATTACAATCTCATAATCCCATGTCATAACAAATAAAAACATTCCTTCCTTTATACCACACTCAAATAATTACAAATGAGTCGGCATGCAAATACAAAATAATAATTTCAACCCGCTACACCAAAAATTGTCAGCTTCCAAATGTAATAAATCTTCACACATGTCACCTAGAAGTTTTTGCAATGAACCACATCACTACCAATGTGTCAAAAACTTCCCTTTAATTACACAGAATCAGATTCCATCCCGATTAGGAGATATCCTCCGATTACCAAAAACCGCTACTCAGAAACACTGCCATAAAATTGCTTCCACCAAAATGCTTATAACTTTCATAAATGAATGAATTTCTTTTTGCACTCTTAACCATAGGTTAATAGCACACCAAAGAACATACCATCAATTGTGCATAATCCCAAATGCAATATCCCATGTGCGCAAAACAAAACTGTGCCTGCTACTTTGCTAAACTCTAGAATATCATTGTGTTGACATCAATGACAATCATAGTCATGAATGCAACAACCACTACTATAGAATGACTGTCAATCATAAAGCATTCATTCCTAACAATCTCCCCCATTGGCATTGATGGCAACATAGATGAAAAACATCCAATGTTCCAAAAATCCAATCACTGCTGCTCAACTGCTTTGTTGCTCTTCATCATTCAAATCTTGCTTCGTTTTCCTATTCAATCTCTCCAACAAATGTAGTTCCTCAATTTTTTTCAATGTTTTTCATGATTCTCTTCCCCATTGACATCAATAACAAAAATTCCATCACTATGTCAAATAATAGCTCAATGTCAAAAGACACTATTCAGAAAATATATTCACAAGAGTCCTCATGACTCAGCTCAGATACACATACTCCCCCATAGAGGAAGTACCAACATCTAGTCCAGAAAAAAGAGATAGGTGCATAAACCACTGGACGGATGCAACCATCTACATCTTTACTCAAGAGTAGGTTGGGGCATAACCCCAAGCATACCTCTTAGATACTCAAATGTATCCTTCAGTAAGGGCTTTGTAAATATGTCTGCTATCTGCTCCTTTGTGCTAATGTACTCCAAACTGACTTCTTTATTTGCAACTTTCTCTCTTACAACATGATACTTGATCTCTATATGCTTAGTCTTAGAATGTAATACAGGATTCTTAGACATACTAACTATACTGGTATTGTCACAATGTATGACAATAGGCTCATCAAACTTAATTCCAATATCCTTCAGCATCTACTTCATCCAAATTATCTGGTTACAATTGTTTGCTGCTGCTACATACTCTACTTCTGCTGTACTATGTGAAATACAATTTTGCTTCTTGCTCAACCAAGAAACTAATCTTCTTCCAAGAAAAAAGGCTCCACCACTGGTGCTTTTCTTATCATCAACGTTGCCTCCCCAATCAGCATCAGTATATGCACATAGGGTAAAATCATCAGAATTTTCATACTGCAATCCATAGTCCATTGTTCCTCTAAGATATCTTAATATCCTCTTCACTGCTACATAATGTGACTCTCTAGGTTTAGCTTGAAATCTTGCTACCATTCCAACTGAATGTTGTATATCCGATCTAGTGTGTGTCAAGTACTACAATCCACCAATCATAGATTTGTATTTCTTCTTCTCTACTGTTGGTGTCTCATCTTTACTAGATAGTTTATGTCCTATAACCATAGGTGTTCCAACTAGTTTACAATTCTCCATACCAAATCTTTTCAACAAACCATTCAAGTATTTTGTCTGACTTACAAAGATACCATCTTTGTTTTGTGTTATCTGTAATCCCAAAAAGTATTTCATTTCTCCAATCATACTCATTTCAAATTTTGTCTTCATTTCATTAGCAAATTTGTCACTAGCTTCATCTTCTCCTCTAAAAATAATGTCATCAACAAAAATAACTATAACTAACAATCCATTCTCAATTTCTTTTGTGTACAAGTTACTATCAGCTGTTCCTTTTGTAAATCCCAATTTCAACAAATACTTATCCAATCTTGCATACCAAGTTCTAGGTGCTTGCTTTAATCCATACAATGCTTTCTTTAGTTTACATATCATGTCTCCTTCTTGAGTCAAAGGAAAACCTTTAGGCTGCTCAATGTACACTTCTTCTTCCAACTCACCATTCAAAAATGCTGACTTCACATCCATCTGATACACTTTGAATTTCTTAAATGCTACATAAGCTAAAAACATTCTTACTACTTCAAGTCTTGCCATAGGGGAAAAGGTTTCTTCATAGTCAATTCCTTCTTGCTGCGAGTATCCCTTACATACCAATCTTGCTTTGTTTCTTACTACTTCTCCTTGTTCATTCATCTGGTTTTTGAATACCCATTTAGTTCCAATCACATTCTTGTCTTTAGGTCTAGGGACCAATTCCCATGTCTTGTTCTTCTCAATCTGATCCAATTATTCTTTCATAGCTTTAATCCAATTTTCATCTTCACAAGCTTCATTAGTAGACTTAGGTTCAATTTGAGAAATCAAACATAAATGTACCTTCTTTCTAGTCATAACTCCTCTGTCCAAGCTTCCAATAACTTGCTCAATAGGATGATGTCTTGAAATATACCTGTTAGGTGTCATAGTCACAGATCTTTATTCAACTGTAGATTCTTCTCTAGATTCTTCTCTGTTTTCTTCAGCTTGACTTTCATTCAACAATTCACTGTCAGTCTCAAAAAATTGTTCAGTAGTTTCAATGTTAGGCTAAGGGTTAGATTCTTCATCAGATTCATAATCAAGCATTCTTTCTTGAATTTTAAACTTCTCATCAACCTTCACATTTGCACTTTCAACAATACTCTTAGTTCTCTTATTGTAACATCTATAAGCTTTTCTTTTCAAAGAATATCCAAGAAAAATTCCTTCATCACTTCTAGGATCAAACTTTCCTATATCATCATCTCTCTTAATATAACATTTTCTTCCAAAAATTCTAAAATACTTAACTGAGGGTGCATGTCCAAACCATAATTCATAAGGTGTCTTGTCTGTGTCTACTCTGATTTGTACTCTGTTCATAGTATATACCGTTGTATTCACTGCTTCTCTCCAAAATGTCTTTGCCAAATCACTCTCAAACAACATAGCTCTTGTTGCTTCAGTCACTGATCTGTTTCTTCTTTCTGCAACACCATTTTTCTCAGGTGTTCTAGGGGTTGAAAACTATCTCTTAATACCATTCACTTCACAAAAGGTGTTAAACTCTTTAGAAGTAAATTCTCCTCCTCTATCAGATCTCAAACATTTAATCCTCATTCTTGATTCATTCTCAACTTTACTCTTGAATACCTTAAACTTATCAAATGCTTTAGATTTTTCTTTCAGAAATGCAATCCACATCATTCTTGTAAAATCATCAACAAGAATCATAAAATACCTTTCTCCGCAGAATCCTCTAGTCCTAGTAGGACTGCTCAAGTCTATATGAACAATCTCCAACTTCTCTATAGATGTGAACTTCTTGCTAGGAAATGAACTCCTTTTCTGCTTAGCCATCACACATTCCTTGCAAATCATGTTAGTAGCACTAATAAATTTGGGGCCATTTTGCGATGGCTATGTGTCGCCATTGCGATGGCTATGTGTCGCTATACGGATAGTGATAGACGTCGTAGTTTTTTAGTTGCAAATCATGACGTCTATGGGTTTCCATCGCAATTGTGACTCCCTACCGTCACAATGTCATTGCTTCACCCATTCAGCACCTCCGTCGCATTGCGACGGCAGGGCGTCGCAATTGCGACGGTCCTCCGAAGCAATTGCGACGGGCCTGGGCGTCGCCAATACGGCACTGCCATCGCATGTCTTGGGAGTACCGTCGCAATTACGATGGTCCTCCGAAGCAATTGTGACGGGCCTGGGCATCGCCAATATGGCACCACCGTCACATGTCTTGGGAGGACCGTCGCAATTGCGACGGTCCTTCAAAGCAACTGTGATAGCCCTGGTCATCGCCAATACGGCGCTGCCGTCGCATCTCTTGGGAGGGCCGTCGCAATTGCGACGGTCCTGGGTAGAATTTAAAAAAAATAATTATTTAATACATTGCTAATGAACCACATTAATGTTTTTTTCCTTCAACAAATGAGGACAGTCACTCTAAAGACAACATGATAATGTACACTCACTGTAAGTGTACATTATCATGTTGTGTTTACAGTGACTGTCCTTATTCAAGTGGCAATTACACAAGGGACAATCACTGTGAGATGTCCTCATTTGTGACAAGGACAGTCACACATGAGGACATCTCACAGTCACTGTCCCTTGTGTAATTGCCACTTGAATGTATTGCTATTCAACCACATTAATGCTTTTCTTCTTCAACAAATGAGGATAGTCACTCTAAAGACAACATGATGATGTACACTCACTACCACTGTACATTATCATGTTGTCTTTACAGTGGCTGTCCTCATTCAAGTGGCAATTACACAAGTGATGCAGAGTGGTCTGCAGAAGTGGTTAGCAGAGTGCATAGGGTTTCACCAAACACCTATCTCCACTAACCTTGGAGACCAAATAATTGTTCACACACCTTCTCTTTGATGCCCTAGGACATCTCAACTCATAATACTACCCTCTTATTCATCCCAATATGCTGCTATTACACCATTCCCATCATTTCATCAAGGAACACTTCACTGTTTCCTGCAAATCATCAGCCTTCTCACACTAGTGCTGCATAGAATAAGTTAGATTTCTATTTTACATGTCAATAACAAGCCTCCCATGAAGTTTGGGCCCTTGGGATTCATGGGAGGTTCATTTATTTAAAGAAAACCTTTGACTGTTACAGAAAATTAGTAGAAACTGCCAGTTTATATGTTAGCAGGCGTAAGTACTTCTTCAAAATAGAATTAAAATTGATGCAACAGTGAGTAGAATGCAGTAAATAACCTTTCTAGTTCATAAACATATCATTCAACAATGAAGAATTCAATAAAACATTGAAACAACATTAAAATGAAAGCTAGGACTTCCTAGGACTTTTATGACTCTTGACTGGCAAAGTACATTGTTCATTACAATATGCCATTATTGGCCTTAAAATATCCCAGTTGACATGTAGGGTTGCCTTTGATCTTCTGGTTCCATCTTGTTCCAAGGTGTTCCTAGTTGACTTGATAGGTGCCCCTGCACCAACAAGGGATAGTCACTATGAGATGTCCTCATTTGTGACAAGGACAGTCACACATGAGGACATCTCACAGTGACTGCCCCTTTTGTAATTGCCACTTGAATGTATTGCTATTCAACCACATTAATGCTTTTCTTCTTCAACAAATGAGGACAGTCACTCTAAAGACAACATGATAATGTACACTCATTGCAACTGTACATTATCATGTTGTCTTTACAGTGACTGTCCTCATTCAAGTGGTAATTACACAAGGGACAATCACTGTGAGATGTCCTCATTTGTGACAAGGATAGTCACACATGAGGACATCTCACAGTGACTGCCCCTTGTGTAATTGCCACTTGAATGTATTCCTATTCA
The DNA here is from genome assembly GCA_027943335.1 of Chamaecyparis obtusa. Taxonomy (NCBI): domain Eukaryota; kingdom Viridiplantae; phylum Streptophyta; class Pinopsida; order Cupressales; family Cupressaceae; genus Chamaecyparis; species Chamaecyparis obtusa. The sequence continues at coordinate 881,762 of BSBK01005674.1, forward strand.
ACCACATTAATGCTTTTCTTCTTCAACAAATGAGGACAGTCACTCTAAATACAACATGATAATGTACACTCACTGTAAGGACAGTCACAAATGAGGACATCTCACAGTGACTGTCCCTTGTGTAATTGGCACTTCAATGTATTGGTATTCAACCACATTAATGCTTTTCTTCTTCAACAAATGAGGACAGTCACTCTAAAGACAACATGATAATGTACACTCACTGCAACTGTACATTATCATGTTGTCTTTACAGTGACTGTCCTCATTCAAGTGGCAATTACACAAGGGACAGTCACTATGAGATGTCCTCATTTGTGACAAGGACAGTCACACATGAGGACATCTCACAGTGACTGTCCCTTGTGTAATTGCCACTTGAATGTATTGCTATTCAACCACATTAATGCTTTTCTTCTTCAACAAATGAGGACAGTCACTCTAAAGACAACATGATAATGTACACTCACTGTAAGGATAGTCACAAATGAATCTCACAGTGACTGTCTGATGTAGAGGGAAGGATGGTGGTATCAAATGCACAAGTAGGTTTAGAAATTTCAGAGGTTAGACACTTGGGCTTATTCAACAATCTTAAATAATTCAAGAACTTGACTATCAAGGCTATCCTAAAGGATGGATTTGAGTTTTAAGGCTTCACTTTACTTGGTTTCAAGATTCTGAGACTCTCACTCAATTCCCATATCCCATTTCACCAATGTTCTCAAAAACTGGTCACAAAAAGCTTAACAGGCTGTCTAAACCCTGCAGCAGACTTAAAAAGGGAATAATTCTAACTTTTCTCAAAACATTTGATGAGGTAACAACATTTATGGATACCCTCTTTGGATTTCAACAACATATCAAAAGTTTTTATACTGTTGCTTTGGACAAACACCCTTGTTCGGCACTGCTACCCTGTTTCAATGCACTAAAATCTACTAAATTTTCAAAGGAAGTATGGGTTAAAGATCTCCTGGCTCCCAACTCCTGGACAGTGTCTAGTTATGTCTCCAATTGCTCAATTCCAAAAGGAATTAGACACAAATGCTCTGCAACTACAAAACCCCAATTTGTTGTCTTCGAACCCTGTCAACTAGGGCTTCCTCAATCTACTGTCTCCACACGACCCTGTAATGAATTGGTGGCAGATTCACCATCAAATGAACATTGTATACTATTCCCAAGCATTAAACATATGCCTTATGTGGACAGATCGCCCACTGCTACACCTTAGCACACTTCTAATGCTGTTTTCCACTGTTCTTGTTTGTGATCACACTGTTCTCCCACACGGTTCTGCATATATTTAGATTAGAATCATATAATACAGGTTAGAAAATGTCATTCCATGAATTAGGCCTATCAATTCATGGAATGACCTCAATCGCCCCTAAACTTCTACTGTAACAGAAAACTAAGATATAGAACGTTGTTTCAAGACAACTTGTGCGACAGCAAACTTAATAGATTGTAACACTCATCAATCTGCAATTCGAAGGATAACAAATCTCCCTCAGAGCATATGGAATTTGATCAATTCAAAATGAGATTCAAAATGAATTAGTTTACATAAACTAGATGCTTTATTGCTCACTGTTTCCCCAAAATGGTACACACAGGTTCACTGCAATGTTTGGAAACATAACAAAAGCAAATGAAATGATTAAAGAACCCTGTCAAAGCATTTCAATTTCAAACCAAGCCAATAAAGTTTCAAAATAGAAATCAAATTGCAAGAAACAGCAGTCTTGCATTGCTTGTCGAGCACAAATTAATACACCAATCTCCTCTCTGTTTAGTAACAGAGCCTTTATCTAAATATAAAGGATTCTAATATAACTTCTTCTAATAGATTCAACTATCGACCAAGTGTTACAACTCGAAACACAACTAACTAAGAACTAATCTTCAACCAACTTTCGTTGAGTTGAATGTTTAAACTTAACACATACCAAACTAAACCTAGCCGTTGGATTTTGAAAGTTCAAAATTCCAACTTACAATTTATTAAATTCTTTAAAACAAAAGACCACTAACTTACTAATTTGGATCTTTTATGATCATTAAACTCTTCTAGACTCCAATTGTAGTGCTTGGACAATCTTAGTCCATTATAATTTGTCTTTTAGTCCTATTAAGGACATTACAATTTAATTGAAGAATTGTGATATTTTACTAACATTATAGGTACTAAGATCCACCAAGTGATCTGTTGTCCTTGATTAAGCATTCCATCCTCCTGTTTAGCCTTGATGTTCTTTGAAGTCTCCTTTATCTTCGACCATGGATTAAATGTTGGAGGTGCTCTTGCACCACTGTCCCTTGTGTAATTGCCACTTGAATGTATTGCTATTCAACCACATTAATGCTTTTCTTCTTCAACAAATGAGGACAGTCACTCTAAAGACAACATGATAATGTACACTCACTATAAGGACAGTCACAAATGAGGACATCTCATAGTGACTGTCCCTTGTGTAATTGCCACTTGAATGTATTTCTATTCAACCACATTAATGCTTTTCTTCTTCAACAAATGAGGACAGTCACTCTAAAGACAACATGATAATGTACACTCACTGCAACTGTACATTATCATGTTGTCTTTACAGTGACTGTCCTCATTCAAGTGGCAATTACACAAGGGACAGTCACTGTGAGAACTTCTCATTCTGTGAAATTACACAAGGTACTTTCTTGTCAACATATGTTGTATACTGAACTTGCAACTCTATTCTCTGATTATGCATTATAGTTGGGTGTTTTCTTATGTTGTTTCGTGATTGTTTTGTTGGTATTTTTAGGTAATTCAATGGATCTCATTGATGATATTGATGATGATGATGATGATATTGAAATTGAAGGAGAGATTATGAGGAGGAGAAGACTCCTGCCTGTTATTGTAGTTGTTCTTGCCACCCTTGTTGCGGCCATAGGGGAGTGTATAAAAGAAGGTAGTCAAAAAATGCATAAGCGCACAAGAGATGCAATTCCTTTTTATAAGCGTGTTATCAACTCCAATGAGACGGATTGCCATGACCAAATACGCATGACTAGACGATCTTTCTTTAAACTAGCCAATATTCTAAGGCAAAAAGGAAGCATCAAAGATACAGAATTCCTCACGTTAGAAGAACAATTAGTCATGTTCCTCCATACTCTTGGCCACAATCTGAGGAATCGTAAGATTGCCCATAACTTTGGGCACTCTAGAGAGACAATAAGCCGATACTTCCACAAGGTCTTGAGGGCTATCTTGGCACTCCATTCGGATTATTTTATACCCTCTAGTCCAAACACTCCTTGGGAAATTACTGGGAAGGCCCATTTTGATCCATACTTCAAGGTATATCTCTCAGTGGTTTAAGTTTGTTTAGAGTTTTAATCCTATTATTGTTTGATTAGACCTATGATTTATTTGAGTACAGGATTGTGTGGGAGCAATGGATGGATCCCATATACCAGTCACTGTGGATATCAACTTACAAGCTAAATATCGTGATAGAAAAGGCAACTTGTTGCAAAATGTTATGGGAGTGTGTTCATTTGATTATAAGTTTCAATACATCCTTGCTGGTTGGGAAGGGTCTGCTGCAGATAGCCGTGTTCTAGCTTCAGCTCTATCTAGAGCTGATCCATTGGTAGTTCCCCCAGGTTTGTAAAATATGATTATATTATTGAAGCATATGAAAAATAAGACAACGTTATGACAATGACATTTTGTTTTGTTTAGGTAAATATTATTTGGTCGATGCTGGATATCCTAACGTACCAGGATTTCTTGCACCTTATCAGTGCACACGCTACCACCTAAAGGAGTTTTCAAGAGAAAACCCAATAAACACCTCACACGAGTTGTTTAATCATCGACACTCCTCGCTTAGGAATGTAATAGAGCGTACATTTGGGATATTGAAGCAGCATTTTCCTATATTGAAGCATGCGACATCTTATCAAATCAAGACACAAACACATATTGTTTTGGCATGTTGCATACTTCACAACTTCATTACGATAGAGGACGGCCTTCCATCTGAGGTAGAATTTGAAGAGGAAGATGGTCATGATGGGATAGATGTACCAGTGCTTGAGACATATGGGTTGAGCCAGCGTGAAAGAGATGATTGGGCCAATTTTTGAGATGAAATAGCAAGAAAGATGTGGGAAGACTATAGATCTCGATCTTAGTCGGTTGAATAACTATTATGGCAATGTTTAAACTAATGTCAGATTTCATAAATTTCACAAACTAATACTATACATTAATAAAAGCCGTTATGCCATATTTAGTGTTGTCATGTTATATTCAATGTTGTTATATTTAATGTTGTCATATTATATTTAATATTCTCATGTTATGTTTAATGTTGCTATATTTTATATTTAATGTTAAGTCATGTTATATTTAATATTGTCATGTTATTTTTAATGTTGATATATTATATGACAAGGACAGTCACACATGAGGACAGTCACTGTAAAGACAACATGATAATGTGCACTCACTGTAAGATGTCCTCATTTGTGACTGTCCTTATAGTGAGTGCACATTATCATGTTGTCTTTAGAGTGACTGTCCTTATAGTGAGTGTACATTATCATGTTGTCTTGAGAGTGACTGTCCCCATTTGTGACTGTCCTTACAGTGAGTGTACATTATCATGTTGTCTTTAGAGTGACTCTCCTCATTTGTGACTATCCTTACAGTGAGTGTACATTATCATGTTGTCTTTAGAGTGACTCTCCTCATTTGTGACTGTCCTTACAGTGAGTGTACATTATCATGTTGTGTGTGCATCAGATATGTCTATGGATGGTGACGTTCAAGTTATCCAAGCAACTTCTTCTTCCAAGAAGGTGTTCTGGACAAAAGAGATGGAACGCAAGTTGCTAGACTTGCTACAGGAGCAAGTGCAGCTTGGAAAGAAAGCTGAAGGGGGTTTCAAGAAAGAGGCTTGGACAACCATCGAAAGGAGGTTCAATAATGAGATGAAAATGAAGCTATCGAAGGAAAACTTCAAGAACAAGCTGAAAACTTGGAAACAAGGGTATAGAGTTATGAAAGACTTGAGGAATACAAGTGGCTTAGCTTGGAATGAGACTACCCAAACTATGGATGCTGATGATAGTGTTTGGGATGAGTTGTTGAAGGTAACATGGTCTTCAAATCTCCTTTTAAGTTGAATATATCTTTTTAAGTAATGAAGGACCAATAATGAATTCAATTGTTATGCCATGATACAGAGAAAGGAATTTAAAAATGCCAAAATGTATAAGAGGCAGCCATTTCAATACTACAATGAATTATCCTGTATTGTTGGGAATGACATAGCTGAGGGCACTGTAGCTGCAATAGCTCAAGAGACGGAGGAGGATTTCATTGATGATGAAGATTTCAGTTATGATGGTATGGATAATGCATGTTTTGAGACTGCTGCTGATTTGTCTAATGATGATAACAAATCTATTGATACACCTACATCGAACCAATCTACTGCAAGCGGCAAAGATAACCCTTCAACATCGTCAAGGAGGCAAAAGAGGAGGAGGGGAACATTGGCAGGTTCATTGGATTCGATTTGTGAAGTGATCAAAGATTTGTCTGCAGGCATTACATCAGGCCTTGCACAGCCTTTGAAAGTGGATAAATCATCTAGTTTGAGAAATGAGGCAGCGGAGTTGCATAAAGCACTTAAAGAATCCTTGGCCTTTGCGACTCTACTATAATTGAAGCATACGAAAAGTTAATGCATGATCCACAATCAGCCACATTGTTCTTGACAATGGATGAAGGGGAGAGAATCCAATATATGAAATTGAAGTTTGGACTTTAGTTGATCAATGTTTATTAGGTCTTCTGTTTAAAATCAAAACTAATGTTTAAAATCAAAACTAACGTTTCTCTCCATTAAGAGTATGTAATGCAGTATGAAGATATTTGATAGAATGAATGGAATGTCATTGGTTTAAGTTGAACTACTAATCCATTTTCAAGTGTTGAGAGTTGTGTTGAAGGGTTGTGCTTGGAAAAGTTGATGTTGTCTTTTAGATTTCAAATGCAATTGGTTTCATGTAATTTTGTTAAGTTTTGAGCAAGATATGATAAAAATACCATTGGCTGCCCTGAAAGTTTGTTTTTTCTAAAAGTTACAATTTGAAAATAGGCATGGTATGGCTCTGTATAGTCTGGTATGAACCTGCACATGATTGATAATGTTGATATTGTCTTTTACCTTTCAAAGACAGTTGGTTTCATGAAATTTCATTGGATTTTGATTAAGTTATGGTATTTTTCATGTTGACTGTCCTGACCCTAACTAGGATTTCCAGCGAGAGTAATAAATTCATAACCAGAGTTTCCACAGTTGAAAATTGATTAGGATCTTGTATGTTAGGTTGAAGCACTCCTTCCTTTGCATTATTATTGGTATTAGAGCCAAGATCATGCTAGGATAATCATGTAAACAGTAAAATTACTCTACAGCTGTTCATTTTATGTACTCTTTATGTATCTGATTTGCAGATTTATCCATGACACAAATGAGGACATCTCACAGTGACTGTCCCTTGTGTAATTGCCACTTGAATGAGGACAGTCACTGTAAAGACAACATGATAATGTACACATACAATGAGTGTACATTATCATGTTGTCTTTACAGTGACTGCCCTCATGTTGTATATTCTTCTCTGGAGATGCTACTGTGTGCTAGGGAAATTCTTAGAATTGTTGGTATATTCTTAGAACTTGTTACACCTGGGATATTCTTCTCTGTAGATGCTACTATGTGCCGTGGTCCAAACAGGCCCATAAATGTGGTTGAATAGCAATACATTCAAGTGGAAATTACAAATATTATAATGTATCTATCTAGTCCTCATGACTGCTCATGACAGTACAAGTGATATTTTTTTGGGGGTGGGGAAAGGTTCGAGACTTTTAGCTGTATGAAGAATCCTTTCTACCTAATACAAAAATGCACCCCATAAAACATCTGATTGGTTCGAGTATCTTTGAACTATTTGGGTCTGTTGACAACACTAGACCAGTGTCTACAGAATGACTAATTTCATGCAAGACAATGGCTCTATCTGACAGAGAGTCCATGCTAGGCTTCATGACTTGATGCATTTTACGTTGCCTTTGGGTGAAGATAGGGAACTATAACTAGTATCAGTATTGAACATGCTTTTACTAGAACTGCTTGTGCTAATGAATCAGAGCAAAATTACCTTTGTCCTCGTTGAAATACATGTTGCATATATATATATATATATATATATATATATATATATATATATATATATATATATATATATATATATATATATATATATATATATATATATATATATATATATATATATATATATATATATATATATATATATATATATATATATATATATATATATATATATATATATATATATATATATATATATATATATATATATATATATATATATATCTTGACACGTACATATGTGTTTCTCAATCATGAATTGGGTGTTTGCCTGTCAAGCATCAATTTGGTCTCTAGGAATTGTGCACTCTCTCTTACTTTTGAAAAAGCATTTGAGCACTGTGCTAACTAATGAAAACTCTCTGTTTTGAGGCCCATAAACTGATCTTTTTACAGAATCTTGACCATAAAAAAAGAGAGTGATGGAACTCAATCCTCTTTGAATGAGGTCCCACCTGCTCTACTTTTGGGTCACCGCACTATATAATGAAAGTGCTCATTATTGGCCACTTCCTTCACTATTGTTTAGGATATGCTCAAGAGACCTACTGCCATTTTTTGGATACTGTCCAAAACAACACCCAAATCAAGGGGAGCAGTATGCAGCACAAGGGGATGGGAATAATATGAAAAAGAGTGAATTTAGTACAATGAGGAGGACAACAAAGATGCCTTTAAAGGGTAAAACAACAAATATAAGATTTTATAATACCATTTCAAATATGATTTGTTTTATTACAAATTAGAAGTATCAGGCTTGTCATGTTCATCTTTTTCTTCATTTCCTACAAACTCCATTTGAAAAGGAACACACCCTTCCTCCATGAGATAACTTTTCCACCAATCCACTTCTGAAGCATTCACAAACCCTATCCACTTTTGGAGAAAGGATCACTAGTTTTACAATGTCTGACCCAGAAGAAAGAGCATAATTATTCTCATTTGCATAGCCCACTAGATAAGGAACACAAATTGTGGCTTCAACTAAACCATTATATATCTCTTTCGAAGAGCTATATAACAAGGGTGTTTAGGAATACATACAATATTGAATGCTTGGAGCAAGGAAAAAGATGAAATGGATACACTAGTGATAGATAACAAGGTGTTGACATTTTGGTTTGCCATGGGAGACAAAGTGAAAAGATGTATGGTATGTGAGGCAAATTCATCTTCTACCACAAAGTCCCTATTTAATTCAAAACCAAATATAACACAAAAGCCATTCCTATTTTGTATAGTTTCTCCACACATATTTAGCATAGAAGTTTCTAGTTTAATTCTAGAAATAGTTTGTAAAGTGTCTGGTTCATGTGTGTGAGCCTACTTCATGTGTGTGGATTATAAGCATGCACTGTCAGAGTGTCTGAATATTGAGTGTCTTATTGCTATTGCTATTGCTATTGTTTAATTTTGGGATTGTTGATATAGGTGCATTATTGAAATCGGTTTGATGGCTCTGATCAATGTGCCAAGTTGTCGATGTGGTGGTGGGCAGTGCCAGTTGAAGATTTCACGATCAGTGGAGAACCCTGGACGACAATATTGGTGTTGTCCAAACAAAAAAAAGGTTGCTAATGTGTATATATTTAATGTTTGTAATGTAACTACTATTTATTATATTTAATGTTTGTAATGTAAATAGTATTCAATACTAATGTAGATTGGGCATCGCAGGGCTATCATGATTGTGGGTACTTTAGATGGGTCGATGACAACCCATCTACATCTATTCGCCCATCTCTAGTTATCCATGATCCAGACATCCGCCCATCTCCACTCATCCACAATCCAGGATTTGAATGCAATAGTTGTCAAGCTAGGACAAACGAAATTAAATTTTCACACATCTACTTATATTGCTATAAAATAATGTGCTATAACCCTACAACAACTCAAGCAACTAAAAATAGGTCCAAAATCCAAGGTAATATAATTTGGTTGTGAGACACCTGCCTATAAATTTTAGACCTTATAAACTTTACAAAATATCCTTAAAGAGTGAAAATCTTAGTAGAAAATATTGCAAGGTTACATATAGAAATGTTCATAACACACTTACCTTTTACGAATCTAATATTGTGTCACTAAATAGGACTGTATACATAAGAGGCATTCAAGTTTTTATGAAATGAGATTTTCTTAGCCAACACAAACTTAGCTTAAGATAGATTCCTTCTATTACAAAGCATCTCTCTACTTCATACCTCCATATTCCTGCTAGCAATTTCGTCCATTTGTTGAAGATGTTGCTGCCTCCCGTGCTCATCTTCCTTGAATCAAAGATGAAGCTTGACCACTGAGCAAATACACCGATTCTACAAATGCCTCAATTGTTTTTGAAATTCTAAAGCTTCAGCCCTATATGTTGTTGTTGCTTCCCTGCGTGCAAGAAAAACAAGACAAAATAATTAATATGCATTAAGCTAGTGACACAGCTAAGTATGAAAAATGCTCCAAGTTATGATAAAATTGTGAAAATAATTTAAACTTCAAAATTCTACATCTCTAACAAAGAGCCACAATGCAATGATGGTTGTATATAAATTTTCATGCAAACTAGTTCATTCAGAGTGGTAAAATATGATTGCATCCACATTAGTTAAACTACCTACAGTTTTTGAAATCTATGCTAGATCGATCATCTTGACTTTTTTGGAGAAATTTTTGCTTCAATTCTGAAAATAAGACTCAAATAACAAGTTCTGTACAAAATTTGAGACATTACTAATTGAGGACAATGTGTATTTTTATGGCACTGAAAGTTTGTGTCTTACAGGCAATGTGCAAGACTATTTATCAAAATGGTTTTATGAAAGCTCCAGGCTATATATGTTATAGTGGAGACAACATGATAATGTACACTCACTGTAAGGATAGTCACAAATGAGGACATCTCGCAGTGACTGTCCCTTGTGTGATTGCCACTTGAATGTATTGCTATTCAGCCACATTAATGCTTTTTTCCTTCAACAAATGAGGACAGTCACTCTAAAGACAACATGATAATGTACACTCACTGTAAGGACAGTCACAAATGAGGACATCTCACAGTGACTGTCCCTTGTGTGATTGCCACTTGAATGTATTGCTATTCAGCCACATTAATGCTTTTTTCCTTCAACAAATGAGGACAGTCACTCTAAAGACAACATGATAATGTACACTCACTGTAAGGATAGTCACAAATGAGGACATCTCACAGTGACTATCCCTTGTGTGATTGCCACTTGAATGTATTTCTATTCAGCCACATTAATGCTTTTCTTCTTCAACAAATGAGGATAGTCACTCTAAAGGCAACATGATAATGTACATTATCATGTTGTCTTTAGAGTGACTATCCTCATTTGTTGAAGAAGAAAAGCATTAATGTGGCTGAATAGCAATACATTCAAGTGAAAATCACACAAGGGATAGTCACTGTGAGATGTCCTCATTTGTGACTGTCCTTACAGTGAGTGTACATTATCATGTTGTCTTTAGAGTGACTGTCCTCATTCTGTAAGTGTACATTATCATGTTGTCTTTACAGTGACTGTCCTCCTTCAAGTGGCAATTACACAAGGGACAGTCACTGTAAAGACAACATGATAATGTAGAGAAACATTGTCATTTGTATTTTCAACAGCGCTAAGAGAGGTTCCCTCCGCGAAATCACAGCTACAATTTTTGAGTACGTTGGGTTTATTTTTCTTTTGTCATTATTATGTAATCTGGTATTCAGCTGTTAGAGAGCTAAAATACCCAGAAATGAGGACATATCTGTGTTGAATTTATTGTTAGCGGCTTTGGTTATTTAGAATGCTTCCCCACAATACTTAATAGGATGCATTTGGTTTTCAAAGCTTTCACTGACTTGGATTCAAGATTCTGAGACTTTCACGTGCCTTGCTTCAGTTGTTTCCGCAAACAAATCGCGTGCCTTTTGTATGCTTCCACATTTTATATACATGTCCATTAGGGTAGTCACCACCACTATATTTGACAAAAACCCATCTTCAATTACTTTTTGGTGAATTTCCCTACCCTGTTCTATGACTGTACCTTTGGTTTTAATGTATAAAAATGACCCAAATTTCAAAGGAAGTATATGATAAATTCCACCTAAAACTTCCTAATCCCTGGATAGTGTCTTCTTACACTTTGAAACAAACAATTCCAAAGGGAATTAGCCTCTAGGGCTCTGCAACACCCAAACCCACAATTCTTGGCTCTAAACCCTTCTTAACTAGGGCATTCTCAATCACCCAATTCTACACCCTTCAAATCCAAATTAGTGGATGATTCACCATCTCACAAACATTATATAATGTTCCACATTATAACAATCCACCCTTGCTTGGATAGATCACTCACTGCTATACATTAGCATTCAACTCAAGGTAATTTCCCACAGTTTATCCTGTGATCACACTGTTTTCCACAAAACTTTGCCTATGCAATGTCAGTACTTCATAATACAAGTTAGTTATTGTCATCCCATGAATATTAGGCCTTCTATGTTACAGCAAAATCAAAGTAAACTCATTCAAAATGGTTTAGAATGGATGAAAGAAATCCTTCTAACTCATGTATGTGTTAGTTCAAACAAATGAGGATAGTCACTCTAAAGACAACATGATAATGTACACTCACAGTAAGTGTACATTATCATGTTGTCTTTAGAGTGACTATGCTCATTTGTTGAAGAAGAAAAGCATTAATGTGGCTGAATAGCAATACATTCAAGTGGCAATTACACAAGGGACAGTCACTGTGAGATGTCCTCATTTGTGACTATCCTTACAGTGAGTGTACATTATCATGTTGTCTTTAGAGTGACTATCCTCATTCTGTAAGTGTACATTATCATGTTGTCTTTACAGTGACTGTCCTCCTTCAAGTGGCAATTACACAAGGGACAGTCACTGTAAAGACAACATGATAATGTAGAGAAACATTGTCATTTGTATTTTCAATAGTGCCGAGAGAGATTCCCTCCGCGAAATCACAGCTACAATTTCTGAGTACGTTGGGTTTATTTTTCTTTTGTCATTATTATGTAATCTGGTATTCAGCTGTTACATAGCTAAAATACCCAGAAATGAGGACATATCTGTGTTGAATTTATTGTTAGCGGCTTTGGTTATTTAGAAGTTTAATTTTATTTGTTCATCTTTCAAACACAAACATTTTGTGGACCGTAACATCTTCATTGTTTTGGGTATGAAATGAAACAGCCCTAACTTGCGACTACCTTCACAGTACTGCAAAACCGAAGAGGGAAAAGCAAGTTAGGATGGAAATAAACAAACTTAAAACTCAGACTTAAGAAAGATGAAGGCAATGCTTCAAAAGGCCGATGCCCTAAACATGGGAAAACACAATACCACCATTAAACGATGCCCTAGTCACCGTATCAATGCTGCCCGCTCTGTACCAGTATGCTGACTGCTCACTTTCATCCTGTGATAAAGGTAACTTCATTAATCATACTTGAAATGGCAGCATACGAACTAAAGCTGATGAACATTTATACACTAAAAGTTTAAAACTATAGATTACAAATGTAGTAGTTTCATACGAAAAGAACTTGATGTCTGAAATTTACCATTAGAAGTATCCAAAGGAATACCACAGTACTGTTGAACTTGGAGAATCGGAGATGATCTACACAGCAAGGTTCAACAGCTGTAAGGACTGTTACACCATCTTTAGCATTTGAATACATTTTCTCCTTGGCTTCTGGTGGATCCTCAAAGACCCCCAATGACGTTTTCCCTACAATTATCAATTGTTTGTCAGTATGAGATATTAATAAATAAACATTAATCACAATATTAGGCAAACAATGTTCTTGATGTCTGAATCTAAATCACAGAAAGCTCTAATAAAGCAGTTCTCAGTTTCACATTAAACTAAGTTTCAATTTCAAATGGTTATAATAATTTTTGCAAGTTATAAGTAGCTGGTTATAGTATATGACATAAAAAGAAAAAAAATCATTTCTATTCTTTTCTTCTTTTTCTCTTTCAACGAAGCTTTTGCACCACACAAATGCATACCAAGAATTTCTCAGGAGGTTTCAAGACCATTGCATACAAAAATTCTTCTCTGTAGATGCTACTGTGTGTCATGGTCCAAACGGGCCCATAAATGTGGTTGAATAACAATACATTCAAGTGGTAATTACACAAGGGACAGTGACTGTGAGATGTCCTCATGTGTGACTGTCCTTGTCACAAATGAGGACATCTCACAGTGACTGTCCCTTGTGTAATTGCCACTTGAATGAGGACAGTCACTGTAAAGACAACATGATAATGTACACATACAATGAGTGTACATTATCATGTTGTCTTTACAGTGACTGCCCTCATGTTGTATATTCTTCTCTGTAGATGCTACTGTGTGCTAGGGAACTTCTTAGAACTATTGGTATATTCTTAGAGCTTGTTACACCTGGGATATTCTTCTCTGTAGATGCTACTGTGTGCCGTGGTCCAAATGGGCCCATAAATGTGGTTGAATAGCAATACATTCAAGTGGAAATTACATATATTATAATGTATTTGTCTAGTCCTCATGACTGCTCATAACAGTACAAGTGATATTTTTTTGGGAGTGGGGAAAGGTTCGAGACTTTCACCTGTATGAAGAATCCTTTCTACCTAACACAAAAATGCACCCCATAAAACATCTGATTGGTTTGAGTATCTTTGAACTATTTGGGTCTATTGACAACACTAGACCAGTGTATACAGAATGACTAATTTCATGCAAGACAATGTGATGCAGAGTGGTCAGCAAGAAACTTGGTCTTAAGCCCCAACTCACTTCAAGACACCAAAATGTTACACCTAAGCAATTTAGCCTCTGATTCTATTAGACTAGTTTAAAATCTCTGTACTAGAGGGACTTCAAAGGTTTCAAGATACTTCTAACACCTTATTGACTCAATCCCAACCAAGACCAAATTTCCTTTTAGGGACAAGTTCCCTGATTTTCTACCAAAAGAGACTTTATTGATCCTAGGCTCTGCCAACCCAATCAAACATTTGAAAACTCTTAAGATTCCCTAAAACATGCAGAATCATGCATTGGTTGTGTTCCAAACAACCCAAGACATCAAAATCACAAATAGACCTAGTGACTCTAGTAGGTCTCCAAAACCTGTTCTGCAGCAATAACTCTTCAATTTGACAAAGGACCTTATGAACTTATATGTTTTTTGAGTACCCTTTTTGATGTTCTAACAATCCTCCAACTCCCAGACCCTGACTCCACTCCAACATATCAATGTCCTTAATGAGTCCGCAGACCTAATGCATGCCTTTGGGTGTGGGTTCCAAAACAAGGCATTGAAAATGGGTGCATGAAACCAAGATCAGAGTTTGAAGATGTCCACCATGCTCTAAAGATCTAGATTCAACAAGGTTTGAGGTCCTTTACTTGCCGCTACCCTCTGATCTTGCATAATCCATCAACTCCTAGTCAAGAACATTGAGATTCTTGACCTAGGGCTTGCTCTCGAAATTCTCTGGCTTAGTATCCTGTTCCAAAGCTTTTAAAATATGAAAATAAACCCCCTTAACTTGCATTTTACAAAGAACAGAGGATATCCTATGGTTTATTTGCAAGTTAAGGCCATTTGAATGCAATAACCCAAAAAATGAGGGTTTGACAGAACAACAGATAAGAAAAAGGAATAACTTTGATATAAGGTGTCTTGAATCTACCAAATAAACTCTCAAAGCATAAGATATAAATACTCTAACTTCCACACTGGTCTGCCCTCCCTTTCACATCCGTACACTGTACAGTGCTTGAAGGAAATGCACAGAAAAGGCTCTGAAATAGTGGCTCTATCTGACAAAGAGTCCATGCTAGGCTTCATGACTAACCTAGAGCACATTCCTTGTTATGGAGGAAGTTTGAATGGTGAAGAACTTATGGAATGGATAGAGGACCTAGATAACCATTTTGACTACAAGTATCTTATGGATAGAGGACCTTGATAACCATTTTGACTCATTTAGTATCTTATTGAGCTTCACTTTGTTTCGAGAATATAGTTTAATATTCTCTACTAAACAGGGCCAACCACGTGAAGGTGGAAGCTCATTTGGCCCCACCCCCCTCCCCCTAACATCACTCTACATTCCCCGTTAACATCTAACATTCATTCATTCTTTCAATTATTAATAAAATGTAACATTCAATCAATATCACATGATAACATTCATTAACACATTAGATTCGTTAACACGCAACATTCATCAATATGAAAATAAACACATAATTCATGAACATTCATTACCACATAATTAAATTCATTGAGACATAAAATTCAGTCATTATCAATTAAGGTATTTAGATGACAATCATTTCTTTTTTCTCTTTCTAATTTTTTTTTCTATGTAAGCTCTAAGAGGAGCATCAGTGTTATCATCAATACCCCCCTCATCAGTTGTTTTGTTCTCTGTTCTTGATGATCTCAAATTCCTATGCTGCTAGTCATGCATATAAATTGTTAAAATGATATAATGAACAACTTACCAGTGGATGATAGTCATGCCCCCCTTCAATGTGACCATTCTCCCTACAATGTCTCTTAACTGTTTTGATTAGCAGTCTTCTACGGTTTAAGCCCTTACAAATTTTGCAGGGACAATAACATTTTCCATCACCTTTTCTTTTCAAGTTAGACCACAATCTAGCGATTGTCTCTCTATTTTGTTCTTCACTTATATTATCTGACATGATCGTTCTTCGCAGGAAGCAAAAATTGGGCTATGAAAACTTCGGTCTACAACTTTCAGTGACTAAGCAAAATTGTCAAAAGTACACAAATCTTCTTAGACCTAGTTAAATCCTTTAATATTTTAAAAGTCTAGTTAAAATATACATTAGATTAAAAAATATACAATTTTCATGCCTGAGCGCACGGCTACGACTAGTGCAATGGTCTTCTTGCTTAGCTCTAGAAGCTCTCTAGCAATCAAAACATATAAGCTACAAGGCCTAACAGCAATTTCAAAACATATAAGCTACAAGGCAAGACATATTACATGACATGGAAAAAGGATTAAAATATACATTAGATTAAAATATATACAATTTTCAAACCTGAGCGCGGGGCTATAACTCGTGCAATGGTCTTCTTGCTTAGCTCTAGAAGCTCTCCAGCAATCAAAACATATAAGCTATTAGAATTCATTAACTTTCTGTAATTGGAAAACTCTATTTGATATTAGACCGTAAACTACTACTATTCTCTCCATAAGAACTAAGTACAAAATTCTTTCAAGTTCACATCCATGATTCCCTTTAGATTAAAATATACAGCAAAAATAAGCTAAAAGTCTAGTTAAAATATACATTAGATTAAAAAATATACAATTTTCAAACCTGAGCGCGCGGCTATAACTCGTGCAATGGTCTTCTTGCTTAGCTTTAGAAGCTCTCCAGCAATCAAAACATATAAGCTACAAGGCCTAATAGCAATTTCAAAACAAGGGTCATCAAAAGAACCAAAAACAATGTGTGCAAACAATACCTTGTGAAGTGGTATAGACAATTAGAAGATGCTACTATGTGTTAGGGAACTTCTTAGAACTGTTGGTATATTCTTACAACTTGTTACACCTGGGATATTCTTCTCTGTAGATGCTACTGTGTGCCGTGGTCCAAACAGGCCCATAAATGTGGTTGAATAGCAATACATTCAAGTGGCAATTACACAAGGGACAGTCACTGTGAGATATCCTCATGTGTGACTGTCCTTGTCACAAATGAGGACATC
Organism: Chamaecyparis obtusa; assembly: GCA_027943335.1. Classification (NCBI taxonomy): domain Eukaryota; kingdom Viridiplantae; phylum Streptophyta; class Pinopsida; order Cupressales; family Cupressaceae; genus Chamaecyparis; species Chamaecyparis obtusa. The sequence continues at coordinate 898,799 of BSBK01005674.1, forward strand.
TCACAGTGACTGTCCCTTGTGTAATTGCCACTTGAATGAGGTCAGTCACTGTAAAGACAACATGATAATGTACACATACAATGAGTGTACATTATCATGTTGTCTTTACAGTGGCTGCCCTCATGTTGTATATTCTTCTCTATAGATGCTACTACGTGCTAGGGAACTTCTTAGAACTATTGGTATATTCTTACAACTTGTTACACCTGGGATATTCTTCTCTGTAGATGCTACTGTGTGTCGTGGTCCAAATGGGCCCATAAATTTGGTTGAATAGCAATACATTCAAGTGGCAATTACACAAGGGACAGTCACTGTGAGATGTCCTCATGTGTGACTGTCCTTGTCACAAATGAGGACATCTCACAGTGACTGTCCCTTGTGTAATTGCCACTTGAATGAGGAACAAGGAGGAAGTGATACAATAATAGGGGGGTGATCATTTTAAAATGTGTTGGACAACAAAAAATGCTATGCACGGGGTAAAACATGGGCTCAAACCTTAAGAAAACTAGAGACTAACAACAAAGAAAATGTACCTCATGATACTTATTGAGCTTAAAGCATAAATAACCTACTATGTACAAGAAGGAAGGATAAACTATTAATAGAAATGTTTAAGATGGATCCTATTTATCAATATCTCAAAAGGATTACCTTCCATGTTTTCCAACTCAAAAACATAATTTTCTTTGTAGCGAGAAATATAAAAAGGACCCTCCCATAAGGCATCAAACTTTGTATGTTGACTTGGATTGGCTGCTCTTTCATTGTACTTCAAAATCATATCATTTTTCTTAAGAGGGGGATTGCATACCTCTTGTCAAACCCACATTATACTATTCTTTGGTGACGTGTCAAGGCATTATAAGCATTCTCATAAGCTTCTTGTAGATTCAACAATTTTACTAATATGACATTCATCGCACCATCTTCCTCTACTTCAATTAATGTTAGAAGTTGTAGAGCTAGGATTTCCATTGATATAGGAAGAACAACTTCTATTCCATTGGCGAACTGGTGCTGGAGCACCTCACACAACCAATTTGGAGACGGAGATTATACAGACTTTCAGGACAAATCAGAGGGATGGAATACATAAACAGGGTCAACAGGTCAATTGGAGGATCTTAGCACCTTTAATGTTATTAAAATAATGCAATACTTCAATGAGTTTGTAATGATGTCCTTATTAGGACTAAAAGCTTGTTTACAATGGACTGAGATTGTCCAAAGTTCAATAATGTTCTAAGAATCTAGAATAGGCTAGTGCGGAAGTTTAAGTCTTTTGGAAAGTTTAATAATCATAAGAGATCAAAGTTAGTGAGTTTAGTGGTCTTTGGATTAAAATAATTCAATTAATTATAAGTTGGAATTTTTGAATTTTCAAAATCCAATGGTTAGCTAACAATGGAGGGAGTTAGTATTTAGGATTTAGTTAGGCTCAAACTAAGCTCCAACCGATGAAAATTGGTTGGATTAGTTTTTGAGAAGTTATAAAGAATCTTATATATATCTCTGTTACGACAAAGAAGGGAGATATATACGGACTGCAACAGTAAGAAATATAAAACTCTTAGTTTTTGCAACTCCATTTATCTTGGAAGTCTTAGTTTGTTTGAACTAACACATACATGAGTTAGAAGGATTTCTTTCATCCATTCTAAACCGTTTTGAATGAGTTTACTTTGAATTTTCTGTTGCGCGGGTGTATGGACTGGTGAAGGAAACAGCGAGCAATAAACTTTAATTTCTGCAAGTTCCTTGATCTTTTAAGTCTCAAATCATTTGGTTTGATTATTCAATTATTCTTGTTATTGAATGAGTTTACTATTATATTGAGACTACTGTCGCGCCAGTCACTACTGAAACAGTCATTCTTTTGTCTAGACTTGTCATTGCAGTAGAGTTTTAGAGATAATGAAGATCATCCCATGAACATAGAAGGCCTAATATTCATGGGATGACAATAACTAACTTGTATTATGAAGTACTGACATTGCATATGCAAAGTTTTGTGGAAAACAGTGTGATCACAGGATAAACTGTGGGAAATTACCGTGAGTTGAATGCTAATGTATAACAGTGAGTGATCTATCCAAGCAAGGGTGGATTGTTATAGTTTGGCTTTATACCTCCCAATTGCATTTGTTTAAAAATCGTTGGAGGTTTTTAAACAAATGCAATTGGGAGGTATAAAACCAAACTCAACCACTTTTGCCAGCATTCTTCAAGCATATGCCAAAATGGGATCTTTAGAACAGGGTAGGGAAATTCACCAAAAAGTAATTGAAGATGGGTTTTTGTCAAATATAGTGGTGGTGACTACCCTGATGGACATGTATATAAAATGTGGAAGCATACAAAAGGCACGTGATTTGTTTGCGGAAACAACTGAAGCAAGGCACGTGAAAGTCTCAGAATCTTGAATCCAAGTCAGTGAAAGCTTTGAAAACCAAATGCATCCTATTAAGTATTGTGGGGAAGCATTCTAAATAACCAAAGCCGCTAACAATAAATTCAACACAGATATGTCCTCATTTCTAGGTATTTTAGCTCTCTAACAGCTGAATACCAGATTAAATAATAATGACAAAAGAAAAATAAACCCAACGTACTCAAAAATTGTAGCTGTGATTTTACGGAGGGAATCTCTCTCGGCACTGTTGAAAACACAAATGACAACCCACTTGATTTCGCAGAGGGAATCTCTCTCGGTGCTGTTCAAAACACAAATGACAACCCGCTTTGTTCAAAACACAAATGATAACCCGCTTGATTTCGCGGAGGGAATCTCTCTCGGCGCTGTTGAAAACACAAATGACAACGTTCCTCTACATTATCATGTTGTCTTTACAGTGACTGTCCCTTGTGTAATTGCCACTTGAAGGAGGACAGTCACTGTAAAGACAACATGATAATGTACACTTACAGAATGAGGACAGTCACTCTAAAGACAACATGATAATGTACACTCACTGTAAGGACAGTCACAAATGAGGACATCTCACAGTGACTGTCCCTTGTGTAATTGCCACTTGAATGTATTGCTATTCAGCCACATTAATGCTTTTCTTCTTCAACAAATGAGCATAGTCACTCTAAAGACAACATGATAATGTACACTTACTGTGAGTGTACATTATCATGTTGTCTTTAGAGTGACTATCCTCATTTGTTTGAACTAACACATACATGAGTTAGAAGGATTTCTTTCATCCATTCTAAACCGTTTTGAATGAGTTTACTTTGATTTTGCTGTAACATAGAAGGCCTAATATTCATGGGATGACAATAACTAACTTGTATTATGAAGTGCTGACATTGCATAGGCAAATTTTTGTGGAAAACAGTGTGATCACAGGATAAACTGTGGGAAATTACCTTGAGTTGAATGCTAATGTATAGCAGTGAGTGATCTATCCAAGCAAGGGTGGATTGTTATAATGTGGAACATTGTATAATGTTTGTGAGATGGTGAATCATCCACTAATTTGGATTTGAAGGGTGTAGAATCGGGTGATTGAGAATGCCCTAGTTAAGAAGGGTTTAGAGCCAAGAATTGTGGGTTTGGGTGTTGCAGAGCCCTAGAGGCTAATTCCCTTTGGAATTGTTTGTTTCAAAGTGTAAGAAGACACTGTCCAGGGATTAGGAAGTGTTAGGTGGAATTTATCATATACTTCCTTTGAAATTTGGGTCATTTTTATACATTAAAACCAGAGGTACAGTCATAGAATAGGGTAGGGAAATTCACCAAAAAGTAATTGAAGATGGGTTTTTGTCAAATATAGTGGTGGTGACTACCCTGATGGACATGTATATAAAATGTGGAAGCATACAAAAGGCACGCGATTTGTTTGCGGAAACAACTGAAGCAAGGCACGTGAAAGTCTCAGAATCTTGAATCCAAGTCAGTGAAAGCTTTGAAAACCAAATGCATCCTATTAAGTATTGTGGGGAAGCATTCTAAATAACCAAAGCCGCTAACAATAAATTCAACACAGATATGTCCTCATTTCTGGGTATTTTAGCTCTCTAACAGCTGAATACCAGATTAAATAATAATGACAAAAGAAAAATAAACCCAACGTACTCAGAAATTGTAGCTGTGATTTTGCGGAGGGAATCTCTCTCGGCGCTGTTGAAAACACAAATGACAACCCGCTTGATTTCACGGAGGGAATCTCTCTCGGTGCTGTTCAAAACACAAATGACAACCCGCTTTGTTCAAAACACAAATGATAACCCGCTTGATTTCGTGGAGGGAATCTCTCTCGGCGCTGTTGAAAACACAAATGACAACGTTCCTTTTTTTTTTGCACTTATATCCCGACAACGTCACAATTGCAACAGTGTCGGGCTATATTTGAAAATAAAAAGCCAAAACCGCTTAACATTTCCCTGTCGTCGCAAATTGCCGTCGCAATTTCACCCCAAATGTATTAGTGTAGGCTTCATAATCTTAGGTAAGTCTCTTACTGCAAGTGTATAACTCACTTTCACAATATTATCAAAGTTTATATGACAAAATATTCTATGTCATAACCAACTGTTGTGTGTGTGAAAATTGTACCTGATCTGTAGACACAACACTCAGTAAAACATTAGAGGTTAGCAAAAATTGAAATCGTGCAAAATTGAAAACTATGTAACCAAGCGATTTACTGCCTTCTAATAGGTGCGAGATTGATGTTCTCAGATTGTAATCGAGATCAATGACCTAGACGACACCTAAATGAAGGATTTGAATGCAAAAGATGGATATGAAATTGAATGCAATTAATCTAAATTTTTGATATTTTCTATGCAATAAGAATGATAAAAACCGATATGAATCTATGCTAGATGAAATTGATATGCTATGAATTGATCTATCTAACAATGATATGCAAAGCTATGAAATTCTATGCTATGATATGAAAAATATGCAATTGAAATTGATCTCACAAAGCTTTGAATTCGCAAGTTGATTCTTTCAAGCTCCAATTGTGCAAATTCTCCAAATCTGATATGCTATGATTCCTGTAGAGTAAGTTTGCAATTTGCGAGATGATTGAGAGATGAATTATGAAGAGCTGAGCATTATTTTTATAGAAATCCAAGGCTTTGGAGGTGCATGAAAAAAAGCCATAAATCACTCAAATAACTCAAGTTGATTTTTGAGTTATTTTTAAATAAAGATAATTAACTCACAAAAACATGCAAAAGCTAAGTTTTAACTCAAAATAGAGTTTAGCTTTAATTGATAATTGATAGTTGTCTGCTTTTATGATTGTGCATGTTTTTTTTATGAATTAATTTAATAATAAAGTGATTTATTTCCAACTTAACTGCTTTTAAAAATAAAACAATTGATTTATGGGTTAATCAATTATTTAATCAAACTTTTATTAAAAACTATATTATTAAATAATGACAACTTGCTTTAATTAATTAAATAAGAATTTAATCAATTATTCATATGATATTAGATTTATTGTCAAAATTAAATAATACAATTAATAATAGATAGAATTAAATTTAATTACACAATTAAGTGGCAAATATTAAATCTAATTAATTAAATATAAAAATATTCAATTAATCAAGCTTTAGGATAAATGTGATTTATTGCCAAATAATTATAAAATTAAAGATAATTATGATGATTAGGAATATTACTAGGAATATTCCTCGATGCAGAATTTAAGATAATCAATTAGATTTGATGATGTTTAGATGTGCCTTAAGTTAGGACTTCGATGTCGATTTTGTTCGATTTGTCGATGTAGGAGGTTAATGAACATATAGCCCATTTTTGGGGTATTACAACTGTCATCAATCTTAGTCATCAAGCATGTCATCTCAGTAGGGTTCAACTGAAATACATTACCTTTGGTTCTAGATCCTGTTCCATTCAACTTTCCATCTTTATCCTTAATCACACAAGTTTTCTCAGCAAACAAAACTTGATATCCCTTCTCGACTAACTGTCCAACACTCAATAGATTATGTTTCAATCCATCAACAAAGTAAACATCATTAGTATTAGTCTTTCCATCAAGAGTAATAGATCCTATACCTTTAATCAAACAAGGTGCATTGTTACCAACTCTAACAACTCCTCCATCATGATTACTAAACTTTATGAATTTTCCTTAATCACCAGTCATATGATGTGAACAACTATTGTCTATTATCCAATCAGATTTCTTTTCAACTTGGGAAACTAAGGCTTTTTCTTCTTTAATATCAGATTCAGAATTTTCTTCTTTAATATCTACAAATCCTATGTCATCAAGGTTATCATTATCACTGTCACTCAAATGTCTTTCAGTTCCTGCTTCAATTTCTTCATCATTTGCATAATGACATTCTTTAGGTCTTCTATACTTAAAATTATTTCTATACTTCTTAACTCTCTTAGGACACTTAGATGAAAAATGACCATATTCTTGACAAGTCCAACCTTTAAATATTTTCTTACCATCTGGTTCTCTTTTCACAAGCAAGGCAATACCTTCTTCAATTTTCTTTTCTTCTTTAGATTTGGATCTGCTACTGCTCACATAATCTCCACTCACACTTGTACTTCTTGACAAAGTAGGTCTGATGCTAAGAGCACTGAATGTTGTCTCCATTCTTGGTAGTTCTCCTGATAATCTCAAATTCATCTCTGCTACTTCCAATCTTCCAAGAAGAGTCTCTCTTGAAAAGTTCATTGTACAAGGTATCACTTGTTCAATCATTTGTGTAGTCTGTTTGAATACCGGTGTCAATGTTCTTAGAATTTTCCATATCACTTCATTCTCTGATTTTTCACCTCCACAAGACTTTATTCCTGCAATAATTTTTGACAGCCTACCAATATAGCTTCTAACACATTCATCTTCCATCATTCTTATGTCTTCAAATGCACAAATCCAATTATGTAACCTAGCTTTCTTTGCATGTTCATCACCTTCAAAAGTAGAATGTAAAGCTTTCCAAATATCATAAGATCTAGTTAAACTTTTTACCTGACTGTATTCATTCTCTAGAAGTGCTGATAAAAGTGCTTCTCTTGCAAGTATGTTACACATAAAGGTGTCTCTTTCATCATTAGAACAAGTCTCAAGTCTGTCTTCCTCAATGATAGTTCTGTCATTCTTTGTAATCAACCAATAACCTGGTCCTAAACACAATAGACGTGTCTTCATATTTTCTTTCCAGCTATCAAAATTTACTCTATCAAACTTAGGGCTTTCTTTCCTGAAATTTTTCATAGATCTCCTTAAGTTGTTAAACTTCTCTTTCAAGGACTTGCCGCTCTGATACCAATTGTTAGAAAGTAAAGATCCCCAAGATAACTAAGATGGGGGGGGTGAATCATTTATCTGATAATTAAACCATTTATCAACTTCAATAGTATTAAACCATATAATCAATGCAGTAACCAACCATAGAAAGATAATCATACACAATGACACAATAACACAAGATATGTTGACTAGGGAACCTCTTGATCTGAGAGTAAACCCCGGTGGGAATGATGCCCACAAAATGATGCACTAATATGAAAGTTCCTTGTGAGAGGGTGGACCCTGTTAGGAGTCTTATGAATTACATTCAGTACATATGAATCCCTGTTAAAAGATTCTAACCCAGTTAAGAGTTATGGAAGACTGAAGGACCCACTACCCAAACAGCTTCAAGGCAAGATCTCTGAACTCACTATCCAATAGATCTTAGGATTATTCACCAGAATAATATGAAATAAGTTACCTCCTTCACACTATGCTGAAACTACACTCTCTACTACACAAGATCACAAATCTAGATATTTGTACTTCACAAATCTTCCTTCACAACTGAATTAGCTCTCTTCTTCACTTCATGCATACATCTGCATCACAACTTTCACAATTTCATATCACAACTATTACAATCTCATAATCCCATTTTATAACAAATAAAAACATTCCTTCCTTTATACCACACTCAAATAATTACAAATGAGTCGGCATGCAAATACAAAATAATAATTTCAACACGCTACACCAAAAAATGTCAGCTTCCAAATGTAATAACTCTTCACATGTGTCACCTAGAATTTTTGCAATGAACCACATCACTACCAATGTGTCACAAACTTCCCTTTAACTGCGTAGAATCAGATTCCATCTCGATTAGGAGATATCCTCCGATTACCAAAAACTGCTACTCAGGAACACTGCCAGAAAACTGCTTCCACCAAAATGCTTATAACTTTCATAAATGAATGAATTTCTTTTTGCACTCTTAACCATAGGTTAATAGCACACCAAAGAACATACCATAAACTACACATAATCCCAAATGCAATATCCCATGTGCACAAAACAAAACTGTGCCTGCTACTCTGCTAAACTCCAGAATATCACTGTGTTAACATCAATGACAATCATAGTCATGAATGCAATAACCACTGCTACAAAATGACTACCAATCATCAAGCATTCATTCCTATCAAATCACCTCGCTTATGTTGAAGTCCTTGTAGAGGATTCAAATCCTCAAATCCACAAGTAGGAATGATTCAATGAATGTAGGATGTCTCCAATCAATGGTATTTGATCTTCAACACCAATCTTGACATGATCTTTGCATATGAGAAGGCTTGAATGAATGGAGAAGGATGGATCTTCAAGGAGGCTCCAAAGAGATTGAATCCTTCAATGGCTAACAATGGATCTCCTTGATGGATGAATGCTTGAACACTTGAAGACTTGAAGACTTGCTTGCACTTGAGAGCTCTAGATGCTTGAATGTGAAAAATGAGATGTGAAAATGAGAGAGGAAGGCCTCCTTTTATAGTGAACTAGGGAACACTCCTATAGATGGGCCACCTTGGAGAATTAAATCCCAATTAGGTCCTCACCTTTAAAAATATACGTAGATTAAATACAATTAAAGGATTTACCATCCTGAAACCCGAAATGGCTGACCCGGAGGCACGAAAATAAATTTCCCGAAAGCCCGAAGCCCAAAAATTAAGGATCTTGAAAATTTGGAGAAAGGGGTCAAAGTTGAGGTTGACCCTAACCTAGTTAGGGTCAAGCTCAACCTTGACCTAGTCAAGGTTGACCTAAGACATTGACCCTGGTCCCAAGTTAATTTAGAACCAAGTCAGGAGCTCCCAGGGATGCCCAGAAAGCTCGAACTAATGCCAGAACAGGACAAAATGTCAGGGATAGACATAAAATCATATGATTACTGAGATGAAGGCTAGGAGGATCTATTTCTAAATCCTACATAGAAAATAGAGCCATGGGAGAGGGAAATTCAGGAGAATCCTTAAGATCCTAACCTTAATTTCACCTAGAATGAAGAAATCAAGTGCAGGCAAGAAGTGGAAAGTGGGGAGAAAAGCCAAATACATGCAAAGACCCGATCAAGGCACTTAACATGACCCTGAACCACTTACTCAGAGGGCTAAATGCTCTTATCATGGAAGTTCTTCCATTTTAAGACGATACAGATTGTCATACTTTACATATTGCATATTGTATTTGGTCGGTTATCACTATAAGTTATTAACTGGTCATTGGTAAAAGCACAAATAGTTTACTATTTTATATTACTGAGCTGTAGAAGTTTGTGTAAATTTTTTTTGGATCTACATTTTATATTTGGGACTGTGGATAACTGATTCACCCCCCTCTCATTCATTCTAATAGTATGAACTTATCTTTCAATTTTGCCACCATCAACCTCCACCAATTGATCTTCATTTCACCTTCATCTTCTCTTTCTCTTTGCAATTCTTTCCACCAAAGAGCAGCATGTCCTTTCAACTTAGTCTATGCCAACCTCACCCTAAGAGGATCTTAAATTTCTTCAAGCTCAAAGAAGTCTTCTAACTCATCAATCCAATCAATCAAATTCTTAGGTCTCAAGGTACCAGAGAAGTTAGAAACTTCCATTCGGTAACTACTACTTAACTGAGCTCCAGATCTTTGCAACCAACTAGTTTTGTCTTCACTAGATATGTCCCTTTGATCAGTTATGTCCTCTCCACTAGATCCAACAGCTTCAAAGTCTTCATCAACCTCCTCATAGCCATCATCAGTACCAAGATTCCTCGGCATACTAGCAATAGCCCTCATAATCGCAGTGATCATGTCATTCTTCATCAATTCCATATCAGATCTAAAATCTACTTTAACCTTCTCTATAATCCTAGACTCCATAACATCACAGAGATCTGCAATCACCCTAGGGTCCAATCTTCTCAGAGGCATCCTCAAGATCTTCAAAAACCCAAGGCAAAAAATCACCAACCCAAGGTCCTGGTGCAAACTGCCTCAACTCGGCAATCTATTTAAACACTCAAGAACCGCAAGCTCTGATACCACTTGACGTTGCACACTTCGAAAAACCCTAGAATGAATAGTCCAAAACTACACCCGCAACACAACACCAGCAGAAACATAAAAAGGAGATACTCAAATAGAATTTTCATTCAACATGCCCGATTGTAAGGCCTTCTGAGTTAGGGCCAAATACAATTAGTTACAATAGTAATTTTGCAATCCTTTAGCTAGTCTAGCTCTGTAACACATCAGCAACTGGTAGAAACACTAAGGTAGATCTAAACTTTCTCGCAAGCCACCAAGCAATCTCCTTGTCTCCAAGCATGCAAACCACTAGCTCTGCTATTACAAATATCAGACAAACAATCTGATCTACAAGATCTCATAGGATCCCATTAATTACTATCCTTTTTCAAATCCCCCTTTCTAACAACTACCCAAACCTTCCTTAAATATATTTCTTCAACCACAAGTCGACTGGAAGAAATAAATAAATCCTAAAAACCAGTCGGCTCCTAAATAAATAATTATTAAATGCACTACAAGTCGGCTCCCAAATAGCCTTACAAATAATATTCTCCATGTTTTCCTCTAGATCTACATAGGAGAATACAACATAAGCTACCAACATTAAATACATCAAGTCGGCCAACCAAATCTACAAGAACTACAGTCGACAAGCCAAATTATCAAGCGTTAGTAAAACTACCGAGCACGCCAAGCATCGTCGAGCCACAGGTTTTGTCGAGTGCCAAAGTTTACCAAGTTCCTTCAGTGACCGAGCTTCCTTCAATGACTGAGCTCCTTGGTCAAAGCTTCAACTAAGTAACACTAAAACACTCCAACATACAGGATTTCCAACTACCCTAGGATGCTCCTGCATCAATCAATTTGGTATCACCAATAAGATTCCCAAGAAGAAAACATTCTAATCTGAACCTTATCATCATTTTATGCAAATACTGGGTCATAGACTTCATTCTATTATTTAAAAATATCCTACTCATGTCTAGCAATGGCACATTCCAAAACAGTAACACCAATGACACGCCTACCTCTCATGATGAAGTTTTCCCTCAAGAAGCCTCCATTTTTCCCATCAATCCTTTATCTCATGGAGTATTACAAGAGAAATATTTTCCATTTTCATCAAATGGTATATGAAGTAATGAGACCTCCCAAGGTCTATTCATAATTTATATCCAAGATAATCCCTTTCCTGATAAAATTCCCTTATATAATTTAGCAGTCCTAGATTCACTACCACCATATGTTCTATTCCTAGACAAATCTACTCCAAAGAGTCTCATCCAAATTCCTGCTCCCTCATGTCAAAACATTGAACCCTTCCAATAATCCACCCTACATATCCAAAATCATACCCCATGTCAAGAGGATGATCAAAACTGTGAAGAAACAAGTCCTGAATAAAATCATGATCAAGATCCCAACAATGGCCAAATTTGTCCAATGTTTTACCAAGAACCCATCTTTCTAGAGTCTCATGAAGATTATACTATCCTTACCCATCCTATCCAATATGATCTTCCATTTGAATAACATAATGTTCTTCCATGTCTTATTGACCATCCACTTCCTAAGCAAGATCATGACACCCCTTTCATTCTTCCAAATGACTCTATCATAGTCAAGAGAAAACCACCATTAAAATCTAGTCAAATGATCTCCTTCCAAGTCAACATAAAATTAATCCTTCACCTTCATGTCTACCACAAGATTCCATTATCTATCCATATTCACCTCATGATCCTATTATTCCTTTAATCCTTCATCTCCTCCATAGGATCCTATCCTATCAAATTATCCTTTCATTCCTCCTATTCTATCATAGGATCTCATTATTCCTCATGTTGCCCCTCATGATCCCAACACATTTATGTAAGTTATTCATGAACCTCCTACATGTCAAAGAGGCTCCTCTACTTCCATTCAGTCTATCCCACTCCATTATAATAATTGTCCTCCAAAATATCCCATCGCCCCTACAAAAGATAATAATGAGCCCCATACATATAAATTTGGTCCATCCACTTTCATTCAGGCCAATATAATTCATGATCCTATCATGCCTTACATACCTCCTCCCCTTCAAAATGGACTTGCATTTGGGTATCCAAATAACAAGTATCCCTTTTCTAGGAAGGTATTCTAAAGCATGTACTATAAAGGAAAAGAGTTGGGAATCCATGAACAAGGCATATTTAAACCTCCTTATATAATTTATCAAACCCCAAAAATCATATCCTTGGCTACATCTCTCACACTCAAGATGTTGGTACCATTCATAGATCCTACATTCCTCCATCTAAACCCAAGCATACCTTAAATCCTTCAAACCTTCCATCTATCTTAGGTCTATATATTCCTCCATCCACTAGTTCACAATCCACTTATCCTTTCCTATATCAAGGTTAGAAAAGGTACACATCTTGGAGAACCTTCCACCCATCCAAAAGGCCTCCATATCATTCATATCCATACATAAACCCCAATACCTTGGGAAGCAACGTGGATTCCAAGCATAAAATTTACAAGTCCAAAAATCCGCATCCATCAAAGAATCAAAATGTTCAATCTAATTGACGTGTGGATACAAAGAAAAAAGAATCCAAAAGGCCACAAAGGGCCCTCAAACAAAAAGAAATATCAAAGACAATTTGGGTTCCTAAAACCCTCATTGAAGAAATGTGTTATAAATAATCACAAAGAAAAGAGAATTCTAGAACTATGTGGATTCCCAAGTCTCTTGCATACTAAAGAAAAATCAAAATTGGCATTCAAGCTTCCCAAGGCTTCCTCAAATCCACCATCCAAACAACTTATATCAACTTCCAAATCTATTTTGGGTCCTTATCTCCCAAAATAAAAATCCATATTCACTTCTCCATCAAAATCCAAAGCTTCCAAATCTACTTTTCCTCCATTAGTCCACCACCCTGCAAGGTGTGTACCAATGTTTAACTTATCATCCTTTCCATCTAATCCTTTACAAGTCTTCCAACACCCCATCTATTATTTGACTCGTGTGATCTATCCTTCCACACCCCTTGTCCAATCCTTTCCATAAACCCTTATCCCACTTCATCCAATCATCCATTTCATCTCCCTTCGTCATTACCATACCAATGTCTTTGAGTATATCATCAAACGTTATGGTCCATAATTTCATATATTTCAAGAGCACTATCTGAGGGGAAAAAATGCTTAAGTCCTCCCTCTATGTTCGATCACGAGTCTATCATCTTCCAAATAAATCAAAAAACCAAAACATGAAAAAAAATGTTGCCTTGATGAAAACCTGGCAAACAAACGTCTTGGTAAAACAAAAAAATAAAGAGAAGTAATTTTTTCCAACAGAGAAAACCTAGCAAAGAGGCGCTTTGGATAAGTACCATAATGAAAACTTGGCAAACAGGCGTCATGTGTGATTTGTGAACTTTCATTTCATACTTGGTGGTAGGTTTCATCCATATTTTCCTATCATATCATATCCCTTTCATTTCGTACATTATCCTATGTCCCTTGTATCCCTTATCAGTATCCATATTCTCTTTTTCCCAATTTTGATCTTCAAAAGGATAGAGATCTTCCTAGAAGCATCACCTATCCTATCTACTTCATGTTGTCCACATCCCTTATCCTATCCACATCCCTGTGGTCCATGCATCTTCCTTATCCTATCCACATCCCTTTGGCCCATATCCCTTATCTTGTCCACATCACTTTTCCAATATTTCTTATCCTACCACAACCTTAAGTCCATATCTCTTATCTTGTCCATTCTTGATCTTGCTCATCCTATCATTATCCTATCCAAATCCCTCTCTTGGCCTTGATATAAAATAAATAAAAAATGAAAAAAGTGTTTTCAAAATCATCTTTACATTTCCACTCTTATAAACCACATGCCAATCAGTGCACCATATCATTACCTGATCTTATCATGTCCAATCCATAAACTTAATAAAACAAATGTTATCCCATCTCATGGATAGTCCTTGGAATCCAAACAGCTTCAAGACATAATAAGATACCTTTGGCCTTCATCCATCTACCAGTTCATCCATCAATCCATAATTTCCTTACCTTGCTAGACACTGGGGGCAGTCTTTCAAATCCTAAAAAGAGCGCAAAGACATGAAAAATATCCTAAAAGGAGAATATAAAAGACCTAGAAAAAAAGCCAAAAACATTCAAATACTCTTCCTGAAAAAATCCAAAAATAACAAATACTCGTCCTGAAAAAATCCAAAAACATTCAAATACTTGTCTTGAAAAAATTCCGAAAACATTCAAAAAAAGTCCTGAAAAAAACCCTTAAATTTTTTTTTTAAAAGTCCTAAAAATGATCAAAAACATCATATATGATCCTGAAATAATCCAAAAAAAAATCAAAAAAACATAAAAACATTCATCAATGGAATCAATCTTAGGGGTGTCTAGGACAAGTTCCTTAACTAATTTGATACATCGTGCATACGTCAACTCCAAACATATGAATCCTAAGATGCATCAAAAACATCAAAACATGTCAAAATCTTTGCAATAAAATCTATGTCACGACAAGCATAAAGTGACGATCAAATGTCAAGTTCAAATCAAAATGATGAGCTTCGTAAATCAATAATGGAATCATGAGAATCATTTTTATCAACAATCCAATCTCTTATCAATCGATCAAAATTAATCAATCAAAACCACCTAATCAATTGTCTTATACAACAATGGATACACTCAAAAACAAATAGATCAGTCTTATATGGGTAGTCCATTTCTAAAACCAAACATATCCGCATCCAATCAAACATAAAATCAATCTAACCAATGATTGGCAAGGCTATTGACAAAGTCAACCATGTCAGTCAATTATTGATTTATCTTTCGTGATTATGTTCCTATGCTCCTCGAG
Organism: Chamaecyparis obtusa; assembly: GCA_027943335.1. Lineage (NCBI taxonomy): Eukaryota > Viridiplantae > Streptophyta > Pinopsida > Cupressales > Cupressaceae > Chamaecyparis > Chamaecyparis obtusa. Next base: position 914,042 of record BSBK01005674.1, read on the forward strand.
GATATCACTGAGTGGTGAGAGTGGAAATGATGGTTCATAATCTTTTTTTCTTTGTTTGTTATTTATGGAATGTTTCAATAAAATTATGGGGAAACGATGATATAGGGTGAATGTGATAAGTAATGTCATGCATTTGGCAGCCACACACACCCATGATCTGAGACAACCCTATGACAATGCCAAAACATTCCTTTTTTTATTTTTGCTTACTTCAACAAAGATTGTATCAATATCCAGATTGTCAATATCTGGGTGCATTGATGCAAGTGCATCCTTGGGTTGTTGGCAAACTTGCATCATCCGAAAATATTTCCTTTTAGTTTGTTTGTTTACTATTCCAGTTGGACAGTTTCTATTATTTCTAGGTGTGGTTGATCTAGTTGGCACGTCATCTTATGTGATCATTATATTGTATTCTATACATCATGAAGATCTTATGTCTATGACCACATCTTGATTTGATGTTTCCAGATAAAGTTATCTTATGATTGGGTACAGTCCTATATTAGTTTCCTATTCTAACAGCCAGGATGGTGAGATCTGTCTTGCGATGAAGATTCATGATTTGTGATTTCCCATGGCACATTATTCGATGTTTTTGTGTTCATGGTTGACCTCCTTGTACAACCACACGTCATGATATATTCATTGGGGTTTGTTCTTATGGATTTAGGTCCTTCCCTATTTGCAGTAAAATATTTTATTTATCTTGAGATTGATGATCAGATAAGTCAACTTATGGTTGGAGATGTTGTATACAAGTAAGGTTCTAGTTTGTGTTTAGGTAGTAGAGGATGGAGTAGAGGTAGAAGATCTTTGAAGGATTGGAGGATTTCTTTATTCATATTGTAAGGCTACAATCGGGTAGGCCTTATAGCCCGGCATGTATGAAAGTAGATTTATTGTTTCTTGAATCTGCAGTAGCTTCTTGTAAGCTTATGCCATATGAAGTAATGATCAGCTGCGATAGTAATATATTTTCTATCTTGGGTTACTAGTGCATATTGACAATGGTGAATTTCTAAGAGTTGCATGTTGCAAGATAGCTTAATTTAATTCCTTTGTTCTATTGATTAATGAAGGTTGATTCCTTGTAATTTGTTGATGTTATTATTATCTTGCCATTTCCGTTGTGTAATCTCTAGCAACAAGGTTGGACATCTCCTTTGGGGATTTCTCCTTCCTTGACTGCATCAAGTGGTATTCGAGCTAGTTGCAGATTCTGATTTGCATAGAACCGAGTTACTACTCTTGCAAGGCTTCTTTCTTGTTGTTTGTGGGGTGGCAGAACTATGGATCTTACCTACATCAACCGCTAGTTGGTGCAAGGTGGTCAGTAATAGGTTGTGTTGCTGACTGACATAGAAAAGGGTGACATAAATTAAGGAATTGATTAGATTGAGTTTCAGCAGTTGCAGATCTTGAATTTATGGTTGTGGGGTGGAAGTAGCGAGATCTGACCTACAATTGTAGAAGGACCTACCATAAGGTTTGGTTGAGTAATTGGAAGTCAGAGTTCATAGTTTCTAGGTTACTGGTTACCCTAGTTGTTTGAGATAGATTATTAGTGATTGACAGATTGTTGGAATTGATTATGGAAATCAGCACTTGTAAGATCAGATCACCAAACTTGAGGAGATTGAAGATTGGTTAGCTCGGAAGGAATTAAGTAGTCTTCTTTGTAAGTAGTCTCATGAGACTAATCAACTATACTCTTATCTCTTTTCTAATCATTCACTTCCTACTGAGAATGAGGAGAATATGATCATTTCCTATGTTCCCTCTCTAGTCTCCATTGTAATGAATGAATCCCTCATGCGCCCAATATCTCGATTAGAATTGGAGGAGGTTCTTTTAGGATGCATAAGGATAAAGCTATAGGACCTGATGAGTTCCAATTGAACTATTTCAAGAATTCTGGGATATTGTTAATGTGGATTTGCTAGAGGTAGTTTGTGAATCTTATGTCAATAAGAAGATGCTCAAGGCCTTGAATTCTACTTTCCTTGTTCTTAGATTTAAAAAGGAAGTTGCTACTCAGCTGGAATTCTTTCAACCTATTGGTTTGTGTGTGTGGTCTACAAAATTATTACTAAGTTGATTGTTGAGAGACTTAAACCTTGGCTCCCCACCTTAATCTCTGATGAGAAAAGGGGTTTCATGATTGGAAGACAAATTATAGATGGGGTGGTTGTTGCCTTTGACACCATTCATTCTAAGGCAATTCCCAAGGAGAAGTCTATGTTTATCAAACTGGATATGGTTAAAGCTTATGATAGAGTTAAGTAGTATTTTTTGCAAAAAAATACTCATTTCTTTTGGCTTTAGTCCAAAGTAGATTAGTTGGACTATGATTTGTGTTACTTTATCCTCCTTTGTTATTCTAGATGAAGAGCCTTCTTAGTTATTTGAGTCTCTCAAGGTCTTCACCAAGTGGGTCATCTTTCTCCCTATTTGTTTATTATTATGGCTGAGGGTTTTGGAAAATTTACTAAGTCTCAAGTTTCTCAAGACCAGATTCATGTGTGGAGTTGGGGTAATGAGTTGCCTAAGATTTCTCATCTCCAATTTGTGGATGATATTGCTCTTATGGGATTGATCAACTACATGAAGCTCAGTCCTTCAGAAAAACACTACATATTTTTATTTAGTTGCTTCAGGTTAGAAAATCAATGAGTAAGAATCTTCAATCTATTTTTTAATTACTTTAAAACCTATTCAGGGAAGGATTGCCACAATCTTGAAGTTTAAAATTGGGTCTCTACCCTTGCTTTCTTTGGGTTTTTCTATTTCTATTGGTAGACAACCTAGACTGTTCTGGCAGACATTACTCAAAAAATTGCATTGGAAGGTTAACAACTGGATTCATCGATGAATTTCTACTGTTGCTTGTGTGACCCTTTTTCAATCGGTAATTTAATGTCTTCCTATTTATAGAGGTTTCATTTAGGTAGACTCTTTTTATGTTCTTAATGAATTTGATGCTCTCTCTCACCATTTCCTTTGGAGTAATAATTTGTAGAATTTAAATTGGAGCTTAATTAACTGGGAATCTATGTGCCCTTTGTTTTACTATTTTGAGGGGTAGGCTTTTGCAGCCAAATTATATTAGCATTGGTGTACCAGTCAAGATCACTTCTAGGTCCCCATTCTCATGCATAATTATTTATACGGGGTTGGCTATTCAGATGCTTCTTTATATCCTTTAGAGGGAAAGGGATCTATGGTTTGGAATACTATGAAACTAGAGGCTCTGTTGGTTAAGATGGGCCTTTTGGATCTGCAACAAGGGATTTGAAGCTTTCTTTTGGATGGACTCTTGGGATGGTCATCCTCCCCTTTTGTCTATGTACTTGCATTTGCAACCCCTCTATGATCGTTTCACTATAGTTGGGTGGGATAAGGTTGTGCATTACAAGACTGTTAAGAATTTTGGCTTGGTTGTTGGTTATAGATGGAAGGATTCTTCTTATTAGTCATTGGATCACCTAGAGAGGGACTAGAATGAGGTAGCTCAAGTTCTTTCTTCTCAAGAGTGCAATTTCTTGGTAGGATTGGATGTCTTGGCTTGGAGTTATGATTCGTCTGGTAAATACTCTATTTCTACAAAGTACTCAGAGCTTAATAAATAGTTGTTTGGAGGTATTGAGGTGTCTTGGTGGAAGCGGGTTTGGAATAAATTTTATTCACCCAAGTGCAACTTTTTCATGTGGTTGGTGGTTTAAAACCGTTGTCTTACTTAGAATAATTTATCCAAGTAGGGATTTCATGGGCCATCAATGTGTGTCTTGTGTTGTAATAGTGAGGATTTTTTTTCTCATCTTTTCTTCCAGTGCTCCTTTTCCAGGGAGATTCAGCATTTGTGGTGAGGTGTTTGGGGTCAGATTTGTTGGCATGTCTCCTCTTTGTTTGAGTTTATCCCTTTCCAAAACCATTTTTCTTCAGGTTGTGTGGGATCTTGGTCCTTTTATCATTTAACATGTTTGGTTGGAGAGGAATTGGAGGATTCTCCCAGTTGCTAGGATGGTTGTACACTTATGGTAGAAAATTATTCATTCTCTTCATAATACTATTTTGGTTTAGTGTGAAATAGTTGGAGGTGTAGATCCTAGGGATGTTATTTGTAAACATCTGAACTTTCCTCTTCAAGAAGGTGCTCTGGCGTGTGTTGGTCAGGTCAAAAGGAGTAGATGTATACATCATTTGCAAAGGCTCAATCGGGAAGGTCGTTGGACTCCCCTTCCTCGTTGAGTTTTCAAAATTAAAATTGATGGCACATCTCAAGGGAATCCTAGACATTCTAGCAATAAAGGAGTTGGTAGAGATAATTAAATGGTGGTATTCAGTTTATTTTTTCTATTTATAAGGGCTTTCACAGTGGCTATCACCAAATAAGAATCCATGAAGGAGATGAGTGGAAGAAAGACTTCAAGACCAATGAAGGGCTATATGAATGGTTTGTCATGCCATTTAGTTTATCAAATGCCCCCTCTACATTCATGAGGCTCATGAATGAAGTACTCAAAGACTACATAGGAAAGTTTGTAGTTGTATATCTAGATGATATACTGATTTTTAGCAAGACAAAGAGTGAGCATTTGGAACACCTTGACATTGTCTTCAAGAAGCTACATGAAGAGAGGTCGATGATCAACTTGGAGAATTTTTATTTAATCAAATCAGAATTAGTGTACCTTGGGTTTGTCTTATCACATGGCAATCTGAAAATGGATAAGAGAAAAGTGGAGGCTATCATGAATTGGCCTACTCCAAGGTTAGCAATTGAGGTAAGGAGTTTTCATGGTCTTGCACAATACTATAGAAAGTTCATAAGACAATTTAGTGCAATTAGTGCTCCTATGTTAGACACTATCAAAGGAGGAATGAAAACCAAGTTTGTGTGGAATGAAGATGCTAACAAGAGCTTTGAGTTGTTGAAGGGGAGGATAGCTACCCAACCTATTTTGGTGCTGCCAAGCTTTGAGAAGCTATTCACCATTGAATGTGATGCTAGCAATGTAGTAATTGGGGTTGTTCTAAGCCAAGAGGGCAGACCGGTGGCTTTCCATTCTGAAAAGTTGAGTGAGGCTAAGAGGAAGTACTCCTCATATGACTTAGAGATGTATGCATTGGTCCAAGCTCTAAGAAAGTGGAGGCATTACTTGCTTCCAAAAGAATTCATTGTGTATTCAGACAATCAAGCACTTAGTTTCCTAAATTCACAAGAGAAGTTGAGTCACAAGCACATGAAGTGGGTTGAGTACCTACAAGATTACACCTTCAATATCAAGCACATGAAGGGTGTTCTAAACAAGGTGGCAGATGCATTGTCAAGGAGAGCTCTCACACTCCAAGAAATTCAGTTGAAAAGCATGGGGATAGATCATTTCAAGGATCTATATGTAGATGATGAGGACTTTGCTGACATTTATAAGGTATGTGCTGAATACAAGAATAATTTTCATAGTAGGTATGCTGAATATACTTTGAAAAGTGATCTCTTGTTTAAGGGGAATCAATTATGTGATCCTAGAGGCTCCATTAGAGAGAATTTGATTCAAGAAAAGCATAATGGTGCTTTGAGTGGTCACTTTGGGATCACTAAGACTCAAGACCTTGTTTCAAGGTTCTACTATTAGCCTAGAATGAATTTAGATGTTAGGAGGTATGTGGAGAGTTATGTAGTATGTCAAAAGGCCAAGGGCACTTCTACAAATGCTGGTCTTTACCAACCTCTACCAATTCCTACTAGGCCATGGGAATGCTTAAGCATGGATTTTTTAGTTGGGTTACCCAAGACAAGACAAGGAATGGATAGTGTTTATGTGGTTGTGGATAGGTTCAGTAAGATGGCTCACTTTGTGCCATGCAAGACCACAAAGGATGCAAGTCAAATAGCATCTCTATTCCTCAAAGAGATAGTAAGAATCCATGGGTTATCTATTAGCATTGTGTCAGACAGGGACACTAAGTTTATGAGTCATTTTTGGAAGACTCTTTGGCAAAGATTGGGCACCAACTTATCTTTTGGATCAGCCTACCATCCCCAAACCGATGGTCAAACTGAGGTTGTTAACAAAAGCCTTGGGAATCTTCTAAGATGCTTGACTAAAGAGTACATACAACAATGGGATCAGTTGATTGGGCAAGCTGAATATGCCTACAATGACACCTTGAATAGATCCACAGGGAAGAGTCCATTTGAGATAGTTTATGGAATACATCCAAGGGGTGTCTATGAGTTGAGAGATCTGAAAGAAGGAGTCAAAGAAAGTGGATATGCAGATGATTTTTCCTTTTCTATGAAAGAGTTTCATGAAACAGTGAGGAAGACATTAGTGGACAACACCAACAAACACAAAGCAAAGGTGGATGAAGGTAGAAGGATAGTTGAGTTCAATGTTGCTGATCTTGTCATGGTGCATCTAAAAAAATCTAGATTGCAAAAAGGAGTCCCTCACAAGCTGCAAATGAGGAGGATAGGACCCTATCCTATATTGGCAAGGTATGGTGACAATGCTTACAAAGTTCACCTGCCAGATGACAGTGGACTGTCAAATATTTTCAATGTTGCAGACCTTGTCCATTATAAAGGGCCTCAAGAAGACATGGACCAGACCATACATGAAGTGATCAGAGATGTAGAAGACTTACAACTCCCTACTACTGTAAATATAGGACCAGACAGTGTACTAGACACTAGAGTCTACAAAAAGACTAGACTCAAGGAGTATAAAGAATACCTCATTTAGAGGTATGGGCAGAGTGTTGTTGATGCAATTTGGATCAAGGAATTAGAGTTCAAAAGGATGGGCATTGATCCTACCATCATCAATCTAAGGATGGATTGAAGTTCTTAATTTTGGGGAGGATGGTGCAGGAGCACCTAGGCTAGCCTCCATTGGTTAGTAAATTTTGGCTTGTACTTGACTCTAGCCAAGTCAAGAGATTAGTTTATTTTGTTTTAGGACCTTAGAAGGTCTCTTGCTATGTTGGATAGGTGAGTTAGTCATTAGGACTAAGGTCACAATAATAGCCTTTGTTAGTTGTTTATTTAATTTCTTAAGTTAGAAGCTTAGCTTAGGTGAGAGTCTTAAATGTGTTCTAACACATCTTGTTGTTATAAAGATTCCATAAGGTTATAAATTGCTTTGGATCCTCAAGAAATAGGAGGTTAGAATCCCAAGAATATAGGAACATGGCAAATGTGGAAGTTGCCAAATGTTCAAAGAAGTTGTCTTCAATTTGCAATTATTGCAAAAGAGTGCATGCCATTCGGGTATCTTTGGATTCCCTAAGTTATAGGAGGTTATGCTTAGCCAATAGGCCCTAGAAAGAAGGAAATGACATCTAATGTTATTCAAAACTCAAACACCAAGTTTCTTTATGCATTGTAATAGTTTTAGAGAAAGAAAAGAGAGCTCTACAAGCATTTTTAACAGAGATTTTCTGGTGTTTGTGTGGATAGTCATACTTTATGGATTGAAAATATAAATCTAATTCTGTATTAGGTTTCTATTAACTGTTAGGATACTTTTTCATTTGAAGAGAAAGTCATTTTGAGTTGATCTAAGTGCTGGTTTTTGGTATTCTAGTTCAGGGAGTCTATTTTTAGCTTGTTTTGAGTAGTTTAGAGAGTCATGGCTCCTCCATGAAATCTAACCATGGATAAACATTCATGTTAGATGGAAATGGAATAGGATTCATTTTTTTATATAATTTTAGGAGTTAGGAGTCTTGAAATCATGAAGAACTATTTTATATGCTAGGCCCTAGGCGAGTTTGTGAAGCCAGTTAGAGGTCTAGAGGTTAAAAGCGTGAAGAAACATTGCATGGTTGTACGGATCTATACTGCTCTAGGAATTTTTCATGAAGGTAAACATCATATCTAACCATTTTGTGAAGATAGAAGCCATACCAATCGTTTAGGATTTGGTTTGAACAAGTTTTCTATCAAAACCACAGTTCAGTCCTAGAAATTAGGCCTATTAGGCCTCTTGTCCTTGTTTGTAGGAAGCACCTGTATGGTCACTGTCAGACCCAGAAACTTTGTGAATCTCTTAAAATTTCTAAAAGGGTATCTGAATCAGGTCTTATTTTTTCAAGTTGTTTGGAAAAGTTTTGCAAGAAACAACAAAAGGTGATTGGTAAGGGCTACTAGAATAGGCCTATTTTTAAGGTCAATTCATGATGATTTATGGAATCCAATAAGAAGATGATTGAAGAGATCAAATGGGAAAGAAAAAGAATTTTTTCATGATGAAGAAAACCCCTACAATGTTGGAGCATGTTTATGGAGATTTGGCACTTAGAGCCTTCTAAGTGAGTGTGGAGAAGTGAACCAAAACTAAGGTGTTGATCATTCAAGGTTAAGTTTTCAAAGATTAACTCTTAAAGAAGAGTTAGAATAGGTCTTAGTTAATGATCTAAGCCTATTGGAAGATCCTATAGAGGAATAGGACACTAGGAGGCAAGTGAAGTCTCTTGGAGGGTGTGAAAACAAGCCTTGAAGTTTATCATACATCACACCTTAGGGGCATTTGATGAACCCTAATTTTATCCTTGTAGATGTACCTAAGCTTCTAATTGAGTTACTACATTTTCTGATTGATTATCTCTATCCTTTCTTGCAATTGTGATGACATTGCAATGTTCAGATAGGCTTGGTTCAAACATATTTATGACAACATTATTTCTAGAGTAGGCATAATTGACTTTAGCACCCATATTAGGTTGAGAAGATGAATCTCCTTTAGTATGCTTTAGAAATGGTTCTGTGAATGTTGTATGATCATTGTTGTTGTTATGATGTTTCAAGCGCATGCAGTTATTGGTTTGATGACCTTTGTTTTGATGGAAGTCACAGAAATCAGTCTCTTTCCACCATTTAGGTTTAACTTCTAGATCAAATGGTTTTATCTCAGGCAATGAGATGATTTTGTTTGCCAATAGAGTTTTCATGGTAGGTTCTAAGGACTCGCCCAAAGGAGTGAACTCATGTTTTGGTGTTGTAACCCATAGTTTATAGTCTTTCAACTTTTTAGAAGATTCAGATGCCTTTTGTTCAGAAGCTTTTATGGCTTGAGTGCCCATGGTGAGATTGAATGCGGGTGCCTTTGATGGAGCATTGATGTGATCGACAACACCATCTGTCACAACATTCTTGTTCTTGTTCCAGAATTTGACTTTATCCTTGTTGTTGGAACTAGAACCAGATTCATACTTGCTATATTTGTTAATTGATATGTGTCCCTTATGAGAAAGCACATTTTCAATTTTTATGGCATTTTCTACCATTTTCTCAAAAGAAGTATGATTTTACATTTGCAGATGATAGTTGAGTTCTGGAATTAGATTGTTGATGAAGATTTTGAGTTTTTCAGTTTCTGGAATGGATCTAGCATAGAGTGAAAACTTCTTCCTCCATTGTTTGAGGAAAGTTAGGAAGGGTTCCCCTGAGTTCTGTTTCAGATTGCAGATATTGATCATGGTGATCAGATGTTGAATATTGTAGGAGTATTGTTGATAAAATACATTGATCAACTCCTCAAAAGTTTTGATATTTGGAGGCATTTTAAAGAACCAATGGATGGCTCCTCCTCCTAGAGATCATGGGAAAAGATGCATTAAGTATGTTGGCTCATGGATTGAGTACAAAATTTTTTGACATGATCTTGGAGATCAGAGTTTTCATCATACTTATCATATTTCAGTATCTCCACTATTTTTGGGAATGGTGGCATGTACAAGTTTTTATCAAATGGAAAGGGGAATAGAGCCTCCATAGAAAATTCTTTGGATTCTTTCTCTTTTTCCATCTTGTTTAACTTGACTTGCATAGCATGCATCTGTTTCATCATGGTTGTGATAGGATTTTCTTCCTCTTGAGTAACAATATCTTCGGCATTAAAGTTCGGAGGAAGTTTGGCTCCTTGTCGAGCTAGATCTAGGAAATATGCCTTTTTCTCTTCACACAAGAAGTGTCTTATCATTCTTTTGAAGTTATCATCATTTTGATATTGGGAAATTTCAGAAGGTGTGGGTTCTTGATCCACACCATGTTGAGATTATTGTCCTTGGGAGCCTTGGTTTTCTCCTCCTTGAGACATTGTGTTGTTATGAGGACTACAAGGGATTGATTGATGTGGAGTTTTTTGACCACCTCCGTGAACTGATGCAGGCAGGGTGACGTAACCACCTTTCAAGTAAAGATTTCCAAGAGCGTCTTCTACAAATTTAGTTGTGTCATAAGGTTGATGAAATGTCTGAGCAATCACAGAAGATGCTGCTGAAGAGAATTTGGGTTGTTCTCCTTGTTTTCTTTGTGAGGAAGCTCTAGTTTCCACCATTAACTTTGAGTGAAGCAAAAGAGAAAGATTAAGACAGCTGAAGAATGACTTGATTCAAGAAAATTGAATGATGCAACCTTGTCAAGATTGGGTTGGTTGAAGATTGATTTGGACGTAAATGAAGGATACTATGCCCTAGAGGTATGGGTAGACGTGCAAAAGATGGCAGACACGAGCTCACAACACTTAACCATTTTGTTGAAGATTGAATTGAAGATGATTTGAAAAGGTTTTGACACAAGATGGACAGGATTCAAATCGATAAATCAGAAGGCTAATCAGACTCAAGAGACCACTTTTGGAAAATGATTGCATTCTTTATGGTTTCTGCTCTGTTCCTGACAGTGAATTTTCTGACAGAATCTGGAAGTAGGCTGAAAATTTTTTTTTGGATTTCTGATAAATTTTGGATTTTTCTGGCAACTTTGTAAAATTTTGATACGAGTTTCTCCAGGCTTGTATGAGTCTGGGTTAGCTCTGGCACGATAGTTGACAAGGCTTGTACGACAGTTGACACCAGGGATTGATTTTGCTTGACTTTTCCTGACAACACTTGTACGATAATATACAGTCTCCCGTACGACAATCTGGTAGTTCTAGTATGACACTCGGGAAAAACTCATACGAGTTTCTGAGACTGTGGGATGAATTTGGACTCCAGAAAGAAATTTTTCTTCATATTCACAATTTTTTAGTTTTTTAGTATCAGATTGTTTGCAAATTTTTCTGTCCAGGTTTGAATATTTGTGTAATAGTTCATCTCAAGTTCATTTGTTTTCAATAACCAAGTAGATAACAAGCACATAGAATAACAAGCAAGGGAAATCAAGCACGTCTGAAAATAATGAGCAAGAGATAAAGCAACCTTGCACATGAGCAAACATAGTGACTTATTGTTCTAATCCTTGAGAGTGCTATTTGTGTATGTTCTCAAAAAGTTTTGCAATCACACACATAGTCCTAGAAAATGAAAAATTTGGCCTGACTAGGGTTTTTAGTAACGGTCTGACTCTGTAACTTTAGTAATCTCAAGAGGGAAAAATCCAATCCAGGCACACCAGAGTTTTGACACAGTCTGAGAATTTAATCAATCAAGAGCTGCTGAGGAGATCTGACAGGCGCCCAACAATAGACTATACATGTGGATATTTCTTCCACAAAGACATTTATATAGCGGCTATTGCTACCATGACAAAAATGGCTATTATCGCTTGAGGTTTTGTCAATGTGGTTGACCCAATAAAGGGAATGTCCACTACGGTTAACCCTCTCTAAAGGTGACTCACAAAATATACCACATGGGGACTTGGTCCAGATTCAAGGATCTAAGTTTCTGATACTACCCAAAAAGGGAGTAGAGCATAATCCTGTAGCCTTTTCACTTTTACCCAAACATAGTAGATAGATTTTTTGACATGCTAAGATTGAAACTACCTCACCAAGTGGGACCAAGAGAGAACGAACCAATCAAAGTTGAGAACCAAACCAAGTAGAACGTGAGATAATAATAGTATCCTCCCTACGTACAAGGGGATCCATCTTCGAGAAGAGGTTCGCATGAAAAATAAGAGAATGAAGCCCACTCCCTCAAGAACTCCACAAATAGTGTTCATAGGGCCTAATTACTATGTGTAACAGATATGCAAAAAACAAATCTATATTCTTTTTAGAGCCCAAAACTGAAGTGTGTTTTATGAAAGCAAGAAAGGCACTCAAGCTAAAAATGTGAGAGGTTTGTTTTATGTCCCAAATAGAAATGTTATCAGATGTAGAAAAATACCTCAGCTCCCACACAACGCACTTAGTATATTTTACCTTATTTTTATTTTTGTTGAGCAATCCTGCGCAAGCAAGCCACAAACTCTCCAGCAAGCAAACAATATATGCAACATATATTCAACTTATGCAAACCCTAGGGTTAGATCTAAACACCAATTGTTAGGAGAAATAATAACCAGAAAATAATCCCAATGACAACTCATATCATGCATTGAACCATGTGAAAAATAAGTGCATACCCATCACAATTTTTTTATTTTTTTTGCATTTGACCTAGTCAACAAGATCTAATTGTTTTGATATGATTTTAGCCACAAAAATAGAAATGCAAAATAGAGACCCCTACTAAAAAACATAGAGCTTTCCAAAAATATGAAATTTTTAGAAAAATCTCTTCATTTGTGCCTTAGAGACCCATTTTAACAAAATATACTAGTTTTTGTAAATTGACTATTTGAGCTATGATATTGCATCCAAATTTAAAACACAAAGAATGGACCCCCTATAGAATTTAAACAGCTTTTTGAAAATGTAAAAGTTTCCAAAAAATATGCTGATTTGCGCCGAAAATTAATTTTTTATGAAAAATAAAGAAATAATTATTAAAAATTCTAAATATCTCAGAAAATTCTAAATTTTTTATCAAAGCTTCCCTGATATGTCTCAAACTTGCAAAAATAATTTCAGATCAAAACTCCAAGTTGTTTGAGAGATATGATCAAGTCTTTGAAAATTTATGGTTTTAGTCTCCAAGCAAATCTGCACAAGGGGGTTAGCTCCAAAAATAACCAAAACCAGCATGTAAAGATGGGTTGCCCCATGGTGAGTGTCAAAAATGTGTGTGTGAAAATTGTACCTAGCTGGAAACACAACACTTCAATAAAACATTAGAGGTTAGCAAATCAAGAAATCTGTAGATAAGAACAATATAGCTAACCAAGTGATTTACTGTCTTCTAGTAGGTGTGAGTATGGTATTCTCAGATTCAAACTAAGATCAGTGACAATGCAACACCTAAATGAAAGATTTAAATGATTGAAAATGATGAAGATGAAATGCAAATTAATCTATTTTTTTGGATTTTGTATGCAATAAGATGAAAAATTGATATGAAACTAATCTAGAAATGAATTGGAATGATATGAAAATTGATCTAACAATGATATGCTATGAATGAATGCTATGAACCCTCAAAAACAATAACAAAAATGTCACAATTGCCTTGTTTGCAAAAGCTTGATTCTTCATATGCAAATTCGCTAGAGTAAGAATGCAAATTCGAGGGATCCTTTTGTGAGGAGTTGAGCCTTGATTATATAGAAATCCGGGGCTTGAGGATGCATTGAGAAAAGTCATAAATCACTCTTGATAAACTCAGGTTGATTTTTGAGTTAACAAGAAATTAGAAATAGATCAACTCATAAAATCATGCAAAAACACTTTTTATCTCAAAATAGAGTTTAGTTCCCTTTTTCAACTCACCATCAGATGTTGAGTTTAGAAAGTTAACAAATTGAAATTAATAATTGATTTAAAGTTGACTCTTTTTTTAATTGTGCATGATTTCATATGAATTAATTTAAAAATAAAGTGATTTATTCTCAACTTAACTGATTTTGAATTAAAATAAGTGATTTATGGGTTAATCAATTATTAAATCAAACTTTTATTCAAAAATTATATTATTAAATATTAACAACTGGATTTAATTAATTAAATAAGAATTTAATCAATTATTCATAGGATTTTTGATTTATTGTCAAAATTAAATAATATAAATTAGGAATAAATATAATTAAATGTAATTAAATAATTAAGTGGCATAATTAAATTAATTAATTAAATATTTATCATATTTAATTAATCAACTTTAGGATAAGTAATGACATTTATCGCCAAATAATATTCAATTAAAGATAATTAGGATAATTAGGAATATTCAAGGGATATTCCCCGATGTAGAATTAAGATAATCAATTAGGGTTTTGATAAGCTAATGTACAGATGTGCCTTAGGTTAGGACTTTTATGTCGATTTTGATCCATTTGATGATGTTGGAGGTTAATGAACCTATAGCCCATTTTTGGGGTATTACATCTACTAGTTTCATTTCTCCTTTATGTGCTATTGTTGCCCTATCAGTGTTATAGTGTACATTTTTATTAATGAATTCATTAATGTATATCTTCATCTCATGTTCATTTGATATTCTCCCTCCGTAGATTATAGTATGGTCTCTCATATCTTTAATATTACATCTTTGTATGTAATACCCTCTCCTATGGTGATACCTGGACTTTCTGATTTGGACATTCTATTATGATGGTTAGCACTATACATTTACATTTATGTTTTATGGAGGATGATATGTTTATCAGATGATTAATATGCTCATTTATGGTTATCATTTATATGTTTATGAAATTAGAAAACCATCAATCTTTATATGTTTTATGGAGCTAACCCAAGGATTTTAATCTAACCATTATCATGATGTTTTATGTTTCATGCATATGTGTTTGATGTGTCTTCATGACTCAGGATGAAGTCGTAGTTACTCACTTAGTTGAGGTCTACACGATGTATCGATCCTGGTCATCTGTTTGCATATATTTGATTTGTATGTATATCCATATGTATATATGTATCTCTTCTTGGTGATGCAGGATTGCAGGTACCGGGTATCGTCTCCACCTGGCTTCACAGGTCTGAGCGATCCCTCAAAATCCTCAATCATTTTTATTGTTATGGAGATATCACCAGGTTCCACAGGGAGGAACTCTACCTCTAATCCTTTTACCTTTAGGTGGGGAGTTCCTGAGTCAGTCCCTTGTGTGGGTGATGTATTTTTGTGTCCTTTTAGTTTATTGGTTTTGGGGATCTTGTAGCTTGTTCTTGTCTTTTGCATTCTTTGAGAATGAGGTCTTGAGTATGATAACTCTAACTGTCTTCATGGTATGCTCAATTTTGGTTAGCTGATTATGGATGTGAATTATTATTCATGTGATTTATCTTTATTAGTAGTTACTTATTTGTACAAGTGTATCTTGCTAGGAATGAGTTGGTATGTGCTTAAATCATGTGGTTTTAATAATAATAAAGAATTTATGGTATTAATAATATTTTAATAATAGTGGTAAATTCCAACTTATGTTAGTAATTATCTTATATATATATATATATATATATATATATATATATATATATATATATATATATATATATATATATATATATATATATATATATATATATATATATATCACTATTATATTTTGTGGATTTAAATTATAATGTATTTGGTAATAATAGTCATAATGTTTAATTATTTGTAATATTAATAATATTGTGACTTGCTTAGCATTTGACTTAAATAATAATGGTCATAATATTTGATTATTATAATGTTAATAATAATGTGGCTTGCTTATGGTATATGTACACATAAGCATATGGGTGCACACATATGCCTATGAATACATATATAAATATATATTATTATATAATAAATGAATTAAATTATGTGAAGAAAACTATTAATAATAGACAATAATGAATCTATGTTACTTCCATTTAATGGAGATGTGTTGGTAAATTCTTTTACCATGGATGTTAGTGAGTTATTCCTAAAACCTTTATGTATCTATTTTGTCATCCTTAAATTTAGGAGACAAAGATTATAACCTTATTAAATAATATTTTACCACCCTTAAATTTGGGAGACATAGAATTACAATTCTATTTAATAAAATTTATTTATCCCTTCACGGGAATGGTTTTACAAACCATATTAATTAATTAATAACTATTATAGTTGGGATGGTTGCATCGGTTGGATTACCCGTGCAACCACCTCCTCCAATCTATATACAGGAAAAATTTCCTATGTGAAAGGGGGTTGGATAGGAGTGGATTCGAAAAGAAAAGATAAGAAGATTAGTATTATGCTGGTAGGAATATTGTATTTGCGAGGAGAGAAATTCATTATTCTCTGAGATTGGGATTTGGTTGTCTCTGGAAGAGGCTGGAGGTTGCACCCAGGAGGATTTGAAGGAGTGCTGAAAAGGGTTGAGAGGATTGGACTTGTCTTCATCAACCAAATCTCCATAGGACTCCAGGTTGGAATTCATCCTAAGATTTATCTCTCCTTTGTGATATGAAATGATGAAAGTCTGGTTAAATGTTTCTCTGTATATTCGTTGTTGATATAAATTATAATATGTTGGGTTATATATCATTGTGCCTGTATTAGTGATTTGAAGAGTAGGATCATGTTGAATGGATTTATTTCTTGTATTGAGTGTATACAAATATTTTGACATTTGTAAGAATCTGTAGACTCCTTAGTATTCTCCTTTTTATCCCCTTACTTTTCAGAATATCCATGAGTGCTTCCAGAATTTAGAACTATTTTCAACCTTACTGGTCCATGTCGGTTTGTGCACCACTTTTCTTGTCCAGATCTAGAATAGATTTTTTAAGGCAGATAGGATGGATTGATGAGCTATTTCTAAAGGAAACTAGGAAATTTGAAATGGGTTGTGCCCAGATTAGGCAACCATAGTCCCCATAATGCCCAGTTTTACCTACAAGTCAGAGTTGATAGTCATTTTTGTAGTTTCTGGCAGTCGGTTTAGTGATGACTGAGCAAGTTAGTGGTGACCGAGCAAGTTAGTATTGACCGAGTAGTTTAGTGATGATCGAACAAGTTAGTGGTGACCGAGCAAGTTAGTATTGACTGAGCAATTCAGTGGTGCCCGAGCAAACTAGTGTCAGCCGAGCAGATTAATTTCTTATACTTTAAGTTATACTTGTATAAAGGGTTTAGGTACCTTCTAAGATGATTGGGATAGGTTTCAGATTCATGGGAGTTAAGATACAATTTCTAATTTTGAGATTTCTTAAAAATTCAGACTTGGTTAAATTTCAGGCTTATGGAATTTTGTATAAACTATATGGAAATTTTGTGTAAACTTGATATGTGATCATTTCTTGTTTGATGAGAGTTATATGGTGCATTTAGATGCCTTAAAAGGGTTAGGATGTGTGTAGGAAGTAGGTGTTAGGGATTTTTCTTGTAGGACCCTAAATGATACTTGAACTTATTTTCCTTGAGACTGATTCCCACAAGAGAAAGACCTAATTGTTGAGGATTGGATAAGATCCTCCTTCATTTTTGAGCTCCATGGACTCAGGTAGGTATTACCTTTTGATGATGATTGTCTTTACAGTATTCTTGTGAGTGGACACTGATTAGCTTCTAGTCTTCTTAATGCATAAATCTATAGAACATTTTACATATGACTGCAATCACTCTAATGCAAACTTTAACCAGACAAAATGTAACTGTAAGTGAAGCAACAATCAGTGCTTTAAGGATTCTCATCCTTCTTCCTTTTAAGGAGGGGCAACCTAATATGATTCTCTCTTTACAGAATCAGGAAATATGAACTAGATGCCCTGGGCACGGTCCAATCTATCAAGTGCAGTAAACATAAAAATAAAAAGGTATTGATAGATGATGTGAAAGTCTCAACTTCTCCTCTGAGAATAATGAAAGATACAACTATGAGAAAAAAATACCAAACTAGTGCCTAATCCTAAGGGCAACAGAATCACAATGCAAATCAACAAGTAAACCCTAAAAGAAATACAACAGTATGCCTTACATACCAACTAAAAATCCAAATAGGTTGCCTTACAAACTATTCTATTAACCAAATATTGTTATCATCAAAGATCCATACGAATATATTTACTCTCCAAGATGAAATATAAGAACTTTTAATTCTTTCCTTTAAAGAAGCTCATAAAACAGTCAAGCAAGTTTCCTTACAACTGGTATATTTCAAATGCCTAACATGAAAAACATACAAGAGTAAAATACAAAAGCAAGGAGACAACAACAATATATGGCATAAGTTGTAGTGTATTTGTATTAAAATCAACTTGCCACTTACATTCACAATTCCATTACTCAGAAGACCAAACACAAAGCTTGGTGATCTCCCTCTAAGCAATCCGGTTCTATTTTCTATATCTTTTCAATTTTTCAACCCCCCTACAAAATGAGTTTTTAACTCTATATAGCCTTTTCACAACCACCTTGGAATTCCCTCATTAATGGGAATGCAACAAGCTTCAGGTGGTTGGAAAACCTAACTCCTTTTAAAGCATAAAAATACAACAAAAAATACAACCAACCCTCAGGTGGTGAAAGGACAAAACTTCCTCAGACTATGGTACATCTTTGGCTACTCAAAAACTGACACCTTCAACTACAAATATTTATGATAGCTCCTTGATTTCAATGACAGATGGTGACTGCCATTTTAGGCTAACCTACACCATTCCTGAATGATAGCTTATCAACCTTGTATTCCTTGGATCAGGTGTCAGGTGTGTCAGATGTCCTTTTCAATCTTCATCCAAAATGTCCAAATCAACTGTAGCAGATCTAACCTTTTTGGGCTTTGTTACTTCATCCCATGTAGTTATCTATTCCTCTGACGGCCAATTAAAACCTTGGACAAGTTGTAGTTGGGCTTTTTGTCTCTCCCATCTGGCATCTGTAATTGCCTTAACATCTAACACAAACTTGGTGAGGTCCACTTTTTCTTTGATGGCTTCGTCTAAGGGTTTGTTGAAGCTCTCTAAATCATCATCATTATTCTCACCTAAAAATGCCTCTTTCCTAGGTAGTAGAAGATCAGCATCCGATCTCCAATTATCAAGGCTCTTTATTGTCCCATCTATAGTCAAAATCGAGGGGATGAATCTATTGGTATAGGAGCTGAGCATGGCTATCTTAGCCTCAATCAAATTTGCCTTACCATTGAAAAGTGGTAAAATGGCTTTAATTCTATCAATATCCTCACTGACCCTTACAACTGTATCCGGTATGTCACTCCCTAATGATTGAGCCAAAATCAATTTTTCAAAAAGTGGTGCCCTAACAAACCACACTATATAAAACTCATTCAAAATTTGCACATAGTTGTTGACCTCCTTTTGCAATTCTGGCAACTTGCCATAAGCATTATAAATTGGGTCAAATTTATCCTTGATTATGTTCAATCTATGTTGCAAAACACTCAACAGGGCTTGCAATACTGCCTCATTCTTTTCATCATTGATCTTCTTCAATTCAGCTACCACCTCCTCATCTGTCATTCCTTGTGCCTCTGTTGTTGCAGGCTATTTAGGAGGTGCAGGGGCTACTATAGGAGCATTAATTATTTGTAATTATAGCCCCTCTACATGTTTCTCCAATGCTGTGACCTTTATAATCTATAAATCCCTATCCTTCACCAAGGCACTGTAGTCCTCCAAGAGGTTGCCATATCTCTCTGACAACTGTTTAGTTTTATCTTCATTTAATTTTGCAAATTGGATCAAAACCTGAGAAATTTCTACATCCCATGTGTTGTGGATTGACCACACAATTTTATCCCCTTCCATCTATTCTTTCACATTCAAAATCTGTGGCTTTCTGTCCTTTGGATATAGACTCCACATGGCCAAGGCCTGATTTTTTGGGCTATACCCAAATCCTCTTATTATATCCCCTACTTGGGTCTTAGAAGATAGAGTGACATCCTCTTGTCTCTTTATTTGATCAATTATGAAGTCAGTATACAAACTCCACCTAGGCACAAGCAACATGTTGCTTTTTCTTACTAATTCCCTGGCCTCATCTGGAGTAAGATTTTCTTCCTCAGGGTCATATTCTCTCAATTGTTGCAATGCCTCATCTAGCACTTGACCCTCCTCAATTATTTGTACACTTGAGGCTACCTATTGCTGCTTTTTCCATAGAAAGAAACTTTTGAATTCGTCAGAATTCACAAAATTATCATCCTTCATGAAGGCATCTTGTTCAATTAATCTTTCATCCTAACCTAAAGCCAAAGGCAACTCTACATCCTCTGTTTCATACCTTTGTTGCCTTTTAGCTTCTCTGACTGCTTTCCTTATTTCATGGTGATGAAAGCCAGTCCCAGGATAAAGGGCACTTACCCTATCTTTTTTCTTCCTCTCTAAAGGCTCTCCAGTCATCAATTTTTTCTTCTTTTTCTAGGGCTTAGGGGTGTCCTATGAGCTAGGCAGTTCACTGAGGTTGACAGTCTCACCTCCTCCCTCTGGTTCTTCAATTAATGGCTGCTCCATAGGGGGTGGGCTATATATGGGATAGCCACCATCACTATCCTCATCACATTCAGAATCAGAGTGGGCCTTCTTACCCTAATTAGCATCATCAATCTGATCCTTCATGGATTCAACAAGTGTGTCAAATTGAGCTATCATTTTCTCAAGTCTTTGGAGGTAAGGCAAAGTAGGAAAGAAACCCCCAAATGCCAATCCTTTTCCTTTGAACTCTCTTTCAATTTTGTGCAACTGATCCAATTGTCTAATTCTTTTCTCCACTTCATCATCTTCAATGATGTTTCTGATCACATCCTCCTCAAGATACTCTTCATGTAGCTTATTGAAAGGAATGGTAGGCATGTAGTATCTCCTTGCAGCAGCCATGAAACCTTTTGTGTCTACATACCTATGTGAAGATGCAAACATCCTGCATTTCTCTAACCAATCATTTACTTTACTAAAAGCTCCCTTTCCAATTGTAATATAATGCACCCTAAAGTGCCAAGGAGTGAGAGTCCCTTTCTTGTGGGAAGCCAAGTGTTCTTTTTCTGTCAACATGAGTTGCTAGAAAAACTCTAGAAATGCAACTCTTTGAGGAACATAAAATGGAAGTAGATGAGGAGGCCGAGGGCATCCATAAACCCTAATCATTATATAGCCCCTCTCATAGTAAATGTCTCCGCAATTGTGACCCTTAGTCCAATTATGAACAAATTGTTGGGGTCTAACCAATTGTAGGACCTTGGTGGATAATCTTGTACAATCAACTCCGAAACTCCGAAGAATGGGGTACACAATCCTATTCTCAAAGGCACTAAAATCCCGCCTAGGGCAAGAAGGGCTCCAAACTCCTAACCAAAACTGTACTGGGTTAGGCTATCCATTCCACATCATTTGTGTTTTGAGATCATTCAAATTTATAAGACCATAATTGTGATACACAATTAGGTGCATCAGAAGGGAGTAGTGCATAAATCTGGGTGGAGAAACAGAGGTGAAATTCTTCAAGGATAGCAAACCCTCATGCATCTTGTTTATTACATAACCAATGTAGTCATACCCTTTTCTCACCATATAGCTCTGTGAATCCATCACTAACATCAAAATATCATATGTAATCCTTTCAAGGCCCACATCAATTCCCAGGACTTGGCATATCCCATATGCAATGTATTTCATGTAAAACTTCAGGTCCTTGTAAGCATATGGAATCGACCCAGCCATAGGTGCAATATAATTTCTATTTTCTTTAGGCATATGACTCTTAATCTCCCTAGAGACCAAAGTAGCCTCTCTGACATATCTGTTCGCTTGAGCTTGCAAGTTAATTTATGTGGCCATTGGAAACTGGATTCTGAAAGCATTCATGAAAGAATTCCGGTCTAGGGTTACCAAGGGTGAACCATCCTCTTTTCTAATTGTCTTAGATAAGGGATCATATCTTTGGGATAGCATAAGGAGTGCATCCACATCTAGAAAAACCTCCAGGACAATCAATTTGGCTAACCCTGAAGTCCAAGGGTTTGATACTGGTATAACACTATCACAGTTTTTATAAAAATAGCTGAAAAGACACATGCCTGTGATTTTAGGTGTCCTAGCATCTCTACAGTAAGCTAAGTCATCAAAAAAATGTCATCATTGACCTTCTTATTTTGGGATGAACTCGGCAAGAGAGTGAGAAATTCATCCAAGAAGCTTTCCTTAACTTTCTCCTTAGACCCCTGATTGCTGGAACCTCCACTTGTTGTTGCCTGACTCATCCTGGCTATGGCTCTGGAAATTCTCGTACAAAAATCACTGATCACATTGCAAGTCTAGAAAGCTCAGAAAACCTAGCACTCTGTACTTCTTCAATAAGCTTCATAATTCTCAAATGAGCCGCCTCTAACTATTTTATCCTGCAGTATTGAATGTGCCACCATATCTGACATCTCCAGCTATCAAAAGGTCACTTCTGCCATTACTTCGGCATGCATAGGGTTTCAACTCACTAGCCGTAGCCAGAAATTTTTAAATTTAAACATTCTGAGATCTGGCGACTGAAGGAAAAGGCACATAGTCATTTTATAATATTGGCACCTTAAAAAGTATTCTGAGATCTGGCAACTACGAGGGATTCTCGTAGTTGCGGAACACTTTTGACTTTTCAAACTTTATTCTGAGATTTCCTGACCTGGCCATCTGGAGATCTAGTGACTGAAGGGAGGAAACCTTGATAAATTTCATTCTAAGATCTGGTGACTATAGTCAAAACCATAGTCGTGACAACATATTCATTCTTTAAAACATTCAACGATTACCCGACCTGGAGATCTGGTGACAAACCTGAAGTCTCCTAATCGTTGAAGCCTTTAACTACTCAACTTTCCTATCTGAGAATATGTGACTACCATTGATCTCCCTCCTCATTTCATCTAATGGCCCACATTAAGTCATGAAAAGTTCTCACAACTAACCACTTGACTCAGCGACCCAGAGATAACCGCATCGCAAAAACACTAACCGTGCAAGAGATAGCTGCCAACATTTGGAGATAACACAACCAAAGGAACTCTTAATCACTAAATGAGAAGACTAATCGTGAGAAAATCATGAGATCTGGAGACAACTGCCAAAGAATACCGTTGTTCCATCTCAAGATTTAGTGACTAAAGAGAAAACTCATAATCGCCGAACAGAAGACCATTTTAATAAATCATCCCAAGATTGCCCAACCATAGGTAAATACAATCTGAAGATCACTCAACTAAATTCCTTTAGTGATCAATCTAATACAATAGTCGCTAGATCTCGAGAAAACATTGCAAGATCTAGAGACTAAAAGGGAAACGCTAAGTCGTTAGATAATAAGGAATATTTTGAAGAGCTCATGAGATCGGGCGACAAAGGCTTTCAGGCATTTGCTAAACAAAGAAGAATATTCCTAAACCCTATGGAGACTCAATGACCAAGAGGAAAATAAAAGCACACATGCTATTTCAAGACTTAAGTCATCTGATAAAGTAATAGAGAAATAGAAGGCTGACGACCAAAACTAGGGCTTTTCTGATTTTCAAAGACATTTGACCTAGCAAAACCTAAAAATTGCAAATTTTCAGGATCATCCATAAATTTAGGGCAAAAAACAAAAAATGAGATTCCTAACCAACAGTAGGCTTAGGGTTTAGGATTGTCTGAAGGATCAGGACTATCCTAGGTCTCCCTAAACCACTCCTAATTTTCCTAAACATCCCTAAACCATCCTATTCTTTTCTATTCTTTGATGTAAGTTCTTAAAAGTGTTTATGATGTGTTTTATTTCATGTGTGATGTATTTGTGATGTGTGGGTTAAGGGTAGAAAACCTAAGAACACTAAGTGAGTGGCTCTCAGTGCGGGATCGGGGCCCTAAGTGGCTAGCACTAGGATAACTGATTGAAGAGTTATTTTAACAAGTGATAATTTAATTAAAACTTATGGGAATGGGTTTAAACACTTAAAAGATTAATAAGTGCCTCACCCATGCCATTAGTGCTAGTAAAGGCTATGGATGGGAGTGGGAGAAGGTGCCTATGCGTAGGTATGATCGAATGGCGCTTGTCTGTATGAAAGGCATTTGGTTCCGCATGTGCCTACTTGGAGGCCGAGGCCCAGAGTGGCTAGTACTAGGATAACCCAAGGGGTGAGGGCTATGTGATGACACTCACTTAGGTTGTTTCTTAGAGTTTCTACCAAGCCTTAGAACCTTTGGGGAAAAGATTTGTACTTTGATCTTCCTTTCATTGTTATTTGGGAAAGGTTACCCAACCCTAGGTATGGCCTAGCTATTCCTTCTTTATGGACCTTGGTTTTTATCTCCTAGCATGGGGGAGTGGGCCTTTTGGTATCCATGTGGTTGGGTGGTAAATCTTTTTATCAAGGTATCTTTTGCAGATGCAGTGCTTAAGGATTCGTGCTTGCTTATGTTCCAGTTTTCAAGGATGAAGATTTGTATTTATCTTTCATGATGTAAATCTATTGTCACCTCCCAAGAGGAGATGAATGTAATGTAATCATTAATGTATCTCAAAATGATGTATTTGGAATGGGCAGACTTAGGAAAAAGGGAAAAGGGAAAGCACAAACTTTATGTATAAGATGTATGTTGGAAAGGAAAAGGATTTTGTAACATTTCAAGAAAGATAGTTCGTTTCTCATTATTGATTAAGTGAAAAGCTATTGAAAAACAAATGTATTATTTGCAATGTATCAAATGTTTAGATGATTCTATTATATGGTATTAGTGCTTTAAATGCTATATTGTTCATAAAAGATACTTAGGAATATAGATGGATTTAAATGGAAAATTGAAATGGAACTACTTTATATTTCTTTATAAAGAATCTACAAATGTTGTGATGTAGTCACTTAAGAAATAAATCAAGTTGTTAGTACACTATATGGATTTAATGTTTTGTACATTAAATGAAAAGGGAACCTTGGAGGAATCTAAGTTAATCTATGTTTTGTTTATTTGATTCTTTTAAAAGTTCAAAATTTTTCATAAATCATTACTTAGGTTTTCTTTTACAAACAGAATCTTTGTTCTCTTCCCTAGTTCCCTTGCGGGGCATGACATTGTACCTCTTATCCTTCAACCTCCTCATTCATATTCCATCTATTTTTTTGATCATTCTACTTCTATAGCTCTAATATAATGGATTTTTCTGATGACCTTAGCAAATAAGGAGGAAAATGATTTCATAATATGCATTCAGAAAGGCACTAGTATGTGTTTAGAATAAAAGGAAGAAAACAACTAGTACATGTCGATTAATTTCTATAGATGTGATTACTAAGCTAGTACACAATATTGCAATTAGAGAATGAATATCTTGTCCACTTTAGAATAGGTCGCTAAAACAAGTTGCTAGAAAATACAAGAGAGTTATTATAGGACAATGACAATCAATGAAAATAAAAGTTTAAGTTAATAAAACTTATACATTAATTGATGTTTGAAGTTTTGATTAGATTACGGTAGAAACTGCACTTATTTCAAATTAACGCTTCCACCTCATATTCGTTAGCTTCCATTAATAATAACGCAAGTAAATATGTCATGCGATCATACTGATTGTTTCTATTCTTAATTGTGAATGATGAAATTTATGCAGTCATATTGGTTAAATTTGTTAATTTTTGAATGTTTAAAATTATATATTTCTATAATAATTAAATTTGTATGCTTCTGAAACTTACTCGGATGAGAAATATCCATTGGTATCTCCATCAACCTCTGTATATTAATTAAATGGAGGCATGATTCATAATGTGACAAGTAGACTTTTGCAATTCCCTGCGATTATAATACTTCAAATACTAAAGCTATGTCGTATCTTTCACAATGTTTGATTTTGTGGTAAGCTCAAAATGTCCCTACAAGTGGAACTATGCGAGGAATGTAAGCACCCTAATAGAGACTAGCAACATAAGGAAATTCCTGTACCATGTAGAATGTAGATGTTGCATGACAATTATAAATGCTACAAGTTTTTGTTATTAAAAGAGGGGTAAAAATTTATTCAAATATAAGAAATATACAAAAAGAGCATAGTGTTTAGCAAAGACAACACTACAAAATCTTATTGCTATCTACTAGTTGATTTAACACAAAAGACATATTAAGAGGTAATTGTCTCTTATCTATAATATACCAATTATGAATATGTTTCAAAGTTCATTTGGCCAAACAATCAACAATACCATTCCACTCTTGCGAAATGTGAGTAAAAGTAATAGATTCCAAGGAGCTACACAAATGGAGAATTTGTTGGATAACCAAAGCTAAGTGCCAATTAACACCCTCAAGCTATTGTTGAGTTAACAAAGACCACCACATGAGAATCAGATTCACAAATAATCCTACGCTAGCCAAGAGCACAACATTAAATAACATACAAAATAGCAAGAGCCTCCATAAAATTAGTACTTTTCTTCACCTAAACAGTCCATTAAGTCTTCAATCCTAGGGACAGGGAACCTATACCTTATGGTTATCCTATTGATAGCCCTTGAGTCAGTACATAGCCTCCAAGTTCCTCCTTTCTTAGGTGCAAGTACTGTGGGTACAGCACATGGACTAATACTCTTCCTAATTAGGCCTTGGTCTAAGAGCTCTTGTATTTGCCTTGTTATTTCCTCATTTTGTTGAGAGGTCATTTTATAAGCAGCTTTGTTAGGTAGGGTGGCTCTTGGGATAAGGTCTATCCTATGGCTTATGGCTCTTTGAGGGGGTAAGGTTGATGGTTGTCCATCCTTACAATGCCTTGGTAAGTCTGCAACATACCTTGAATCTCCCTTGGTAATTCAGTCTTCTTAGTCACCTTGCCTTCATCTCCCTCTCTTGGTTTCAACACCAATGCATAGCCTATGCCTTCACTCTCTTCCATGGTTTTTAGGAACTCCTTTTCACCTACCATAAGAACATTTGGACTTGCTGTCTCTACTTTAGCATCCTCCAACAATGACTAAATTTTGAAGGTTACATTGTCCTTCTCAAAAGAATAAGAATTCTTTCCTCCATCATGTATGGCTTGGCAGTCAAATTGCCAAGGTCTACCTAGGAGAAAATGGCATGCATCCATAGGCAACACATCACATAAAACTTTTTCCTTGTACCTTCCAATGGAGAACTCCACCCATGCTTGCTCATTCACTAACACATGTTGGCCTTTGTTAAGCCAAGTGACCTTGTAAGGATTGGTATGGGATATCATTTTCAACTTGAGCTTGCTGAGTGCTTCCTCTAACACTATGTTATCAGTGGAGCCTGAATCAATGATGACCCTACATACTTTCCCCATTATCTTGCATTTGATTCTAAACAAAGATCTCCTTTGGCTTGGGTCCTCCTTCACCGGTTCCTTGATTAGAGTCCTCTTCATCATAAGGTTCTCTCCTTCGTCTAAATTTAATGGTACCTCAGCATGCTTGTCTAATGTATTGGACTCATCATGAACTAAGTTAGTCCTCTTATCACCTCCTTTTGATGAACCACCTTTCTCGAGGCATCTATAGGCAGGGTGCCCCATTTCATTACAATGGTAGCACTTCATATTGGCAAAATAATTGCCTCTTCCTCCTTGTGAAGAACCACCACTTTTTCCTCTAAAGTTAGAGTTAGAATTTCTTCCTCTACCACCTCTACTTGAGCTTCCTTCTTGCTGCTCACTAAACTTTACCTCACCTTGAGCTCTTGAATCAAAACTTCTTCCACCATAGCCACCTCTTTGACCTTTGTTTTCTTTGCCTTTTCCTTTGCCTTTGGAGGTTTCTTGTTTTCTCTTACTTTTATCCTCTATCTTCAAGGCTATTTGATAGCATTGTCTAATGGATTTGAAGTTCACTAGACTCATCTCCTCTTGAATAGACCATTTGAGGCCATTCAAGTATCTTGCAAGCTTGATGCTCTCTTCTTCAACTACCTTGGACCTCAAACACAATTTTTGAAACTCTTCGGTGTAGGCTTGGACATCCAAATCTTTTTGCCTAAGATTGTGTCTCCTTCTATGCATTTTGACTTCATAGTCATCAGGAAGGTAGGTTTGCTTGACTTTGGATACCATACCCTTCCATGTCACAATAGGACCTTTTCCATTCTTCTCTCTCTTGGTTTGCACAAATTTCCACCAAGTAAGAGCTAAACCTCTTAGTCTAGACTTGGCCACCATAAATTTTTGTGCCTCTAAGATACCATCACATTCAAAATGGTTCTCAATGCTATCAATCCAATCCACAACTGAATCTGGATTCATTTGTCCACTAAATAGTGGCACACCTTCCAAAGCTTTACCACTCAATGCTTTTAATGCTTTTAAGAATGCCTCTTTAGGAAGAATAGGGTCAGGTGTTGGTGCTTCTTCTTCCAACTCTAATTCCTTCTCCCTTGCTTCAGCTTCTTCCTTTTGATCAATCTTGTCCTTGACCTTATCTACTTTGTCTTGGACTTCACCCAAGAGCTGCTCCATTTGAGCTAGTCTTTGCCTTAGCAATTTGTTATCCTCCTCTTGTTCCTCAACCTTCTTTACTAGTTTAGAATTAGTCACCATTATTTTATCTAGTGTATTATCTCCTACTGATTTAGAAGATTGCAACATTAACCACAATCTTGATCAACCAAGCTCTAATACCAATATGATGTATGATAAACTTCAAGGCTTATTTTCACACCCTCCAAGAGACTTCACTTGCCTCCTAGTGTCCTATTCCTCTATAGGATCTTCCAATAGGCTTAGATCATTAACTAAGACCTATTCTAACTTTTCTTTAAGATTCAATCTCTGAAAACTTAACCTTGAATGATCAACACCTTAGTTTTGGTTCACTTCTCCACACTCACTTAGAAGACTCTAAGTGCCAAATCTCCATAAACATGCTCCAACATTGTAGGGGTCTTCTCCATCATGAAAACATTATTTTTCTTTCCCATTTGATCCATCTTGGAAGGTTCTTCAATCGTCTTCTTATTGGATTCCATGAATCATCATGAATTGACCTTAAAAATAGGCCTATTCTAGTAGCCCTTACCAATCACCTTTTGTTGTTTCTTGCAAAACTTTTCCAAACAACTTGAAAAAATAAGACCTGATTCAGATACCCTTTTGGAAGTTTTAAAAGATTCACAAAGTTTCTGGGTCTGACACTGACTGTACAGGTGCTTCCTACAAACAAGGACAAGAGGCCTAATAAGCCTAATTTTTAGGACTAAACTGTGGTTTTGATAGCAAACTTGTTCAAACCAAATCCTAAATGATTGGTATGGATTCTGTCTTCACAAAATGGTTATATATGATGTTTACCTTCATGAAAAATTCCTGGAGCAGTATAGATCCCTACAACCATGCAATGTTTCTTCACACTTTTAACCTCTAGACCTCTAACCGGGCTTCACAAACTCGCCTAGGGCCTAGCATATAAAATAGTTCTTCATGCTTTCGAGACTCCTAACTCCTAAAAATATATAAAAAAATGACTCCTATTCCATTTCCATCTAACATGAATGTTTATCCATGGTTAGATTTCATGGAGGAGCCATGACTCTCTAAACTACTCAAAACAAGCTAAAAATAGACTCCCTGAACTAGAATACCAAAAACCAGCACTTCGATCAACTCAAAGTGACTTTCTCTTCAAATTAAAAAGTATCCTAACAGTTAATAGAAACATAATCCAGCATTAGATTTATCTTTTCATTCCATAAAGTATGACTGTCCACACAAACACCAAAAAATCTCTTTTAAAAATGCTTGCAGAGCTCTCTTTTCTTTCTCTAAAACTATTACAATGCATAAAGAAACTTGGTGTTCAAGTCTTGAATAGCATTAGATGCCATTTCCTTCTTTCTAGGGCCTATTGGCCAATTATAACCTCCTATAACTTAGGGAATCCAAAGATACCCGAATGGCATGCACTCTTTTGCAATAATTGCAAATTGAAGACAACTTCTTTTGAACATTTGGCAACTTCCACATTTTCCATGTTCCTATATTCTTGGGCTTCTAACCTCCTATGTCTCAAGGATCCAAAGCCATTTATAACCTTATGGCATCTTTATAACAACAAGATGTGTTAGAACACATTTAAGACTCTCGCCTAAGCTAAGCTTCTAACTTAAGAAATTAAATAAACAACTAACAAAGGCTATTATTGTGACCTTAGTCCTAGTGACTAACTCAACTAGCCAACATAGCAAGAGACCTTCTAAGGTCCTAAAACAAAATAAACTAATCTCTTGACTTGGCTAAGTACAAGCTAGAATTTACTAACCAATGGAGGCTAGCCTAGGTGCTCCTGCACCAAGGTGCCTTTCAATCTTTCATCTGCTTCCAAACAGAGGGCTGCCTCAAAATCATCAAATCCTAAAGATACCAGGCCTACATCATACATTATTGTCCAACAACTCTAGCACACCAATGCAAAAATATCCATGTTTGAGTTGCTTCATATATTTCCTGCTCATGGGGCTATTCTGGATAAAGCTCTGCTCGATTCCAATGTTCCTGACAATCTTGATCTAGACATATTTCAAACTATGGTTGGTCATTTGACATCACCCCATTAATATATCTTCTTCTCAGAGGAAGATGACAATTCACTGAGTCATCCGCATAACCAGCCCTTACACATTGAAGTCTTGATCAAAAACCATCATGTCAAATGTGTGTTGATAGATGGAGGCGTTGGTCTAAACATATGTTCTTACAAATTGATCACACAACTGGGATTATTAGAAGATGCTATTGATCCTAAAAAGATGATAACTATAAAAGCATATGATGAGCAAGAAAGATCTTCTAAAGGAATAATTGTCCTACCTATCAGAACAAGACCTGTTATCAAAGACATCACTTGTCAAGTTCTAGATCTTCCATTGGCTTACAATGTTCTTCTAAGGAGGCCTTGGATACATGAAATGCAAGATATTCCATCAACATACCATCAATGTGTGAAGTTTCCTTATGATGGAGTAGAGGTCACAATTCCAGCTGACATATCCACTTCTTGTAATGCCTTGAAAGAAAGTGTTGATAAACTTGTTCCACATAATAGAGAGTCTTTCACTAAGCAAACAAACATTGCATCTACATCCAAGATGAAAGACATTTCCAAAGAAGTCAAAATTAAGGACACAGGTATGGGAGAATAAACAATGGAACCAGTCCTATCTCTCACATCTCTCCCGTTGTCCCCAAAATCTTATGGACAACCTTATGACAAAGTTAAACCTACTGCTAAAGAACCTCAGATCATATTTAATGGAAGTTTTATCACAAAAAAAGTGTCCAAGAAATAAACTGATGAGGAAGAAGCTATATTAGCATGGTTATACAAAGATGAGTCTCAATCCCAGATAGTTCAGAAATGCAACTCCAAAACACCCAAAACCCCTGTAAGAACATATGGACCAGGTCATCAACTCATGTCTAAGATGGGATACACTGGAAAAGGACCTCTAAGAATAAGAGGAAAAGGCATTATCAAACTAGTTGAACACTATGGAAGGATGAATAAAGATACTATGGGTTTAGGATATCAGAAGAAGCCTTTTCATCTCAGTAAAAACTCTCCACATGTCTTAGAGCAGATTGAACCATCAACAGAAACTCAACTAAAGGAAGAAACACCTCAATCAGACAATGATGATTCAGATAGCTCTAAACTTATTCCTTATGAATGTTTACCTAAAGAAATGCTAGATCTTCTTAAAGATGAAGAAAAACCTAAGGAGAATATCAATGTGGTAGCTACACAAGAACCTACTACTAAACAAGAGGAAGGTAAACCTATCACAATAGCTAAAAAATTGGGATACAACAGTGATTCTGAAATAGACTCCCATGAGTATGAATTCAAATCAGAATCAGAAGGAAATCCTACTTGGGGGATTCGTCCTGACTTTACACATGCTCTCAGATTTCCTAGAGGTCTAGATGAAGAATCAGAGGATGAATCAAATGACTATGAATGGGGAATTATTCCAGAAGAAGATGAATTTATCATTGAGAAACACATTGATGTCATTCACCAATATTCACCTAAATCCAACATAAGTCTAGAGAGAAATATCGAACTTACCGAGTCTTATCCACCTATGGCTGAAGTGGAATCCAACAATGACATTGAGACTATTCAAAAATTGAACATTTTAAGAAGCAATATCACCTTTGAATTTGAGAGTCGGGTTAGGACTAATGATGAAAACACCATATGTGTTAACACCATTTCCTAATCCTTCCCTACATTGACTATCCAACATCCAGAGCTTACTGACCAAACGTCTACTGATCTGAGTTGATCCGAGCCAAGATATCTATACCTTTCGAAATGACTATGACCTTGCCTATCACCTCAATGCAGTGGAACCTGTGATGACTTCCATTAGTGAATCGAGCATTAGCATGACAAATTTGGATATCAAATATCTTAGTCAAAAGAATAAAAGAAAAAATAAAAGGATTTATGAGGGTGAAAACCACTTTGTGGCAGTCTCAGAACCTAAAATAGTAAAAATAAAAGACGTATCTGAAGGTGAAAACCTCTCTGAGGTGCCTAAGGATAAAATATTTGATGTCCTTTCAAGTCATTTATAGGACAGATCTCTAGTATTGATAGAACCAACTCAATCTATCAACTTGGGTACAACAATAGAACCACAACTGATTCATGTAGCACAATCCCTATCAGAGGAAGAAAAACAAGCCTTCACAACTTTCTTAATAGAGAAGAAGATCAATTTTTCATGGAAATATTTAGATATGCCAGGGTTAGATCCAAAATTGATAATGCATCATCTTTCAATAGCTCCAGGAGTCAAACCTATTAAACAAAAATTGCGCAAGATGCATCCACATGTTGCACTCTTAGTCAAAGCTGAGCTAGAAAAGTTACTAAAAGCCAGATTTATCCAAGTCATAGATTATGCAGAGTGGATCTCCAACATTGTTCCTGTTTTAAAACCAGATAAATGTATAAGAGTATGCACAGATTTTAGAGATGTAAACAAAGCATGCCCTAAGGATGATTTTCCATTACCAAATATTGATATGATAGTGGACATGACTGCGGGCTTTGAAATGTATTCTTTAATGGATGGTTTTTCTGGATACAACCAAATCAAAATAGCTCCAGAAGATCAAGAGAAAATAGCTTTTACATGTGCATGGGGTGCTTTTTGTTGGAATGTCATGCCATTTGGGCTTAAGAATGCTGGGGCTACATATCAACGAGCTATGACATCTATCTTTCATGACATGATGCATCAAAATATGGAAGACTATGTTGATGACATCTTAGCTAAATTAATGATAAGATCAAAACATTTGAATGATTTGAACAAAATATTAGACAAAATGGAGAAGTTCTGTCTCAGACTGAACCCTAAAAAGTGTGCTTTTGGTGTCACTTCTGGAAAGCTTCTAGGCTACATTGTTTCAAAGAAGGGCATTGAAGTAGATCCTGCAAAAGTCAAAGCTATCATGGAGATGCAACCTCCCAATAATATCAGTCAAATGAGAACCTTACAAGGAAGGGTGCAATCAATCAGACATTTCATATCTCAACTAGCTAACATATCACAGCCTTTCACGAAAACATTACATAAAGGTGTGACTTTTGCATGGAGAGAGGATTGTGAAAAGAACTTCAACCACATCAAACAATATTTGGTGAGTCCTCCTATTTTGATGCCTCCTATTCAAGGGAAGCCATTGATCTTATATGTCTCAGCTACAGATACATCACTAGGGGCATTACTAGCACAACATGATGAAAATAAGAAAGAGAGAGCTATCTACTACATCAGTAGAACATTAGTAGCTTATGAGAAGAACTATTCCATGATAGAAAAGACGTGTCTAGCTATCATCTTTGCATCACAAAAGCTGAGACAGTACATGTTAGCTCATACAACACAATTAGTAGCTAAGATTGATCCACTAAAGTACCTACTAAGAAAAGCTGCCCTCATGGGTAGATTAGCTAAATGGGTGATGCTATTGAGAAAATTTGACATAGAATATATTGAAAGGAAAGCTATCAAAGGACAAGTCATTGCAAACCAATTAGCTAATGCACCAATGTTTGATGATACACCATTACAGATGGAATTTCCTGATTCATCCATCATGCACATATCTTCTAGGACTTGGCATCTTTTCTTTGATGGATCTTACACATAGAATGGATCTGGAGCAGGCATATTATTCATAACACCACAAGGTTACTCAATACCTAAAGCATTCAGAATAAAATTTCCTTGCACAAACAATATTGCTGAATATAAAGCTCTACTTAATGGAATGAAGATAGCAATAGAGTGGAGAGTGATAGAGTTGCACATTCATGGAGACTCACAGCTAGTCATACACCAAGTTAATGATGTGTACCAGACAAAAGATGAGAAGCTTGCTCCATACAAACGCATGGTAGATGATCTAAAAAAATATTTCATATCTATCACATTTGAGAAAATTCTCAAAATGGAGAAGAAGGTTGTTGATGCTATGGCAACACTATCATCTCTACTACAACGGTCTAAACATGAGCTACGTTACAAGTTCCTGGTGGAAGCACTATCATTCCCTACATATGATTCCCCCAAAACCTGCATGATCTGCACTGTTGTTGGTCATGATTTTTCTAGATACAAAAAAAATTACTCCTACCTTCAAGACCAAATCATTCTTGATTTCTTCAACCACCATGAGAAATGATACCTTATCCGAAACGTATCTCGGTATGTCATCATTGGTAATGATTTGTACAAATGGAGTCTAGATGGTACACTTCTTAGGTGTTTAAAATGAGAAGAGTCTCAATGTGCATTAGAGGAAGTTCACGACAGTATATGTGGATCACATTCCAACGGTTTAACACTAGCTCGAAAACTTATTAGGCCTGGGTACTATTGGCCTGAAATGGAAAAGGAGGCTATCAAGTATGCTAAGAACTGTCAAAAGTGTCAAGTACATGGAAACTTGATTCATGCACCAATGAGAGATCTTATTCCCTTTGCTACACAATGGCCTTTTCAACAATGGGCCTTTGATCTAATAGGTGCTATTTATCCACATTCTTCTAATGGACATACCCATATCATTACAACTATAAACTATTTCACAAAATGGGTAGAAGCAGTTCCTTTGACTCAAGCAACCGACAAACCAATCTCTATGTTCATTTTGAACTACATCATATGTTGGTATGGTATCCCACACTCTATAATCACAGATAATGGTGGCCAATTCAAGAACAAGGACCTAGATTCCTTATGTGCTAAATTCAAGATTACACAACATTGGTCATCTATTTATTATCCTCAAGGGAATGGGTAAGCAGAGGCATCCAATAAGAATCTATTGAAAATATTCAATCGTACAGTTAATAAAATAGGAAGAGACTGCATCTAATGATCAATCTAGCTCTCTGGGCCTCTAGAACAAGTATCAGAATGCCCACTAGGGCTACCCCATTCACTTTAGTTTATGGGTCTGAAGTGGTACTACCTATTGAGGTTGAAATCCCATCACTAAGAATCAGAATGCATGGTCTAGTAACTGATGATGACTACAGAGTGTCTAGGTTGAAAGAACTTGAACTACTAGATGAGCACAGACAAGTAGCATATGATCATCTCAAAGTATATCAGAAGAGAATGTCTAGAGGCTATAAAAATAAAGTCAGACACAGAGAATTTCAGGTTGGTGATCTAGTCTTGAGAGAGAATCCTAAAAATCAATCACATCGAGAATGCAAGGGGAAGTTTGAACCCAACTAGTTGGGTCCCTTTGTTATCATTGCTACTTTTGGCTCTGGAGCCTATCAACTCTCAATGACTTAAGGAGAACCGCTCCGAGAACCAATCAACGTTCTCCATCTGAATAAATTATATGCCTAAGGTATTTAGTATTCAAGAATGTCCTAAAAAAATTATAAAAATTGAAAAAAAGTCCTGAAAAAATGAACATCCTGGTGAAAACCTAGCAATAGGCGCCTTGATGATTTACAAAAAAAATTAAAAAATATAACAGTACAAAAAAATTAAAAAAATTAAAAATACAAAAAAAATGAGAAAAAGAAAAAGTGCCTTGGTGAAAACCTGGAAACAGGCGACTTGGTAGAAAAAATAGAATCTCTGTCAAGATGATGAAAACCTGGAAAATGGATGCCACTTGTATCAAAACACTCCATCTATCAGCGCAATCTTGGTCTTTCCCAGCTTTCAGTCTTGCTTTAGTTTGTACATATCTCTTGGTTTGTTTCCGCATTCCTATTTTCAATAAGGTTGGTCTGTACACCAATCCGCAAAAGCATCTGTATCTTATCAATGTTCAAACTTGGGGGATATCAATGTCATATCCTATGGTCTCCAGTATACCTTAGACAAGTCATATCCAGTCGGAGTCCTTTGAAGCTACATCTGAGTTAGTCAGTCAATCTCCTTCCCAGAAAGGATTTTGCAATCAAACACAAACTGAAAATGATCTTTGTTTCACTGCTTTTATCTCCTTGTATGCTTACTGATTCACATTGAGATTTTTGCATATTGTGTCCTTTCGAGCTCTTCGATGATGTCCTTCATAGGATTTAGAGAGTGATGACTGGGGGCGTAATCTTTTCTTTGTTTTCTGTTTTAAGTGAAAATCTAACTTTGGAAATTCTGGATTGAAATGGTGTCCATCTATAAGAGCCTCCATCATGTATTGGATGGCCATGAGTACCTCGACCATCAATACCCAGAAAATTCAAGGAAGTTTAATCTAACTTTATCTTTTTGAGTGAATTCTTACTGCTACTATGAAATGCGATCTTACCCAAGGATGTGAACGATAAAGGGTCATTGCGGGTAATTCACAGCGGATTCAGAATAATCTCTTGATTGCTTGATGTGTTTGTATGCAAGGCGTATTCAGGTCATCACAATGTTCATGTTCTAATGCTTATACAAATTGCTATATCAAAATGGACACGATATTCAGGTCATCCTAGCGTTTGTGCCTTGGTGCTTATATCTGTAATACCCCAAAAATGGGCTATAGGGTCATTAACCTCCTACATCAACAAATCGAATGAAATCAACATCGAAGTCCTAACCTAAGGCACATCTGCACATCATTGAATCTAATTGATTATCTTAAATTCTGCATCGAAGAATATTCCTAGCAATATTTCTAATTATCTTAATTATCTTTAATTTAATAATTATTTGGCGATAAATCACATTTATCCTAAGTTTGATTATTGAATATTTTCATATTTAATTAATTAGATTTAATATTTTCCACTTAATTGTTTAATTAAATTTAATTCTATCTATTATTAATTGTATTATTTAATTTTGACAATAAATCCAATATCCTATGAATAATTGATTAAATTCTTATTTAATTAATTAAAACAAGTTGTCATATTTAACGATATTATTTTTGAATAAAAGTTTGATTAAATAGTTAATTAACCCATAAATTAATTATTTAATTTCAAAAATCAGTTAAGTTGAGAATAAATCACTTTATTTATTTATTAAATCATAATTATCTATGTGCACATAAAAGGACCAATTAAACTCAAAATTGGAAAATCAATGCAAGTTGTTAGCTTTTGGAAACTCAACATTCTTTTTGAGTTTTAAAGTTGATCTAAACTTTTAATTCGAGTTGAACTGTGCTTTTGCATGATTTTTGTGACTTAATTATCTGTTATTTAAAAATAACTCAAAAATCAACCTGAGTTATTTGAGTGATTTATGGCTTTCTTCCATGCACCTCCAAAGCCTGAGATTTCTATAAATTAAGGGTTTAGCTCTTCACAAATCATCCACAAATTTCCATACTTACGCTGTCAGTATCAATTCACGAGTTTCACAATCACGCTGGAGAATTGGAATTGGGAGAATCAAAGCTCTTGCAAATCAACATCTTTGTGAGATCAATCTTGTTTTTGCATATCATTTCTAGATTAGATTTCATATCAAGTTTTTCATATAGATCATAGATTCATATCAGTTTATCATTCTTATCGCATCATAAAATCAAAAATATAGATCAATTGCATTCAAATCCTTTGTCTAGGTGTTGTCTAGGTCAGTGATCTCGATTACAATCTGAGAACATCAATCTCGCACCTATTAGAAGGCAGTAAATCGCTTGGTTAGATTAGATTTCAATTTTGCACGATTTTGATTATAGCTAACCTCTAATGTTTTACTGAAGTGTTGTGTCTACAGATCAGGTAAAATTTTCACACACACATTTATGGTGTCCTCATCGCTTGGGGCATATCAGATTCATTGATCCATATAAATCTGGTATTCTCTTAATCTCGTAATCTGTATCAACTTTTCACAACCATCGGTTCATCAGTGTTATTTCCTTGGTTTTTGGGCAACGGAAGGGTTGAGATGTGATACCTCTATCATGGTTTTGCTAAGACAATCGAGTCTAGAATCGGTCACTCACTTCTTGGCAATCCTAAAGTTCAGAATCATGCATTTTGGCACTCTTTCGCAATCATCAGTTTATCATTGCTATAGTGAACACTATCTTTGGTCATTCAGGACCTCCTATCTTCAAATCTTCAAATCATCATATCTTTTGAATCAGTTCCATATCTTTATCAAACATAGACTATCTTTAAACCACTGCGTTTCACACAGTAATTCAAAGAGGGGAAAAATGTAATACCCCAAAAATGGGCTATAGATTCATTAACCTCCTACATCAACAAATCAAACAAAATCAACATCGAAGTCCTAACCTAAGGCACATCTGCACATCATTGAATCTAATTGATTATCTTAAATTCTGCATCGAGGAATATTCCTAGCAATATTTCTAATTATCTTAATTATCTTTAATTTAATACTTATTTGGTGATAAATCACATTTATCCTAAGTTTGATTAATTGAACATTTTCATATTTAATTAATTAGATTTAATATTTGCCACTTAATTATTTAATTAAATTTAATTCTATCTATTATTAATTGTATTATTTAATTTTGACAATAAATCCAATATCCTATGAATAATTGATTAAATTCTTATTTAATTAATTAAAGCAAGTTGTCATATTTAATGATATTATTTTTGAATAAAAGTTTGATTAAATAGTTAATTAACCCATAAATTAATTATTTAATTTCAAAAATCAGTTTAAGTTGAGAATAAATCACTTTATTTATTTATTAAATCATAATTGTCCATGTGCACATAAAAGGACCAGTTAAACTCAAAATTGGAAAATCAATGCAAGTTGTTAGCTTTTGGAAACTCAACATTCTTTTTGAGTTTTAAAGTTGATCTAAACTTCTAATTCAAGTTGAACTGTGCTTTTGCATGATTTTTGTGACTTAATTATCTGTTATTTAAAAATAACTCAAAAATCAACCTGAGTTATTTGAGTGATTTATGGCTTTCTTCCATGCACCTCCAAAGCCTGGGATTTCTATAAATTAAGGGTTCAGCTCTTCACAAATCATCCACAAATTTCCATACTTACGCTGTCAGTATCAATTCAAGAGTTGCACAATCACACTGGAGAATTGGAATTGGGAGAATCAAAGCTCTTGCGAATCAACATCTTTGTGAGATCAATCTTTTTTTTGCATATCATTTCTAGATTAGATTTCATATCAAGTTTTTCATATAGATCATAGATTCATATCAGTTTATCATTCTTATTGCATCATAAAATCAAAAATATAGATCAATTGCATTCAAATCCTTCGTCTAGGTGTCGTCTAGGTCACTGATCTTGATTACAATCTGAGAACATCAATCTCACACCTATTAGAAGACATTAAATTGCTTGGTTAGATTAGATTTCAATTTTGCATGATTTTGATTATAGCTAACCTCTAATGTTTTACTGAAGTGTTGTGTCTACATATCAGGTACAATTTTCACACACACATTTTTGGCACCCACCGTGGGGCCCTGATACGGGTTTCCAATTCATTTCTATCAATTTTTGTCATTTTCTTCTCAGGTTCTGTGCAAAACTATGATTTTTAATATTTGTCCGTACCACTATCGTATGAGTTTCTAACAAATGTCATATGAGACGACACCCACTGTCATATGAGACTGTACCCACTGTCGTACGATAGTCTATCAGATTGAGAATCATACCAGACAGTACCCATTGTCGTTTGGAAGTTGGACTGTTGTTTCATCAGACACCCAGTGTCGTACGAGTTTCTGGACTGTCATCTGGGAGCATACCCACTGTCGTATGAGTTTTGGTACTAGTTTTTAATTGTCGTTTCATTTTTCAGAGCAGTGTATCAAATTTGATTTCCAGATTTTGATTAACTACTAATCTTAACAATTGAAAGTCTCTATTTTTTATTGATTCCTACTGGTTTTGATTGGGAAAAGCACAAGAATTGCTAAAAATCAGGTAAAATCTACTAAGCGTGTTGCGAGGATCCCAGGTATTCTCCTTCATCTAATAACATTTCAATTTGGACTTAAAATAAATCTCTTATGTGTCAAGCTTGTGTGCATCTTTTCATATTTTTTATCTATTTCTACACACTTGCATAATTGATACTAGGTTGTGACCACTTAAGGATTCATTAAGTAGTCTTAGAATACTTGTGATTGATCTTGATTGCTATCTTGGGTTATTGGACTCGCTAATCCGCTGGCCCCTCGTTCCACCCCATGGTTGCAAGGTCAGCGCCACATTAAAGGGGAGGGGTCAACAGGATAAAAGCGTTAAGTGTTCCACTTGGCAACCCATTTATGCTTTTGGAAACTCACTTGTTTTCTAAGTTGGGGACTCATTTTCAGCTTGTGTGAGGTGTTAAGTGTTCCACCTTGTGGACTCATCTCATATTAGCTTTAAGTGTTAAGTGTTCCTCTTTCTGCTTTTTGGGTACTTTTGGTAGATTTGCTTTCGAAAATATACATTTGTGCTCACATAGTAATTAGGCCCTATGAACACTATTCGTGATTCTTGAGAGATTGGATTCCTAGCGAAATCCTTCCTTGACAATGAAATCCTTGTAGGTAGGGAGGATACTTAGTGCGTTTCACATTCAACTTGGTTAGTGTGTCTTCTCTTATTGATCGACACATTCTCTCTCCAAAGAGGTTGATAGATCACGTGGGGTTGACATCATGAGCTTTGGTGAATCAAAATTGGTTAGTGCATCTTCTCTTATTGATTGATACATTCTCTCCCCGAAGAGGTTGATAGATCATGTGGAGTT
This sequence comes from Chamaecyparis obtusa, assembly GCA_027943335.1. Classification (NCBI taxonomy): domain Eukaryota; kingdom Viridiplantae; phylum Streptophyta; class Pinopsida; order Cupressales; family Cupressaceae; genus Chamaecyparis; species Chamaecyparis obtusa. Next base: position 955,058 of record BSBK01005674.1, read on the forward strand.
GATATCACAGAACTTGGTGAAACAAAACTTTGTCTTAGCGTGTCGGATTCATCTGCTTTCTTTGTTTGGGTTAAAAGTGAAGAGGTGTCAAAACATTGAATCTGGAGCCAAGTTCCCTTGTATAAATCTATGAGTCACCTTTAGAGAGGGTTAACCATAGCGGACAATCCCTTCATAGGGAAAACTGTGTTGACAGAACCTCAAGTGGTCATAGCCATTTCAGACGTGGTAGTGACAGCTGCTATATAAATGTCCTTATGGAAGAAATCTCCACGGGTATGGTTCATTGTTGGGTTGTCAGATCTCCCTAGCAGCTCTTGAAGATTAAGTTCTCAGACAATGTCAAAACCCTGGTGTGCCGGGATTGGAGTTCACCCCTTTGAATCATAAAAGTTGCAGAGTCAAACCATTACTAAAAACCCTAGAGAGGCCAATTTTTCATTTTCAGGTATATGTGTTATTGCAAAACTTTTCAGAACATACACAATTAGTACTCTCAGGAATTAACACAATTTGGTCACTTGATTGTTCATGCGCAACGTTGCTTTTTCTCATGTTCATTGTTTTTAGACGTGCTTGGAATCACTTGCTTGCTATTCTGCGTGTTTGTTTATCTACTTGGCTATTAAAAATGAACAAATCTGGTATAATCTTCAAATCTAGATAGTACAATTTGCAAACAATCCAAAACTGAAAACCTTACATTTTGCAAAATTTGACGTAAAATCCTTTCTGGAGTCAAAAGTCATTTCAGGAAGTCAAAAGTCATACGAGTTTTGTCAAGTGTCATTTCAGTACTGCCCATCTGTCATATGATTGAGTACCTAGTGTCGTACGAGTTTTCAGGCCAACAAATTCAAAAAAAAGTTCAAAACTGTTGTCAACTGTCATTTTGTCTTAAGTAGACTATCGTACGAGTTTAACAACTATCATTTCATAGCCTACCCACTATTGTACAACTTTGCAGAGTGTCATTTGGAAAAATTTTAAAAAGTTGTCAGAAAACTGTCAAATTGCAAGACATCCAATGTTTCCAGCCTAGTTCTAGAATCTATCAAACAAATCATTGTGTCAGGAATAGATCCGTAGCTATTGAGAATCCTATCATTTTCCAAGAGTGATCTTTTGAATCTAATCTAGCCTTCTATGTGATCAATTTGAGTCCTTTTTTTATCTCGTGTCAAAACCTTGTCATAACTATCAATCTTCAATCAATCTCCAAAAATAGACTAAGTGTTGGGACTCATGTCCGCTATCTTTTGGGCAATCTAACCCATACATCTAGGGCATAGTATCCTTCACCCATGTCTCATCAAATCTTCAAACCAATCCTAATCTTGACAAGGTTGCGTCATCCGATTTTCTCGAATCAAATTATTCTTCAGTAGTCTTCATCCTTTTCTTCTATTTCATTCAAAGTTAATGGTAGAGACCAGAGCTTCCTCACATAAGAAATCAGGAGATGCATCTCAGACCTTTTGACCAATATCCAGGGTCCAACTCTTGAACAACTCATCAATTCTGGTCTTTACGAAGATGACGGTCTTGATAACTTTCAATTGAAAACTGGTTACGTACCTCCTCCATCAACTCACAAAGGTAATCAGCAGACTCCACCTTGATCTATCCCAAGGAGTCCCAGAACTCCTACCATGTCTCAAGCAGGGACAAACAATGGCTCTCAAGGAGCTCAATCTCAACATGGCACAGATCAGGCACCCACACCTGAAGAAATTGCCCAATATCAAAAGGATGATAACTTCAAGAGAATGATGAGGCATTTCTTGAAGGAAGATAGGGAAACATACTTTTTGGAGTTAGCTCATCAAGGGGATAAACTTCCTCCTCACTTTAATGTCAAAGATATCATCATGCATGAGGAAGAAACTCTGATGATGGCCATAATGAACCAGATGCATGCTATGCAAGTCAAACTGAATAAACTTGAGAAAGAGAAGGAACCCAAGGAATTCTCCATGGAGGCCCTTTGTCCTTTCCCTTTTGAAAAAGACTTGTACATGCCTCCATTCCCAAAAAGAGTGGAGATGCCAAAGTATGACAAATATGGACACTCTGATCCTCAAGATCATGTTAGAGAGTTCTGTACGCAATCCATGGAATTCATGCATGAACCGTCCTGTCTGATGTGTCTTTTTCCTAGATCTCTGGGAGGAGCATCCATTCAGTGGTTTTCAAGATTGCCACCTATGATCAAAACTTTTGAAGAATTGATTAAATTGTTTTATCAACAATATTCCTACAATATTCAACATCCAGTCACCATGATCGATATCTGTAACCTCAAGCAATATCCAGGAGAACCATTCCTAACATTCCTCAAGAGATGGCAAAAGAAGTTCTCTCTATATGCTAGACCAATTTCTGAAATGGAGAAACTCGAAATCTTTATCAATAACCTTTTTCCAGAGCTCAACTATCCATTACAAATGCAAGATCATGTATCTTTTGATAAAATGGTGGATAATGCAACCAAGATTGAGAAAGTACTTGTCAAGAAAGGAGAGATCACACTTCAAAAGGACAAGTCCGAATCTGGATCTAGCTCAAAAGATAAAAACAAAAGCTGGAACAAGAACAAAGGCATCACCACCAATGGCATTGTTGACACTATCCATTCCCCATCAAAGGCACCAGCCTATAATCTCACTCTTGGCACCAAAGCCATTAAAGCTTCCGAGCAAAAATCTTCCAAACCATCTTTAAAGAAGCCAAAATACAAACGCTGGGATAATAAATGAAAGTTTACTCCTCTTGGAGAGTCTTTAGAATTAGCTATGAAAACCCTACTAGCTGATAACATCATCTCTTTACCACCGATCTGACACTCTGATCCAGATCCAAAACCACATTGGTGGAAAGATAATGAATTTTGTGCTTTCCATCAGAGTAAAGGCCACAAAACTAATGGTTGCTTCCACTTGAGACATACCATTCAGGATTTGATCGATCAAGGGGACATCATGATTGATAATCCTACCAGCAATAATGATCATATAGCATTTATAGAACCGTTTCCACAACATGGCAAGGGAGTTTCAACTTCTCAACCTAACATGGGGGCAAAAGTCAATTACGCTTACCCTAGAAATAATGCTGTCATCAATATGGTTGAACCATGTCTCTCTGAGAGATGCAATGTCATTACAATTGTGTGAAGAGACAAAAATCATTCCTCAGCTAATGTAGTTACTCGATCACAAGCTTAGGCACATCTGAAAGGACAAATCCCAGATTCATCTAATGTCCCTAAGATACCTTTCAATCTTTCATCTGCTTCCAAACAGAAGGCTGCTTCCAAATATTCCAATCCAAAGGATACAAGACCTACATCTTACAGCATTGTCCAACAACTCCAGCATACCAATGCCAAAATCTCTATGTTTGAGTTACTTCGAATATCTCCAGCTCACAGAGATGTCCTAGACAAAGCTTTGCTCTGCTCTAATGTTCCTAATGACCTAGATCTAGACAGGGTCCAGACTATGGTTGGTCATCTTACGTCTCTGCAATATATCTCCTTTTCAAAGGAAGATGACAACTCCCTAAGTCACCCACATAATCAGCCCTTACACATAGAAGTCTTGATCCAGAACCGTAGAGTCAAACATGTGTTCATAGATGGGGGCGCAGGCCTCAACATTTGTTCTTATAGCTTAATCACATAGTTGGGATTCTCAGAAATGGCTATTGATCCTCACAAGAAGATAACCATAAAAGCCTATGTTGAACAAGAAAGAGCTTCTAAAGGAACCATTGTCTTACCCATCCGAGTGGGCCTAGTCATCAAAGATACCACATGTCAGGTGCTTGATCTACCATTAGCTTACAATATCCTTCTAGGGAGACCCTGGATACATGAAATGCAAGTTATTCCTTCTACATACCATCAATGCTTGAAATTTCCCTATGAAGGAGTAGAAGTTACTATCCCAGTAGATCTGAGTACAAATTGTAATACATTGAAGGAAAGTGCCAATAAGCTTGTTCCCAATAACAGAGAATCTTCCATCAAGCAGCTAAATGTTGCTTCCACATTCAAGATGGAAGACATCGCTAAAGAGATCAATATCAAAGAAAATGGGATGGGAGAATACCTTATAGAGCCAGTCTTGTCTTTGACATCTCTCCCAATCTCGCCTAAGTCATATGGACAATCTTTGAAGTAGTCTAAATCAGAACCTAAGGAACCTATGGAAGCATACAAAAGAAATTTTGTGGCAGAGCAAGTATCCAAACAAGAATTTGAAGAGGATGAAGCTGTGCTTGCATGGCTATACAGAGATGATTCTGAACCCAAAATTGTTCAAACTAGTGAATCTATAGCACTTAAAATCCCTTCTAATTCATATGGTCCAGGGAACAAATTGATAGCTAAGATGGGATATCCAGGTCATGGACCTCTAGGAATTAGAGGAAAGGGTCTTGTGACACCCATTTCACATACGGGTAGAGAAAACAAAGATACTGGTGGCTTAGGCTTTAAGAAGAAACCCTATCATCTTAAAGGTGGTTGTTCTCATGTCATAGAACAAATTGCACCAGGAGAACCCCTTCTCAAGAAAGAAGAAATAGAACCCTCAGATGATTATTCAGACAGCTCTGAGCTTATCCCCTATGAACAATTGCCTATGGAAATCACAAATCTTCTTGACACAGAAAATGATACAATAAAGAGAATCAATGTAGTAGAAACACAAGAACATACTGTAGAGCAAGAGATGGTTGCACTACAAGAACCAACTAATCTCGAAGGCAATCAAACTGATCAAGAAGAAGGGGGTAGTTATTCTGACACTGATTCCCATAAATATGAATTCAAGTCAGAGACTGAGGGTAACCCTTCTTGGGGTATTCATCCTGACTTCACACATGTCCTAAGATTTCCTAGAGATCCTGAATCAGAAGCTAAGTCAAATGACTATGAATGGGGAGCCATTCCAGAAGAAGATGAGCTTATCATAGAGAAATATATTGATGTTATTCACCAATATGCATCTCAACCCAACGTAGGTCTAGAGAGAAATGATGAACTTAATGTGTCTGATCCACCTATGGCTGAAGAGGACTCCCATGATGATGTTGAGCCTATTCATGAACTGAATATTTTGAGTTGTAATATCACCTTTGAACTTGAGCATCAAGTTAGGACCAATGATGATAGATCCATATCCGTGAACACCATATCCCAAGCCTTTCCTGCTTTGACTATCCAACGCCCTGATCTTATCGACCAAACTTCCACGAACCCAAACCATGGTGTTTACACCTTTCCCAATGACTATGCCCTTGCTTGTTACCTCAATGCAGTCAAGCCTATGAGGACTTCCATCAGTGAACCGAGCGTCAGCATGACCGAGTTGGACATCAAATATCTTAGTCAAAAGAATAAAAAGAAAAAGAGTTTTGAGGGTGAAAACCACTTTGTGGCAATCTCAGAACCTATAAAAGTAAAAAGAAAAGACATATTCGAAGGTGAAAACCTCTCTAAGGTGCCTAAGAATGAGATATTTGATGTCCTTCCGAGTCATTTATAGGATAGATCTCTAGTTCTGATTGAGCCCACTCAATCCATCAATTTGGGTACAATAGAGCAACCACAATTGGTACATATAGTACAATCTCTATCAGAAGAAGAGAAACAGAAATTCACTACATTCTTATCAGAAAAAAAGATCAACTTTGCCTGGAAATATTCAGATATGCTAGGATTGGATCCCAATCTCATCATGCACCATCTATCCATTGCTCCTGGAGTAAAATTGATCAAGCAAAAATTGAGAAAAATGGATCCTCATGTTGCACTCTTAGTCAAAGCTAAACTGGAGAAACTTATAAAAGTTGGATTCATCCGTGTCATAGACTATGCTGAGTGGATCTCCAACATTATGCTTGTTTCAAAACTGGATGGTTCAATCAGAGTGTGCACAAACTTTAGAGATGTGAACAGAGCTTGCCCTAAGGATGATTTTCCACTGCCTAACATTGACATGATAGTGGACATGACTGCGGGCTACGAGATGTATTCCCTCATGGATGGTTTTTTGGGATACAACCAAATCAAAATTTCTCCAGAAGACCAAGAGAAAACTGCTTTCACATGTGCATGGGGAACCTTCTGTTGGAATGTTATGCCATTTGGGCTTAAAAATGTTGGTGCTACATATCAAAGAGCAATGACATCTATTTTCCATGACATTATGCATAGAACAATGGAGGATTATGTGGATGATACTCTAGCAAAATCAATGATCATAACTGAACATCTAACTGACTTGAACATGATCCTAGAAAGAATGGAAAAGTTTAGTCTCCGACTAAATCCTAAGAAGTGTGCTTTTGGTGTCACTTATGGAAAACTCTTAGGATACATAGTTTCAAAGAAAGGTATTGAAGTTGATTTGGCTAAAGTCAAAGCTATAATCAAGATGCAACCTCCCAAAAATATCAATCAAATGAGAACCTTACAAGGGAGAGTGCAATCTATCAGGAGATTCATATCACAGTTAGCTGACATATCACAACCTTTCACAAAGACATTACATAAAGGTGTGACCTTTGCATGGAATGAAGACTGTGCAAAGAATTTTGATCATATCAAGAATTATCTCTCGAACCCTCCTATCTTGATGCCTCCTAATCATATGAATCCATTGATATTGTATGTCTCCGCAACAAATACATCACTAGGGGCATTACTAGCACAGCATGATGAGAACAAGAAGGAAAGAGCCATCTACTATATTAGCAGAACCTTAGTGGCCTATGAGAAGAACTACTCAATGATAGAGAAGGCATGTCTAGCTGTGATCTTTGCATCACAGAAACTGAGACATTACATGTTAGCTCATACCATTCATTTGGTAGCTAAGATTGATCCACTGAAGTACCTACTAAGCAAAGCTGCCCTCACAAGTAGACTAGCTAAATGGGTCATGCTCTTGAGCGAATTTGACAATGAATATGTTGAAAGAAAAGCTATCAAAAGATAGGTCATTATTGATCAATTAGCTGAAGCACCACTGCTTGATGATACACCCATGCAAATGGAATTTCTCGATTCCTCTATCATGCACCTCTCTTCTAGAGAATGGCAGTTATTCTTTGATGACTCCTACACATAGAATGGATCTGGAGCAGGCATATTGTTCATCACTCCTCAAGGATACTCGATACCAAAAGCATTCAAATTAAAGTTTCCTTTCACAAATAATATTGTTGAATATGAGGCACTTCTCAATGGTATGAAAATGGCAATACAGTGGAGAGTTACAAAGATACACATTCATGGAGACTCCCAACTGGTTATCCACCAAGTCAATGATGCGTACCAAACCAAAGATGAAAAGCTCATTCCTTACAAGAAAATGGTAGATGATTTAAAGAAATACTTCATATCTATCACATTTGAGCAAATACCTAGAATAGAGAATAAGGCTGCCGATGCAATGGTGACATTATCTACTCTCTTAGAGCAGCCCGAACATGAGCTACGCTACGAGTTCCTGGTGGAAGCCCTATCCTATCCTGCATATGACTCCCCTGAAACCCGCATGATCTACACTGTTGTAGGTTATGATTCATCCCACTACAAAAATCTATTCTCCTATCTCCACGACCAAAATCATTCCTGATTCTTTTAACCATTTTGAGAAATGAAACCTTATCTACTCCGCATCCTGATATGTCATCATTGGTAATGACCTTTACAAACAAGGTCTAGATGGTACACTGCTTAGATGTTTAGAACGGGAAGAGTCTCAACATGCATTAGAGGAAGTCCACGAGGGTATATGTGGGTCACACTCAAATGGTTTAACGTTAGCTTGAAAACTTATTAGGGTTGGGTACTATTGGCCTGAAATGGAGAAAGAGGCTATTCAATTTGCTAAAAACTGTCAACAGTGTCAAGTACGTGGAAACTTGATTCATGCTCCAGGTAGAGATCTAATTCCCTTTACTACACAATGGCATTTTCAACAATGGGCATTTGATCTCATAGGTGCTATCCATCTACACTCTTCTAATGGACATACCCATATAATCACAGCTACAGATTATTTCACAAAATGGGTAGAAGCGGTTCCTTTGACACAAGCAACGGGGAAACAGATCTCTATGTTCATCCTGAACTACATCATTTGTAGATATGGGATTTCCCACTATATAATCATAGATAATGGGTGACAATTCAAAAACAAAGACCTAGATGATTTATGTGCCAAATTCAAGATCACACAACATTGGTCATCCATCTACTATCCTCAAGGGAATGGACAAGCAGAGGCTTCAAACAAAAATCTCTTAAAAATCTTGTACAGAACAGTTAATAAAACAGGAACAGACTGGCATCTCATGATCAATCCATCTCTCTAGGCCTACAAAACAAGTATTAGAATGCCCACTGGGGCTACACCATTCGCTTTAGTTTATGGGTCTAAAGCAGTACTACCTATTGAGATTGAAATCCCATCACTCAGAATCAGAATGCATGGACTTGTCACCGACGATGACTATAGAGTGTCTAGGTTGCAAGAACTTGAACTACTAGATGAGCATAGACAAGTAGCATATGATCATCTCAGAGTGTATCAGAAAAGAATGTCTAGAGGCTACAACAAGAAAGTTAGACCCAGAGAATTTCAGGTTGGCGATCTAGTCTTGAGAGAAAATCCTAAAAATCAATCACATCAAGAACGCAAGGAGAAGTTTGAACCCAACTAGCTGGGTCCCTTCGTTATCACTGCTACTTTTGGCTTTGGTGCCTATCAACTCTCAACGATTGAAAAAGAACAACTCCAAGAACCAATCAACATTCTCCATCTGAAGAAATTCTACGCCTAAGGCATCCAGTCTATGGTAAAATGTCCTGAAAAAATTTTAAAAATTAGAAAAAGTCCTGAAAATATGTACATCTTAGTGAAAACCTAGCAATAGGTGCCTTGATGATTCACAAAAAAAAAAATTGAAAATATCAAAAATTTAAAAGATGAAAAATACAAAAAAAATGAGAAAAAGAAAAAGTGCCTTGGTGAAAACCTAGAAACAGGCACCTTGGTAGCAAAAATAGAATCTCTGCCAAGATGGTGAAAACCCAACAAACGAGTGCCACTTGTTCAAAATGCTCCATCTATCAGTGCAATCTTGGTTTTTCCCAGCTTTTAGTGTTGCCTTAGTTTGTGCATATCTCCCAGTCTGTATATATCCTTGGTTCAAAAGTCAGTTTGTACACCAATCAGCTTGAGCATCTGTATCCTATCAATGTCCAAACTTGGGGCCAATCAATGTCATATCCTATGGCCTCTAGTATATCTTAGACGTGTCATATCCAGCTGGAGTCCTTCAGAGCTTCAAGTTGAGTCAGTTAGTCTATCTCGTCTCCAGAAAGGATTTTGCATCTACAACAACACAATCAAAACACGAACTGAAAATAATATGTGCTTCACATGCTTTTATCTCCTTGTATGCTTACTGATTCGCATTGAGATTTTTTCATATTTTGTCTTTTCGAGCTCTTCGATGATGTCCTTTATAGGATTTAGAGAGTGATGACTGGGGGCATAATCTTTTCTTTGTTTTCTGCTTATATGTGAAAATCTAATAGTTTTAGAAATTCTGGATTGAAATGGTGTTCGACTATAAGAGCCTCTATCTCGAATTGGATGGCCATGCGTACCTTGACCATTGATACCCAAAAGATTCAAGGAATTTTGATCTAACTTTGTCTTTTTGAGTGAATTCCTATCTCTAAAATGTGAAACACGATCTTACCTAAGGATGTGAACGATAAAGGGTCACAAGGGTAATTCACAAGAGAGAAGAATGATCTCTAAACTATTTGATGTGTTTATAACGCAAGGCATATTCAAGTCATCATGACGTTTATGTTTTGATGCTTATACAAATTGCTATATCAAAATGGACATGATATTCAGGTCATCCTGACACTTGTGCCTTGGTGCTTATATCTAATCCCACATTCCGAAAACAAATCAATATTCATATGTCCATGATTCTTTTGACCAGTGGGTGTTGTATTGATTCTTGTGCCTACAAATCGATATTCATATGTCTATGGTTTCATACCTAGTGGGCATTGTATTGATTTATCCAGTTACCAAAAAGTTCAATGATGATAACAAATCGACACATGATCAGTGACTAGGTCCTAGGTCTTAGGTGGCATTTCATTTTGCATGTTTCTTTGCATTTTGCACTTTGCATGATCTCACAAATTTCTTGAAAACTTAACAAGATTCTTCAATCACCTATTCAAATCTAACTAGAGCTGAACCTAACTCGAAGGTCTCTTCACTGAATTGCAAGTAGTAATCCTCTTGGGTTAAACATCCTTTTGACATAAGACTGAGTACTTGTCTTCATCAAAACCTGCAAAAATATATCATGGGCATCGTTGCATTTACATCTCATATTGATGCAAGAGCATCTTGGGTGTAAGAGCAATCTTGCATCACCCAAAAATATTTCTATTTTTGTATTCAATAAGGGCTATCTTGTGTAGAGCTGCTATTTATGAAAACTTGCTATTTTTAGTAAGTTGGTCATAAATCTCAGAATGTTCTGATTTCACATATGGAGGTTCATCTCAGTTGTATCAGCCTACCAGTAAAGTTTCATTGACAGATCAAGTCTAGCTTTGTAGATATTGAAAATTTTTGGTATTGGCAGTAGGGTACAAAAACTTTGAACTCAGTTTTGAAGGCTTTAGAGACCTGGATGAGGTTGAGAATTTGGGTGATGGGTGCTTGCACAAATCAAGCCTGTAGAGCACTTTGTGGCCTTTCTGAATTGGGGTTGTAATAGTCAATCGGAGCAACTGGCGATGACTTATGGTCTTCGAAAGTTGAGTCACCTGAAATGGCAGAAAATAATTTTCCTTCAAAATTTCTGTTCAAGTTTCAAAAGTTATTTTGAGCCAACTTTGATGTAACAAATTGCAAAATAAAATAATTCTAGGTTTGGTTGGCCCTTTGGGCTAAATTTATGGAACCTTCTTAGGCGGTGAAAATTGCCTATATAAAGAAGGCCCGTAGTGTTGTCTTGGGCAGTTCTGGGTAGTAGATCTGGGTAATAATTCAAAGCTTTGTCCTACAGAATATTGTAAGGGAATGCCCATGTGGCTTTGCATATTGTAATTCTGAAAGTTTGTAATTCCACATTTGTGGAGATAATAAGAAGCCAATTTTCTGTTCTTGCATGTTGTTGTTGTTTCTCTATTTCTGTTATGTGTTTGTGGTATTAAGGGGAGCACCCTTCATCAAGTGGTATCAGAGCAGGAGTTCATGAGTGTGTAAGAAGATTGCCGACTGTGAGGCAGTTTGCACCAGGACCATGGTTAGGGTTTCAGCGCACATCGCAAAAATGCCTCCATGAAAGGAACGTGGCGGAAGAGCTAGTGTTGTAACACCTGAGGTTAGAGTGCTCCAGAGACAAGTACGAGCATTGCAAGAAGAGAGTCATAGAGGAATGAATCTTAATGTCAGAGATGAAAGCGAGGATGAAGCCGAAGAAGAATATCAAGAAGGAGAGGTCAAAATTGTAAACTAGGAGGAAGAAAGACTTTTTTGGGCCATTTCCAAGATTGGGAAAAGACCTAAGATTGAGGTTCCTACATTTTTTAGAAATATTAACCCAGAAGAATTGATCGACTGGATCAATGAATGTGAGGAATATTTTGAGTATGAAGATGTTGAGGATCCTAATAGGGTCAAATTTGTGAAGGCCAGACTGAAAGGTCATGCGAAGATCTAGTGGCAAGAGGTTCAATTGGAGTGAAATAGAAGAGGGAAAGATAAAATCACAAGATGGGATCGGATGGTGGATAAATTGAAGTGACAGTTCATTTCTGTTGATTATGAGCTCAATCTACTGAAGAAAATGCAAAGTTTGAAGCAAGCAGGAAGATCTATTCAAGAGTATACAGAGGAGTTCTATCGACTTCTCATTAGAACAGACCATGCAAAAGTTGATAAGGAGAAAGTTGCCCGTTACCTTAATGGGCTAAGGCCGAGCATTCAGGAGGAGTTGAATCTGATTTGAATGAACAGTATTGAAGAGGCATACTAGTTTGCCCTAAAAGTAGAAGAAAAGTTGAACAAGAAGTTTGAGAGCAGACAAAATGGAAGAGGTCGCGGTGGATGATCTAGTGGACAGTCATTTGGTGGCCAAAATGAAGATCCGAAAAAGAAGGATGAGGCCAGTAGCAGTCAAAATTAGCGAAGAAATAATTCCAATCGCTTCCAAGATCAGAATAATAGAGATCGGAGAGGAAGAGGAAGAGGACAAGGATCTCGAAGAGGTGGCTTCCGTGGAACATGTTTTCACTGTGGAGAAGAAGGTCATAGGGCATTTGAATGTCCTTAGCACCAAGGAAGAATAGACAGGAGAAATGAAGGCCAGGCCAGAGTTGCACATGTAGATGAAGATGCTAGATCATCAAATTTTGAAGATGCTGAAAGAAGAGAAACGTTGATTAATAGAAGAGTCTTGTTGAGTGGTGAGAATGAATCTGAGCAAAGGAGGAGCCTGTTTTGCACTAGGTGCAAGTGTGAAGGTAAATGTTGTGATGTGATTATTGATAGTGGAAGCACTGACAATTTAGTGTCAGAAGAGATGGTGACAAATTTGAAGCTCAAGAGATAGAAACACCCACATCCATATCGGATTGCCTGGGTACAGGATGACCACAAGGTCATGGTCAATGAACAATGCCTAGTGAAGTTCAAGATTGGTGGATATCATGATGAGGTACTGTGTGATATCATATCTATGGATGTATGTCATATGTTGTTAGGTAGACCATGGCAGTTTGACAGATGTGTTGTACATGATGGTCGTGTGAATACCTATTCCCTGACAGAGGATGGAGTGCGACATAAGATAAAGTCATTGAATGACACAGAAGAAAAGGTATGTGGTAGTGCAAGAATAACTTTTGTTGATGGAAGAAATTTCCTAGATGGTATGAGGCATGAGCATGTATATTTTGCTTTAATTCTAAAAGCTAGTAAAGAGGAAGTAGAAGATGTTCCTGTAGAAGTTGCAGATTTGTTGAATGAGTTTCAGGATATTGTATCCGATAATGTGCCTGATGGATTACCACCAGTCAGGAAGATCAGTCATCAAATGGACTTGATCCCAAGAGCGAGTTTTCTGAATAAGGTAGCACATAGAATGACACCTGCAGAAAGTGAGGAGTTGAATAGACAAGTACATGAGCTATTACAGAAAGGATTGATCCATGAGAGTTTGAGTCCCTGTTCTGTACCAACGGTATTAGCACTAAAGAAGAATGGAGAATGAAGGATGTGTACAGATTCTAGAGCAATAAATAAGATCACAATCAAGTACAGGTTTCCATTGCCACGAATGGATGATATTATAGATTGTTTGAGTGGAGCTGTGTATTTTTCAAAAATAGATCTGAAGAGTGGATATCATCAGATTCAGATCAAAGAAGGAGATGAATGGAAGACTGCCTTCAAGACAAAGGAAGGACTGTATGAATGGTTAGTCATGCCTTTTGGGCTAACCAATGCACCGAGCACTTTCATGCAGCTCATGAACGAGGTTCTAAAAGAAATTTTGAGTAAGTTTGTCATTGTTTACCTAGATGATATTTTGATCTTTAGTAAGACATTAGAGGAGCATATGATACATATTCATATGGTATTTGAGAAGCTGAGAGAAGAGAAATTGTTGATTAATTTGAAGAAGTGCAGTTTTGTGAAGAAAGAGTTAGTGTATCTGGGGTTTGTAGTTTCAGGAGAGGGTCTAAAAATAGACCTAGAGAAGGAGCAAGCTATCCTTGAATGGCCTACTCCAAGGAGTGCTACTTAGGTAAGATCTCTTCACGGTCTAGCTAGTTTTTACAGAAAGTTATCAGAAATTTTAGCAGTATTTGTGGACCCTTGACTGAAATAATGAGAGGGGATAGAAAAGAGTTTAAGTGGACTAATGGGGCAGAAAAGAGTTTTCAATTGTTGAAACAGAAAGTTACAAAACAACCTATTTTAGCACTTCCAGATTTTAATAAGGTGTTTCAAGTAGATTGTGATGCTAGTGGTACTGCAATAGGAGCTGTTATGAGCCAAGAAGGTAAACCTGTTGCTTATTTCAGTGAGAAGTTAAATGATGCCAAGAGGAAATACTTTGTTTATGATCAGGAATTTTATGCTATAGTTCAGGCATTAAATAAGTGGAGACATTATCTGCTTCCTAAGGAGTTTGTTTTGTATACTGATCATCAAGCTTTGCAATATTTGAATAGTCAAGAAAAATTGAATCAAAGACATTTGAAATGGGTTGAGTTTTTGCAGAGTTATACATTTGTTTTGAAACATAGGAGTGGAAAGTCTAACAGGGTTGCAGATGCTCTTAGTAGAAGGCAACTATTGCTGATAGAGATGTAGATTGAGGTTGTTGGGTTCAAGGAACTCAAGAATTTGTATCCAGAGGATCCTGATTTTGGAGAAGCTTGGAAAGCGTGTAAAGAACCTGTTACTCTAGATAGAACAAAGTGGTTAGATTTTATCATTCAGGATGATATGCTATTCAGAGGGAGTCATTTGTGTATTCCAAGAAGTTCTATGAGGGAGAATCTCATCAAAGAGAAGCATAGCGGAGGATTGGCTGGACATTTTGGTCATAATAAAACCCTTGCTTTAATTAGTGAGAATTATTATTGGCCACAGTTGCAGAAAGATGTGAAGAAGTTTGTACAGAGTTGCAGAGTATGTCAGATGGCGAAAGGAGTGAAGCAGAATACAGGATTGTATCAGCCATTACCTGTACCAGAGAATCCTTGGGAGGATATCAGTATGGACTTTGTTCTTGGTTTACCGAGGACTCAGCGGGGACATGATTCAATTTTTGTGGTGGTTGATAAATTTTCAAAGATGACACATTTCATTCCCTACAAGAAGACTAATGATGATGTTCATGTAGCAGAATTGTTTTTCAGAGAAGTAGTGAGACTTCATGGTTTGCCAAAGACCATAGTTTCAGATCGGGACACTAAGTTTGTTGGATATTTTTGGCGTACATTATGGAAGAAGTTGAAGACATATTTGAAGTTCAGTTCATCACATCATCTACAGATTGATGGATAGACAGAGGTGGTGAATAAGAGTTTGGGGAATTTGTTGAGATGTTTGGTTGGAGATAAGCCAACAGGATGGGATTTAATTTTACCACAGGCAAAATTTGCATATAATAATTCTGTTAACAAGAGCACTGGTAGATCACCATTCTAGATTATATATGGTAGTAGTCCTAAAAATGCATCTGAATTGAAGAAGATAGATAAAGGAGAAATAAGTAGTGCTGAAGCTGAAGATTTTACAGAACACTTGAAGAACATCCATGGGGAGGTGAGGAAGCATATTACCAAGATGAATGTGCAGTATAAGGCTAAGGCAGATGAGAAAATGAGGTATAAGGAATTTCAGGTTGGAGATGAAGTCATGGTTCATTTGTGGAAGGAGTGGTTTCTAGTTGGTACATATAACAAGCTAAAAATGAAGAAGTTTGGACCATGTAAGATACTGAAGAAACATGATTCAGGAAATGCATATGAGGTAGAATTGCCTACTGAGCTAAATATTTCACCAGTGTTTAACATTTCAGATCTAATAGAGTATCATGAAGGAGGTGTTGAAGATGAGATCATAGCAGCACAATGGAGTATTCTAGCAACTAGTTCAGACACTAAGGAGATTGAAGATATATTGGATAGTCATGTTGGTAGAAGCACAAGGAACAGGGCATATAAAAAATATCTGGTCAAGTGGAAAGGATGACCTGTTGAAGATTCATCATGGCTGGCAAAGAAGGAGGTTGACCGTCTTGGTTTTCCTCTGCACACCTGAGTCGTGACAGGGTCACTTCTCAAATTACCCTGGGTGTCTGATGCAGGAGCATCCTGGGTGTAAGAGCAATCTTGCATCACCCAAAAATATTTCTATTTTTGTATTCAATAAGGGCTATCCTGTGTAGAGCTGCTATTTATGGAAACTTGCTATTTTTAGTAAGTTGGTCATAAATCTCAGAATGTTCTGATTTCACATATGGAGGTTCATCTCAGTCGTATCAGCCTGCCAGTAAAGTTTCATTGACAGATCAAGTCTAGCTTTGTAGATATTGAAGATTTTCGGTATTGGCAGCAGGGTATAGAAACTTTGAACTCAGTTTTGAAGGCTTTAGAGGCCTCGGATGAGGTCAAAAATTTGGGTGACAGGCGCTTGCGCAAGTCAAGCCTGTAGAGCGCTTCGTGGCCTTTCTGAATTAGGGTTGTAATAGTCAATCGGAGCAACTGGCGATGACTTATGGTCTTCGAAAGTTGAGTCACCTGAAATGGAAGAAAATAATTTTCCTTCAAAATTTATGTTCGGGTTTCAAAAGTTATTTTGAGCTGACTTTGATGTAACAAATTGTAAAATAAAATAATTATAGGTTTGGTTGGCCCTTTGGACTAAATTTCTGGAACCTTCTCGGGCAGTGGAAATTGCCTATATAAAGAAGGTCCGTAGTGTTGTCTTGGGCAGTTCTGGGTAGTAGATCTGGGTAATAATTCGAGGCTTTGTCTTACAAAATATTGTAAGGGAATGCCCATGTGGCTTTGCATATTGTAATTTTGAAAGTTTGTAATTCCACATTTGTGGAGATAATAAGAAGCCAATTTTCTGTTCTTGCATATTATTGTTGTTTCTCTATTTCTTTTATGTGTTTGTGGTATTAAGAGGAGCACCCTTCATCACATATCATTACCATTTGTTGCATTATATAACATTCATGTGCCTTATAAATCATACATACATCTTTCCATAATCATTACATTTGCATAACATCCATACATATGAAAGAAATCATTTCATTGCATTGATCTATACATACATTCTACACTACTCATAGCATGAACATCACATGATATCATCATACATAAACAAAATGACAAGTACAAATGAAGTCACAACAAAAAATGTCTATCTCATATATATATATATATCATAAACTCAAAATATGTCCGGGGTGTGCTACTGGCACAATGTACAAAAGAATGAGCTCCTCAGAGCTATCAAAATCTGAATAGTGTGTATCAATGATCAAAAGAGCAAAATAGAATACAGTATATCAGTATCAAGAACATAGGCACAAGAATCAACTGTCAGCATGCTCCTCTGCATCAGGTGGAGGAGGAGGTGGTGCATCTAGAATAGCCTCTTCTCTTGGTTCCCTCTCTCCCTCTAATGCCGCCATATAATCAGAATATGAAGGAACTCTCTGCGCAGCAAGGACAGCGGCAAAATAGGCCGACACATAATAGGAGGCACATGAGGTTTGATGAGTCAGCTCTGTCTCTAATTGCTAAACCTCTGAATGAAGCTCTGCACGAAGCTCTATGCGCTGTCTATCTACCTCGGCATACCTCTCCTCCAATCTGGCATTCTGAATCCTCAGGTCCCGAATCTGATCTCTGAGCTGACTACTAGTACCTGGGGCTATAGTGGGAACACTAGGATCATCCTCCGCCGCTGGCATCTCAGTATCCTGTGTTGGCTGGGCAGGCTGCTCTGCCTATGATGATGGGCCTGCTCTCTGCGCCTTATGGCGTCTAACCTCTGCTCCTAAATAAAAAGCATCCCCTGTACCTATATCTCCACCTGCAAACTGCTCAGCTCCTAGCACATCCCCGGCCAAACCAACACCACCTAAAATACCACTCTCTCCTCTACTCTGTCTCTGTGCACCTATAGATGTACCTGCTATGGAAGTAGGAGGGTGAGGAGGCCTCATGTGTCCTATTGGTCTCTATGTGGGGGCAATGGCTCTTTGTCTGGGTGTTGGATGTACTACCTGTGGTCTGGGCCCTGGTCTCATAGGAGCTCCTGTCACATCCATCGCCTCCTCCATGGAGGGTATCAGCTCAGTGGGATCTAAAAATCTATGAACACGGTGATCTGCACACCAAGCAATATATGCATCTATAACCCCTACATCGACCACCTGTAGAAGGTAGTCCCAATCCCTACCAATGATCCAGCTGTACTCATCTGAACACAATGCATATGTAAGCCGAGTGGTCCATCCAAGCCCAAGCTCACGTACTATCCGAGTGTATGTTGTGTAATCCTATGGTGCATCCTGAATGCATCCATACTGATGCCAGACTCTGGTAATCAAAAACCTCTCCAAGATGGTGGGGGTCCGCCCTATGAGTATACGACTCTAAAATAAAAAACTATACTGCTCCCTCACAGTAGGCCAAACATCTATCTGCAAGTATGGTCTCCAGATGACAAAGGTCATGTCATCCAAGCATTGATGGAAATACTTGGTATGACCCATGTGGACCTGAGTAACGTAACCATCATATGTATATATGATAGGCTCCTGTGGCTGCCACTAACTCTGAAAAACTGGTCTCAAAACTGGGATATACTCCCACACCCATATCTGTAACACAAGAGCTCCAGAAGCAAAGCTCTTGCAGTCCTAGTAAACCACCTCATGCATCTCAAAAAATATATGGGCCAATAGACACTGACCCCAGGCAAGCTCGGTAGGAGTAGCCATCAGAAGCGCTACCATCAATGCCCATCCCATCAAAAAGCCATTCTACTGACGGCCAGGCATAATCAACTCTCCAATCATCCCCACAATGATATACTCTAGATGGTGTGTCTGACTGTATCTCTGTACGAGTGTCTCCCAGGAGATGGATTGTGTCAACTGGGTATCATCACCAAATAAACGTTGGAAGGCATGTAATCTAGTAGATCCCCCGCTCACATACTCTGGACGCCGAGGAGTATGGAAAGGAATGCGAAGAATCCTATACACATCCTCAGGGGTAACAGTAATCTCCCCAGTCAGCAGATGAAAAGTCTGGGTCTCTGAGTGAAACCTCTCAATCAATGTAGTCAATAGGCCATGATTTACCTTAATATCGGGTAAATGAATGAGGTACTTGAATCCACAAGCAGCAAGGTGAACCCTCAGCGGGTCCGGAAGTGAGACACGCAGTCTCTGTGTCGCTAGGTAAGAATGACGAATATGTACATCTGGATATGTGACCTAAATCACTAGTAGATTTGAGGTCAAATTTTGACCAAATTTATCGACCAAAGTGGAAATGGTCTTAAAATTTTCTCTTTTTTTTCCTTTTATCCCTGTGTTGGTCAAAATTTTGACCAATACGGGGATAAAATGTAAAAAAAAAAAAGAAAGATGCATTTCATTTTAACTTTACCCCTTTCTTTTTTGGCGTGGGCGACAGCGGGCGGGAGCGGGCGAGAAGGCGGGGACAACTGTGTATGTGTATGAATTTTTTGACTCATACGCTGCATTTGAAGATCTTGTATCAGCTTGTTGAAGAACTTAAGTTAAACATTGATGCATATGAGTTTCAAAATTCTCTATTTTAATTCGGTATGATCTAAATTTGGGTATCCGATATTGTGACCAAGAAACCTAAAATAAGCTTGATGTTGTATGAATCGGTTCATTAAAGCTTGGGTATTTTACTAGTATCGATTTTGATTAAGAAAGGAGTTTAACAAATTGCGATTTCTAAGATCTTTGTTCATTTTAAGGAACTCAGTTGGGTTCGATGGGAATCTTGTTGAAACTATTTATTATTTTATTCAAAATGATTCTGTTTAAATTGTGAATCAGTTTTATTGTTTGGAAACGGTGTGCTCAGTCCTTAATACATTACGGTTTTATATCTGTAACAGCCTCAGAATGTTTGAATTATGTTGAAGATAAATGGATTGTTGTTATCGATTTATGAAAGGCACTACAGAAGTTCTAACTATTATTTGAAATCGGTTTTTATAAGTGAATGCTCTGTTTGCATATCATAATAGTGAAATTAAGGAACCTAGTTCGGATATGAAGCATTGAATGGTTTTGGATGATCAAAAAATTAATCTTGGGACTGGCGACATGCAATGTTCTGGTAACAGTTAAACTGAGACTTCCCTATTGATGAAAGTTGAATGTATTAAAGTTTAAATTGTTTCAAGAAGGGGTTAAATTAGTATCGGTAGATCATCAAACATTTGGAATTGTTACACCGAGTCGGTCTTTGCTTATTATTATAATAAACTGTTAAGGGAAGTTCCGAATGAAATAGTGAAACAATGGTTATAAGTTCGGGTTTGACAGATCTTTGTTTGATTGGTTCTCTAAGAAGCCCTGATGTGCATTTTGAAAGACTATAAGTATTTTCTCAATATTCAAAAAAGGAGTATAATGAGGAAATTGAGCTATTGCATTATGATCAACGGTAAATTGAAAATCTTTTGAATATCTGATTAATGCTTACAAAGAAGAACATTTGAACTTTGCAGATTTTCTGAATATTTTTAATATTGTTGTGTTGGGAAAAGTTTTGAAAGAAATGCAGAATTGAATCACTTGTCAAAATTCAAGTTAGGGCCATTTGAATGGCTAAACCCTGAAAACAAGGGTTTCTCAGACCAGCAGACAAGAAAATTGAATAACTCTGATATAAAATGACTCGAAGTTATCAAACCAATTCTAAAAGCATAAAATGGAGATGTTCCAACTTTCAGATAGGTTTTGATCACCCCTTCACATCCGTACACCGTACTGTCACCGTGATTTGCACAGAAAATTGCTCTGAAACAGGTAGTTTTATTGATTTGAAAGCAATTTGAATACAATGAGGATCTCTTCGATTTCCTCAGTCATTTGGAAGCCTAAATAGGCTCTCCCCACCATTGGCTTAACCATTTTTATGGTTGTAGCCATTTAACCAATTCAAACTCAAAATTGCTTAGCAACTTTAAAACAACTTTTGCCGGGTAAGACAAAAAATCTGTTTTGGAAGACTAAAAGACCTTATTTGATGTTTTAGACTTTCAAACACTCTTAAAACACCTAAAGACACCTAGATAACAAAATTTCATCCAAGGGACCAATCGATACCCAAGGTTTATTAGAGTGACTATCCTCATTTGTTGAAGGAAAAAAGCATTAATGTGGTTCAATAGCAATGCATTCAAGTGGCAATTACACAAGGGACAGTCACTGTGAGATGTCCTCATTTGTGACAAGGACAATCACACATGAGGACATCTCACAGTGATTCTCCCTTGTGTAATTGCCACTTGAATGTATTGCTATTGAACCACATTAATGCTTTTCTTCTTCAACAAATGAGGACAGTCACTCTAAAGACAACATGATAATGTACACTCACTATAAGGACAGTCACAAATGAGGACATCTCACAGTGACTATCCCTTGTGTAATTGCCACTTGAATGCATTGCTATTGAACCACATTAATGCTTTTTTCCTTCAACAAATGAGGATAGTCACTGTAAAGACAACATGATAATGTACACTCACTGTAAGGACAGTCACAAATGAGGACATCTCACAGTGACTGTCCCTTGTGTAATTGTCGCTTGAATGCATTTCTATTGAACCACATTAATTCTTTTTTCCTTCAACAAATGAGGACAGTCACTGTAAAGACAACATGATAATGTACACTCACTTTAAGGACAGTCACAAATGAGGACATCTCACAGTGACTGTCCCTTGTGTAATTGCCACTTGAATGTATTGCTATTCAGCCACATTAATGCTTTTCTTCTTCAACAAATGAGGATAGTCACTCTAAAGACAACATGATAATGTACACTCACTGTAAGTGTACATTATCATGTTGTCATGATAATGTACACTCACTATAAGTGTACATTATCATGTTGTCTTTATAGTGACAGTCCTCATTGAAGTGGCAATTACACAAGGGATAGTCACTATGAGAACTTCTCATTTTGTGAAATTACACAAGGGACAGTCACTGTGAGATGTCCTCATTTGTGACAAGGACAATCACACATGAGGACATCTCATAGTGATTCTCCCTTGTGTAATTGCCACTTGATCGAATGTATTGCTATTGAACCACATTAATGTTTTTCTTCTTCAAAAAATGATGACAGTCACTCTAAAGACAACATGATAATGTACACTCACTATAAGGACAGTCACAAATGAGGACATCTCACAGTGACTATCCCTTGTGTAATTGCCACTTGAATGCATTGCTATTGAACCACATTAATGCTTTTTTCCTTCAACAAATGAGGATAGTCACTGTAAAGACAACATGATAATGTACACTCACTATAAGGACAGTCGCAAATGAGGACATCTCACAATGATTGTCCCTTGTGTAATTGCCACTTGAATGTATTGCTATTCAGCCACATTAATGCTTTTCTTCTTCAACAAATGAGGATAGTCACTCTAAAGACAACATGATAATGTACACTCACTGTAAGTGTACATTATCATGTTGTCATGATAATGTACACTCACTATAAGTGTACATTATCATGTTGTCTTTATAGTGACAGTCCTCATTGAAGTGGCAATTACACAAGGGATAGTCACTGTGAGAACTTCTCATTTTGTGAAATTACACAAGGGATAGTCACTGTGAGATGTCCTCATTTGTGACAAGGACAATCACACATGAGGACATCTCACAGTGATTCTCCCTTGTGTAATTGCCACTTGATCGAATGTATTGCTATTGAACCACATTAATGCTTTTCTTCTTCAACAAATGATGATAGTCACTCTAAAGACAACATGATAATGTACACTCACTATAAGGATAGTCACAAATGAGGACATCTCACAGTGACTATCCCTTGTGTAATTGCCACTTGAATGCATTGCTATTGAACCACATTAATGCTTTTTTCCTTCAACAAATGAGGATAGTCACTATAAAGACAACATGATAATGTCCACTCACTGTAAGGACAGTCACAAATGAGGACATCTCACAGTGACCGTCCCTTGTGTAATTTGCACTTGAATGCATTTCTATTGAACCACATTAATGCTTTTTTCCTTCAACAAATGAGGAGAGTCACTATAAAGACAACATGATAATGTACACTCACTTTAAGGACAGTCACAAATGAGGACATCTCACAGTGACTGTCCCTTGTGCAATTTCCACTTGAATGTATTGCTATTCAGCCACATTAATGCTTTTCTTCTTCAACAAATGAGGATAGTCACTCTAAAGACAACATGATAATGTACACTCACTGTAAGTGTACATTATCATGTTGTCTTTACAGTGACTGTCCTCATTCAAGTGGCAATTACACAAGGGACAGTCACTATGAGAACTTCTCATTTTGTGAAATTACACAAGGTCACAAAAATTACAAAACAAAAATAATATTACAGTTCACAAAAATAATTTTGTGAACTTCTAATATTATGACACATGAGGACAGTCACTATGAAGACAACATGATAATGTACACTCACTATAAGATTGATGTTGATGCAGAGTGGCAACAAAAGGTGATGGAATTCAATCAAATGCTTGTTTAAACCCACAAACTCCTATTAGGCTTCAAAGCCACTCAAAGACAAAATAGTCACAAAACCTTAGATCTTGATTCCAAACTTTCAAAGATGGTGTTAGATGTGTTAAGAAAGAGGATTCAACAGGTTTCAAGAAGTTTCAACACTTCAAACAATTCTTAGCAAGCAATTTTCTCAAAACTGTCAAATAGGCCTAATTGCCCCTTTTCTAGTCCTCCAGCAGCGTTATAACCCAAATAACTCAAAATTTATCCAAATGAACCTGCAAAAAAATTAGCATTCTAGATACCCTTTTGGGAGAACTATAACATACTAAAAAACCAGTATCAACTTCTTTGGAAAATGTGCCCCAAAACCTTGACTGTCACTATTTTTCAAGAGGAATTAGTGATGTTTTACAAAGCAAGTGTGCTAAAAACATATCCAAAAGCCACCAAATTCATAGGACATTCCTATTTTGTGTCCAATTAGATGATTCAACAACCCATTTCACTTTATGATTTCATTTGCTACCAAAACCCCAAATTTTCCCTTAAAACCCTCTATAACCTAGGGTATCACCAATCTAACACTTCCACTCACTTCCAGGTCATAAAATTCATGGTTCACCATGAGTTCAACATATTATTGAAGAATATCAAATAATATTTATACCTTGTTAAGCCAAATGTCTGGCTGCTACACATATGGCATGTATTTGGGTACCCAAACTTGTCCAAACAACCATCAACTTTGCATTTCTTTCACATTCTCCTGCAAAACTTCACTTTTCTAGTTTATTCATGGTTAGATAGACTTTTTAGTGCTTCTAGGGTCCATCCTAAGGATCAGATGTACAAAGATAGGATGGTACCCCCATTTACCATTGAAGAATCAAAGCAAACTTTCAGTTTCAGCGTTACAACAGCAAATAAACTTGCAATAAACACTCAAAATAATATGAAAGTGACTCAATAACCCTTAAATGTATCTTACCAACATAAATGAATGATTATCACATCCAATACACTTAAATCTTGCAAGAAAATCTCAGATTTTCATTAAATTATGCCCTGTCCGTACAAATCCTGTACTTTGCCGTACATAACAATGCCTTCTCCCCTTTCATCAAGTTAACACAACTTATATAGGTGTACATACACCTGTCTAACTGATCAAGTTGGTTAGAAATGTTTTATTTAACAAACAAATACTAAATCCTAAGTTTCCCTCCAAAATGCCTACATGACCATTTATATTCAAATTCAAATTTATAAACTATGCATTCTATAACTTTTATGACATTCTAACCTATGTTATTGACTCAAAATGATCTCAAGACCTTATTGAATATGACAAAATATAAAAGCACCCTCTAGGACACCCTTATGGCTCATTAGGCCATTTTACATCAAGTTGCCCATAGGCTTTATCAAGAATTTTATGACTCTTGATTGGCAAAGTACATTGTTCATTACAATATGCCATTATTGGCCTTAAAATATCCCAGTTGACATGTAGGAATGCCTTTGATCTTCTAGTTCCATCTTGTTCCAAGGTGTTCCTAGTTGACTTGATAGGTGCCCCTGCACCAGATGTCCTCATTTGTGACTGTCCTTAAAGTGAGTGTACATTATCATGTTGTCTTTAGAGTGACTGTCCTCATTTGTGATTGTCCTTACAGTGAGTGTACATTATCATGCTATCTTTAGAGTGACTGTCCTCATTTGTGATTGTCCTTACAGTGAGTGTACATTATCATGTTGTCTTTACAGTGACTGTCCTCATTTGTGACTATCCTTACAGTGAGTGTACATTATCATGTTGTCTTTAGAGAGACTGTCCTCATTTCACTGGGCATGATGAGAAAGGCAGATATACCTATCAAATAATAGAGGCAAGAATCTTTGATTACAGACATATTTATAAGAACCTTGCTTAGTATTTGTTAGCATATGTGCAATGACTATATTTATGATCTTTGCAGGCATATCAATGTCCTCATTTGAAGAGCTAGCACAAAGTATATGTGTGAAAATTTATTTCTAATTATTAATATATTGATGGAGGTGACTAGAGCTCTATTACAAATGAAAGATAAAATATTAAATTATTTAATTAGTTTCAAGTTGAAAATATTGTAACAATTAATGTATCTATGAATTGATGGAAGGATTCATGTGTTTGCATCCATTTATCCTGCTTAGTCTAGTGGAGTAGTCACTTACTCCCTACTTAGAAATTTCCAAATTGTGGGGTGAGAATGCTAAAGTCCTCATTTTCATTTAAATGAGAAAATAAAAATGGAGATGATGTAGGTTTTTCTTCTCTTTTTTTTTACCTTCTTGGTCTTTGGATTTAAAAAGAAGAGAGGCATGAGGAACCAAAAAATCAGCAAGATACTTATCCAAAAAAGCTAAGAGTAAATTATCCCATATTTGAAAAAAAATTATAATTTGTATTTGGTTATTATTTGGGATATGTGATGTTTTATAGATTTGAGATTAAAAGATCTATTTTTTTTTTAACATTTGACAAATAGATTGCATACTCGATATGCTTCAATATTTTGCATCCATCTTTGCATAGGTATACAACAAAGATAAAATCTTTGAAGACATTCATTTTCAATATTTCTAATTATTATGACTATATGTCAACATCCACTAAAATAGGTATGTTTATTTATATCACATTTTTATCGTGCACACATTTACATGTGTAGTTAGCTTTAAACAACTCCTCCAAAAGTATTTAATATATATCTAGGTTCAAAGTGCTTCTAATTTTTATACTTGAGTTTTTTGTGTGAATTTTTTGTAGGAGATATTTTGTAGTCATTGCAGAAGATGGAAACATACAAGATGTTAGAAGCTTGTTAGTGATTGTTTATTATGTTTCACAGAAGAGAAGATGGGGTTAACAAAGGAAGAATTAAGTAACAAAATGTTGCTTATTGTAGACTTAGTGATATATTGATGATCTATCATGTTGATTTATCTAAATTTGAATATATTTTTTAATTTAATTTAAATACATCTTGGGTTTAAATTGATTCAATGTGCAATATATTTTTAAAAATTTGTTATGTAGGAGCTGCCAAGAATTTATTTACTTGTGAATTAGACCTTCTAAATTATAGTATGAATTTTTTTACTTGTGAATTAGAGTTTACTCAATTATAGAATCATCGTACATAGAAGGGAGATGGTCACTTTATTGCAAGTGGCATCTTGTTTTTTAGAATATTGAACTTAGATGATTATCTTGTTTTTCATAAGGGGGGTGATTATCATTTATTGCATACTATTTCATTCTCTAAAATTGATTATATATAAAAGAGATAAGAATCAACATAGATAAGAAGGAGATGATTATCATTTATTGGTTATTTTTTATTGTGTAGTATGTTATTTTCTAAGAATCAATGTAGATAAGATGG
Source organism: Chamaecyparis obtusa (assembly GCA_027943335.1). Taxonomy (NCBI): domain Eukaryota; kingdom Viridiplantae; phylum Streptophyta; class Pinopsida; order Cupressales; family Cupressaceae; genus Chamaecyparis; species Chamaecyparis obtusa. The sequence continues at coordinate 981,917 of BSBK01005674.1, forward strand.
AGATGATTATCTTTTCTTATAGGGTATCTTGTTTTATTTTATTTTGTTTAGACAAAAGTGGAAGAACCACTATATATATTTATATTTATAAAAACTGATTCAAAAAGAGCTCAATCAGGAAAGAACCAGGAAGAAAACTTGACATCGTCACTTTATATACAAAGGTTTAAAAGAAAACCTTAACGCTATTTGATTAGTTTGTTACATTCGGAAGGTCGTGGCCACCTTTGAAGAATGCAAGTGGTCAAAGACCCATACATTTCAAATTTTGAACTGCTAGTGGCTAAATTCAAAAATCAAATAGGATGCATCTCTAAACCAATCCCATAGGATGCATCTCTAAATCAAACTCTTGCAAAATAGCCATCTATTTCTTGTGACGCTCTCCCAAATCTGACTACATAACCAATCTCTTGACCACTTGGTCAGGCATAATGGCATATATATTGCTTCTCAAGATATATTGTCTAAACTTCTTGAATTATCTAACCAAGCTGAAAGCTTATTTCTCGAGGGCCCAAAACCTCACTTCAACATTATTGAAAGGTGAACTCATAAAATTGATGCAGAGGCTTAGGGTGTCCAATCTAACACCTTTTTAAGCTTACAAAAATTAACACAGATCTCCTCTTGCTTCTTCTGTACATGCACCAAATTTTCCACCCAAGTGGAGTGGCGGATAGGAAAAATTATCGTTGCAGCAAGTAACTTTTGAACTTCCTTGAAGATTAAGGGTTCTATCAACAAATTAACAGGTTGCTACTTTTGTATGAATGACTTTATGTTAGGCTTGAGAGTTATGTCATGGGTGATGATGGAAGTATCAAATATCTTCAGATCTTCATATCAAGTTGTGTTAACTTACCGATGACTTGATGCTTGACTCTCAGTAAAATGGTGATATAGGGTCCTTATATTACACATAATTTTGATTAAAAGTTAAAATATAGCATTAAAATCTAAATGATAAAGATATTTCATATGATGTTTTCGATATTAAAATGGTTGAGAAAATGGTTGTTCACTAACGATTTTTATCAGCAGGTTGCAAACAAATCATCCTTCTTCCACCAACGAGTCATTCCATTCAAGAAAGACCATGTCTGACGATATCAACGCAAAAACAAATAGGGAGACAATTGCTAGACTATGGTCTAACTTAAAAAGAAAGGGTGATGGAAAATGTTATTGTCCTTGCAAACTTTGTAAGGGCTTAAAGACTCGAAGATATCTAATCAAAATAGCTGAGGAACATTGTAGGCAACATGGTCACATTGAAGGGGGAAACGAATTTCGTCCATTGGTATGTATTTTAATATTTTATAAAATACATAAGATATGATTTGATGATGACAACATGATCATGGTTAATATAAGGTCATCATTTTCATATAGGTCAACGTCCCTCGATTTCATGTTATGGACCATGACAATTTGGAGAATGTGGATTTCCAAACGAGGGAACATGGAGGTGTGAACATAGAAGTAGAAGGTAATGATATCATGGAAGAAGACCACGATGATGAAGAAGATCAATATGATCACGATGATCAAGATGATGATGTTGATGCAGAGCTTGATGTACCTTTACTTGAGAAGGCACACGAGCCCCTATATGAAGGCTCCGAAACAACTCTTCTTGCCACTGTATTGTTGTTGGTGAACCTGAAGGTTATGAATGGTTTATCCAATGTAGCAATGACACGTATGTTAAGGTATGTCATCTTTTTTCATTATTTTAGTCGTAATTCCCTTGCAATTAATATTGGATGAATCGTGTAGCAATTAATATTCTTTAAATTAGCAAATTATATTTTTGGTCGTAGGTTGGTAGGTGAGTGTTTGTTACCACCATCAAACATCCTACCTCGCTTGTACCGAGAATTATCTGCCGTTATGAAAGATATTGGAATGGAATATCAAACAATACATGCATGTCCGAACGATCATATTATATATTATAAACAGCATGAATTTGCAACAGAATGCCCTATTTGTCATATTAGTAGATATCAATCAGATCAAATAACAAAAAAGGTGCCTCGCAAGGTTCTTCGACATATTCCCATTATTCCACGTCTGCAACGATTATTCAAGTGCAAATGCTTGGCACAATTTATGGATTACCATGCACGCAATAGAAGTCAAGATGGCATTATGCGAATGTCTGCAGATGGCTCGGCATTTAAGGAAATAGAAGAAAAATGGCCACACTTTAAAGAAGAACCTCGTAATCTCAAGCTTTCATTGGCAGCGGACGGTGTCAATCCATTTGGAGAGATGAGATCTACTTACTCGGTGTGGCCTGTTTTTGTTATCAACAATAACATTCCTCCTTGGTTGTCCATAAAGAGGGAGCACATAATGTTGTCACTAATTGTTCCAGGTATATTTTGATTTAATGGTCATCTAAATTAATTTATTATTAATAATCCATCAAAATGGTCATAATAATTATGTAATGTTTTTGTTTATTCAACTAGGTAAGTACCAAGTTAAAGATATCAATGTATATATTGAGCCCCTTATCGACGAGTTGATGGTGTTATGGAATGGGGTCACTATGTATGACATCTCTAGACCAATAGGACAAAGACAATTTCAATTCCATGCAATGCTTGTATGGACAATACATGATGCCCCTGGGCTAACACATTTTTGTGGTATGTTCTCTTCATAACGCCTCTTTTTTGGTATGTTATAGTGCTAACACAAAGTTAACACATTTAATCCAATTAGACATGATCTTGTAGGTCTTCAGACAAAGGGAAAATTTGCATGTCCAGTTTGTGGTCCAAAGACAAAATCTTGTCATTCAAAAAGTTTGAGAAAGCAGGTGTTCGATGAGAATAGACACTTTCTCCACAGAAATCATAAGTACCGAATTACTGAAAAACATCTTTTCAATGGGAAAGAAGAGACTACATCAAAGCCATGGAGAATGACACCTTGCCTATTGAAGTTGGCATACAATAAAATAAATCATCGAGGTAATGTCATTCCATCTGATGGGTTTTGTTTCAAATTTATCTTTTGATATTGTGTTTTGTTTACTGATGATGTAATTGATGCTTGTGAAGGTCTTCAAGGCATCAATGACCAACTTCCAAAAGGACTCAAAAGTTATCCTACGCAATTTACTAGGTTGCCGTACTACGAGCAACTCCCAATCGTGCATTTGTTTGATCCTATGCATATTGGAAAGAATGTAACAGAGACATTATGGAAAATATTGGATGGAAGGCGTGACAAAGACCAAATCATCAAAATTTGTAGTGACATTGAAGAATCCAACCATGCAATGAAAATTTTTATTCAATCCAATCAAAATGGAGACCAGATTGATACAAGTGCTCTTCCATGGTTATTGTCGGAGCAGCAGAGCAATGCTATAAAAGAAATTATAAAGAAAATATGATTTCCTACAGGATTTGCTGCGAACATAAATGATCTCATATCAAAGAAAAGTGAATTTGGGCTAGGGATGAAAACACACGATTGGCATATATTTATTAAAGTAATTCATATTACTTTGTATTCACTATATATTTGTATACTGCATGTGGTTTTCATTGCATTCTTTTATAAAATATTGACGAGATCATTTTACAAATATTGCAGTATGTTCTACCTCTATCTCTCCCACACCACTTTGCCAACAGTGTCAAACAAGTTATATATGATCTTGGAAAGTACATGAGGTGGTTGTCATCTAAAGAAATCAATAAAGAAGATATAAAATACTGGAAGAGAAAAATTCCTCTTCTTATGTGTGAAATGCAAAAGTGTCTACCTTCAACTTTTTTCAATGCACAAGAACATTACCTCTTACATCAAGTTGAGGAGATTGAATTGTGCGGACTTGTACCAACTAGGTCAATGTGGATGGTTGAGAGGCACTTGAAATTTTTGTAAGACTTGGTTCGACAAAGAGCACATCCTGAGGGTTCTATGGTAGAGGGATATATGGTATACCAGACCATGGTGTACATTAGTGAATATCTTCCTAAGTTTGCAGCAAAGATCCATGTAGATCGTATTTGGGATCCCAACTCCATTAACAAATTTGAAGGGGAGCACTTGATGGGCAAAGGTAGATTGAGGAAAGTGAGAGGTAAATCTAAGATGTTATTGTAGTTAATTAATTCTTATAAATCTGGTCGAGAGTCGGATGTAATAAATCTAAGATGTTTTTGATACAGCTGGTCGAGAATGGGATGCAATACATTTGTATATTGCAAACAATCTTGATTGGATGACGGTATGGATTGAACGATGTCAACAAAATGGTTGTTCATTAACATGGGAAGGTGTTGCTTCATTGGTTAGAGAAGCTCATCGTAATGGAGATCCCAATGTTACTCCAATGGTAATTGATCTAGCACATGGTTTAAGAGGTGGACAGGTACGTACAAATTTATTAATGATCATGACTCATATGTTTCATATCAACTCATGATACAAATAATTTACACACTTTAAAAATTGCAGGTCAAGCACCACAAAGCTATGTACTATCATGGCCACAAATTTCATATAAAAAAGTTGGATGATACAAAGAAAACTTGTGATTCTGGGATAAGTGCAGTTTTCGAGGTCACTAGTATATCATCTAGAAATGACCTACATCCTCAACAATCTCAAAATCAATACTATGGCATCTTAGATGATATAATTAAGTGCGACTTTAACTCCTTCAAAGTAGTTCTATTTGTCGTCAAATGGTACAGGCTACGACTGAATCAAAATGATCCAGATAGAACTGTTATTCAACATGATAATGAATTTACAATGATTAATACAAGGTTGTTTGAGCTAGTTGGAGATGAGCCCTATGTTCTTCCAAGCCAGTGTGAGCAAGTGTTTTACTCAGAGGTTCCACATAAACAGGGTTGGTCATTTGTTGTTAGACATGATCCAAGAGGAAGGCCAATAAAGTATAATGTTATGGAAGAAGAAGATACTGAAGATGATGAAGAAGCAGATGATGATGATGATGATGATGATGATGATGATGCTGATGGTGGTGATGATGATGATGATGATGATGATGATGATGATGATGGTGATGACGATGGTGATGGTGATCATGGCGATGATGATTGCGGTGATGCTGTTGATGATGGCGATGATGGCGATGGCGATGGCGATGATGATGATGATGATGATGATGATGATGATGATGATGATGATGATGATGATGATCAATGACATAATTGAAATGGTTACATATTTATTGTGTTCAATTCTAATGATTACATATTTATGTTTTGCTTTAAATTGTAATGGTTACATATTTATTCTGTTCAATTCTAATGATTACGACATATGTGATTTATAATTACCAATTTTTTGTTTACGATGCTCAATTAATTGTTGTTGATACATGTATATTTGTGTTTGATTATCGCCCTTTTTGCAAACAGGCAATTGACTACAGACATTGTCAGCCCGGCCTTCTGTTGACGATCTTGCATTCCACACATAAGGTAAATTTGTTCATGTTTACGATGTTGCATATTGTTCATGTTATCTTCTAAGTTATTTGTAGCATACGTATCATGTAATATTTAGCTAACTTAAGATAAATGATTAACATATGCAGTAAATTTGACCCCTTTGGCGTGGATCGTGCACAGTGACATGGATCGGCAGGTATAAGTCAATAAATAGATATAATTTTCTTATATTCTTCTTGTTTATCACTGAGCACGTATGTTATAAATAGACATATTATATAATCATATAATGTATATATAGACAAAGAACCGTATAGAAATATAATAGATAATCACTTTCAACCTACTACATTTTATATCTCTCATGTATAGACAAAGAAGAACTGTATGTATGGGTCATGACTTGATTATTCTATATATATTGACGTGGCAATATCTCATTTGATGGATTGCAGCACCCACCAAATAGGTATTTGTGAGATCTATCTACATCGAATGAGGGAAATGAGGGAATGCTAGATGAAAGTTCTACATGTAGTACGGCTAAAACAGGGAGATCAACTAGAGGTCAAAAGATTAGAAAAAAATTTGACAAACGCATGCAATATTTCCTTGCTAATGGGGGGTCATGTTCTTATGATGATGAGACCAAAGGCGACATCAAGGTGCCCTTTCAGTACACACACATTGAGAAAGAATGGGTACCCAATGAGCTACCTCCAATTAATACTGATTTTTGTGTTAATGAGAGGATATATCGCATTGCTCCATCCTCATTACATGGTTTGGGCCTATTTTCCATGGATGGGATAAAGGTATATTACAATAGAGTTGTTGAATTGTTCGAGTATGTCAGTCCGTGTTACAATTACAATGATTGGATGCGGATTGTTCAATATAAAAAAAGTATGCGTAGGTATGCACTATCAGCTAATTATATACAAAGGAAAGAAAATGATCAAAGTAAAAGATTTGCAATGTACATTGATGGGAGACCAAAAGCAATAGGTAATATTGCGGGTTTTATAAATAGTACGTGACCTTCATCAACTAATAAGCAACCCAATTGCATATTTGAGGCGCGCGAGGGGAATCAAGTTTTTGTATGTGCAATAAAATCAATAAGTGCAGGGGAAGAACTGCTAATAGATTATCATTTAAATCGCATAGATACAAACAAAGTTACTATCATGAGGGTGGTAAGTACTATATACTATTTTATTAATAAGTTTTCTTTTGCTAAGTCTATTGCTTTTAGTTCACTAAAGTTTTTATATTTAATCTTTGTCACAGGATGATATGGATCCCGCACATGATAGAGGCCACGAGGATGCTCCTCCCACTTGTTCTTCAGCAAAGGTAAACCTTATTAAAATTGTACAAATTAGATAGTTGAAAAATGTTATATCATTACGTTATTTTATTTATGGTTTTGGAGTTTTTATGATAGTTTTACTGATATTCCTATCACAATTTGATGTTCAGGATAAGGGAAAAGCACCCTCGACAGTAGAGGCAATAGCTACCCCTGATGATGATGATCTTTTTGCAGATTCACCTAATGTTATAATCATGGTAAAGAAAAAAATGAAACAAATCAATAAAGATATAATTAACATTTTGTATGAAAGAAATCCAAGTGAGGAGATGCTCAGGAGGCTAACTGAATTGAAAGCACTCGGACATCGGTATCAAGTAAGCAGTAATGAATCTTTAGTTATAACAAAATTTCAGTAAAGGTTAATATTTTATACTCTTTTATGTTGTGAAGTAAAATATATGTAATATGTGTTCTTGTTGTAGGATTTTATGGAATCTCTAGTACCTGGTCAAGGACAATGTGCGGATGAGACCGGTACTAGTAGACCTCTGGCTGCCTCAGGTAAAATAATCCTTTAGTTGACAAGTTACAAGGAATTTTTTCTTTGGAACATTCAAAAACTTCTCAAGTTAACTCTTACTTTTATTATTTGAAAATGTCTTTGCTAACAATGTATTGTTCAGGTCCTCAATTGTAGGAGACTCCTACTATCCAGGTTGGCCATAGAAGATTGTCGAGTGCAATGTCGGCCACAAGGGCCATGCAAACATCAACGCCTTCAAGGGCTATGACATCTGGTAAATCATTGTTTTACTATATTTGGTTTTGTGCTAATTATGATTTCATAATTTGTACTTTAATCTTGGGTGCATCACATAGTGGATTATTTTTTTGGAGCAGGAGATACCCCGGTGGCACCACTTGGTACACCTGCTACCGATCAATCTGCATGTATTGGTGAAAACTCACCACCATTTCCTGGATCTACCCGTGTTACTAGCATGGGTGCGACGCAGACGTCATTATTGATTGACAATAATGAATCAATGCCTATAAAATGTCCTCAGATTCCAGGTACTTTAAATAATTATTTTTTATATTGTAATATGCATTTACCTATTCATAACAAGTTTTGGATTGATTATCCCATGACATTTTTTGCAAGAAATGATATGTTTTATAAGAAACTTTATGACCTAACATTGCATATATTCGGGCCCACCATACGTAAAAGGTGGAACATCATAAGTGAACTAAGTTTATCCCACTATTTTTTTTTCATATCATTAATTGGTACAGTATTTTTCCTTTCATTCCGGTCTTTTCTTTTAGTGGCTATATCTAACAATTTTGTGTTTTTCCTTAAAAGGTGGAATTTGCAAGAAAAAAGTTTAAAAGATCAGCTCATCAAAGATTTACATCATGAGTTTGGCAATAATATTTTTGATGAGAAGAAAATTTTGGAAAGAGCTTGCAAACATCTTAAGACTGTGAGGGACCAATATAGAAAGAGTCTCGTCCAGAACCCAAAGTATGAGCGTCCTCCCTTTATTTCAGCGAGGGATTGGAGTGAATTTATTTTAGATGCAAAGGAGAAAGTGGACGCTCAAAAAGGAGTTTCGCCAACAAATGCGAGAAGGTATGCAATAGTATTAACTACTAGTGATAAGGTGTTTGGCATGGACTTTTGAGATGATAATTAAATTTTGAATGCAATCATCATTTTTCAATATAATATCTTGGTATGATGTTTTAGACATTTTCACCATTGAAGGCAATGTGTTCAGCATTTCAAAGTTTCATTTGTTATTTCATACACATGTTTTTATAACCATTTTTTCAAACTTTTCATAGGTTGCAGGACACTTCAAAGGCAACAAAGGCCAGGCTGGAAAAGATTGGGCAACACAGACTTGGCGCTGGCGGATATTCAAAAATTAAAGCTCGCATTGTAAGTAGCAGTAAATGAATTGCAGAGAAAAATTATTTATAAAATGCAAATAATTTTGTTTAATCAAAAAATGTAGGGCTCTAATTTTAATTTAGAGGCCACGGAAGAACACAGAAAAATTGCCTTCAAGGAAGGCTATCAAGGCGTGGCTGAACGCCTACGGCAAGCTTCCACTAGCCCAACCGAAGAGTCTCCTGCATCATGTGCACAGGTAAATATGCCAAAAAATATATTAGAAATTGAATACTTGAGCAACAATCAATTTGATAATAATGTCCATTACATTGCAATGCAGCCTACAGCGCCGCATCATGAAGCTGCTGATGTGGATCATACTGTCCAAGGAGGTGCTCATTTGCTATTTAAAACTAATTATGTAATTATTAATATAATTTAACATCTTAAATTGAACTTGGTGTAACATTTTTGTGTATATTTTAGAGGATATAGAATCAAGTCATGCTGAATGAGTGTCGGAGGATGTCCAGACTAATCACCATGTAGATCATGTGGCACATTCAGGTAAAGAAAATCTATGTTTTGTTCTTTTAAATTAATTTTTTGATTTATAGTTCTTTTACTTACATAAATACTTGTAATTCAATAATATAAAAGTGTGAATTTAACTCATGAAGTAGTTATTGCAATAGACCCCCCTTCAGCGCAGCGGCCTCCTATTCTTGAACAGATGAGGAGGAGACACATGTTGGGATTAGACTCAATAGAGGAGGGGAATGATGAGGACATTGATCTTCCTCTTAGAAATTATATGATTAAAAAAACAGTAAGAAACCCAAAAAGAAATGATTGTAATTAACATTTATTGCTAATGAAAGAACTTTGTCTTAATGGATGTAATTTTGTACTAGTAATGTTGATGAATGATATATGTTAATATGTGTTAATGAATTATTTGTGAATGTTTTGTGTTAATAAATTATTTATGAATGTTGTGTGTTAATGAATTTTATGTGTTAATGAATGTTATCATGTGATTATAATGATTGAATGTTATATTTCAAAAATGCCGGATGAATGAATGAATGGTATTAAATGTTAATGGGGAATTTAGAGTGATGTTAGGGGGGGGGGGGGAGGGGCCAAATGAGCTTCCACCTTCACGTGGTTGGCCTTGTTTAGTAGAGAATATTAAACTATTCTCGAAACCAAGTGAAGCTCAAATTTTAAAGACAAGCTTAGAGTTTTTGATGCAGAGCCTTCTAATATCCCCTTAAGGAACCCTGTTCAACTCAAGGATTCAACAACGTCTTGGAATCCACTCAAGGAACTAGAGTTCAACTCGAGGATAAATAAGAAGTTCTTGACTTTAGGATATCAACCAAACACTCCTCTGCAACAGGTTCACTGCCTTGATTCATTTTAGACAACGCTACTGCCCAGCAGGTCACTCATCCCAATATTATTCTAGTTCAAGTGCTCTTTACTACAAAGGTTCCTCCAACGTTAAGCCCACTTTGCTTGCAACCTGATGCAGAGCTAGTGTGTGGCATCCATATTGATTACCTCAGACAACAAATCCACTCCACTTTGCAATTGCTTCTTTACCTCAATATCCCTCAATGCCTTGACTCCCAAGTGTACCTAGTTTCTCTCAAACACCAAACCTTCACACAAGAATCCAACCTTCATTTTAAATTCACAAAACATCTTTTTATGACCTATCCACGATATTCCCACAACCCATTTGATTTGGACAACCCATCTTCTATCCAACACACACAATCAGTCCTTGAAGCTTGTAGCCCCCACCAGTCATTAAATTGACTTTTCCTCTTACTTTCCCCAAACAACTAAGTAAACTCAAATATTATCTAAATACCCATTTGGGCTCTTTAAATCCTCTAAAAGATTCAACCTATACTCCTTTGGACCATACCCAAGATCCAATACCCCTAGCCTATCCTCACCAGGCCTAATTCTCCACTTTTACATAGCAACCCCTAACTCCACTTGCTCCCAAGACTCAAAAGGCTAAAACAGTCATTCTAGAGGTTGAGAAATGACACATTTCCAACTCACCAAGTCTCCACCCTTCACTTAACTCGTTTGCCACCAAACCCTTGCCTTTAGGGACATACCATGAGGGTTTGATCAAAAGGACCCCTCCCATCAACTCCAGGCCAAACTAACTGTGTAAACACCTCACTATAGACCCCCTTATAGGTAATCCATCACCAAACCTCTTCAATCACAAAGCAACCAACTTTCAACATGACTGGTGTCTGTTCAGGCTTAACCTCCATCAACAAATTATCATCCAACACTGCTCCTTCACCAAGCTTCTCTATTCTCCTGCATTAGATCATTATGATACAAAGAAATACATGGTTGTGGGATCGTGTATGTGTTAGCGGTGGTGCATATGGAGGATTTTATGATCTAGATTCACATTCAGGTGTCTTATTATCATTCCTTTTTGTTACTCTATGCTTGAGATTCTTCAGCTTGATATGAGTTTTAAACTCACCTCATACGGCAAAGAAGTACGACAGAAACATACTTCATATTTCTAGTATGGTTTTCAACATTCATTTCAATCTATGTTTTCTTGGAAACAGTCAAATTTTTAATGCTTTTATTTTAATAGAATTATACATTTCTAAATTAGAATTTTTGAAACGAGCACAGCCATTGCTAGAGCCAAGACAAGAGGTACCGCACAAGATCAGATAATCTATCCATTCATGACGTGGAGGCAACTTCGTGGGAGACTATTCCAACTGCACTATCTAGAGCACTTGGACCTCAGTCACAATGCCTTCTTCCCTCCTCTTGCCATCCCATCACACTTTCACAAGCTCAACAATTTAAGGCATTTAAGCTTGTACGACTCTATTTTCGTTGGTCAGATTCCAAGAGAGATTGGTAACATCTCTAGTTTAATTAAACATTTTCCATTCTTCTTAGACTTACAGATTTTTGTGATGGTGATCTTGTTTAATTAAACATTTTCCATTCTTCTTAGACTTACAGATTTTCCTTTGTTAATTCATTTCAAGGATGTATTTGTGCAAACATTTATGTTGCAGCTTGTTGTATTGTCTAATCATCAAAATGGACGGGATACCCATATTCATCAAGTAAAGATTTATGGTCCCTATCCGTAAGTATTGTTGTTGCCTTCATATTTTGAAAGACTGTTTTAGTTCATTTTAGTATAAAATGGTGGCACTTTTTCTTTAGTTTCTATATCTTATGCTTAGTGAAAAATAAAACATTTTCATCATTTCTCATCATGTTTCTATTTTGTGCTGAAATAGAAATCCAATTCCCCTCCAGGAGTTCCAGTTTAATTCGCTTGAGTTTACGATGTATTCAAACCTCAGATAACAAGTGGATCTACATGTTCAAAACCTTACCTTTTATTTATTGAGCACAAAGCTTTGTATTTGATAGCCATACATTTTTCAAATATTTGAAAAGATAAAAATAACACTTAATAATTGAACTATGGGTGTATTTTAGTATGTCTCTTTTGTGCCTATGGGGTAGATTAGTACATTGATACCACACTGTGTTTTCCTATACATCTTTGTTTCTGTCTTGTGCTGTTCCATGAGAAATAAGCTTGAATTTCTTATGCTTGAGAAATGGAAATTCATTGTGTTGGCTTTGCATTCCATATTTTGTTGAAGATTTAGGGACTCTAAGTCTATGTGCTACATTATTTTCTTGTCAATTTTTTTGTGTGTTTATATTCTTCAATAAATCCTAATACATTGTATGATGGAAAGATTAACAACATAGGTTTTTGAAGATTACTATTTAATCACGATTGCTTTATCTCTGCTCTTTCTGTCTTTATTACTTTAAATTCTAGATCAGATATATATTTCTTAGTCATTTTTGAAATGCTATTGTTTATGGTATTTTTCTTCTTTACGCCAACTATTGGTATTTATCAACTTTATGATTGCAGGTACCTATGGATCTTGTTGTTGACCACTCAGTGCAGGTTGATGTGGCAAAAGATTAGAAAAAAATTTGACAAACCCATGCAATATTTCCTTGCTAATGGGGGGTCATGTTCTTATGATGATGAGACCAAAGGCGACATCAAGTGGGTATCACCAATGCATGTAGATTGATCAGTATCTGGTGTACTTTAATCTTGGGTGCATCACATAGTGGATTATTTTTTTGGAGCAGGAGATATCCCGGTGGCACCGCTTGGTACACCAGATACTGATCAATCTGCATGTATTGGTGATAATTCACCACCATTTCTTGGATCTACCCGTGTTACTAGCACGGGTGCGACACAGACATCATTATTGATTGACAATAATGAATCAATGCCTATAAAATGTCCTCAAATTCCAAGTACTTTAAATAATTATTTTTTATATTGTAATATGCATTTACCTATTCATAACAAGTTTTGGATTGATTATCCCATGACATTTTTTGCAGGAAATGATATGTTTTATAAGAAACTTTATGACCTAACATTGCATATATTCGGGCCCACCATACGTAAAAGGTGGAACATCATAAGTGAACTAAGTTTATCCCACTATTTTTTTTTCATATCATTAATTGGTACAGTATTTTTCCTTTCATTCCGGTCTTTTCTTTTAGTGGCTATATCTAACAATTTTGTGTTTTTCCTTAAAAGGTGGAATTTGCAAGAAAAAAGTTTAAAAGATCAGCTCATCAAAGATTTATAATTATGTTCATTGGCTAGTAATTTATTACCTCTAGTTGATTTGAATTATTCCCGTACAGGAAGGAATAGCAGTTGGCAGAACTTTTGCACTGTTCAAGAACTACAATATTGATGGCAATAAAGAGATGATTGCCATTGACACGATGAACATTGAAGGTTCATGCACATCTTGCTACATCACAACTGGTAATCACTCCAGCACTCCTAAATTGCTAAGCTACAAAATATTATTTAATTCTAATTAAGTTTTTATTGAATTCAAAGCATTGTAGCTTGAATCTATTTTTCCAATTCAAGCTACTTAAGAGAAAGGTGATTTGTCTATGTTTATTTTAAAAGCTTATTTTTCAATAGACATAATGAATGTCCTATGTGTAGGGTCAGCTTTTTGAATTCAGTCATGCAACTTCCTGAATGTAGTGATGCTTGATTCAATTATTTATAACCCGTCTTTCAAATAACCCATCTTTCGAATAACTCATCTTTTGAATAGTAGTCATTTTTAGATTAAGTTTTGGTAGAATTTCAAAAATGTCATTTTTAGAATATATTATGTTAAGCATAATATTTTAATGAATTGCATGATGGTATTTGATATTGAAGAAGATAGTCCATACGACTACTGTTCTCCCTCCCCTTAACAGTTTATAACTTTATATATTATTTGTTATTTGATGTTTTGAGTAATCCAAGCAATAGCAATGTCATGAGCACCCATTCACCATAACCCTTCTCTTCTGAGCTCTTCTGCTTTGACACATCTCTAATCCACAGTCTTCATTACATGGATTGTTTATTGGGGACCTTAATAAAGTTTACAATGTACGCAGGATAATGAGATGGATAATGGATGAAGAGGAGCATCTTGCCAAGCTGAAGGAAGACACTTTGTAGTATGTTATTATAGATATGGGCCATAAGTTCTGAAAGCTTACATATTTGATGCATCATTTCTTTTTTGTAAAAGGATTTCCCTTCACTTGTAATCGGTTTTCTAGTAACAAAACTATGGAGCAGAATAAAATGGAATAAATGCACCCTAATTTTATCATATACAACCATTCCTGTTTCCTTTATTCTGGGACTTAGATATACAGCTGTATATGGTCAAACTCCAGTAGGTTTGGTTTGTATTGTACTTTGGTGCTGCTTTTCATTCTCTTTTTTTGCTTATGCAGCTGTAACCACTGTTGACACCAGTGGAATCAAAATGCTCAAAGAGCTCAAGAGAATAATTGAACTGAAAGGCCTTCAGGTAACTATTATCATAATTTTGGTTTGAACAAAATATTATTTTGGTTTAAACAATTCATTTTAAGTTTTGATTTGTTTATGTCATTCATCTAAAATCATTTAATAAGTGGGTATTATTGAATTAAGTAATAGCATTCCTAATAAATTTAATAAGTGGGTCTTATTGAATTAAGTAAAAGCATTCCTAATAAATCAACCAAAGAAATGAAAGCTTAGAATGCATTGTTTAAACGTGTTCAGCAGTATGTACTCTGTATAAAACATGTCAACTATATCAACACTTCATAGAATTTTGGTTTAAACAGTAAACTCTAAACTTTGACCTTTTTAAATTGCGTACTGTTTCATTACTGGCCTAGAACCTACATATAAATCAATAAAAATCCAAGTGCTCACCAAGCTTACAAGTTTTAAATAAGTGTGACTATCTTTATGTTATAACAAAATTTAACAAAAATCTATTTTGTATTGTAAACAATGTGAATTATACTAACAAGGAGTATACATGATCTTTAGCTTGCATTGAGCAACCCTGGGTCAGATCTCATGGAGAATCTTCAAAAGGAAAAGTTCACTGAAATTCTGTGACCAAATTGGCTGTTTCTTATAGTTGGTGAGGGTGTTGCAGTTTGTAGTTCTCTTCTCCAAGCTCATAAGCTCAATAGATAATTGAATGTCAACGGTAATAACCAGGCCAGTCTCTACAATTACAGTTTGCATGGTTAAAGACTAAACCTGAGAGTTACCCTTGTCTATCATTTCATTCTTATAATGAAGAATGTCCTCACTTACCTCGCTATATTTCTCTACTGAATATTACTTATAGTTTACAATACTCAAAGGTTGTAAGAAGCCATGGAGGCTTTGTTTTTAATTTGATGAATCACCTTGCAAGCTACAGTGGTGATTATGAAGATGTTAAATAATATGAATATAATGGAAGGGCTAAAATTTTGTTAAAATCTAATTAGAAACTTTTTTTTTGCCTATGTTCCCATCAAGCTTAAAATGTTATGTGGGAAGACTCGATACACTCTTTGG
The DNA here is from genome assembly GCA_027943335.1 of Chamaecyparis obtusa. NCBI lineage: Eukaryota > Viridiplantae > Streptophyta > Pinopsida > Cupressales > Cupressaceae > Chamaecyparis > Chamaecyparis obtusa. The sequence goes on from BSBK01005674.1 coordinate 997,633, forward strand.
GAAATTTTACTATGGACCATCCAAACCTAGAAATCTTCTTTAAACAGCCACTTGTAATGTTAAAGAGATGAGAAGAGCTCTGCCTTTGAGGTTCAAATTACTCAAGAGCAAAGAACCCTGTAACAGCTGCTCTCTATCCTCTACTGTAACAATCAAACTGAGGAAATAGAATTCTAACTTCCTTGAAGCAAACCATCTTCCAGGTACTCACCTTCTTGGATGCATTTTTTGAGTAAAGCCTCTCTCACTGTTTTGTCTCCAAACATTTCTCCTATATTCCTTTGAGACTGTAATCTTCCATTTGACTGCAACCTTTTGAAGATCTCAGTCTCAAGGTAATGTATCCTCAATCAATGCTCCTTTTTTGAAGACTGATCCTCTGTCTCTGTCATTGAGACTATTCTTTGTCAAGGACCCATTTAATGCCTATAAACCTAAAACCACTTAGACCTTAACCCTATATGATCATTACATGACATTTTGACTCATTACATGGGATTTTCACTTATTACATTGCTTTTATAGCATTATTCCTTATTACATTACAATGACCTTTAGACTTGATTATGAATTTTGCTTTGAATATTGAGTCTAACATTGCAATTGAACATCTCTGAATGCCATTCCACTCTTGGGCTCAGGTGCCCTGCTGGATGCCCCTGCATCATCAACCAAGTGGTACAAATGATCAAATCCCACAGACGGTCTGTAGCTATGACAGAGTCTGAAAAGGTAGAGAGACCTACACTGGTGACTCAGAAGAAACTTCAGCTTTCAAAAACAAAGCCAATTAGGTTGGCAGACTTGTGGATCGGGCCGGCATTTGGTGGAAGAGGAAGAAAGATGACTAGAACTCTGGAGGCCCACTATAATGGATTTCTATATTCAACCATGAGAGCAGAAGAGAGAGCTGATATCATGTATCAAAATATTAAACACGCATTCTTCCAGGCAGTAGAGAAGGAGATGATTACTTTGCTTCATTTTCATTTGCATAACCATATTATGGTGGGAACTAAGAAGACTAAGGATGTCCAGTTTTATGTGGAAGTAATGGACGTGGTCCAAACTTTAGGAGGGGCAAGAAGGTCCATGTATGATCCCGATGAAATTGAGGAAGAGCAGCAAGAGAGGCACATGAAAAATAAAATCAATGGAGAGTTTGAAGGGTTTGTTAAACGAGTAACAGAGCTATGGGAGCAGCCTCATCTAAAAGATTTTGAACTGGAGTTTGATATACCATTTAGAGAGCTAGGTTTTCATGGAGTTCCTTTCAAAGCCTCTGCTTTTATTGTTCCTACCGTAAACTGTTTGGTAGAGTTGGTGGAATTGCCTTTCTTAGTAATAACCATTAGTGAGATTGAGATAGTTAACCTTGAGAGAGTAGGACTTGGGCAAAAGGCATTTGATATGGCTATTGTTTTCAAAGACTTCAAGTGGGCTGTACTCCGCATTGATGTTATTCCTCAATCTTCTCTTGATGGCATCAAAGAATGGCTAAACTCAATGGATATAAAGTATTATGAAAGCAAAATGAACTTGAATTGGCGGCCAATTTTGAAGACCATTACAGATGATCCAGATAAATTTATTGAAGATGGTGGCTGGGAATTTCTGAATTGGGAAATCCATCTTCCATTTGGGTGACAGAATCCAATAGATGCTTCAAAATGTTTGAAGTTCTTTCACCAAGCTTTATCAAATGGATCTCTCACGAGAATGAATGGAACAGTTAGCACTCATTGGCTCTAGGTGATTCTTACAGAGGTGAAGCACCGAGACTTCCTGGGAGGTCATCCATCCCTGTACTACTCCAACTCGAGCGCACTTAACTACGGAGTTTCCTCCCTGGTTAAACCCACTCTACTTACATCCTCATTTGCAAAACCTTCACCAAGTGTTGTGCCTTACGAACCAATTGATGAGCTTAAGGGGCTTTCTAATCGATGGTTCATAAGGCACAACACTTGGTGAAGGTTTTGCAAATGAGAATGCAAGCAGAGTGGGTTTAACCAGGGAGGAAACTCTGTAGTTAAGTGCGCTCGATTTGGTGTAGTACGGGAATGGGTGACCTCTCGGGAAGTCCCGGTGCTTCACCTCTGTGAGCATCAGCTAGATCCAATGAGTGCTAACTGTTCCATTCATTCTCATGAGAGATGGGTTCGTGTGAACCACTACTCATGAATCACGGGTCAATGAGTTTGACTCAAAAAACTACACAGTTGAATCTTGATAGCAATATCACAATTTGACTTGCTGTGGAAAATATCTCCTACTTATTAATTGACGAGCTTAAGGGGATTTTTAATGAATGGTTCATAAGGCATAACACTTGGTGAAGGTTTTGCAAATGAGGGTGCAAGCAGAGTGGGTTTAACCATGGAGGAAACTCTGTAGTTAAGCGTGCTCGAGCTGGAGTGGTACTGGGATGGATGACCTCCCGGGAAGTCCCGGTGCTTCACCTCCGTAAGCATCACCTAGAGCCAATGAGTGCTAACTGTTCCATTCATTCTCATGAGAGATCCATTTGATAAAGCTTGGTGAAAGAACTTCAAACATTTTGAAACATCTATTGGATTCTGTCACCCAAATGGAAGATGGATTTCCCAATTCAGAAATTCAGAGTTCTTTTCATTAACCTGTGATTCATGAGTAGTGGTTTACATGAACCCATCTCTCATGAGAATGAATGGAACAGTTACCACTCATTGGCTCTAGGTGATGCTTATGGAGGTGAAGCACTGGGACTTCCCGGAAGGTCATCCATCCCAGTACCACTCTAGCTCGAGCACGCTTAACTACGGAGTTTCCTCCATGGTTAAACCCACTCTGCTTGCATCCTCATTTGTAAAACCTTCACCAAGTGTTATGCCTTATGAACCATTCATTAGAAAGCCCCTTAAGCTCGTCAATTAATAAGTAGGAGATATTTTCCACAGCAAGTCAAATTGTGATATTGCTATCAAGATTCAACTGTGTAGTTTTTTGAGTCAAACTCATTGACCCATGATTCATGAGTAGTGGTTCACACCAAAGAATCAAAACTCAGACTCGGCAAGGCCGACTCGACCCGTGACTCGCCGATGACTCGGCAAAAAAAAAATAGAGATTTCTTAAAATTTAAAACTTGTTTCAGGCACCCATTATTGAATAAAGCTTAAAAACACATCACATCACATCTAAAGGTCAAATAACATCTAAAGGATATGGTTAAGACAACAAAGTATAATCGATAATGAAGGGAACGAATGGTAATTGTTATGAACAGTCACGTCACTTCATTATGAACTAACATGTCATTTCTAATGTGAACAGTCACGTCTTTTCTTATTTGCTAGTTCAATATATATAGATATTCAAATGTGTAGATTCAATCAATAACCAAGGCAATTTGATCACTGTTTTTTCCATTACATTCACTGTCTTCATTCCATCTCTCCAATTTGAATCTTGTGGATCATTGATTCTTAGCATTTCAATCTTCATTGTCCCAAGGCGTTTGTCCTACTGTTCCCTTTAACAACTCATGAATGCTCATTGATGAATCATGGCTGTTCTAACTGATATTCTTGTGATACATCGTCAGCTGTTCTCATTTCTTTATGATTCTTCTTATTTATTCATTGGCTAACTTTTTTGACATTCCTTGGACTGCTCTTCATGACCTATCATTTACTTACTGTTCTGATCCTTATTGTGACTGCTCTAACAGTGAATGTCACTGTTTCTAACAATATATGTCATTGTTTCATCATGTAATCACTGCTATACATCACTGCTTTGATCGATTTTCTTTTCACTGCTATCACATTGCAAAACACTACTTTTAATCATCTTTTATCAGTGACTTTTCATGACTAATGACTGCTTTAGGATTCATTCTTCTGTTTGCTATCTTCTTTCTTTGAACACTGTCCTTGAACACTCACTGAAGACTACTGTCATTAGAAATTCATGAAGCCTACTGTCATTAGAGATTCATGAAGATGATCAATGTCCTTAGACATTGATGTGACTGTTTGTTAATTATCATGTCCTCTCATAACAGTCATGATTTTGACCGATATTCTTCTGCATTTCTCCATTTCTGATCACTGTCATAAAAATGAAAGCCACTATCCTCCAGCATACTGTCTTCTACATCCTTTTGTTTGCTGCTCTCATTCGTGGATTATTGCTCATATCATTGTTATTATGACTGCATCATTGGCACAGTCTTCCTTCTTGAAACAACAGATTATTGTCTTGTTCTAAGTGATTGTCACAATTTTTCTCATCCTTCAACAACATGTATATCACTGTTGTTGACAAGTCTATGGCTCGGGCTTGCTGCGGCGCGGGTCATGAGGCACGGACCCGCGAGTTATGGCCATGACCCACTGAGTCGGCGAGTCACGCGGGTCATGCCCCATAACTCGGCCCATGACTCGGCCAGGTCACCAAAACCCGGGAGCCATGGCTCGACCCGCGAGTCAGGATAACTTGCCTGACTCGCTGCGGGTTTTGATACTCTGGTTCACATGAACCCATCTCTCATGAGAATGAATGGAACACTTAGCACTCATTGGCTCTAGGTGATGCTCACAGAGGTGAAGCATCGGGACTTCCCGAGAGGTCACCCATTCCAGTACTACTCCAAATCGAGCACACTTAACTACGGAGTTTCCTCCCTGGTTAAACCCACTCTGCTTGCATTCTCATTTGCAAAACCTTCACCAAGTGTTGCGCCTTACGAACCAGTTGATGAGCTTAAGGGGCTTTCTAATCGATGGTTCATAAGGCACAACACTTGGTGAAGGTTTTGCAAATGAGAATGCAAGCAGAGTGGGTTTAACCACGGAGGAAACTCCGTAGTTAAGTGCGCTCGAGTTGGAGTAGTACTGGGATGGGTGACCTCTCGGGAAGTCTCGGTGCTTCACCTTTGTGAGCATCAGCTAGAACCAATGAGTGCTAAGTGTTCCATTCATTCTCATGAGAGATGGGTTCGTGTGAACCACTACTCATGAATCACGGGTCAATGAGTTTGACTCAAAAAACTACATAGTTGAATCTTGATAGCAATATCACAATTTGACTTGCTATGGAAAATATCTCCTACTTATTAATTGACAAGCTTAAGGGGCTTTCTAATGAATGGTTCATAAGGCATAACACTTGGTGAAGGTTTTGCAAATGAGGATGCAAGTAGAGTGGGTTTAACCATGGAGGAAACTCCGTAGTTAAGCGTGCTCGAGCTGGAGTGGTACTGGGATGGATGACCTCCCGAGAAGTCTCGGTGCTTCACCTCCGTAAGCATCACCTAGAGCCAATGAGTGCTAACTATTCCATTCATTCTCATGAGAGATGGGTTCATGTAAACCACTACTCATGAATCACAGGTTAATGAAAAGACCAAATTTGAGGTCAATAAACATGGCAAACTGAATCAATGACTTGAAAGAATTTTTTTAGCTTGCTACTACAGGCTGACTGAACTCCACATTTTTTAAGTGCTTGGAACCCATGAACAGTTCATTGCTTCTATCTTCTAGCCATATTAATCTTTGATGTTCATGCATCTCACATCTTTTTCCATTCTACTCACATCTTTTTCGCTACATTCTTGATATCAATTTCTTTTGGGGATTTGTTAAACAACTCACTGGTTTTTTTTGTACGTCCATATCTTGCTTACATACTGAATTATTCCTTATTACATTACAATGACCTTTAGACTTGATTATGAATTTTGCTTTGAATATTGAGTCTAACATTGCAATTGAACATCTCTGAATGCCATTCCACTCCTGGGCTCAGGTGCCCTGCTGGATGCCCCAGCATCATCAACCAAGTGGTACAAATGATCAAATCCCACAGACGGTCTGTAGCTATGATAGAGTCTGAAAAGGCAGAGAGACCTACACTGGTGACTCAGAAGAAACTTCAGCTTTCAAAAACAAAGCCAATTAGGTTGGCAGACTTGTGGATCGGGCTGACATTTGGTGGAAGAGGAAGAAAGATGACTAGAACTCTGGAGGCCCACTATAATGGATTTCTGTATTCAACCATGAGAGCAGAAGAGAGAGCTGATATCATGTATCAAAATATTAAACACGCATTCTTCCAGCTAGCAGAGAAGGAGATGATAAAGCTTGGTGAAAGAACTTCAAACATTTTGAAGCATCTATTGGATTCTGTCACCCAAATGGAAGATGGATTTCCCAATTCAGAAATTCAGAGTTCTTTTCATTAACCTGTGATTCATGAGTAGTGGTTTACATGAACCCATCTCTCATGAGAATGAATGGAACAGTTACCACTCATTGGCTCTAGGTGATGCTTACGGAGGTGAAGCACCGGGACTTCCCGGGAGGTCATCCATCCCAGTACCACTCCAGCTCGAGCACGCTTAACTACGGAGTTTCCTCCATGGTTAAACCCACTCTGCTTGCATCCTCATTTGCAAAACCTTCACCAAGTGTTATGCCTTATGAACCATTCATTAGAAAGCCCCTTAAGCTCGTCAATTAATAAGTAGGAGATATTTTCCACAGCAAGTCAAATTGTGATATTGCTATCAACATTCAACTGTGTAGTTTTTTGAGTCAAACTCATTGACCCGTGATTCATGAGTAGTGGTTCACATGAACCCATCTCTCATGAGAATGAATGGAACAGTTAGCACTCATTGGCTCTAGTTGATGCTCACAGAGGTGAAGCACCGGGACTTCCCGAGAGGTCACCCATTCCGGTACTACACCAACTCGAGCGCACTTAACTATGGAGTTTCCTCCGTGGTTAAACCCACTCTGCTTGCATTCTCATTTGCAAAACCTTCACCAAGTGTTGCGCCTTACGAACCAGTTAATGAGCTTAAGGGGCTTTCTAATCGATGGTTCATAAGGCACAACACTTGGTGAAGGTTTTGCAAATGAGAATGCAAGCAGAGTGGGTTTAACCACGGAGGAAACTCCGTAGTTAAGTGCGCTCGAGTTGGAGTAGTACTGGGATGGGTGACCTCTCGGGAAGTCGCGGTGCTTCACCTCTGTGAGCATCAGCTAGAGCCAATGAGTGCTAACTGTTCCATTCATTCTCATGAGAGATGGGTTCGTGTGAACCACTACTCATGAATCACGGGTCAATGAGTTTGACTCAAAAAACTACACATTTGAATGTTGATATCAATATCACAATTTGACTTGCTGTGGAAAATATCTCCTACTTATTAATTGACGAGCTTAAGGGGCTTTCTAATGAATGGCTCATAAGGCATAACACTTGGTGAAGGTTTTGCAAATGAGGATGCAAGCAGAGTGGGTTTAACCATGGAGGAAACTCCGTAGTTAAGCGTGCTCGAGCTGGAGTGGTACTGGGATGGATGACCTCTCGGGAAGTCTCGGTGCTTCACCTCAGTAAGCATCACCTAGAGCCAATGAGTGGTAACTGTTCCATTCATTCTCATGAGAGATGGGTTTATGTAAACCGCTACTCATGAATCACAGGTTAATGAAAAGAACTCTAAATTCACCTTACGTAGGTAACATTGTTTTTTTTTTTTTTTAAATAATATTGGTCGAAATTTTGACCAATGCCCCCAAAAAACTCCACCAAAGGATGGTCGGAATTTCGACCACAATAAGAAAATTTCGACCAACAAAATTTTGACCAAAACAACAAAATTTCGACCATCTTTTCCGTCGAACGTATAGCATCGCGGTCGAACGTTTAATGTTTTCATCGAAAATTTTGACCAACATTTGGTGGAAATTTTTGCTGCCACTGGTCGAAATTTCGATTAATATCAGGTGGATATTTGTTCGAGAATTGGTCGAAAATTCGAGCATTATAAAAAAAAATGATGACAGTTTTGAATCATGGACTCAGTCAAATTTTTGACCTCTGTTTTAGTCGAAATTTGACTGATTATAAATACGTCGAAAATTCGACAAAAAAAGACCGACGACAATGTTAGTCGTAAATTTGACTAATTTTGGTCGAAATTGAGACCAATTCTTGGTCGAAATTAGAAGCCAAATTTACTAGTGAATCATGCAGAAACAGGGTATTTTTATCTGAAATTGAGTTCAAAATTAGGCTAATAATACAAAAATGGAACTGTTTGATATGTCAGAAGGGGCGTCAAAGTGTTCGCAATCAGGCAAAAGGATCAGAAAAGTCAACTTTTTGACCTAAGTATGAATTTTTAACTCTCTATTTTTCAAACGACATTTCAGACTGGCATCAAATGTCGTACGACACTCCACAGTAGACCAAACGACAATCCATGGTCATACGACACTGCGCCTGGGATCATATGAGTTTCGAGGGACCTGATGAAATGTCATATGACACAGGGGTCCCTCTCATACGACACTTGGGTATACTTGAAATGACAATGTGCATTCAAATGAAATGTCGTACAAGTCTAAGATGGGACTCGTACGAGTTTCTAAACATGCGAAAATAAAAAGCTAAAAACGCGTATGAAATATTTCAAAAATGTTATAAATCATCAAAAACATGCATTTTCAGAAGGGAACAGAGATCCACCTACCGGATGTCCGTACTGTCAAGGTCTGTCATGTCTTCGGCTATGCTCAAATCGATGCGAACTCACAGGTACCTTCACTTCTCGCTGGTTTACCATTTTCTCGCTTAGAGGGCTCGACAAGATCTCCAAAGTCAAAAGGTTGAAATGAATTGAAAATGACCCTTCCGACCTTTATATAGCTTTTGACCTAATTTTCAAAAGTGCTCCATTTTCCATGAAAATTGCACCCCTGGCTAATTTCGACGTTCTTAATCTATTTTCGGGATCAAAATTTAAATCTGAGATCGTTTATTATGTCAAAATCATGATTTAAAATTTTTGGACCCAGGACGGTCTACTGCTTGCATAATCGACCTTCAATAATCATAGAAATCCAGAATTCAACTTAACTGATTATCTTACATCAAACTATTGAAATTTCAACTTGGTTAACTATGGTCAACTCATGGTTTTACCTAGTCAAACTTGGTCTCTAGGACCTCTAAACGATGCAGAACGCGTTCTCGGATGTGTATAACCACTTCTCAAATCAATTAACATGCTTCTAAACTATAACACTGACTTTTCTTGTCAGATTTCAATTTTAATCCCGAAGGGGGCATGGTATTGCACATCAATTCAAAGTCTATAAATTAAATTCTATCAATCAAATCTATCAAAATCTTTCATCAGTGATCAAAGACAACAACCATGTCTAGTCGCTGATTCATCAAAAGTCCTCATCGCTTGGGGCAAATCTATCATCGCTTGCGGCATATCAGATTCATTGATCCATATCAATCTGGTATTCTCTTAATCTCGTAATCTGTATCAACTTTTCACAACCATCGGTTCATCAGTGTTATTTCCTTGGTTCTTTGGCAACAGAAGGGTTCAGATGTGATACCTCTATCATGGTTCTGCTAAGACAATCGAGTCTAGAATCAGTCACTCACTTCTTGGCAATCCTAAAGTTCGAAATCAGGCATTTTGGCACTCTTTCGCAATCATCGGTTTATCGCTGCTATAGTGAACACTATCTTTGGTCATTCAGGACCTCCTATCTTCAAATCTTCAAATCATCATATCTTTTGAATCAATTCTATATCTTTATCAAACATAGACTATCTTTGAACCACTGCGCTTCTCACAGTAATTCAAAGAGGGGCAAAATGTAATACCTCAAAAATGGGCTATAGGTTCATTAACCTCCTACATCAACAAATCGAATGAAATCGACATCGAAGTCCTAACCTAAGGCACATCTGCACATCATTGAATCTAATTGATTATCTTAAATTCTGCATCCAGGAATATTTCTAGCAATATTTCTAATTATCTTAATTATCTTTAATTTAATAATTATTTGGCGATAAATCACATTTATCCTAAGTTTGATTAATTGAATATTTTCATATTTAATTAATTAGATTTAATATTTGCCACTTAATTGTTTAATTAAATTTAATTCTATCTATTATTAATTGTATTATTTAATTTTGACAATAAATCCAATATCCTATGAATAATTGATTAAATTCTTATTTAATTAATTAAAGCAAGTTGTCATATTTAATGATATTATTTTTGAATAAAAGTTTGATTAAATAGTTAATTAACCCATAAATTAATTATTTAATTTCAAAAATCAGTTAAGTTGAGAATAAATCACTTTATTTATTTATTAAATCATAATTATCCATGTGCACATAAAAGGACAGTTAAACTCAAAATTGGAAAATCAATGCAAGTTGTTAGCTTTTGGAAACTCAACATTCTTTTTTAGTTTTAAAGTTGATCTAAACTTCTAATTCGAGTTGAACTGTGCTTTTGCATGATTTTTGTGACTTAATTATCTGTTATTTAAAAATAACTCAAAAATCAACCTGAGTTATTTGAGTGATTTATGGTTTTCTTCCATGCACCTCCAAAGCCCGGGATTTCTATAAATTAAGGGTTCAACTCTTCACAAATCATCCACAAATTTTCATACTTACGCTGTCAGTATCAATTCAAGAGTTGCACAATCATGCTGGAGAATTGGAATTGGGAGAATCAAAGCTCTTGCGAATCAACATCTTTGTGAGATCAATCTTGTTTTTGCATATCATTTCTAGATTAGATTTCATATCAAGTTTTTCATATACGATCATAGATTCATATCAGTTTATCATTCTTATTGCATCATAAAATCAAAAATATAGATCAATTGCATTCAAATCCTTCGTCTAGGTGTCGTATAGGTCACTGATCTCGATTACAATCTGAGAACATCAATCTCACACCTATTAGAAGGCAGTAAATCGCTTAGTTAGATTAGATTTCAATTTTGCACAATTTTGATTATAGCTAACCTCTAATGTTTTACTGAAGTGGTGTGTCTACAGATCAGGTACAATTTTCACACACAATATCTAATCTGGCATTCTGAAAAAAAAATCAATATTCATATGTCCATGGTTGTCTATCTAGTGGGCGTTGTATTGACTTTGACGCAAAAATCAATATTCATATGTTCATAGTTTTCTAACTAGTGGATGTTGTATTGATTTATCTGGTTACCTAATAAATATTCCGTGATGAAAACGACCGACACATGATCAGTGACTAAGTCCTAAGTCCTAGGTTTGCATTTCATTCTACATGTCACTTTGCACTTTGCATGAATGCATTTATCTCACGATTGCCAAATCAACTTGACACTTAAACGATTCGTCAAAACAACGTTAAACATATCATAAGGACTAAGTATCGCATGAAGGTCTTCTTAAAATATCACCAAGCAAGCACCCCTGGCTAATTTTGACGTTTTGAACCCATTTTCAGGATCAAAATCAAAATCTGGGATCATTTACATTACCAAAATCACGATTTAAAATTTTCAAACCCAGGACAGCCGACTGCTTGCATAATCGACCTTCTAATCATCACGGAAATCTAGAATTCAACTTAACTGATTATCATACATCAAACTATTTAAAATTTCAACTTGGTCAACAATGGTCAACTCATGGTCAAACCTAGTCAAACTTGGTCTCCGGGACCTTCAAACGATGCAGAACGCATCTCCATACGTGCACAACTATTTCTCAAATCAATTAACATGCTTCTAAACCATTTAACATTGACTTTTCTTGTCAGATTTCAATTTTCATCTCGAAGGGGGCATGGTATTGCACATTAATCAAATCTGTAATCAATCTTTCTTCCAATGTCAAGACAACAACCACGTCTAATTGTTGATTCATCAAAAGACCTCGTCGCTTGGGGCACATCACTTGGGGCATATCAGGTTCATCAAGATCCATATCAATCTGGTATCCTAATCAATCTTGCGAATTGTATTAGCTCTTTGTAACCATCGGTTCAGTTGTGTTATTTCCTTGGTTCTTCGTAATTGAAGGGTTTAGATTTGGCATCCTTTTGATTCCTTTGGACAATCAGGTCTGGAGTCAGGACAGTCACTTCTTCATAATCATAGGTTCAGAATCAGGCATTTTGATACTTCTTCGTAATCACCAGTTCATTGTTGATATAGTTAGCATCATCTCTGTTCTTGGTCAACTAGGACCTGAATCACCAAATCTTCAAATCTTTCAATCGGTTTTTGTCTCAAAATCAGTTAATCTTTCAGGATCAGTTTCTCCACCACATAACTGAGTCCGAACATCATCAAAAATAGATTAATCTATGAACCACTGCGCTTCGCACAGTAATTCAAAGAGGGGCAAAATGTAATACCCCAAAAATGGGCTATAGGTTCATTAACCTCCTACATCATCAAATCGATCGAAATCGACATCAAAGTCCTAACCTAAGGCCACATCTGCACATTAGCTTATTAAAACCCTAATTGATTATCTTAATTCTGCATCGGGGAATATCCCTTGAATATTCCTAATTATCTTTAATTGAATATTATTTGGCGATAAATGTCATTATTTATCTTAAAGTTGATTAATTGAATATGATAAATATTTAATTAAGTAATTTAATTATGTCACTTAATTATTTAATTACATTTAATTATATGTATTCTTAATTTATATTATTTAATTTTGACAATAAATCAAAAATCCTATGAATAATTGATTAAATTCTTATTTAATTAATTAAATCCAATTATCAATATTTAATAATATAGTTTTTGAATAAAAGTTTGATTTAATAATTGATTAACCCATAAATCAATTATTTTAATTCAAAATCAATTAAGTTGAGAATAAATCACTTTATTTTTAAATTAATTCATATGAAATCATGCACAATCAGAAAAACAGTCAACTTTAAATCAATTATTAATTTCAATTTGTTAACTTTCTAAACTCAACATTTGATGGTGAGTTGAAAAAAGGAACTAAACTCTATTTTGAGATAAAAAGTGCTTTTGCATGATTTTATGAGTTGATTTATTCATGATTTCTTGTTAACTTAAAAATCAACCTGAGTTTATCAAGAGTGATTTATGTCTTTTCTCAATGCATCCTCAAGCCCTGGATTTCTATATAATCAAGGCTCAGCTCCTCACAAAAGGATCCCTCGAATTTGCATCCTTACTCACGAATTTGCATCTGAAGAATCAAGCTTTTGCGAACAAGGTGATTATGAGATTTTTGTTATTATTTTTTAGGGTTCATAGCATATCATTGTTAGATCACTTTTCATATCACTCCAATTCATTTATAGATTAGTTTCATATCAGTTTTTCATCTTATTGCATACAAAATTAAAAAAAAAAGATTAATTTTCATTCATATTTCATTATTTTCAATCATTTAATTCCTTCGTTTAGGTGTTGCATTGTCACTAATCTTGGTCTGAATATGAGAATATCATACTCACACCTACTAGAAGGCAGTAAATCGCCTGATTAGCTATATTGTTCTTATCTGTAGATTTCTTGATTTGCTAACCTCTAATGTTTTACTGAAGTGTTGTGTTTCTAGCTAGGTAGAATTTTCACACACACAGTAGGTTGAGTGGTTACTAGTACGTGAGGAGTAGCAATGATAGTAATGATATTTAGAGATAAGAACATATGAGGTAAAGGTCATAGGATAAACATGATGGTAAGATCTATATCAGATAATAAGGGAAGGATAAGAATATATGAGGCAAAGGTCATAGGATAAACATGATGGTAAGATCTATGTCAAATAATAGGGGAAGGATTTATGAAAGAGGAATCTTGAGTGGGTAAGGAAGAATAATAATATCAATGCCATGAAGCAATTGTCTGCCAAAAGGCAAAGATATAATTAATAGCATAGGAGAAAAAAGATGATAGAAATAATTTTGCAAAAGTGATATAATTAATTGCATAGTAGAAATAAGATGTTAGAAAAAATCTTGCAACAATAACTTGTTAAGTAAGAGGAAGGGTCTTTCTTATTTATAATTATTTTTTTATAGAAATGACTAACCAATTATATTAACTTAGAAATGAAATTACAACTATATCAAAATATAAAAGTGGGAGGATTAGTCATTCCCCGAGAGTTACATGGGCAGAAGCTCAGAAACCAAAGTACTTCAAAACACTAGGGCATAGCCCTAAAACAGAAACAACATAAAACCATATGGGATGGCCCAGAAATAAAGCACCTTCATGCAGTTAAAGTCGTAGCCAAAGGAGGTGGAGGGTCTAGTTCATCCTTCTTTCCCCAACTTGACTCCTAGTCAGATTAGTATACACAAGAAATTCTTTGACATTAGAGTGAGAAATCATATAAGATTTCAAACAATCACACCTTTGCAAAGTTAAATTAGAGTTTCAAATAGGTCAATCCTAAAATGATAAAAAAGAGTAGATGTAGTTCTCAAACACATTCATTCTTAGATCAACAAAAAAATAGAAGACAAATCCTAACAAAGTGTAAGAGCGGAGTGGTTCACTAAAATAAATTGATAAAATATTCTTTTATATATAATTTTTAGGTTGATTAGTTAATAACACAAGTACTAGTTAATAATCTACTTTAGATAAGTGAACTAAGAATTACAAAATTCACTAAAAATGTGCTTGGGTTTTAAATAAATAAAGGTACTTAGTTGAAACTTTGATGAAGACATGTTGTGAAAAATGTTAAGGATTCATGAGATTATAGTTATGTAATTTCCATTTTTTATATATTCTGGGTTGATTAGTTAATAACACTAGCACTAGCTAATAATCTATTCTAGATAAGTGAACTGAGAATAGCAAAATGTACTAAAAACATGCTTGGATTTTAAATGTTCAATAGTTGAATGTGTCAAGAAAACAATGTTTTAGAGTTAAGAGAGGATGTTCTCTTTAAGTCAACCACTGTGGTGAGCTAAAATGATAATAAGAAAATATCAAGAAAATATTCACCAACATGTTGGAGGTCTATATGTACAGACGACATCCATTTTAGAATATCAAAATGTAAACTACTTTATAAACCCATCGTGTATTATAGATGTTCAATAATTACACATTAAATTTTATACGTACCAAAACATAACAATAGGGAAAAGGACCCAATCGCTGCCCACATACCTATATATGTTATGTTCTTTCTCACCTAACCCCTAATTTATATCTTTAAAAAATCCAACACATGATAATTAAAAGCTCAATAGAATATTGCACATGTGCTAATAGCCACATATTTGTACACCCAATAGTTAAAATTTGAATATTTAATTAGAAGAGTTGTGCAACTATATTTGTACCCATGATGCCACAATTTTTGGGGCATTTGTGCATCCTTGTATTAGTCAAAACATTTATTAGATAAGATGTATATTTTTTTGGTGGTTGGAGTACATAGTTATTGAAACATCTATGATAGGATGTCACTTTTAAATGACTATTTTTTTGACCTTTGTGCACATAATAAATTCCCCCACATGTATCATAATTACTTAGAAGCTCAAACAATAACTTCAAGCTCTAAAGTAACATAAGAAGAAACCCAAAAAATGGTTACAATCCAATATAAATATTGTTTAAAAGGTTAAGAGTTTAAGAAGGTGTGAAATTAAGATAGTTGGCAATTGAATCATCTCCCCTATATTACACAAGCATAAACAAAATAAAATAAAATAATTAGTAAAAATTTAAATGTAAAAGTTTAAATTATACATCAAAATTAAACTAAATATCTCTGAAATAAATATAGAAAAAAAGTTAGTCATCAAATTTAACATAAATATGCACACAAATATACATCATCCGTACGTTGCATGGAGCCACTTCACGACTTGAAACACAACTAAATAAGACAGACTTAGTCTTGTGGGGGCTACTCCATTATTGGGACGGTAAGATGCTACTCACTTGAACCACGTGTTTTGACTTACATTCACATATTCACGCGTTGCAGTCAGTAGTCAACTACCAAGACTGCGTGCTTACACGGCTTTCCTTACGATTGTTTCCTTAGCACTTCCTTTCCTATTCGCAAATTCAGTATTCCACCAAGCCTGCTTTCATTGGTTTTCCTTGGTTTTTACCTCCTCTGAACAGTTGAATCCAATTCCATGGCATCTTCTTCTGAGACTGATCATCAACCAGAGACAAAGCCTGCAAGTGTTTTTCATGGAATCGCAGCACCATTTCCTTCTACTTCTGCAGCATCCTCCCTCCCTTACGATGTGTTCATTAACCATCGTGGTATTGATGTAAAACGCACACTGGCCACTACCATTTACCATACCCTCACTAACATAGGATATCAGGTATTTCTGGACGAGGAAAAGCTACAACTTGGGGACTATCTGCCAATAGCAATAGAAGAAGCAGTGCGTAAAGCTTTACTCCATATAGCAATTTTTTCCAAGAACTATGCCCAATCTCCCTGGTGTTTGGCAGAGTTGGCACTGATACTTGAAACGGGCACCAAAATTATCCCTATCTTCTATTATGTTCAGCCTGATGATTTGCGATGGGCAATTAAAGGGAAAGGAAAATATGCCCACACGTTTTTTCAACATGAATTGAAGGGCAGATACACCTTTGAACAGCTTCAGCGGTGGAAAATGGCACTCCACAAAGCTTCATTCTATTCTGGCCACATCATCAATAGTGACGAGTAAGTGCCATATATGCAGTCCTCCACACTACTTTTACAAAATCTCTACTTATATACATTTCTTGTTGAACTATGATTTTTATATATTTTTGGCATAATCATCAATGTTTATGGCCGTTTTGAAAAATTATTTTATGAATGTTCCTCATCTCCTCAGAGACGAGACAAGACTGTTGAAGACTATTGTGAATTGTGTATTGAATCTAATAAGGAAAGTGCCGTTCGAGGTTGCCAAGCATCCAGTAGGTCTCAACGGAACAGTTGAAGAGTTTGAAAAGACTACACTTCAATCTGCCAAGGTTGATCAGAGTGTACAAATTGTAGGGATCTGGGGCATGGGTGGCTCCGGCAAAACCACTTTGGCAAAAGAATTATACAACAGAAGATACTCTTCCATGGAGAGGTCCAGTTTTCTGTTTGATGTTCGAGATGCCGCGTCCAAAGGCCTATTGCATAGCAAGCAAATGAAGCTCCTTGATGACCTTGGTGTCAAAGATGAAGCATTTGATAATATAGAGCAAGGCAAGGGAATTCTTGCAAGGCGTTTAAGATCTGCTAGGGTTTTCATTGTTCTCGATGATGTGGATCACATTAATCAGATGGATGCACTTTTGCCACCACAAAACAGCCTTGGATGTGGCAGTCTCATCATTGTTACCACACGTGAAAGGGAAGTCCTCACATGTTGCAGCGTCTCCTGTATATATAAAATGAGAGCACTAAATGCTTTTCATGCCAAACAGCTTTTCTGTTGGCATGCTTTTTTAAGCCCTAGTCCAGCTGATGGATTTGAGAAGCTTGTTGAAAAATTTGTGAAGGTTTGTGATGGCTTACCATTGTCACTCAGAGTATTTGGAGCACAGCTATATGGCAAATCCAACAAAGATTATTGGGAGAATCAATTACAAAAGATTGCTAGAGTACTGCCGGATGATATTAAAAATAGGCTAAAAGTAAGTTACGATGCCCTAGATTATGAGGAGAAAGAAGCATTTTTGGATGCAGCTTGTTTCTTCATTGGAGAAGAGAAAAGTTTGGCAATTGAAGTATGGGAGGGATCAAAGTGGAGCGGTCTGTGCAGTTGGGAAGCATTGGTGAACAGGTGCCTTCTTGAGGTAGATGAAATGGATTGCATAAAAATGCATGACCACTTGAGAGATTTGGGGCGGGCAATTTCAAGTCAACAGTCACCTTATCGTCTTTGGCTTCCCCACCAGCTGGCTATTAGCGTTGAAAAACATGTAGAGGTAATGTTTGTTTTTTTCAAGTTGTCTCTACTCCTACCAATGAATAACTTGCAGGGGATTCTTTTTTGTCTATATATTTTAAATTTATCTGCATGAGATTACTCCTATGAAGTTTGTCTATCTTCTTAGAGTTTTATATGTGATGTTCTATTTTGGTTTAGAAAAGAAACGGCATCCGAGGAATAATGGCCACCTCAACTCGATTGGAGTGGAATTCTTTGGCCAAATATATGGTTTGTTTTTGTACATACAGTTTTTCTAATTTTTTCTAGGAGTTTTTATTGCCTTACTTTTTATAAAAAAATTATCATTTGCCCATTTAGATCGAATACCGTGTTCGAGAAATCGCCACAACATTTCATGAGGAGCTTGGAGCTTGCTCCTCATACGAGGAGCTCATGGTTAACAGAAGCCATGGAATCTGGTATCTAGCGCCTTTTTTAGCTGAACTAAAGATTATTGTATTTAAAGGACCTGATTTGAATCAATTAATTAGTGAAGCATCAAAAGAGCTGGTCTGGCTTCGCTGGTTTGAAATTGGGCAGAAGAATCTTCCATCAAGGCTTTCATTGAAAAATTTGAGGGTTTTAGAACTATATGAAGTGGTTGGAGGAGATCATCACTTAGAAGAGCTGTGGAAAGATGGTAGCAATGTAAGTACTTTCCATTTCTGTTATGTAAAGCCTTTATTACAATTTGGTCAAAAATAATTGTTGGATGTTTGGCAACAAATCCTCAAAAATGTGCTGCAGGCTCCTATTCAGTTAAAAGAGTTAGTTATTTCTGGGTGCACTAAATTTCAAAGATTGCCAGAGTCAACAGGATCTCTCAAGCATTTAAAAAAGATAATCATCGATAGCGGGTAAACTAATTGGCTATAGTATTTAATCATTTTAACTGTAAAATACAATTAAAATTTTGCATTACTTGAAAGATTTGGCACAAAATGTCAAAATCTCTATATAATTATCTTTTTTTTTAATATATGATTCAATATTTTTTTTCTAGAATAAGAAAGGCTTTAGCATTTTAAGTGTCAAAAACAATTTGCTTGACAGGCAGGGCGGATCAAAGTTGCTGCACAACAAGCTGAACAGTCTGCCAAGAGGGTTTTGCTGCCTTCAATCATTGGAGCACCTAGAGTTGAGGGGTTGTCAGCTATCATCATTACCCGATAGTTTCGGCGATCTGAGCAACTTGCGGCATCTATATTTGTCGGGGTGTGGGGAGTTGAGGAGGTTACCAGTCTCTTTTAAGAAGCTGACACTGCTGCGACATCTCTTCTTAGAGGGATTCTATCGACTCACCTTAGAGTCAGACATTATGGAAGACATGACAAAGCTGGAGACTTTGAGCCTTTGTCACTGTACACAATTGGAAGAATTGCCTTGTCACATTACAAATCAGGCTTCCTTGACAGAGCTCCTTTTAACTAATACATCTAGATTACGGGAGCTACCAGTGAACATTGGTCAACTGAGCAAGTTGCGAGAGTTGCATATCGAGAGTGACTTATTGACAAGCCTGCCAATATCTCTTGGAAATTTGTCCTCCTTGACTGATCTTACAATTATGGGTTGCAGAATGCTTGAATCTTTACCTGACTCTCTGGGGCATCTTAAACTCTTAGAGAATTTAGCACTAAGTTCCCTGGGAATAAAGTCTCTACCCAAATCAGTTGGGCAATTGGTTAGCCTTCGAGAACTGAAAATATCTGGTTGCCCAATCAGAGAATTAGAACTTGGGGCAGGCTCATCTCCTTGTTCGCTGCACAACCTCGAGAAGATCTCTATAGAAAGAACAGAATCATCCAAGATTTTCATCTCTGAAGGTGGTTGCCCCAGCCTCAACACTCTCTACCTTTACCATAATGACCATCTAACAGAAATACATGTCCTCTCACATACAGTCAGGCACGTTACATTGGCATGCTGTGAAAAGCTGAGGAACATAAGGGGTATTTTTGAACTGGTAAACATTCAAACACTGTGCATAGAAGACTGCCCCGAAATGGAGAGAGAGATGGAAAGTGAGATGGATGCACTTCCTACTTTTCTACAATCAGCCTGGCTCCGATATAAAGACAAAAGGAGTTGGTGGGCGTTTCCCACAGTTCAATGGGTAAACAGATGATAGTAATTTTAAACTACATTTCCAAAATATCATGACATCTTAATCCTCAATAGACTTACACAGTGCCGATGAATCTTGTAAGATGAGTATTATAAGAGGAAATACAATTGAGAATTTCATCACATATCATATAACAGTTTCCTTATTTTTTTAATTTTATGGATTCTTAAAAATATCATGATTTATTAATGAATGTTTTGACATATCAGCAATAAAAATAATATGCATCACATATACTGAGCAAATAGATATATTATATATTACCAATAAACAAATAATTTCTTAAAATGTGTGTTTACTGTTATCATTTAACTGGAGAATATTTTATGGTTCAAATCCATGATTCATGAACATTAGGGAACTAACAATATAAACCATCCAGGGCTCCCAAAATAACAAAAGAATGAAATCAAGAATATATAGAAACTCATGAATTTAGGCCAACTCTTTTTTTAGCATGAGAAAGTGTCACCTTACTTCCATAATATGTGTTTTTGTAATATCCCTATTGGGAATAGTCCTGATTTCTGCACCTGCAAACAATATTAATCACTAAAAACCGATATTAGAAATATTAAAGATCAATTATGGCAAAATTCAAATCAATACATCATAGCATCAATAATATTCGGATCCTCCTCACAGCCAATCACATCGTGAATTCCTGGAAACGCTTGCAAATGGAAATCATTAAGGTTGGTCGTTCTAGACTTTCCGAGAGCGTGGAGGTGGGCCACCCTTCTATCTCAGTCCAGATTGAAGGCTTGCCATCTTTCTTGATCAAGACCAAGCTCGTGGAGGTTGGTTGTCCTTCAAACACCTGTTCAACTTGATAAGTGCATGAAAGGGGGGCCGTCCTTTCATCTCTCATGAATTTGGAAGGGATTTTGTCCTTCCTATTTACAAGACACTTCCACAAATTTAAAACTGATTTCTCAAGGAATTTAGTAGATTATTGCTACTAGATATTTCTCACCTTTGTTGATTCCTTGAGTCTTAGTTTTGAACATATCAATAGGCTATACAACATAAGAAACATGATTTGTGTCAGAGAATGATGACCTATGTAAGGTCCCCATTTTCAAGTTCTCTTGTAATGCAATTGTTGCTAGCTTTCTAAGTTGGTGTCAGCAAGATCAAAGGGATTTTTCAATGTCTTCGGTGTATTCAGAATTTCAGACAGATTAATGGAAATGAATGACATTTTCTGGAGTGATTTCGAACTTGTCTGGGACTTACTATTTTTAACAAATTACATTTTTTAGTAAGTGCCAGTTTGGACACCGATTGGTCAATTGGGAATTTCGGTTTACTTTCCTTTTCTAGCATACTACTATTTATAGTGAGTTCTATTTCAAACGACTGATCATAGCTTTAATATCCTCTCAACTTTTGTGTGCAGCATCTTCAGTTTCAAGACTTTTAACATTTCTATTTTTGGCATGTTGCTATTTTTAGTAAGTGTTAATTTTTAACACTTGGTTTTGGCTCCCCATCCTCTCTCAGTTCAGTGCAATACTTCAGTTTTGGCCTTGGAGGCCAATTAGACATTCTTTTGTGACACCAAGGAATGGGGAGGTTTAATATTTAAATAAGATTATTTATGCTCCCCAAAAGGTGACTCCAAGAATGAATATGGAAATAAAGTGAAATTTAAATGTTTTATTTGAAAGCTCATGAAAGGGTCAAATTTCTATGGAAATTTCAAGTTTCTTTTAGAATCAGTTTTGGAGGGAAAGAAATCAAATTGCCCTAATCTCTCTCTCGAATATATATTCTCATTTTGAGCTCTCATTTGGGATGCTTATTTTTGACAACTTAAGCTTATGTTCTCAGAATGCTTCTAGAGTTCATCTTTGCTAGTTGGAGGAAATATCCCTCTGCTAGATAGCTGGTTTCAGTGGTGAAAGATCCACTCTAACCGGGTGGTGTTCAAGTTTCCAGATTTTCCAATGATTTTGGCTTGTTGGGTGATTGTGGGGTTGAATAAAATGATGACATTTTTAGAATTCTGATTCGGGTTGATGGTTTTGGGTGTGGTGTGTATTTTGGTGTATGGATTGAGTTTGAATAGTTTTGAAGCTTTTTTCAGTGCTGGTGTACATTTCCTGAGTTTTAGAGTGATTTTTCTGAGAAGCTGGGAATCAAAGTTTGCATCATATTTCAGTGACCAGGTTTACTATCATTCTGGGTATCATTCCTTTGGATTCACCATAGCTGGGTGACCTCTTTTGAATATTCATTAAAGGTGTTCGTTAAAAAACTGAATTTCAAGGCGAAATCACGGCTAAAAGATCATACCATTCCTCTTGTCTTGAATTTTTGAACTCTACTGAAAACTGCATTATCAGAGGTCTGTAATCTGCATTCTAAGGTGCCCTTGCATTCTAATTTGGTTGGCTGATGAGATATAAAAATTTGGAGTTGATTTGGCACTTGTTCTAGTTATTTCCTGGAGAAGCAGGTTTTGATGCTTAACTTAGAAGGCAGTTTCTGCATGGATTCTTCAGTATATGTATTTTCTTACTTATTATGACTGGCTTATCGCTAACATTATTGATTTCCTTATTGTTAAAATCGTGATTAGACTGTGGCATCCACTACTGATTTTAGAAGTGGTTTGTGGTATGGTGCATTCCTGACCACCTGTTGTATTATGATTCTTATGAACACCTGTGGCTATTGGGATGTCTGCTCCCTCTCTTTGACAAGGTTGTGGTGAGGGAGTTTACATAAGTTGCTTACAAAAATCCATTCCCATGTGCCATAACATATTAGAAAAATGTGGTGCTTCTTCCTCTACACAGATACTTTTTTTTGACTGAGGTGTATATACCACAAATGTTCCATCTTCTGGCAATTCCACCACCTTATCACATTTATTGCAAAAAATAGGGTGTATGCAGTATATTTTTAAGCTTGCCAAGGCTGGAAGGTGATATGTCAAGCGAAGGTTTTTTTTTATCAGACACCCTGAGCAAATCTCCAATTTGTTGTGGAAGAAACAAAATGTTTTTAAAGGTTGAGAATCTATTGTGAAGAATCCATAGGTCAGCTAAAGTTTTAACCTAACATCTGTAGCAATTTTATCACTGAGTTACCAAGCCTGAGACTAGTTTCCAGATCAAGGTACTACAATGATAACAAAATCTTTTAGGTGTTGAAAGAGAGCATTTAGCGGTTGATAAATCAAATTACAAGCTTCAAAGCATAGCTCAGATCCAGAAAGATTATTACTAGTAGGTTTGAGCCACTAAATACCAATCGTACCATCCACTGAAGTCTGCTAAGTTCCAATTGTACAAAATTGAAATTCACAAAGCAAAAAAAAGGAAAAAAAAAATAGTTCAAGTCGCCAATGAATAGTTCTTTTAACATCATTTCTCTTTAGGATGGGTGTTGCTGCGTTTTCGCATTTTCGTGCATTGTTTTCTGTTGTTCTCTCAGCCTAGTGGATTTTGGTTTCATTTTTTCTTAGGCACTGCTTATTTCTCTCAATGGCTCTGTTCTTCGGCATGGCTTTCTGTATGCACGTTCTTCCCCTTCTTCATCGAGCTGTTGTCAATTGTTTCTGCAGGTTTCGTGGTTGCCATTTCTGTCTGCACATTCTTCCTCGTCGATGTTGTTTTTGTTGATTGTTTTTGGCTTTGTTCCTGCAGTTTCTGTTCGTTTTTGTCAAGCTTCAGACTCCAGGCTTCAAGCGTTTTGCTTTTCACCAATCTTCAGACTCCGGACTTATCCAGACTCCAAACTTCTCGGCCTTCGATCATGGTTGGGCTCTACCTACGGCCTTGTTCTGTTGTTTCTCACATCTAGTGTCCATGGTTGATCTCTTCTTCCGGTAGTGTCATTGCTGGTAACTATGGCTACAATGAAAACCGATGGACATTCTCCCCTTCTTCCCCCTCGGTTATTCTTACTCCCCTACAAACATATCAGAGGAAACCTTCACAAATTGCTTTCTCAGAGCTGCTGGAACGAGTTACACGTCTTGAAGATGAGAATGTCTTCCTGAAGCAATCCCTGCAAGGGATGTCAGACAAGTTGTCTTTTGTTATCTCAGGCCACAGACAAGGAACCTGACATACTTGATCTAAAAGCTACAAAAGCTGAACTCAATAACCACTTAAGTATAAAACTGAGAAAAAAAATTTGTGCTGACAGCAAAACCCATCCTCTCCCTCTTGCAGGGATAAGGGAATTGGTTCAATCGAAGTTAGTGGAAGAGTGTACTAAAAGATCTCACAAGCTTACCCTCAAAGTTTGCGGTCTTCAATCTATCTCCCCCGACCCTCTTACAATAGGTTACTCCTTTCTTA
Source organism: Chamaecyparis obtusa (assembly GCA_027943335.1). Classification (NCBI taxonomy): domain Eukaryota; kingdom Viridiplantae; phylum Streptophyta; class Pinopsida; order Cupressales; family Cupressaceae; genus Chamaecyparis; species Chamaecyparis obtusa. Next base: position 1,021,901 of record BSBK01005674.1, read on the forward strand.
GAGACCAACTTGGCATTGAAGACATTCCTAGACAGAGATTGGGTCAGTTACGACTCCACACTTTCCCTCTGTTGTCGGGATAATTGTATGTACGGGTTATTATGTTAATAAAGTATTCTGTTAGTCTCGGTCATTAGTGACCGAGAGGTTAGACAGTTACGACACACAACGTTTCGGTCGTGCCCCTTCGGGTAGTTTATATACCCTCTCGGAGGATGGACACATATGTTGTATTATGCTATGCTCATACTTTGTGAATCTAGAATGATCAATAAAGCATTATGTTCTCTGATATTTTGTGAGTTACTTGCAATTCTGTATTATGTCTAAGCAACATTATGTTACCCCAGCGGGTAAACATTTGGCGCCGTTGCCTTTAAAGAATTGCGGGCGACAGTAACAAAGTGTGAATGGCAAAAGGGAAACAATGGGTCAGCCAATAGAGAGCAACCAAGATGAGGAGAGCCAGAACGAGGAACTCTTCGAAGGAGAATGGGCATTAACCAACGACTTCACTACACTATTGCAGGCATCTATCGAGACACACGTTCGAAGGGAAGCAGAGCGAGAGGAAGTACCAGAAGGCGGGGTGTGGGATGCCCTTTGTGTGAATCGTGCAGTGAACCATATGTTGTCTCACCTTCCAAAGTTGTTGCCGCAAACATTCCTGGCCCTTCAAAATCAGCGTGAGGAGGTACATCGTGAGGCCAGACGGCAAGAAATCCTGAGCAAGTACTACTGCCAGAGAGAGGAAGAAGACCGCGATGAATCCTGCCGGAAGGGAAATATGAAATAAACCGGGAAAAGAGAATAAATAAAGAGAACACATTGTCATGAATATGTCGTAAACATATGTAGTATGGAAAAAGTCTGAATAAATAAAAAAGTGTTCTTTGAATTTTTATCATGTGTTGTTATTTCTTGTGGAGAAATAAATAAAATATTTATGCCAAATCAGTTGAATAAAGATAGGAATAAGAAGAAGGAAGTAGAAGAAGGAGAGGCTATTAGAAGAAACATGCTATTGCAGCAATAGGCTGAGAGAAGGCAAAGACTCCGGAGGATTGCCGAAGGACGATCAAAGGAGGCTGACGGTGAGGCCGTCAGAGAGGGAAATTGGGAGGATTCCGTCGAAGAGACTAGAAATTTACTTGGAAACCTAACCTTAACTCCACGTACGGAAGCAAGGGAGGCCCGAAGGAGGGAGAGAGAAGAGGTCGAGGGCAAAGAAGCCGAGGATACTAGTGCTGCCACGAGTACTGAAGCGACTGAGGGGCATAGGGATCAAGGCAACCTGCCAGGCTCAGACATTCCTAGTGGGTCGAAGACACCAAGTGAAGAGACACACAACACTTCGAGTAACGGAATGCCATCCACCGTACGAACACAACCGGCAGTATCAATACAACCTGTGGTACCCAACTAGCCGAACGTACCACCAACACAACCAGCACTTACACCAGCCATCATGGCAGGGCAAAAATAGAAGCTACCCAAATTTTTGGGCGACAAGAAAGAAGATCCCGTACGACACTGCAAGACGTGTGAGACAATATGGACAGCCAATGGGGTCACAGATCAAAATGACTAGGTGAGGCAATTCCCAACTACTCTGAGAGGCGTGGCCATTGATTCGTATTCGGTTATTGATCCAACAAAGGTCGCCGTATGGAAAGATCTAAAGGAATAATTTCAAGAGGAATTCCAACTACTCCGAGATGACAATGAGATAGTAGCGGAAATCTACAACACAAAGTAGACAAAGGAGGAGACAGTCCATAGATACGCACAGAGACTTAAAGAACTAGTGGGAAAAATGGAAAGCCCACCAGCGGATGGACTAAAGAAAAGGTGGTTCATCGATTGCCTCAAGCCGGCCCTCAGGAGAAAAATGAAGATAGTGCCTCTGCCATCATACAGCGATGCATACAATCGAGCAATAGACCTCGAGAGCGACAACAAAACTGCAAAGAAAAAGAAGAATAAATCATTAGATGATGACGACTCGGATGGAGAGACTAGCAGTGAAGAATTAGGCAAGAAAATAGAAGCCCTCCAGAAAGACATGTTTTGGATGATAGAGTTTAAGACGATGAAGAACACCCCCGCCAGAAGTGACAAAGGGGACTTGTGGTGCACGGACTGCAAGGAAGAGGGTCACACAAAGGAATCCTGCCCGAAAAAACAATTTTGCGATATCTGCCGAATTGTCGGACATTCCACCAAAGAATGTCCGTACAATATGAGGACTAGAGGGCCTCAACAAATATTAATGACGCACGAAGCATCTACCTCAACTTCAGGGGCCACAAACACAACTACCAACGTAGCATCATCCGGTTGTTTCAGGAATAACCGGTGCAGAGGAAGAGGCGGGAACAACAATAATAACAACAGGGGTTGTAGCCGCAACTAGTACGATACGAGCGGACGGCCAATGATACAATGCCATACTTGCAACCAGTGAGGGCACTTTGTAAGAGACTGCACGAAGGGAGAAGTACCGCAGTTTCTATGCAGGTGGTGTAGTCCGGGAGACCATGACGACACAAAGTGTCCTAATCCAGAAGTGAATCTCCTGAACATTGAAGGCAACTCGGAGGAAATTTTGGCCGTCACTCCGACACAGGCGAAGAAAGTGACCTACCCAAATCCCTAAGTTGAGACAAGGAGAATGCAAGAAGCCAAGGTGGACATCGAGAAGGAAATGATGGCCGAGAGAAGAGAAACAAATGACACCGCCAGTACCTCTCTGAGGGGTCTGACGGAACAAAACATCATACGGCAAGTGTTGCAAGCAGAAATTCCCATCAAATTGAAAGACCTTATAGCTATACCACAATTGAGAACAACTTTATTAGGTGTAACATCATCTCCGAAGACATCAAGTGGGCCAGAGGTGAAGGGAACCCACGGAGAAGGAGAAAACCCTCTCAGGAAGGAGGGCCCTCTCGGAACAGCAGAAGACCCCATGTTGCTTGCGGTGAACACAGGAAGGCACCCCGCGGTGGTAGAAATGGCCATTCTCGGATCCATTCTGACAGACACCATTGTGGACGGAGGCTCTTGTGTCAATGTGCTCCCGGAGGAAACATGGCAGCAATTGGGACAACCCACGTTATGGCCACCGACGTTCCAACTAGTCGGTGCCGACCAGCACGGTATTAAACCCATCGGGACTCTCATGGCACAGCGGGTTATGATCAGGACGCAACCCTTTGTTCTGGACTTTGTAGTAATACCATTAAAGAAGAAAGGCTACGACGCTATATTAGGGAGAGGTTGGTTGGTAGAGGCAAGGGTAAACCACGATTGGAAGAGGAATGCTCTTTCAATGGAAAAAGGCGGTCGGAAATTCATAATCGACTTACCGACACAGATGGTAAGCGAGGACATGGCGTCATCATCTGAGTCCGACGGAGAAGGCGAAATGGACGAAGGGAAGCAGCAGATGGAACCGAACAAGGAAGGAATCTTAGAAATAGAGGGGTACTCCGATGATGACATGGATTCACTAAATGGGCTTTTCCATTGGCAGATGGAAGATTATGAATTGAGACACTGCAACATGTTACAGATAGATGAAGGAGAGGAAAAGCCCACCTTTCCGCCACTGTATGGAGAGTATAAAGAGGGAGAGCTCCGAATTTGGGAAACCCCCGCACACCAATTTGACAAAGAGAAACCGATCAAGTATGAAGAGCCTTCAGTAAAGACCATAAATTTGGGAGACGAGACCAACCCAAAGAATATTTTTATACGGGATGACTGGAACCCCCTTCTGAAGGCAGCTGCATTTAAAATCTTCACAGAATACAAAGATGTATTCGCCTGGACCTATAAAGACTTAAAGGGGGTACCACCGGAACTATGTGTTCGCCGAATTCCACTGGTAGGAGTTGTACCCATACGGAAACATCCATACAGAATGAATAAAAATTATGCAGCCAGTGTCAATGAAGAAATCGAGAGGATGCCTTGAGGCAGGCATCATATTTCGGGTACAGACGAGCGAGTGGGTGTCACCGATCGTGATCTCGCTGAAAAAGGACACCAGCCAAATAAGAATGTGTGGACTTCAAGTGTTTAAACGCAGTTACAATCAAAGATCCCTTTCACGGACAACATTTTGGAGGAAGTTGCAAGACACGAGATTTACTCGTTCATGGATGGATTCTCCAGATACAACCAGATATCCATCGCAGAAGAAGACAAGTTGAAAACAACTTTCATAGTGGAAGACAGAGTGTATGCGTACAACCGAATGCCTTTCGGACTTTGTAATGCCCCGACGACATTCTAAAGAATTATCCTGCAAATTTTTGATAAGATGTCTGTTGGGAATTTCAAAGGCTTCCTTGATGATTGGTCTATTTTCAGTGCCCAAAACACACACATGGTAGCCCTCAGAGAGTGCATGGAGAGGTGTCGATGGGCGAGATTAGCACTGTAATGGACACCCTTGAATGCCCAAAAGACGAAACCAACTGCTGAAAGGAATTATGTCAAACAGTTTGCATCCAACTTCTTATTTCTCCATTAAATGTTTAATCCCCTTATGACTTCCAGAAATGAGACATTTGTTTGTTTGTTTATGTTTTGGCATAAACTTGAAAACACACAACATGAACAAGGAAACTACAATGATATGCAAACTGGAAACTGACTACTGCTGGTAAAATATTATTTCAATAAGAAGCAATTACATGGCAAGTTATCAACTCACAAATTACTACAGCATTATTGAATAATGTTTTCATCAAATGTTTACAAAATCTGCTGCTATAGTGGTATGAATAGTACCCGTGAATAGTGTCGTGAATAGTGTCGCGCTACAATAGCATGAATAGTGCCGTGCTACAGTAACATGAATAGTGCAGCGCTACAGTACTATTATAATCTGCCCTCAAACAGTTCAATATCTTCTTGAAATCATTCCCTCCAAGTGACATAAGCATCGGACAAGTAGAGAGGAAGATAAGAACAAAACACGCAATCTGCCTGTAGCTGAAAATGCACCCAATCTGCCTATTAATGGAGCTAATAGCAATAGATTCCAAAGGCCAAACCCCAAGGGAATGACGTCTAGAATGTCACAAGAGAGGATAGACGTCCTCTAATGCCAAGAACGGATCTGCAACTCACACACCAATTTCTTCTCATATTCAACCTGTCTAATGAAGCCACAAACGCTTCCTTTTATTCTATTTCCAGGGGTCGGCTCAACTCTCATGGGCAATGTGGGATAAAAGATGTGCAATATAAAACATATTAAAATATCCCCCTTATGTCTCCCTTGGACGCACATCCCCCAACAATAAATATTAAAGTAACACTTTAATATTTTACAATTAAATTAAATGTTACTTTAATAAAACTTCAGGCATTAAAATGTATTAGCAATCGGACTCCGAATAATGCGAGTGATAGCTCGCTGGAAAGCTCTCACCGAGGAGTATCATATCCAATAACCAAAATTGGCCTCCACTATGTCCTGCTGACTTACTAAAAATAGTAAGTATGCCTGAAACTGAGTAAATCAACTTCATTTTGGCCCAAACTGGAAATGACTAGGCCAAAACACTCCAGGATCCTTTTAAACCCTTCGTTAGCCCTCGGGACCATGTAGAACAAGGCTAACGCACACACACTTGGTCAACTGCTAAAGTGGGGACATTACAGTCCGCCCCCCTTGAAATTGCTTGTCCTCAAGCAATCTCCGTCCAGCCTGCTGAATAACCTGCTCACTCTCCCATGTAGAATCCTCCTCCGGCAGGTCTCTCCATCTGACCAAATACTCCTTCACTATCCTGTTTCTAAGCTTCCTCTCTCTGGTGTCTAGAATAGCCTCAGGTACTAACACAAGCTTCCCCTCCTCATCCAAAGGGGGTAAATCTGTAGAAGGCACTACACTCTGACCAATGGCTTTCTTAAGCCTAGACACGTGAAACACATTGTGCACCCGACTGCCCTCTGGAAGCTCAAGCTCATAGGCGACTTCGCCCACTCTGCGAATCACCCTGTAGGGACCATAAAATCTAGGCTTCAACTTTTCAGCTCCGTTCTTCTTGAGCGATGACTGTCTATATGGTTGTAGCCTCAAATAAACCATAACGCCTACCTCGAAACTGCGCTCTATTCTGTGCTGATCAGCGTACAATTTCTGTTGATTCTGGGCCTATTGTATATTCTCCTTGAGCACTTTCAGGATGTCCTGACTATCCTGCAATAAGTTTTTGGCTTTGGGCACTCTGCTGTCCCCCAAAACTAAATCCATGAAGCTAGGTGCTTCATAACCATAGAGTGCCATGAAAGGAGTCAGCTTGATGGACATATGATAAGTGGTGTTATAACAATACTCTCCCATATGCAACCATCTGACCCATGCCCTTTGTTGTGCAGTTACATAGTTCCTCAAATATCCCTCCACCCATTTATTCACAATCTCTGTTTGCCCATCTGTTTGTGGATGATAACTAGTGCTAGGTATAAGATCTGTACCACACAACCTAAACAACTCCTGCCAAAAAACACTCATAAACTTACTATCCCGGTCACTGACAATGAATTTGGGCAGCCCATGTAACCTGAATATCTCTCTAAAGAAAAGATCTACCACCTGTGCTGCTGTGTAAGTGGATGGAATAGCAAAGAAGTGAGCGAACTTCGTCAAGCGGTCGACCACCACATAGATGCAATCCCTTCCTTGCACTCGTGGTAAACCAGTGATGAAGTCCATCGAAATACTTTCCCATTTCCTATTAGGAATGGGCAAGGGCTGTAATAAACCTACAGGAAATGTGTGCTCTCCCTTATTCTATTGACAAACCACACACTCCCTGACATACCTCTGAACATCATCCTTGAGCCCTCTCCATGAGAACCACTCTCGGATCTGCCTGTAGGTCTTGAAGACCCCCGGATGCCCAGCTGTGGGTGCATCATGAAATGCCTGCAGTATCGCCTCTCTCAAATGTGATGACGGAATCAAATAAACCCTGTCCTGAACTCGGATCAATCCATCTATCACCTCGTAGCGATCATCCCGTATGGTACCTGAAATCAATCCAGAAGCCCAAGCATCTTTGGCATACTCTACTATAATCCGATCTCTCCAATCTCCTGAAATCTCTGCCAAAGCACATAAGTGAGGTCTTCGAGATAAGGCATCAGCCACCACATTTTTCTTACCTTTGACAAACTCTATGTCAAAGTTATAAGCTTGCAATTTGGTAACCCATTTTTGTTGCCGGTCATTAAGATCACGCTGGCTCATGAAGTATTTAATACTGTTGTGATCAGTCTTGATCACAAAATGCCCACCTACCAAATATGATCGGAATTTGGCCAATGCATGCATTATGGCCAACATCTCCCGGTCATAGATAGAATAACTCCTCTCAACTCCCTGGAGCTTCCTACTCTCGAATGCAATGGGATGCTTCTCCTGCATCAATACTGCTCCAATCCCATCACCCGATGCATCACAATGAAGCTCAAAGGGCTTCGTGAAATCCGGTAGAGCTAGAACTGGACATGAAGACATTACCTGCTTGAAATGCTCAAAACACCTCTGTGCTGCCCCTGTCCACATGAAGGCCCCCTTCTTGGTGAGATCTGTCAAAGGCGCTGCTGTCTGTGAAAAACCCTTAACAAACCTTCTGTAAAATCCGCAAAGACCAAAGAACCCCTTAAGCTGTGTGAGGTTCGTAGGAGTAGGCCAATCAACTATAGCTCGAATCTTTTCAGGGTCTACTCGAACTCCATCTGCACTAATAATATGCCCAAGGTATAGTAATTCTGTCATACCAAACTCACACTTAGACTCCTTGGCATACAGTGACTCTCTCTCTAGGATAGATAACACCTCCTCGAAATGTTGTGAATGTTCCTCCCAAGTCTTACTGAAGACCAAGATGTCATCAAAGAAGATCAAGACAAATCTCCTCAACTGCTCCCGGAATACCTGGTTCATACAACTCTGAAATGTAGCGGGTGCATTGGTTAGTCCAAATGGCATAACCATAAACTCAAAGTGGCCATAGTGACATCGGAAGGCTGTTTTCTCAATGTCCTTTGCTCTCATCTTGATCTGATGGTATCCGGATCGTAAATCAATTTTGGTGAAGAAGCATGCCCCATGCAACTCATCAATCAGCTCATCAATCCTGGGAATGGGGTACCTGTTTTTAATTGTTTTCTTATTCAGAGCCCTGTAATCGATGCACATGTGCATCGTCCCATCCTTCTTCTTCACCAGTACTACTGCTGAAGCAAATGGGCTTTTGCTAGGCCTAATGTGCCCCATCTCCAACAACTCCTTAATTGCCTTCTCTATCTCATCCTTGTGTTTCTTAGGATGACGATAAGGGGTAATCATAATTGGTTTGGCTCCCTCCTCGAGCTCAATAACATGCTCTATACCCCTCTTAGGAGGAACCCCATGAGGAATATGGCCAAATACTTTAGCATGTCTGTCAAGTATCTTCTGGATATCTGGTGGATGACTCCTTACCTGTGGCTCTGGTGAAGCTGGCATAATGTAGCACTCTGCCGCCCACTCCATGTCATCACGACAAAAAAGTCTCTGCATTCTCCTCAAGGACACTACTCTGCACCCTCCATCCGAAAGTCCTCTAAGTACCACAGTTCTGCCCTCATGCTGGAATCTCATCTCCAATTTCGCTAGGTTGAGTGTGAACTCAACTAGCGAAGCCATCCATGTCATGCCAAGGATGACATCATAATCTCCCATGTCCACAACATAGAACTCATCCTCCAACTCATAGCCACTCCAAACCTAATGCGAAGATTAGATATCTTCTGAGTGCACAATAATTTGTCACCATTAGCCACCATGACTCTAAACCCATCATGCTCCTCGGTCTGTAACCCTCTCCTGGCTACCAACTGTGTATCTATGAAGTTATGTGTAGCCCCAGTGTCAATGAGAGATATCACTTTCTGCCCCTGGATAGTACCCCTGACCTTAAATGTGATTGCCTTTTGGGCCCCTGTCAAGCGTGCCAACGATCTATCATCCTTAGGAATGCTGCTCTCCTCTATAGCGTTACCCTCATCTGAATCGGAGTGCTGATCCTCCCCCTCTGACTCTGACTCTTCTGCTGAAAAATACTCCATTTGATTTGCCTTAGCCTTGAGAGGGCATTTATGAGATAAGTCCCAAGGCTCTCTACATTGGAAGCACAGTTTCTTCTTTCGAAGTTCATTCAAGGTTTCACTGTCTAGTCCTTTTGATCCTTCTTTGGGTTTGTTATACTCTTTCTGAAATGGTTTTTTGTCTTTGTCCTTGTGGTAGGAAGAATCTGTTGAATGGTATTTTCCTTTGTATACTGAAGGGGCTAAATCTCGTGCCTTTTTAGTTGCTTCAGCTAAGGTGAGTGGATCATGTCCCTTCACCCAACCTCGTAATGGATCAGCAAGCCCATCACAAAATAACACCACCAATCTCCTAGGAGAGATATCAGTAACAAGTACAGACAAACGTTGAAACTCGGCGATGTAAGCATCCACATAACCTGACTGTTTTAACTGTGCTAGCTCCTTGAAATGTAACTCGGGATCCCTCGTGTCAAATCTTTCAATCAATCTTTCTGTGAATTCCTCATAGGATGTAATCTGATTATGCCCCAGAGTCACCATGCCATGATGCCACCATTCATGCGCAACGCCGTCCAAGTGCATAGCCGCATACTTGATAGCCTCCTCCTCAGACATAGGATTTAGCTGCAAGTATGTATGTACCTTTTGCACCCAAGCTCGTGCAGTCATCTTCCCTGAAGCATCATAATAAGGTAAAGAAAGTTTTCCAACTTTCTTTCTCAGCTCAAAGTTTTGATTCCTCCCTCCTGCTCTAGGCATGTGTCTCATCCTCAAGTCCATATAATTTCTGAGGGAAATATCCGCCTGAAACTCCAGTCCACTAGCCTCCCAGTCCCTCCTAAACTAATCTTGTAACTCGGTAATCTGCGGTTCATTTGCTGGTTGAACCGGATCTCTGGGTGGGAAGGTCGGTAGAAGAGGTCTTGAGCTCGCTGTCCGAGTTGGGCGTGCAACGTGTCTAAAGTTATCAGCTTCATTCCCATTGTTGCCGTGTCCATTATTACCATTAATGTTATTCTCAGGACCATTGTTGTTGCCTTGGCCTCTATTATTATCATTGCCCCCATTGTTATTGTTTCCCCCATTGTTATTGTTTCTGTGGTTGGCATCACCTGGATTAATATTGACACCCATCTGTCTAGCCATGAGCTGCAACATCATGTCCATTCGCCTATTCTGCTCCTGCTGCATACGCTGCCCCTGCTCTAATGTATCCAGTAACTGTCTGAACATTACCTCCCCCTGATCTGGGCCAGTGTTCCTGCCTCCACCTAATCCTGTGTTCATGTCATCTCGGTCACCCATATTGCTGTCTTGATCAAAGAGTATCTCCTTTATGTTTGTATGACTGGATTCTATGTCCACCTGCACGGATGAACTAGACTGCAAGTCTGAAATCCTATTTTGTCTTACTCTAGTATTACAGAGATTATAAGACCCCTGTCGCATGCTCAAACATAAATGCTTAGCCTATTTTTTTGTTTTTTTTAAATTTTGATTTTAGTGTTTTGACATTTCGTCAAACACTTCTCCCTCTATCCAGCTCTTCCAAATTCCCTATAAGACCTCCACAAGATGGCAGGACTTATAGCTCTGATACCACTGTAATGGACACCCCTGAATGCCCAAAAGACTAAACCAACTGCTGAAAGGAATTATGTCAAACAGTTTGCATCCAACTTCTTATTTCTCCGTTAAATGTTTAATCCCCTTATGACTTCCAAAAATGAGACATTTGTTTGTTTGTTTATGTTTTGGCATAAACTTGAAAACACACAACATGAACAAGAAGGAAACTACAATGATATGCAAACTGGAAACTGACTACTGCTGGTAAAATATTATTTCAATAAGAAGCAATTACATGGCAAGTTATCAACTCACAAATTACTACAGCATTATTGAATAATGTTTTCATCAAATGTTTACAAAATCTGCTGCTACAGTGGTATGAATAGTACCCGTGAATAGTGCCGTGAATAGTGTCACGCTACAGTAGCGTGAATAGTGCCGTGCTACAGTAACATGAATAGTGCAGCGCTACAGTACCGTTATAATCTGCCCTCAAACAGTTCAATATCTTCTTGAAATCATTCCCTCCAAGTGACATAAGCATCGGACAAGTAGAGAGGAAGATAAGAACAAAACATGCAATCTGCCTGTAGCTGAAAATGCACCCAATCTGCCTATTAATGGAGCTGATAGCTATAGATTCCAAAGGCCAAACCCCAAGGGAATGACGTCTAGAATGTCACAAGAGAGGATAGACGTCCTCTAATGCCAAGAACGGATCTGCAACTCACACACCAATTTCTTCTCATATTCAACCTGTCTAATGAAGCCACAAACGCTTCCTTTTATTCTATTTCCAGGGGTCGGCTCAACTCTCATGGGCAATGTGGGATAAAAGATGTGCAATATAAAACATATATTAAAATATCCCCCTTATGTCTCCCTTGGACGCACATTCCCAAAAAATAAATATTAAAGTAACACTTTAATATTTTACAATTAAATTAAATGTTACTTTAATAAAACTTCAGGCATTAAAATGTATTAGCAATCGGACTCCGAATAATGCGAGTGATAGCTCGTTGGAAAGCTCTCACCGAGGAGTATCATATCCAATCACCAAAACTGGCCTCCACTATGTCCTGCTGACTTACTAAAAATAGTAAGTATGCCTGAAACTGAGTAAATCAACTTCATTTTGGCCCAAACTGGAAATGACTAGGCCAAAACACTCCAAGATCCCTTTAAACCCTTCGTTAGCCCTCGGGACCATGTAGAACAAGGCTAACGCACACACACTTGGTCAACTGCTAAAGTGGGGACATTACAAGCACTCAACCCCAAAAAATGCAGATTTATGGTGCCCCAAGGGAAATTACTGGGACACAGTGTGTAAAGCGGGATTGAAAACAGACCCAGGCAAGGTACGGGTAATTTTGGAAATGGAGCCCCCAACGGACGTAACTGAGGTCAAGTCGTTTTTGGGACACATTGGGTACTACAGGCGATTCATTAAAAATTTTGCTCAACTGTCGTACCCACTAGATGGCCTGACTCGGAAGGGAGAACCCTACACATGGGCCACAGAAAAGGAGAAGGCATTCGAAGAGCTAAAAGAAAGACTAGTAGCCGCACCAACCCTGGCGTACCCCAACTAGGACAAGGAATTCCATGTCCATGTGGACGCATCAAATTTTGCGATCGGGGCAACTTTAGCACAAACAGGAGACCACGAGCTGGACCATCCTATCTACTTTGCAAGCAGACTTTTGTCCAAAGCGGAGAAAAATTATAGCATGACGGAGAGGGAAGCACTCGGAATGGTCTACGCCATACAGAAGTTCCGGCATTATTTGCTGGCGACCCCATTCGTCTTTTATGTTGACCACCAGGCTTTGATGTATCTGGTCAACAAGCCAATAATTCAAGGGCGGGTGAGTAGATGATTACTCTTGCTACAAGAATTCAGGTTCAACATTATAGTACGACCCAGAAAGAGTCATGTATGTGCAGACCACCTCTCAAGAATCAAGTCCGGCGAACCTCCCAAAGACGTCAATGATGACTTTCCTGACGAACACTTATTCAGAATCGCCGTGTTACCAACATGGTACGCAAGTATCGGAGAGTACCTCTCATCAAGGCAGTTTCTGCAGGAGATGCAGTCGGGTGAGAGAAGGAAGTTGGTATTACGAAGTAAAACGTTCCAACTCTTTAATGGACTATTATACAAGATGGGACCCGACCAAGTCCTTCGTCGGTGCGTTATGGAGGAAGAAGTCTCGGGGGTACTACGAGAAGCACATGAAGGTTCGGCAGGATGGGACCAGACACGATGGCTCGAAAAATATTACAAGTAGGATTATGGTGGCCAAAAATCTACAATGACGCAAGGGAATGGGTGGTGAGCTGCGATACTTGTCAGAGAGCGGGGAAGCCTCTCAAGAGAGATTTCATGCCTTTGAACCCACCCAATGCGCAGGAATTATTCGAACAGTGGGGACTCGACTTTGTGGGGCCACTCAAGGCAAGTAGAAAGCGGCGGTGTAGGTACATTGTGGTAGCCACGGAGTACCTCACAAAATGGGTTGAGGCACGCGCCCTCTCTGATAACTCCGCCTTGAGTACGGCAAAATTCATATATGAACAGATAATCACACGCTGCGGCATACTCATCCAGATTATGAGCAATCGAGGAGGCCATTTTGTTAACCATGTGATAAAACTGCTCACCACGGAATTCAAGATTTTCCATTCCCTCTCAAGCCCATATTATCCGAGAGCTAATGGACAGGCTGAAGCCACCAACAAAATACTGGTGTCGGTAATATACAAGTCATGCGGGATCGAAAAGGATGATTGGGAGGAACGATTGCCATTTGTGCTATGGGCGTATCGTACCAGTTATAAGGTCACCACAGGGCACACCCTTCAGCTAATGTACGGACAGGAGGCAGTTGTGCCAGCCGAATTCATGGTACCAAGTCTCAGGATTGCCATCGAGAATAAGTTGGGAGATATGGAGAGTCTAAGGGAGAGACTCCATAATCTCAACAAATTGGATGAATGACATCTTACGGTACAGTGGGCAATTGAGGTAGCACAACAGCGACGAAAGGCATGGCATGACAAGCACTTGAAAAGGACAAGATTCGCACCCGGATAACTCATATTGAAGTACAACGGACGCAACAAAACTAAGCCCGGGAAATTTAAAGTCAGATGGCTGGGGCCTTATAAGGTACGCGAAGTTGGCGATAATGGAGCCATTAAGTTGTGGATGTTGGACAAACAGGTGATACCAGATCCAGTCAATGGTTCAAAATTGAAAATCTATGACAAGAGGGATGGAAACTCGTGGAGACAAAACCACTTAGACGGAAATTTAAAAAAATTAAAATTTAAAATTTAAAAAAACAAAAGGGAAAAAGCACAGTACGACATTGATGGAAAAAAAAAACAAATGTCGTCACCGTATGGTGTTTGACCGTACGACATTTAAACATCATATGGCCAGTTCACTGTGCAATCATGTTACCTTACGATGGAAAGGAATTAAAAATCGCATAGGCCATACGACGGAGGGAGAAAAAACATATTGTGTTGTCCATACAGGGGTTTGTGTTGTGCAGCGGCGAGAGGAACATCTGTACAGACCGTACGGCCACAGGAGCAAGCAGCCCGTAGGGCTTGGAAGGATAGTGCACGTGTTGAGACCGTACGATGTGTGTTAGCATTGACATATATTGTCGTACGGCCTTTCCGCAATGTGTATTGCTCTGTAGTGAGTGGAAAGCAAGTTGCGAAAGTTGCATCCGTACATTTGTACGGTGTCGTACGAGTACTTGACATCACAAAGTGTGAATAAAAGAAAAAGCAGTCTCAGCATCCAACGACTGTACGACATCAAGAGACACGTATAGGGCCATACAGCTGCAAGAAGTTAAGAGAAAGCCTTCGTACGGTCACTGTGTTTTGAGGACCATTTGTATTGTTCGTACGACAGAGAAAGAAACAAAAGAGAGAGTTGTACGGCTGAGGAACAAAACACGAGAAGAATTTGAAAGGTAGTTATTGTCGGCAAGAGGGTTTCAGCATCAACATGGGGTCACAACAACAGAAAGTTTGGAGGAAAAAATTGCAAGCTTCAACACCCGCAAGTAGCAACAAAGGCACAAGGGTTTTACAGTCAGGTGTTCGTATTGCTGGGAGCATGGATAGTACCAAGAAGAAAATTCGCCCACGACTACAGCCACAGACTCAGAAAGATGAGATCACGTAGAAAAATGTCACATTTGAAGGGCTGAATGGTTTCGAGTGCCGAACTTGGTGGGAAGAGACTTCTGACACAGATTTTCTCAAGGGGTAGCTACGCTAAGTGCGGGTACATTGGGCGATTCAAATGCCTCTGTTTTCTATCAAAGAATATGAAGGCCCTCTGAGGGGCATGATAGATACATTTGATAGGTTTAGGAGCAACACTTTGAAATATTTTGGGACAGAGATTCAGATTAAATTCACTACAGTCAAAATCTCGAGGGTGTTTGGTATACCTGGTAGGCAAGGCAAAAAGATAGATTTGAAGCCTCGAAAAATGTCCCAAGAGGACAAGGAGAAATACATCAAGCTAGTGTCGGAGAATCTATCTCAGAGCGAGTTTGAGTCCGTAGCAGGAGCCTCCACAAAGAATCGTGGCATAAAGAAGTCCTTCGTGGCTCCAAGAGATTGGAGGTGCCTCATGGATGTAATCAAAAGCAGGCTGACAAGTGCGAGTAGGGCGTCCAACATTGCCTTGGCACACCTGGTTTTCATGAACGGACTCAAGAATGGTACTGTATACGACTGGGCGTCCATCCTGGTGGAGAGGATGTTTGAGTTTATGACACTTCACCATCGGACTTTCTACATGCCTCACTATGCCATAGGCTTGTTCCTTAACGCCTCCAGAGAGCAGATTCCACTGGACAAGTTGAGGACAAAGCAAGACGACATAGCCACAGGAGAGCCTCCTATCTTCCATTGGCACCATCTTGATATAGGAGGGACACAGGCATGCTCGAAAAGGAAGCGCCAGGTCCTCTCGGAGTCGGAAGGAGAGAATGGACAGCGGCCGAGAAGATACTAGCGAGGACTCGAAGGCCAGTGAGAGTGCTACATGTTAGCAATATAAGTTGTCATTAGTGTAAATCACAAACACCATTCCCACCGGTAAAGGTTCACCAGTCACTCACGTTACTTTAAAGGCACCGGTAGACTAAAAACAGAGTGTATGCACTGGTAGACTAAGCAAAGGGGATACACTGATAGACCGAACTAAGTACACAGTACCGGTCTTATATTGCATACAGAGATGAACCCGGTATAAGAGTATACCAGTCTACTGCATAAAGATCCGCACCGGATTCTGCGGAGCAATTTGAGTTCAAACCGGATTATGCGGAGCATCCACCGCTCAGAAGTGGAGTTAGCTTTTTAACAGTAGTAGCTTTATTTCTACGGATGTTTTAAGGTAAACTCCAGATCAGAACGCAAAGCTTTTTGCTTGTTGCATGATTTTTTGTTGAGTTTACAAGTTGGCGATTCTATGAGTTAAGGGTTTCATCAAGATGAACTCGTGTATAAATACAGGTCATAGGATGCAAGAAAGAGAGTTGTTGAGAGTTGTTGAATAGAGAGCAGAGAAGAGATATCTACACAAAGATTATAGTCACCAGAGGTGAAAGGCAAAGAGGCAGAAAAGATTCAACAGCCAGGCAAACCGGGGAAAAGATCAACAGGTATGATCTAATCAGACAATCAGTGTCAATTAAGATCATTGCTTTTATAAGGTGTGAAAGCATATTGAAATCCCTTAATCAAGGTGAACCTAATAGGTTCTTTGTAAAATCCCTTAACAGGTTAACATCTTTGTTGATGTTGAAAGTCCTCTAACCAGGCAACTCCTAACAGAGTTAAGATCTTAACCGATCTTCTATCAAATCCCTTAACCAGGTAGCACCTTCACAAGTGCTTTGTAAGCTCCTAACAGGGCATCTTTATTTCTGCAAAAGTGAAGTTGTGAGCTCTGTCTCACTGTGGTTTTTTCCTTCTAACCGAGGGTTTCCACGTATACATCTTGTGTTGATCTGTGTATTTCTATTTATGCTTGTGGATGATTGTTTACATTCTACTTATCTTGGAAGAATAATTAAACAAGTGTTGAATTATAATAGAAATAGTTTTTACTGATTCACCCCCCCCTCTCAGTAACCGGTTAGTAATAACACTACAGTGGGAGACTCAAACACACTTGGTATGGAGATACCCACTCCGCCCTTCGAGATTGCACCAGATCAGATTCTGTTCACGCCACCAAAGACTTCGGCTCCAGTCTCAGTGATGCCCTCAATACCATTCGGTACTACCTTGGACTCAGTGCCCGTACCTCAGTTTGGAGAGTTGAGGGCCCCAGTAGATATGACACCATCAAGTGGGGAGGCAATTGCAGTATCTATAGCAGTGGGGTTGGTAGAAGATCAGTCCACGGAGGGGATGATTGGGGCCAGAGCCATACTTCCGAGAGAGGAGTTAGAGCAGCCATAGCCAGAGAGTGAGTCTCAGGTCACTCTAGATGTGGTTGGGATGGAGGCCTTCATGAGAGTGGGCCCAAGGGTGTTGGAGGAGCCATCGAGGGAGTTACCGATGGAGAGCAAGGACGCCTCTGTGCTGACTTGGCTAGATCAGTTCAAGATGCCCCCAATAGCATTGGCAGCACCTACCTCTCTTTCACCACGGCGGGCGATGGTAGTCCATCCCGAGATAGTAGATCTCGACTCTGTGATGTCACCAGATAGACAGGAGCAGGAGATGGAGATAGAGGATGTATCCGAGAGGCAGGCTCTGACACAGGGACAAGGACAGCAACACGAGGCCAGTAATAAGGAGCTGCGGGAGCCAGCTAGCGAGCCTAGGGAGGCGTCGACGAGAGAGTCCAGGAGGAGTGTGTTAGAGCAGTATTTGGCGGATGTAGCCGCAGGGGTCGAGCGGGTCATAGTCTCAGCAAAGCTCCAGGCTCAGGAGGTCGCTTGGGAGTTGGAGCGCCTCTTGACCTTCATACGGGTGGGGTGTCCGATGGCATTTGCAAAGTGTTTTGAGTCGGGAGGATGGCCTACCAAAGAGTCCCTCACCATGTTGGAGGATTGGGCTCTCCGGGAGACAGTGGGGGAGAGCAAGATTCAGACCCTCCTGAGAGAGTTGGAACAGGCATTCTGTGAGGGGTATTTTACTCTCTGGCGTGCTGAGCATGTCTCTTCCGCACATGAGGCTATAGGACTGGCAACAGCGGCAGCTCGAGAAGAGATGGCCTCACGTCTTGCAACAGTGGAGGCAACCTTGGTTAAGGAAACAGAGTCTTGGGCAGTTGAGTAGAGCAGTATGGCGACTGAGTTAGAGGCCCTTCGAGTAGAGTTGGAGACCGAGCGTACCGAGAGGACTCTGATAGAGACTCGCCTTGGCAGTGCTCTCGAGAGTGTTGATGCCAAGGAAAAAGCAGTACTAGAAGCAGTAGGCATGGTAAGGACGGCTATGGAGCTGAAAATGATAGCAGAGCGTGATTTATAGTTGTGGACGAGTCAGGTGTATGAGTTGCGGGCTTAGGTGGCTTCCCGAACAGCAGCGTCAACACCATCTTCGTCAAGGACGCTTCTTACGCCCCCTCTTGAATAGTACTTTTGTTGTGTACTTAATTTTGTATCATTCCCATTTTGTACGTCGTCGGAGACGACTTTTTTTGGGGGGGGGATGATGTTGTCGGGATAATTGTATGTACGGGTTATTATGTTAATAAAGTATTATGTTAGCCTCGATCGTTAGTGACTGGGAGGTTAGACAGTTACGACACACGACGTTTCGGTCGTGCCCCTTCGGGTAGTTTATATACCCTCTCGGAGGATGGACACATATGTTGTATTATGTTATGCACGTACTTTGTGAATCTGGAATGATCAATAAAGCATTATGTTCTCTGATATTCTGTGAGTTACTTGCAATTCTGTATTGTCTAAGCAACATTAAGTTACCCCAGCAGGTAAACATCCTCCGCTTCATTACTGAAGAGCACACATTTATACTGAGATGGGGTGAATCAGTATAATAATTATTTTTACCGATTTACAATTTAACCATTACAATAGCATCAATTACTGAAACTAACAATTATGCACATGAGAACACAATAACACAAAGTTTTACATGGAAACCCCATGCGGGAGAAAACCACGGCAACTAATTGCTTTTATATAATTCTTTTACAATGGTTGTAACCACCAACCTCTAAGTTTTATGAGCACCAACTCATTGTAATCTCCAACTCCCACAATTTGTAGGCACCAACCTACAAAAAGCAAAGCACCAACTTCACTTTAAATCTGAAATTCCACCTTGACACTATTGCTGTCTCAACTAATGATGGATGCTATTTTTCTCCACAATTTGAATATATTCTCTTCTCAAAACATCACCCCTTTACAATATATATATATATATATATATATATATACATATCTTTTCTCATTAAGCACACACACTTTTCACTTGTCTTTTCAAATGATGTGTTTTCACCTTTTTTATCTTAGAAATAGAAAGGATGTGTCCTTTCATTCATACCAATTTGTTATAGTGAGCACCGATTAATATTGGTTTACATAAATCGTAGTTTTCTTTTCTCATTAAGCACACACACTTTTCACTTGTCTTTTCAAATGATGTGTTTTCACCTTTTTTATCTTAGAAATAGAAAGGATGTGTCCTTTCATTCATACCAATTTGCTATATTGAGCACCAATTAATATTGGTTTACATAAATTGTAGTTTCCCCTCAAATAATATTAATGCCTCCTTTTTTTTCACAACAAGGCAGAACTTTCAATTGGTTATGATCTATGCTCTACGGGGACGCGTCCCCTGCCAAATTTCCCCCATACCCGTCTCAGGGATGGTATGGGGACTCGGAGACGGGAATTTCCAGTCCCTAAATTTGTTTCCTTTTTTCAAAAGAAAGGGGATGTTTCGGAAACGACACTTTGAGAGCAGCAGGGTACAAAGGTAAGGCTGGAAGTCCCCAAGACGGATAGGGGACAGCTAAAAGTCCCCTGCCCGTACCAGAAACTTCTGGCCGTCCCCTATGGCTCAAACCATTTTTGCACTGTCAATGTTAAAAAATAAGGCATTTTTAAATTTGAAAAAAAAGGCTGGCTGGTCCCCAAAGACACCCAAACCACATTTAACAATACCAAAACCTAATCTAAGCATAAAATAACCAAAAAAATGAAAAAGAAATTCATTTTCACATTTGCAAAGAAGAAGAGCAGCAAGAGAAGGAGCAGCTGGTCAAGGAGTGAACAATAGTTGAAAGAGGAGGTTATGGCATCAAATTTACTTGATTTAGACTCTTAGACATACCATCTACTGATTATGGACAGTTATATATTATTGCGAACTTCTATGTTTATTGTTTAGTATTTTCGTTATAGTATTTACATTTTAATATTATTATGGACAACTGATTATGGAGTTGGTTGGACTTCTATGTTATTGTTTACTGTTTAGTATTTTAGTTAGAGACTTATAATACAATGTCTACTGTTTACATTTCAATATTTTATGTGATTTCATGCATGAAACTTGGAGCCTTTTGGCATTTTTGCTATATGTACGCCATATTTTTACAATGAAAGTATTTGAATTTTGTTAATTTGCTATGTATTCCTCTATTTTTTTAATAGCCATCCCCTGACATCTCGTCCCCTAAATTTTGGCTTTGAACCGTACCCGTACCGGAAACACGTCCCCATCCCCTAAAACGTCCATGTCCCAGAAACTCTGTGGACCATAGGTTATGATCGCAGATATTAAATGCTCTTTCTCTGATGCATATCGTCTTCAATCTTTGTACGATCGCTATTAACAAAGTTGCTCCATATATTATCGCTGAGATGTAAATATTGCTGACTTGTCATCAATAATTATTCATGAAATGTTGTTGCTGTATTTTTAATCATGCGCTGCCTTTTATTTTAAAAATCAAAGTTGACACTTATCAATGGGCCCTATTGTGTCATGAAGTCACAGTTGCAATTATTTGTTTTGTCATTGTTTATACTTGTCATCGCATAGAGCTTACAAATCATATATAATCGATCCCATATTCCATCGCTTCTATCTTCAATGGTTGTTGTGTTTGATGACCCATGATTTGGACCTTACAGCTCCACAATAAGGTTCGCTACTCCACATAATTCATCTTTCTCGATGGCATATACTTCTATATACTCATGGAGTTTGGTCAACGTGGAGGCTCGTACATGCAATCGACTCAATCAACTCTCAATACAAATGGGTTTAGAAATTTTATGCCATCAATAAAGACATTAAACCCGATACTTTCAAAGGCATAGACAAAAACACTCCCGTATTCCTCTTATCATACAAAGTCACTGCTTACTAAATAATGAAATCGACTTTAGACAATTTTAAAGTCAGTCGAAAATTTCATTTATCTTCCATCCAAGTTTTTATGTGCATCTATAACCAATATGGTTGCTGCAAATACAGTGTGGTATTTTTGTATCATTCAACAGATACGATTTCCATTTGACTTAATTATGTCGGCATCCTCTTATGAAGGTTACAGCTTCTCTTCCTTGGATTATGTTGTATGATAATTGATACTGAATTGATTCCTTTTTTTTGTTGTGCAAACCTTCCATATGGCACTTCCATACCTTAAGATATGATTTGAATCTGCTCTTTTCAATTGTGAAATATGATTTTAATATCCTCTTTTCGATGATTTGAATCTTCTCTTTTCAATTGTGAAGATATGATTTCAATCTCCTCTTTTCAATGACAATAAGCTAATCAACAATCTACCATATACTTTGACTTGACATCAATGACAATCATTTCCAACAATCTCCCCCTTTGTCATTGATGGCAACCTTTTAATGACATGATCTTGATTGTACAAGGCACCCCCTAAGTTCGCTGCTCCCCTTTCTCCAATCTCTCCCCCTTTGACATCAATAGCAAGGGGTCTTCAGGGCTGAGAGACTAACTCCCCCTGAACTTAAACTTCTCATGAAGCTTTAGTGAATGGATGAGACTGATGCTACCAACTTCTCCCTTAGGTACTCAAAGGTCTCCTTTGGAAAGGGCTTTGTGAAGAAATGTGTTCTGTCTTGGAGTGCATGATTGGATTCTTAGACATGTTGATTGCAGTTGTATTATCACAAAAGATGAGAATGGGATCCTCATATTCAATCTTGATGTATTTTAGGGTTTGCTTCATCTATAACACTTATGTACAAGCTACCGCTACAATGTAATCAGACTCTACAATAGATAAGAGTGACTGAACCCTATTTCTTGCTTAAACATGACACTAGGTAGTTACCAAGGAAGAATGCTACTCCGCTTGTACTTCTTCTATCATCAATATTACCTTCCCAATCTTCATCTATGTAGGCTGTGACAGTGAGATCTTTTTCTCTTGGACACCATAATCCAAGGTCCATAGTGCCTTTTAGATACTTAAATATTCTCTTAACTTCTAGAACATGAGTTTCTTTTGGTGTTGCTTGAAATCGTGCTACTAATCCAATTGCTTGCATTATATCAGACCTTGTGGTTTTTTACATACAATAGACTTCCAATCATAGATCTATATTGAGCTTGATTTGCATCAGGAGATTCATCCTTTTTACTAAGTTTGCAACCTGTAACCATGGGAGTGTTGACTGGGTTGCAACCTTCCATTCTAACTTATCTCAACATTTCTCTAATATATTTGGCTTGGGATATGAAAATTACCTCATTTAATTGCTCAATTTGCAATCCAAAGAAGGATAATTCACCAAGCATGGACATTTCAAACTCTTGTTGCATATTCATAGCAAATTCTTTACACATTTTTTCAATATTGTCATGACCCCTTCCTGAATAGAACCTGACATTAATAAATAAGGATTATAAGATTAAAATATTAAATATAGATAAATAAATTAACTAAATAAATAATAATAATAGGATTACAATGTAAAATAACTCAAATGTTAATAAATAAACTAATAATAGTAAATCTATTATTTATATAGAAATATAATATAATCTATATTATATATAAATATAATTATTATTGTAATGATATAATATATTAATATAATAATAATTAACAATATAGATAATAATAATATATTATCAACAATATATAAATATATTAATGAAAATATAAATTAATACATTAAATAATAAATAAATATAATCTAATTATATACAAATAACAAATATACCAGACAAGGAAAGTGAGATTGATGATCTTTGTTACTAGCTAAGCATGGCTCATTTCTCTCTACACAAATCAGAAAATCAGATGTTCGTTATAACTACAACCAAAGAACAAGAAGTTGATACAAGGGAGATGGAGATCAAACAAATAGTAGAAGGGATTGATCAACTTTTTAAGGAAGAAATGGGAGGCAACGATCCTAACAATTTACATACTAGGGACATCCAAAATGTTGATGAAAGGACAAAAAATTTTCATTAGGAAATACCTTGCAGCTTTGTAACATCTTTTGAAGAAGATTCATTTGATATACCACTACCTCTGATCACTTGGGAATAACAAGTGTCAACTCAAGATTTGGTGATATGTGATGAAGAAATTATAGAGGAGCCGCAAATTCTGATTTTGAACAGCAATAATTTACCTTCACATTCACATGAGTTTGCAGCCTTTTCACCTAAAATAGTTAATGGAGAAGAATCAACAAGTGTTGCTACTCAAAGTGCAAGTGTTGACCATAGACAAGTGTACCACAACAATTCTGACTTTTACAACAGCAACTATATGCCTTTACATTATCATGATGATAAAAAGAGTTTTTCTAGCTCTGAAATTTCACTTGATGACAATCATTTCATTGGTGGAGATGTTGGTTTGATTGATGACACTTGTAGTGAATCAGACACTTAAGGGTTGTCTTTTATGGGTAATG
Source organism: Chamaecyparis obtusa (assembly GCA_027943335.1). Classification (NCBI taxonomy): domain Eukaryota; kingdom Viridiplantae; phylum Streptophyta; class Pinopsida; order Cupressales; family Cupressaceae; genus Chamaecyparis; species Chamaecyparis obtusa. The sequence continues at coordinate 1,045,570 of BSBK01005674.1, forward strand.
AAGGAAACTACAATTCGTTTTTAGATTTCACTGAATTTTTATGATATGGAAGCTGTTTATTTATTGGTCGGTGATTCGATCTTCATATACTTCAGGTTTTAGTGGCTGTCCTATTGGGTTTACCATCGCACTTTCAGAGCTGCCATGGTCTATAATGGCCATTGAGTTGCAGGGGAATTTGAGGAGACATGATTACTTGTGGGATATTGCATATGAGATGGATTTTTTTTAAGTACAGAGGTATGGTAACAACATCGATATAATTCTTATCGCTGACCTGGGTTACAACAGCAGCATTTGGCGGCCTAATGAGTTGATATATGTGCATATGGTAGTCATCTCTCACAATTTTTGGGACTACTTATTCACATGGATGATACATGAAGATTGTGTAATGATAGACATCTATTTCTACTCTCATTGGCTGGATGAATAGATTGGTTTGGGATCCAAGTGTTGGAAAGATCGATGCACTGTTTCTTATGGATCGTGATGAATTGCTTCACAACTCAAGGTATTGTGTTGTTATTATCAAAGAGGCTCAACGGACTAGTAGAAAAGTGTTTTTGAGGCTGACATGGGATCTTGGTATTGGCATGCAGAGTTTAATTGCTTGAGGACAAACAATCTCTGGTAAGGGAGGACTATAATGTCCCCTTGTTTGGATATCAGGAATTAATTAAAAATTAAATTTAACTTGTAAAACATAGTAAATTTAATGATGACTTAATATTTAACACAGTATTAAAGTGGCTTATGGAGAGTTACGTAAAAATTAATTAAGTCATTTTTTTATTATTATTTCCCTAAGTTAAAATCAAATAAAAAGGGGAATTAAAAAGTCAAAAGAGAAAAGAATATGGAGAGACAAGGGAGAGAAAATGAAAATTCGCTACATTGGGCTTTAAAAGAAGAATGATAGATTCATTCAGCATGCTTGGTTTATTCATTTTTTATTTGACAAAGCTCTGGGAGCTTCTTGTTTCAGATTCAGTTTCCTGAGGACGAAAACTCTTGGGATTTTCTTAGTGGCTTGAACGGAAACCCAATTGGATTTTGAGGTGGAGTCGCGAGGGAATTCACAGCTGGGTGAAATTGTTAGAGGTATTTCATGTCTGTTTGGAAAAACATGGTTGTAATGATTTATCTAATTCAAGGGCAATATTCATCTCTATTTTCCGATATTATATGTTTTCAAAGTTAACTGTTGGTTGAATAGAAATCAGTTTTACATGCCAATTGTTGTTTTTAATTTCTGTGGTAAAAACTGGAACAAATATCTTAGGGGGGATATTACATCGTATGAAGGTCAGTTCCTGTTAATGCTCTACTATCAAATAGGTTATTGTTGAGTAATTCTGAATGTTGAATTTAGCATTAAAGTTATTATTTATGAAACGTCATACAAGAGAAACTTCAGACTATCAGAAACAGTAAACATATAAAGCTGAGCTTCAAACAGCAAAAGTTACTTTCAGTTTCAAGTGCTTTTCAGTGGTGAAAGTTGGCATAAGATTGATAGGGGTTATTACATAGGGAGCTAACAATATAGAGCCATCCAATGTTGATGTTTGTAACTGCAGGAGATATCCTGGTTACCTGCGATGGTTGTTTTATCTGGCACTATATTATTCATCAGAGTTGATGCATTATTTTGGCTGCAACATATGGTCTTTCATGTGCTCATCATCAAGGAAGGCTTCGTTCAGTCAGTTCAGTTCATATATAATATAATGGAAACATTGTATAATCGGCAGAATTTCAGTTTCATCGAAGAGCCTTAAATTCTTGAGTAAGGGAAGCTATTGAATAGTCATATGTTTATGTGGCTGCTGACACATGAAGAGCTACATGGTTATGTCGCTGATGAGTCCGTTGGCACATTGAAGAGCCACCGTTGTGTAACGGCAGTCAGAGCATGTAGTGTCTCAGTCGACACATGGAGGGTAACGGCACTTTATGGGTAACTGTCGTCTGTTCATGTGGAGCCACAGTCAGAATTCAATGCGGCCTTCATTCTTGTTTATCGGCAATTTTTTGAGTATCACTCACCTTCCAGCCATTGGCATTTTTTTTCCTGGGTTGTATCGCCATTCATTTTGCGGTCTGATATCAGGGATTGAGTATTATTGTGAATTCTATCTTTAGCAATGTGTTGTCCTTTTGTGTATGTTCACTGCAAGTGTTCTCTAGTCATCATCGTGCGTAGCTAATTCTCATGTCTCCCATAAAAGACCTTAATGATATAATGAATAATAATAGAATTAAAATAAATAAAAGATAAGAGCATTTTAATATGTAAATGTTAAAATTATAATTAGTAATCAATTCTTAATATTATTTTAATATCAAATATTAAACATGGTTGTCAATCAGTAATAATCTAAGACAACGACCATTATGCTTATGAGAGCTTATGTGCAACAATTATAAACTCAGACCATTGTATAGTCCATCAGCATTTTCATGGAGATCCTCTAAAGAAAGAATACATTACTAACCCGGAGATGGCTATGATTAATTCATCATTGACGAAAATAGTATGCTAAGGATAAAAGAAATGATATGTGATCTGTATATTCCCACTGGGCGATCAAACCAAGTAGGGCGATGACAGTTGATATGAGATAAGAAATTGCTAAGGCATATTTGGTTGTGAACATTCAGGAAAACCATCAGTAGAATATGTATCCCATTCCTTCAGTCATAGGAAATATATAATTATTGTGGGATTTATCAGGAACAGAATTAACGAGCAGAAGTAATTGACCATCCAAAGGTCAAATGATTATTGGCAAAATATAACAGTACACAATACCCTGAATATCTCCTTAGTCTACCGAATACGTTGCCTTAGAAAGAGAGACTAGTCGATGATTAATTATATACAAAGCAGCGTACCTTAGTCTTCAGATGGCGACTAAGGAGGAAATCGAAACTTAGTCCAGTCTAACCAATATCCTTGAAGAGACACGATATAATATTACCACACTAGTCGATAACCTAATGGAATCAACTGACTGATAGCGGCACACTAATATTATGATTCAAGACAATGATTAGTGTGGTGTTAATCAGATCACTAACCAGTTAGGTGTAAAGTGGTGAAACTATGAATGGTCAAATGATGTGTCTTTTGGAGACGTGACCTATCATCCCAAATAAGAGGGATATAAATATATTAATACAGTTTACAAGAAAGGAAAAAAAGGGGAGAATATAAAATATATTAGTTATCCTACACAAAGTAGGATGAATATCAGCCAGCGTATGAAGCATATGTTCAGCGCTGGAAATAGTACAGTGGCAGCGAACAGATCACCAGGTCTGAACAGGGAAGTAAGATATTTATTTCTATTTAGTTAAGGAAACCATCAATGATATTATACAATGTCAGTTTACTACACTTGGAACTGAATAAAGGTTTCGGAAAGAATTATGATAAATATGATTATGGCCAGTCAAGATATATATATATATGTAACAGGAATGATATCTATATATTTTGAATTATATAATGTATTTATAAATGATCTAATATATATCATATATTTCTATTAATAAGAATAATACCAGAATTATATCGGTTATATTGTACAGACATATATATACTCAAGACCTATTACTATTTAGCTAAGAAGGGAAGACTATGATGTTACCAAGGAGGGGCTTGTATAAATCCAAGCAAATGGATCTTATGCCAATAGAGGGTGGGGGTCAGAGATCCATAAGCCTTCGTGATACGGACTTGGACCTATAAACTTTGAGGGAGTCCATTGCTGGTTTCTAGGCAACTTGGATAACACCTACACCTTCCATTCCTAAGTCGAAGTAGTAATGAGGTAGGTATGGCTTCGCACAGATAACCTAAATCTAATAAGAGAAATAACTAATCCTATTAGGGAACATTACAATTCAAACCCTAATTGAGAAATTTAAGATAAATTAAGTAAAATCCCGACAGGGGACATTACAAGTGGTATCAGAGCTTTAATCCTGCCACCCTGTAGAGTAAAGGGATAAAGGGAGGAATAATTCTATTCAATGAAAAGAGATCTAATCAAAGTGTATGCTCCGTATATGCTTCGTGTTTTTCATGCATTAATATGTTTGCTTCGTGTCTTCATGCATCAATGTGTATACTTCGTGTATGCTTTGTGTCCTCATATGTTCAGTTTGTATTTCCAAGAGTATATGCCATGTGTGGTTCAAATTGGTTTATCTAGAATAATAGAAAAGCTAGAGGGAGATAATTTGAGAACTTGGTTTTAGGAAAATCCAGTAAGCACCATTATAATATGCACTAAAGATTAATACCTCTAGGAATTGAAAGAAAACTTATCACCAAAAGTTACTATCGAACAATACATTGCTTGAGGACAAGCAATTTTGGGGAGGGAAGGACTGTCATGTCCCCAATAAAAGACCTTAATGATATAATGAATAATAATAGAATTAAAATAACTAAAAGATAAGAGCATTTTAATATGTAAATGTTAAAATTATAATTAAAAACCAATTCTTAATATTATTTTAATATCAAATATTAAACATGGTTATCAATCAGTAATAATCTAAGACAACGACCATTATACTTATGAGAGCTTATGTGCAACGATTATAAACTCAGACCATTGTATAGTCCATCAGCATTTTCATGGAGAATACATTACTAACCCGGAGATGGCTATGATTAATTCATCATTGGCGAAAATAGTATGCCAAGGATAAAAGAAACGATATGTGATTTGTATATTCCCACTGGGCAATCAAACCAAGGAGAGTGATGACGGTTGATATAAATTAAGAAATTGCTAAGGCATATTTGGTTATGAACGTTCAGGAAAACTGTAAAGAGCATGCTTGGCTCTTTGCTGATAATAACTTTTCTTTTTTAATTGTTTGCAAGTTTTTGCTTTTTGCTTTCTTGAATTGTTTTTTTTTTTTTAATTTAACCAGCATTGAAATAACAATAAATAACAATTTACTCAAACTCCTGGATTCCACCAGAATTTACCAAATTAATTGTAAACTGCAAAATTGATTGACAACTTAAAACAATAGCAAGTTGGCACCTGAATTTTGTAATGTTTCAAACTGATATAGCTCACAACCAGAAAGAAGTATAGGCACTCACATGAATTGATCAATCAACATCCAATATAAATCGTAGCAGCCACAAGCAACCACACAAAGCTTAGGGAAGTTAGTCGGCCACCAAAGAGGGTCACGTGAAGCTCTAAAATGGAAGTGCAAGCCTCTTGAGATGAAACGCAGCAGCCAAGAGATAAAACGTGGCCTTCTCCAAACAAGAAGCCGCTTCAAATTCAATTCGCTGCTTCCTGAAGTCAAAATGCAGCCCTAGGAGATAATTCAACCTCCTATTAAATTGAATACTTGGAGAATTTCGAATCAGATTAATAAACTCTCAATCTCTGTTGTAGTTGTTCAAATCTTCACAAACTTGGTATACCTCAGCACCAAGATTTACATTCACAGATTCAGCATGAATTTTCAAAATTCAGTTTGCAAAATTCACCATCAATCAGTGAAGATTCAAATTGCCAAAAGAGAGGAATCAGTCCTCAAACCCTAGCCATCTCCTTCAAAACCAAATTTTATAAAATTTATAAGTCAAGAATGAATTGCTTTTTGCCCAAAGCATTGCTTTTATAATAAAAGATATCTTCTCTCACACACTTTTCACATACAAAAGACTTTGCTTTATGTGCACATTTGAAATATAATAAACTATTATATTTCTCTTCACTTTAATGCTAAAAATGACCCTTTTATTAAAATAATGCAATTCTGACACATAGGGTCCCTGTTTTATGAGCTCAGGATTTAAAACTTCTCAACCCGGTTCCAACGAGCTATAACACTAAGATGCCCAAAATACATTCCCAATAAAAATGGCTACCTTAGCCAATTTAATTAAATAATAATCATAATTCACCCATCTTGCGAAAACAACTGAGGAAGCATCACAATCAAAATCTGACAACACAAGAGTGATCCTAATGATGAAAGATGATGAATCAAATTGATGGGGTGGCTTACTACAAATAAATGCTCCCTCCAAGAATCTTGGAGTCCAAATTGGAAGCCGGAAATAAAATTTGAAAGCATCATATAACTCCTCTAAATCCTCTAAGCTCAGTAGAACCACAAGTTGACTTACTATAAATAGTAAGTCCCTCAAAAAGGGGCCAAAACCCACAACAGGGTCCTCTAATCACCAGTATTAGTCTACAAGGACCCAACGATAGGCTAAATCCACTAACTCCAATGCATGCTCAAAATGGGGACATTACAGTCCTCCCTCCCTGAAATTGCTTGTCCCCAAGCAATCTCAAAAAAACAAAACACAGAAGTCCACCTGGATCCCAAGGATAGAATGGAGTAATGTCCCTGTAATCACCTGCAAACTCCTGTGGAGAAATCATCATCCACTGAGGAAACCCGAACACACTGTCATCATGCCAACCATAGTGACCCACACAACCTGTAGTGCCAAACCTGTCACTACCTGGATCCCAGTAGAGATGAAACTCACAGCCATCCAAAACAAGTAAGAATGGATATCCAAAACCATCTAACAAACCAAAGGACTCTGGACACCATGTCAATCTGCTCTATATACTCATGTAATCCGAATATCCATCCACTGTAAAACCATCTTGGATGTACTGACCCTGCAAGTCACCTTCTGCTAACTTGCAGTAACCAACCCCATCAATTGCAGATGGAGAAAACCCATCCCAAAAGGATGATATAACCCTGAAGCCAACCCACACTGATGCACAAACAAGTCCTCAACCGGTGGGTCAAAAGAGAAGTGATGAGCACTTCTCACTGTGTAATCATGATGAAATGCTCCAATCTTTGACAAAGGCTCATCAACAACAATCTGAGAATCAAGAGATGGCTCCAATCTCTGACTCTGAACAACTGTAGGTTGGGTAGGATCCTGGCAAACCCTCTCAGCAAAACCAACCACAAAATCCCTGTTCGGAAGCATTGTAGACAAAGTCTCTACAATCTTCCCCACCAAACGTCGTATAGCGCGAGAGCCCCGAACGACAGTACCCTCAGATACTCTGTATGAATCCTCGTGCAAATCTGCAGTTTCAAGTAAATACTCCATGAATGACTCGGTCCAGTAGAAATTATACGTGGAAGCGTCAACTTGCTCCCCTGCAACCCACCGCTGATCCCTCTGAAAATGTGGCACTGCCAACTGCCTAATGCTATCAGTTGTAAGAAATGTAGAAATAGACTGTTGGAAGCAAATCACCATGAGAGCTCGTCCCCACTGATGCTATCACCTCCTTTGTACCTACTGCACCCATATCCAGGATAGATGTGTCTGCCACATCATCACGTCCCTCATCCACAACTGTAGAAGCAAACTCACCACCAACCACCTCAATGTGCAACCAAACTAGGTTTGGGGCTAGTGTGGACCGAACATGCTCCAACTCCACAGTCACCTCCTCTAATCGTGACTGTGACCCCTGGAAAGCCAACTAGGTACACTGCAATGAGTCCACAATCACCTCTAACTTATGGGTGAGCTCAACTAGCTCCTCTTTCCCTACCAATGTCTCAACAGGTACTCCCCCACTCCAGAAGGTAATCCCTGTCAACGACTAGCTGTGAATAATTATGCTTTAAGACCCTGATAGCCTCTCGAAGCGCATGAACCTCTGCTAGGGAAAAACTACTATCATCATGCTCATCTGACATAGGAGCACCCCAACCAAATACGGCCAACATCTGACGAATGGCATCATAATGCTCAATAGCTGAAGAAATGTTTCTGTCATTCACCTTCAGCTGACTAGACACATGATGCCTATGTAAGCCTTGCTTCCTATGCAAGCTCTCTGTCCCACTAACTGCACTGTGATAGGAGGTTGAATCAGAACTGCTCACCACAAAATCGCTCATAGGTGAGCTATCGTCCCCGCACAACTCTGCATCTGAGATACAACTACTATGTACCTCAACCAACTCCTCATCCGAAGAAATGGAAGCCCTCGCAATATCAATCTCTTCGCATGTCTCAGCGTCCACCTCAATAGTAAGATCCTGTAAACATCGATCGTGGAACTCAACCAAAACCTCCTCGGAGTCATCACCCAATATCTCACAAGGGGTGTCATGCCCAGTGCGGCTCATAGCATCATCGAATGTATCTGCATCCACATCTCCTATTAAAGCCTCAACTGCTAACACCTGACTCTACACTCATGACTCAACGTCAAGTTGTACACCAATAATGTTGGAGCATGAATCACCATCAACTAACTCCGCTGTAACGCCTAGATCACCAACATCACAGCTAGGTGACTCCATACATGCATCGGTCCCATATGAGGAAGCAGTTGCCTCCTGCACTGGAGCAACACTACGATAGCTGACATATAAATCTCCAATAACAACTCCCTCCTTGGGAGACTCTAAACACTCAGTGACAACTACAACATCAGCTGCCTCTGAACTAACTGTAGCGACTACTCTGGGAGCCTCAACCTGCTGAAGCTCAGTGCTGTTGTCCACCAAGGGCACTGATACATCCACGTCCCTGTGAAATAAGTCCATCATCAGCACTATGAATAGGACTAGCAGGTGCCGTACTAAATATAGGTACATCTTCATCATGGATACCTGTCGGAGAAAATTCAAACTTTCTTCCCTGCAATCTCGATGTCGGCCTTCTAAAGGCAGAAACCATATACCTCGCTGCCCTCTCAACTATCTCTGGATCCGACAAGCTCTCTGCCAACCTTTGTTGATGAAGCTTAAGTTTCTCCATACTTTCCATCAAGGCATTTATTTCCTCTCTTTTTTTCACACTGCTACGCCGACTCTCAAAACTAGGCCTCCTGTATTTGTCCATATCTAGAAAAGGCGAGAGTGCTGGTCACTCTTAATATAACATCAGAATTAAAATGAATTTCATACCCCACAGGATGGCAGGAAACACGCTCTGATACCACTGTAAAGAGTCTTCCTGGCCCTTTGCTAATAATAACTTTTCTTTCTTGATTGTTTGCAAGTTTTTGGTTTTTGCTTTCTTGAATTGTTTTTTTTTTTTTTAATTTAACCAACATTGAAATAACAATTTACTCAAACTCCTGGATTCCACTAGAATTTACCAAATTAATTGTAAGCTGCAAAATTGATTGACAACTTAAAACAATAGCAAGTTGGCACCTAAATTTTGTAATGTGTCAAACTAATATAGCTCACAACCAACAAAAAGTATAGGCACTCACATGAATTGATCAATCAACATCCAATATAAATCGCAGCAGCCACAAGCAACCACGCAAGGCTTAGGGGAGTTAGCTAGCCACCAAAGAGGGTCACGTGAGGCTCTAAAATGGAAGCGCAAGCCTCTTGAGATGAAACACAGCAGCCAAGAGATAAATCGTAGCCTTCTCCAAACAAGCAGCCACTTCAAATTCAATTCGCTGCTTCCTGAAGTCAAAACGCAGCCCTAGGAGATAATTCAGCCTCCTATTAAATTGAATACTTGGAGAATTTCGAATCAGATTAATAAACTCTCAATTTCTGTTGTAGTTGTTCAAATCTTCACAAACTTGGTATACCTCAGCACCAAGATTTACATTCACAGATTCAGTATGAATTTCCAAAATTCAGTTTGCAAAATTCACCATCAATCAATGATGATTCAAATTGCCAAAAGAGAGGAATCAGTCCTCAAACTCTAGCCATCTCCTTCACAACCAAATTTTATAAAATTTATAAGTCAAGAATGAATTGCTTTTTGCCCAAAGCATTGCTTTTATAAAAAAAAGATATCTTCTCTCACACACTTTTCACTTACAAAAGACTTTGCTTTATGTGCACATTTGAAAGTATAATAAACTATTATATTTCTCTTCACTTTAATGCTGAAAATGACCCTTTTATTAAAATAATGCAATTCTGACATATAGGGTCCCTGTTTTATGAGCTCAGGATTTAAAACTTCTCACCGCGGTTCCAACGAGCTATAACACTAAGATGCCCAAAATACATTCCCAATAAAAATGGCTACCTTAGCCGATTTAATTAAATAATAATCATAATTCACCCATCTTGCGAAAACAACTGAGGAAGCATCAGAATCAAAATCTGACAACACAAGAGTGATCCTGATGATGAAAGATGATGAATGAAACTGACGGGGTGACTTACTAAAAATAGACGCTCCCTCCAAGAATCTTGGAGTCCAAATCGGAAGCCGGAAATAAAATTTGAAAGCATCATATAACTCCTCTAAATCCTCTGAGCTCAGTAGAACCACAAGTTGACTTACTATAAATAGTAAGTCCCTCAAAATGGGGCCAAAACCCACAACAAGGTCCTCTAATCACCAGTATTAGCCTACAAGGACCCAATGATAGACTAAATCCACTAACTGCAATGCACGCTCAAAATGGGGACATTACAAAAACCATCAATACAATATGTATCCCATTTTGTCAATCATAGGAAACATATAATTATTGTGGGATTGATCAGGAACAGAAGTAATGAGCAGAAGTAATTGACCATCCAAAGGTCGAATGATTATTGGCAAAATATAACAATACACAATACTGTGAATATCTCCTTAGACTACGGAATACGTTGCCTTAGAAAGGAAGAATAGTCGATGATTAATTATATACAAAGCAGCGTGCCTTAGTCTTCAGATGGCGACTGAGGAAATCGAGTCTTAGTCCAGTCTAACCGATATCCTTGAAGAGACACGATATAAAATTACCGCACTAGTCGATAATCTAATGGAATATGTTGATGTTTATAGCTTCAATCAGATAAAATGATCTTAATGTTATGAGAAAATAAATAAATAATATATTAATATATATATATTTAATTATCTCTTTATAATATTGAATTAAATAAACATCATTGAATTGATAATATTGTTATTCAGATAATACAATATGAGATAATATTATTCTACATTATATATGCATATTGATATATATAATAATAATGATATTATTATAACTACCTAAAAAAATGGCTCTGCTCAAAACAAATCATGCGAAAAAAGGAAGGTATCCTTTCAACAAAACAAAATACGCAATATCCACTCATCTCCCGACTGCAAATAGTTTTGATACTCTGCAATCACTTCTAGACTGTGTATCGGAATGTAATATCCACTCAAATTATGGTTTTTTCGAACCCCTGAATCCCCTTGGAGCGACATCTTTGGGTAATCAACAGGCATCTTTGAGAAATGGCGGGGCAATCTCAATGATTCTAAAGCCTTCTATGCAATCATTGAGCCAAGGCAGTGCTCATCTTGACAATCTTAAGAAAGTAGACTTTAAGAAAAATCGCTCTCAACAAAACGGATGGCGTTCTGTTAGAAACAAAAGGAAGAAAAAATGGGAAGCCCTAATTCAATTAGAAGCGCAAACCCTCCACATTATGAAACCAAATAGTTTACCTATTGGGACAAACAATAAACGTTTGAATCTAGGGAATCAGTCACATTCGTCCCAACACAGATTGCATGAGGAAAGACCAAGTACTCAAATACAGGAGGAATTTGGGAAACGGGAATCTTTATTTCCAAAACAAATATACTTGCCACCACACAGATCCGTTGCTACCACGGCCAACATCGACAATCCACAATCATACCACTAGTTAGAAGGCAAAAATTCAGATCAAACGATCTCTCCCAGGGTAAATGGAGGATACTATCCGAATGCATTCCTCAAGTACCCTCCAGCGAAGATGCTACCCGGGTTCTCAAAGGAAAGGGTGAAGAACAAATATTCCTCAAACTACAATAATGGGGCATTTTCGGCCAAGCCAGGAAGCAAAATCGAATCCAATCTTAACATCTTAGAGCAACAAAATAGAAATACCATTATCATTAGCAATTCTATCAGTGAAAATAGATGGCAAGAATGCCAAACACATGGGGTTTACGCTTACTGGAATGGCCCTAAATACAGTAATCCCAAACTTGGCGAATGGCTGAAATCATTCTGCTGGGAACAGGTAAGTATTCTATCTTTGACTTCATGCTTAGTTTATCTACATTGCAACAATGAATTAGATAAAATAGATCTTCTGCAGTCCCCTTTATGTTTTTATAAAGGCTATACCATCAATTTCTTCCCTTGGCAACCAAATGTCAACGAACAGGTAGCCAGCTCCTTAAATTTTCCAACATGGATTTCTCTCCATACCCTTCCTGTAGAAATTTTACACTCATATTCTGGAAAGAATCGGTTCCTCCTTAGGGGATTATTTAGGAGAAGATATACTCCATGATGACAAGAAAGAAATTAAGTTATTAATTAGAATGAATCCAGGTATAAAGAATGAGGATAACATCAAAATAATCACGAACAGGTCTATCTACAATATACATTACTCAAAATTCGAAGGACACATAAATAATATCACATTATTTAATTAGAATAAAAAATAGGGGATTCTAAAAAATGATCTTATATCAAACTCCCAGATACTCAAATCTAGAAGAATGGTTCCCCAAATTGATACCAACAAACCAAGATAATATAACAAACCAAAATCAGAATTATATAATTGGCAAAACAAACCAGAAATGTAACTTCCATCAATTATTAAGCAGCGATAGTATAGACAAAGAAGAAGGTGAGATTATAGAGGAAGAAGCACACCCACAATCAGGTGGTAATCATAATACTCTAGATCAAGATCTCAACACTAACAACTGTGGCAAAGGACATGATGATCAGACTCAAAAAATAAACTTGGAACTTAGCAAAGAAAAAAGATTAAAACCTCACAGTAATAACTTTGAGGAAGAAAATAAGGATATTCAACAATGCGAGCAATGCACAAACCATAAAATCTTTATCGAAGACATTAAGGATAACTTGAGAAACTATAAGCAACTCATTAATGAATTTTTATTGACGCATAATGATATCAGTGATCAAATTGTCCTATGGGAGAAGGCACATAAGGAATATTTGGAATCAAATCCGATTAATCAAAGGACAAAGGAAACTGACGCAAAAATGCCTATTATAGATCTAGATATTATGGCAAAGTCTAAAGAAAATCATGGCAAAAAAGACTATAGAAGATACAAATGCAAAAGGAGAGATTTTATTAGAAATACAATCGGCGGAGAAAAGGAATCAGACTATTAATCCAACTTCAGAAACCGTATTGACCCCAACACAAAATATGATGAGTTCTAGAATTTCGGACAAAGAGAATATTAGAATTGACAACACTCAACCTTCTCATATAAGAGATAATAGAGAACTAATTTATTCAGGTTTTCACAAAGATCCTTCTAATGACAATCAAATAATCTTTATCCAAGGATACAGAGTATATACAAAACAACAACAATACTGTTTTTTCCAAAAAGCCTATATATTCTACTCGAAAAAACACTTTTCTCATCTTATGCAATCATTATTTTTTCTTGGAATTTGGGAAGAAAACAAACCTGGCTAGTGTTAAGTTATAGCTTCATTTGTATTATTTTATATATATATATATATATACAATGATTATAAAGAAGAGTTGTGATTATATTATTATCTTATTATCATTATTATATTGATGAAATATAATAATGATAATAACATAATAATATATATATATTAATATCACATTGGAATAAATCGAACTATGTTCGATGTTTATATTAATATGTAAAGTATCGACTAATGAGTCGATGTCATTAATAAACTTAATGATTCAGTTGATTGCGATCATCACTAGTCACTTATGCATTAACATAAGCGACTGTTGTCAATAGTCGCTTATGCTAATGCATCAGCGACTTAAGAGTCATGTTCATTCAAATACGGAAGGGTACGTCTATTACCGTGACTATTGCAAAGCATACTTATATGCTATGATCGCAAATTGAAAGAATAATCAATAACCACGGCATAGCTTCTTCAATCTGCAATCACAACATTATCAGTATCACAGTATAATATATATATAGTCATTATATATACATAATCAGACATTATATATTACAGCAGAAAATATATTCCCAGATCTTATTTTCCTTAACATGGTATCAGAGCCTTGTTAAAGAGAATATAATTCTGAACTATTATTTGATTGGAGAAGAAAGATATTATTTAAAAGAAAAGATTCATTCACAAATCATTTAAAATGACCACCAGAATTAGGATGGAAGACAGATTGGAAGGAGCATCCAATTTTCTATCATGGAAAATTAGAATTACCACACTATTGCAAGAATTGGAATTAGAATCTTTCATAGAAGAGGAAAAAAAAATACCTACAGACGAAGCAGAGAAAACAACTTGGAAAAGGAGGAACAATAAAGCCAAGAAGTTAATTGTTGATTCAGTCAAAGACTCTATTCTTCCAAGCATAGCAAGATTAACAACAACATATGAGGTTTTCAAGAAAATTCAAGAAACATATGAGATAAACAATACAAGTCGAATATTAACCTTGAAGGAACAATTGTTGTCAATTAAGATGAATAATGTAATGACCCTTACCAATAGGCCACTAAAAACCACTAATACTGAACTGAGAAATTTTGTCAAACACTTGGCATGCAAACTGAATACACTGCTGAAAGAAAAATACTGAATATAGGAAATTATTTTGCAATATATGAGTTCGTTGTCCCAAAATTTCAGAATAATAGATAGCAACCAAATACCATCTAAAACACTATCAATGATGTAGGAAATTGCTCAAAACCATGTGTCATTCATATATCAACAATTTGCAACAATGCCATACATATTTTTGCCAATAATATGATCATCAAACCCTAGGTTTGCGATATAGATAGACTGAAAATTACAATGCCCTTTTACTTGCAAAATCCTAGCCTTCCTTTGATACCAATAATGCCAAATGGCAAACAAAGACAAGTACAATGTAAAATAGTAAAGTGCTGAAGCTATATTTTGTACTCAGCTGAAAACATACATTTCATCAGAAAATATGTCAAATGCCAAATGAGAAATGAGGAACCTGATTGTAGATGGCTGCAATATTTTTTCGGACTGCTTTTTCGAACTGCTTTTTCGGACCTGCTTTTTCAGACTACTTTTTCGGATTTGCTTTTTCGGATCTGCTTTTTCGGACTGCTTTTTCGGACTGCTTTTTCGGATCTACTTTTTCGGACTGCTTTTTCGAACTGCTCTTTTCAGACTGCTTTTTTGAATTTGCTTTTTTTTCCTCTTGCAACCAAAACTCAAACCCTCAGGTAAATTTGAGGATTCCAAATAAGCTCAACATGAAATGGCTGAATACCACTTCCAATGTGCAACCCTTCAGAAGATATCTCACTTCCTCAGTTATGCAAATCCAAGGGAGTTATCGTTCCCAAAGATCTAATGAAAATTTGCAAACCAAATGACTACAAATTGCTCCAATATGAAAAAGTAGAAGAATCCTCAAATCAGCTTGTCCAAATGAAAGGCCCAGCCCTCTATTTATTCACTTTTCTAAGAAGTTACTAAGAACTTCTAAAAGCATCCATTATAAAATCTCATTATAATGCATTTTTATAATAAAGTAACTTTATAAAATAAAAAGTGCAATCTCAACTTAAAATTATAACATATGGGCCCCACAAAACACATAATAATAAAATAAGCTCTAAATCACTTCTCCAAGAGCAAATATGACCATCTGATCTGTAAAAATGACTTTCTCTCCAAACCATTTGCCTACGAGAGTCGATAATAGGCAAATCCATCATGAAAGAACATGTCTCTAGAAAGGAGACATGACAGTCCGCCCCTCTAGAAATTGCTTGCCCTCAAGCAATCTCAAAGCTGGATGCTGCAAAATCTCCTCAGACTCCCAAGTAGCATCCTCAATAGGAAGATCTCTCCACTTCACCAAATACTCCCTGATAACTCTCCTGCGAAGCTGTTTCTCCCTGCTATCCAAGATAGACTCTGGCACCAAAACCAACTTCCCCTCATCATCCAAGGGTGGTAACACTGTAGAAGGCACAACATGCTACCCTAACGCCTTCTTGAGGCGCGACACATGAAACACATTATGCACTCTACATTCAGCTGGAAGCTCAAGTTCATAAGCCAACTCACCAACACACCTAATGATCTTGAAAGGCCCATAGTATCTCGGCTTAAGCTTCTCCGACCCACTCTTCTTGAGAGTAGACTGTCTGTATGGCTGAAGCATAAGGTAAACCATATCACCAACCTCAAAGCTCCTCTCAATCCGCTTCTGATCTGCATACTGCTTGTACTGATTCTGTGCCCTGGCTATAGTATCCTTGAGAGCATCAACAATGTCCTTGCTCTCCTGAAGCAAATCCCCGGCACGTGGAACTCTAATATCAGACATAAGCAAATCAATGAAGCTAGGCGCATCATACCCATATAGAGCCCTGAAAGGTGACATCTGAATCGACATGTGAAATGTGGTATTGTAACAATACTCACACAAATGTATCCATCTCACCCATACCCTTTGCTGACCAGCCACATAGTTCCTCAAATAGCCCTCCACCCACTTATTGACTATCTCTATCTGTCCATCCGTCTGCGGGTGATAACTGGTGCTAGGTGTAAGCTCAGTGCCACAAAGTCTGAATACCTCCTACCAAAAATGACTCAAAAATCTGCTATCTCTGTCACTAACTATGCTGCGAGGTATCCCATGCAATCTGAAGACCTCTCTGAAGAAGACCTCAGCTACCTGTGTTGCAGTGTAAGTAGTAGTGATGGGAAAGAAGTGTGCATACTTCGTCAGTCTATCCACTACTACATAGATGCAATCCCGACCTTGGGCCTTGGGCAAGCCCGTAATGAAATCCATGGATATGCACTCCCACTTCTGATCAGGAATGGGAAGTGGTTGTAGGAGCCCGGCTGGAAAGGTGTGCTCTTGTTTGTTCTGTTGACAAACAGGGCACTCACGAACATACTGCATCTGACTTCAGTCCTTTCCAAGTGAACCGCTCCCGCACCTGTCTATATGTCTTGAAGTACCCGGGGTGATCAGCTGTAGGTGAATCATGAAGAGCTCTCAATATAGACTGTTTCACCTTCGATCCTGGGACTAGAAATATCCTACTCTTGTAGATAATCAAATCATCTACAAGTGTATACCGGGTATCAACAACTGACCCATCAACTATCCCTGACGCCCATGGGTCTCTAGCATACTCTGCCACTATCATATGTCGCCAATCCTCTGATATCTCAATCAATGCATTGAGATGTGGTCTACGTGACAATGCATCTGCTACCACATTCTGAGTCCCTCTCACATATGATATGTCAAAATTGTAAGCCTGTAGCTTACTCACCCACTTCTGCTGCCTATCGTTGAGATCTCTCTGACTAAGGAAATGTCTCAAACTGTTGTGGTCAGTTTTAATGCAAAACTTACCACCCACTAGATACTGTCTAAACTTAGCCAACGCATGCATGATGGCTAACATCTCCTTGTCATAAATGCTGAAAGATCTCTCAGGTCCACGGAGTTTCCTGCTCTCATATGCAATAGGGTGCTTTTCCTACATCAACACAGCACCTATACCATCTCCGGATGCATCACATTGAAGCTCAAATGGCTTCGAGAAATCAGGAAAAGCTAACACCGAACATGAAGTCATGATCTCCTTGAACCTGTCAAAACAAGCCTGCACCTCTGGTGTCCAAACAAATGCCCCCTTCTTCAGCAAATCTGTCATAGGGGCTGCATGACGTGAATACTCACTCACAAATCTGCGGTAGAAACCGCATAGGCCTAGGAACCCTCTCAACTGTGTCAGGTTCTCCGGAATAGGCCACTCTACTATGGCGTGAATCTTATCAGGATCCATCCGCACTCCATCTACACTGATAATATGAATATGACCCAAGTACAAGAGCTCAGTCATACCCAAATCACACTTGGACTCCTTGGCATACAAGGACTCCCTCTGCAATATACTCAATACAGTCTCCAAATGTACTACATGCTCCTACCATGTCCGACTGTATACCAAGATATCATCGAAGAAAACCAATACAAATCTCCTCAACTGATGATAGAAGACCTTATTCATTGTAGACTGGAAAGTCGCTGGTGCATTGGTCAACCCAAATGGCATGACCACGAACTCGAAGTGTCCACAATGGCATCTAAATGCAGTCTTCTCTATATCCTGCTCTCTGACTCTGATCTGATGATATCTTGATCTCAAGTCTATCTTGCTGAAGTAGCAAGCCCCATGAAGCTCATCTATCAGCTCATCAATCCGTGGAATGGGGTACCTATTCTTAATAGTTCTCTTGTTCAGTGCCCTATAATCAATGCACATACGTAGAGAACCATCCTTCTTCTTCACCAATACTACTGAAGAAGCAAAAGGAGACTTACTCGGTCGAATATGCCCCATCTCAAGCAGCTCCTTGATGGTTTTCTCTATCTCATCCTTGAGCCTCTTAGGATGCTTGTATGGTGTGATCATCACAGGTTTAGCGCCCTCCTCTAGCTCAATAATGTGCTCAATTCCCCGGTCAGGTGGTGCACCAGGTGGAATGTCACTGAACACCCTATCATACTACTCTCTCAACCTCTGAATATCAGGGTGATACTCTGTCTTCTGATGCTCCTCCTGTGTAGGCATGAGAGTACACATGGCTGACCACCCAATCCCATCATGTCTAATCAACTTCCCCATGCGCCTGAAAGAAATAGTCCTGACATCACTATTTCTGATAGCCCTCAAGATATGCTGCCTACCATCTGCCTCAAACTTAATCTCCATGTCCCTGAGTCTGAAAGTGACCTCACCCAATGAATGCAACCAAGTCATCCCCAATACAATATCTAGGTCACCCATGTTAACTACATGGTAATCCGCTTTGAACTCATAATTGCTCAAGCGTAAGGGCATATCTCTGATCATCCTGTTACACTTAAGAGTGTAACCATCAGCAACCTGTATTCGGAGACCCTCAAACTCCTCTGTCTCAATGCTACGGCACTCAACCAAACGTGCATCAATGAAATTATGTGTAGCACCTGTGTCAACTAGGGTAATCACCTTCTGTCCTGCTAAAACTCCACGCAATCTAAAGGACCCCTCCTGCTGAATACTGGACAAGCGTGCCTGCTGCAAATGTAACTCCGGCTCAACCTTAGGCTCTGAAGCCTCTGCCTCTATCTCAGGCTCTGTGTCACTGTGCTCATCCGCATGTTCTGTGCTATCTGAATCTGAGTCCTCATAGTATCCCCACATAACTCTATTGGCCTTCCCCTTAGGCCTCAAAGAACAGTCATGATCCCTATCATATGGACCTTTGCAATAGAAGTATAGCTTCTTCCTGCGTAGGTCATTAAGTGCCTCAGTGTCCAAGGATGGAGTGGATTTCCCCTTGGTATCAACCTTCTTCCCTTTCCCCTTATCAAACTTCTTATTATCTCTAAAAGAAGTAGAACTCCTAGGGGTAAATCTACTAGAAGATGCTGTAAGCTCCATACTACGAGCTTTCCTCATGGCCTCCTGTAGTGATGATGGATCAAATGCCTTGATCCAACCCTTAAGGGGTTCAGACAATCCCTCAGTGAATAAAATGACCAATCGCCTCTCTGATACATCCTGCACCATAACTGACAACCGCTGAAATTCACTGATATATATCTCCAAGCTGCCTGTCTGTCTCAACTGTGCAAGATCACGGAAGAATATCTCAGGATCCTTCCTATCGAAACGCTCCACCAATCTGTCTACAAAATCCTGGTATGAAGTCACCTGGTTGTGTTGCAAAGTAACCATGCCATGTGACCACCAGTCGTGAGCTGCGCCCTCCAAATGCAAGGTGGCGTATCTGATAGCATCTATCTTTGACATGGGTCTCAATGCTAAGAAGGTATCCAACTTATGTATCCATGCCTGCGCTGTCATCTGTCCACTACCATCAAAAGAAGGTAAAGTGAGCTTGCTAGCAGCTCGCTGTAACTCACTGTCATGACCTATATGTCTCCTGTTTTGGCGAGTACTCCTCATGTGCTCTCTCCTCTGATTCAGGTAACGATCAAAGTTGAGTAACTCATGCACATGTGGTGGTAATGCCTGCCATTCTGCAGTAGCAGCTCTAAGATCATCCTGAAAATCATCCTGCTCATCACCCTCTCCTGCCTCCGGAGCCTCCTCTCTAAGGAAAGTAGGCCGAGTAGGTCTATCTGCTGTCCAAGACCTATGCCTTGGAGCACCCTGTGAACCTGCTACACTCCTATTATCATGATCAAGTGTGCCTCTACCATGCTCCTGAGCTCTAGGCTGAACAACTCTCTCCATCATAGTGGTCAAATTATGCAAAGACTGGACCATCTCCTGCTGTCCCGTAGTCATAATCCGAAAGAATTCCCTCTTATCATCAGGAATTCTAGGTGGGCTCTGTGACTGTCTCTCACCCATGGTAAGAGTGTCTCCCAACTCCTGTTCACCTTCTAGTGCTGCTCTTCTGCGTGTGTAGTACCTGTGATGCCCAAATGATGAAGGATGCATAAATGTTTCTTACCCAACAGGATGGCAAGAACACCGCTCTGATACCACTATAATGACCCTTACCAATAGGCCACTAAAAACCACTAATATTGAACTGAGAAATTTTGTCAAACACTTGGCATGCAAACTGAATACACTGCTGAAAGAAAAATACTAAATATAGGAAATTATTTTGCAATATATGAGTTTGTTGTCCCAAAATTTCAGAATAATAGATAGCAACCAAATACCATCTAAAACACTATCAATGATGTAGGAAATTGCTCAAAACCATGTGCCATTCATATATCAACAATTTGCAACAATGCCATACATATTTTTGCCAATAATATGATCATCAAACCCTAGGTTTGCGATATAGATAGACTGAAAATTACAATGCCCTTTTACTTGCAAAATCCTAGCCTTCCTTTGATACCAATAATGCCAAATGGCAAACAAAGACAAGTACAATGTAAAATAGTAAAGTGCTGAAGCTATATTTTGTACTCAGCTGAAGACATACATTTCATCAGAAAATATGTCAAATGCCAAATGAGAAATGAGGAACCTGATTGTAGATGGCTGCAATAATTTTTCGGACTGCTTTTTCGAACTGTTTTTTCGGACCTTCTTTTTCGGACTGCTTTTTCGAATTTTCTTTTTCAGATCTGCTTTTTCGGACTGCTTTTTCGAATCTGCTTTTTTGAATCTGCTTTTTTTTCCTCTTGCAACCAAAACTCAAACCCTCAGGTAAATCTGAGGACTCCAAATAAGCTCAACATGAAATGGCTAAATACCACTTCCAATGTGCAACCCTTCAGAAGATATCTCACTTCCTCAGTTATGCAAATCCAAGGGAGTTATCGTTCCCAAAGATCTAATGAAAATTTGCAGACCAAATGACTACAAATTGCTCCAATATGGAAAAGTAGAAGAATCCTCAAATCAGCTTGTCCAAATGAAAGGCCCAGCCCTCTATTTATTCACTTTTCTAAGAAGTTACTAAAAATTTCTAGAAGCATCCATTATAAAATCCCATTATAATGCACTTTTATAATAAAGTAACTTTATAAAATAAAAAGTGCAATCTCAACTTAAAATTATAACATATGGGCCCCACAAAACACATAATAATAAAATAAGCTCTAAATCACTTCTCCAAGAGCAAATATGACCATCTGATCTGTAAAAATGACTCTCTCCAAACCATTTGCCTACGAGAGTCGATAATAGACAAATCCATCATGAAAGAACATGTCTCTAGAAAGGGGACATGACAAATGAAGGGGAAACAGTTACATCTTATTTCCTTAGAATTGCTGAAATTCGAGATCAACTATTCTCTATTGGCAACAATGTAGAAGACATGGAATTATCTCTAATAGCACTAAGGGGATTACCAACATCCTGGGAGAATTTTATTCAATGCATAAGCACACGTCCACCTCTACCAAAATTTGATGAACTTAAGAACGACTGTACTCAAGAAGAATCAAGACTTATTACCAGAGGAATAGGTCTAAAGAAAGAGGGAGAAACACAAGCACTCAACACAAAGTCCCACAACAAAAAGAGAAAATCCTTCAAAAGAAAGAGGGGATTCAAAAGAGATTTTTCTAAAACCCAATGTTACAAATGTGATAAATATGGGCACACTCATCGACATTGTCCTGAAAGGCAAAAGACTCAAGCCACCGTAGCTGAAGCAAAAGAAATTCCACTCTTCTTTACAACTCTCTCAAGTGAACTAAATTCCAATAATAGAACTTGGATAATTGATAGTGGTGCATCAAGACATATAACCGGATTAAAAAATCAGTTTGAAGCACTTGAAAATTATTCAACCGAAGAAGTAACTATTTGGGATAACTCCACCTATCCAGTAAAAGGAATAGGGACCTATACTATCAAGATAAAGAATGGAGTATCCTTACAACTTAAAGATGTTCTATTTGTACATGGAATCAAAAGAAACTTAGTTTCTATATCAGGACTAGTAGATCAAGGGGTTCGTGTCACCTTTAATGAAGACAAAGTTCTACTATGGCCTAAAAATTCAAATATAAAAAATGTCACAGTTATAGGGACAAGAGATGGTAGTCTATACAAACTATGTAATGACCAGAAAACTGCACTAACTCATGAAATTACAAACCACAGTGAATTATGGCATAAGAGGTTGGGACATCTAAGATATAATGCCCTACCTATGATAAACAAAATTACTACAGGTCTTCCACACTTAAAAGCTGATCATTCTGGTATTTGTAAAGGTTGTGCACTAGGGAAGAATATAAAAGGATCTTTCTCTACAAGTGAGCACAAATCTAAAGTAATCTTAGAATTGATCCATACTGACTTGTGTGGACCCATGTCAACACCTTCCTTAACAGGATCACTATACCATATTATCTTTGTTGATGACTTTTCTCGGAAAACCTGGATATACTTTCTTAAGGTTAAAGAATCAAGTGAGGTACTATCTAAATTCAGAGAATTCAAAGCACTAGTAGAAAATCAAACAGACAAGAGAATAAAAGTATTAAGATCAGATAATGAAGGTGAATACAAATCTGACATATTTAAAGAGTTCTGTAATTCTGTTGGGATTAAGAGGGAGTATACTGTGCCGTATAATCCTCAACAAAACAGAGTAGCAGAAAGGAAGAATAGATCCACAATTGAAGCAGCAAAAGCCATGATGCTCGATCAAAACCTTCACACTTCTTTTTGGGCAGAAGCTTCAAATACAGCGGTATATATTCAAAATCGATGTCCACACTCCATACTAGAAAATATAACACCAGAAGAGGCATTCACAGGGATCAAGCCAGATCTAAGTCATCTCAGGATATTTGGATGTCCTGTATATATTCATGTACCTGAAGAAAAGAGGACTAAACTAGAACCATCAGGTAAGAGAGGTATACTTGTTGGTTATAGTGAAAACACAAAAGGGTATCGAATCTATATTCCAGGACAAAAGTCTGTTGAGATAAGTAGAGATGTAAAATTTGATGAAAATAGCACATTTAAAAACTTTGAAGAAGATAACATCCCAGAGATAGAAGAAGACATCACTGCTGAAATTGAGAGGGAGGATATAGAAGAACCTGAACTTCTTGTCATTGAAAATGAGAATACTAATATAATCAATGGTAAGAAAAGGCCATTATGGGCAAGGCAAATAATTAAAGAAAATAATGTAGAACCAAATGAAATATCTCATGAGAGTAAAAGGACAAGAACTCAAAAATGTTATGCAGCTCTTATAACTAAAATCAATAACTCAGAACCATCAAATCCTAAGGAGGCATTATCTAATCAAGCATGGAGAGAGGCAATGATTGAAGAATATCAATCTATAATAAAGAATGATGTCTGGGACATAGTACCTAGACCTAAAAACAAAACCGTTGTCTCTTCTAGATGGCTATTCAAAACTAAATATGCTCCTAATGGAAGTGTTAAGAAGCATAAAGCTCGGTTTGTTGCTAGAGGGTTCTCATAGAAAGTAGGTATTAACTATGAAAAAACATTTGCTCCTGTAGCTCGGTATACATCAGTCAGAACCATTATTGCTATAGCAGCCTCTAAGGGGTGGAAGATACACCAGATGGATGTGAAAATAGCATTTCTAAATGGCACTATTGAAGAAGTATACTTAGAGCAGCCAGAAGGGTTCATTATACATGATGCATCAAAATATGTTTGCAAACTCAAGAAAGCACTATATGGGTTGAAACAAGCTCCTAGAGCTTGGTATGAAAGGATAAACAGCTATCTTTCAAAACTAGGATATTCTAAAAATGATGCAGATCTTAACATTTACTTTAAGATAACAGATGGCAACATGGTTATTTTAGTTCTTTATGTAGATGATCTTTTAATAACAGGAGAGGATCATCTTATTGCAAAATGTAAGCAAGAACTCACTGCTGAATTTGACATGAAAGACTTAGGACTCTTACATTATTTCCTAGGGTTGGAAGTGCAAAAATACACTATTGATATTCTAACCAAGTTTGGAATGATGGAATGTAAGCCTTTATCCACGCCTATGGAAACAAATTTGCACAAACTCAAAGTTGAAGCAGAAGAGTCTGAACCCACTGATCCTACATTGTACAGAGAGATTGTTGGTTCTCTTATGCACTTGGTGAATACTAGACCTGACATATGTTATGCAACCAATGTTGTGAGTCACTTTATGTGTGAGCCCAAGAAAATACACTTAATGGCAGCTATAAGCATATCTTGAGATATCTACGAGGCTCTATTGGATTTGGGCTAAAGTATGAAAAGGTAGAAATCAATCTTCAAGGGTATTCGGATTCTGATTGGGCTGGAAGTACCACTGATCAAAAAAGCACTACAGGGTGTTGTTTCAGTCTTGGTTCGGCTATGATCTCTTGGTTTAGTCGAAAGCAATCAGCAGTAGCATTAAGCTCCACTGAAGCTGAATATATGGTAGCATCCATGGGAGCACGTGAAGCTATATGGTTAATAAAGCTATTATTTGGATTGTTTGGAAAACTTTTAGATACAACTGTGATTCATTGTGACAATCAAAGTTGTATCAAGTTATCTGTTAATCCAGTTTTCCATAACAGGTCCAAACATATTGAGATTCCATATCATTACATAAGAGATATGGTAGATAGAAATATCATAAAGCTAGAGTACATTAGTACTGAAGAACAGAGTGCTAATATTTTCACTAAGCCACTTGCAAAGCTGAAAATAGAATACTTCAGAAACAAACTTGGTATGATCAAGTTGTGATGTATGATCTAAATTCCTCTTATTTATAAGTTTTTTATTCATGAATAAATGTAAAAATATGTATATTGCAATATTGTGTAAAATGATCATTTGTGTGTGGGTTAACATTTCAAGGTGACGATCTTGTAAATGGTTAACCAAAGTGTCAAGATAGACTACTTAATTGTGTGTCCCGACTATGTGGAGATCTTGACTCTTGTTATTACTGGATGTGTAATAACGAAACCATATCATGATAGACTACTTAATTGTGTGTCCCGACTGTGCGGAGATCATGATATTCAAGTCTATTTTTATGACGAGACTACATTAATTTGTGTGTCCCGAAGTGTGGATGTCATGATAGACTTTTGATGTTTAATACTCACTCGCTAAGAGGGAGTGTTAAGTTATAGCTTCATTCGTATTATTATATATATATATATATATATATATATATATATATATATTATTTATACAATGATTATAAAGAAAAGTTGTGATTATATTATTATCTTATTATCATTATTATATTGATGAAATATAATAATGATAATAACATAATAATATATATATATTAATATCACATTGGAATAAATCGAACTATGTTCGATGTTTATATTAATATGTAAAGTATCGACTAATGAGTCGATGTCATTAATAAACTTAATGATTTGGTTGACTACGATCATCACTAGTCACTTATGCATTAACATAAGCGACTGTTGTCAACAGTCGCTTATGCATTAACATAAGCGACTGTTGTCAACAATCGCTTATGCTAATGCATCAGCGACTTAAGAGTCGTGTTCATTCAAATACGGAAGGGCACGTCTGTTACCGTGACTGTTGCAAAGCATACTTATATGCTATGATCGCAGATTGAAAGAATAATCAATAACCACGGCATAGCTTCTTCAATCTGCAATCACAACATTATCAGTATCACAGTATAATATATATATACAGTCATTATATATACATAATCAGACATTATATATTACAGCAGAAAATATATTCCCAGATCTTATTTTCTTTAACAGCTAAGGTTTCGAGGACTAATTCCTCATTTTCGTAATTTGAGCCATTAATTGATGATGGTGAATTTTACATGCTGATTATCTCTAAGATCACAATTTGGTGTTGTATATCAAAATTGTGGAAGTTCCAAATCTGAAGATTTGTGGTTCGCTGATGAAATTGTATTTATCAATAAAATCCGAAGTAATTTTGGAATTAATTGTTTGAAAGCTGAAGTAATTATTTTCTGATTTCTGAAAATATATATCAAGAGGAGGATTATCACAAATTGCAGATATTTGTTTATGCATTCAAGATGCGCCAGCAACAAGCATTGTGAAACGAATGCTAGCAACATAAATTGTAGCCTGCGGTTCTATATTATGGGTTGTACAATCTCCTGCAGGCCATACAGGTGTGACGTGGCTGTATGCATACCTATTGTGTGCTGTCAAAGGTTGATACACAGCACACCAGGGTTTCACGCCATATGCAAAGCTACCACCACCAAAGGAGACTTCACCAAAGGCAGCCGCAGTTAAGGAAGGAACTCGGGTGTAGGGTCAAGCTAGAGATTTTCTATTGCATCCAGCGTATCACACTAGACTTGTGTGAAGGTTCAAGCTAGAAGTTTCCTCTTATTGCAAGCAGCGTATAATAACAGGTGCTAATAATTTGCAATTCAGTTTATATAATGACAATTATAAGAAGGTGTGAATGTTATTTTGGAAATAGAAATTCAATTCAATAAATTTCTCAAAATTATGTTCTAAGTTGAAATTCGAAGTTTAGTGGAAAATTTGTTTTTTAGAAGCATAACAATTCAGAAATTGTCAGATTTCTTTTGAAATTATTAGTGCAAAATAAAGAGCCAGCAAGGGTTCTTTACATTATGTCCTTCCCTTCGGTACTGTTCTTTATTTGTTGTCATTTTTTTTATTTTTTTAAACCTGCGCCATGTATCGGACCACACTGCTGCCACTCCTTGCCGTCCATATGGAACTTCTCCCTAATTAGCCTTCCTCTCACCTTCGTACTGAGTTGTATGGTTGCTTTCAAGTTCTGGTTGCATGCAAAAATCATGTCGTACCCTTTGTGTCGTGTCTTCTCTACTACCGCAAGAAAATGCATGTTTGGGCATGCCACTGTTCGGTGACATTCCACCGTTCGGTGGTCATGCCACCGTTTGGTGACTTCCGTAGGTTTTTTGTTTTTTTTTTGATAAATTCTTAATCTAATCACCTTCCGGATGCTTCTCCAGTCGCCCGTATGGATGACTCTCGGGTCGCCTGCCTGACCTCTCGAGTCCCTTTCCATCCTCTCCGAGTAAGGTTCCAATTTGGACCCGTTGATTGCCTCATGTATCTCTAGTCCGTGGAGACTCCACAAATTGACGGCCCCTTTGTAGCCGACTTCCCGAGCATTGTATGGTCCCACCCTTTTTACTTCAAATTTCCCTGGCTTAATCTCATTCTTTCCATTATACTTTAGCACCAGCTAGCCAGGGGAGGAACGCATCTTTCGTATGTGCTTATCATGCCAATATTTTCTCTGTTGTTCTGCGACCTCCATTGCCCATTGTGCTATCATTCTTCTTTCATCTAATTTATTGAGTGTGCAGCCGCTCCCTCAAGCTTTCCTTGTCGCCGAGTCTGTTTTCAATGGCGATCCAAAGGCTTGGAACCATAAATTCTACAGGGACCACGGTCGCTTGCCCGTACATAAGATGGAGAATAAAGATTTTGAAGGCTGCGGTCTTCCACTCAGGATTCCAATCATCGCCGACAAGAATGATCTTAGCTTCCTCTTCCTTGCCCAGATTCATTGGTTTGACAGACGGCTCCTTATACTTCATGGGGTTTTGCTCATCAAATTTATGCGTCGGGACTTTGCTTACTTTCACATCCCTTCCTTATATTCACCATACTCTGGGGGAAATGTTTCTGGCTCTTCCTCAATACTTAGTACATTGCATGCTGGTCGGAAGAGTTCATAGTCCTCCATTTGCCAATGGAAGAGACCATTCACAGAGTCTGTATAATCCTCCAATTTTAGTACCCCTTCCTCGTTGGATTCCATGCTCTCATTCCCTTCGTCTCCTCTGTCGTCTAATTCCGAGTCTGAGGAGGATGCCATTTCCTCTCATACCATCTACGTGGTGAGTTCAACGACAAACTTTCTGCCTCCTTTCTCAAATGATAAAATGTTTCTTTTCCAGTTGTGATTTTTTTTGGCAGCCACCAACCACCCTCTCCCTAGGATGGCGTCGTACCCTTTCTGCTTCAGCAGAATTACTACGAAGTCCAAGATGAACGGTTGTGTCCTGATGGTTACTTGTGCCATCAAGGTTCCGAGGGGTTTGATGCCATGTTGGTCAACCCCCAGTAAGTTTAAGGTCGGCAGCCACAGTGTTGGTTTCCCTAGACTCTTCCAAGTTTCTTCAGGTAGAACATTCACCCCTGATCCACCATTGACAATTGTGTTAGTGAGAATGGTACCCAAGATACCCATCTCTACTACTGCAGGATTTCGCCCACTGTTTATAGCCAACGTCATGGGGTCCACTGCAGAGCTGCCAAGAACCTCCACCCATTCAAATGTACTGGTTGGGATGTTTTGTCCTAAAAATAGGGTTGTCTTTAGATGCGGCATCGTTTCGAGCAGGGCCTTGACCTTTATCGATATCTCCAATTGCATCATCTGCCTCAAGATGTTTTATTCTGCCATGGCTCGAGTAGAAGTGCCGAAGGTATCTGTGGAGTCCCTTCGGTCTTGCATTTCCCTCTCAATCTCGGTCTTCGCCTCAAGTACTCTTTGTTTCTCTGTGGCCTTCTTCGTTTGTGCGCATGTAATTGCCAAGATCTCCTTTTCTCCCCCTCTCTCCACGTCAAGGAGGTTGCAGCTGGGCTTCGGGCAATTGGCTTCTTTGTGGTCCCTCGGTCCGCACCATCGACACAATTTTTGTGGAGTGGGAGCCTCCTTTTGGAAATCTCAGGCAAAGTGTCCCCATTAGTTGCAATTTCTGCATTGTATCATTGGTCTCCCCTTCGCATCATACTGGATTCGAGGGCGGTAATTATTGTTATCATCATTCCCTCTGCCTCCCCGTCGGTTATTTCTGTAGCCACCGGATGATGCAGTATTTTGTTGGCAGTCAGTTCCAGATGTGGAGGGTTGCTCTTGTGTAAACAAAACTTGTTGATTCTTGGCCCTCAGATTGTAGGGACATTCTTTGGTGGAATGTCCTGCAATCTGGCAGATATCACAAAAGGATTTCTTCAGACAAGAACCTTTGGTGTGTCCCACTTCTTTGTAGTCCGTACAGTACACAGTATCTTCCTCAGTTTTGCTTGAGCCTCCCTTGGATATCTTAAATTATTTCATCATCCTCTCAAGGTCTTTCTATAAAACATGCACCGCCTCGGATTCATCATCGGAGGACTTGTTTTCTTGGAGGTCTTGCATTCACTCTCCAAATCCATCACACGGTTATATGCATTGTTGTACGATGTCGGTGGTACGATTTTCATTTTCTTGTGGAGGGAAGTTTTTAGTCCTTCCACAAACCATCATTTCTTGAGTTCATCCGTCGGGGCAGATTCCATTTTTCCAATGACTTCCTTTAGTTGCCGCCCATAGGCCCGAACTGACTCGTTCTTCGTTTGTTTTGTATCGTAAATTTCAGCAAGGATCTCATTGTCATCTCTCAGCAACTGAAATTATGTCTGGAAAGCCTTCTTCACTGTGACCCATGTTGTCCAACCAATTTTATCCACATCAGAGTACCAGTCGATGGCCCCTTCCCTCAATGTGGCAGGGAACTGTCTAACCCACTCGCCCTGGTTTGTGACTCCATTAGCGGTCCACATGCTTTCACACGTTCGGCAATGGCGAACAGAATCCTCCTTTGCCTGGCCCATGAACTTGGGCAATTTTTGCTTATTCGAGTCCATGGCTACCGGTTGTTGTACCGGTTGTGCCCCTTAGGGTTGGAAAGGTGGGGTTTGTGTCTTCCCACCCGGGTTAAACTATACCACGTTCTGACTACCAGATTGTCTTCCTACATTCGGCATATGAGGATCAAACAGTGTGTCTTGGCTATCCGGCGCTCGTGCCCCTTCGGCATCTCCAACCGCATTGGATCCTTTGTCACTCTTGCTTCTTGCTCCCTCTCCCTATGGCGAGATGGACAAGTTTCGGAATTGTTCTCGTGTTCCCTCAATCAGATTCAGCCTTTGTCGTGTTTCCTCCAACAATTCTTCATTACTTCTTACCCGTCGTTGTTCTCTTGTACGGTAATTGTCTCCTTCGGTTGTTACACCTCCCGTGATACCTCCATAGTTACCTTCGTGATGCAGGAGCATCTTGGGTCTTTGAGCAATCTTGCATCAAGCAAAAACATTTCCTATTTTTTGTACCTGTATGTTGTTTGCATTATAGCCTTTGCGGTTGTTGGTTTCATGTTATGTGAAGCTAACATGATGTTTAACATGATGTTGAGGACCTATTCTGGAACCTTCTCCTATGAGCGCATAAGGATTGGATGGATCATGTCGAAGTTAGAGTTGTTTTACCTCGCGGTTGGAGCTGTATTTTCTTGTTTTCTGCATGTTGATTGCGCGTCGTGTAGCCATTGATCCTTAATGAATCAGCCTTTGCGATCTTAGGGTCTTAAAGAGGACCTAAAATACTATCTTCACCTAAGACCACAAATCCTAATTCATCATGAGTTGGGAGTTATCACCATTTTCCTCGGATATCGATTTTCAACCAGTTTCACGCGAAACGTGGAGTTTTTCATCTTGCAGGGTTTCGTATGATGAAATGGGATCTTGCTAAGTTAGAAATATGTTCTTAGGTCATGTGTGGACCTAAATGTAACCTCGCATCGAGTTTTGTTCATTCTTTCTTTAGTTTTGGTTTACTCTTCCAGGTTGGACCTATAATGTAATTAAATGCCTGACTGGCCGACTTGTGGCTTAGCTGGCTATATAAGGAGTCTAGGTTGATGTAGAAAGAAAATGGGAAAATGATCATTATCAAGATACATCATTGGAGATGAAGATAGGATGCAAGTTGAGACTCTAAATTCATAACTCTTTGTATAAGGCCGAAACCTGGAAGGCCTCACAGTCGGGCATGTTGGCTGATTTATTTTAATCACACTAGTTTGGTTGTTGGCTGCCTCGCCTCATATACATTGTGTTTTCATTGTTCATGTGAATTATATATTGGTTCCGTGTGTAACTCTGAGCAGGGCTTGTTTTTTGGTTCAAGTTGAGTCAAATCTGTTTGAATCTACCCTGCCCCTACGTCAGGTGGTATCAGAGCGAGTTCTTTCTTGTGGAATGGATTGTGGAGAACCTTATTGGATTGGTTGTAGGGTTGCGGATCTGAGATCTAACCTATAACTTGTTGAAGGTTACGATCTTGCTAGAACTTGATTGTCAAGATGGTTCGTGGTAGAGGAAATGATAATGCTATCATGGATATGTTGAGGCAGATTGAAACTAGGCTTGAAGCTGTAGAGACGGCCCAGAGAAGAGGCGCACATCTTGAAGATGTTAGTGATGAAGAAGAGGCAGCACCTAATCCTGAACCTGAAGTTGAACAGGATGAGGAAAGACTTTTGAGAGTTATGTCTAAGGCTAACTCCAAACCTGCAGTTGAAGTTGCTTGCTATGATGGAAGACTTGAGACCGATGCAATTTTGGATTGGATCTCTGAGATGGATAAATACTTTGAGTACGAAGGTACTCCTGATAATAAGAAAGTTAAGATAGCACTCACAAAGTTGAAAGGTCATCCATCTCTTTGGTGAGATCATTTGCAAACTGAGAGACAAAAGAGAGGAAAAGAAAAGATCAAGACATGGATGAAGATGCTTGGAAAGATGAAGAAGAAGTTTCTTCCAGCTGATTACCAAGTTAGTCTAATGAGAAAAATGCAAAATTTGAGACAAAAGGACATGAGTGTGAAAGAATATACTGAGGAGTTTTACAAATTGGATATCAGATCTGGACATGTGGATGATGAAGTTGAGAAGGTGGCTAGATACCTGACTGGTTTGAGGACATCGATTCAAGATGAGATCAGTTATGTTAAAATAGATAGTGTGGAAGAAGCATACCAATTTGCTTTGAAGGCAGAAGAGCGATTAACAAAAAGACATGATCAAAGACAGAGAGGAAGAGGTGGCAGATTTCAGAGAAGTAGAGGCAGAACTTATGCAGAAAGTAGCAGATCTGACAATACAATACAAGATAAAGGATGGAAAGATGAACCTGCTGGTAGAAGAGGTAACTACTCTAGAGGTAGCTATACTGGTTACTCCAGGAATAACAATAATGGGAAAAGAGAAGAGAAATCTTGGTTTAGAGGTACTTGTTACAAATGTGGTGAAGGGCATAGAGCCTTTGAATGTACTAACTCTGGAAAGAAGACTGGAGGTAATGGCAAAAACAATTTGGCTTGTAAAGAAGTTGAGGAATTATCTAATGAACTTGAACATAGTGAGAACTTGATGCTAAGAAGGATCTTGTGGAATGAAGAAGCTGATGAGGAACCTATTTTGAGGAAAAGTTTGTTCTGAACCAAATGTAAGATCGCTGACAAATGTTGCAAGGTAGTCATTGATAGTGGAAGTTCTGATAAATTGGCATCTGAAGAGCTGGTTAAAAAGTTGAAGTTGCAGAGATTGAGACATCCTAAGCCTTACCATATTGCTTGGATCCAGAAGGAGCATAAACTACTTGTAAGTGAGCAATGCCTTGTTAAATTCAAAATTGGGAATTATCATAATGAAGTCTTGTGTGATATTATGCCTATGGATTGTTGTCATATTCTTTTGGGTAGACCTTGGCAATATGATAAGAAAGCTTTGCATGATGGTAGATTGAATCAATATACTATTTGGATGCATGGAAAGAAACAAGTATTGTTGCCTTTAGTAGAGAAGTTTGATGAAGGTCATTGTACTACAATCAGAGTATGCTTGGTTGAGGGTAAAATGTTTGCAAGAGAAATGAAAGAACATAATATTTGTTTTGCTTTAATTCCAAGGAAAACTGAGAAACAAGATGAGTTAGAACATGCACCTTTGTTGACTGAATTTCATGACATCATTTCTGATAATGTACCTGATGGTTTGCCTACTATGAGAAGTATAAGTCACTGTATGGATTTGACACCTAGAGCTAGTTTGCCTAATAAAGCACCACATAGGTTGACACCTGATGAAAAGACTGAGTTGAATAGACAAGAGCAAGAATTGCTTGAGAGAGGTTTGATTAGGGAAAGTTTGAGTTCATGTGCAGTACCTGTTGTGTTAGCACCGAAAAAGAATGGAGAATGGAGAATGTGCACTGATTCTAGAGCTATAAACAAGATAACAATAAAGTACAGATTTCATTTGCCTAGGATGGATGACATAATGGATAGTTTGAATGGAGCAAAGTATTTTACAAAGATTGATTTGAAGAGTGGTTATCATCATATTAGGATTAGAGAAGGGGATGAATGGAAAACTGCTTTTAAGACTAATGAAGGTTTGTATGAATGGTTGGTTATGCCTTTTGGTCTGACTAATGCACCTAGTACTTTCATGAGGCTGATGAATGAAGTTTTGAAAAGATTCTTGGGTAAGTTTGTGATTGTATATCTTGATGACATTTTGATATTCAGTAAGAATAAGGAAGAACATCTTGAACATATCAGACAAGTATTGCAGAGATTGAAGGAAGAAAAGTTGTTGATTAATTTGAAGAAATGTTCATTTATGAAAGAGGAGATTGTGTACCTTGGTTTTGTAATTTCAGCTGATGGATTGAAGATGGACCCTGAGAAAGTGAGAGTTATACTTGATTGGCCTACACCAGAGAATGTTGGAGAGGTAAGATCATTTCATGGATTGGCAAATTTTTATAGGAAGTTTATCAGAAATTTCAGTTCTATTTGTAATGCTATGACTAAAACTATGAGAGGAGATCAAACGGATTTCAAATGGACACATGGAGCACAAAAGAGTTTTGAAACATTGAAACAAAGAATTGCAGAGTTGCCTACACTTGCTTTGCCTGATTTTAGTAAAGTTTTTCAAGTTGAATGTGATGCTAGTGGAAGTGCAATAGGAGCTATTTTGAGTCAAGAAGAAAGACCTGTAACTTTCTTTAGTGAAAAGTTGAATGATGCTAAGAGAAAATATTCAGTTTATGACCAGGAATTCTATGGTATTGTTCAAACTTTGAAGAAATGGAGACATTATTTGATGCCTAAAGATTTTGTGTTGTATACTGACCGTAAAGCTTTGCAGTATTTGGGAAGTCAGAACAAATTGAATCAGAGACATATGAAGTGGGTTGAGTTCTTGCAGAATTTCTCCTTTTCATTGAAGCATAAAAGTGGACAGTCAAATAAAGTTGCTGATGCCTTGGGCCGAAGAAGAAATTTTCTGACAGAAATGAGAGTTGGGGTACTTGGTTTTGATGATTTGAAGTGTTTGTATGAAACTGACATTGATTTTGCAGAGCCTTGGAAAGCTTGTAAGGAACAAACAGTGAGTGATAAGTGGACTGATTATTTCATTCAAGAAGACATGTTGTTTAAAGGAGTTCAGTTGTGCATACCTAGAGGATCTATGAGAGAGAACATAGTGAAGGAGAAACATAGTGGTGGACTTGCTGGACATTTTGGGATTGATAAGACTATGAAACTGATTTCGGAGAGATACTTTTGGCCACAGATTTATAGAGATGTACAAAGAATAGTTAGAGGTTGCAGAATTTGCCAAATAGCAAAAGGAACTAGTCAGAATTTGGGATTGTATACACCTTTGTTTGTCCCTGATAGACCTTGGGAAGATGTGAGTATGGACTTTGTTCTTAGATTGCCTAGAACTCAAAGAGGTAATGATTCTATTTTGGTAGTGGTTGACAGATTTTCAAAGATGACTCATTTCATACCTTGTAAGAAGACATCTGATGCATTACATGTAGCTGAATTATTCTTCAAGGAAGTGGTAAGATTACATGGTCTGCCAAAAACTATTGTTTCAGACAGAGATACTAAGTTTACTGGTTACTTTTGGAAAACACTTTGGAAGAAGATGAATACAGAGTTGAAGTTTAGTTCTATAGTTCACCCTCAGACAGATGGATAGACTGAAGTTGTGAACAGAAGTTTGGGAAACTTGTTGAGATGTTTAGTTGGAGATAAGCTTGCTAATTGGGATTTAGTTTTGGCACAAGCAGAGTTTGCGTATAATAATTCTATGAAAAGAAGCACTAAGAGGACACCATTTGAGATTGTTACTGGATTTCATCCTAAGGGAACCACAGAGTTGAGAGATTTACCTACTGAGACAAGAAGAAGTGTTGAAGCTGAGGATTTTGCAGTCTTCATGAGAACTTTACATGATGAAGTCAAAAATAATTTGGAGGACAGTAATCTAAAATATAAATAGAGAGCAGATAAGAGGAGACATAAATCTTTTGAAGTTGGAGATGAGGTTATGATTCATTTGAAGAAAAATAAATTTCCAGTTGGTACCTACAACAAGTTGAAAATGAAGAAGTTTGGACCTTGTAAGATTCTGAAGAAGTTTGACAGTGGAAATGCTTATGAAATGAAATTACCAGAGGACATGGATATATCACCTATATTCAACATTTCTGATATCTTTGAGTACTTTGAATCAAATGATGAGATAGAAGATGATCTGGAATATCCTAAGAAGAATAAAGACAGCATTGAGAAGATCTTGAATAGTAGAGTGAGCAAGAGTACAAGAGGAAAGGACTACATGGAATACCTAGTTCAGTGGAAAGATAAGCCAGTTGAAGACAGTTCATGGATTACACAAGCTGAGTTGGATCTTTATGATTCAGGTCACAATATGAGCAGTGCCTGATGTGGACATCAATTCTTTATTTACCCCAGGTGTTTGATGCAGGAGCATCTTGGATCTTTGAGCAATCTTGCATCAACCAAAAACATTTCCTGTTTTCTATACCTTTATGTTGTTTGCATTATAGCCTTTGCGGTTGTTGGTTTCATGTTATGCGAAGCTAACACGATGTTGAGGACCTATTTTGGAACCTTCTCCTATGAGCGCATAAGGATTGGATGGATCGTGTCGAAGTTAGAGCTGTTTTACCTCGCGGTTGGAGCTGTATTTTCCTATTTTCTACGTGCTGATTGTGCATCGTGTAGCCATTGATCCTTAATGAATCAGCCTTTGCGATCTTAGCGTCTTAAAGAGGACCTAAAATACTATCTTCACCTAAGACCGCAAATCCTAATTCATCATGAGTTGGGAGTTATCACCGTTTTCCTCGGGTATCGATTTCCAGCCAGTTTCATGCAAAACATGGAGTTTTTCATCTTGCGCCGTTCCGTATGATGAAATGGGATCTTGCTAAGTTAGGAATATGTTCTTGGGTCATGTGTGGACCTAAATGTAACCTCGCATCGAGTTTTGTTCATTCTTTCTTTAGTTTTGGTTTACTCTTCCAGGTTGGACCTATAATATAATTAAATGTCTGACTGGCCGACTTGTGGCTTAGCTGGCTATATAAGGAGTCTAGGTTGATGTAGAAAGAAAACAAGAAAAGGATCATTATCAAGATACATCATTGGAGACGAAGATAGGATGCAAGCTGAGACTCTGAATTCATAATTCTCTTTGTATAAGGCCGAAACCCGGAAGGCCTCACAGCCGGGCATGTTGGCTGATTTATTTTAATCACACCAATTTGGTTGTTGGCTGCCTCACCTCATATACATTGTGTTTTCATTGTTCATGTGAATTATATATTGCTTCCGTGTGTAACTCTGAGTAGGGCTTGTTTGTTGGTTCAAGTTGAGTCAAATCTGTTTGAATCTACCCTGCCCCTGCGTCACTTCGGTACCATCTCCATGGTCCCCTTCGGTTAACCCATCGGCTGGTTGTCCCTCGGCGAGATGTCTAAACCATCGTCGACGTTCGACTTGATGGGAAAAAATTAGGGCTTGATGCTTAGCCTCCAAGACATTCGGTTGTTCATTTTTATTCCTATCCTTATTTAAAAGATTGGGCATCAATTCTATTCAATCATCGATTGCCAGAGCATGCTCTCCTTCAAAAACTTTTGTGATTTTGTCCTCATTCGTCCTCACATTGATATTCTCCTCAAATGGTATTTCCATTCATCCACTCATTCCGTCACTTGCCAGGTTCGTTTGGCAACGACGCCAAATGTTTGCCTGCTGGGGTAAACTTAATATTGCATAGACATAGTACAGGAAATATAATAAACACCGAACATATCAAAGAGCAATAGATTCTTTCATTAATCATTCCAACATATGAGTACATTCACATAATCATTCCTTCACCCGTAGGTGGTACATATTTATCGACCCGAAGGGGTGTGACCAAACATCACCACCCAACCCAACTGCCCTTCGGTAATAACTAATTCCCGTCGGGACCACATAACTAATACATGACATAACATAAAGTAGTCTTTCCGGCTAACACTTTGAGGGAGCCCATTGCTAGTTTCTAGGAAACTTGGATAAAACCTACACCTTCCATTCCTAAGTCGAAGTAGTAATTAGGTATGGATTCGCACAGATAACCTAAATCTAATAAGAGAAATAGCTAATCCTATTAGGGAACATTACAATTCAAACCCTAATTGAGAAATTTAAGATAAATTAAGTAAAGTCCCGAAAGGGGACATTACACTAATTACGTTTGTCATGACCATGTGGGGAGGATATTATTATTGTTTATAGTTTCCATTGTATCTCAAACGTATTTTGGTGTCCTTTGCATATTCTAGAGTATTAAGTGTGAAGCTTCTATGTTGTTCAATCACTCAATAAATACTGGAGAGTGAACATTGTGTATTGTTCCTCAAGAGCATGTAGTTGCAGAAGTTAGAGACCGTGTGTATTCAGACATTCATGATTATTTAATAAAAAGATTGTTTTTGGCGTGGCTGGGTTTTTCACCCTCAAGTGGAGGGTTTTCCCAAGATAAATATTGTGTCTTATTGTTTCTTTTCTGATGTTTTGCTACTTATTTCATTCTTGGTCTAAAACTAATACATGGTATCAGAGCAAGTTGGATAACAGCAAATAAGGGTATTCAAATATTGCTAGGAAGATGAGTGGCTTCTCAACGTCGCTGGGCAAAGGATTCTATTTCAACAGTAAACATATTTTATCAGGTCTTCATCCTTATATTGTTTCCTGTCTGAAGTATTACTCTGTTCGGGTGATGGTATTTAAGTGCCATGAAGGTTAAGATTTGTGGGCAATCCTATGTAACACTATCTTGTGAATCTCCTGTTCTGTTTTAAATCTCTTATTTCCAAATGATAGTGCCGTCATTTTTAAGGAAATGGTTTATTTGTTTCAAGCACATAATCATTTCCTGTGGTGTTAGATTCTATCGAGTTAGGGTTCCTTTCAGTTTTGCAATGCTGGTTGTAACAAAGAGGCAATAGAAATAAAGAAACAGTGTTTTTATGTGATGAAAGATTTTGTGATGTACTTGCTGGTCCATATTGTTGTCTATAGACTGAGTTAGTTTTCAGTGTGATTGGAGGAAATTCTATTAGTTTTGTGGATTCATGGTTTCTTATAACATTGACGTTAAAAGCTCAACCACCTACAAGCGACTATCATGGATCTTCAATAAACTGTCTCCAATGGAAAGGAAATGCTACCATTTCCTGTGTGTGCTAATTCATGAGTTTCAAGGAAGATCAAGGGAATTAATAATTCAACAATCTGAAATAAGGAGCTTGTGTAAATATAAATCACAAAATTATGAGAAGAATGAAACCGTTATTCATATCCTTCAAAAGCTACAAATGGTACCTCCACTATAGATTTAATTAGTGACATTTCTTCTGTTGTTGTTGCTGCTTTGCAATGAAGGTTTGTGTGGGTTGTGTTTGCATTGAATCTAGGCATATTATTGGTGTGTGAGAATCTTCTATACAAATCTGAAGGTGTATATAAAGGAGTAATTTTGATGTCACTGCCATTGCTGGGCAAATACAGAGCAGAATAAAGTCCTTCCCGTGAATGAGTTGATGTTTCTGTGCAACCCTATTTTGGCTACAATAAAAAGTGTCAGGAATGAACAAAATGGGAGTATTCTTGTAATATCTGGATATCAGATTTTTTTTATCCCGTGTTAAACATCAGCTGCCATGTTAAGAGTTGATTTGCTGTTGTGTCTTCATCTTTCATATAAGAGCTTCTTATTAACTGCTGATACAAATTCCTGTTACTCTAAATCATTGGGATAAGTATTTTATGATACCTTTGAATATTGATCATGAATTCTATGTAGTTAATTCATGCAGTAAAATAGGGAATAGTGAATCATGTATGCTTCTAGCATTAGTCTGTATATTTCTCTTCGGGACAAAGGTTGAGTCTATTACTAAGCTCTATAAAAAGCTTCCAGGATGGATCAAGAAGCAACGGGGTGATGAGAGATTACATAAGGAATTCAAGGAAGTAAGAGCTTTATGCATCTTGTAAGAAAGTCATGCAGGGTGTAGAAATGAACAAACATGAGGACACTATTTGCAGCCATGGGACTAAGTGTTAGCCGTCAAGTTGTGTCACCGTCGGCTATAGCTACGGACGGAGGTAAAACTGTGTTACCGTCGGTGTTAGCCACCGACGGAGGTAAAGTTAGGTTATTGTCGGATGTTAGT
Organism: Chamaecyparis obtusa; assembly: GCA_027943335.1. NCBI lineage: Eukaryota > Viridiplantae > Streptophyta > Pinopsida > Cupressales > Cupressaceae > Chamaecyparis > Chamaecyparis obtusa. The sequence continues at coordinate 1,085,605 of BSBK01005674.1, forward strand.
CACCGACGGAGGTAAAGTTAGGTTATTGTCGGATGTTAGTCACCGACGGAGGTTACTTAGTTGCGACGGTTGAGAAGGGTGATGACATTTGGTTGCACCGCTTCGGATTGTATATGTATATTGTACTTGCTCAGTAGAAGGAGCACTGTTATGGTAACCTTTTGGAATGATTAATGAAAGTCTGATATTATCTGGTCTAAAAAAAAAATTAAAAAAATAGAAAAAGTAAAAAAAATAAAAATAAAATAAAAATAAAATAAAAATAAAAAATAAAAAATAAAAAATGAAAATGAAAAAGTTCCGACGGTGGTCACCGACGATGAGTCCACCGTCGTTTATAACCCCGCAGCCACGATAAAAGACACCAAACGTGAAGAAAAAAAAAACACTGCAATGCGGGGGGGAGAGAGAAAACAATGTCGAAGGAAGAAAAGACGCGGGTGAAGGCAGTTCCGCGGAAGGCAAAACAGTTCCGCCGGGGATAAGAAGAAGATATTGCAGCGAAGAGGCATTGAAGATTGCTGCCAAAGAGCCAACAATGATGAACTGGTAGTTCCGCGTCCGGAATCGCGGCAGTTGGGCGGACCGGTGAGAACGGTGATTGCAGCACCAGAATAGATGAAGGATACTGAAGACCCAAATGTTTCTACTTGAAATTGTTGATTTGCAGCAGTGGTCGGGGTGAGTCGAAGGATGTAACCGCGCGGGATTTGGCACAGTCAACAACCCGTGTTTGGACAATCCCGCAAGGCATGAGGAATAGCATACTTTTGTGACGATCGCACATATCACCAAACATGACGACATAATGCGAGGGAAGGTCACCGTGCGGGAACTAGGAGCACATAGCCGTGAAAGGAAGAGGAATCAGTACGGTAAAATCATGTAACCGTTTCTTGAATTTTCAAAACGGTTAAAAATGCATTCAGCAGGGAAGAGGAATAACTGGAAAAAACAATTGTAGTCGGGGAGTTTAGGAAAAACAGCGATGAACAGACAGGCTACTATTCTACCATCAGGAGTGAAGGTTGCAGGGCAACATCAGGTGAGTGGGAGCAGCGGAAAGAAACCCAAGTTTATACAGGAGGAAAAGGAGAAAGATGGTGTCACCTATCAGACGGTAGCATTCGAGGGACTTAATGGATTGGAATGCAGAAAATGGTGGAAGGAAACTCCGGAGGATGATGAGGTAAAGAAATTTTTACGACAGGCAGGTGTTCATTGGGCTATCCAAATGCCTTTATTTCCTGTGCGTAATCTGGAGAACACCTTGAGGATAATGATTCAGTGTTTCGACAGACAGGCGAGGAAAAGTACATTCATGTATCGAAAACACATGCTTACAGTTTCCTATGGCCCGAAGGACTTCACACGAATCTTTGGTATCCCAGGATGTAATGGACTGAAGGTGGATACCACGAAGCAAAAAATGTCTGCAGAGAGGAAAGAGTTTTGGATAAAGCGTGTCTGTCATCGGCTCACTCCAGCAGAATTGGAAAAAGTGGTAAACGCGACCAAAGCGCGAGGGCTGAGGAAGGAGTACGTAGCAGAGGGTGCTTGGCGTTGTATTCTTGATGTCCTCAAGAGCAGGCTGACTGGTTCAAGCCGTGCATCCGACATTGCTCTCCCACAGATCGTCTACATGCAAGGGTTGATGAATGGTGTGGTCTATGATTGGGCTTCGGTGTTGGCGGAAAGGATGTGGGAATTCATGACGCTGCAACACCGCACTTTTTATATGCCCCATTACACTATTGGACTATTTCTTGAGGCTGCACTGAGACAGATGCCCCCGGACGAGTTGGAGCTCAAGCCGCAAGGCAAGCTCACGGGAGGAGCTCCGCCGGTGTTCTATTGGCGGTATTTGGATACAGGAAGTGCAGTCAGTGGACAGAAACGAAGGTGGCAAATGGTGGTCGAATCCGACCAAGAGGACATTGATAGTGGCTGGGAAGCCAGTGAAGAATCTTCTGATGCGGACTCAAGCGAAGAAGACACAGTACGGTTTGCACCACCAGTGTTATCTCCCTCAGCCCACTTAACTTCGGCACCATTAGTGAGTTCTACAGTTCCTCTAGTTGAGTTACCACCGGAGGACGCAGCCATAGACATTCTAGGGGAAGGAGATCCTGAACCTCCGCCGGAGGTAGCAGTAGCAGAAGCGGAAGAACGCGGAGGTACCCATGACATTGGCGAGGGTCAGGTCTAGATGGAAGTGATAGGGTCGGATGCTGTAGTGATTGTGGATGCGGCACTCTTGTAGGATCCCTCACCACCTCAGGACCCTGCACAAATGGGCACTATGCGTTCTTGGACTAGCCGACGGTTTCAGTTGGTTCCAACTCCACCACCAGCAGTAGTTCTCTCTCCTCGACAGGAGGACCCGCAGGAGGTTATTGGAGTAGAGTCTGCAAATGTCAGAGTGGCAACAAATGATCTCCCTCCTTTCTCTGAGGAGAACGGGGCTGTTGCAGGGGGTGAGGTGGCCAGGGAGATACCTTGTGGAATTGAATTGGCGCGCCCAACAACCCTTATTGGTCCTGGGGCAGTGGAAGGAGAAGATGTGGAGACCTATTTAGCGGACATGGTCACTAGAGGACGTTGATTGGTGGCTGTAGCAGAGTCCCGAGCTATTGCGGCTATTGTTGAGGATTTGAGACGCCTCCTAGCTTTTTCCCGAGTAGGCTGTGGTGCAGCATTTGCCACTTGCTTTGAGCAAGGGTTATGGCTTGATGGAGAGACTGCTGAGATGTTGGCTGCCTGGGCGGTTCCTACGCTAGTCATTGAGAGTGAGGCAGCATCTCTTGTTAGAGAGTTGGAGCAGACATTCCTGGAGGGGTACTACGTGTTGAGATGATCTGAGTATGTCTCATCTGATCAGGAGACTGCATTGGTGACCGCGCAGAGAGCTCAGGAGGAACTAGGCACCAAGTTAGAGGCAGTAGAGAGAGACTTACTCCAGCGTACCCAGGAGTTGATGGCTGAACAGGCAGCACGGGCTGCTCTAGAGCAACAGTTGGCAGCAGCACAGGCAGAAAATGAGGCAAAGGAGAAGGAACTATTGGAGGCTGCGATGATGATTAAGTCCGCCTTGGAGTTCCAGATGGTAGCTGAAGCGCAGTTGCAAACTCGAACCACACAGGTTTATGAGTTTCGGGCTCAGTTGGGATCCTCCACCACACCAGTTTCTCCAGCAGAGCAGCATGCTTCCTCATCAGGGACGCTTCCTCTACCCCACTTTCCTTCTCAGTCTTAGCATCAGTAGTTCATCATTCCTATTTTGTGGTTCTATCCCGGACATTTTGCAGTCGTCCTGAGATGACTTTTCTTAAGGGGGGGATGATGTTAGCCGTCAAGTTGTGTCACCGTTGGATATAGCTGCCGATGGAGGTAAAACTGTGTTATCGTCGGTGTTAGCCACCGACGGAGGTAAAGTTAGGTTACCGTTGGATGTTAGTCACCAACGGAGGTTACTTAGTTGCGACGGTTGAGAAGGGTGACGACGTTTGGTTGCACCGCTTCGGATTCTATATGTATATTGTACTTGCTCAGTAGAAGGAGCACTGTTATGGTAACCTTTTGGAATTATTAATGAAAGTCTGATATTATCTGGTCTAATTCTATCTTGCTAGTTACATTCTATATCATGTCTGTGTATCTGTAAACGAGTATTTATCAGGAAAAACACTAAGTTGATGGCACATAACCTCATTGAAGAGGAAGAACGTATATAGATTGTCTTTGTATTTAGTTTCTTCAAAAAGGAGGAAATGACATTCAGAGGGAGCTTGAGTGGCAGAGGGAGAGTGTCAAGTCCTTTGCAAAGGATCAGCAAGCTCGAGAAGTAGTGTGGCCTCAAAAGCCCATTGTTTGCTCAAACATTGGAGCCAATTGTAATTTATTGTGATAATCAAAGTTGTGAGAATGTTGCCCTTGCTGAGAGGGTGTCCCTGCTGAGGAGTCTCAGCATTCAATTGTTCTTATTATGAGCTTAATGCATTTTTTTTCTGAGAGGGAGAAATTTGAAATGAAAGCCCTTGTAACGCATTTCTCTCTGAGAGGGAGAAATTTGAGGTGAAAGCCCTTGTTGCTCTTTCCACTCATGGGAGTAGCCATAGTGAACGTCGTGTTGAGAGACTCCATGACGACATCACGTTTAGTGAATCCGTGATGAGAGTTTATGATTTCACAGAGTAGCCATGGTGAACATCATGTTGAGTGACTCCATGATGCTATCACGTTGAGAGACTCCGTGATAAATCTTTGTTTCCTCACAAATGGGTGCAGCCATTGTGAATGTCATGTTGAGAGATTCCATGACTTGAATACTTGAAAAGATATCTCCTTTGCTAAGAGGGAGTGTTGATGTTTGTAGCTGCAGGAGATATCCTCATTACCTGCGATGGTTGTTTTATCTAGCACTATATTATTCATCAATGTTGATGCATTCTTTTGGTTGCAACATGTGTTCTTTCATGTGCTCATCATCAAGAAAGGCTTCATTCAGTCAGTTCATATATAATATAATGGAAACATTGTATGTTCGGCAGAATTTCAGTTTCGTAGAAGAGCCTTGAATTCTTGAGTAACGGAAGCTATTGAATAGTCATATGTTTATGTGGTTGCTGGCACACGAAGAGCTACATGGTTACGTCGCTGATGAGTCCGTTGGCACATTGAAGAGCCACGTTGTGTAACAGAAGTCAGAGCATGTAGCGTCTCAGTCGACACGTGGAGGGTCACCATCTTTGAGATGGCACTTTATGGGTAATTGTCGTCTGTTCATGTGGAGCAGCAGTCAGAATTCAATGCGGCCTTCATTCTTGTTTATCGGCAACTTTTTGAGTATCACTCACCTTCCAGTCGTAGGCACTTTTTTTTTCTGGGTTGTATTGCCATTCATTTTGTGGTCTAATATCAGGGATTAAGGATTATCGTGAATTCTATCTTCAGCAATGTGTTGTTCTTTTGTGTATGTTCACTGCAAGTATTCTCTGGTCATCATCTTGTGTAGCTGATTACGTTTGTCATGACCATTTGTGGAGGATATTATTATTGTTTATAGTTTCCATTGTATCTCAGACGTATTTTGGCATCCTTTGCATATTCTGGAGTATTAAGTGTGAAGCTTCTCTGTTGCTCAATCAGTCAATAAATACTGGAGAGAGAACATTGTGTATTGTACCTCAAGAGCATGTAGTTGCAGAAGGTAGAGAGCATGTGTATTCAGCTACCCTGGACCCTTGAACCGGGTCCAAGTGCAAACCGGGTTCGGGTTCGCATGGGGTCTGTGCTGGGTCCAGGCAGGATCCGTGATCAGACATGTGGCCCAAAAAGACATTTAAAACACATTTTTTATTGTTTTTTTTCCCTTTCTAACCCTAAAACGGCTCCATATGAAGCCTCCAAAGTCAAAACACATTTCATTTCACAATTCTGTATATTTCTCTTATTTTTTGTATATTATATATATATATATATATATATATATATATATATATATATATACACAAAAACCCATACGAACCATAATGGAAAACAAAAAATTCACGAACCCACGTATCGGATTCTTGTACCCGAACCGTCCCTGAACCCGAACCGGTAACTTAGGTATTCAGACTTCCAAAATGCCCAAAGAGAGAAATGAATATTATATAGAAACTAATGAATATAGGGCAACTCTTTTTAGCATCAAAATGGACCTGTCATCTTGCTTCCAAAATATGCGTTTTAAGTTAGAGTGGTTTTTGAAAATCGTGACTCATTCAACAGAGTTGTGAACAAAATTATTTGAAATGGGAAACAGATCTCGTAAGCTGATGTACCTTTGATAATCGCAGGGGCACTGGAAAGAGCAATAGAATTAAGAGAGAAAAATAAAAAAAAATAGGTGGACATTGCCTCAAGGAGATGATGTGGAATAAAAGGAAACAAAAGAATAATTATCTATAGAAGTTTCAGAGAGAGTATCTTTCGTTGAACTGGAATGGAATATATTGTGCCACATATTTGTCCCTATCTGTCAAGTGGCCTCTCTTGAGGGAGGGGAGCAAATATTTGAAGAGTTTGGGCAACTGCCAGTCAAATGACCTGTGGAATAACAGGACTTGCACATAAAGACAATGTCTCATGATCGAAGAGTTGCATTCAAATTCTATTAGTAACTTTTAAACAAATTTATTCTACTAATATATTAAATAAGTCAAATCATACAAATTTCTTACTAATGTAAAACAAAATAAAATTTGATCCAAAGGGGGAGAACCACTCTTTACTCCAAAAGTGGAGAAAATTTGGAAGCCGTACTTTAAAAAGAAAGACTGGCTACGACTCAACGAGATGGTTGAAATATTTATTCAATGATTCTAAACCTAAAACCACGGGTCTCCCCATTCTCCGTAGGGGGAAAAACGACCACCAGTAAGCAGCCTTTCGTGCATGAATAAAGATGAAAACCCTCCTTCATCAGAGATTTCAAGTGAAGAGTCAGCCATTCATGGAGTTTTGCAAAGCTGGGTCAAAATTTCTGGAATTTATAGATCAATATGACTTTTCTAAACTTCCTACTCGAACGCTTCCTCTGCAGAAAGCTACTTCGGGGTAGATGAATTTGCAAAGAAATCGTCTTACCCAGAAAATTATCATTCGCAGGCTCAGATATTACCGCATTCACTGTTTTTGTCCGAATTCAAAGAAATCCTAAGGGGGTCGGTAGCAGAATGCTTTTTGCCAAAACTATAAAAGAATGCAAGTTATCTTCTTTTAGAGCTTGATATGGTTGGAATGTCAGTCGGCAGAGAAATAAGTTGAAGTTGTCATTTTGAAAGGAAGTAGGAGCCCGAAACCAAATCGCAATCGCTTGATTTCTTAACCTTTCTCCCCACGTCCTGAACATAATGACAAGAAGACTCTGACTTATCCTTACCAGTCGCAGAAGAATACTTTCAGAACCCTAAAACCCTGTAAGGAAATCTCTGCACAACGCATGAAGAAGTGACATGAGACCATCCCAGTCATGCCAAAATTGATACGAGGTGAAAGGGAGTAAAGCCATTGGAGAGAAGCTCGAATAATATTTGCCCAATTTAAACAAGTTTTTTGTATAGTGTTTTTCAATAATTTTGTACGGGAGATTTGAAGGGGGAAAAACACTCGATGGAGTTAATTCAGGTCAATTAATTTAATAAAATAATTTAAAACTAGGACTTGCACCAATAAGGTGTAAGGGTTATGTTGATAGTTGTTGGTGTTATGTTGATAGCGAGTTATACAATTACTGATTTTTAAAAGTGTTTAAAATATCATTTTTGGGGGAAGAATTGCAAAATCTCCATCTTTCATGTAAGGATATCCATTTGTAGAACTATGGTAGCATATAATTCAATTGTGGTAGTAAGGATGGAACTATGTCTCATAGATAAAAATTGTCGATGAGAACAAAGTGTTATTTAAAACATTTATTTGAACAACTTTTGGCTAACATTTCGAAATTTGAATATCTGATATTTTGAAAAGTAAACAGCATGTTACTACTATCCTACAACCTCTTCTAAAAGAAATCTGGATGCTAAACAGCATATTCAACCATACAAGTGGAATACAGTCCAATTGAAGAATTTGAAATACAACTTTACAAGTGAAATATAGCCCAATCAAGAATGTGATTGTCTTTTTTACATCTTCAAAACTTGCATATGCTAACAACATATAAAACTTCACGAGTGGTATATGAAGGTTGTGATTATCAACGAAAGTCAAGTGAAGTATAACAAAAAGTAACTGAAAGATCCCGAGGTACACCAAGTTGAGCCATATTGGTAGGAAAATAGATCTTGTGGTCAGCAAAAGATTGTTTATTCTCTTTGCCCAAATCTAATATATTATTTAGATATTTGAATTTAGTCAATCAGGAATTCAAAGCTATAAAGAAACATGGAAATTCCTTAGACAAAATAAATATGATGGAAGAGGAATAGTACACTGAATTCCAAAAATAGAATGAGCAAAAGTAATGATATTAACTTAAGTAGTATCAATTAAACCATATCGTGCATCTGGTGTAAGTTGGCATCAGGAAAAAATCTTTTAATGTTTAATGTTTGTCTATTTTTTTCAATAGAGTGTTTGCCAGAAAACAAGTTGTACATTTTTTAAAGCAATGTTGACATTTAATTAACAAAGTATATAGGGTATTAAATTACATGGTTGGAAAATAAAATCTGCAAAATTGAGTTGTTTGTGAATCTAGGTAAGAAATGACCTAATTTGCAAAATTTTGTTTATAGTGACTCTGAAGTAGCACTTTCTAAGTAGGTATTAATTTTCCAAGTATACCTAGATTTCATGTTTAATATTTTTAATAATAGTTATTACTATTTGATTTTAAAGTTGTTTGATGAAGAAAATAATAACTCAGTTATAAGTTCAAATCTACAAGGGTCAGAAGACGTGCATCAGACTTTATTTGCATCTATAGCGGCACTTTAATTCCTTCCATGTAAGGAATGGTGGAAAACATCATTGGCATGCGTATAATTCAATTGTGATAGTAAGCATTGAACTATGTCCCCACAAATAGAAATTTTGGATGAGAACAAAGTGTTATTTAAAATATTCATGTTCAAACAACTTTTGGTTAACACTTCCTCATTGGAATGCCTTGTCTTTTGAAAATTACGTAGCATGCACTATCCTACAACCTCCTCTAATAGAAATCTAGATGGTAAAACAACATATTCAACCATACAAGTGGAATATAGAACAACTGAAGAATTTGAAATACAACTTTGCATTGGGATATTCCAGATGTAAAATAGTGTGATGCTTGATGCTTTAGAGAGACATTTGTTGCAAGTGAGCTTGCTCTTTTTTTTGTTATGACTATGCAAGGTTTGTTTTTCATTTTGGGGTGTATCTTTCAAAGTAAAACATTGGATGAATGCAGAAGTTGTCTATTGATTTGACTCTGGACAAGGTTGTGAGTGTTAGGCCTTGTCTCTCCATTTTTCCAATGTCAATTGTTACTTGATGTAGCGTCAGGCATTGGGATTTGTGTATGGTTATTGCTCACACCATTGTGAGTGATATTTGTCTTTAATTGCCCAGTGATACAGGGAATATTAGTACTATCTTGGGGACTTGTTCATTTCATGGTGGCCCATTGTAATTCTCAATTTTTGAGCTACAACATACAATGACATATGTGGAGGTTTTGAACCAGGACTATAAACAATGTTTACTACTTCACCGAGTGCTCCATTTACAAGGCCTTCTTGCTTCCAATTATTTTTTATGAGCATGATCTGTTGACCTTTGCAAAGTAGCACTTATTTCTCAAGTTGTTTATACTCAGAAGTGGTTCCTTATGTTACTCCTAGTTATTATTGTTGTGCTTAGTGCAATTAGATGATTCAACTATTTTAGCATGCTTTTGTTGTGTAGCCTAACCAGATCATTGGTAGAAAATAGGTGGGTTACCATGTCAAATTATTCTCTTTCAACGGTTGTGATCTATGTGGGTGTGTGTGTCATCAAGAGTTGCCAATATTTTTGTCTCGATTTTATATTTCGTATGTTTTGCGGTGCCTTATGAAATCATCTTTGTGTTGTAGTGTCACCTTGTTGTCAGAACAATATCTCTAAATTGACAACTATTGTGAAATATTGTCATAATATCCTTGTTGTTGAATGCAATGTATAGATAGGCTTGTCCATCATAGCTGGTAATTGTGTGAGGTCACCAACCAAGACTATAGAGATCCCTCCAAAGTAGTGTTGATTATGGGGAAATGCTTGTTGTAATGTGTTGTCTATTTTTTTATAGTAGATTTGGGCCTATGAAACTCATCTCATCAATGATGATATATCTTATGTCCTTTAATTCTTCCTGAAATATTTTCAATGGTTGTCCTTACAATGGTTGCATCTCTTTAATAGGAATTTGTAACACTGAATGTATCATTAATGTGTGTATGTTGAATGTAGTGCAACTCTTGTAGGAACATGTGTGAGCAATTGGTTATTTTGTTGCAACCCCTTATTGTTGAGTGCATTTCTTATGCAAGCAATCAAGTATGATTTTCATGTACTTGTTCCTCGAATGAGCATGTACAATGGTCTGGAGGGGGTGGATTTGTTGTGGGTTATAATTGAGTGCCAACTTTTGCTTCCCAGACAATGTATGGTTGTGGGTTTTACTATTGACCAACGATTTCCCATCCCATAAGTAGTTTTTTTGGAGGTCTATGAACTTTATTACTATTTCATGTAAATATTGGGGTATTGCATTGTGATCCCATCTGTTGTTGTTGTCAAACTCGTGCCTCCTAAGCATTTCAAGTTCATTTATGTTAATAATGTTTGATGGTGCCATTCTGATAAAAAAATTAATTCTTTCATTTCTATCATGTTTCCCACATTACTGTCATTGTCATTATCTTCTTCTTCTTCTACCTCTTTAGATGTCACTTCATGTAGGGTGGGACGATTGATATGTCATATGTTATACTTTTTTGCATTCATGCACTTCCAATTTGTAATTGTGGTGTCCTTAGCGAGGCCTATATCATTTTCAAGGTGGCAAAAATGCTTGTATAGGAGTAGTTCACTTCAAAAAAAATTTTGAAGTGGCCTAAATCCTCACCTGGAATTCTGTAGAACCTAAAGTAAATATTGGCAATGGCCGAGCTATTGGGTGATTTTTCCATTCGTATTGCTTATGATTTGTAGAGTGGGATAAAGACATGGTAGATTCAAGTAGTATTATTGTCTCAAGCTCAGGAGGTATTTTTCATGTAGGTGTGTATATAGGTGGTTTGTATTTGTTTGCCAAATTTTGTCCTCATTATCCATCAGAATAATTTTCTTCCAACATTTAGAGATGTGAAAAGATGGCTACAAACAACAAGAGGTAATTTTTGTAGCATGTAGCATGTTTCTTGTACCCCTATATCACGTTCAACGATTATCTATGCTATGAATTTTTGATATGTTGTGAGTGTTGGACTCTCTATTTTTTGGCATGTACATATTCTTCTTAGCATATTAGTGAAAATATCATATTTTTTCTCTACCTTAGAATAATACTTGGCTATGTATTTGAGAATGTGTGCTTGTGTGACAATAAGTTAACAGTCTATATTGACTCCCCATATTCGTAGCATATTCCAATTATGTATGTTACACCTGTCATCATTTCTTAAGGGGTCGTATTTCTTATTTCTAGTATTGTCACATGATAGCATAGAGACATTGTTCTCTTTCCATGGAGCTTTTTAATCTCACTCAGTTTTAATTCCCTTCTTTCATAAACATGTGCCCTCTCTACATTTTGTGTGCCTTTGGACATGGTTGATAATGTCTTCATAGTCTCTAGCAAGATTTGTGGCAAATATCTTAGTTGTATCTAGTAGACATGGATCATCGTGTGGCAATCAAAACATTGTGTTGTTTCTATGTGATGCATCACAAAGGTTCCAGGCGGTTATGCACATGTCAAAAAATGCTCTCGCTCTTTCAATCTCTGTATTATTTTTTGGGTCAAGTATATCCATATCTAGCATATTAGAAATCATAAGAAATCATTGTACATGCCTAGTACATGTGTGTTGTCACTCATACCTATACCAATGGTTTTTTGCATTAACGAGTTTTTCAATGACTTCTTCCCAAAAGATTGTGAACCGTTGGTGAAGGTATAGTGATGTGTTGTGGGGGTTGTTGATTATATCTTCTAAGTGTTATCTATTTGATTGCATGTTGATTGGTGTTCCATTTGCTAGGAATTATTGCAAATGCAACCATTGTGTATCTAATGCGCTTAGTGTGAAGAGTAGAGTGAGCATTCCTAGTTGGTTAATCATATTTGTTTATTTTGTGCAGCACTTGTGCCAGTATGGTCATGTGCCTTTGATTAAAGATCCAAAGTGCATAAATTCCTCAAAAAGTTGTGTGTTTGGGAGATTTCGTAGGTGCTCTTGAAGATTCTCAATAGTAGTTGGTATATCTTATTCTACATTTTTATTGATGAATATAGTTGCAATTGCAATCCCTTGTGTATGATGGTGTGGCACAATACTAAAGATGAAGTATCAAAATTGGGGATGCCTTCCAAATCTTTGGTTGTAGAACCTCAGTAGGTGTAAGGAATACTCTTGGATTTGCACTTGTCTAAGTCGTGGTTGTATGTGTTGTGTGGCTCCATTTGGGAAGAGGGTGGGAAATTCCATATCAAGAAAACCTTCAGTATTGAATTCATTTATTGGGGTTCAGAGTTAATTTCAGGCCAGTCAATAGTGTTGTTTGTGGTGTCCCCCAGTTACAAAGTATTCTTAATCATTTCAAGCTCGTGACTTGTTTCTGTCATTTTGGAGATAAATGATGATGTGAGTGCTTCAATACTTGCATTTTGGTCTTCATCCATGTCTAGTTTGTTATTTGGTACCATCATATCATTATATATTTTAATGTTATTAAGCATACTTGACATATATGCTCTAATTTTGGGGATTTCAGATAGATGGGTAGCATTTATAGTAACATCACTATAGTAGGGGTCATACTTTACTTTGTAAGCATTTCATCTATAACATGGTGTCTACTTAGATAACAATTGAAGTAGTGCCCTTATGTGTGTAGTATTATTGCTATGAGCACATCTAGTTCTTATATCCTACTTGGGAGGACCTTGGAAATGTTCTTTATGTCTTGTGTGAATCTTATTGTGTTGCCACAATATTTATATTGGCCTCCAAAAGTTTGAGTTACTTACACTAATGGGTTAACTCTAGCAATGAGCATTTATTCTGCTTGTGTCAAACATTTTAGCATGAGAGGTTATTCTCTTGGGTCCATGTTGTTTAGCGATGAGAATCGATGTATGCCCTTTTCATTGGAACATCTTCTATAGATAGAAAGGGGATTGGATGTTTGGAGCAATATGCCTAGATAGCTTTCTTTGCATATAGTGCACATTTTTAAGTTGGACATTTCATCAATCCTTTGTCAGAAATGCCTTAATACTATTGTATAATCTATTTATTTTTTGTTTATCTTTGGTTTCTCTTGTGGCCCTCATTCTTGTTGGGAGGAGTTTGGTTGAGCTTCACATATTTTGTTGGCTGAATTTGAAATATATTCCTATGCATTTCTTTCTTTCTTGTGACTTGCATGGTAATTCTAGCTTGACGTACAATTCTTGAGTCATCGTGTCTATATTTATCAGGGCCTATTTTGTTTTTCTATATTTTTCTAGCACACCTACAGGAAAGTATTTCATCTTTGTGATATGCATAGTATTCTCAACTTTTTCTTTGAATTTCCTACTGGCGCATGTTCGAATAGTCATGTGTTTGCTTTGCACTCTGCATTGGAACAATCCATCTTTTCCACCCTACAAGCACATGAGCATTTCAATCATTAGAATAATTCACATTAATAATAAAGTTGTGTACAGTAGGGAGTTCTAAGGGGATTTATTATATGTATAATTACACGTGATACTAGTTATCTAATTATTATTATACTTAATTAGTTAATAATAATATTTTTATAGCTATAGACCCAAAAAAATATTTTTATAGCTTTTATAATTATATATTTGTTTTATTTATCAGTGATGATTGAACATTTGATTGAAGCTTTGAACTAGTGGGATCACAATGGAGGACACCATCCTCAAGAAAACATTGAGGCATTAACACCTCCTCGAATATAATAGGGAAACCCTCCTCCTACAATTTGTCTCCTTATCACTCCTCTCCTCCTCCCACATCCACAATTGGCATGCCCGCCAAGAGAGTCCAGTCATGAAATGAACACTTTGTGAGCCTCACAAGGATTTGAACCAAGTGGTTGTACCATTAATAATGTAACCACATAACCATCACACTATGTGATGAACTCGTATAATTATATAGTTATTATTTTAATAGATTTGTATATGATGTAAATTTTACGTTAGTTAATTGGAAAACAACTCAAAATATGCATCAAGCTAACTAAATCTATGCATACCTCTGATTGAGCTAAAATAGAGTCATCCTACTCCATTAGTATGCCCATTAAGCTATTGTGTGTGGATATGCTCTCCAAACACAAATATGATTTCTCCAATATGATTCTATGATGCTAGATGGATCAAATGATCGTACTAATATACAAATGTAAATGAAAAATCCATGTGTAAACTAGTGAATGAAGATGTAAATCCTAATGAATATGAGTATGCAAGCTAAAATAAGAAAGCCATGATTCTAAACTATGATGAATGAGATACAATGATAATATTATGCTATGATTGCACAAAAGATCTAAGATCAAACTAGCATGATAACAATGTAAATATGTGTGTGATGAATTTCTTATGGAGAGGCTCTTATTTATAGGATTTGGAGGGAAATAGACGGTGAGGATTCGAAGTTGAATAAAGGGCCAATATTGCATGAGATTGATGAGGTGGCTGCTAAGTGGAGGCCTAGTGTGCAAGGTGGTTGGTCATGCAAAGGGGATGAGTTTCTCACACAGTGTGAAATCTTGAAAGGGATGACTCATAAAGAGAGGGAGACAAAATGAAAGAGTGGAGGTGGCTCAAGATGTTTCACACATGTGTGGGAATCATGCAAAAGGACAAGGGGGACAAACATGTAAGAGAGGATAAAAGGCTATTTTATATGGAATGTGGTTATCTACATCGGGAAGGGTGCTCACACGTGTGAGTAATTTAAAATTGAGAGAAAAGGCTAATTACTGCAGGAATTACATGATTATCTTAGTTAATCTATGATTAGCTAAAGGGGTGGGTTCAAGGGTGATGGTGATGGGTTCTAGGCTAGAGATTTAGGCTAGGTTTAGATTTAATTAATTAAGAATTAGTTAAATCACGGTATTAAGGCTAGGGAAGGGATATTTAAATAATATAAATTATTTAAATATAGGATAGAGGATAGTACAACTAATTAATTAAAATGAATTACTCTATTAGGCTAGAAAGAGGGTAATATAATTAATTTATTAATTTAATTACATAAAAGAGAGAAAATAATATAATTAATTAGTTAAAACCAATTATATTGTCAAGCTAAATAATTAGTTAAATGGAAATTTAATTAATTATGAAGGTTAGGTTTAAAGGATAAATTTTGACATCCACAAATATTCATTAATTTTAACTTAGTGACTAAAACTTATTGTATAATATGCAGTTTTAATTCTAATTTCAAATATTATGTGTTTTGCAAAACCATTACTATATACATCTAGTTTTTGTTTCAAGAAATTTTTATTTTTTTCGCTCACTAAGATAATATTTTTATTAATAAATTTAGAATATTACATCAAAATGTCAAAAAGTTTCATAGTTGCCAGACACTATCTAACCTTCCATTACATCATATTTCTATATTAATCTAAACCATATCCCAATCAGCTAATAGCAGTTTTAACTACCCTTTTCATTATGCATATATCATTGTTATACACGAAGATGCCAATACACAACACAATTTTTATCTTCAACTAATTTCTTTACAAAACCTTATCAACCAAAAGAGTTCTTCAACTGTAGATGGTCTTCGATCCACAAAACACTATTCCATTGTGCCAATATCATCAAAAACACAGGCCCCCCATAAAATGCAGGACTTCATCCAAAGAGGCTCAATCGCACTCTTCTCCTCCTCACAGAGTGCCTTCGCCTTGACACCACCAAAGGTACCCGCCCACCAATCCTCTCTTTCCATTCCTATATTTCTCAAATTGCAATTTTCAACTTTGTCCATTCTTTTTTCACACTTTCTACATAGAGCATCTTATCAATCCTCTTCGGCCAATGCATAAAGGGCATAATTCCCATTTCCTTAGCATCCTTTGGGTCTTCAAAAAATTATGTGTAATTGAAGGAAAAACTTGGCCAAGCCCATTCCAATAATGAATCCAACCCTTCAATTAACTCCTTTCTAAACAGAGAAACCATCACCCACTTCACCTTAGTTTCAAATTCACCAATTTCCATACCCCAAGCTAAAACCATTGCTGCAATGTCAACATTAATTTTTCATCAATGTATGGCATTTTGAAACCGCTCTCCTAGCATTCTCTGCACTGCCCTTACAAGTGCTTTTGTAGGGCATTTCAACAAAATCTTCAACCTGTGGTCCTCCACCGAACCAAATAAAGCCTTTTGTTGAATCTTGGTCTAAAATGTGAAGGTGACCTCCATTAATGAGTTCATTAAGCCAATTCCCCCACAAACTAAAATTGCCTTCCTTTACAAGACTTACTTCCAAACACTTCTTGAATTACCTACTTCCACTTGCATTTTTTGAGGCTTCACCAATCTTTTAAGACCTGCAGACTTGTGTGAAACATCAAAAGGCTTGCCAACTTACCATCTAATAAATGCACTTTCCAATTAAAAAAATCAAATTCCCATCATTGCTAGAAAAGGACTTTTCCAACCGTTCGTCACATCCTCGCTTACATCATCTTTCTCTACTCACATCATCTTCGGTCATCACTAAAACCATTTCAAAAGATGTCTTTAAATAGTAGAAACAAAGAATAAAGTTAACATCAACAACTATCACCTTTTAACATTAAATTTCATGCATATTCACAAAATCCACATAACTCTTATTGTTAAATTCCTCCACCCGACATTCCCTAATCTCCCCAAAATTTAATGCCCATTTTGATAATCTATCAACACCTTCATTACCCTATTGTC
The DNA here is from genome assembly GCA_027943335.1 of Chamaecyparis obtusa. Taxonomy (NCBI): domain Eukaryota; kingdom Viridiplantae; phylum Streptophyta; class Pinopsida; order Cupressales; family Cupressaceae; genus Chamaecyparis; species Chamaecyparis obtusa. The sequence goes on from BSBK01005674.1 coordinate 1,102,328, forward strand.
TAATGTGCATAACTTTATAATTCTCAAACCACTCGAGTTCCTTATTAATTCTCCATATATAATTTTGCAAATGCCAAGAATTAACTAATAGTTGAGAAATTGTTTGAACTATCAGTAAAGAGTCTCCCTCTAGATGAATATTCCTGATATTTAATCATTTTTCTACACCAATTACTATTAAGGCCGAAGCTACTTCGACCATATTATTTGTTCCATTCATCAACTTATTTGATGCACATGCAAGAACACTTCCATTAGTATCCCTAATTATCACCCCTGCACCTAAGGGACCTAAATTCCCTTTTGTAGCCCCATCAATTTTTTTTTAAAAACCACCCATGTTCTGGGCATCTCCAAATAATTGAGGTCCCTACCTTCTTCCTCTTAACCACTAGAACACCTGTCCCCGATCTAATCTTAATTACCAACCAACTCTATTGAATTAGTTTGTCCTCACTAGTGTTGTGTGCTAAAATGTTGACACACTTCTACGAGTCATTATATCCAAGATTTCTCAAGAATGAGGTCTCAAATGGCGACTCATAGCTCTCTATTCATGGAGTGCAAGGTTTTGTAATGGAGGCCCTCAGTTTTTGACCTAGTTTGTGCCCATGCAAGTACACCATAAAATGAGAGATTCAAAGAGGAAAAGCAAGAATGATAATCTCCATGATCATCAACTATGCATGCAAATGAAAATGAAAGCTATTATATATGATAACAATGCATGAAAGAAAACTAATCTATGAAAGGAAATGCTTATGCAAGATTGTTCTATGAAATGAAATATGAATCTAATCTAACATGCAAATGCAAGAGTAGTCTAAATGGATTGCCATGGAAGCATGAGATAAGAAGACAAGAAAAGATAAGTTGCAATGTTCAAGCTCAAGTGCTCAAAACTCTCTTCCAAAATTGCTCTCCAAACCTGCAGCATAACAATACCTAAAAACCTAGATCTCCAAAAATGAGAAGGAGAGGGCTCCTTACAAAGGAAGGTGTGGAGGGAAAGGCATCCTCAAGGGCAATGTGGGATAAATCCCTAAAAAGCAAAGTGAGAGGAAGAGGCCCACCACTTAGAAATATGTGCATTCAAAGTGGAGAGAAAAAGGAATTTTTATTTGATTTATTTTCTTTTTCATCACAAAAAGAGATTTAAGTGGGGATTTTATTAAAAGGGGGATTTTCTTTTAATAAGATTATTTTATTTAATTAAAAAAAAAAAATTCTTTTAATTAAATAGGGCTTAGGATAAAATTATCAAACCTTAGAAAATATTGTTCAATAATTAAATTAATTACAATTTGATCAATGAAATTGATTTGAATTGAAAATATTGCAAGGCATTGATTCAGGAAATTGATAAATTGATGAATGGGGGCCCATAGTCTAGGCGACCATTTTAGGGTGCATAAAAGTGTAAGGGACTAAAAGAATCTATTTTCTAGTAGCAGCCACCCCATAACCTCCTCTATTTCCTAATTAATCCTTCTTAAAAATATCCATATAGGTTTCATAATATCTTGAAAGATTCTTCGGTTCCACTCCTTCCAAATTTCCCATATAACCAAGGATGGGCACACCTTCCATATTCTTAAAAGTGTTGTTTTACCCCATATCCTTGGCCAACTCTCAAAAATACCTCCCACTATATTTTTCCTTGGTCCAAACCATCTTAATTTTTTTTAATATGATCCCAGCACTGCCTTGCAATTAGACATTGGGCAAGGAGATGGTCCACACCCTCATCAGTTTGCTTACACATCACACATCTTGAGGGGACAACATAACCAGACCTTTTCCATATCTCACAAGTTAAGATCCATCCTTTCACTGCTAACTATGCAAAGGATCCAACCTTTGGTAAACAATCTTATGCCAACAAAGATCCTTAGTAGAAAAGAGCTCTTCTCTATCCAAGTCCAGGAGTCTATATCCCAATTTCACTGAATACTTACCAAAGATTGCAACACACCAAATCACTTTATCATATCTTTTAGTCAACAACGCCTTCCTAGTCTTAAGATATCTTTCATAAAACCAATTTCTTCTTTAGTCAAATCATCACACACCACCTCCTTCCATCTCCATTCCATGTCTATTGGCCGTGGTAAACATTCTACATAGTTCTTAACTTTATCACCCCATTTTTTAGTGAAGTAGTCCTTTACAGGAAGTAGATTTGCATTATCGTTTAGAGCTGGAAAACCACTCTAAGAATCATCCCATAACTTAGCATGATCTCCATTCCCAATTTGCCAGAAAATATAATCCACAATAATCAGCCTGTATTTAATTATGAAATTCTGAATGGTTGAGCCTCTAGGAGGGTTTCAAATAGTGAAATCCTATCATCATCTACACTTTCAAGATATTTTTCTTTCAAAAATTTGACCCATAACTGATCTTTACATGCATACATATTTCAAGAAAAAATAATTATTATCAAAAGGTTTATTATATTATTACTACAATTATTATTCGAAGAATTCCAACTTATCATTTAAAAATGTACAGATTATAATATTATTGCTACAATTGATAACAATTTCAACTTTAATACAAAAACATTATGGTAGCAATGTGATGCAATTATGTCCTCTCGTCTAATATTGATTTTTCAACTTTTTTGACTTTTGCTTAGGTTTTTTAATTTTTGTGTAACTTTTTTTAAAGGTAAGTTCCTATCAAATAGTAGCAGCTAATTCACTTGATGAGAATGAAATAAATTTTAGAAAACACTTTGTAATGCCCCACCCAAGAACCTATGAGGAAAAAGTCTAAACTAGACTTACTGATGATGCAGATATTTTTTTAAACACAAGTACGTATAAAATATAATTAATGATTACATAATCATAGTGATAAATGCAGAAGCAATATTATCTAACATTTAACATTAACATAATTAATGCAATTTATTATTTGAAGGTGAAATTATAGAACTAACATGTATCCTCTAGGATTCTCATGACGTTGCTACTTAAAAAATGATAACAATGCTAAAGGATTAACTAAAAATATAATTATGTGAATAAGGTCATGATTCAAATATTCCTAGTTCTTACTTTCATCAATATACAGAGTACATCTACCATAAATGATAGACTATAACTGATTGAATATCTTGAAGGAGATTTTGACAACTCATTGGATATTTGAAAGATAGTGATTGATGATCACCGAGCTACAATGGTATATGTGATACATTAAATTAGTTAGTGTATTGTCATTGGTGTCAACTAGTTTTGACTGTACTTATCATGATGGTTACAAACATCTTAAAAAGGAAGTAATGATGAAGAAATGAGATATTTACATAAAGAATGAGATGGATGAGAAAAATATGGACATGGTATTAATTGGGTAACTTATTGATGAGTCTATGACATAATGTTAGTCACTTGATTGTATTACACAATTCTATTATGGATTGAAGGTCAAGAATGAACAAGTTTATGTGGTCGGTAAATGAAGAATTGGGTATACACTAAGTTGGAACAGTGTATACCGAGTACAGTGTTAACTGAGTTAGTTATCACCGATGCAATACGGTATTGACTGAGTAAAAGGAATAAATGGAAACAATGACTGCAGACTAAAGATGATGAGTTGGAAAATTGTTGATGATTATGAGGTAAAAGATAATATTTGTTATGACGATCAAATGACTGACAAAACTCAAGGATAATCGGATGAAGGAGAATGAAATGTGTTACTCGCACAACTGCCGAGGAAGGTTAAAGCAGAAAAATCAACGGTGAAGATTAAGAGGCAAAATCTATGGTTGGAAATAAAATAGTTTATGAAGTCTATAAAAGAAGACAAGAGATTCAGATTGAATTCTGGAATGCGAGTGAGAAGATTGCATTTTTGCGAGCTGGTCAAACAGGTTGAAGAAAGAACCGAGCAAATCTGCAGACAACACCGAGCGACAGAGAAAAGGAATTACCGAGCATATCAGAATTGGAGGATACAAAGAGATTGAATTGAGATTATTGGCCAGAGGTATTTTGAGCTTAGCACAGATCTGAAAATCTACAAAATAAATTATATTTGAATCAGATCATTACTGTAACATTTTAAACATTATTAGAGATAAATCTCTTAATCGAGTGGACTTAACAGTCTTTATATTTCAATATGACATTCAATGAATGTTGATTGTTTTCTTGTTGACCCCGTAGTGAATGTTTGGTCAAGGGAGAACTATTAATGATAAATCCTCTAACCCGATCACACCTCACAGTGTGTTATGTATCCTTTAATGAAGTTGGCTCTTAACTGAGCTCACTTCAGAAGAGTGAATTATTTTGTGTTACCGATCCCAAGTGGTTTTTCCCCTAATAAGGTTTGCACAGTAAAAATCAAAGTGTTATATGTGTATGGATGTGTTGAATTGTTATTTTACTTTACACATTACTATAACTAGATTGATTGGTAAACACAATATTTAATTTACTGTTATTCAGTAGATGAACAAAAAGTCATAGTTGATATATTACCGAGTTGATTAATTGATTTGAAATATTTTTTATATACATCTGGGAGTATTTGGGACTATAGGATAATTGGACTTAACTGATTCATCCCTCCTCTCAGTTATCTAACAATTGGTATCAAAGCAAAGAGTTCTTGAAGGAAAGGTTTGAAGGACTTAATCTAAAGATCACAAGATGTATAATAGAGAGGTGCCAAAACTGAACAAAGACAACTTCTCAACATGGAAAAGCAGAATAAAATTGTATCTATCAGGGATTGGTGAGTCTACTACATACTACTTGGAAACTGAGTTTATCTTACCCACTGGACCTTTGACTATTGATCAGATGAGAGAAAGATAAGAACACAATACTATGATGATAGAGCTTGCTTATTCCTTATCAGATGTTGAATTTGAATATGTTAAGACATGTACAACTGCTAAACAGATGTGGGACAAGCTTACACTAGTTCATGGAGGAGATGTAAATGTATTAAGGGCTAAAACTGAAATTCTCAGAGGAAAGTTTGACAACATGAAAATGAAAGAAGGTGAGAACATATCTCAGTACAGTAACCGAGTCAAGGAGGTTGTGAATGCTATATGAATAGAAAAAGGTATTATTGATGAAGACAATGTTTTAAGTAAAATTCTCAAAACCTTGTTACTTGCCTATGCTATTAGAGTCTCTGCAATTCATGAAATGAGAGCATCTCTTGGTAATAATGTTACACTTGATAGTCTAATCGGTAGACTAACTGCATTTGAGTTGAACAACTTTGACAATAGTATTATTCCTATTGTTGGATCTACATTTATGTCATCTCTGAAAATTGGTAAATCAAACAACAAACACAAGATAAGAAATGAAAGTGACAGTGAAAGTGAAGAGGATGAACTTGAAGTACTAATGGCTAGGAGATTAAAAAAAGGTAAAGGAAGATATAGAGGTAAACTAAATTTGGTATGCTTTAGATGTAAAGAGATCGATCATATTACAACTAGATGTCCTAACAAGAAGGAAGATAAGAAAATAAATGAAAAATATAATGAAAGGAAGCATGATAGAAGAGATTACCAAGATCACAGAGGTAACCAGCAGTATGACAGAAGAAGTAACGAGGACTACAAAGATAAAGCCAAGAAGGCATGTTACCTTGTTGAAGATGAAGATGAAGATACTAACACCGAGATAGATGAAGACATTGAAGTGGTATTTGTGACTTTGAAAGAAGATTTCAAAGAAGAAGAAAGGTATGTTGAAACAAGACTTATTTCTAAAGTTAGAAAGAATGATACTTGGATTATTCATAAGGGTTTTACACATCATATGACTGGTGATGAAGATAAATTTAAATACCTTGAGCATTATAATGGAGGATCAGTAAAAATGGGAAATGATACACCTTGTCTAGTGAAATGAAAAGGGTCCATATTGTTGAATAATAAGATCATATGTGAGAATGCATATTAGGTGAAAGGACTTAATTATAATTTGTTGACTGTAGCGCATCTAAATAATATAGGTCACCAAGTTGCATTTGAAAATAGAAAGGTGATGAAGCTCAAAATTTGGTCGATACTGGTGAACAATCATATGAGAACTCAAAGTTATTATGGAGACAGATATTTTATCTTATTTGTTGATGACTTCTCTAGGATGATGATTGTTATATTCTTGAAAGAGAAATCTGAAGCTTTTAAGATGTTTAAATGTTATAAAGGAAAAGTGGAAAAATAAAGTGGCAAAGAATTGAAATGCTTGAGATCAGATAGAGGTGGTGAATTTGTTTTTGACGAGTTCACTATTTTTTGTAATGAGCATGGAATCAAGAGACATGTTTCTGCACCAAGGACACCCCAACATAATGGAATTGCTAAAAGGAGAAATAGATCTATTGTGGATTGTGCTAGAACACTAATGATTGAAAAGAATATTACACAAATGTTTTGGAGAGAAGTTGTTAGTACTGTTGTATATACATTGAACTAAGTTCAACTGAAGAAAGAATCAAACAAGACACCTTATGAATTATGATATGGTTACACACCTAATGTGAGTTATTTTAGAATATTTGGAAGCAGATGTTTACATTCTGAAAGATGATGGAAATGGGAAATTTGATTTAAAAGGTGATGAAAGAATATTCTTAGGATATTCTACTAAAAGCAAGGCTTACAAATGCTTGAATAAGGCTACTAACAAAATGATTGAAAGTGCAAATGTGATAGTTGATGAATTTTCTAAGAAGAATGATGAAGAAAGTAAAAAGGAACCAGAAGACTATGGTAGATTTGTTTACATTGAGGAACCTTACACTCTACCCAAACATCATCCTAGCGTTACTAAGCAACAGGGTAATGCTACCGAGTAATAGTCTTTACAGATCGAGAGTAAGCAAATGGTTATCAATGAAGATCATGATCATGCACCAAGTGGAGAACATATTGAAGAACGAAGAACTAAACCTGTACTTGCTAGATATGTAACAATACATCATCCACAAGATCAGATAATTGGAGATAAGAAAGTTGGCATGATGACACAAAGTAAGTTGAGAAAAAATATATGTTTAGTTTGTGAATTTAAACCTAAAATTGTTAAAGATGCACTTGAAAATGATGAATGGATTAAGGCTATGAATGAAGAGATTGAGAAGATACAAAAAAAAAAAATGGACATTGGTACCGAGACCGAGAGATAAAAATGTGATTGGAACCAAATGGATGTTTAGAAAAAAACTGAATGAGAATGGAGATTTCACTAGGAACAAAGCAAGACTAATATGCAAAGGTTATGCAAAAGAAGAGGGAATTGACTATGGAGAGAATTTTTCACCCGTTGCTAGACTTGAAGGATTAAATATATTGCTTGCATATGTTGCTTACAAAGGATTTAAAGTTTATCAAATCGATGTTAAATTTGCATTTTTGAATGGGATGTTTGAAGAAGAGGTATACATTAAACAACATGAAGGTTTTGTTGATCCTAATCAGAGGAATATGGTATGTAAGTTGTACAAAGAACTATATGGACTGAAACAAGCACCGAGAGCATGGTATGAAAGACTGCAATGCTATCTCATTAGTATTGGATTTTTTAGAACAAGTGACAACAATAATTTGTATTTGAAAGGTGAAACTGATGACAAGATTCTTATTGCTGAAATTTTTGTTGATGATATCATATTTGGAGGACATGATAACTTATGCAAATCATTTTCTAATGAAATGAGAAAAGAATTTGAAATGTCAATGTTTGGAGAAATCAATTTTGTTCTTAGCTTGCAAATATTACAACAAAATGAAGGTATGTACATTATACAATCAAAGTACATCAAGGAAGTATTGAAGACATTCGGTATGGAGGATTCAAAACTAGTCGATACACCTTTGGTCACCGAATGCAAATTGACAAAGGATGACAAGTCAACTAAGGTAAATTAGACCTTGTATAGATCAATGATTGGCAAATTGATGTATGTTGTGCATAGTAGACCAAATATTACACATGTAGTTGGAATAGTGGAAATATTTTATGCTAATCCTAAAGAATTACACTTGAATGATGTGAAAATAATTTTGAGATACCTGAAAAACATTGAAAACTATGGTTTGTGGTATTAAAAAAGAAGGCAATTTTGAACTGAAAGTTTATACTGATGTCGATTGGGCTGAAAACATTGATGATAAAAAGAGCTCTACTGGTGGAGCATTATTTTTGGGTGAAAGATTGGTTACTTGGATAAGTAAGAAACAAGGATGTATTTCTCAGTCCACTGCAAAAGAAAAATATGTTGATGTTGCTGCTAATTGTTCAAACATTGCATGGACACAACAACTTTTGGAAGGTATGAATAAGGAGATCATTGACCTAGTGATAATATATTGTGATAACTCTAGTGCAATTAACATTTATAAGAATCTAGTGATGCATGAAAAAACAAAGCATATATCAATAAAATATCACTACTTGAGGGAACAAGTAAGAAAAGCAAGTAAGATTGGAGTATATGAAATCATAAGAGCAAATTGTTGACATATTTACTAAACCCTTACCGAAGGACACATTTGAGTACTTGAGAAGTAGACTAGGGTTCCATCCCCTATCTATCAGTCACTAAGGTGATTATGAGGTTGCATCAACCTACACTTTATCAGAATATCAAATGATGTTGATGCATGATGTTCACACTTTGGGTCTCCTAAGGTTGTAAAAGTTACAAGATGAACTAAAATTTCATATTAGTACATGCAAGGTACTTGAATCTGAACCAAACACTAGAGATATTGATTTGGATACTGAAGAGTTGATTTATTTTTGGCATTACTTTCAATGGGAGAGAGTATATCATATGAAATACACAATGGGGGAGAAATATCTATCCACGAGGAGAGATAATAATAGAGAGATATTAGAGATTGCTAGAAGGGGAGACATTGATGTTGTGTAGTGATTAAACATATTAAATGTCTAAGCTAGGGGGAGCTTATCGAGTTACAATATTTACATACAGAGTTGTAGAATAGATGTATTCTATGACATATTTCATATTGTGTTCCCATCAATGCCAAAGGGAGAGATTGATAGACTATAACTTATTGAATATCTTGAAGGAGAGTTTGACAACTGAATGGATATTTGAAAAATAGTGATTGATGATCACCGAGCTACAATGGTATATGTGATATTAAATCAGTTAGTGTATTATCATTGGTGTCAACTAGTTTTGACTGTACTTATCATGATGGTTACAAACATCTTAAGAAGGAAATAATGATGAAGAAATGAGATATTTACATAAAGAATGAGATGGATGAGAAAGATATGGACATGGTATTAATTGGGTAACTTAGTGATGAGTCTATGACATTATGTTAGTGACTTGATTATATTACACAATTCTATTATGGATTGAAGATAAAGAATGAACAAGTTTATGTGGTCGGTAAATGAAGAATTCATTATACACCAAGTTGGAACAATGTTAACCGAGTTAGTTATCACCGATGCAATACGGTATTGACCGAGCAAAAGGAATAAATAAAAATAATGATTGCCAACTAAAGATGATGAGCTAGACAATTGTTGATGATTTTGAGGTAAAAGATAATGTTTGTTATGATGATCAAATGACTGCCAAAATTCAAGGATGATCAGATGAAGGAGAATGAAATGTGTTACTGACACAACTGTCAAGGAAGGTTAAAGTGGAAAAATCAATGGTGAAGATTAAGAGGCAAAATCTATGGTTGGAAATAAAATGGTTTATGAAGTCTATAAAAGGAGACAAGAAATTTAGATTGAATTTGGGAATGCACATGAGAAGATTGCATTCATGCAAGCTGGTCAAGTAGGTTGAAGACAAAACTGAGCAAATTTGTAGACAACACCAAGTGAATCTACAGACAACATCAAGTGACAGAGAAAAGGAATTACCGAGCATATCAGAATTGGAGGATACAAAGAGATTGAATTGAGATTATTGGCCAAAGGTATTTTGAGCTTAACATAGTTATGAAAATTTGCAAAATCAGTTTTATTTGAATGAGATCATTATTGTAACAGTTTAACCATTGCTACAAATAAATCTCTTAACTGAGTGGACTTAACAGTCTTTATATTTTAATATGACATTCAATGAATGTTGATTGTTTTCTTATTGACCCCATAGTGAATGTTTGGTCAAGGAAGAGTTGTTAGTGACAAATCCTCTAACCAGGTCACACCTCATAGTGTGTTTTGTAATCTTTAACAGTGTTGGCTCTTAATCGAGCTCACTTCAGAAGAGTCAATTATTTTGGGTTACCGGTCCCAGGTGGTTTTTCCCTTAACATGGTTTTCACATTAAAAATCAAAGTGTTATATGTGTATGTATGTGTTGAATTATTATTTTACTTTACACATTACTATAACTAGATTGATTGGTAAACACAATATTTAGTTTACTGCTATTTGGTAAATGAACAGAAAGGCACATTTGATATATTACTGAGTTGATTAATTGATTTAAAAGATTTATTATATACATCTAGGAGTATTTGAGTCTGTACGATAACTAGACTTAACTGATTCACCCCCCCCTCTCAGTTATCTAACAATAAATAAATGAAATATATATGTACAACATCTAGTACAATATCACTTATTAAAGGACTCTAACTATTACATCAGTGTCATCAGTACAATTTACAACCTATTTTTACATGTTTATAGGAACTCATGAATAAAATTGCATCCTTAGGAATACAATTAGATATTTTTCATGATATATCTTAATACATCAAGTAGTAAAATATTAAAAGTACATCTCATAGTACAAGTATGAAGAATTATCTCCAAGAAGAAAATGTGGTAACAACAATCAACCATATAAGAGCACTAACATGAACTATTACATCTCTACGGTAGAAGAGTCACTACCACCCAACCACATAAAATCCTGAGGCCCACCCCACCATGCTAAGGAGATAGACACCAAGCCCTTCTAGTGCCCAAAGAGGCCTTATTCAAATGTTATGCAAGGCAGTCTTACAATTCTTTTTCTTGGCTACTTTCCCTGTTCCAACATATGCAACCAAATAATGTTTTTTGGTTAATAAAACACTCAAGCCCTCCTTTTCTTATGGGTAGTCACTTCTTTTATTCCCCAACCAATGCCTTTAATTTAGTTTTTTTTCTCTTTTCTTGGGTTATTGCACCTCTCTCATGGCTTGATTTCATTAGGAGTGGAAATAAATTAGATTTATGATAGACAATGTTGTTTAATTATTTAAAATATAATAGATGCTTCATTAATTTAAAGTGAATTATTTTAGATAGTTTGGTTCCTTGTTAAAGAGAGAAAGTTATAGGATTAATTATGTTGTTAATAAGATATAAAATAAGATTTTTTAAATAATTTTATTTAAAAACTTATAACTTTGTATAGAATTCATCTACTTTATTCAATATTGTTAATGTTAGATTATGGTTGTTATGGTTATATGGAATATATCTTATTTATTCAATATATTGAATAGAAAGAAAAGGGGGATATATATGGAGTGAATGAATGATGTGATGTATTAAGTGAATACGTGAGGGTGTAGGAATATAAATCTATGATGGAAAATGTTGTGGACATACAAACTAAATGAAATAGGAATACTTATCTTGAAAGGAGGCTGATGCGGAAATCTCTATTTTCTGATGTCTGTGCACAGTTTCAGGAAATTCTATAACTTGCTCTAGACTGGAAATGCCGAGATAGAGAAAACCCATAAAACTTTTATCTTTCTGGAGTCAGGTCGACTTTGACCCAGATAGTGGGGCATAATCTTACCCCTCATTAAAGGTCATCCTTGACCCAAAACAGCTCTGACAGACATTCTGTTTGCGGATCCCAAAAGTTCACCAAAAAGGGTATCCAAATCTGAACTTCAATTCGCAATCCTGTACCTGTACCTGTAAGAAAAATGGTTCTATTGTTTGGATGAGGGGTTTGCCTTAGTCAAACCCCGGTTTGGAATCAACCTTAATAATGGAATTGAAATAGAGAATGCTAGCAAGTAGTAGAAGTAGATCTAACAATGAAGCTATGATATTCAATAGATATGCAATTGTATTTCAAATGTAAACAAGTATGTTGATATGAAAGCTTGAACACAACACTAACACATGTAAATCAAAACCTCCATGATTGTATGCTTGGAATCCACCTTGAGGGAAGAATGAATGGATCTTGAAGATGAACAAAGGATCTTGAAGGAAGATCACACCACCATGATGGCTAGATCTAAGGTTTGAATGATGAATCTTGAATGCTAGAACCAATTACCTTCAAAGGCTTGAATACTTGAATCCTTGATCTTCAATGGAGAAATTGAATGGAGATGATGACTTGAATGCTTTCTTGAAAACTTTGATCTCAAAACTTGACTTCTTGATCATGAAAGTCAATAGCTTGATTGCACTTGAGAGATATGAGACATGTAGAAAATGAGAGAGGAAGGCTTCCTTTTATAGTGATCTAGGGCACAAACTTCTAGAGAGGCCGACATTGGAGAGTTAAATCCCAATTAACCTTAAACCCTAGAAATGGACCTAGATTAAATGCAATTTAAGAGTTTACCATTTCAAAATCTGAAACAGACAACCCAGAGGTGGGAAAGTAAAACTTTTCGAAGCCCAATATCCCAAAACCTTTGGAACTTGAAAACTAGACCTAGGGTCAGGGTCGAGGTCGACTCTACCCTAGGTCAGAGTCAAGGTCGACTCTACCCTAGGTTAGGGTCGAGGTCAACCTTGACCTAGGAGGTTGACTTTGACCCTGAGATGGTAGATTTCAAATTCTCAGGACTGGGTGCCAGAAAAAGGCTAGAAACAAGTGGAGAGAGAAGCAAAATAGGGGGAAAAAGCCAGATTCATGCAAAGACCAATTCAAGGCACTTGACATGACCCCAAAGCACTTACTCGGAGGGCTAAATGCTCTTAACATGGAAGTGCTTCCATTTTAAGATGATACATTAAGCCCCCACTTTAGCAAGAGTGTGGACTCGATGCAAACTCTTGGTAAAGGAGAAGAAGGAAGAGATCCAAGTGGATTCACAATGAGATAGAATAACACTTAGCTAAGGACAAAAGCCCCTAGGCTAAAAGATTCTAACTCAAAAAACATGCACAAGGGTGTGAAAACAAAGAGAAAATTCAAAGACATAAAAGAGAGGTTAGTACTAAAACAAACCCAAATCAACTAGTAGAGGAAACCTTGCTAAGAAATATTTCCTATACTAATATCATATTTCGAAAGCTATCATAAAAGCATAAATGATTACATAATAAAGACAAGAGCAACACTATAAATAACATAGATTCATTATCCAGTCCTACTAGCATGAAAGCAAAAAGAGAGAAAAGAGAAAGTGATTACCTCACCCAGTAAGATGCCCACCTTACCATGAATCACCAAGGAGGGAGAGCCAAACAGGTGGCCAAACTTGATAGTTCACCCATAAACTGTGCTTTGAAATTGTAATGCATCTTTTGATGACTTCTAGAATATCCATAGATCCACCTTCTTGTATCACTATGAATATGAAATGTGCATCTCCTCAGGATTTAGCAACTTATGTGCGTTACCTTCGGAAGATTTAGCATATTGAAATTTTGAAAAATGCGTGTCTCTTCAGGATTTAGAAACTTATGTGTGTTACCTTTAGAGGATTTAGCATATTGAAAATTGAAAAATGCGTGTCTCTTCAGGATTTAGCAACTTATGTACGTTACCTTCAGAGGATTTAGCATATAAATGAAAAACTATAGTATAAGGGAGACCCTATATATGCGCCCTCCTTATTGTGGCTATCTACTAGACATGATAAGAAAGAGGAAGAGGATACCTACTTCACAATATAAGGAGATATCCTGTTTAACTACAATGTACATCATATTCTTAGCGAGGGGTATTGATCCCTACATCCAAGAGTATAGATAATTGTGAAAAGGATATTTCACTCATGGAAAAAGGATCCTCGAAGAGATCTTATCAACAAGACCCCCACCATAGAGAAGTTCTTTTAAATAAAATATCATCTTTCAAAGATAAACCAAGCGGGAACAAAAATTCAATCATCAAGCCCCCTGCAATCAAGAGGAAGATGAATCTTTGAATGAGGGAAGAAACTTTAACCACCAAAGCAAGGGAAATAGTTTATAATAAACATAATTTGCAAAGTAAAGAAGAGGTGATGACTTAGGACAACAACCTCTCGTATAAAAGGGTATCCATAGTCAAAACCTCAATCAGTATAATGAAATAATATTGTAATATAAGCAAATGCCACTAAGCTAAGGAAAGAAAATCCCTAGACAAAGAGAAGGAAGAAAGAACCTTGTCCCCAGGGATGGAAGCAGGGGATACCTTTTGCAAAACAACTGTCTTAGGAAAGATATCTTGAATATAGAACATAAGACAAACCCATAGAGAGAGAGGAAGAAAGAATACCAATTAAGCCCTAGATAAAATATATGTCAAGAGCCTAATGGATCCTATAAGATTGGATTACATTCCTCTTGCCCCTAGTCTTGAGACAAGAGGAAAAGAGAATCTATATTATATCAGAAGGAGGGGTATCCCCCATATCAAAATTATGAAGAAATTGTAAAACTGCACGAGGATGAGATATAATTCCTAAAGCAACTCTTTCCCTAATATATATCTTGAAATGCTTACAATCAGCAAGTAAATGCATATTACTATAATGAAAAGGACATTTATACTTGGATAAAGCATCTTTCGGCATAGGTTTAAATATTTCTTTCTTGGAATTCATTAATTGAATATATACCTTCTTAGCTACATCTTGACGAATATCAGAGTTATCTATGGTAGGTATAGGGGGAAGAACACAAAGAGGACGATGATGATCAACATCACCTACCTTGATTTGAGATTAAGAATAACCAACACCATGCACATCCTATTTAGAGGGTATATGAACCAGATATATAATACCATGCTCATTAACACCAAGCCCTAAACCTCTATAACCTCGTTTAGTCATCATATTGAATCCTGTAGTGTATATATTATGTAAAGATTCTACAAGAGGTCATTGTTTATCATGCTCATGAGTAAAGGTTGTATAAGGTGGAATAATAGGTTTTGAAGAAGTTTTTTTACCCTTTCCTTTAATATCATCATGAATCATAGGAGAAAATAAGTATTGCACATCTACATCATGAACTATAGCTTAAATCCCATCATAAGTATGGAGAGAACTAGGATTAACATATGGAGAATTAGGCATCGGATTAGGAATAGAAATGTTAGGAATGATAGGATTAGGATTAGGAATAAAATTAGGTATGATAGGACTAGGAGTAGGAAGATTAGGAGATGGTATATCATCTACCAAATTCTTCACATAATACAAAAGAGTAATAAGTCTACCGCATGAATCCTTAATGAAAGTTTTGAAAGTAGGAAAACTAGTATCGGTCAATTTCACAAAAGCATAAGCAAGTGCGAAATGAAGGGTCATCAACATAATAAAGTGAATGATACTCTCATAAACATCATAGGTTTGGTAAAGAGATTCTAAAAGAAGGGCAATAAAGAATATAATCACACACCAAAGCATCTTAACAATCTTCATAGTAAAAAAAAAAATGAAATGCAAGAAATATTTTTGGATTTTGTTGAATATATAGATCTTTTTTTGTATTTTTGGATTAAAATTCAAGAGCATAAAAGAAAACCTAATCTTGATGCAAGAAAAGAAAAGACCTAACACCAAAAAGGAGGAAATATAACACAAAAGGGAAATCTAACATAATAAGGGCATCTAAATCCACAAAAGATAGGGGTAAGCTTGTTGGGTTCACCAAAATGAATAGAAAGAAAAGGGGGATATATATGGAGTGAATGAATGATGTGATGTGTTAAGTGAATATGTGAGGGTGTAGGAATGTAAATCTGTGATGGAAAATGTTGTGGACATACAAACTAAATGAAACAAGAATACTTATCTTGAAAGGAGGCTGATGCAGAAATCTCTATTTTCTTATGTCTGTGCACAATTTCGGGAAATTTTGCAACCTGCTCCAGACTGGAAATGTCAAGATAGAGAAAACCCATAAAAATTTTGTCTTTCTAGAGTCAGGTCAACTTTGACCCAGATAGTGGGGCACAATCTTACCCCTCACTGAAGGTCATCCTTGACCTGAAACAACTCTGATAGAAATTCTATTTGCAGATCCCAGAAGCTCGCTGAAAAGGGTATCCAGATCTAAACTTCAATTCACAATCTTGTATCTATACCTACAAGAAAAATGGTTTTGTTGTTTGGATGAGGGGTTTGGCTTAGTCAAACCCCAGTTTGGAATCAACCTTGATAATGGAATTGAAATAGAGAATGCTAGCAAGTAGTAGAAGTAGATCTAGCAATGAAGCTATGATATTCAATAGATATGCAATTGTATTTCAAATGTAAACAAGTATGTCAATAGGAAAGCTTGAACACAACATTAACACATGTAAATCAAAACCTCCATGATTGTATGCTTGGAATCCACATTGAGGGAAGAACCAATGGATCTTGAAGATGAACAAAGGATCTTGAAGGATCACACCACCATGATGGCTAGATCTAAGGTTTGAATGATGAATCTTGAATGCTAGAACCAATTCCCTTCAAAGGATTGAATACTTGAATCCTTGATCTTCAATGGAGAACTTGAATGGAGATGATGACTTGAATGCTTTCTTGAAAACTTTGATCTCCAAACTTGACTTCTTGATCATGAAAGTCGATGGCTTGATTGCACTTGAGAGATATGAGATATGTAGAAAATGAGAGAGGAAGGCTTCCTTTTATAGTGATCTAGGGCAAAAACTTCTAGAGAGGCCGAAATTGGAGAATTAAATCCCAATTAACCTTAACGCCTAGAAATGGACCTAGATTAAATGCAATTTAAGAGTTATCTCCACTACCCCTACCCCTTAAACCCTTAAACCCTACCCCTTCTATTATGATTTTTCTTCTGATATTGCATGATGGTCTTTAAGGATTATATCCACTTTGTGTTGGAACATATTTGCATAAGGAAGTTGATGTTGTTGATGGTTGGATTTTGGAGTTTTACATGGTTTCAAAATACTCAATTATATGAGATTGGCATTTGGACTATGGCATGGATCCTAGAAGGAATATGTTGTGAATCCTATCATGAGAAGTATATGTTGGTTGTATCTATATCCATTAGATACATTGAATAGGTGCTATGTTGATTTTGTTAATTTAACTTTATGCTTCGACTATTGGAAACTGTGATTGAAACAATTATTGTATTGTCATTGATGTCAAACCTTCATTGGTAAGATAGTTGCTATCTAAGAAAGTACCATATCTATTGACTAATGAGAAGGATTGGGGCAAGGGAGATAATAAGAGAACATAAGGAAAGGTTGAGTTATTTGATACTTCAATGGGTACTTGATTAGTTGGCACATTGATAAGATAATGTATTGTTTATCCAAGTAAGAAGAAAGACTGAAGAAGTAGTCTTAACCAAGCAAAAGTGAAGAAATCTAGTTTAAGCTGAGTGAATTTAGTGTTGACCAAACATCAGTTTATGTTGAGTGATAGGAAATTGTCGAGAAAGACAGTGTTAGCCGAGGAAGATAGTTTGTAGAGATGACCATGTTACACAGTGATGACCGAGGAGATGAACATAGTATTGACCGAGTGTCAGTAATTTATATTTGGAGAAAGAATTCAGATTCTCAGCTGACATAGTTGAATTCTATTAGAATAATTGAGAGGGGGTGAATCAGTTAGATCAGTTATCCTACAGTCCCAAATACAAATATGTAACTCTCGAAACAATTTCAATAAATTCTACAACTTGGTAACATAAACTATTAAATTGTCTGTGCCTTTTACCAATTACCATTTAATTAACTCATTGTAATTACTGACCAAATCAAATATGCAGTATGAAAAGTATGACAATAAAAGAATCATCACAGAAACACATAACACAATGATTTAACGTGGAAACCCTGCTAAGGGAAAAACCACTTGGGACCGGTAACCCAAAATAATTTTCACTCTTCTTAAGTGAGCTCAGTGAAGACCCAACCTATCCCTCAGTAAATAGTTCATTGATGTTTGTTTAACTCTGCAATTTGGTTCTTTCACTAACCAGTTTGATCAGGCATGCATGAATAGTCTTCACGCGATATCTTTGCAGTCTTCTTCCTCTGACATTTTTCAACAATGAAACTCATATCTCTTATATAGACAGATAAACCATTTGCATATCAACCATCATATTTTTCTGCTTATTCTTCTTCATTGATTTTGCCTCTTAAACCTTCCTCAGTAGTTGTGTCAATAAAATGTTTCAATTCCATCCCTTAGATCTTCTCCAAATTTTGTCAGCCACGGATCTCATAAAAAACTTAATCCTTAACCTCAAAATCATAACAATATCCAGCTCATCAAAGTCAGTTGGCTGAACTTAGCTTTTAATAATTTCATCCATACTCAGTTAACAAAGAAATGTGTCAGTGAATACAAGCTCGGTTAATACCGTTGCTCGGTATACACTACATTGGCTCAGTATATACTGAAGTCTTCATTTCCCAACCACATTATCTTTGTACAATTTTTCTTCCTTCTCTATAATAGATTAATGCAACATAATCAAGTCAACAATATGACATCATAGACTCATCAATAAGTTACCCAAAGTATTCCTTATCCTCATTTGTCATATCCATCTTTTCTCCATGTAGCTATATCAGTTCTTCATCTTTTCTCTCTTTTTATAGATGTTCAGATGTTTGTAACTTACATAATAAGTACTGTCAAAAGTAGTTGACATCAATGACAACATATTGACTGATTTAGTTATCTTACATATCAATTCAGTATTCGGTGATCTCTAATCACAGATCTTCAATTTATTCAGGTATTCAATCAGTTGTAGTTCATCAATCTCTCCCTTTGGCATTGATGACAACACAAGCAATATGAAATATGCCATACACATACCAAACATGTATTCCACAACTATGTAAGTAAATATTGTAGCTCGGTAAGCTCTCCCTAGCTTGATATTTAATATGTTTAATCACTATAGCATTACAAGTGCAGATTCCTTCTGTTCTCAGCAACAAATGTTCAAGTCTCTCCCTGACTTTATGACTTTCTTAGATTAGCTCTCCTACTGTTTATCTCTCCCTTTGACAACAATGCCAAAGAAAAACATAAAACATACAGCTCTGCAATAGCCAAGTAAATCTTTGTTGTTCGGTGCAGACAATGTATCTCTGTATATTTATATGCAAATTCTTTGTTCTAGCTCCTCAAATCTTTCACAACCTTAGACATAATCCAAAGTGTGAGCTATGTTGCATCAACATGAATGATCTTTTGATAAAAATAGGTCGATGCAACCTCTAGATCACATTAGTGACCGGTAGACAGGGGATAAACCCCAAGTCTAGTCCTCAAGTATTCAAAAGTGTCCTTCGGTAGAGGCTTGGTAAAATATCATCAAGTTGCTCCTTTGATGTAACATATTCTAGTTTGACTTGCTTCGTGTGTACTTGTTCTCTTAAGTAATGATACTTAATTCATATATGCTTTGTCTTTGAATGCATTACAGGATTCTTAGAAATATTTATAGCACTAGTGTTGTCACAATATATAATCACCGGCTCAGTGATTACCTCATTCATCCCTTCCAATGCTTATTTGATACAAGAAATGTTTGAACAGCTTGTAGTAGCAGCAACATACTCTACTTCAGCAATAGACTGAGAAATAAAAGGTTGTTTCTTACTTGTCCAAGTTACAAGTCTTTCACCAAAGAAAAATGCTCCTTTGATTGTGCTCTTTCTATCATCTATATTTCCAGCCCAATCTGCATCGGTATAAACTCTTAGTTCAAATATGCCTTCCTTAGCATACCATAAACCATAATCCTCTATTTTCTTTAGGTATCTCAAGATTCTTTTCACTACAACCATATGTGAATCCTTTGGATTGGCAAAAAATCTAGCCATAATCCCCACTAAATACAACATACATCAAGCCTCCTATGTACAACATACATCAGTTTACCAATCATAGATCGGTACAATTTTTTATTTACCTCTGTAGATTCATCATCTTTTTTTAGTTTGCAGCTTGTAACCATTGGTGTTCCTACTAGTTTAGCATCTTCCATGCCAAATGTTCTCAATACTTCCTTAATGTGCTTTGATTGTGTGATGAAAATTCCATAATTCTGCTGAATAACCTACAAGCCTAGAAAGAATTTAATCTCTCCAAACATTGACATTTCAAATTCCTTTCTCATCTCATTAGCAATAGATTTATAGATATAATCTTGTCCTCCAAAGATTATATCATCCACAAATATTTTAGCAATCAAAATAGTATCATCAGATCCTCCTTTCATGTATAAATTGTTTTTTTCACTAGTTCTTACGAAACCAATACTTAAAAGATAAGTATGTAACCTTTCATACCATGATCTTAGTGCCTATTTTAATCCATATAAAGCTTTATGTAGTCTACATACCATGTATTTCTTATTCGGATCAAAAAATCCTTCTGGTTGTTCTATGTAGACCTCCTCTTCTAGTATTCCATTCATAAAAGTTGACTTAACATCCATTTGATATACCTTAAATTTCTTATGTGCAGCATATGCAAGTAACATGCGGACTCCTTCTAGTCTAGGAACAGGTGCAAAATTTTCACCATAATCAATACCT
Organism: Chamaecyparis obtusa; assembly: GCA_027943335.1. NCBI lineage: Eukaryota > Viridiplantae > Streptophyta > Pinopsida > Cupressales > Cupressaceae > Chamaecyparis > Chamaecyparis obtusa. The sequence goes on from BSBK01005674.1 coordinate 1,123,088, forward strand.
TCTTCTTGTGCATATCCCTTGCAAACAAGTCTAGCTTTATTCCTAGTAAATTCTCCATTCTCATTCATCTTATTTCTAAAAATCCATTTATTAATGATAACATTTTTATCCTTCAGTTTAGGTACTAAGGTCCATGTCTTATTTTTCTCAATTTGGTCAATCTCTTCATTCATAGCATTTATCCATTCTTCATTATCAAGTGTATCCTTAATAGTCTTCGGTTCAAACTCACAAACTAGGCATGTGTTTTGTTTTAACTTACTTTGGGTCATCATGCCAGCTTGCTTGTTACCAATGATTTGGTTCTCAGGATGATGTCTTCTGAAAAATCTTGCTAGCACTTGATCTCTTCTTTGTTCTTCATTCTGTTCAGGTACAGTTTCTTTCTTGGTAGCTTCTTCCTGATTCTCGATGTCCATTTGTTGATTGTCGATAGCATTTTCCTGATGCTCGATAGACTTAGCCTGTGGCTTTGGTAGATACTCTGGATCTTCAACATAAGAAAATCTACCATAGTCTTCTGTCTCCTTCATGCTTTTTGTAATCACCCAAAAATGGTCATCTAGACTATTAGCTCCTTTCTAGCATTATTTGCTAAAATTTATCAATTGCTTATTCTTGATCAAATCCTAATCTTATCATTTTTTTGATTATACTCTATGGATTAACCATTTTATCCTCAATCTTTATTTAATTAAAAACAATTCCCTCCCCTTTTATTAAATAAAAATCCCCCACTTACCTTTTATCCTAAGTTGCACAAATAAAGCATTATTCCTATTTAATAATAAGAAGGAAAGGCTTTTTGTCTAACATGAGGCACAAAAGTCAACACTTCTTTCCCATTGGAGGAGACTTGTGCACAAGGATTTCTCCCCCTTTCAAACTCCACCCTTGATCAAATCTTTTGCCCCTTAATCTCCATGGTCCATTTATCTTTAAAAGGAGAGCTCTCTTCTCATTTTAGGATCCCCAACTCTTGATGCTAATGTTGTGCTACATGATTTCTTGGTGTCATTGGAGCTTTTGAAGAGATTTTTGCATTGTAGTTCTCATATTTACATTATAGCTTAGTTCTCATGGCATTCTTAGCTTAGTTTTCTTTCATGCTTTAGCTTAGCTCACATAGTTTAATTAGTAAGGGTTTTGTAACAATCTCATTTCTATAGTTTAGTTGTACTCTTGCATTCTCATTCTAGCTTAGCTTGCATTGCATTTTTCATTGTGATTCTTGAATATATTGGCATTCTTGCCCTTGTCTCTTTGAATCTCCCATTGCATAGTTTATTAGCAAGGTTGCATGCTTAATAGCTCTAGCTGAGAGCCCTCTAAACACCCTTGCACTCCATGCCTAGGGAGCTCTAGGTCACTCTTCAAGATTTCCAATCCATGGATGCCCTTGGAATCAATGGCTTAGAGAAGTGCACATTTTGAGTGTACATTTTTGGTGCCCACCGTGGGGCAGAACAACTTTGTTTTGGCTTTCTTTTCTTGCATTTCTGCACAATTTTCGTCACATTTATCTTGTTGTTACGACTATTTTTCTATATTTTCTGACAGAGTATCGTACGACATTTTCTCAGTGTCGTACGATAGTTTCTTACATATCTGTGTGATACTTTCCCAGTCAAAAGTATCATACATCCATATAGAACTCTTTCGCCTAGCTATATAACACTCTGTCATCTGGTGTCGTGCGAAGTGTCACCTGAAACAGAAGTACCGCACCCCTATACTGCAAAGTATCGTACGAACTCCTACCAGCAGAAACTCTCACCTAGGCTTGGAACTGATTGTTTTCAATTCTTCTTTGCAAAGATTCAGGTTTTCTACTTTCTGGTTTGTGATTTGTTGTGTTAAGACAAAGATTTATTTGCAAATTATACCTAGTTTCACTGTACTAACCCTTGTGAGCCTAACGAGTTGTGCTTGTAGGTGTGCCCTAATTGTTTGCATAATTTGCTAAAAGAACACAAGTCAAAGCTTCAAATGCACAAGGGCTACTAATCTTTCTTGCAGGGCTACCCAAAGCATAAAAATAACCAAGTGCTTGTTCTTTTCTTTCCTTTTTAAGTGCGGCATTATACTAGTTCATCTTCTTAGGCACTTAATGTCTTATCATTAGAGTCTTTTGGTGGTAGGAAAGTATGCTCTTCACCCTTGTGGTGAACTAAAAATCTTGACCCACCTCTAGATTTCGAAAGCAAGAAGGTTAATTGAACATTGCTTGGTGTGTTTGGGAAAGGCTTTTGAGGTAGGAGAGTATGCTCCTCACCCTTTTGGTGAACCAGAAATCTTGACCCTCAAAAGTTGATATGCTCCTTGTTTAGTTTAGAATCCTTTAGAGGGCCTGCTCTTGAGCAATCAAAAGGAACGACCCAAGTGGGGACAAGCTAATACCCAACTATTTTGATCCACTATAAACTCAAGGCTATCAAGGACACAAAACCTTGGTAGACGTAGTACTTGTCTTCACTTAGTGTGAGTACTTGTGGGATTGTGACCATGAGAAAAATGCTAAGCAAGAATGCTTAAGGTACTCTTGTGGCCGTGAGGTCCATTACTTATTGTAAGGTAAGGATTCCCTTCAGGGAGCAAGAGGGGTATTGTGAACGGAAGCCCTTTTTACGAACCTTAGATAGAAGCTACCCAATTTTTCCACTCAACATCTTGGTGCAAGGATCGATCCTAGTGGACTACCCGGATCACCCCAAGATTTTACACTCACTATCTATGTTCCTTTGGTTGTGTCATTGGCACTTCCATGACAAGACAATATATATTGTGGGAAACAACTTTGTGTGAGGCAATTAGACATCAAGTGTGGGCTAAGTTTTTGAGTATTGAGCCTTTATCTTTCTAGATTAGCAAGTGCTTGAATTGTCTTCACTGTGATCTACCTATGTAAACATCCTTAAACATCAAACATCACGGTAATATTCATAGGTTTCTTTTTTGTTTTGATATCCCAAGTGCATGTCTTGGCAAGGTTTCTTTTTCCCTTGTTCAAGTGTTTTATGACACGTTTGATCCCTCATTGTTTGCAAACCTATCTATTTTCTATCATTACTACATTCCAAACTAAGAAATTGAACCTATCAAACTACAATTTTGATCAAATTACCTTTAAAACTGGGTTTTACACATTCACTGGTTAAACATCGTGCAATACTGAATAATCATCGCACCACTTTCTTGAGTATTATCGCGTGATACTTCATTGTTGCACTTGTATCGCCCAAACATTATACATTCTATCACATCACCTACCTGGTTACTATCGCTCTACTGTGTGAGAAATATCATCTGGCCAAATTGTATCATCCTGCTATCCTGCGAACTATCACACAGAATCATTTTGTTGTCTTACTGTTGTTTGCAATCTAGAGCTATCAAATTTGAATCTTAGTTTGTTGCAGAGTGTCCTTTCCTATTCTTACATGAATCTAGCCTGTTATTTGCATGTTTAGGTTTGTTCTAGACTAAGAAAGATGAGTTAAAAATATTGGGTTTGAGCCTATCAAGTGCTACTTTCGATCACTTGTCACACTACAGTTACCTCTCTAGCTATTTACTAATCAAGCTTCTTGCTCATATCTCAGCTTGAGTTAATTGAATGCTATAAATTATTGAGCACCTTTGACAAGCCATCTCTATTGTACTATCTCGACAAGTGATCTTTATTGGCTTTGCCCGTCTCAAAATCTAAGAAAATTTACCTCGTTCTATTAGTTAAACAACATTTCTTTTCAAGCTGGTTACAACTCAGTTTCAATTTGAGCAAGGGAGTCACCCTCCATTCAACTATACACAGTTACCCTCTCCTAAAAGACACTCACGAGTGCCAATTAGTGATGATAGTTCTAGCCCAGACAAATCTGAGGATTCCAAGGTCACCCAGTGGTATAAAGGAGTCTTCCTTTTTTCTACATTCAAGACCCCCAAAAGCACAGATAGTGTCTCACTTACCATGACTAAACAAGAGAAATATCACCATTTGCAAGAACACTTTGAGCATAGAGACAACCAAGCACGCTTAGATAAAGAGTATAACAAAATCCTAATGGATGTTGCTAGGTGCATGACTTTAAGAGGAATGTCTCACGATCAACCTAAGACTAGTGGTTATGAAAAGAGACCTCCTTTTGGTACTAGTGGCAATCATGGTAACAATACACCACCAAGGTCTCCTCCAAGATAGAATTTTGTTGCACCATCTTCACCTCCTAGACCTCCTCCCTCTCATCATGAGGAAGAGGCCAATGATGACATTTCTAGTGAAGAACTTATGAGGTTTGAACAAGATGAGGCTTCCCAACATTTGATGCATAAACTTTTAGAGCGTAATGGAGATCAATACTTTCAATACATGACTTCTACAGGATACAAGCTCACTCTTGGTTATGATGTTCACCAAATCATTCAAGAAAGAGTACCAACTGAATTGGAAATCCTTAGAGATGAATTACAATGAACGAATCAGCGTCTTGCTCAACTTGCAATAGAAAAGGAACCTCCAAAGGTCTCTTTTGTAGAATCTATTTGTGCTCTTCCCTTTGATAGGAGTCTATACATGGTCCCATTTCCTAAGGATATTGAGGTTCCCAAATATGATAAGTATGATGGAAATAATGATCCCCATGACCATGTGCGTCATTTTTTACGCTCTTAGCATGGACTTCCTTCATGAGGACACATTTCTATTATGGTTGTTCCCTAGGAGTTTAAGGGGACAAGCTCTCGAATGGTTCACAAAATTGACACCTCCTCTCAAGACCTTTGATGAGTTGGCTAGGTGTTTCACTCAACATTATTCGTACAACATTCAACAGCCTATTACCATGATAGATCTAGGTGCTCTCAAGAAAAATCAAGGCAAACCATTCACTACCTACTTGCAACGTTGGAGGTCGTTATATTCTAGATATCCTCGTCAACTACCTGAGAGGGAAAAGATCAACATCTTTGTCAACACTCTTGTACCTGAATCATATTACGATCTTAGGAAACAACTATTTTCCTTTTTCAATGACATGGTTGAAAGTGCTTACCGTATTGAGGATGTTTCCATAAGGAAAGGGGATATTGTCATTAACAGAGATACCAGAGGTAATGGAAAGGACAAAAACAAATCTTGGAACAAAAACAAATATGTTGTCAATGATGGGGTTGTGGATGTTCCTAAAGCTAAAGAGTCCACTTTGCACCTCTCCAACGCTATCTACGCAGCTAAATAACAAGAGGCTGCCAACACTCAAAGTGCATCTAAACCTCAATATGTAGACAAACCCAAGAAGACATATCAATGATGAGTCTACACCAAGTTGGTTGAACCTTATGACGTGATTCTTAAAACCTTGGTTTCCAACAAGTATCTTACGCTTCCTGACAATTCTCCTCCCTTCAATCCACTAGTTAAGCCTAATTGATGGAAAGAGGATCATTTCTGCAATTACCATAGAAATAAGGGACACAACACGGATAATTGTTTCAAGCTCAAAGATGCTATTCAAGATCTTATTTATGGAGGTGTAGTTCTCACAGATGTCTTGGTTAAGAATTCTGATCACAAGGCCTTCAAAACCCCTCTACCTGAGTATGAAAAGGGGTAGTCATCTCAAGCGAACAAGAAAAATCATGATGCCAAGATTAATTATACATATACTCACAATGAGACTGTGATCAACATGGTAGAGCCTGTTGAGATTATTTTTATGATGAGACCTTAAGGTAATAGTGACATCAATCAGGATACACCTAAGTTGGTCTTGCAAATGCTTGATGGTTTATCTTCCCGAAGTGAGACACTAAATGCTATTACTAGGGGGCAAGCCAAACTCATCCTTCAAACTGCTCATGATCCCAAACAAGCCTCTTCTTCTAAACAAGTGGCTCCTTCAACCATATCTAGCTATGATCTTGTTCACCAATTGCAATGAACACCGACCCAAATATCCATTTTTGAGTTGCTTGAGCTATCCCCCTTGCATAAAGAGATCCTTGAAAAGGCTCTCCACATAGAAAATGTCCCTAATAACATTGATCCAGATAGGTTCCAAGCTACAGCCAATCATATCTCATCTCCTCACCATCTCTAATTTTCCACCAAGGATGACACGTCCCTTAGCCACCCACATAATCTTGCTTTACATATCGAGGTCCAAGTCTACCATACTCAAGTCCGTCGAGTCCTGATAGACAATGGTGCAGGGTTGAATATTGTTTCCTTTCATGTTGTGCAACAATTGGGATTGTCCAAGTTTGCTATAGATCCTAGGCAAAAGATCACTATCAAAGCATATGATGAAGTGGAGAGGTCTTCAAAGGGTCTTATTGTGCTACTTGTCCGAGTGGGTCCAGTTGCGAAAGATATTATGTTTCAAGTATTAGACATCCCACTCGTATACAACATTCTTCTGGGTCATCCTTGGATCCATGGCATGCAAGCTGAACTCCTTCTACCTACCATCAATGCGTCAAATTCCCATACAATGGAGCTGAAATTGTGATTCCTGGGGACAATGCTATTTCTATTAATACTCTCATTACTGCTGAAATGTTTGTCGCACACAATAAATCTTCTCATGATCCTAATGCATCCCTCATTACTACTGAGCATAAATTAAAAATGATGAGTATTGGTATGGGAAAATACACATTGGATTCTATTGCTGCCATGCCTATCTCTCCTAAGTCATATGGTAGACCTTCAAACAAGATGAAGCCTTCCACTTCTGCCATGATGGTTTTTGGTACCTTTTTTCATGCGTCCATACCCTTAGAGGTAGAACAAGAAGAAAAATTTGTTAGAGATTGGATCTATAGAGAGGAAGAAGACAGTACGACATTTGCTACTCCCATCTCCCCTAGACACTATGGTAAAGGCTACACATTTTTGCAGCAAATGGGCTATCAAGGTCAAGGACCTTTAAGTAATAATGGACACGCTCTAATTGAACCTTTGAGTCATACCAATGGTCAACACTCTAAGGATACCATGGGTCTAGGATACAGTGTTGAAGATGACCCCCCTGCATGTTCCAAAAATGCTCCCATGATTAGTGACTCAAATACAGATATGGATGAATCACCACTATACACTATGGCTCAAATGGGAGACGGTCTCCCCTCTACTTCACTCCTTTGGGGAGGAGAAGGCATACCTAATGATGACATAGCTAGAGCTTCTACATCTAGAAATAATGTGCATAATGAATTTGACCCCAGAGATAGACAACGTAGAAATATTGAATCATTACTAGAAAGAGGAGATCTCACATGTAATGGCATGGGTGCCTCTACTTCTAGGCATCCTAAACCTTCTTGGTGCAAACATCCCAGTAGAAGTTCAACAACAGATTCAAATGAGTACAAATGGGACACTCTCTCAGACGGATCTTCCACAGTGGATATGGAAATTGATGTGGTTCATACTTATAGTGCCCAACCCAACATAGTCGATGAGTCTCGCGTAGGATCTGATGAGTTCGGTCCGCGTATTGCTTTAGTGAACCATGCTGGTCCTTCTATTCCAAATCTAGATCTTGATACTTTTGGAGCCTACTCTATAGGCTCGACTTCTCTCATCACCAGAGATGATACCTATTGCATCAATACCCTTGAACCTATCACTTCACTTCCTCTCATACACTCATATCTCATAGATTGGTCCACCCAGAACCAAATGCCTACATTGCCTTCCTTCCAAAATGGCTATGAGATCGCTTGTTACCTCAATACCGTTGAACCTGTCACCTCTTCCACTAGTGAACCAGAAACAAATATGATAGAATCAGATATCAAGTACCTTAGTCATAAATCAAAAGAAAAAAAAATGGTCAGATGGCAAAAACCACATTGTGGTGGTGTCTAAACCTCAAAATAGTAAAAATAAAGATGTATCTAAGGGTGAAAACCTCTCTAAGGCACCTGAGGATGAGGTACTTGGTAATCTACCTAGCTACTTCCAGGAAAGATCTTCAGTTCTGATAGAACCTACACAACCAATCAACTTGGGGACAAAGGAGTCTCCTAAGATAATCCATGTAGCTCAGTCCCTCTTGATAGAGGAGAAAGAACAATTTACCACATTTTTTCAGGAGAAAAAGATCAACTTCGCATGGACATATTCGGACATGCCTGGTTTGGACACTAAGCTTATTATGCACCATCTCTCTATTGCTCTAGAGGTAAAACCTGTCAAACAGAAACTCAGAAAGATGCATCCTCACGTAGCATTATTGGTTAAGGCTGAACTTGAGAAGCTTTTAAAGGATAATTTCATAAGAGCTATTGATTACGTTGAATGGATTTCCAATATTGTTCCCATTTCCAAACATGATAAGTCCATTCATGTATGCACTGACTTCAGAGATCTAAACAAAGTATGCCCTAAGGATGATTTTCCACTTCTGAACATCGATATGATAGTGGACATGACAGCGGGATATGAAATGAATTCACTTATGGATGGCTTCTCTGGGTATAACCAGATCAAAATCACCACTAAAGACCAAGATAAGATAGCTTTCACATGCGCATGGGGTACCTTTTGTTGGAATGTCATGCCATTTGGTCTCAAGAATGCCGGTGCAACCTATCAGAGAGCTATGACTACCATATTCCATGATATGATGCATAAGAACATGGAAGACTATGTTGATGACACACTGGCTAAATCACAACAAAGAGGTACTCATTTATCCGATTTGAGTTTGATATTGGACCGCATGGAATGATTTCAACTCAGATTGAATCCTAAGAAATGTACTTTTGGTGTCACTTCTGGGAAACTACTAGGCTATATCATATCAGCAAAAGGAATAGAGGTAGACCCAGAAAAGGTGCAAGCTATCATGGAGATGCCACCTCCTCACAACATAGAACAATTAAGGGGTCTCCAAGGCCGTCTCCAATCTATTAGGTGGTTCATTTCTCAACTAGATGACATAGCTCAATATTTCAACAAGAATTTGCATAAAGGGGCTACTTGCATATGGAATGAGGAGTGTCAAAAGAACTTGGACCAAATCAAGGATTACCTAGAAAAACCTCCTATTCTCATGTTGCCTATCCAAGGGAGACCTTTGATACTCTACATATCTACTACAACAAATTATTTAGGAGCTCTCCTTGCACAACAAGATGATATGGGCAAAGAACAAGCTATCTATTACATCACTCGCACCTTGGTTTCTTATGAGCTCAATTATACCAGCATCGAAAAGGCTTGTCTAGCAGTAGTATTTGCATCCCAAAAACTTAGACATTACATGCTCGTGCATACTATGTAGCTGATCGCCAAAATTGATCCTTTAAAGTACCTCTTAAGTAAAGCTGTGCTTACCGACCGACTTGCTAAATGGATGTTGATTCTTTTAGAATTTGACATTCAGTATGTCAAAAGGAAAGCCATTACAGGACAAGCAATTGTGGATCAATTGGCCAAAATTCCTATAACTGATGATGATCCTCTTCAAATAGACTTCCTAGATGCTTCGATCATGAATGTCACAGAGCGTACGTGGAAAATGTTCTTTGATGGTTCTCATACATAGAATGGGGCTGGTGCTGGAATCTTATTTGTTACACCTCATGGATACACGATTCCTAAATCCTATAAGCTTCTCTTTCCATGCACCAATAATATAGCTAAATATGAAGCCCTTCTCAATAGTGTTAAGCTTTCCCTAGAATGGAGGATTACAGAATTGCATATCTTTGAAGATTCACAGCTTGTCATAAATCAAGTAAATAATGATTACCAAACAAAGGATGACAAGTTGATTCCCTACAAGAAGCTGATAGACAATCTTAGGAATTATTTCACATCTGTTACATTCCAACAAATTCCTAAAGCTGAGAACAAGGTTTTGGATGCCATGGCTACTTTGGCATCCATTCTACAATTGGAAGAACATGAGTCACGCTTTGAGTTCCTAGTGGAAGAGTTGTGTTATCCCACCTATGATTCCCCTGATGACTATATCATTTACACTGTGGTCTGTCATGATTCATCCTGCTATGCTACTATATTTTCCTATCTTTGAGATCAGATTTTTCCTAAAAATCTAACGCGCAATGAGAAGTGCCAACTCATCTACAATGCCTCCCATTTTACCCTCATCTTTGGTGACTTGTATAGGAAGGGTCTAGATGGAACTCTCCTTAGGTGTCTCGAAATAGAGGAGTCAGAAAAAGCACTAGCTGAAGTCCATGATGGCATATGTGGCTCACACTCTAATGGTCTTGTGTTAGCTCAAAAATTGCTTAGGGTTGGTTACTATTGGCCTACTATGCAAGCTGACGCTATTCGATATGCCAAGTCCTGCAAGAAATGTCAACTACATGGGAATCTCATTCATGCTCATGGATGCGAGCTTATTCCCTCTGTTACATACTGGCCATTCCAGCAATGGGCCTTTGACTTGGTAGGCAAGATTCATCCTAGTTCTTCCAGTGGGCATAAGTTCATTATTATAGCTACTAAATATTTTACCAAATGGGTTGAAGTTGCCCCACTATCTACAGCTACGGGCAAACATGTTGCCTTGTTTATCTTGAATCACATCATTTGTCACTATGGTATTCCTTCTTCCATAATCACGAATAATGGCAGCCAGTTCAAGAATAAAGACCTGAAACAATTGTGAAAATAATTCAAAATTAAACAACATTGGTCTTCTATTTACTACCCTCAAGGGAACGGCCAAGCTGAGGCCTCGAATAAAACATTACTAAAAATCCTTCATAAGACAGTGCACAAGTCAGGCAAGGATTGGCATCTGTAGATCAATCATGCGCTATGGGATTATAGAACTTCTATTCGCACTCCTACAGGTACCACACCTTTTTCCTTGGTCTATGGTTCTGAGGCTGTCTTACCATTAGAGGTCGAAATACCTTCATTGAGAGTCTCTCTACATGGTTTGATTACCAATGATGACCATAGGGCCATGAGATTTCATGAGCTTACTACTTTAGAGGAATGTCGTAAGGCTGCCTTTGATCACATGCGCACTTATCAGAAGCGAATGTCTATTGCCTATAATAAGAAGGTTCATCCTAGAGATTTCCAAGTGGGTGAATTAGTCCTAAGCGAAAATCCTAAGAATCAGCAGAATAGAGAGCAAAAAGGCAAGTTCGAGCTGAATTGGTTAGGGCCTTACATCATCATGACAACATTTGGTCTGGGGCCTATCAGTTATCTACACCTAAGGGAGAAGAGCTTTCCGAACCTATTAATGTTCTACATCTGAAGAAGTTCTATGCCTAAGGTTCTTAAACTCTTTGTATATATCTTATCGATCCTGGAAAAATTCCAAAAAATTCATATATGGTGCTAGAAAAATCCTAAAAAGCATATAAAGTCCTGAAAAAAAAGAGCATCCTAGTGAAAACCTAGCAATAGGCACTTTGATGTCGCACAAAAAAAAAATTACATATTCCAAAAAATTCAAAAAAATAGAAAAAATGCCTTGGTGAAAACCTGGAAATAGGCACCTTGGTAGCAAAAATACAAAAAAATTGTAAAAAGTCCTAAAAAATCTATCAAGTGGTGAAAACCTAGAAATAGGCACTGCTTGAGACTCTTGCACCTATGTTTATCAGCCTTGCATGGTGCTCATTCGCTCCACTTCTCACTTTGTTTCTCCTAGCCTGGAATTGACTCTTATCTTAGTCTAGGGGGCATACATTGTTTTAGCTTATCTTGGGTCTCTTTGTGCATTGAGGTTTCTTGGGAAACTTGGTTCAAACAATGTTTCTCAACACTTTCAAACTGTGTTTTTCAACACTTCCCTAGCATCAAGTGCTTCTCAACACTTATCAGATATCTTACCTGTTGTCTAGACTGATATGACATTTCTCACCAATAGATGTGATACTCAAAGTTTGACTCTATGACCTACACACACGCACTTAAACACTTGACTCACTGAGACTTGCTTGACTTTATTTCTTTGTGTGCTGTCTATGATGATTTCTTTTGATGAGTGTTCTCTCCCTAATAGTTTTCGATGATGCATAGCTAAAAGACTGGGGGCACGAGGATATGTTTTCTCTATTTTCTACCTATGGGTGTATCTTGTTGATCCTAGCTATCATGAGCATTTATGCTTGTTACACTTGACACTGAGGATCTACAATGTATTATCCTTGAATTTTTTCTGCAAGTGCATGCTTATGGTCATCTTGACTTCATTGTGTCTCAATGCGAGCATAATCTTGCTATACTAAACTTAGGGAACCTCACTACACTAATTATCTTGACCTTCATGTCTTTGATGATTAGGTGGGATTTACACATACCTATCTGATATAGATCATATTCATATACCCATAGTTATGCTAGTGCGTATTGTATGATCTTGCGACGCTACCAATAAAGCTCGATGATGATTATTAGAGTCTAACAACTTTGTAACCTTGCAAGTAAACCACTTTTTCATAGTAGCTTGCATTATTAGGTTCATGTTAGTTTAGTTTTACATGTTGCATATGGAGAGAGCTCTCCTTTCATCTTTCATGGACTTGTCAGTCAAACTGCACTTGCCTTTTGCTTCTTCTTGATCATGTCTTTCACTTCTTGTCTTTCATATCACATCATTTTCTATCCCTATCATCACAAGGGGTTAATCTTATCATTATATATAAAAAGATCATTTTCAGAAACATGAGTCTATATCATAACATGAGAACTAAACATACATCCATGAGATAAACTATACATGAGCATTTATAAGCATATCATACATTTGAGCAATATAACAAGATAATAATACTAAAACATCCATCAGAATGAGACAAGTACACAAGGTATATCATAAATCCAGTCATCTCATATATATATATATATATATCATGATACAAATACAATGTGAGATCCCATAATCTGGATCAAGTCTCAAGACATGTCTGTACATCAAAAACCCTAAACCTAGGACTGACTCTCCCCCTCATGTGGAAGAGGTGCTGATGGAGATGGTGGCTCCATCTTGTCAGCTTGCATGTCTGACCTCCCTACCATCTCAGAGTAGAGTGGCAATCGCTGACCCATAGGAATGGCTACTATGTACAAACCATGGTAGTATGCCGCCCGTGTAACCTCCTTCCAGATCTCTGCAGCATCCTCCCGTGCCTCCCTCTCCCACGGATCTATCTTAGCCCACGCATCCATCAGCTACTAATTGTGAATAGCGATCATGGTCCATAACTACTGTACCTCAGCCTCTAAGGTCTGAACCCTAGCCTGGAGATCCTCTCCTCCCCCAGCTGCAAGCTACTCCTGCCTTGCATCAACCCGATGGTGAATTGGTCTCACCTCCTCCTCCTCCTCACTCTCCTCCACCTATCGGTGCGACCATCTATGACCACCTAATCGGGAACCCTAGCCTCTCTCTACTCTCCCTCTGCCTCCCCCTCCTCCATCATCTCTGTCCCCACCCTGTGCTTGTGGCTGTGCATCTGGGACTGTAAACCACGAGAATGGACATCTCTGATGCTCTGCTATATATGTCGTGTTTGTCCCTGCATCTGCCATGTCTAACAGGTAATCCCATGGCTCCTACTACAACCCTGCTGTCTCTTGTGTTTCCTGCTAGTAATCCAGCATCGATAGCCATCCCAGTGTCTCCTCCTCTTGTACCCTAGCATATGTGGTAATCTCTACTACCAATATCTGTTGCTTGCCAAACTGCCTCCACACTTGGGTAATCACAAAATGATCCACAATATCTGCATGCCTGCCTAGTAATGGTCAGCTACATAGCATGTACCTGAGCTCCCGATCCCTATCACTCCACTTCTTGCACGACCTATATGGTCTCCACTCAAATGTCATTAGCTCATCTAACAGTCACCTATAATATGTAAGGTCCCCACTGTGTGGCTATGTGATGAACCCTATATATCGATATATGTAAGGATTCCTCCACTCCTGAGGCTGTACTTGTGGTTGCACCACAGCTATGTGATCCCACGCCCATATCTGCACCAGGATGACCCTGCATGCCCATAATCGACCATCCCTACAAATGATCTCATGTAGCTCATGATACATATCTGCAAGGATCACTAGTACCCATGCCATCCATCTAGGTTGTGCCACCAAGTATGCAACTAGTCTCCCCCAGCCTAGTGGGAACAATCTCTAACTCTGGTCAATGATCAAAGCCTGTGCTACTATGGAACACATGATGCATGACACTGGATAGTCTCGATCGTACTCCTCTATCAAATGGTGCTAACTGAGCTGTCTGTCTATGATGGTAACATCTTGGAAGAGATCCTGAATGGCCTCCCTCCCATCTGTGGGAGTCTAATCATAGTATACCTATGCCAATGAAGAATCATGTCAGTTTTCATCATATGGAAACACTACATTAATGAATATCTCTACAAACATGATTATACTCACCACATCTCCATGGCTCGGTACATGTAGGATCTGGTAGACATCCTCAAGTGTGATGGTGGCCTCTCTGGTCAGCAAGTGAAAGGTGTTATGCTCACTATGCCACCTCTCTGCCAATGTTGTCAGTAGCCCATGGTTTGCCCATATATGGGGTATCTCCAAAAAGTAGCCAAAGCCCATCAGAGTCAAAGCCGCTCTCCCTGGATCATCTAGATCTCAGACACAGTGCAACTTGACACCCTCGGTGCTCTAATGGTGAGCACCGCCATAACCTCCTGCAAACCATAAACCCACAAAACCAGATGTCAGAACATGTCACAATGGATGTCCAAAATCAGTACAAGCAATCTCAAAAGCAAAAATTATCTCTACACATGTTATATTGCTCAAATTAAAGTCATGTGATACTTCTTATTATACTGGTGCGACACTATTTGCTAATATTATATCGTGCGACACTTTCCTGTATAGTAGTGCGACACTTTTGCTTCATGCGATAGTTCGCACTTGGTCGCACAACATTTCGTCCAGGCTTGTGCGATACTTTCCTGGACAGCCATGCGACACTTTGTGGCCCTACGAAGTCTCGCACGATATAGTGTACAGAAGGTGTGCGATACTTTTCAAGTATCACATGATGTTTTGCTAAGGAATAATCTAAAAATTCAAAAAACATGTTTTAAATGCAAAAAATGACTCAATAGGCTAGTTTTTTTGAAAACTTACTGGGGCACCATACTGAGGAGATTGGTTGTGCAACTGACCGCGCTTGAATCGATGTGTGTGAATGGGGGTGCCTGCCTACTGAGCCATAGTCTCTCTTGGATCTCTCAAAATTCACATAAGACAAATGAATTTGAAAATGACCTTTTCACCCCTTAAATAGCATTTTGACCTTTTGACCTAATTTTCAAAACATCTTGGAATTTTGTGAAATTTGCACTCCTAGCTAATTTCGATGTCCTAGATCTATTTTCAAGATTGAAATCAAAATCCAAGTTCATCTTGCTGGTCAAAATCACATTTCAAAGTTTCTCCTTCTTCTGCACAATTGGCTGACTGTTTGAGGCCTAGTCCTTCGATCTTTGCTGGGGAATCTTCATTTCTTCATCTCCATCTCTCTCAACCTTCTAGTCTTTCATTTATTTCCTTCACTTCATCTCTCTGAGGTTTTGACTTTATCTTTATCCTATATCAACCTCAGTCAAACCTAGTCAAACTGGGGCATATTTTCACTGCTTGATGGTTATTCTATTATCTCTCATCTTCAATTATGATTTCTGGTGATTTGATCATGTTACGCTCATCTTGCTTTTGCATTCCCTTTACCTCATTTTGATTTTGATCTTGAGGGGGCAGCCATATTCTATCAGCTATTCTCTAGAGAATATGCTTGACCATTCCATTTGCTCTGATCTATCTATCGATCTATCATGCTTCACATGTTAGTTCTCATCTCGAGTTCTGATAATGTCCATTTCTCTCCTAAGTGTTCAGTACTGTCGCTACTAGGCTGACCATGCAGGATTTGCTATCTCTCCGCACTTCATTCTTTGGAGTCAGACCTCTATCTATTGGCTTCTTGGCTGATCTATTCTTTGACGTAATGTGTTCCCAGATTGATCACACATTAGTCAAAGAGGGGAAAATGTAATCACCCAAAAATGGTCATCTAGACTATTAGCCCCTTTCTAGCATTATTTGCTAAAATTTATCAATTTCTTATTCTTGATCAAATCCTAATCTTATCATTTATTCGATTATACTCTATGGATTAACCATTTTATCCTAAGTCTTTATTTAATTAAAAGGAATTCCCTCCCCTTTTATTAAATAAAAATCCCCCACTTACCTTTTATCCTAAGTTGCACAAATAAAGCATTATTCCTATTTAATAAATAAGAAGGAAAGGCTTTTTGTCTCACATGAGGCACAAAAGTCAACACTTCTTTCTCATTGGAGGAGACTTGTGCAAAAGGATTTCTCCCCCTTTCAAACTCCACCCTTGATCAAATCTTTTGCCCCTTAATCTCCATGGTCCATTTATCTTTAAAAGGAGAGCTCTCTTCTCATTCTAGGATCCCCAACTCTTGATGCTAATGTTGTGTTGCAGGATTTCTTGGGGCCATTGGAGCTTTTGAAGAGCTTGTTGCATTGTAGTTCTCATATTTACATTATAGCTTAGTTCTCATGGCATTCTTAGCTTAGTTTTCTTTCATGCTTTAGCTTAGCTCACATAGTTTAATTAGTAATGGTTTTGTAACAATCTCATTTCTATAGTTTAGTTGTACTCTTGCATTCTCATTCTAGCTTAGCTTGTATTGCATTTTTCATTGTGATTCTTGAAAATATTGGCATCCTTTCCCTTGTCTCTTTGAATCTCCCATTGCATGGTTTATTAGCAAGGTTTCATGCTTAATAGCTCTAGCTGAGAGCCCTCTAAACACCCTTGCACTCCATTCATAGGTAGCTCTAGGTCACTCTTCAAAGTTTCCAATCCATGGATGCCCCTGGAATCAATGGCTTAGAGAAGTGCACATTTTGAGTGTACACTTTCTACATCATTCTTGTCAGCAAACTCATCATCTCTAACATTAGCACTTTCAATCATCTTATTAGTAACCTTATTCAAACACTTGTAAGCTTTACTTTTAGTAGAATATCCAAGGAATATTCCCTCATCACCTTTAGAGTCAAATTTCCTATTCCTATCATCTTTCAAAATAAAATATTTACTACCAAAAATTGTGAAGTGACTTACACTTAGTGTGTATCCAAACCATAACTCGTAGGGTGTCTTGTTTGTGTCTTTCTTTAGTTGAACTCAGTTCAAGACATATACAGTTGTACTAACTGCTTCTCTCCAATATATTTGTGCAACATTTTTCTCTATCATCAGTGTTCTTGCACAATCAACAATAGATCTATTTCTCCTTTCAGCAATCCCATTTTGATGTGGTGTTCTCGGTGCAGAAACCTATCTTTTGATGCCATGCTCATTACAATAGTGAGTGAATTCATCATAAATAAACTCACCACCTCTATCAGACCTCGGGCATTTCAGTTCTTTTCCATTTTCTTTTTCTACTTTTGCCTTGTACCATTTAAACATTTTAAATGCCTTAGATTTCTCTTTTAAAAACATGACAGTCATCAATCTAGTATGATCATCAACAAACAAAATAAAGTATCTATCACCATAGTAGCTTTGAGTTCTCATGGGACCACATAGATCGGTGTGAACTAACTCCAAGATTCTTTTTGTTGAATAGTCTTTACTTTTAAAATTAGATTTTGTCATCTTCCCTTTCTGACATTGATGACACAACATGATCAGGTTTGGTTAGACTGGGAAATCCTCTAACTTTGCTCTTTTTACTGATCTTAATCATGTTATCAAAATTTACATGACATAACCTCTTATGCCATAGCCATGCATCTTCATTTTTCACCAATAAACAAGAAGTCTCAGCATTGTCAAGATAAAATAAGTTACCTTTTGATTGTCCTCTTGTTTCGACAAGCTTTCCACTTTCATCATAGATCTTTACCTTCTTGCTTTCAAATGCCACTCGGTGACTTGAGTTGTTAAGTTGTGCTACACTTAACAAATTTTTATTCAATCCTTTTACCCAATAAGCATTATCACATCTGATTTTTATCATTTATCAATAAAGATCCTTTTCCTTTAACCATGCAAGGTGTGTCATTACCCATTTTTACTGATCCTCCATTATAATGCTCAAGATAATCAAAATTATCTTCATCACCAGTCATGTGATGTGTATAGCCACTATCAATGATCCAAGTATCATTTTTACTAACTTTAGAAAATGAGTGTTGTTTCTACATAACTTTCCTCTTCCTCTAAATCATCTTTCATTGCAACAAACACCACTTCAATCTCATAATCTGTGTCGGTGTCGGTGTCCTCATCTTCAACCAAATAACATGCATTTTTCCCTTATCTTTGTGATCTTGGTTATTTATTTTGTAGTGTCAATAACCTTTGTTGTTTCTTCTTCCATATCTTCCATCACCAAATCAGTCTTTTTCTTTATCTTCCTCTTTCCTGTTGGGACATCTAGCAACAATATGGCCAAGTTCTTTACAATTAAAACAAGATAAAGGTAACTTTCCCTTATATCTACCTTTACCTTTAGGCAGTCTCTGGGCCATAAGAGCTTCAAGTTCATCAAGATCATTATCAGTATTACCATCACTGTCATTCCTTATATTATGTATATTGTTAGATTTACCGATCTTCAGAGAAGACATAAAAGTAGACTCAACAGATGGTACACCACTATTATCAAAATTGTTCAACTCAAAGGTTGTTAGCTTACCAATCAAACTATCAAGAGTAAGAGTGCTACCAGGTGCAGACCTCATTTCATGTATAACAGATATTCTAATTGCATATGTAGGCAACAAGGTTCTTAAAATCTTACTTACCACTATATTTTCATCAATGACACCACCAGCTCTTCGGATAGCATTGACTACCTCTTTGATTCAGTTTGTATATTATGTAATGTTTTCTCCTTCCTTCATTTTCATATCATCAAATTTGCCTCTTAAACTTTTAGTTCTGGCTCTTTTCAGATTTGCATCACCACCATAGACTAGAGCAAGTTTATCCCACATCGCTTTGCAAAAGTGCAAGTCTTGACATCCTCAAATTCAGCATCAGATAGAGCAACTGCAATCTCTATCATAGTAATGTTATGTTCATGTCAATCTCTCAATTGATCAAGAGTTAAAGGTCCATTCGGTGGTTGTATGTAGCCATTGTCCAGTAAGGTTATAGCAGAGTCACCAATTCCATATATTTGAAGTCTCAACTGGATTTTCCATATAGTAAAGTTGTCCTTATTTAGCTTTGGCACTTCCCTCTTATACATCTTGTAATCTTTCTGATGAAGTCCTTAAAACTCAGTTCCAAGCAACCAATGCTCTGATAACAATTGTTAGAATAACTAAGAGGGGGTGAATCAGTTAGATTAGTTAGCCTATAGTCCAAAATACAAAGATGTAACTCTCAAAACAATTTCAATGAATTTTGCAACTCGGTCACATAAACTATTAAACTATCTGTGCCTTTTATTGATTACCAGTTAATTAACTCATTGTAATTACTGACCAAATCAAATATGCAGTATGTAAAGTATGACAATAAAAAAATCATCATAGAAACACATAACACAATGATTTAACTTGGAAACCCTACTAAGGGAAAAACCACATGGGACTGGTAACCCAAAATAATTTTCACTCTTTTGAAGTGAGCTCGGTGAAGAGCCAACCAGCCCCTCGGTAAATAGTTCTCTGATGCTTGGTTAACTCTGCAGTTCGGATATTTCACTAACTAGTTTGATCAAGCATGCATGAATAGTCTTCACGTGATATCTCTGCAGTCTTCTTCTTCCGGCATTTTTCAATAATGAAACTCATATCTCTTATATAGATAGATAACCATTTTCATATCAACCATTATATTTTTCTGCTTTTTCTTCTTCATTGATTTTGCCTCTTAAACCTTCCTCGACAGTTGTGTCAATAACACGTTTCAATTCCATCGTTTAGATCTTCTTTGAATTTTGTCAGTCGCCGATCTCATAACAAACTAAATCCTTAACCTCGAAATCATAACAATATCCAGCTCATCAAATTTAGCTGGCTAAACTTAGCATTTAATAATTTCATCCATACTCGGTTAACAAAGAAATGCGTCGGTGAATACAAGCTTGGTTAATACTGTCGCTCGGTATACACTACACTGGCTTGGTGTATACTGAAGTCTTCATTTACCAACTACATTGTCTGTGTACAATTTTGCTTCCTTCTCTATAATAGATTAATGCAACATAATCAAGTCAACAATATGAGATCATAGAATCATCAATAAGTTACCCAAAGTATTCCTTATCCTCATCTGTCATATCCATCTTTTCTCCATGTAGATATCTCAGTTCTTCATCTTTTCTCTCTTTTTACAGATGTTCAGATGTTTGTAACTTACATAATAAGTACTGTCAAAACTAGTTGACATCAATGACAACATATTGACTGATTTAATTATCTTACATATCAATTCATTATTTGGTGATCTCTAATCATAGATCTGCAAGTCATTTAGGTATTCAATCAGTTGTAGTTCATCATAATTCTTGGGTTATGGAAATCGTGTTGACTTTATTAATTGATTGTATGGAGAATTTAATGCATGGTAAATCATTTTATTATGGATTCAATGAGGAAATTGAAGATGTATCTTGAAGTAAGGATGAAGAACTTAAATGTTGGAAGGATTTGATGAATCTAACCTAAACCTAAAATATACGGAGGAGATTAAGTGGCAAAAGATGGATCTACCTATTGAAGAGGTATAAATGAAAACCTAACTGTGAGGTTACAGAGTATGCTGATGTTGTTGATGTTATTGGCTAATAAGTCTAAGTAGAAGGCTGAAGGTGAAGGAGTTGATCAGAGTTGTGATTACTTGAAGCGAATTCTGAGTAGATCATTGTTGGAGATGGAAATGGAACTCAGTCAGTAAACCAACATATATGTGCGAATTGGATCTATTATTTGCAAAGTGAGTTGTATGTTTTTCAGATCATATACTACTGCTACTTTCTAATCATTGTATCAGTCTAAATCCTTTAATCAAGGTTGACCTAACAGTCATTGTTTAAATCCTTTAACCAAGGTGGCATTCTAATGGAATGTACTCAAGTCCTTTAACCAGATTACTTTTGATAGAGTGTTTAAATCCTTTAACAGGGTCACACCTAGCAGTGTGTTTCTAAACCTTTAACAGGGTTGGCTTTTCACAGAGCTCACTTCAGAAGAGTGAAAATATCAGTAACATGTTACAAAGTGGTTTTTCCCAAATTGGGTTTCCACTATAAATCATGGTGTTATACTTGTGTGAATGTTTTGATGTGAATATTTTTATATTCTGCAAGTTTATTACTCTTGGACAGTGGACAACATGTTATATGTTTCTGGTATATATACTTTAGGGACCGAGTTGTGTTGGTGATTATATTTGAGATTGTTGAAGTGTTTAAAAGTTCAATTGGTACATATAGACTTGAGAACAACTAATTCACCCCCCCTCTCTATTGTTCTAAATAATATTAACATACACTTCATGTATTTTTATTTTATTGGTATCCCTTTGGGGGTCATTTGACTTGTTACGTTCTTGGCTTTTTGGTTTGGAGCATTAGGGAAGGTTAGATAGCTACATAGTGTTACCCCAAATTTAGAGATTTTTGGTCTCACCCTTGTCCCAAATTTATTTCCCTCCTTGGGGCTCAAAATCTTTATTGCCGGCCTCATTGCTCCTACTAATTACCCAGTCGAACTAGCTTGTTAGAAACTCACACTCAAAACTTTATTCACCCAAAGTTCAGAAAACCTCTAACTTCATCAACTATGTTAACCTCTTACCATCAGATGGTCTGGCTAAAACTCAAATTGTTTAACCTTCAAAATAGTTCATGGTATTGTATGAGCTTCTGATCATTGATAATGCAACCTTCCTCTAGAGGCTCAGTAAGTCAAGGAAGTGACTAAAATGGAGTTTTTCCGACTTGATAATTTATTTCCACCATCCGCCGACTCCACAACTACACTATGTGGTGCATTTTTCAAGATGTATTTTTTTCAAATCTCAAGAAAGTACAACTCTTAAATGGAAAGTTTAACAAAGTGGATTTACTAAGGTGGCAACATAATTTTTTAGATTATTTTTTTCTACCAAAATTAAATGAGTTTAAAGTCTGGCTATAAGGAAAGGTGGTGACATTTTTTAGTTCAATTTTCTATTAACCAAGGTATTTTTATCAAAATGGGGCACCCTGAAAGTGACGAGACTTGGAATGAAGATTGCGTGCATGTCATGCAACCTAACCTAAATTGGCCTAAGTAGAACACATTGATATCATTTCCCAAAAACTCTCAGTTGCATAGGAGGAAAAGACTAGCTACGTCAAATATCACAGGGTAATCTTTGTCCTTGGGGATGAAGAAGAGAGTGTTGAGTTTTACAAATTTTCAATGGAATCAAGACAAGAAGTAGATAGAGCTCCTGCACCCATGGTCATTTAATTTTTCTAGTTTAGCATGCATGGAATCTTTTTGTAATTGGTGGTGGTCACTGTAAATTTTGAGTGATGAAACGATTTTTATTCCAAGGTCCTTTCTTGATACTAGTCACTTTAAAGATCATTATTTTTGGAAATGAACACTTTTATTTTTGTATATATATATATAGGCTTTTTGAAAGTTAGTAAAGGGAGAAGCTAAAAAAGAAGAAATCCTAGGATGTAGCCATTTTTTATAGTAAATATTAATCAAACTTTGTGCCATTCTATTTTGAGCATCTTTGAAATAGAAATATATATCAGAAATATCTATTTACTATATTATTTTATACTACTTTGAGTTATTACAATTATCTCATGGTTCTTATCTATCTACTTTAGTTATAAATGATTTGCTTTGGAAACTGTGTTCTAAACTATTTATCCATTTGGGTTAAAATTATCTAGCCCTTTTTCTTCTTTATGTGCTATATTGTAGAATGAACTTTGTGTCATTTTATCTTTCTATTTCTCTATCTAAAATCATAATCTCATCTATACAATAGCTATGTGTGGATGTTTGTTTTACTTTCTTTCTTTCTTTCTTTCTAGTTAATAACATACCCCAAAAAATCAATTTTATCATAAGGAAGAGTTGTACCTTTAAAATTAAAAAGGAAGATCATCAATTTAATGGAGACCTCTCCAACTATAGATTTCTAATTTGTCCTCAATCTTGGCCATAAGTAGTCGATTCTAAAGTTATTTTTGGAGTACAAAATTTGGAACCAACAAATTTTGGGTGACTCTGTTGGGGATAAAACTAAAAGACCAGTGTGGTTTCTTGGTGCTTTCCTGGAAAACAAGGCTAGTGATTTTATTTTTTTAGAAAACCTCATCAAGATTGTTCAATGCCAAGCCAAACAAATAAATCAATTCCAACCTAAAAGGCGACCTATGCCAAATTTTCAAGAAATATTGGCTGAAAATGATGAAGTACTTCATTCATTCTTGAATGGTTTCAAAGAGAGTATATGTAAGGATAAAAAGAAGCCACATTCCTTTGATGATAATAAATTTGTGTTATTATTAAGGGGCGTGCATAATAGATGCTATTTTATAAAAAAATTATCTTGCAAAATATTCAATAGATATAGACTTAAGTGGAAAGATTAAAATTATTGAAAGAAGAATTGGAGAGCGAAGGACCAGTGCCTTATAATTTCTCTATCCTTGGTGAACAAGATTCCATACTAACCTGGGATAAGTCAATCTTGTGCCATAACATTAATCTACAATAAGAGAAATTTTGGTACCAAAGTGAAAATGAAGGGTCAAAACCCCTCTTGGCATGCAGGAAAGGAGGACAGATTGAGTGAGGACCCTTTTCTTCAAAGGAGGAAGTATTACCAAAGGAGCATAAAGTTGTCCTTCTTCCAAATTGGCATCTTAAAAGGTCGAATGATGAGTTTTAGCATGAAGTCAAGGACATAAAAGGTCACATCACAAAGATGGAGATTGAGGTAGTTGTAAATCACCTAAATATTAAAAAAGGTACAAATCATATCGTATGTGCCCTCCTCCTATTTTGATTTAGAAGTTTTTACTTTTGACATAGAAAATGAGAATAGATCCAGAAGTGGATTTTTTTTATGACACAAATTCCAGACCCAATCTATTTGAAAAATAAGTTGGGAGCATAATGGTTGCGAATGAAGTTAATCAACTAGATTATTTCATAGTATTTATCAAACCCTTAACTTTAAGGTCTTCTGACCAAAGAGATAAGAAGGAGAAAACACAAGAAGATGTGGTAAGATTTCATAACCCCAAAAATATTTTGCCTGAGAAAGAACCCATGTAGATATAAAAGAACCTTTCTCAACCTCTTATTAATGGATGCCTAACTTGTGAAAATAAAGATGAAGCACTAGGAAGTTGAATCTATTTTAGGATAAAGAAAATTCTAAAGAGAAAGTTTGACCCCACGATGGAAGAATTCCACATTCAATAGTCTCAATTAGTGATGCAGGGGGATTCTAGGGTTCTAGGTGAATCTGCAGGGAGGTGTATTGTTTTGGTTATGTGGTACTTGGTTGTAGCTTTAACCGGTGGTCTCAGTTATTGAAGGAAGCTCGGTCACTAAAGGAACTCGGTGACGCTTCTAGTGCTCGGTGATGCCTGGGTTGCTCGGTATTGCTTGGCTTGGTTGGTTATTTCACTAGTGCTTGGTTGTTTCTCTGGCACTCAGTAGTTATGGTTTACCGACTAGAGTTCTTGGTGATTTGGTTGGCTGACTTGGTGCATTTATTGTTGGTAGCTTTTGTTGTATTCTCCTATGTAGATCTAGAGGCTAACATGGAGAATTAAATATTTGTAAGGCTATTTGAGAGCTGACTTGTATTGCATTTAATATTTGTTTGTAGGAGTTAATTGTTTCATCTAATCGACTTGTGGTTGAAGATTAGTATTTAAGGAGTGTTTGGGGTGGTTGTTTAGGAATCAGATTAGGAGATGAGACTTGATGAGATTTGAGAGGTAGAAGGCAAAGATAGAAGTGTAGGTATGGATCTTGCAAGATCTTGAAGATCAGATTGTGATTTGATAGTTTGTAATAGCGAAGCTAGTGGTTGCATGCTTGGAGACAAGGAGATTGTTTGGAGGCTTGCGAGCTCAAGTTCAGATCTACTTTAGGGTTTCCATCATTTTCTAATTTGTTTCAGAACTGCACTAGCTAGAGTTGGATTGGATCTTTGTTGATCTTGCAGAATTGTTTCTTGATTGTAATTGGCCCTAACCCAAAAGGCCTTACAGTCAAGCAAGTTAAATGAAAATATGATTTGAGCATATCTTGTTGTGTTATTCTGCTATGTTGGTAATTGGCTACAAGGTTGAACTATCCTTCATTGGATCCACCATCCTTGATTGTGTCAATTAGTAATCAGGTGTATAGTGGTTAATTCATCTTGTGATTCATAAAAGGTATGCATGATTCTTAGTGTTTATTTCTTGTCTCCTAATGAATCTCGTAATCTTATGGAAGCCACACATAAGGTCAAGAAATCAACTCATTATGGTCCAAAGGCTTATGGAGAGAAATAGTTTCTAGGGTAGATGAGTTTCCATAGATTCTCCTTGCTACCTTTTAGCTATTAGTCAGTATTAATTTAACTTCTTGATGGCTTTCTTTAACCGCACTGTACGGCCATGATCCCCTATTTTGCGAAGGATCATACTTCTCACAACCTATTAAAGGTTTCATGTGAACAACATGAGGAATTTTTAGAATGAAGGGCTTCTTGCCCTAGTTGTCTATAAATAAAATCTTGGATGTGTTATAAGTTTAGTTAATTTTTGGTTTTTCAAGCATTTGGCTTTGCCTAGTTCCACTCCATCCCTTTTGCAAGAAGATTCCTATTTGATATTATCCCTTGGCTCTATAGCCCAATGGACAAGACATTAATCTTTGTTCAGAGTTCTATATTATCTTCATCCTTCTAGTCCTTATCCCCGATCAGAGCATGTTGCTACCTCAAAATTTGAAATTTTCAGTCTCCCCCCATCCCAAGTTTATTTTCCCCCTTTGGGCTCAAATTATTTATTGTCAACATTTTTGCTCCTATAGAGTACCCAGTCAGTCAAACTTGTTATAAACCCACACTCATTCATTGACTATGTTAACCTCTTACTATTGAATGGTCGGGCTAAAACCTAAACTGCTTAACCTTCACAACAGTTCAAGGTATCAAAGGGGACTTTAATCATCGATAATGCAACCTTCCTCTAGATGGTCAATAAGTTGAGGAAGTGAAAAAACTAGAGTTTTGTTGACTTGATAATTTACACCCACCATCTACTGACTCTGTGACTAAACTATGTGATGTGTTTTTAAGATGTATTTTTTTTCAAATCTTGGTAAAGTACAACTCTGAAATGGAAAGTGTAACAAAGTGGATTTACTAAGGTGACAACATGATTTTTAATAGATAATATTCTATTACTATCTATTGTTGAAATTAAATGAGCTTAAAGTATGGCTGCGAGGAAAGGTGTTGGTATTTTTTAGTTCAATTTTCTATTAACCAATGTATTTTTCTCAAAATAGGGTTCCCTGCAAGAGACAAGACTTGCAATGAAGAGCTCATGCCTTTCATACAACTTGACCTAAATTGGCTTGAGGTGGAACAAGTTGATATAATCTCCTAGTTGCACACAATTGCATCGAAGGAAAAGACCAACTAAGATGAATATCATAGGGTAATCTTCATCCTTGAGGAAGAAGAAGAGTGTATTGAGCTTCCCAACATTTTTATGAAATTGTAGCTGGAAGCAAACAAGACCCATGCACCGAGGGTAGTTCAATTTTTCTAGGCTAACATGCATGGAACCTTTTTTTAATTGGTGGTAATAACAGTAAATTTTGAGTGATGAAATTATTTTCATTCCCAGGTCCTTTCTTGATAGTGGTCACTTCCAAAGGCTGATGTTTTTGGAAATGAACAATTTTTTATTTTATTTTATTTTATTTTTTTGTGTATATATATATATATATAGGCTTTTTGAAAGTTAGCAAAGGGAGGAGCTAAAAAAAAGAAATTTTGGGATCTAGCAATTTTTGTTAGTAAAATTAATTGAACTCTGTGTCATCCTATTTTGAGCATCTTTGAAATGGAAATATATATCAACATTGTGCATTTTCTATATTATTTTTGTACTATGAATTAAACTTGAGTTATTATAATTCTCTTATAATGTTTATGTTAGAAATAGTCCCAAGGGATAACTGAGAGAGGGGGGGGGGATCAGTTATCTACAAGATTCAATTCTTTATCCAATTAAGTATAGAAGAACATTAAATACATACACAAAAAGATAACACTTAACACAACACCGCAATTTTGGTTACGGGGAAACCCAAATAGTTAAAAACCTTGGTGGGAATTAGCACCCACTATAAACTGCACTAGAGTATAATGATCCTTGTTAGAAGATCTTTCAACATCCTTGTTAGAAGATCTTTCAACATTGTTAGGAGTTTATCTTTACAATGTATGAAGTACAGTGACCTGGTCAAGGGTCAGACCATGTTAGGAGTCTTTTATAATTAACCTTGTTAAAGGTGAGGACACACTATCCAAGAGCACACTGCTCAAATGGTGAAGGCTGCAACCATCTGCATAACAGATACACACCATATCTGGATCTTGGTGAACTGGAAAGTAGACCTGATGTCTTGATCAGTTCCAATGAATAGCATATACTCTTTGTTCTTCACATATATCTTCAACTGATGATTGAATCAACTATATTGTCTCAGTACATTCACATCTTTTACTCTCCTCTTTCAATCACACTTAGCAATCACAACTAACTAGCTATAAGTATCCTTCTCCAAATGATATAATAAAGTCATCCTATTAGAACCATCTTGAAATCATAAAAGAGAAACAATATAACTCTCCAACAACTTCTACAATGACTATACTAAGCACGCAACACAAATAGGACCGCGCAACTCAATATGAGTAGACACATTGCTTCACACAGTCAGCTCCACCAAATTAACTAAAACTTTAATATTCTCAAGCTGGAATATGTTATGCACTCTTAACCAAACATTCTCAACTCATCACCAAACATTAAACCAAACACGCATATCATAATGATAGGTGCAACTACTGAAACAATATAAACAATGACGACTCCATCAGATAAACTCCAAAAATTATAACTAGCGAATAGAAACATCATAACTCAACTTGTACTACACTAATAGCTCTATGTCCATGAACATAGCTACACAAACATGTCTACAACACAAATATAAATGCACAAGGCTCCAACATAACTATGCTGAGAATCACATACAAAACTCTACTTGTAACACTGTCAAGAACACTACTGATATAAACAACTGCACTACTGACTGCACTCAGAATCAACCTCTGTGTCTATGATATCATGCTAATAACATATCCATTCAACATGCTCAAGGCTCTCTTCATAGAACTACAACACACGCTGCTTACCATATGTTGTCATCAATGACAAACATATAGTCAACACTAGCTTGCTGGCACATCTCCAACAATCTCCCCCTTTGGCATTGATGACAACATATGGAATGAAAAACACCACCAATCCAAATGTACAATTATATTATAACATTCTCCATTTCCTCAAAAAAAATCCCCCAAGGATGAATCCTCCAACTGCTACATCGTCTTACTGTATACTCCCCCTTACTTCATACTCTTCAACTATTTGTTTTTTCATGACTATATATATACTCCCCCTTTGACATCAATGACAAAGGGTGCCAAAACAAATAAGCACAGGTACTACTCCTAAAGTAGAGTAGTCAACCATTCATAAGTCACTAAGGACTGATGCACTACTACAAAATCTAATTAGATCTAGGGAAGGGAATTACTCCTAGCTTCTCCTTGAGATACTCAAATGTATCCTTTGGTAAAGGCTTTGTGAAAATGTCTGCTAACTGTTCTTTTGTGCTCACATAATCTAATTTTACTTCTTTCTCTGCAACTTACTCTCTTAGGAAATGATATTTTATCTCAATGTATTTTGTCTTTGCATGCATCACAAGGTTCTTTGACATATTGATAGTGCTAGTGTTATCACAGTGAATAACAATAGGATAATAAATTTGGATTCCAAAATCTTTTATCATCTGCTTGATCCACACAATTGTAGAATAATTTAATGTTGCTGCTACATACTCTGCTTTTGCTGTAGACTGAGAAACACAATTTTTCTTCTTGCTTGTCCAAGTAACTAATCTATCTCCAAGAAATACTGCTCCTCCCGAGGTGCTCTTTCTATCATCAACGCAAACTGCCCAATCTGCATATGTATATACATGAAGTTCTACATTCTCTAAGTTAGGATACCATAAACCATAGTCTATAGTTCCTTTTAGATATTTGAATATCCCCTTTATTGCCATAAGATGACTTTGTTTAGGTTCAGTTGCAAATCTTCCAACAATACCAACTGGGTATGTGTAGGATCATGGTATGCCAAAAAGTGGCGATGTGAAAAAAACTTATTTTCACTCATCCAAAAGCGCACAAATGCATATGTTGACTTTTTAGTAGGCCTGGGTGTCAATACACCTGGCCAAGCCAAAAGCAAAAGCAAAAGGCTTAATCGGATATCCGATATTTGCTAGTAAATATATCTCTGTACCCCAGCCACGTTCAACATTTTCTCATTGTGAAAACGTGAACGCGGCTAGGGAAAACAGATATCCACTTTCAAATCTCCTATCCAATTTTTCTTGAATCCTAAGGTAAGTCAAATCTTCTTATTTTTTTTATTGTTTTTAAATAGAAATTTATAGTTTTTTATATAAAAATTAGGGTAGCAATGAGTTTTTTTATTATTTTTTAAAATTCATTGTAATTATCTATTTGTTTTTTCATTGTAATCAGAAAACCCTCCTACTGATCCTGAAAACAATCTAGAACCACCTCCCAACAATCCCCCACCTCCAGAAGATGTACCTATCACAAACCCTTGCCATTTAGAGGATCTAATAGGAGATAATCTAAATGAACTTAGAGGATTTCAAACCACCTATGCCAATATCCCCACATTGTGCCCCATGTTGAGGATGTTGAATTCAATTATTGAAAACATGGAGAAACTTACATAGGAACATAGTGATGCACTTCTTTGGCATGATTCCATGCATGCCCAGTTTGATGATGGGCTTGATTATGATCAAGTCATGAACCTAAATATAAAAAAACATGACATAGCTAATCTTTTTGTGGATCCTAAAACTGGTCTAAAAGTGGACCCTAAAAAAACCAAGTTATCAATTAAATGGTGCACAAATAGTGCAATACGTGACAGCTTTTGGGACCGTTGGTGGATGGTTTTTGATAGACCACCTCACAACAATTTGGATGTCCCATTTTATTTTATTAAAAAATTGTATGCTGAATTTGTGCTAGGTCACAAGGTGAATTATTGGAGTATGAGACCAAACCAGGGTGTAGGTTTAGGTGCTCCTCAGGACAGGGCATGTGCACAACGGGTGAAATCCTGCACATATGTCCCCCCTCTTGAGATTTCACCACTTCCCATAGTGCAACATCCTGACATTATTGCTGAGGCCGGCTCACAGACTATTCAAGCCATTCACACCATGAGTGATTTGGTGGTTACGTAGAGCACATCATTGTTGCCTCCTCGTGCTGATGCTTCTAGCCCTTCCACATCCTCCATGAGCTCACATGTTTGTGTGCCCCACACTTGCATTATGTGCAAGAATCTGTGTGTAGGTCCCCTAAATGATAGTGATGCATATAATTATGTCTTTGAGGTGGAAAATTCTACACAACACACTACAGGCACTGAAGCACCTCATGAAGATATGCATCGGGGGCATACAACGCCATGGACTCCTACTATTACAGTAAGGGTAAACAGTTCACTTTTTACATTGTATTTAAATTTTATTGTTCATATTTTTAGTAGAATTTTCTTATAATAATTTCCAACTTATTTGTTTTATGTGTTACATTTATGTTCAGTTGATGATAGAGGAGGAGATGACATAGGTGGAGGGGTCCACTCTTTTGGCCATATCATTTGGCCTTGACAGTTCCACGGTACATATGTTTTAATGTACTCTTTGGTTTTCTTAAATTATTGTAATAGTATATGTACATTATTTTCTAATTTTTCCGATCATCTTATTAAATACTAATCCAAGTGTCACCAGTTGCCACTGGGGGGAAATGTGAGGGGGTGCAAGTGTCCGGAATTGACAAGGGAAAGGTAATTATGTAATTTAGTTTATTTATGCATACATGTATACTTGTTAGTTGTGCGTACTCTTTTTTAATTTACATGGTTTATTTGACAAAGAGTGGCATCTGATGATTTCGTGAGACCCCTATCGTCATGATAGAGTCACATGCATATCCATTCGCAGTGATAGCCCTACGATATGTATATTTCTAAAGTTATTTGTGTGTATTTTACTATCAAGTATATATAATATGATCAAGTTATGATAGTATGAAGTATATGTTTGACTTTTGTAGGTCACTCCTAGTTTGAGGGAGGTAGAACGCCAAGGGTTTGTATCGCTGATGACTCAGCCAACATTTCCCAAAGAAAGTTCAACTCAGGTAAGTTTTAATGTTAATTAAATTATTTTGTAAACATATATTTGCTATTGGACTTGTATTTAACATTAAATAATATAACTCATAGATCAATCTCATGTTTGAAAACATCTACAGGTCAGAGTTGACATTGGTGGCATTGTTCCTGCGCTACTGTTGGTACCCATATAGACCCCGGTAATAAAACTTTCAGTTTAGGGTCTTGAACCTCTTTGAACTAAGCTCATAGCATTTCCAAGTGGTTCAATTTGCTAAAGTAGGTTTAAATGGTTTATTCTAATTCATCTTAGTTCAATATGGTTCGATGAATTCAGTGTTGTGAGATGTCTGGTGATTTCATTTCAAAAGTTTGGTTCCAAGAAAATGAGTTGTCAGTTCAAATATATAAGTCCATCAGTATAAAAGATCAAATATTTCAAGGCCAAGTTCAGTAGTTTGAATTTCAAGGTTCATTCCAAATTCAGCAGTTTAAAGCTACAAGTTCAAGGTTCATAATCTGCGTAACTCAGATTCAGCAGGCTTCATCAGTTTAATGGCCCACAGTTTCAACATCAAATTTCAAGTTCATAGAGATGAGATCCAGTAGTATGGTCCAAGGATTTGAGTGGATACTTCAATACTTCTATTGAAACTTAGTGCCTACTGAGACCACATCTACCTTTAAACTTACAACAGTGGTGAGATAGAAGTAATTTTTTATTACAATGCACATAAAATAGCCAATTTGACAGATAATTGGAAGGCACTGAGATGTTTAGAGCTTACAAAACAAGTGGACTATTTCATGTTTGTATGGGACCGATTACACAAATTAGATTTGAAATTCATTAGTATCAAACCCGAGGGAAGATTTTGATTTACCATAAAACTGGTAAGATTCTCTAATGTGATCCTCGAGCCCACCATGTAAAAGCACTGTAGAGACTTTTCTCAAACATTGCTGATTCACATAATTATCTCATTTGAAAGATCTCAAAACTGATAGGATTTTATTGGTGCCTCCAATAGCATGAAGTTTCGGGCAATCAATGATGAGGAGTTTTGAGGGTGTCGAAGCTATTGACAGAATTACATGTGTCTAGAACCGTCAATATCAAAATCACTAGACATGGTAAGAAGGAAATGTCGATGGTCATAAAAGGCATGAGCACGGGGTCAATCACAAATTGTTTCAATCACAATAAGATCAAAAGTTACACAATCTACAATCTCAATAACATTTGGCGATGGTGCAACTCAACCTCTACAGTCAGGCACCGCAGTCAAAGCCACCAGTTCGATGGTTGGGTGATGTCAAAAGTGCTTAATCATTGGTCTCAAATGTGAACACCCATGGAAAAGGGATCATCAACGAGCCTAATCAAACATGAATGACGCATGCAAAATGTTTGATAGGGTCTCAACCCTAGTCACCCATCTGTGAAAGCAAATAATTACCGGTCAACATTCATCGGGTCAAATGTCTCTTTTATTGGGATAATATAAATTAGGATGTCCAATGTCTCTCTGAAATAGCATGAAGAGATTTTAGACATGAAAAACAACAACATGAAGGATCAGATGTTGGATGAACTCTTCATTATCACCCCTGAATTTCATTCAAAGACAATCACTTAATCTCAACAGAGCATAGAAGATGCCCAATGTAGTTAATGGTAACTGACATTCGAAGTGGTTACAGGTTCTATCCCCGTGACATCTACTAAAGATAATTGGAGTCACAGGTTGAACAAAAGAGAATGGGGCATCGATTTCTCATATCATGGTTACCCTCAAAATGACCATGTTGGCTTCAAATGGAATAAGCTCTCCACAGTGTGATGATATTTCTACTTAATACTCATGGTTTTATAATTGCAGAACTAGATAATTGTCCATGTGTAGGAAGTAATTTTTGTTGGAGTAGTGCCAAGGATTCAGTCAAGATAGTCCAGACATGCGAATTTATGAGGGAAATGTGGCCTGATTCACTAAGGAGAAACATAGAGGATGACTCCAAACTATTTGACAAAATGTCAAATAGTCATGACCAACAATAGAGATCTCAAGCTTCAATGAACATAGAACCAAACACACAATGGAAGCATATGTGGCAATGATAGAAAAAAGTTTTAAAGATAACTCGGCATGATAGTAACAAGTGTCAGCAAATTAAAAGTACTTTGATGGCATACAACTTTATCATATCTATCCTAAAATCAACTTCATTAGTGTTTGTAAGGTGATAAACATAATGGTCCCGATATGAAGAAAGTATCTCAGAGATAAGAAGTGATACCAAGAATCAGTTTGATAACTAATGAAGAGGCTATCATGAGGAATATGAAGGAACGTGAGATAATTCCCAATGGCCCTGGCATTTTTATCTAAAGAGACATGTCTGCGGTTATAGATGATAACAAATATGGAAGAATGGACCATGAAAAATAGATGGTGCCACTTGTAATGTTTTAATTAAATTTCATACATATAAGAAGGCTTACAAACATTAAAATAATGTTTGGTAAACATTATGGAGGACCCATAAAAGGAGTCATATAAAACTTTAGGAAGCTCTCAAGAAAGGGGGGTTTTGATTTTCAAGAATCGGTTACGAAAGTTGTTTGAGAAAACTGAAGGGATTAACCGATGGTAAAAGAAAGGGATAAATAGGCATTCAAGAGATGAAAGCAGGGTTCTAGATTCTGCCTGACCTGAGAGATTTTGTGCTAGGGGAGGGCTAGGTTAGGGTTTTTATTTTCATGTAGGGAAAGAGGGATTGTATTTTTCAAATAATGATTAATGTACAGGAACAACAGAATCTTTGTTGTTTTGTTGTGTTCAAAGAAGGAAATGTCATCATATTAGAACTTTGATTTTAGATGCTCACTTTCTGATTGATATTCATCTTTGAATGATATTGGTTTCTTTTGAATGCGTATCTGTTACATTTGATCATCAGCACGACATCTGTGGACTTTGTGCTATAGTTTTTCATGTATTTGGAAAGAACCATTCATCTTTCTCTCTTAGTTTCTTTTTGTAATGCATTGTTTAGCCAAATGAAATTTGTAGCATTTACTATTCTTTTCTTTTCAGTTAATTAGTCCCTTCACATCTATCTCGTGTTTACAAATAGATGTTTGTAAGCCTTTATTGCTTTCAAGTTAAAAGCATAATCATTTATAGTTTAGTTGATTCGTTGTAAATCCTACAAGGGGAGCTGTACCCAGATAATTCAAAGGGCACTTATGCTTTTCAATAGCGAAGTGACCCAACTGTTGGTGCTAGTTGAGTCTTCTTATTTGGAAATTTTGGGGTCAGTTTGTAATCATTTTCTTTGAAGACAAATCTGTTCACCAACAGCTACCAAGGACATATATTAGGTCTCTTGTCCGCGGGAGGAGACAGAGAGGCAAGGTATATGAGAGTTCAATTTTAGTTTAAATTTTATTTATTATTGTTGACTATGATTTTGAATTTTAAGCTAACTTGGGGTTTCACTTTTGTGTTTGAATGCAGGATCCATCAGAGCCAAATAGTACTTCAAAGAGGCTGCATTTTGATGATCCACCAGTGGAATAGGATGTCCTAGAAACTTTTCTAGTTGAACTTCTTATTTTGAGATGTCATATGACACATTTTGAGATGGCGTATGCCACATTGTATCTGGATATGTTGCCATGTAAATATGTATAGAATTATTGTTCATTTTGATATATATGAAACTTGATATTTGATCCAATTTGTTAATTGTGTGTTCATTTATTCATTGTTAGAATGTAAATATGCTTGTGTGTATGTACTCATGTGTACGATTTATGCCTTAAGCATATTCATGTATATTCAAGTACATTCTTCATAACCTAAATTCATGTGTATGGGTTACGTGCATGACTTAAGTGAATTCATGTGGTATGCTTTATAAAATATGTGCTACATGTATGCTTCATGACTTAATCAAATTTATGTGTACGCTTTATGTGCTACATGTGTTCACACGTGTAATTCATCATTTAAGTGAATTCAAAATTTATGTGCTACATTGTATTCATGTGTATCTGATGCTCTCAACCAAGCAAATCTGATGTAGAGCCCTCTACTATCCCCTCATGGAACTCAACTCAACTTGAGGATTCTACAAGCATCTTGGAATCTACTCAAGGAGTTAGTCTTAACTCAAGGGTCAAATAGAGTGCTACCTAGTGCCTCCACCATACCAAAACTCTAACTAGACCTCTCACCCTAATCCCAACACCATAGATCATCTTATAATGGTCTATTTACCATGTTCCAACTTCCCATTCACTCCAGTCACCTCAACTTCAACCATTTCTCTTATATAGCCTTTCTAGGCCTGTCTAGTAGCCCTACAAACACTGAAATCAGCAAAT
Source organism: Chamaecyparis obtusa (assembly GCA_027943335.1). Taxonomy (NCBI): domain Eukaryota; kingdom Viridiplantae; phylum Streptophyta; class Pinopsida; order Cupressales; family Cupressaceae; genus Chamaecyparis; species Chamaecyparis obtusa. The sequence goes on from BSBK01005674.1 coordinate 1,159,134, forward strand.
TACTCCTATCCCCGCTTATCTCTAGGACTCAAAGTCTCTCTCTCTCTCTCTCTCTCTCCATAGTTTAATGTATATTTAAGGGTTTCATATACCTTTTTGTGGACAATTTACCTTAAATGCTTTTACATCAATTTTTATGCCATTGTTAGTTTCTAGGACAGATGATGAGCGTACGGTGGTTCTACATCTATGTGAATTTTTTTTCCAAAGTTAAAAAATCAATATATTGATTATATTCAATATTTAATAAGTTAATATTATACTATTATACAATACAAAAATAAATAATAATAATATAATACATACTAATATTTAACATTGAAAAAAATACTTCACTCATTTAATATTAACATAAAAAATATATAATTTAATATGAAACTTGAAATTGAGAAAACTAGTGCAATTGAAATTTTGAATTAGGCAGGAATTTTTGGATATCCGATATTATCGGATATCAAAAAATTTTGGATATCTGATTTTATCAGATATCTGCTTAGGCTTGGTATTTTCTTGGGCAATACCAAATGTGGGTGGTCAACCCTTTAGGCGTGTTTCAGGAGATAGTTTTTGATATCGAGACTTCGACCATGTAGCTGATGACTATATTTTCACCTAAAATTGATGAAATGAAAAGGGTTTCTTAAATACATTATCAACTTTCCATCAATATAATTGCTGTCAAATTTTGAGTTTGGTAAGTAATTATTACTTATTTTTCAATTGAGTTATCTTTAAAGTCGTAATTGACATACTTATTGAAAAACAACTATAACTTTCAAACCATTTAACCTTTTTGAAATCTGAAACATGTGTCACATTCTATGCTTCGACTACTATAAGGGAAAAAAAATTCAATTTTGTAAAGTTTAGAATTAGTTAAGGTGGTCAGACACAAGATTTTTTTTATTCTAAAAAATTTGTAGCAGAAAATTCATAATTAATTATTTATTTGGCAAAAAATTATAAAAAAATGTGTCACATCCGTGAATGAGTCTACTACTTACATCTAGAATCTTGGGAACATATATCATCATTTGATTGTGATTAAGGTGGTCAAACATACACGTATTTTTTATCTTTTCCCTAAAATTTTTGTACTACTGCATTGAAATCTAAAATTTTGAACAATTAGATAAAAAAAAATTCATAAAAGGGCTAGTAGTTTAGAAACTACTTTCAATTTCCTACAGATTCTATTCTTACAACTTTTTCACATAAGGTTCATAAGATGTTCAACTTTTTACGTCAAGTTGACTAACCCTGATTTTCTAATTTTTCATTGCCACTTAAGGCCATAGTTTGGTATACCATGATCCCGCACATACCCAACTACATTAGAAATATCTGGTCTAGATTGAGTAAGATATATGATTTTACCAATCATAGACTTATATAAAGTCTTGTCAACTACTGTAGAATCATCATCTTTTGAAAGCTTGCTTCCTATTATCATAGGGGTACTTATTGGCTTACAATCATCCATCTTGAACTTCTTCAATAGTTCTTTCACATACTTAGACTGATTAATGTAAATACCTTTGTCTGTCTGCTGCACATTCAATCCCAAAAAGTATTTGATAGGTCCAATCATGCTCATTTCAAATTCACTCTATATTTCTTTAGCAAATTCTCCACTAAGCTTGTCATTACCACCAAAAATAATGTCATCAACAAAAATAGCAACAAGTAACAATCCATCAGGTGTCTTTCTTATGAATAAGTTACAATCTGTTGCTCCTTTCTTGAATCTGATCTCTGTTAAGTAACCAACCAGTATTTCATACCATGCTCTAGGGGCTTGATTAAGTCCATAGAGGGCTTTCTTCAGTCTGCATTCCATATCTGGTTTGTATAATAAAATAAATCCTTCAGGCTGTTCTATGTAGACTTCTTCCTTCAAATTTCCATTCAGGAATATTGACTTGACATCCATCTAATATACTTTAAGGTTTTTGCATGTTTCATAGGCTAGAAACAACTTTATGGCTTCCAATTTGCTTATAGGGGCAAATGTATCAGAGTAATCAATTCCTTCTCTCTGCGCATATCCTTTACATACTAGTCTTGCTTTGTTTCTTAATACTATTCCATCTTCATTCATCTTGTTTCTAAATATCCACTTGGTTCCAATCACATTTTTGTCACTAGGCTTGGGGACCAGTTCCCATGTATCATTCTTCACTATCTGATCTAATTCTTCTTTCATTGCTTCATGCCAATTTGAATCAGTACAAGCATCTTCAACACTTAAAGGTTCAATTTGTGAAAGTAAACATACCGCTTCATCAATTGTTGAACTTTTTGCTTTTGATCTTGTCATGACTTTGTTGTTCTGATCTCCAATGATATCTTCTTTTGAATGGTATTTGGATGTGAATTTTGGAACATTAGGTGTGACTCTCTCATCTGTCTTATGTGTTTCTTCTTCACTTGTTTCAGGGTCATTGAATAATACATCAATGTTGTCAAACATTTCTTCAACAACTACTTCTCTATTGGTAGGTTTAGGTTCTTCTTCAATCATAGGTGCATAATCATGATATCTCTCTTGAATTATAAACTTTTCATCAATCTTTACATGTGCACTTTCGATGATCTTCTTCAATCTTAAGTTTAAACATCTATAAGCTTTTCTTTTAGTAGAGTAACCAAGAAAAATACCTTCATTGCTTCTTGCATCAAACTTCCCAATAGCTTCATCTCTCTTGATGTAGCACTTGTTTCCAAAGATTCTGAAGTATTTTACTGTAGGTACATTCCCAAACCATAGCTCATAAGGTGTCTTGTCTGCGCTTGACCTTAATTGAATTCTATTAATAGTATAGACTGCAGTATTGACTGCATCTCTCCAATAGGTGTGTGCAACTTTTCCTTCAATCATGATAGTGCGCACTGTGTCAAGTATGATCCTATTTCTTCTTTCTACAATTCCATTTTGTTGAGGGGTTCTAGGTGCACTTAGCTGTCTCTTTATCCCATGTTCTTCACAATACTCATAAAATCTGTCAGAGGTGAATTCTCCTCCTCTATCTAATCTCAAACATTTTATCTTTAATCTAGACTCATTTTCAACTTTAGCTTTGAATATCTTGAACTTATCAAATGCTTCAGATTTATATTTTAAGAATGCAATGTCATCATTCTAGAATAATCATCAACAAACAAAATAAAGTACCTTTCACCATAGTATGACCTAGTTTAAGTTGGTCCACATAAGTCTGTATGCACTAGATCCAATTTTCTCTCTACCGAATTATGCTTGCTTCTTAATGAATTCCTCACATGTTTTCCCATCACATATTCCTTGCATATTGTATCAACTAGTTTTGCAATACTAGGGAGGTCTCTTACTGCCTTTACATTTCTTATCTTCACTATGTTGTCAAAGTTGATGTGACATAGTCTTTTGTGCCATAACCAACTATCATCTACTTTAGCAACAAAACAACTTGCTTCAGAATTAAGCTGAAAAACATTACCTTTTGTCTTTGAACCTAATGCAATCATTACTCCTTATTTGTCATTAATGATGCACTTGTTGTTTTTGAATTCCAACTGATATCCTTTGTCAAGCAACTATCCAACACTTAGTAAGTTATGCTTCAAACCATCAACATATAGAACATCATCAGTGTTATTATTTCTATCCAAAGTGATAGCTCCTCTACCTATGATAGGTTTAGGAGTGTTGTCTCCAAATCTAACCATGCTGCCTTTGTACCTATCTAGATGTAAAATCTATCTTTGTCTCTTGTCATGTGATGTGAACAACCGCTGTTAATGATCCAGTCTGTCCTGATGTTAGCTCTTGAAATCAATGCTAGCTCTTGTGCTTTCTTTTCATCTTCAATATCCATTTCATCAAACATTCTCTCCATGTCTTCAATTGCAATAAATCCAATCTCATCTTTACCTGAATCTTCATCTGATACTCCATCACCAGCATAGTAACATTCTTTTGTATACTTAGGCTTGTAATTTGTTTTGAACTTCTTGACTCTTGTAGGACACTTAGATAGAAAGTGGCCAATCTTGTTACATGAAAAGAATTTAAATGGTAACTGACCTTCATATTTTCCTTTTCCTTTTCTTTCTTTCTTAGCAACCATAGAAATGAAATCATCTAGTTCTTTATCTTCATCTTCATTATCAAAATTACCAGAAGTGATCAAGGATTTCTTACCATGGACTGAGGCTTTGAATGTTGTTTCACTTTTGGACTCTATCTTCAATTTTGATATCTCAAATACTAAAATCTTGCTGATTAAGGTCTCTCTCTTGAATTCTTTTGAAAACTGCATAGTCTCATCAAGGATGTTTATCTTGCTCTCATAATCTTCTATCAAAGTAGTCATCAATTTATCCATTATGTCTTCTTCCGAAATCTCTCCACTATTGTTTCTAATTCCTGCAACTACTTCATTAATCCTTTGATTATAGGCTCTGATGTTCTCTTTAGGTAGCATCTCCAAAGTATTATATCTTTTCTTCCATGTCTTTCTACACACATTCTTAGCTTGGATATCTCCTTCAAACATGTCTTCTAAGTACTTCCAAATAATGTAGGCTCTTTCTTCTTTGTTGATCTCTGAAAATTCACTATCAGACAAGGAACTGATAAGGGCTTCTTTGGAAATAACATTTTGAGTGAACATTTCTTTCTATCTATTTGTTGCATCCTCTTTGGCAAGGTCTGTTAGAGAGGGAACTTGAACATCTCTGGTAGCTGCTTCAAAAATTTCAAAACCAAACCACTGCAAATGTGTTATCATTTTGTTCTTCCAGTCTAGAAAATTCTCACCATCAAACTTAGGACTTTATTTTCTAAAGAATGCCATCTGATCAACCTCAAGCTGTTAAAATTTCTCTCCAAGGCACTTGGCTCTGATACCAATTGTTAGGAATAGTCCCAAGACATAAATGAGAGGGGGGGGGTGAATCAGTTATCTACAAGATTCAATTCTTGATCCAATTAAGTACAGAAGAACATTAAGAACATACATAAGAAGATAACACTTAACACAACACCACAATTTTGGTTACAAGAAAACCCAAATAGGTAAAAACCCTGGTAGGAATTAGCACCCACTATAAACTGCACTAGATTATAATGATACTTGTTAGAAGATATTTCAACACTGTTAGGAGTTGATCTATACAATGCATGAAGTATAGTGACCTAGTCAAGGGCTAGACCATGTTAGGAGTCTTTTACAATTAACCTTGTTAAAGGTGAGGACACACTATCCAAGAGCACACTACTCAAATGGTGAAGGTTGCAACCTTCTGCATAACAGATACACACTATATCTGGATCTTGGTGAACTAGAAAGTAGACATGCTATCTTGACCAGTTCCAATGAATAGCATATACTCTCTATTCTTCACATAGATCTTCAACTGATGATTGAATCAACTATACTATCTTAGTACATTCGCATCTTTTGCTCTCCTCTTTCAATCATACTTAGCAATCACAACTGATTAGCTATAAGTATCCTTCTCCAAATGATATAATCAAGTCAGCCTATTAGAACCATCTTGAAATCATAAAAGAGAAATAATATAACTCTCCAACAACTTCTCTGATGGCTATATTGAGCACACAACACAAATAGGACCGCGCAACTCAATACGAGTAGATGCGTTGCTTCACACAATTGGCTCCACCAAATTAACTAAAACTTTATTCTCAAGCTAAAATATGTTATGCACTCTTAACCAAACATTCTTAACTCATCACCAAACATGAAACCAAACACGCATATCATAATGATAGGTGCAACTGCTAAACCAATATAAACAATGTCGACTCCATTAGATAAACTCCATAAACTGTAACTGGCGAATAGAAACATTATAAATCAACTTGTACTACACTACTAGCTCTACGTCCATGAACATATCTACATAGACATGTCTACAACACAAATCTGCAAGGCTCCAACATAACCATGCTGAGAATCACATACAAAAAAATTCTTGTAACACTGTCAGGAACACTACTGATATAAAGAACTACACAACTAACTACACTCAGAATCAACCTCTGCATCTATGATATCATGCTAATAACATATCCATTCAATATGCTCAAGGCTCTCTGCATAGAACTACAACACACACTACTTACCATATGTTGTCATCAATGACAAACATACAGACAACACTGGCTTGCTGGCACATCTCCAACAGTTTATCTATCTATTTTGGTTACAAATGATTTTCTTTGGAAACTTTGTGTTCTAAACTACTTATCCATTTGGGTTAACTTATCCAACCCTTTTTCTTCTTTATGTTCTATATTGTAGAATGAACTTTGTGTCATTTTATCTTTCTATTGCTCTATCTGAAATCATAATCTCATATGTATCATAGCTATGTGTGTTGAAAAAATGACAAGATAAATTGCATTGATGCATAAATGTTTTCATTGATGGAAACTATATGGTAACTAAACCCTAAATCCACATGTGCACTACACTATGAGATCAAACCAAAAGACAAAATAAAATTTAGTTAAGTATGGAATGAAGAACAAAGTGTTTTGTCAGTTTTTCAATTTTTGGTTTGGTGGACCTTTCCAACTTTATATATTTGTTCACGAACCTAAGGGAAGTATATTGGATGTATGTAGATGCTAAATCCAGAATTTGGTGGCACAATGTTATTACACATAGAAGTTATATGGATTTGTATAATAATTTTTTAGGATGGCAGTCAAAACAACTGACATGGTGGAAAAATCTTTTTGCGCACATTGGTAAAACACTTTTGATGATCAAATCTTATTTTAATTAGTTGACACAGCATGTATAAGGACATATAAATGATTATCTTGATTTGAATTGGCAATTTAATCTTGATTTTGGCAATTTTGGTCTACAAGGTTTACATTTCCCTAAATATTTTTGAGCTGACATGATGAAATCAGATTTTTGGTTGCGTAGCTATAAGATTGATGAATTGGGGTATGTACATATATTTTATGTAATGGAGAAGTGTTAGAGGTGTTGTTGTGAAGGTTTTGATACATGGATTATAGATCTGATTATCTGATTAGTGAAGAATAAGGATAAACGGTAACCAATAATAAAGTGTATCGTATTAGAGTTTTGAGCTAATGTGGAAATACAATTAGGTATTAGTAAATGCTATTTTAGTAGTTTAATACTTACTGATCGTAGTTGTGATCTTAAGTGAGCCTTCTATATAGGGTTGTAGAACTTATTGTAATTGAGTAGTGAGGTCCACGTAGTGTGCCTAAATGCAAGTGCATTCCTATATGATTATAAGATAATATTTTTGCAGAGTATAGTCTTGCGGGTACCATACCCATCACGGTTTCTCTCCTAACAAATTTTCCATGATAAAAATCCATCTATTATGGTGTCATGTTTATTTTATTTATGTTCATGCACTTTACTTTTCATAATGTGTTAAGTGGTTTGTGAATCTGGGTAACAAAGTTAAAATCTATAGCACACTGATTCACCCTCCTTCTCAGTGTTCCCTCCTTCCAAAAATTGGTACCAGAGTTTGGTCCCTTGGAGGAAGCCTAATAGCTTGAGGGAGATCCTAGAAGGAAGAATAGATTCAATTTTACACGAGAAACTCATAGTTGCATTGGATGACCTTGATCAATCTAAATTTGAAGTTTAGGAGTTATAGAGGAGCCTAAGAGAAGCTAAAGTTTTTATTAAGACATTGAAAGGATAGTTGAAGAAAGACAAGATGAAGAGAAGGGAACTTTCTAGATATTTAAAACAAAAAGACAATGAGAGCTCAAATAATGAGCAATTGAGTCAAGACCTAAGGGATAAAATTGAAGAATGTGAGAAACTCAAGTAAGACAATGCAATTATAAAGAATGATACAGAGTCTATAGTAATGAGGATGAGAAAGGAAGTTGAGGATAGAAAGAATAAAAAAGAGAAACTAATTCAATCCCTAAAAGATAGATTTGATAAATGCAATAGACTTGTGGCTAATCTGCAAAAAGCCAATGACATTGAGGAAGAACTTAGAGATGAATTGGTGATTGCTAATGACTACAAGGAGAAGGTCATGATAAAAAAATTCAAATGTTGATTCATTAATTGAAAGCCTAAGGAACACTAATGACAAGAATGGTCTTGGATTTGAATAAGGTGAAAGCTCCAAGTTTGGATTTGTTCAAGAAAACCCTAGATCTAAGATGAAGAACAATAAGAAGTCATTAGCAAGATAACTTAATGCTCAAAGGATTGGCAATAAATGATTTATCTATAATAAGTTTGGTTACAAAGCCATGCATTATAGGAATGTGATAAATCATAATAATGCATCCTTTTATGGTCGTTGTTTTAAGTGCAAAAATCTAGTCATAAGGCAAGTGAGTGCAAAACAAATGTGAACAACTCTCTCATCAACAAAATAAATATTAAGTGTTATGCATGCAATGGATTTGGACATATTGCAAAGTAGTGTGGAACAAGAAGAAATCAAACAATCAACAATAATGGACAAAGGATTTTTATTTGCTACAAATGCAATAGATCTAGCCATATTGCAAAGTACTATAGAAACAATAATGGCAACATTAGAGGTCAAGGTGGCAGGAGTGAGAATAAGAAGACAAATGATGAAGGCAAGGCAAAGGTGGATGAAGAAGATATTCAAAAGAAAATAAAGAAGAAATGGGTAAAGAGGGATACTGAGAACACACCAGAAGGGTCCGCATCTAGATCTAGTGTTGGAAATTCCTCAGGGAATTGAATTTAGGCCTTTGGTCTAGGGGGAGCTTATAAGAAAAATATAATGAAATCCCCTGTATATCATGATGCCTGAATTTGATAGGCATGGAAAAGTTGCAATTAATTGGCACACAAGTTTTTGAGTCCTAACCGCTAGGATTTGATAAGTTTTGAAGGTACACAATCAATTTCTATGAACTAGAAAGTGAACTAGGTGTTTGGAAGCAATTAGGGTATAATGCATTAATAATACCTAAAATTTAGGTATTCAAGATAGAAAATGTAATTTGTGACTTGTATTTCTCACTTTGAATTCAAGAAAATAAAGAAGAAGATCACTGAAGGCAAATTTCATCGAGACTAAAGGGATAAAGTGATTGTTCAAGGTGATCTAATCACAAACCCTAGCTCTAGGAAAGGTATTTATCTACGTGTATCACCAAGATTTCAATATTTCAAGATGAACACCTCAACTATTGTTGATGTTAAGGAAAGACCCCCCAAAAAAATTAAGAAGAATTCATACAAGGAAGAGGAAGTTGATTCAAAGGGTGCATTTTTTAATGTACTGTATCGGGTTTTGTATGTCAAGGATGTTAGGGCATACATCTATTCAAACATGGAAGACCTAGGTACTGATCAAATAAAATATTTGTACAATGAGAAGTTAGCTAGCTTGAAGTATCAACTAAAGCCAGAATTTAAATCCCTAGGAGATAAGAAGTTCTATCAATTTGATAGGTTTTTGTTGATTGATTATGTCAAATGGATTCATTATATAATGACTAGGATTCATGATGATTTCATGTGGCTGACCTATCCTGAACCATTTATTATTAGTAAGGAGGTTATATAAGTAGTAACTAGATTATGGGCATCCAATAAAATCCCTACGCTCAAGTCAATTAAGACAAATACAGTTCATGATTCTACTAGAGCTAAAACAGATAAAAGAGGTATGAAAATATATGATATAATTGAGGATGATGTAAAGTTTTCATCAATGGTGATAGGGTACAATGTCTACCACTCCAACAGAGATAATTTAGTGTCTGTGACTGTAATTTACACAACTCATGAGATGTTGAAGGAGAATAAGGAATATGACTTGTGTGAGATGTTGAGGATTCAATTGTTAGAGAACATGGAGAAGATCAATGAGGACAATAAGGAATCTTTCAAAAAAATTACTTTAATCTTTTGCATCTTCTTTTATTTCATGAATAAATTTCTTGGTGTTGGCCATGTTGATTGGGAAACCAATAGGCTTGTAGCAGTTCAAATTAGGGAACCGATGTATAGTATAGATGGCACAATGAGGGTTTCTACAATTTGGGGTTATTTCAAAAGATTAAGCACTCTAGGGATATAATACATAAGTCCATAGTGGAAAGGTATGAAGATATAATTTTCCTTATGGTGGATACATATCATTATTTAATGGAGCTGTTTGAACCAAGAACCTCATGGATAATGCCTATGGGATATGAGGTAGATAAACATTTTTTAGATGTCTATGTTGAATATCTATTGAAGAAGTCCTTAGTCTAGCCAAAGAAGGATTTGTAACTTATAAAGAGAAGAGCCTTAAGATACATATGAAGTTCCAAGAACTATTAATAGAAAAGAGAGTGAGTAAGAAAGTAGAAAGTATTAGCAAGTTGTTGCTGAGAGACTTGAAGAGATTGCAGGAACAAGTAACAAACCCCCACCTATCATAGGAAGGAAAACAAGGAGTGCAACATCATTGAAACTTCAACCATCTCCAACTACAAAAGAATTTAAGAGGTCACCACCTATAAGAGAAGCAAAGAGGAAGAAAATAGTGAATAAGAAGAAAGATGGAAAGAAAGAGGAAGTCATCATTGAAGATGATGATGAGCTTACTGAATTAGATGATGCAGTGAAGTAGTTGAAGAGGCAGAAGAAGACTTTGAAACCATAAAATCCCAAGATGTTTGGTGGAGGACATATAATTAAGAAGAATAAATTTGAATAAGATAAACATGGTATATATGTAAATGATGTAGTTAAGAGCATAACATCTCATGGTAATTTGAAACCAATGCCAAAATTCTTTGATAAATTTGATAAAAAAGAAAAGATAGTTTTTGAAGATGTTGTGATAAGATATTTATATAGATATAAAAAGACATTGATTGAGATTGCATCTAAAATACCAAAGAGTCTATGTGACATTCTAGATCATGCTATAAAATCTTATGCTTTAGTTGAGGAAAAGAGGTTAAGAGAAAAAGTCCTAGTTGACATATGCCCTGTTATAATTGTAAATGAAGTGTGTTGGTTAGCGGATTGGCCCTTTTATAATATTGACTCAAACCCTTGATGAAGTCATTTCTATTACCAACAATTGAAAGAGTTGTTAATTAGATCAATCTCTGAATTGATAGGTACAAATCCCTAATGTAGATATGCAATGAATAAAAACTAATCTAATTGAAAGGGGTGTGCTCTTAACCAGAGAGAAGAAGAGGCACCTAATGTACATTCATCACCATGATAAATCCACGACAGGAAAGAAACAAAAAATTGAATTAGATCATAATACAGTTTCTATACATGCACCTTCACGACCGTAAAGATGTCACACATAGTTTGATTACTAAAAGAGAACAAATCATGTTAAATAACATGAACGTAACAACACAAAAGAACAAATGGTGACTTATAGGTCACCTTATAATCATAGATTTCTAAGAAATACAGTCTGATATCTATAGTTAATTTTCCCCATTTACCATTCCTTCATTCATTCAATAGTAAAAAAAATTTATATATGAACCAATATCGAAACAATTTTGAGTCACGCATAGTTGTCACAGCAACATGGGAAAATTGTATTAAAAAATTGTCGATCCTTGTAAAATGTTTGACAAAGATTAATATAGTCTATTATCCTTCCCCAGGCAGTTACATAACAACATCTTGAAAATAACTGACATCAACAGGATACATGTTCAAGTATGGGAATATAAAAATAGAAAGCAATCATGCTTTTATTATGAAGTCTTCGCTTCTTCTCCTTTTTCAACTGACACCTCTGCAGGAGCCCCTTCTCTAGATTTGTGTCACTCAAGGGCTTCTATGACACATGTCAAATCCTCATATTTGGTCATCGTGATGTTGTCATTTTTACTAATCCAGTAGAGGTGATTTTCTTGCATATCTTCTACCTTCTCTTCATAATCTGGCATTTTGTGACTGATTTTGGATAATGAGGCATCGATCAAAGTGAGCTTCTAGATTTTTGTCCTCTGATATACTATAGGACTAGTTATTTTTTTGATATTCCCCTGATACACGTTCACCATATTGTCCATATCTATGACATCATTTCCCTTTGCTTGGTGCAAATTTCACCCCAAATTAGTGAAATACTTTTCGGTTCTTAGAATGTCTTTGTATATGCTATTGATTATTTCCCTTACATGCTTAAGGGTTTTAGTTAAACACTTCTTCTTGAAAGTTACATAGTACATCCATTTTTGTAGTGTCTCATTAGGTGATTCTAACAACCCCAATTTGACTGCATTTTCCACTTTCATATCAATAACTTCTTTGAGCATTGAAAACAACTTTCCAAAAGTAGTCTCCTCTTCCTTGATGATCACAATGTCATGATTAACACTACCCTTTATTTGCAACAAGGTTTGTATAAGGCACCAAGGTGATCAATGAGGGGTAGTCCTTAGACTTTAAGATCTTCTACCCAAATCCTGACCAATCCTACCCATATGTTTGTCTTCTTGTAACTAGGTGATTAAGGCTTGGTTCTCATTTGATGTCGAATCTAAGATATCAGAAGAAGAGGTTTCCTATTGAGATGATAGAGGCATAAGGACCTTCCTGAGATAATCAGAAAGTCAAGAAATGACTGCTTTCAATCTTTCCTTTTCTTATTTATCTTTGTCCATTTTCTCTTTTACCTATTCATGGGTAAATTCCCACATTTGAACTATTTTCTTGTGCCTAGGAGGGATAATGTTTATCCTAGTCATAGTGAAATCAGACGCATTCAACTAAGCCAACCTATAAGTAGATTTAGTTTGGGCTATTTCCATAACAACATGCCATGTCTCTTGATCCTTCCCTAAGGCTGTGAGGACTAAAGATTTCTTCTTGTTCTAGGGAGGAGGGATTCTCAAAATCTGGTCCATCATGTTTTGAGGGGGGACTTTATTTTCTACCCTTTTTCACTTCTTTTTAATGGATTGTTCTAACCAAGAAGGAGTGGAAAAAACCTTAGAGTTAAACTCAAGGATTTCTAAATCAAACAATTTTCTCACGATGGGAGGAGTGTCTTTCTGAGTAAAAATGATAGGGAGTTTGGGAAAAGCGAAACTAGAAGAGGCTAAAACTTGAGGTACTTATGGATCCATCTGGGAATATTTTGGTTTCTCCTCTTGTTGTTGATCCAAAGCTTCCTGCTACATATCATGAAGTCTCTCCTGAGGATTTTATCCTTTCTCAGGGATTTCTCCTTTTTTAGGCTCTTCTACTTTTGTTAGATCGACAAATAGAAGAGATCCTCCTCCACATGTAAGATTAGGCTCTCCTTCATTTAATTGGGTTTCACCATCCCCTTTAGTGGACTGAGAAGATATAGGTGTTGATGAGGCTATGGGGACGACCACAATAGGTGACTGCGATTGGCCCTACATTAGGTTTGATGGCATTAGGGTAGAACTTCCCTTTCATTTCCTAGTATTCTTTCACCTGACCCAATTTCAATTTCTCCTCATTATTAAGGACATGTAGGTATCAAAATCATCTATTTATGGAGTATCCTTGTTGGTTATCTTTATTAGAGTTCCTTTGATGTTCTTTAAGTATTTTTTATTGACAAGTTCACTTTCATCGTCCACTAGGCCATCATCATTTAAGTTCACTTCATAAAGATTGATTTGGTCTATGGTGAGCCTCAACCAAGATATTTCCCTCATTTCAAAGTCATCTTTGTAATTTTTCCAAAAGTCTTATAATGTTGGTGAGTGCCAAAAAGATAAACCTAGCTGCATATTATCTCTGACAAAGCCACTCGGGTCATATTGAAACTACAAGGACTTGTACTGTTGAAAGGGATATCTAGTTGTCATATTCTTAACTACATTTGCAAAGTTTGAACTTTAAGGAGCATAAATACACTCCTACTATGATAGGAAATGAAATCCTAGCCTCGTGTCTTTCACTGCACCTTTTATTTACCTCAAGTATTTGTCAGCATAATTCAATCAGAACCATCCTATCATCAGGATACCTAGGTAGCTTATTGGGAAAATCATCAAAAGTACCAATCCAAAAGTATGTGAAAGTTGGGAATTAAGTGAATTAGCTACCATAATTAGAAATCACCTCAATTTCTTCTAGAGGTAATCACCTCTTGGAGCACTCTTGTAGCTCGCAATTCCATGATGAACATATCATTTATCCTCCTGAATTTTGCATAGCTCCTATGTAGTTGCAAACCAGGGTAAAAATCATATATTTGCACATTATCATCAAAATCTTTGACATGATTTAGACCAGGCTAGTACCGTGTGCATGCTAGGGCATAAATAATGTATGATGACATGAAGAAAGAATTTTTAACCTTAGAATTGGTGATCAGGAATCCTAATTTATCCCTAATGACCGCTGCCCAATCTATATATCTTTCATCAGCACACATAGGCTGTACCAAAAAGAAAACCCAGTCCTCTAGATTTAGGGCTTCTTCACTACCTCTTCTCTTGTGCAACAACACTAGCATTTCAACAACTTCTCTTTTCAAATTAGCACCAAAAATAGTTTTAGGGAGTTTAGATTTGCTAGGCCTTGCTAGCTTGAACCATTCTTTGGACATTACACCCCTCCATTTCATCTTCTTTTCACTGAATGATGATGTTGAATGAGCGAAATCCCAATTTGTGAATTCTTCTCTCACAGGGAGATGAAAAAAGTTCTAGAATGTGGTTCTATCTAGAGTGATGAGAACCTCTCCATTGTCCATCTTTATCTATTTTGAAGCTAGATCAAAATGGGCAATGCATTCTTGAATGAGTTCTAGAGATTGTATCACCATGGGAAATCCAACTACTTCCATAAGTCCTCTCTTAACCAATTTCTTTGTGATTGGGTACCTAGGTTCTCGACAAGTTCTATGATGAAGATCTCCTAGGTCAAAGTGAATTAATTTAGTGTCACGGATATCCTTCCATTCACTCACAATTTTGTTAAGGTGATCATACCCTTGATATCTGAGATCCATTTGTATATTCGTAGGCTACAATAGTTTATGTTTTCTCATAAAAGTGTGGCACAAAGAAATAATCTACTCTTATTTTACTTGTTTTTGTAAAGATGTTTTACTTTAACGTTTCCCACAAGATATCATATAATCGAGGCAATCCTAATCAAATTAGGGCACATGATTATCATTAAATTCCATAAATGTTAGATAAGATATTTCTGTGAATAAAATGATCAACACATTTATTGCTTTGATCCATGGCGGGCTGCTTACATCAGTTGGAGATTTCAAAAATGAGTATCTGTGATCCTTGGCTTCGAAAGGAGCACCTTGACACCTCTGGTTTTGAACCTTCTTCTTGTATGTGATGAAAACTAATCATGTTAAGAGCAAGCTTAAACATTCAAATGTTAGAAATAAACAAGATATTCAAATATAATTCTAACACTTATGAAACTGGCAAGAACTAAACAAAGAAGTTTTCTCCACAACCTCCGATGAGAAATCAGCAAGTGCACCCAAGACTTTCTTGATTTCAGCTCTTAGAGATATTTGTGGGTATGCTCTCCCAACACAAGTATGAATCCCACTATTAATGCAAGGTAAATCAAAAGAAAGCTTAGACTACCCAAGGAGGAGCTATGGAAGCAACCCTCAAGTATTCAATGCAAGAAGCCAAAGAAGCTCAAGGAGGAGCTATGAAAGAAATCCTCAAGCTCAATGGCATGCAAGTAAAAAATTCAAATGAAGCTAAAGCATGGAGTAAACTAAGTTCTAAAAACTTAAGAGAAATCTAGAAACTACCAAATTTTTAGTAAAAAAAATTCTAAATGCAAAAGAAAACTAACATTATAATTCTACATGCAAATGATGGATAATTTGCTTGAGGCAAGGGTCCTATTTATAGGATTTTGGACGGCTGGGGTGAGGTGGCATTTATGTGGAATCCACATATGTGCCACCAAGGAGACACATAAGCCATGCAAATTCCAAGACTTGCTCACACATGTGTGACCAACTTGGGATGTGAGAGGTCAATGTGTACTCCGAGTACATGTGTAAGTGTGTGTAAGAGATGTGTAAGAGAAAAAGTCTATTTTCACAATTTTGGAAGCTGTAAGAAGTGTTGTCAAAATTGTAAGAAGCCTTGTTTATGCAAATTTTAGTAATTTTTGAAAAGGCAATTTTTATAAATTTGCTCACACATGTGTGAGCAAATAATTATGACTAATGGATGTAGGAATCCAAAAATTAGCCTAATTAACCTTAGTTAATTAGTGAGTAGGTTTATTAGATAGAAAATGATGTGTGTAGGATAGCATCTAGGTTGGATTTAGGATAAAATAAAATAAAATCTAATTTAATCATGGCTTAGTAGAAATAAATTAAAATTTATTTAAAAGGAGAATATGGAGGGACATGTATTAAATTAAATTTAATACATTATGAAAGGTAATATTTAAATTTAATTTAAATACTATAATTAATGAATTTATTTAATTAAATAAATAGATGATTTTAACAAATATAATTAATAAAAAATTAATTATAATGTTATTTGGGGTCATTAATTAAATTTAATTTAATTAATGTTAAAAGGAGAAATTTAGGTGTCTACATTTTGCCCCTCTTTGATGTGGTGTCAAAAAATGGCATCGCGTCAAAGAAAAGAAAATATAGATGCCCCAGAGGAAAAAAGGGACCTAAAAGGTGCACAGAGGAAAAGTCAATAGGAGGATGTGCCCCCTCGGGACAAATAGGTTGATGGTTGGCTCTACCAAAACAAAACATTTTCCTGAAAAAATTGGGGTTTCCAGTCGGGGCAGAGCCACCCATCAACCTATTTTCTTGAGGGGGCCCATCCCCATGCAGGCATCTCCACCGGGGTGAAGCCACCTGGGGAGAGAGAGAGAGAGAGAGAGAGAGAGAGAGAGAGAGCTTGTGGTGGAGCCTCTGGTTTCCAGACAGACATCTCTGCCTACTAGAAGAATGAGGGTGAGCAGGGAGATGGAGGTTTGCATTGCACAAAAAAGGGGGGAGGAAAGGGTGTATAAACATGACCCTTGTCTCAAGAAAAAATGCAAAAAAGAAACTAACTAAGATGCAACCTGACGCCATGATTTAGTGGGATCACTTGTGTTCATGTTGGAGAGCACACCCTAGTTTGATATTGCAATAGGAGTTATGCATCATGTGTTATAAAAGCATAGATGACATTGTTCCATTGTGTGGACTAGACTCTCAGATAGTTTTAGAAACAGAGATGTAGATTTCCTGATTATGATGGAACCTATGCCATATACTTATTGGAGAGGTCTGGGCACAATTAGGTCTTATAAGGGACATAATTATGCTAACCCATTGCCCCCATTAAGATAGACATAATCATAACTGAGAAACCAACAAAAATGCTGCTAAAGTATCCACAAACATATCATACCGCATTTGACACTTACATCAGATTTCACCAATCACAATATACCAAGATATGAAAGATTGAGGAAATCATGAGTAGGATCTACTGATAAAAAAGATAAAATCAACAAAGAAGGCCTCCTAATTAAGTGGTCATTTGGTCCACAGTTCTTTCCATGAATGAGATAGGATTGATGAGATTTATTTGAGCTGACTAAGGAAGGACGCATCCTGCAGGGAAAAGATTGATTGACTGAGATGGATATTCGCTGGCAGTAGATGTGAAAGGAACAAGAAATCAGAGATTCAATTTTGATGTTAATTTTGATAAACACTTTTGCGATCACCATGTTTGGGAAAAGCTCAGTGTGATGGGGTTAAGCTCAACTTGCTGGGAATTGCGGTTGGATCTTTATGGCAATGCAGGAAGCGGTGACTGAAAACTAGGACCAGGATGACAATGGATATGTACAGTGGGCGGGAAGACAATGGATCCAAATATGGCTATCATGGTTCCTGAAATAGGTTTTCACCATAATACTTTCCCAGAGTGCTTGTTTGCCAAGTTTTCACTGTTGAATGAATTCATTTCTATTTTTTTTTCTTTTTTTGTAAGGTGCCTGTTTACCAAGTTTTCACCAAAACAAAGATTTTTTCAGGAACTTTTTCTTCTTTTTAGGGATTTTCTACTTTTCTGATGTTTAGGATTTCTTCAGGATCTTTTTATGCTTTTTAAGATTTTCTCAGAACTTTTTATGCTTTTTTCAAGATCTTTTCTGATTTTTAGGATTTTTTGTTGAATAACACTATACAAAAACTGAATGTTGAGCTATGCATAAAAGCGCTTCAAATGCAGAATATTTATAGGATCAGGGAGTGGATCTCCCTCAAGTGTTGCAATATGATATGCCCCAGATAGGCTAATGCCACTGTTCTTTTGCTTACCAAGTAGCACTGGTGCTTGAAGTTGGAAGATTATGTAGTCATCATCAGTAAGGAACATTTGTAGAGACAGCCTTAGTGAATGTATCATATCTAAGGAAAGACCATTCCAGAGAGATCCACAAATACTTTCCTGAACCACTCGTAACGCCTTGTCAAATTCCTCATGTTCTAGACACCTAAGGAAAGTATTGTCTAGATTTTTCTTGAACAATTCATTAGTGATGAGGAGATATAGGGATGCACTTCAGATTGTAGAGGATCTTTTAAGGGTAATTTGGTTTTGCAGAGAGTGGTGATTGTAGCAAGGAGTAGATGAGGTAATGATGGTGCAAATAATTTGGGAGTGAGGTGAGTCATAGGAAGAAGAGGCGAGCTTGAATGTCAACATTGAGTTTTCTTTTATATCCAAGTCTTTTAAGGGAGACATGAGAATCCACATAGCCTTTGATATTTCTTTTCTTTGAGATGCATTTGATTGCAATTCTTCTAGGATGGATTTATGAATCCATAATTTCTTTGTTTTTATTCTTTTCTTGAAGGACCCTTGTGGTCTCTTGAATATTGCTTGTGTTTTTGTAGTCACATGTTGATTAGATAGGACATGGTGACCTTTATATGTGAGTGGATTCTTATAATTTTTATTTTTATATTGTACATTCAAGCTATTTCTAGAAGACTTAGGAATTATGGATGAATGAGGCTGATGTGATGGGTTTAAATGGATGGATGGAAGAGAAATGGTCTAGCCACTTAACTTAGGAAGGATGAGAGATAAATTTCAATAGGTTCAAGTGAAAAAGCACCAGTATCATCCTCATCATTCATGAATGTCTCAAATAGATCTAGAAAGTTATCCTCCATAAAGCGTTGTCGATCATGAGTCATCCTAGAAGAGTTAGAGGAGTTTAGAGAAGTAGTTTGTGAATCTAACTGAGATGACCTAACCCTAGAACTATGTCCTTCTCGTGCTCGAGTAGCCATTTGTTCCAAAATTGTATGAACAAGAACTATCTCAATTCCAGACCTCCCTAAATTCCATGTTGCTATCATAGGATGAGGTTTGATGTATCCATATTTCATTTGATCAGCTAGAGTAGAAGTAGATAACCTAGAAACCATAGGGAGGATCTCCGCAGAAGGGTGAGAGTGATCCTCATCATCTGGTTGTGCTTGAGAACTAGAGATTTCTCCCCTTTCAGAATTTGTGACAATAGCATACTTGTGCACAATATCAACTTGAATATCCATTGTAGCATTTGACAATGAGTCTCATTCATACTCATTTGAGTCTGTGTCATTATTCTAATATTGTCTAATGTAATCATCTAGAGTGATTGTAGGGAGAGATCTTCATCATTGTCATTGTCTATCTTAGGAGGTGTGTCTTCGACAGGGCCTTGTGGCTATGTAGCAGTAGTAGTACTTGTAATCACCTAAAAATGGACAAAGATAAAAATCAAAGAAAATCAAGTCAAATCAAGGAAAATCAAGGACATAATTGAATCGATTGAATCAAAATGCATAATTAGCCAATCAAAACAAGAATCAAATCTTAATTCAATCAAAATCAAAATTGAGAGCACTTTAATCAAGTGAAATCAAATCAAAATACAATTAATTTAATTAATTGTATAGTCTTGGATTAAATCAAATTCAACCTATTCAAGGGGTACATGGCAAAACAAATTCATTTAAATCAATTAATAAATCTCAATTACTCTCAACAACCACAAAGAGAGGAAAATCAATCAACCAATGAGAATAAAGGAAAGGCATTCACATGGATCAAGCCAAATTCAATCTCATTCACTCAAAGTGAAAAGGCATCTTGACCATTGATCTTGTCTAATTGTCCCAAGCTTTGAGGACACAAACTTTGCTTTGTCTTCAAAGGGTGGAACCAAGGACTTAACCAAGGTTTAACTACGATCAAATACAACTACACCCCCTACCATTGGAAAATCTATAAAAGGAAGGCCTAATTCCTTCATAATGATCATCCACACATCTGAGAATTGCATTGAACCTCTTGCAATTTGAGCTTAGAAAGGCATTTCAGAAGCATTTTAGCATTTCTTTTGATCTAAATTGTTAGCAATAGCATTGTTATCTTTATCATTCTCATTCTAGGACTGTCATTAATGGAAGCTTGCTAAGAGATATTCATTAACATTCTTAGTTAGAGAGCCATAGGATGCTCAATTAGTCATTATTTTTCTAAATAGTTGCTCTATTGCTTCGTGGTTGTATTTAGTTACTATTCTCAATTATTGATTAACCTTAATTCTATGAAGGCACTTTCCCTAGTGTACAAAATGGCACCCACCGTGGGGCAAAATGCTCTACTTTATTAATTGTATGGAAATTTTTCATTATTTCCAAATTTGCACATGTTTAACCCTTGGCTTTTTCATGAAGTAGCGCTTTTACCAGTTTAAGTAGTTCTTTTGCGAGAAGAAACAACAATTTCAATCACTGTTCTAATGCTTCTGCGACAAAGTTGTGCGCCTTTGCATTGATTTGCAGTGCCTTTGCGATTCTTATCTTCAGTCTTCTTATCTTTCAGTGCTTTCACATCATAAAAGAGCACTTTTCTCTTGACTACTAGGCACTTTCACTGGTTTTTGTAGCGCTTTTGTATAAATTTTACCGCCTTTGCTTATTCCAGTAGCACTTTTAAGAGTTATTTGTGCGCTTTTGCACTTTACTGATAGAATCAAATAGTGCTTTCAATCAGATTAGCTATGCTTTTGAGCAATAAAATAGCGCTTTCAATTAATTATGGTGTGCTTTTGCAAAATTTTATGAATTAATTAATCTGACTGTGGAAAAATGACTATTATTCTGCAGGATGATAGGGCATAAAAAGGCAAGAAAGCTAGAGATAAAATTCAATCAGGAGGACAAAGCTTTAGCCAAAAGGATCAAGAAGGAGAACATAGCTCATATCAAAGCAGTTCTTGAAACAACGCAAGAAGAAGACAACCAGGTATATCAAAAATATCTTGCTATTATTGAAGCATACAAATTGAAATTTGTATCTTTAAATTGGATTTTTAGTCCTTAAGTTCAAGTTTTCCTTAAAACTTTACAATTAAGGTACTTAAAAGTTCAATACATTATTAGTTGCTTCATTCATTTTGCTTTGATTTTTCCTCATTGTGATTGTTGGTGTTGAGTAACTTGTTGGAGGACAATAACAATTGGAGGAAGCTATTGCCAAGGTGAGTTGAAAAAAAAAATGACAAAACCTTTCAAAAATGCCCCTAGCTTAGGCTAGCTACAAGGAAAGGTATTTCTCTATTCAAGCTTGCACTTGATCAAATTGTGGCATTCTTTTGCCATAGCATTAGATAAAATAGAAAATGAATTACACACTTCAGTTTTAAGAATCTCCTTGTCAAGAGATTGGGAAAGAACAAGTGTGTGTTTAAGTGTGTGGAACAAAGAAAGACAATAGGGATATGCTCTTCACTCTTTGAGTGAATCAAACTCCCAAACTTGTCAGCCTAAGTTCATTTCTTGTTTTCCATATACATGCTAGAGCAATAGTGGGCTCGCCTCCCAAGTTTTCCTTAACGAGGTCGATGTGAGGGACAACCTAAAGTGGGATATGCTCACTTTTTTCTATTGGAATCCAACCCACTCTAAAATGAAACGCATGCATCCTTAATGGCATGTGTGACAAATGGATTTTAATTTTTCAACCTTCCTCTAGTATTCATCACAGATTGCACAAAATCATACCTCGATGTGTGTGGGAAGCCCCTTAACATACTTAGGGGATGAGAGATTAAAGTCTATTTGAACGGAATCAATACTAAATCCTTGATAAAATAGCAAGACCAACTTCTAGAGCCATGTTTATGAACCAAATCTTGTGCTAGGTAGGTGCTTGAAATGCATTCTTGTGAAAAACCCATGATAATGTTCTTCAAATTAAACATTTTGTGTTTAAAAGGGTAAAAAGAGACAAGTAAATGTGTGATTTTTGTGTTTGGAATACATAGACAAGTGAGAGATATCCATTGAAAATCATCTTATATTTTTAAAATCTCTTCAATATAAAATCAACAATTCTCACATCAAGGATCATTCCAAAATGAACCCTTGTTGGATGTTGATTTTCATGCGGTCCCAAACACATAGGGTATCATTACCAGGAGATAGCACTATTTTTGCAAACCCAAGGCAAAAAGTTGAGTACTAGAGTGTTTTCAAAGATCCTAATCAAGAAGAAATTTTCACGAACCTGTTTGAACCAAGACTTGAAGAGATGGGTGATATGAATTCAGCCTATCATAATCACAATATCAACAATGCCAACTATAATCCTAAGGAGACACTTGAAGAAAGGGTTGAGAAAGCTGCCCAAGACAATGATTTCCTAGAGGTTATGGAGAAATTAATAGAAAAAGATAGGGAGAACTTCTTCCTAAACCTAGCACAAAAGGGGGTAAAGTTGCCCTATGACTTTGATATTGACCAACTCAAGAAAGACCAAAACCAAGATGATCCTATGAATGTTATGACTAGGCAAATAAAGGCCTTCCAAGAGCAAATTGATACCATGAAGAAGGCATCCAAACCTAAGGCCTTTTCCATAGAAGCTTTATATCCTTTTCCTTTCGACAAAAGTTTAGCAATGGTATCTTTTCCTTTCAATACCATCTTTCCTAAATACGATAAGTACATGGGTAAAATAGACCCACAGGACCATTTAAGGGAGTTTTGCACCCTAAGCATAGAGTTCATGCACAATGATACTTACCTAATGAGACTCTTTCCTAGAAGCTTAGGAGGACCCGCAATGGAGTGGTTTTCAAAACTAACCCCCGGAATAAAGTCCTTTGAGGAGTTAGCCTCCAAGTTCATAACTCATTACTCTTATAACATTGAGCACAAAATTACTATGCTCAAGTTATGTCATATCAAATAAAAAGATGGAGATTCCTTTTTAGGATTCTTACAAATGTGGAGGACCATTTTTGCAAGGTATCCACGAAGTATCCCAGAGAAAGAGAAGATGGAAATCTTCACCAACAATTTGACCTCGGAAATGAATTATAGATTACAACTTCAATGTCCCCCAACATTTGAGAAACTCATCGAAAATGGGATAAAGATTGAAGATGTCTTGGTCAAAAGAGGTGAATTTAAATTATTTAAGGATAACAAATCCAACAACAACAACAAAAATAGTAACAGCAACAACAATAATTATGTGCCTAAGTATTTCAATAATCAAGGGTCCAACAATAACAATGATAAATCTAAATCTTCGACAAAGAATAACAATAAAAACCTTGTAAATGATGGAGTTGTGGAAGCACACAACTTAAAATCTACCCCTTTTATACTACCATATGGAGCTAATTCTTCAAATAATGTTAATCAATCAAGTAAAGCGCCATTTAATTCCAATAATTCCAACAACAATCTCAACACTTCCAACAATAAGACTTGGGATAAGTCAAAATCAAATTCCAATTATAACAAAACAAAATTCACCTACTTAGGTGAACCTTTGGAGAATGTACTAAGAACCTTGTTGGCCAATCAAGTTATCACGTTATGAACCCGAAGTCAAACCTTATTGGTGGAATGTATCCCATCATTGTGAATACCATCAGAAAAGAGGTCATCCAACCAACGAATGCATGAGATTGAAGCACTTAGTGCAAGATCTAATTGATAATAACACCATCAAAATTGAAGGGCCTCAAAACAATGAGGATCACACGGCCTACATGAATCCCTTTTTGAATCATGAAAAGGGTGAGTCATCTAATCAAAATCAAAAGAAGGGTAATGAGAAAGTGAACTTTTCTCATACTTATGATAACCTGATAAATACTCTAAGAGAGGAGGATCAAATTGTAAATGTTATAATAATAAAAGATAAATCAAGAGAAGTATCATCAAATGTTGTCACTAGGGGGCAAGCATAAAAAATTGTCCTACCAACCAATGCTCCAAAGATTGTATTGTCAAATCAAGCTTCCACGTCATCATCAAAGCAATACAACTTGGTAGATCAATTGCAAAGAACTCCCGCTCAAATTTCTATTCTTGAGCTGCTCAAACTATCATCAATTCATAAGGATATCTTAGAAAAAGCCTTGTTGGAAACAAATGTGCCTCTAAATTTGGAGGTAGAAAAATTCCAAAATATGGTAGGGCACCTAATTTCACCTCATTGCCTATCATTTTCCGAACAAGATGACATGTCCCTTAACCATCCCCAAAATCTGCCCTTACATAGAAGTGTTGATCCACAAGCATAGGGTGAAAAGAGTCCTTATAGATGGAGGTGCTGGCCTAAATATTTGTACCCTTAGCTTGGTAAAAGCCCTAGGATTTTCTGAGGAGGCTATTGACCCAAAGAAGAAAATAACCATAAAAGCCTACGATAATGAAAAAAGAGCATCAAGAGGAGTTATAGTCTTACCCATAAGAGTTGGTCCCATGCAAAAGGAGACCATATGCCAAGTGTTAGACTTAAAGTTGACTTACAATATTTTGTTAGGAAGGCCATGGATCCACAAAATGCAAGTCGTTCCTTCAACTTATCATCAATACTTAAAATTCCCATATCTAGGTCAAGAGATAATGGTAAGTGGAGATCTAAATCCATTCCAATATTGTAATAATGTCAAGCCTATCAATGACTCATTGGTTCCACACAATGTTGAAGGGTCCATACCTAAGCAAGTAGAGAAAGGTCAAAATTCTAAGAACACTTCTTGGTTGAAGGGAAAGGCAAAGATGGAAGAAGAAGTTATTATTGAAGACACACCAAAACTCATTAATCCAACTGCCTCGACTAAAGGAAAAGAGAGGGTTAACAAGGATAACATTACTGAAGAAATAGAAGATCATATACAAGCTACTCAAGTATTCACCAAAGAGGCCCATTATCAAAAGATGGACCAAATGATGAAATTTTTTGATAAGCAATGTAAGATTAAACAAAAGGGAGTAGGCAAATACTCCTTATCTATGATGGATCTACCTTTATCACCCAAGTCCTTTGGGAAACCCTCAAAAATACCTCATAGATATAATGATAACTTTGTGAGGGCAAGTACATCATCCACCATCGATGAAGAGGACAATGAAATTTTGAACTGGTTATACAAGGATGAAGAATCAAGTGCCCATGTCAAACATATCCAAAATATAGCCATTTCCACACATCAATATGGGAAAGGGTTTGCAATCATGCAAAAGATGGGATACAAAGGTCAAGGAACTCTAGGTACAAATAATGAAGGGATCATTGAACCCTTAGAAAGTACATGGAAAGATTCTAAGGAGAAAGTAGGAATAGGGTATCTTGAAGAAGGATACACTCAAAAACATCATCCCCAACTTTATAGCCAAATATTACAATTAGAGTCTCATAGTGATGAGGATTCTAATGAATGGGAATGGGAGACCCTATCAGATGAGTCATGCCAAGACAAGGATATTGATGTTATTCATACTTATGCTTCTACCAAAAATAAAGGACCCATGATAGAATCAACTTCAAATCAAGCATCTAGTTCTAGCCAAGGGATTCTAAATGATGTACCAAGTATAGAGATAGAAATCAATCAGTGGGTAGGTGAACCATACGTTCCTTCATGGAGACCTACTATAGAAGAATCAAATGCTAGGTTTAATGCACATGAGTTCTATCCCACCGAAACCTGAGAGGACTCTAGTGAGGGGGACTTTGATCCTTCTTCTTTAGAACATTTAGAGGAAGCCCATGTCTGATATTTTCAAGATAGAATGTATGAACCCTCCAATAATGAGATCTACACCTTATACCCAATCGAGACAAACCCAAGTGTTGCCCCATCAACTCTCATTCATCCAAACCTAATTGAATGGAATGCCATTGAACCAACTACCTTGTCAATTTTCTTGAATGACAACATGGTGTCCCAATACCTCAATGTGGTTGAACCTTCTTTTATCAGAGAATATCATGAAGAAATGATCAAAGGGAGCATCCAAACTTCTAATCCGAGAAAAAATGAAAAAATAAAAAAAAATAGAAAAGGAAAAGAATCAAGTGTTGAAAACCACTTTGTGGCAACATTAGATCAAGAAAAAAACAAAGAAATAACGGATGTTTCCAAAGGTGAAAACCCAACTGAGGCACCTATGGAAGGGAGTTTGGATGTTCTACTAGAACACTATGAAGAAAGATCTCCAATCTTAATTGAGCCAACAAAAAATATAAACATCAGATTAGAAACAGAGCCAAAGTTCATCCACTTAGCAACATCCCTATCTAGCGAAGAAAGGACATAATTCATTAAGTTATTTAAAGAAATACAAGTTAACTTCACATGGTCTTATGATGATATGCCAGGTTTAGACCCAAATTTGATAATGCATCATCTCAATATCAAGGAAGGAGCAAAACCCGTTAAGCAAAAATTAAGGAAAATGCATCCTCATATAGCCCTACTTGTCAAAGTGGAGTTAGAAAAACTATTGAAAGTGGGATTTATAAGGGCCATTGATTATGCACAATGGATCCCCAATATAGTGCCAGTATCAAAAGTAGACAAATCCACCAGAATCTGTACGGACTTTAGAGACTTAAACTTGGCATGTCCTAAAGACAATTTTCCACTTCCGAGTATTGATGCCATTGTAGATTTAACGACAGGGCACTCTATGTTCTCTATCATGGATGGATTTAGTGGGTATAATTAGATAAAGATAGCACCAGAAGACCAAGATAAGACCACTTTTACATGTGCATGGGGTACATTTTTTTGGAATGTTATGCCATTTGGGTTAAAGAATGCTAGAGTGACCTATCAAAGAGCAATGACCACAATATTTCATGATATGATGCATAAATTCATGGAGGATTATGTGGATGACATATTAGCAAAATCAAATTCAAGGCAAGAACACCTACCAATCTTAGAAATTTTTTTTGAAAGGCTAGAGGAATTCAAAGTAAGACTTAACCCAAAGAAATTTGCTTTTGGAGTACAATCCGGTAAGCTTCTAGGTTACATTGTATCTGCAAAAGGGATAGAGGTTGATCCTGCTAAAGTGAAGGCCATCATGGACATGGAAGCACCCAAGAACATTAGTCAGATGCGATCTTTACAAGGAAGGATCCAATCCATTAGGAGATTTATCTCCCAATTAGTGGAAAAATGCCACAATTTCAATCAACTCTTGCACAAGGATACAATCTTTAAGTGGGATGACAAGTGTGAAGAGGCCTTTAATCTATTAAAGAAATATCTTATGAACCCAAAAATCTTAATGCCACCTATCAGAGGTAAGCCCTTGATCCTATACATTTCAGCAACAGAAAATTCATTGGGGGCACTTTTAGCACAAGAGGATGAAATAGGAAAAGAGAAGGCAATTTACTACATTAGTAGAACCTTAGTCAAATATGAGCTAAACTATACATTTATGGAAAGGGCATGCTTGGCTGTAGTTTTTGCTTCACAAAAAATACGCCATTATATGCTAGCCCACAAGATAAGGCTCATTTCTAAGATCAACCCTTTGAACTATCTACTAAGCAAAACAACATTGAATGGAAGACTAGCAAAATGGGTGATGATACTAAGTGAATTCGACATGGAATATGTTGATAGAAAATCAATCAAAGGACAAGTCATTGAGGACCAATTAGCAGAAGCACCACTTCATGATGATCATCCTATACAAATTGAATTCCTAGATTCAGAGATTGTGAATGTTGAGGCAAAAACATGGCAACTTTATTTTGATGGTTCCTACACCCATCATGGATCAGGAGTGGGCATACTTCTCATCACTCCTCAAGGATCTACTATCCCAAAATCCTACAAATTGTTATTTCCATGCACAAACAATAGAAAGAGTATGAAGCATTGGTTATTGGAATGAAGCTGGCATTAGAGTGGAAAGTGACAGAATTAAAAGTTTATGGAGATTCACAATTGGTCATAAATCAAGTTAATGAAGAATATCAAACAAAGGATGACAAATTGGTACCCTACAAAACTATATGGTGGACAATCTCAAGAAGTATTTCATACTCATTACATTTGAGCAAGTGCCAAGAGAAAAGAACAAAGCAATAGACGCCATGGCAACCTTAGCTTCACTTTTGCAGACACCTAATCATAATGCTAGATACGAGTTCTTGGTAGAAGAAGTAATTCAACCCGCGTATGACCCAACCCACCCTCACACCATTTTCTTGCTAACTACAAACAAATCACCCTGGTATGGCCCAATTTATACTTACTTAAAGGATCAAATCCTTCCCTTAAACCAATCAAGCCGCCAAATATACTATAGTTTTCAAAACATTGTATCAAAAACGTCTTGACGAAATGCTCCTTAGGTGTTTAGAAGAGGAAGAATCAAATTTAGCCTTATGAGAAATCCATGAAGGAATTTTTGGATCACACTCAAATGGATTATCCCTAGCCAAGAGACTTCTAAGGATAGGATATTTTTGGCCTACCATGGAAAAAGATTCATGTGACTTTGCAAAATCTTGTAAGAAATGTCAATTCCACAGGAATTTGATACATGCACCCGCACAAGAACTTCATCCTATGACAACACATGGCCATTTTATTAGTGGGGGATAGACCTAATAGGGATGATTTATCCACCATCTTCTAATGGTCATAAATTTATCATCACAACAACTGAATATTTTACTAAGTGGGTGGAAGCTGTACCCCTATCAACTGCAACAGGAAAAAAAGTTTCTTTGTTTATCCTTAATCACATAATTTGTAGATATGGCATACCTCATTCCATCATAACGGATAATGCAAGGCATTTCAAGAACAAAGACTTAACAGAATTATGCACTAAGTTTCATATGATTCATCATTCCTCTTCAATCTATTGCCCTCAAGGTAATGGACAAGCCGAAGCAACAAACAAAAATATCTTGAAAATTTTGAAGAGAATAGTAGATAATTCAGGAAGGGATTGGCACATCAAGATAAACCCAACCTTGTGGGCTTATAGAACTAGTATCAGAATGCCAACAGGAGCTACACCTTTCTCATTAGTCTTTGGCACAGAAGCAGTATTGCCTTTAGAGGTAGAACTTCCGTCTTTGAGAATATCTATGCATGGGTTGATTAATGAAGAAGACTATAGGGTTGCAAGGCTACAAGAACTAGAAATTTTAGATAAAAAACAAAAGCAAGCATTTGATCACTTGAAGGTTTACCAAAATAGGATGTCAAGATCTTACAATAAACACATCAAGCCAAGGACATTTCAAATAGGGGACCTAGTTTTGAGAGAAAATCCTAAGAACCAAGAAGAGTGAGAAAAGAAAGGAAAGTGGGAAGAAAATTGGTTAGGACCATTTCTTATTGTTGAAGATTTTGGGACCGGTACATACAAGCTAGCAGATTGTGATGGTGAAGAACTGCAAGAGCCAATCAATAGTATACATCTCAAGAAGTTCTATACATAAAGATGAAAGAGTATAAAGAGTATCAGATGAGGCACATCATATTTATTGTACATAGTTCAAAAGAGATCCTGCAAAATACCAAAAACATTTGAAAAGAAGAAAAGATAAAAAAAAAATAGTGGAAAAATTGAGCATGAAGAAAGCAAAAACATTTATATATGATCCTGAAAAAAAAAAGAGAAAAGCTTTAAAAATAGAAAAAAAGAGCTAGATTCATTCAATCAGTGAAAACCTGGTAAACAAGCACCATTGAAAGTCCAAGTCAGCCGCATACCTAGAAGGTCACCTTGTAAATATTGCATTCACCAGTATTTGTATATATTGCATAATAAAACCCCACAGCTGCATTTGCAAATACCTCAAGATTTTGGTCACCTAATTGAAAAATTGTCCTAAGTCCCACAAACAAAATCAATATCAAACTGGGGGCAATCTATTCCAAAGGAGAAAGGATTCATCAAATCAAGCTTTATTCAATTAGAGAATCAATTCATCACACTCAAAAGAGGAACACTTAATCAAATCTACATCCTAATCCAACTTGAGCCTAAAATGAAAAATTGATCCAAGAACTTAAATGACCTTATCTTTATCAAGATTAAAATTTTGAAATGGATGGAACTACACTTGAACTATGGATTTGAAAAAATGGCAAAATTTTCTAACTGTTGACTCAATTGATGAAATCATGTCTTTCTAGCAAGTCGATGAAAGTTTTAGACTAGACAAGCTATGATGAAAGGATGATATTTTCTTGATTTCTGAATGTCTGTCTTAAAATCGAAGTTTCAAATCATGTATTATTTGTCTAAGGACATGATCATCAAAGAATCATCGAGGACTTGTATATACGATAAAATTGAGATTTCTGCTTGTTTACACAAATAGATACCTTGGCTATTCTGATCTTCAATATCATAATACCAAAATCCACTTGCAACATAGAATCTGACAAAATCAGTATTTGCACTCTTATGATTGGCTTCAATCAGTGATAGTCGTACCGAAGAGACCAATGGGAAAGCAAACAAAGAGGTAAAAAGTTTTCATATCATCATAGATAAACTAGTGATGGTTGTACTAAAATGGGATTCCAAAAGCGCTCAATGATGATTATAAGCTCCAAATTTTGAATAATGATAGTTAGCTGCATTCATTTTAGATTAAGTGCATTGTGTATATTGTTTTTCCTTACTTATCTTAATTTGCAAGAGGGGAAATTAAATAAAAAAGGGCGTGTATGCAAATCAAACAATCAAAAGATCATCAAAAACCAATTATATAGGATCGAGTGTGTTGGAAATAAAAAACAAAGTATATTGCATTAATTAAATCATTATCATTTAAGTCTTGCATTAATTTCGATGGGTCCAACATTTGAATTATTAGAATCATACATTATTAAGTTCATCATTATCATCAAAGTTCACACATGAGAAAGGTCATTAGCAACATCAAACTGCATCCATAACATTGCATTAAGGAAAAATCATTACATTCAAACAATCATTCATTACAAACATCTCATTCATAATAATACCATTCATACATATATATCACTGAAAGACCATCATTGCATCACATCTACATATCAAAAACAATAGATTCATTATCCATCTAATATCCATCAATAACATAAAGTAAATAAAGAATATACATAGCATTTATCTATTCTATGTCATATATAAGACAACCATTTCACCATCATTAGATCATATGCATACATGAGAAAATTCCATTATGCAAAAATAAAACAAAATCATATAGAATCATATAGTTTCATATCATACGAAACATATAGAAAGAAATCCAACACATGATGATGTCATATATAGTCAAATCAATCAAAGTATCAGAGTCCATGGTACCATCATCATAAATGAGCAAGAAATCAAATTCTATAACCTGATAATCAAGAAAGTAATATCTAGGGATCAGTGTCCAATCACATATCAAAGTATAAATAAACAAATAAACATCAACTAATCAAAAATGATACAACATAAATCCAATGTCTCGATAATAACAAGGAAAGGAAATCTCATGAATATATAAGACCACTCAAGCAAGAGACTCATCACCATCATCAGCATTTTGAGGACCAAGTGCACTATCTGGTGGATGGCTCGAACTAGCCTATAACCCATGCTGACTCATAGCTTCCATAAATGACTGCATCATAGAACTCATCTGTGAAACCTGCTGCTGAATAGAAGATATCTGAGTCTGCAAGGAAGCAACATCTGATGCTGAGGCGAGGGCAAAACCCTGAGCTATAGCAGACTATGGAAGGGGAGTATAAGAAGAGGGAGTAAATGAAGATGGATCACCCAACATGGGAACAAATTGAGAAGAAGAAGGATGTGACGAAGATGAAGGCATCAAAGCAGTACCATGTGCCTGAATGGTAGGAACCAAAGGAGGAATGACCAAAGGAGGAACGACCTGCTGAGCAGGAGGACCTTGTGCCTGATCAAGCAACACCTATGCAATCTCTACATCAACAGCTCTCTCTTGTCTAACACAAGGCCTCTGTATAGTAACTCTAGCCACCTGATGTAAAATTTTGTCAACCCATCCACCTCCACCCTGATCTCCATCTCTAGGAGGAATAGGAGCAATAACTAACACTGGTATCTGTATACGACCTGCTCTAGCTCTGTGATGACCCCGTCATCCATGTCAACCCCTGATCCTACCATGACCACCACCTCCATCATCATCATCATCATCCCCATCAGCTCCATCATCTCCATCAGATAACTCCTCAATGATAGGAATCCTCTCAGCAGGATCAGTAAATCTAGGAAAAGGATACCTATGTAGCCATGCACCATACTCATCTGTAATGCCAACATCCATCACCTATGACCTAAGGTTCCAGGGATGATACTCCAGATCCTGAATCTCTCGAACAATTGTGCCATAATCAACACAAGGGCCCCATAATGATCTCTCGGCCTGAACACGAGCATACATCACTACACCCTGAGGCATATCCTGAATGCATCCATATTGACAGAACACACGGGGGAAGCAGAATCTCTCAATCACAAAAGTGGACTGACCAATCATCCAACGAGGACAAAACATATATGAAAGCTCGCTATCATCCTCTAGCCAAGTCTCACATCCAAGATAGGGCCTCCAAATGATAGTATCCATGTCATCTATCTGACATCACCAGTAATCAAGCTTACCCATATGGGTCTGCCTGATAATACCACTGTACATCCATGCAAATAGCTAACTAGCTAGATAATCTTGAGTAGTCGTAGGGCGTGTCACTGGGAGGTGCTCCCAAGTCCATAGCTATAATAAAATGGCTCTAGCAGTCAAAGTAGTGGAACGTCTGTACACGACAGTGTGCAGCTCATGATATAATTGTGCTAATAAATAGGAACCCCAATCAAAATGACAAGGATCTGCCATCAAATCCTCTAAAATCAGACCCCAAACAACAACAAATCCATGTCCACGCCAGTCTAGAAGTAGGAAGCCACCAATAAGAGTACCAAGAACAACATGTAACATAGGGAATGAAATGAACTGGGCCCACTGAATATGCTGATCACCAATGGAAGCATCACCAAATACTCTACAACAGGCTGAACCATCATACACAATATCATAGTATACAAGCTCTCCTCTGGTAGGCAACCGGAGAAGACGATACACATCCTCAGGGGTGATGGTCATCTCACCCATAGGAAGATGGAATGTGTTATGTTCTGAGTGCCAATGCTCAACCATAGCAGTAATAAGGCCCCGATTCACATGAAATCAAGGAAGATAGAGAAGGAACGACAGACCACACCGGGCAATGTGTCGACGATCGGCAGCACTCAGAGCAGGAATCATGTCCTAGGACAATGGATAAGATCTGCGAATACGTAAAGAACCAAGTTCCAACTACAAAAAGAAAGTTTAAACACATCAGAAAGGAAATCAAAAATTATTGGGATTATTCTAAGTCGATCAAAAATTCATCAACACTTATCAAAACCACAATCAAATTTCATGTTTCTACACAGATAGAACAAAAATTTTATCTTCACCCATCATCTGAATCTAGATGAACAATGGATATCCTAACTATAACTCAACCCTAACTAACACCTTACAACTTGTTACAAAATCTCAAAAATTGGGAACATAAACCTGGCAATCAATTAACAACGTCCACAAAATTGCAACTTGGTCAAAAGTCTAAAAATCTAAAATTTTGCAGAGCAAAAGCACACATCTATATTGCAAAAGCAGTAAACATTGAAAGCACTGGCTAAAGGAGTAAAAGTGCACATCTATATTGCAAAAGCAATGAAAATTTCAAAAGTGCCCAAATGCACATTAAAAGCACTCTTAAAAGATGTAAAAGTGCAAAAATTAAGCAAAAGCACAGTTTAAAGTTGCAAAAGCTCTAAACCTAGGTAAAAGTGGCCAAAGAAATTGTAAAAGCACAGAAGGGCTTAAATTTGGCGAGCGAAAGCGCCATAGCGATTTGCGGAAGCGCAGTGAAAAAGTGCAGAAGCGCACATTTAGAGGCAAAAGCACCCTTAAAAGTGGCAAAAGCGCTCATTCATGGAAAAAATGTGCAAAAAAGGGTTGTTTATCTAGAAAAAATTGGAAAATTTTGGAAAAAAGCTATAGACAAAAAAATGGAAAGGTACAAGTACTCACCGAAGGTCCTGAGCTAGGCAGCCGATGATATCGTCGACATTTCTCGAACCGATGCTCGCAGCTGGGAACAGACATCGTGAAAAGTGGAAAAGGCAAAAGATAGTCAAAGTCAAAAGTCAATGGTAAATGAATAGTAAAAAGGGATTTTGACCCCTTTATATAGGTTTTTGACCTAAAAGGAGGTAAATTTGACCTATGCAAGTACATTGTTACCCCATTTGACCTAATAAAATGATGTGATCATCATAATAATTGACACCGGGGCATTTAAAATTAAACGAATTCAACATCAATATCGGAAATACAAATAAAATTCATCAAAAACTTGAACTTTATCAAAATCAAATGAACAACATCAATCCTGAATCTATCAACGGTCAAATCAAGTATGAATTTTATTTCATTTTCGAGGGGGCATACCATCGGATAATCAAATCTACATCAATAGTAACATGATTGAAAATTGAGAGACCGATCATCGAATCAAAGTGAAAGCTTTTATCATTAGAAAAATTTTCATAATCAAACGAATGGGGCATCGCATCGAAATCCATCATCAAGAAGGTATCATATCAGAATTATCATATCAAATCAAATATCATATCGAGATTCATCATTATAAAGACCATCATATCAAAATGATCATCAGAATCATATCAATCAAGAGAGTTTCATATCAATCATATTTGCAGAAAATCTCATATCAAAAATCAAAGGATCAACCATCAAAGACATCAAACCACATTAGAGATCGACCATCAACAAATCGAAACCAGTTATCAAACAAGATTAGAGTATTCTTTGAATCGACATTCTTTGCATGTGAACTCAAAGAGGGGCATTTGTAATCACCTAAATATGGACAAAGATCAAATCAAAGCAAATCAAGTCAAATCAAGGCAAATCAAGGACATAATTGAAATAATTGAATCACAATGCATAATTAGCCAATCAAATCAAAAATCAAATCTTAATTCAATCAAAATCAAAATTGAGAGCACTTTAATCAAGTGAAATCAAATCAAAATATAATTAATTCAATTAATTGTATAGTCTTGGATTAAATCAAATTCAACCCATTCAAGGGGTACATTGTCATGTCCCCTTTTCAAATAATTAAAAATAATAACTTTTGCTAAGGCTGGCAAGCTCAAAAAGTGAAGTTTTGGGATATGGGGCTAATATTTGAAAACCAATGAAATAATAAATGTTAAATATTATTAAAATATATCTAATTCACCCCTCTTGGTCATGAGTTAGGGTTATGCCCTCTTTAAAGTGGTTTGGAGGCATTTCGAGCTCATTCTAGAACTTGATTTTTGCTCATTGCTTTGTTGTTCTTCAGAGGCTGCCAAACCTATGGAGAAGGAGACCCAAAGACAGGATTTTTCAGGTTTCTAGGAAGGCTAAGGACAGGATTTTGAGGCCATTCCATGTGCAAGCTCATACAGAGTTTGCCCTTGTGCTGAATAGTGCGGATTTATGAGTTTTCGGGTGTGTTTTTGTAAGATTTTGGTGCTTTCGGTTGAGCTTTTCATATCAGTTTGGATTGTTGTTTTATTTCAGCCATTTTGATGTTAAAATATAGCTGAATATATGTATTGGGTCGTGGATATACTTCTATGATAAATTATTAGTGTTTTGTGGTGTTTCCGGGCTATTTTGTGTTGTTTTCGGGAGCCCGTTGAGCATTGTTTTTGTCCTCCGATTAGGAGCTGTTTTGTAAACTCTATGCAGATCTGGAAATGTCATTTTTTAGGCCATTATGATAGCGAAATTTTTGTAAAAATGTCTACTTTCAGATTTATCAATAATATGTGAAGCTGTGAAGATTTTGGCACTATTTCGGGCATACCCGATTTGGGTTTTATTGAGAAATTGTATAATCTTTCAAAGTACTGATTGTTTAATTTAATAATATGATTAGAGGCTTTAAATTTCATATAAAATCAGTAAGGGGACATTTTAGTGGTATCAGAAC
This sequence comes from Chamaecyparis obtusa, assembly GCA_027943335.1. Lineage (NCBI taxonomy): Eukaryota > Viridiplantae > Streptophyta > Pinopsida > Cupressales > Cupressaceae > Chamaecyparis > Chamaecyparis obtusa. Next base: position 1,195,616 of record BSBK01005674.1, read on the forward strand.
TATGATCTTGCCAGCCTGAGGGTTTGTAGAAGTTTGTATGCAACTAAGTGAAAGAGAAAAGAGATATTTGCAACGAGAAAAGAATAAAGAAATTTTAATCAAACCTCCAGTTGAAAATAAAATTACAAAATCCAAAGAAGGAACAAGTATGGCTGATCTAGATGAGATGGCAAAAAAATTCTTCCAGGACATCCAGAATACTCAGAAGCAAACAGTGGATAGTTTGGCAGAAACTAGAGAGGCTTTACGGATATTGACAGAAAAATTGCAAGGAGTTGTATCTACTAATGAGAAAGGGAGCACTTCAGAGGAGCCAAGAAATTTGAAACCCACACCCTCTAAATCAACAAAAACTATTTTCTCACCTTTAGATGAGCCACAGTTACCAAATCCAGCCCTTAGTCCTATGGAAGAGGTTACAGGTAACTTGATTGCATTAAAAGCTACTTACAATGGCTTAGATGATGACTTTCGTAGTTCGGTTCCTTTTAGAGAATATGTGGATATGATGAACACTTTGATGCCCAAGAAAGAGTACAGGATGGAGTAGGACATAAGTGGAAGAGAGCTCAAAAATAAAATAAGCAATTTTGCAGCACCTACTTTTGATGGAACAAATAAAATTATAGCTAGAGCATGGCTACAAAAATTGCAGACCTTCTTCACACTTAACCCCATGGAGAGTGATGTTGTTCAATTCACAAGTCTACACTTGGAAGATGCAGCATATGATTGGTGGTATCATGGAATGACTACTCAAGTTCATGATCAGGTAACTACATTTGATGATTTTAGTCAGAGAGTGATAGATGGATTTGATCTCAAGGATGATGAAGAGTATTTTAAAGAATTGTCAAAGTTGAGGCAAACCAAATCAGTTAATGAGTATGTAGAAGAGTTTCAAAAAGTGGCTGTTATGGTACCTGATATGAGTGAAAAGAGGATTGTTTATCTTTTTCTTGATGGTTTGGAAGATTCTATTAAGGGTTTGGTTAAGGCTTTCTCACCCTCAACCTTACAGGAAGCTATCAAAAGAAGTTTGCAGCTTGAAACTTGTGTGCCTATGAAACCAGTCACTAATCAAAAACCCCCAAATCTTTGGCAACATAAGGGAAATTTTCAAAAAAAGACTTTCCCAGCACCACCACCAAAGAATGTGAGAAATGCAGCAAAAAAAAAGGTAGATGAAGAGACTAGGAGTGAACTACGAAGGAAAAAGCTTTGTTTCACTTGTAGAGAGCCATGGGTTCCAGGACATAGATGTTTGGGGAAAGGTTAAGTGCACTATATTGAAGTTGCTTCAGAATCTGATTCAGATGAGCATAAAGAATTTCATGACACTAAGGAGGAGGAAGAAGAAGAGAAAGAAAAAGAAATCAGCAAGAATGGCACTTTAGCAGCATTATCAGGAGTCCCAAGATACCATCCCTTTCGAATTCGAGGGCTACTAGCAAGGCAAAGGTTGACAGTTCTTCTTGATAGTGGGGCAACTCATAATTTTATTGATGACGGATTTGTCATGAAAAGAGGGCTTAAAGCAGAAGATTTTGAGGGATTCAATGTTACTGTAGCTGATGGATTCACTATGCCTTACACACGGGTGGTGAAACAACTCAGGATGACCTTAGGAGATTATGAGTTATGTGATGACTTCTATGTTGTTGGCATTGGAGAGACAGATCTTGTATTGGGTGTTCAATGGTTGCACTCTATTGGAGGCTATTACATGAACCATCAAACTATGGAGTTTAAATTTCATTCCAATGGGAAAGAAGTCTTATTGAGAGGCTTATCGAATGGAGCACCTAAGGTGGTCACTGGAAAGAGGATGGAGAGGACTTTTTGAAGAGGGCAATTAGCATGGGCAGCAAGAATCATAATCCACCCAACAAGCTCTTCAAAGAATCAAGGTAATTTCCATTTTGAAATTCAAGATATTCTTGATAAGCACAGTATAGTTTTCAATGATTTGCCTCCGGGATTACCACCAGATAGAGGTTTCTTCGGGTTGAGTAGCTATTATAGGAGATTTTTCAAGAGATTTTCTTAGCTTTCTGCCCCCTTGACTAATTTGACAAAGAAAGGATCTTTTATTTGGATAGAAGAGGCACAAAAAATATTTGATAAGCTTAAGGAGGTAATGAGTTCATGCCCTATGCTCGCAATTCCAGATTTCTCTCTACCTTTTGTTGTTGAATGTGATGCTTCTGGAGGAGGTATAGGGGCAGTCCTAACTCAAAGGGGACATCCAATAGCATTTGAGAGCAGAAAATTAAATCAATCAGAGATAGGTTACCCCATCTATGATAAGGAAATTTTGGCAATCATGCATGCACTTATTAAGTTTAGACAATATTTGGTATGTGGGAGATTCATTGTTAAGACAGACCATAATAGCCTCGAGTTCTTCTTGAACCAAAGGGATTTGAATGATCGTCAACAAAAATGGGTAAGAAAATTGCAAGCTTATGATTTTTATATTGAATACATGAAAGGAAAGAATAATGTGGTTGCTAATGCTCTCTCAAGAAAGCCCACTTTATGTTCCTTAACATCTATCTCTGCTAATTGGAAAGTCTCCATAATTTTAGAGTATGCTAAAGATTCCTTTGCCACCAAGATTTTGGATAAGTTAGTGGATGATAACAGGTACCAGGTTGTTGATGAATTGATTTACTATAAGAACAGGATCTTCTTAGTGCCAGGGTCAAAAATTAAGGAAAAGATATTAAGGGCCTTTCATGACACACCTTTGGCTAGTCATCAAGGATACTTCAAGATATACAGGAAACTTTGAGAGTGGTTTGCATGGAAGGGTATGAAGGAGGATGTCCTTAAACACATTAAGGAATGCATGGTATGCCAACAAAACAAGAGTGAGCAAATTTTTCCTGCAGGATTGTTACAGCCACTTCCTATTCCTAAACAAAAATGGGAAATTATTTCCATGGACTTCATCACTGGGTTGCCCAAGGTTCAAGAATTGTTCTTCAAGGAAATTTTCAGGTTACATGGCTTGTCTAGAAACATTGTCAGTGACAGGGATAGTAGATTCCTTAGCTCTTTTTGGAAGGAGCTCTTTCATTTGGCAGGAACTGAACTCACTCCCAGTACTAGCTATCATCCTCAAACAGATGGATAGATAGAGATAGATAATAAATGGATAGAGGGATATTTGAGGAACTATGTTTCAAATCAACAGCATGCTTGGGTGAAATGGTTGCACCTAGGGGAGTATTGTTACAATACATCTCATCACATGTCTATTGGTATGCCTCCTTTTCATGCTCTTTACGGTTATGATGCCCTCTCCTTTGTTGATCTAGTACTTTCAAATAGTAGAGTACCTACAGCAAGTGATTTCATTAAGCAAAGCCAAGACATAATAAGGTCCCTCAAGGATAATCTACAACATGCACAGAACCAATAGAAGTTGTATGCTGATAGGAAAAGGATGGAAAGATCTTTTGAGGTGGGAGATTTGGTATTTTTTAGGTTGCAGCCATATAAACAAAGCACCTTGAAGAAGAGTGGGGCAGAGAAGCTCAAGCCAAGGTTCTATGGGCCTTACAAGATCATCAAGAAGGTAGGAGAGGTAGCTTATGAATTGGAGATCCCACCAAACAACAAAATACATAATGTTTTCCATGTCTCTTGCTTGAAGAAGGTTCTAGGCCAGAAAACCATAGTATCTATAGAATTACCACCCCTTGATGATGAAGGAAAATTAGTCTTAATACCAGAAGAGGTTTTGGATACAAGAGAGAAAAGATTGAGGAATAGGAGCATCACAGAGCATTTGGTCAAATGGAAAGGATTACCATTGCAGGATGCAACTTGGGAAGGAGCACATATTCTTGAGCATCCCAACCTTCATTGCTTGAGGACAAGCAATATTTGGGGAGGGAGGACTTGTCATGTCCCCTTTTCAAATAATTAAAAATAATAACTTTTGCTAAGGCTGGCAAGCTCAAAAAGTGAAGTTTTGGGATATGGGGCTAATATTTGAAAACCAATGAAATAATAAATGTTAAATATTATTAAAATATGTCTAATTCACCCCTCTTGGTTGTGAGTTAGGGTTATGCCCTCTTTAAAGTGGTTTGGAGGCATTTCGAGCTCATTCTAGAACTTGATTTTTGCTCATTGCTTTGTTGTTCTTCAGAGGCTGCCAAACCTGTGGAGAAGGAGACCCAAAGATAGGAGTTTTCAGGTTCCTAGGAAGGCTAAGGATAGGATTTTGAGGCCATTCCATGTGCAAGCTCATACAGAGTTTGCCCTTGTGCTGAACAATGCGGATTTATGAGTTTTCGGGTGTGTTTTTGTAAGATTTTGGTGCTTTCGGTTGAGCTTTTCATATCAGTTTGGATTGCTATTTTATTTCAGCCATTTTGATGTTAAAATAGATCTGAATATATGTATTGGGTCATGGCTATACTTCTGTGATAAATTATTAGTGTTTTGTGGTGTTTCCGGGCTATTTTGTGTTGTTTTCGGGAGCCCGTTGAGCATTGTTTTTGTCCTCCGATTAGGAGCTATTTTGTAAACTCTATGCAGATCTAGAAATGTCATTTTTTAGGCTTTTATGCTGACAAAATTTCTGTAAAAATGTCTACTTTCATATTTATCAATAATATGTGAAGCTGTGAAGATTTTGGCAATATTTCGGGCATACCCGATTTGGGTTTTATTGAGAAATTGTATAATCTTTCAAAGTGCTGATTGTTTAATTTAATAATCTAATTAGAGAATTTAAATTCCATATAAAATCAGTAAGGGGACATTTCATACATGGCTAAACAAATTCATTTAAATCAATTAATAAATCTCAATTACTCTCAACAACCACAAAGAGAGGAAAATCAATCAACCAATGAGAATAAAGAAAAGGCATTCACATGGATCAAGCCAAATTCAATCTCATTCACTCAAAGTGAAAAGGAATCTTGACCATTGATCTTGTCTAATTGTCCCAAGTTTTGAGGACACAAACTTTTCTTTGTCTTCAAAGGGTGGAACCAAGGACTCAACCAAGGTTTAACTACAATCAAATACATCTACATCCCCTACCATTGGAAAATCTATAAAAGGAAGGCCTAATTCCTTCATAATGATCATCCACACATCTGAGAATTGCATTGACCCTCTTGCAATTTGAGCTTCGAAAGGCATTTCAGAAGCATTTTAGCATTTCTTTTGATCTAAATTGTTAGCAATAGCATTGTTATCTTTATCATTCTCATTCTAGGACTGTCATTAATGGAAGCTTGCTGAGAGCTATTCATTAACATTCTTAGTTAGAGAGTCATAGGATGCTCAATTAGTCATTATTTTTCTAAATAGTTTCTCTATTGCTTCATGGTTGTATTTAGTTACTATTCTCAATTATTGATTAACCTTAATTCTATGAAGGCACTTTCCCTAGTGTACAGTACCAGGAGCATAGTCTAGTATAGGTAGAAACATATCTGAGATGCAGGGGATATCAACAATTTGCCCCCAATTTGAATGCATGTGATCAAATTCAATAATGTGTTCATCTCTGAGAGCAATAACGAAAAATCTATTTATAGTAGTAGGCACTTTCTCAGTAGATGGGATAGGATCTCTCTGATTAGGACCAATATCATGCTCTTGAGACAATTTTGATGGCACATATGGTTCTCCTTGATAACCTAGATTAGTGATTTGAATTTGTATAAGTCTTTCATAGTTCATCGGTTGAATATCTACTTCTTCTTCCTCGGATGAGTCATCATATGTAGGAGTGTTACTGCTAGGTTGGTTAGCTTCATGTGTATGATAGCCTAGACTAGTCTAGTCTTCGGGAGCTCTGAATTCAGTGTGAAGAGATTCTAGGAAATCTTTTCCATTTCCAAGTGGACTCTGTCTATCATATCCCATGTTGTGCATAAGTTGGTAATCCATATCATATTTTTCAACTGAGATATCAGCAAGTTTTATTTGTTCAGCCTCTTTATGTAACACAACACTCTCTTCCCTTTCTAGTTGTAAGGGAATTTTAGCCTTGACCATGCCAATGACGTCATTAGGTCTAAATAGGATTCCCTTCCCACAAGGTTCTTTTCCCTTAGCTTGATTAAACATCTTTACTTCAGAAGAAGTATGTTGGATGAGAGTTTCTTGTGGAATAGGATGAACATATTCATTTAGTGGGAAATAGTTTGATTGCTTGCCTTCTAGTCTCTTGCAATACTGGAAGGGTTCATGATCTCCTGGAATAGTTATTTCAGCTCCATGGTGTGGGAACTTCAAACACTGGTGAAATGTGGACGGGACGCCTAAGATAGTGTGTGTCCATGATCTACCCAAAATGATATTATAGGGTAGATCTAGATCAAGCACTTGACAGACTATTTCAATAAGGGTTGGGCCCACTTGTAAGGGGAGTGCAATGAGACCTTTACTCACCCTTTCTCTATCATCATATGATTTTATTGTTATTCTTTTATTTACATCAATGAGGTCCTTAGAAAGAATAATATTGTGGATCATGGTTAATGTACAAAGATTCAGATTGGATCCATTGTCTATAAGGACTCTTTTAATCCAGGTGTTATGGATGGTGACTTGGATGTCCAGGGGTTTATTATGATGAGGGTCAAGACCTTGGAAATCTTTTTCAGTGAAAACCAAGTGTTGTTGGGCAGCCAAATTTCTGATCATCACTTGGAATTGAGAGGCATTGATATTTTCTAGGACGTGAGACTCAGTTAGGGCATTCTCAAGGACCTCTTTGTGAATGAGGGATGTGTGTAAAAGCTCTAGTATGTATATATGTGCAAGGGTCTTTAGTTGGGAAAGTAAGTCATAATGCGATGCAGGTCATGTTGAGGTAGATGGTGTAGCAAGTAGATCTATAGCAAGTGGATTGGCAACAACTTGTACAGTCACGCGAGGGCGGCAGGTAGTAACATTGCAATCTGCACTCTTTAAAGTCAAGGTATTTATATTGGTTTCAGATTGTTCAATATGGCCAAATAGTGATTCAAAGCCACATACATCATTCTCAGCTAATTTTCCACAAGTGCATTCATATCCTGAGATTTTTTTTGTTGAATAATTGTAAGAAAATCCCTTGAATGTGGATGCATTATTTTGATTATGTTCTGGAAAAGGTTTCGAATACATTTTTAGTTGGGCATTAGAAGTAGAGGCATTTTGTCCTTCTACTTCAATTTTACCATCATCAATCAAATCTTGCACAAAATGATGAAACTTCATGCATTTTTTAATCTCATGCCGTTTTATGCGATGATAATCACAGTATTCATTATCCTTATACTAGCTGGGTTTAGATTGATTTTTGTTGAAAGGCCTGGTGTTAGGATAAACCATTATCCCTTGATTGACTAGACATCGGAATATCACAGCAAGAGAATTGACCAGCTGTGTAAATTATCATCGTTGTTGTTGTCGATTATTGTTGTTGTTGTTGTCATTATATCATGAGAATAGAGAGCCACGATAACCAGATCCTTAGTTTTGATTCTGGTTATTTGAATTATTCTGATTGGTTTGATTATTGTTCTGATTATGATTGTTCTTATCATTATTGTTGTGATTGCCTTGGTTACTATTGTTGGATGCTTGGACATTTTGGACGTGTTTAGCATCTATTACTCCATCATTAACAACACATTTGTTCTTAGATCAGAACTTGGGTTTATCATTAGTATTGTTAGATGAATTAGGGGTATAGTGTTATATTGCTCATTTCATCAAAAGTCCACCTTCAATAGACTTCCCCTTTTCAATAAGTGCCTCAAAGGAATCTGGGGAAACCATCTTCATCTGAAATAACATTTCTATAACCAGATTCTTAGTAAAGATATCAACTAGATGTGAATCTTGGATTTTCCAAGGCATGTGATTGGTGAGATGTCACCATCTTTGGAGAAAGTTGGCAAAGGTTTCTCCATTTCTTTGTTTCATGTTACAAAAATCATTGAGGGATGCATGATGTTCCATGTTATAAGAATATTGTGTAACAAATTTTTCAATGAGATCATGAAAGTTGGAGATGGAACTAGGAGGAAGGTTCAATAGCCACCCTAGTGGTCCTCCAAGACTCTTAGTGAAAAGTCTTAGGAGAAGATGATCATTGTGAGAAACCTCTTGTGCCGCTACATAAAATTCCTTGATATGTTGTGCAGGGCATGAGTCTCCCTTGTATTTATCAAATTTTGGCATTTCAAAATTGGTAGGGAATGGTTGGAGAGTGATTGATTTGTCTAAGGGATAAGGCCTTTTTGCATAGCCATCATCATGCATTTAAGCTCGTCAATTTGTTGGACTAATTTATGAGGATTACTAGTAGTGACCATATGGACTTGATGTGTTCCTCCTCCTGATGATGCATTATGTCCTCCTAGAGGGGGAAGATTTGTGTTATGTCTTTGAGTGGTGTTGTTTGTTTGTGCAGAGTTTTGATTTTAGGACTCCACTAAGCTTCAAGAAAATAGAAGCAAAGCATCGTCCTGAGGACCCTGGTTGTTGTTAAGGTGCACGACCTACACTTAAACCATTGTTACTCACCCCATTGTTTGAGTTAGGATTGTTTAAAAGTTATCAGATTAATTCAAATGTATCATGGGGAAGTTGAGTTGTATTATCAAATGTTGATGGCATTATGGGCACTACTTTTCTTTTGTTGGTTCAAATCAAGTTTTCCTCAAGAAAAGTTTCATCAAAATTATCAGGGAGGGTAACACCCCTTTGGATAAGATTCATGAAGATGTTGGAACTGTTGGCTTGGATTAGGTCTTCCACTAAGATTAAATTATTAGGATTCTCAAAGAATTATTTAGTTCATGGATTGGAATTGACACTTTCAGCTATTACTGTGTCAGATTCCATGTGGGGTTCTTCGTCATTAAAGTCTTCTTGATAGACAGTTTCCTAATCATTATCCATGGTGAGAGATTATTGTCTTAGTTTTGCTTGCGATTGGGTAAGTACCATGCACAAGTGACCTTAGAATGGTTGAATTGAAGAAGGGTGCATGGTTGATGAGGTAGGGTAAGAAAAGGATTTGGTGAACTAGGAGAAACTTGGACTAATGATTAAGTATTGATGATTGATTAGACTGATTGAATTGGATTGATTAATTTGATTGAGAATTAGATTGATTGATGAGATTGGATTAAAGAGGAACTAAGCCTCAAGGATTGGTTGGATTTAAAGGTTTGGAACAAACCCAGGTGAAACAAGACCTTGTGATTATGCAAACATAAGATTGGTTTTGATTTAAAGTCTTCTTTTGTTTGGGTAATAGACTAATGATCCCCAAACAAAATAGGACTAGATTAGGACTACTAGAGAAAGACCCAGTTCTCAAAGCAGTAAGGGATTAATGTTTGCTTTTAAATTAAGGTCTATGAGACACTATTGGAATGATTCTTTCACCCTATGGCTTGATGAAGGTGTGAAAGATGGATTGATTTGATTCTAATTTAAAGTCCAAGATTCTGATTAATGCTCCTAATGTTTTGGAATGTGGATGAAGAAAGGGGTGTTAAAAGATGAGAAAGTGACGAATGACTTGAAGAGGATGAAGAAAGAAGGTCAAAGGTACTTAATCATAGGATTCCCAATTGACAAAGGCCATGTTCACTTTGTTCTTGGCAACAAAATTAGAAACCCGATTGTTGTAGATGATTTTATCTAATTTCTCAATAGCCTCTAGAAATTTTTGAATGAGTTTCAAATAAGATTGGTTGGCTTTAGTCTTTTGATTAGCGATTTTCTTCTCTCTATGGACTCGTGCAACTGGGAGTTTTTCTTTCTTATGTTTAACACTATCAATCATGACTTGAGGATAATATCTTGATAGATCAAAGGATGTTCTTGGCAAGAACCAATTTCATGCATACATCAAATGTTTGGGTTACAAGCACATTTGTCGAAAATAGTCCTGCAAGGTATAAAGCAACCTTGCAAGATTCAAGTGTACAGGTTTGTTTTGCAATGAAAGAAACAAGCACACTCTTTATCCCTAAAAGGAAGTTGACCAAGATTGAAAACCTTTGCTCACTAACTTAGGAACACACCCAAAAACTCCTCAGAATACGGCCATCACCAAGCACACAATGGTTCCAGCCATGATGTCGTATTATCCAAGTGTTAACGTTGAAGGGGGCTCGATATGGTGAGTGTCTTGGGGAGATTACTATTCTCCTCGCACATAGATTATGAACCTTTTGGGAATGAACTGGGCGGCTTCTAACTAATTAATGGCTTTTAGTGAGGGTCTCTATTCAAACACACTCTATATGTCTGTGCAAGCGCAACTAGGACATATAGCCCCACAAAGCACCTTGACATAAGTAGTAACGTAAACGTGATTGAGACTGAGAGGCCCTACTAAATGTTAGGTGAGAACCATGTATAAGCTCAGATGTCATCTGACTTCTGAGGCTTTAACCCCAAAAAGAAAATTTTATTACCGTCATGAGTTAGAGTGGTGGGCTAACACCTTGTTCTTACATGGGTCATTCTCAGGAGCTTTTTACGTCGCCAAAAAGCCCATCTAAAGGATTAAAAATAAATGCATGGATTGGCCACAAGGAGTCTGGATTTCTGATTTTCCCTCAAGGGGAAAAGAGCATAATCTCTTATCCAATGAGGTTTTCTCCCAAACACACCAAACAAATGATGAATTCCAAGTCTTTTATTTAAGACAACAATTCAAAAGGTTCTAGGTTTTTGATTTTCCCACTTGGAGAAAAGAGCATAATGCCCTAGCTAATGAATCATTATCAAAAAAATAAACTTCCTAATGAATGCTAGATGCCTAAGAAATCATTAAGAAAACATAATGTTTGATTGAATCTCCTTGGCAACCTACAAAACAACTTTGGTAAGTAGTTTAATGTGTTTGGTCTTCTAACAATGTCCTGCAAAACAAACAAATTAATAGTCTTCAAATCTTGGTCAACATTCTGCAAAATCACTGTTAGAAGTCATAAAATGTTAGTATCTTCCAAAAAAAACTCAGATCAACAAACGTAAAGTGCAAGATATTATGAAAAAGTTCTAAAATCAAATAGAGACGTCTGTTTCCAGGCAGAGACACCTATCTAGAGGTAGAGACACTTGTCTACAGGAAGAGACGCATGTCTATCAGAGATGCCTATTTCTAGGTCGAGACACCTGTGTACAAGCAGAGATGCATGTGTATAGGCAGAGACGCCTGTCTGTATAGAGAAAAGATTAACCACCAATGTTTTAAGGTTTTATGCTCCCATTAAGTTACAAATACATAAAAAGGTTTCTTATGACAAAGACAGTGATTTTTTAACCTTAATATGTCAGAATTACTTAATCAACTAAAAAGGATAACACAAATAAAACTCCCTTTTCTGGTAGAGACACCTATGTGCATGCAAAGACACCTATCTATACAAAAACAAAGATTTTATTAGTTTTATGTATTTTCCTTCATTTGTAGATACAGTAAGGTATTTTGCTAATGATCATTAGCCTTAATGTGATTATCAAATACAAGTTTTACTAATTAGAACAAACTAAAATAGGAGAAAAACTCTTTTCTGCTAGAGACGCATGTCTATAGGCAGAGACGCCTATGTGCAGAGATGCCCGTGTCCAGGCGGAGACACCTCTAGTCTAGTGGAGATGCCTATCTAGAAAATTCATGGGAAACCTTCACAAGATCAAGAAGAATGGTTAGAAAATGGGATTGTGGGTCCCACTGGGCATGCCAAAATGTATGTGATGAAAACTAATCCTATTAAGAGCAAGCTTAAACATTCAAATGTTAGAAATAAACAAGATATTCAAATATAAATCTAATACTTATGAAACTTGCAAGAACTAAACAAAAAAGTTTTCTCCACAACCTCCGATGAGCAATAAGCAAGTGCGCCCAAGACTTGCTTGATTTTAGCTGTTAGAGATATTTGTGGGTGTGCTCTCCCAAAACAAGTATGAATCCCACTATGAATGCAAGGTAAATCAAAACAAATCTTGAACTACCCAAGGAGGAGCTATGGAAGCAACCCTCAAGTATTCAATGCAAGAAGCCAAAGAAGCTCAAGGAGGAGCTATGAAAGCAATCCTCAAGCTCAATGGAATGCAAGTAACAAATGAAAATGAAGCTAAAGCATGGAGTAAAATAAGTTCTAAAAACTTAAGAGAAATCTAGCAACTACCAAGTTGTTAGTAAAAAAAACTCTAAATGTAAAAGCAAACTAACATTATAATTCTACATACAAATGATGGATGATTTTCTTGAGGCAAGGGTCCTATTTATAAGATTTTGGAAGGCTGGGGTGAGGTGGCATCTATGTGGAATCCACATATGTGCCACCAACGATACACATAAGTCATGCAAAGTCCAAGACTTGCTCACACATGTGTGACCAACTTGGGATGTGAGAGGTCAATGTGTACTCCAAGTACATGTGTGTGTGTAAGAGATGTGTAAGTGATGAAGGGTGCTCCCCTTAATACCACAAACACATAACAGAAATAGAGAAACAACAACAATATGCAAGAACAGAAAATTGGCTTCTTATTATCTCCACAAATGTGGAATTACAAACTTTCAGAATTACAATATGCAAAGCCACATGGGCATTCCCTTACAATATTCTATAGGACTAAGCCTTGAATTATTACCCAGAACTATTCTGAACTGCCTAAGACAATAATATAGCCTTCCTTATAGAGGCAAATTTCCACCGCCTGGGAAGGTTCCATAATTTTAGCCAATAAGGCCAACCAAACTTAGAATTATTTCATTTTACATTTTATTACATCATAGTCGGCTCAAGATAAACTTTGAAACCCGAACATAAATTTTGAAGAAAATTATTTTTCCGCCATTTCAGGTGGCCCAACTTCTGAAGACCATAAGTCATCACCAATTGACCCGATCGGCTATTATAACACCATTTCAGAAATGCCACGAAGCGGTCTACAGGCTTGACCGATGCAAGCACTTGTCACCCAAAATTTTTGACCTCATCCAGGGCCTCTAAAGCCTTCAAAACTGAATTCAAAGTTTTTGTACCCTGCTGCCAATGCCGAAAATCTTCAATATCTTCCAATATACACTTGATCTGGCAATGAAACTTTACTGGTAGACTTATATGACCAAAATGAACCTCCAAGAAAAAAAATAGATCATTCTAAGCACAGCCAAAAATTACCAAAAATAGTAACTTTCCATAAATAGCAGCTCTGCACAAGATAGCCCTTATTGAATATAAAAATAGAAATATTTTTTGGGTGATGCAAGATTGCTCTTACACCCAGGATGCTCTTGCATCAGACACTCGGGGTAATTTGAGAAGTGACCCTGTCATGACTCAGGTGTACAGAGGAAAACCAAGATGGTCAACCTCCTTCTTTGTCAGCCATGATGAATCTTCAACAGGTCATCCTTTCCACTTGACCAGATATTCTTCATATGTCATGTTCCTTGTGCTTCTACCAACATGACTATCCAGTATATCTTCAATCTCCTTAGTGTCTGAACTAGTTGCCAGAATACTCCACTGTGCTTCTATGATGTCATCTTCAACACCTCCTTGATGATACTCTATCAGATCTGAAATGTTAAATACTGGTGAAATATTCAGCTCACTAGGAAATTCTACCTCGTATGCATTTCCTAAATCATGTTTCTTCAGTATCTTACATGGTCCAAACTTCTTCATTTTCAGCTTGTTATATGTACCAACTAGAAACCGCTCCTTCTGCAAATGAACCATGACTTCATCTCCAACCTAAAATTTCTTATACCTCCTTTTCTCATCTGCCTTAGCCTTATACTGTGCGTTCATCTTGGTAATGTGCTTCCTCACCTCCCCATGGATGTTCTTCAAATGTTCTGCAAAATCCTCAGCTTCAGCACTACTTATTTCTCCTTTATCTATCTTTCTCAATTTCGATGCATTTCTTGGACTACTTCCATACACAATCTGGAATGGTGATTTAACAGTGCTCCTATTGACAAAATTATTGTATGCAAATTCTGCCTGTGGTAAAATCAAATCCCATCCTGTTGGCTTGTCTCCAACCAAACATCTCAGCAAATTTCTCAAACTTCTATTCACCACCTCTATCTGTCCATCAGTCTGTGGATGATGTGATGAACTAAACTTCAAATCTATCTTCAACTTCTTCCACAATGTACACTAGAAATATCCAACAAACTTAGTGTCCCTATCTAAAACTATACTCTTTGGAAAACCATGTAGTCTCACCACTTCTCTAAAAAATAATTCTGCTACATGAACAACATCATTAGTCTTCTTGCAGGGAATGAAATGTGCCATCTTTGAGAATCTATCAACTACCACAAAAATAGAATCATGTCCCCACTGAGTCCTTGGCAAACCAAGAACAAAGTCTATACTGATATCCTCCCAAGGCTTCTCTGGTACAGGTAATGGCTGATACAACCCTATATTCTGCTTCACTCCTTTCGCCATCTGACATATTCTACAACTCTATACAAACTTCTTCACATCTTGCTGCAACTGTGGCCAATAATAATTCTTACTAACCAAAGCAAGGGTTTTATCATGACCAAAATGTCCAGCCAATCCTCCTCTATGCTTCTCCTTGATGAGATTCTCCCTCATAGAACTTCATGGAATGCACAACTGACTCCCTTTGAATAGCATATCATCTTGGATGATGAAATCCATCCATTTCATCCTGTCTAGAGTAACAGGTTCTATACAAGCTTTCCAAGCTTCACCAAAATCAAGATCCTCTGGATAAAAATTCTTGAGTTTCTTGAACCCAACCACTTCAATCTGCATTTCTGTCAACAATAGTTGCCTTCTGCTGAGAGCATCTGCAACCCTATTAGACTTCCCACTCCTGTGTTTCAAAACAAATGTATAACTCTGTAAAAACTCAACCCATTTCAAATGCCTCTGATTCAACTTTCCTTGACTATTCAAATATTGCAAAGTTTGATGATTAGTATACAAAATAAACTCCTTAGGAAGCAGATAATGTCTCCACTTCTTTAATACCTGAACTATAGCATAAAATTCCTGATCATAAACAAAATATTTCCTCTTGGCATCATTTAACTTCTCACAGAAATAAGCAATAGTTTTACCTTTTTGGCTCATAACAGCTCCTATTGTAGTACCACTGGCATCACAATCTACTTGAAACACCTTATTAAAATCTAGAAGTGCTAAAACAGGTTGTTCTGTAACTTTTTGTTTCAACAATTGAAAACTCTTTTCTGCCCCATTAGTCCACTTAAACTCTTTTCTATCCCCTCTCATTGTTTCAGTCAAGGGTCCACAAATACTGCTAAAATTTTTGATAAATTTTCTATAAAAACTGGCTAGACCATGAAAAGATCTTACCTTAGTAGCACCCCTTGGAGTAGGCCATTCAAGGATAGCCTGCACCTTCTCTGGGTCCATTTTTAGACCTTCTGCTGAAACTACAAAGCCCAAATACACCAACTCTTTCTTCACAAAACTGCACTTCTTCAAATTAATCAACAATTTCTCTTCTCTCATCTTCTCAAATACCATACGAATATGCATCATATGCTCCTCCAATGTCTTACTAAAGATCAGAATATCATCTAGGTAAACAATGACAAACTTACCCAGAAATTCCTTCAGAACCTGGTTCATGAGCCGCATGAAAGTGCTCGGTGCATTGGTTAGCCCAAAAGGTATGACTAACCACTTATACAGTCCTTCCTTTGTCTTGAAGGTAGTCTTCTATTCATCTCTTTCTCTGATCCAAATCTGATGATATCCACTCTTCAGATCTATCTTTGAGAAATACACAGCTCCACTCAAACAGTCCATAATATCATCCATTCGTGGCAATGGAAACCTATACTTGATTGTGATCCTGTTTATTGCTCTTGAATCTGTACACATCCTCCATTCTCCATTCTTCTTTGGTGCTAATACCACTGGTACAGCATAGGGACTCAGACTCTCACAGATCAATCCTTTCTGCAACAACTCACGTACTTGCCTGTTCAACTCCTCACTTTCTGCAGGTGTCATTCTGTGTGCTGCCTTATTTGGAAAACTCACTCCTAGAATCAAGTCCATTTGATGACTAATCTTCTTGACTGGTGGTAATCCATTAGGCACATTATCGGATACAATATCCTGAAACTCATCCAACAAATCTACAACTTCTACAGGAACATCTTCTACTTTCTCTTTACCAGCTTTTGGAATTAAAGCAAAACATACATGCTCATGCCTCATACCATCTAGGAAATTTCTTCCATCAACAAAAGCTATCTTTTCATTACCACATACCTTTTCTTCAGTCTCCTTCAATGGTTTTAGCTTATGTCGCACTCCATCCTTTGTCAGGAAATAGGTATTCGCACGACCATCATGTACAGCACATTTATCAAACTGCCATGGTCTACCTAACAACATATGACATACATCCATAGATATGATATCACACAGTACCTCGTCATGATATCCACCAATCTTGAACTTCACTAGGCATTTTTCATTGACCATGACCTTGTGGTCATCCTGTACCCAGGCAATCCGATATGGATGTGGGTGTTTCTGTCTCTTAAGCTTCAACTTTGTCACCATCTCTTCTGACACCAAATTGTCAGTGCTTCCACTATCAATAATCACATCACAACACTTACCCTCACACTTGCACCTGGTGCGAAACAGGCTCCTCCTTTGTTTAGGTTCATTCTCACCACTCAGAAGGACTCTTTTGTTAATCAACGTTTCTCCTCTTTCAGCATTTTCAAAATTTGATGATTTGGCATCTTCATCTACATGTGCAACTCTGGCCTGGCCTTCATTTCTCCTGTTTGTTCTTCCTTGGCGCTGAGGACATTCAAATGCCCTATGAACTTCTCAATAGTGAAAACATGTTCCACGGAAGCCACCTCATCCAGATCCTTGTCCTCTTCCTCTTCCTCACTGATCTCTATTATTCTGATCTTCGAAATGATTGGAATTGTTTCCTCGCTGATTCTGACTGCTACTGGCCTCGTCCTTCTTTTTTGAATCTTCATTTCGGCCTCCATAGGACCTTCCACGAGATCGTCCACCGCAACCTCTTCCATTTTGTCTGCTCTCGAACTTCTTGTTCAACTTTTCCTCTACTTTTAGGGCAAACTGGTATGCCTCTTTAATACTATTCATTTGAACCAGATTCAGCTCCTCCTAAACACTTGGCCTCAACCCATTAAGGTAACGGGCAACTTTCTCCTTATCAGCTTCTGCATGGCCTGTTTTGATGAGAAGTCGATAGAACTCCTCTGTATACTCCTGAACAGATCTTCTTGCTTGCTTCAAACTTTGCATCTTCTTCAGTAGGTCAAGCTCATAATCAACAGGAATGAACTATTGCTTCAATTTATCCACCATCTGATCTCATCTTGTGATTTTATCTTTCCCTCTTCTATTTCACTCCAATTGAACCTCTTGCCACCAGATCTTCGCATGACCTTTCAGTCTGGCCTTCGCAAATTTGACCCTATCAGGATCCTCAACATCTTCATACTCAAAATATTCCTCACATTCATTGATCTAGTCGATCAATTCTTCTAGGTTAAGATTCCCTGAAAATGTAGGAACCTCGATCTTAGGTCTCTTCCCGATCTTGGAAAGGGCTTGAAAAAGCCTTTCTTCTTCTGGGTTCGGAAGTTCGCCTTCTCCTTCATGATCAAAATTTTCTTCTGCTTCATCATCACTTTCTTCTCTTACATTAAGATTCATTCCTCTGCGAATCTCTTCTTGCAATGCTCGCACTTGTCTCTGCAGCTCTCTAACCTCAGGTGTCACAACACCAGCTCTTCCGCCACGTTCCCTTCGTGGAGGCATTTTCGTGATGCGCGCTAGAACCCTAACCACGGTCCTGGTGCAAACTGCCTCACAGTCGGCGATCTATTTACACACTCAAGAACTCCTACTCTGATACCACTTGATAAAGGGTGCTCCCCTTAATACCACAAACACATAACATAAATAGAGAAACAACAACAATATGCAAGAATAGAAAATTGGCTTCTTATTATCTCCACAAATGTGGAATTACAAACTTTCAGAATTACAATATGCAAAGCCACATGGGCATTCCCTTACAATATTCTATAGAACTAAGCCTCAAATTATTACCCAGATCTACTACCCAGAACTATTCTGAACTGCCTAAGACAATAATACAACCTTCCTTATATAGGCAAATTTCCACCGCCTGGGAAGGTTCCAGAATTTTAGCCAATAAGGCCGACCAAACTTAGAATTATTTCATTTTACATTTTATTACATCATAGTCAGCTCAAGATAACCTTTGAAACCCGAACATAAATTTTGAAGAAAATTATTTTTTCGCCATTTCAGGTGGCCCAACTTCCGAAGACCATAAGTCATCACCAGTTGACCCGATCGGCTATTATAACCCCATTTCGGAAATGCCACGAAGCGCTCTACAGGCTTGACTAGCGTAAGTGCTTGTCACCCAAATTTTCAACCTCATCCGGGGCCTCTAAAGCCTTCAAAACTGAGTTCAAAGTTTCTATACCCTGCTGCCAATGCTAAAAATCTTCAATATCTTCCAATATACACTTGATCTGGCAATGAAACTTTACTGGCAGACTTATATGACCAAAATGAACCTCCAAGAAAGAAATCAGATCATTCTAAGCACAGCCAAAAATTACCAAAAATAGTAACTTTCCATAAATAGCAGCTCTGCACAAGATAGCCCTTATTGAATATAAAAACAGAAATATTTTTTTGGGTGATGCAAGATTGCTCTTACATCTAGGATGCTCCTGCATCAGTAAGAGAAAAAGTTCATTTTCACAATTTTGGAAGGTGTAAGAAGTGTCATCAAAATTATAAGAAGCCTTGTTTATGCAAATTTTAGCAATTTTTGAAAAGACAATTTTTACAAATTGTGTGAGCAAATAATTAGGACTAATGCATGTAGGAATCCAAAAATTAGCCTAATTAACCTTAGTTCATTAGTGAGTAGGTTTATTAGATAGAAAATGATGTGTAGGATAGCATCTAGGTTGGATTTAGGATTAAATTAAATAGAATTTAATTTAATCATGGCTTAGTAGAAATAAAGAATGTGAGGGAATTAAATAAATTAAAATTTTATTTAAAAAGGGAATATGGAGGAACATGTATTAAATTAAATTTAATACATTATGAAAGGTAGTATTTAAATTTAATTCAAATACTATAATTAATGAATTTATTTAATTAAATAAATTTAATTAAATAAATAGATGATTTTAACAAATATAACTAATTATAATGTTATTTGGGGTCATTAATTAAGTTAAATTTAATTAATGTTAAAAGGATGAATTTAGGTGTCTACACTTCTTTTCGTAGGCAGAGATTGGTATACCTTGCTTCAGATTCCATCAGAGAGGTAGTTGTGATGCGTAATTTCCAATATGAGACTGTCCTTTGTAGATGTCAGGAACTTGTTCTTAACGAGCCCTTGTTTTCATGGACTTCATAAATCACACCTGCTTCCTTTTCTTTCCGATTGAGTCATACACAAACTTTCAATTTTCCAAAATGACAATTTGAGGAGGGCAACAAGCTTTTCCTCTTCATTAATCAGGAATTTGTATAATCGACTTCTTTTGATATGCCTGCAGCTTCACAAAGGGTTGGCCCCAACATCTTTCATGTTTTCAGAAATTTGAGCACCTTGCTTTGATTCCCAACTCTTTAGTACTTTGAACACAAAATGTTTGAAATGAAGTGTTTTGATATTTTGCTTTACTATGGCTGTCGGGAATCACATTGCTTTGGCCCAGTTTCTGAAGAAGCACTACTTAACTTATTTTCAAAGCTTTAGAAATCTGATCACCCCACTTTGATTCTCAATTTTTTCATACTCTAAACATCTAATTCCCACAATGAAGTGTTTTCATATTTTTCTTTGGTAATCAAGGTTCACACTTCCTTGCCCCGATTTTTGAGAAGCATTACTTAACTTGTTCTCAGAATTTTGGAAGGGGCATTTCACCACTACTAATATCAAAGGCCTTAGTAGCAAGGGTTTGCTTTCTCTAAACTTTGAATTCATCCTTTTCATTGGGTGTTTGATACTTGATGATGATGCTTGAACTTCAAAAGGTACTATTAGGGACACACTCTCTTAGGGAGACTCATTTTCTAATCCACAAACAAACTGAAGCCCTTGCAGCTAAAAAAGGTAGAATTTTACAAGATGGAACTGGAAAAAAGGCAACAATCAGCTCTAACTAGGGACAAGGACAATGGGGAACTTAGAAGGGACCTATAATCTTTGGTTTTGTAGAACAAGGATCAGACGAACAAAACAAAAAAATGACACACCAAAAACCAAACCAAAATATAACACCAGAATAGGAAAGAAAAACTAACTACTATGGTATAGATACAAGGGCTTCTTTCTTCATAGTTGATACAATTTCAAATCTTGCCCATTATAAGATAATCGTAAGATCATGCCATCCAAATAGGATAACTTGAAAGAATTTAGTTTGGATATCTGATGGATTTTAAAAGGACCTTTCAATAGAGAATCAAATTTAGCGTGCAAACCTTTTGGTTCTCTTCTCTTGTCATAGAGAAAGACTAGGTCTCCCTCCATGCATTTATGAGGTTGGGTCTTTTTATCAAACTTCTTTACACTTTACTGATGTTGAGTTATCTTGTCAATCATGTCTTCTCTCTCTTCTTCGAGTTTCATTAGATATAAGATCCTCTTTTCAACTTCATCTTAGAATATTGTTTTTTCCACCACTGTTTGCAAATTATACGCTGAAAGCTCCAAAGGTAGTGGAAGACTAGCTTTGACACTATATACTAGCTCAAATGGGGATATCCTGATAGTATGCTTTGGTCTAATTTTGTCTACCCATAGAGATTCATACAACTTTTTTATGCCAATTCCTTTGACTTTTTGAAATTAGGTTCTTCATAATGTTCACCAAGTTTTTGTTCCTAGATTCAGCCTGACCATTGCCTTGAGGATAATAATCTGAAGAGTGTACCAGCTGAAACTCATGATCATAGCAAAATTGCAATATTTCTGATGAAGATAAATAAGAGGCCTTGTCCATGAACATTTTTATCGATACACCAAAAATGTACCAAAATGTTCTCTTTTAAAAAGTCACAAACAACTTTAGAAGTGGTCTTCTTGACTGATTTAGCTTTGACCCACTTGGTAAAGTAATCCATCACAGTCAGTATGTATGCATGTCCTGCACTTGACTAAGGATTTATAGGACCAATGAAATCTAGTCCCCATTGTTGAAAAGGTTTTTCAATTACCATAGGTCTTAAAGGTAGGGCAACTAGTTGGGGCTTTTCTGCAAACATTTTTCATTTCTCACATTTTGCGACCCAATGATATGCATATTTGAACATTCCTGGCCATTAGTAGCTTTGCATAAGGATTTTTAAGGATGTGACAATGGAAGAAAAGTGACCACCACAAGCCTCTTCATGAAAAGCCTTGAGAATCTTTTCTTGTTGTTGTTGATCTACACATCTTAAGAAGGTTCCATCAATAGCATGCTTATATAGCTTCTCATCCCAGATGACATACTTCTTAGATTTCATCCTTAGATTCCTCTTTTGCTTAGGGGAGAGACCTTTTGGGCATTCACTATAGGTCAATAAATATGCAATGGCTGAGAACTAGGGATCTTGCAAACTTACCATCAACACTTTAGGAAGGTCCTCTTCTTTTTAAGGTTTATTCTCATCTATCATTTTGCAAATCCCCTTTCCTCATACAATATGATGGACTACAACTGATTTAGAACCTAATTGAAGAATTTGTGATTAAAGATCACCAAGCTGATTGATTAGATATGTAAGATGATTAAATTAGTATTATGTTGTCATTGATGTCAACTAGCTTGACAATACTTATCTTGTAAGTTACTATACCGAAACATGTGAAGAAAGGTGAAAGAGATGAAGAACAGAAATATCTACATGAGGAAGATGTATATGTCAAATGAGGATAAGGAATACATTGAGTAACTTGTTGATGAGTCTATGACCTTATGATATTGACTTGATTATGTTGCATTCATTTATGACCTTATGTTGCATTCATCTATAATGGGGAAAAGAGCTGAAAGACACAAAGTAGTGTTGTCGGTAAATAAACCATTGCAGTATACACCGACAGAGCTTAGTGTATACCTAGCGCAGTATTAACCGAGGAGCTAGTGTTTACCGACACCGATGCATTTCTTTGTTAACCGAGCAGGAGAAAAGAATTAAATGATTAGTTTAGCCGATAGGATGGATGATTTGGAAGTGTATGATTTTGAGGTAACAGATAATGATTGTTATGATGATCCATGACTAACAAAATTCAAGGAAGATCTAATGGATCAGATTGAAGCATGTTATTGACACATCAACTAAAGAAGGATAAAGCGACAAAATCAGTGGATGAGATTAAGCGGCAAAATTTGATGGACAAGAAGAAAATAGTTTACATGTCTATATAAGAGACTGATGATTTCAAGATGAAATGAGCTAGAAGAAAAGGAAACTACAGAATTATTGTATGAACAAGTTTTCATGCATTCTGATCATATAGGTTAAGGAGAACCCAACTATAGAAGCATTATCAAGCGACAGAGAGTAATTACCGACGGAAAGTAAGTTGATATATTGTTGAATCAGAAGTGTTACATTGATCAGAAAGATTTGTATGAGCTAAATATTGATCATTATATCTGTAATTGAAGTTGTAATAGATCAGATCACCTATTGTTACATATTTAACCATTGTACACAGTCAAATCTCTTAACCGAGTGGACTAAGAAAGTTTTATTATGTATCATTCATAGAATGAACATTGTTATCCTGTCAACCCCATAGTGAATGTTGGTTGGATGATAACAGTTGGTCTTAAATCCTCTAATGAGGTCACACCTAACAGTGTGTTTGTAACCTTTAACAGGGTTGGGTCTTCACTGACCTCACTTCAGAAGAGTGAATTTTTTTGGGTTACCAGTCCCAGGTGGTTTTTCCCTTCACAGAGTTTCCACGTTAAATCTCTTGTGTTATGTGTTGATTGTGATGATTTTTTGTTATCATACTTTACATATTACATGTTAGATTTGATTGGTAATCATATATGATGTTAACTGCTAATCGGTAAAAGCACTGTTAGAACAAGTATTTTAGTTTACCGAGTAGCAGAAGTTGAAGTATTTATTTTTGGCTTATACATTTTGACTTGGGATAGTGATTAACTGATGCGCCCCCCTCTTAGTTATTCTAACAATTGGTATCAGAGCGTTGGTTGCTTAGAACAGAGTTTTAAGCACTTCAGCACAAAGATCTCACAATGTATAAGAGGGAAGTGCCAAGACTAAATAAAGATAGCTTCGCAGTATGGCAAAGCCGGATGAAGTTGCACATATCTGGAATTGGGAATTCTACACTAGAACTAATGGAGAATGGCTACATTGAACTGACCCCTAGTCCCTTGACTCTTGATCAATTAAGAGACAGGCATGAACATAATATTACTATGATGGAGATTGTTGCTGCTTGTACCGATGCTGAATTTGAAGATATTAAGAGATGGACTACTGCTAAAGCCATGTGGGACAAACTATCTCTAATTTACAGTGGTGATTTGAATGTTAAGAGAGCCCGAGTTGAAAGCCTAAGAGGCAAATTCAATGATACAAAGATGAAGGAAGGTGAGAATATTGTGCAGTACACAAATAGACTAAAAGAGGTGGTACATGCTATTAGAGCACCAGATGGAGTTATTGATGATGAAATAGTGATAAGCAAGATTCTCAAAACTTTACTGCCAGTTTATGCAATCAGGATTTCTACAATTCATGAAACAAGGTCTGCTTCCAACCTTACTCTTAACACTCTGATTGGTAAGCTCACAACCTTTGAATTGAATAACTTTGATAGCAGTGTTGTACTGACTATTGAGTCTGCTTTCATGTCTTCTTTGAATATTGGTAAGTCTAGTAGCAGGAATAATAAGAATGATGATAGTGATAGTAATACTGATGATGAGCTTGATGAACTTGAAGCTCTTATGGCCAGAAGGTTACCTAAAGGAAAAGGAAGATATAGAGGTAAGCTACCTTTAGCATGCTTTAACTGTAAAGAGGTTTGCCACATTGCTGCTAGATGTCTGCATAAGAAAGATGATGAAAGATCCAAAGACCGATCTGAAGGAAGCTATGGTAGGAGAGTCAACAGGAGCTACTAATAAAACAACAGAGACAATCGAGATAGTAATGACAAAGGGAAAAAGGTATGTTACATAGCCGAAGATAATGAATCTGAATCTGATTCTGATGATGATGTAGAAGTTGTATTTGTTGCTATGAAAGATGATTCTGAGGAAGAAGAAAAACATGTAGAAATAGCACTAATCTCTAAAGTTAACAAAAATAATACATGGATAATAGAGAGTGGCTATACACATCACATGACTAGTGATGAAGAGAAATTTGATCAACTTGAAGAATACAATGGAGGATAATTTAAGATGGGTAATGATACACCCTGTATGGTAAGAGGTAAAGGATCCCTGATGATAAATGATAGAATAAAATGTGATAATGATTATTGGGTAGATGGACTAAACTATAACTTGTTAAGTGTGGTACAACTGAACAATTCAGGTCATCGAATTGCTTTTGAGAGCAAGAAAGTGAAAATCTTTGATGATGGAGGAAGACTAGTTGGAACTGGTACACAATCAAGAGATAATCTATTTTATCTTGATACTGATGAGTCTTCTTGCTTGATGATGAAAAATGAAGATACTTGGTTATGGCATAAAAGGTTATGTCATGTGAATTTTGATAACATGATTAAGATTAGCAAAAAGAAAAGAGTTAGAGGTCTGCCTAATTGTCAAAACTAGATCATGTTATGTGTCATGAATGTCAGAAAGGAAAAATGACTAAATCTAGTGTCAAAAGCAAGGATTATTCAACAAAGAAGATACTTGAGTTGGTTCATACCGACCTATGTGGTCCTATGAGAACTAAAAGTTATTATGGTGATAGATACTTTATTCTTTTTGTTGATGACTATACTAGATTGATGACTGTTATGTTTCTAAAAGAAAAATATGAAGTATTCAAGATGTTCAAGTGGTATAAAGCTAAGGTAGAAAAAGAGACTGGTAAGGAATTGAAATGCTTTAGATCTGATAGAGGAGGTGAATTTATCTCTGATGAATTTACTAATTTCTGTAATGAGCATGGTATTAAAAGACAGGTCTCTGCACCGAGGACACCCCAGCAAAATGGCATTGCTGAAAGAAGGAATAGGTCAATAGTTGACTATGCAAGGACACTGATGTTGCAAAAGAATGTTTCCCAGACATATTGGAGAGAAGCTGTCAGTATAGCTATTTATGTTCTTAACCAAGTACAACTGAAGAAGGACACCAACAGGACACCCTATGAGCTATGGTTTGGACACAAACTGATTGTAAGTTATTTTAGGATTTTTGGAAGTAAATGCTTTATTCTGAAAGATGAAAGAAATGGGTTATTTGACTCAAAAGGTGATGAAGGGATATTTCTAGGATATTCCACTAAAAGTAAAGCATATAAATGTCTGAATAAGGTTACAAATAAAATGATTGAAAGTACTAATGTCTAAGTTGATGAGTTTGATGACAAGAACATAGAGGAAAGTAGAAATGAATTGGAAGACTACGGTAGATTCACTTACATTGAACAACTAGAGTATCTACCGAAGTCGCAGCCTATGATAACCGGTCAGTAGGAAAACAATACAGAACAATAGGAAAGAGAAATCGACGAGCAGGATGGACCTACCGAGCAAGCAAATGAACCTAACCAGGATGAACAAGAAAGAAGAAACCAAGTACTGGAAAGATTTTTCAAGAGACATCATCCTAAGACACAAATTATTGGAGACAGACAAGATGGCATGCAAACAAGGAGCAAAGAAAGACAAGGTACATGTCTAGTTTGTGAATTTGAACCAAAGAATGTAAAAGTTGCATTGGAGAATGATGAATGGAATAATGCAATGAAAGAGGAAACAGAACAAATAGAGAAGAAGAAAACCTGGAGTTTAGTACCCAGACCTAAGGACAATAATGTTATCGATACTAAATAGATTTTCAGGAACAAACTGGATGAAAATGGTGAGGTAACAAGAAATAAAGCTAGATTGGTATGCAAGGGATATGCACAGGAGGAAGGCATTGATTATGGTAAGACATTTGTACCTATTGCTAGATTAGGAGGTGTTAAAATGCTACTTGTATATGCTGCACACAAGAAATTCAAAGTCTATTAAATGGATGTGAAGTCAACATTTTTGAATGGAATACTTGAAGAAGAGGTCTACATAGAACAACTTGAAGGGTTTGTTGATCTAGACAACAGAGATATGGTATGTAGACTACATAAAGCTTTATATGGTTTGAAGCAAGCACTGAGAGCCTAGTATGAAAGGCTGCATACTTACTTGTTAAGTATTGGATTTGTTAGAATTAGTGAGAACAACAATTTGTATATGAAAGGAGATACTGATGATACTATTCTTATTGTTGAGATATTTGTGGATGATATTATTTTTGGAGGTCAAGATCACATATGTAAAGCCTTTGCTAATGAGATGAGACAAGAATTTGAAATGACTATGTTTGGAGAGATTAAGTTCTTTCTAGGCTTACAAGTGATTCAACAGAGTGATGGGATATTCATCACACAATCTAAATACATAAGGAAGTATTGAAGATATTTGGCATAGAAGATGCTAAACCTGTGGGAACATCGATGGCTACTGGATGTAAATTGACAAAGGAAGATGAAACTATAGAGGTAAATCAGACACTTTACCAATCCATGATTGGTAAGTTAATGTATGTAGTTCACAGTAGACCAGACATAGCACATGTTGTTGGAATTGTTGCTAGATTTTCTGCTAACCCTAGAGAATCACACATGATTGCTAATAAAAGAATCTTAAGATACCTGAAGAAAACATAGGATTATGGATTATGGTATCCTAAGGAAGGCAATTTTGAATTGAAGGTATACACCGATGCTGATTGGGCTAGAAATGTGGATGACAAAAAAAGCACCATCGAAGGAGCATTTTTCTTTGGCGAAAGACTTGTAACCTGGACAAGTAAAAAGTAGGATTGTATTTCTCAGTCTACAGTTGAAGCAGAGTATGTTGTTGCTGCTACAAATTGTTCAAACATTGCATACATTAAGCAAGTGTTGGAAG
The DNA here is from genome assembly GCA_027943335.1 of Chamaecyparis obtusa. Lineage (NCBI taxonomy): Eukaryota > Viridiplantae > Streptophyta > Pinopsida > Cupressales > Cupressaceae > Chamaecyparis > Chamaecyparis obtusa. The sequence goes on from BSBK01005674.1 coordinate 1,222,916, forward strand.
GAATGAATGAGGTAATCACTAAGCCGGTGATTATATATTGTGACAACACTAGTGCAATAAACATTTCAAAGAATCCATTGATGCACTCTAAGACAAAGCATATATCTATTAAGTATCACTACTTAAGAGAACAAGTACAGGAAAAGCAAGTGAAGTTAGAATTTGTTACATCTAAAGAACAACTTGCAAACATATTTACAAAGCATCTACCAAAGGATACATTTGAATACTTGAGGACTAGACTTGGGGTCCGTCCCCTATCTACCGGTCACTAATGTGAACTGGATGTTGAATCAGCCTAATCTTATCAGAAGACCATACATGCTGATGTAGAATAGTTCACACTTTGGATCATGTTTAAAGTTGTGAAAAATATTGGAACAGAATGGCATATCAGTATATAGAGATAGAGAGAATGCAATGGATAACAGAGAGTTATTTGGCTACTGAAGAGCTATTTGTTTATTTGTTTCTTTGGCATTGTTGTCAAAGGGAGAGATAAACAATATGAAACAATATGCACTGATGAGAACTATCTAAGCGAGAGCATTGAAGATCAATTACTAAGAATAGAAGCAGGAACAAGAGAGCTAAAAAGAGCATATCTACACAATGTCAAAGTTGTCTTTTGTAATGTTGTTTAGTAATGTAGTAATTAAACATATTAAGCTAGGGAGAGCTTGTACAACATTTATTCACAGAGTTGTAGAATACATGTTTGGTATGTGTATGGTATACTTCATATTACTTCAGTTGCCATCAATGCCAAAGGGAGAGATTGATGGACTACAACTGATTTAGAACCTAATTGAAGAATCAGTGATTAAAGATCATCGAGCTGATTGATTAGATATGTAAGATGATTAAATCAGTATTATGTTGTCATTGATGTCAACTAGCTTGATAGTACTTATCTTGTAAGTTACTATACCAAAACATCTGAAGAAAGGTGAAAGAGATGAAGAACATAAATATCTACATGAGGAAGATGTATATGTCAGATGAGGATAAGGAATACATTGAGTAACTTGTTGATGAGTCTATGACCTTATGATATTGACTTGATTATGTTTCATTCATATATAATGGGGAAAAGAGATGAAAGACACAAAGTAGTGTTGTTGGTAAATAAACCATTGCAGTATACATCGACGGAGCTTAGTGTATACCGAGTGCAGTATTAACTAAGGAGCTAGTGTTTACCAACACCAATGCATTTCTTTGTTAACCGAGTAGGAGAAAAGAATTAAATGATCAGTTTAGCCAATAGGATGGATGACCTGGAAGTGTATGATTTTGAGGTAATAGATAATGTTTGTTATGATGATCGATGACTAAAAAAATTCAAGGAAGATCTAATGGAGTAGATTGAAGCATGTTATTGACACATCAGCTGAAGAAGGATAAAGCAAAAAAATCAGTGGATGAGATTAAGCGGCAAAATCTGATGGACAAGAAGAAAATGGTTTACATGTCTATATAAGAGACTGATGATTTCACGATGAAATGAGCCAGAAGAAAAGGAAACTATAGAATTATCACGTGAACAAGTTTCCATGCATTCTGATCATATAGGTTAAGGAGAACCCAACTACAGAAGCATTATCTAGCGACAGAGAGTAATTACCAACGGACAGTAAGTTGATATATTGTTGAATCAGAAGTGTTACATTGATCAGAAAGATTTGTATGAGCTCAATATTGATCTGTATATCTGTAATTGAAGTCCTAATAGATTAGATCACCTACTGTTACATATTTAACCATTGTACATAGTCAAATCTCTTAACTGAGTGGACTAAGAAAGTCTTATTATGTATCATTCATAGAATGAACATTGTTATCCTATCCACCCCATAGTGAATGCTGGTTGGACGATAACGGTTGGTCTTAAATCCTCTAACAAGGTCACACCTAATAGTCTGTTTGTAACCTTTAATAGGGTTGGGTCTTCACCGACCTCACTTCAGAGGAGTGAATATTTTTGGGTTGTCGGTCCCAGGTGGTTTTTCCCTTCACAGGGTTTCCACATTAAATATCTTGTGTTATGTGTTGATTGTGATGATTATTTGTTATCATACTTTACATATTACATGTTAGATTTGATCGGTAATCATATATGATGTTAACTGCTAATCGGTAAAAGCACTGACAAAATAAGTATTTTAGTTTACAGAGTAGCAGAAGTTGAAGTATTTGTTTTTGGATTATACATTTTGACTTGGGACAGTGATTAATTGATTCACCCCCCTCTTAGTTATTCTAACACAATATTGGTTGGTTTAATTTTGATATCATATTCTTGCACTTTAGCAATCCATGCTCCTCTAGTGTTACATCCCACTTCCTGTTGCATCGGGATACTTTTCACCATGGGCTTAGGAACAAAGGCGATGGCATGAGAGTGTAGGATATAGAACTTGAAATGCTTGAGAGCATTTTCCATGATAAAAATGTGTTTCTCAATTTGAGAATATCTCAGTTCATGATTCTTTAATGGAATGTTCATGAATGTGATTGGCACATGGATCCCTTCTTCATTCTCTTGTAGCAATATCGCGTACATTGCGTGTTCAGAGGCATAGTAGTAGATGAATAATTCTTTAGTAAAGTCAGGATGTATCAGCATAGGTACATTTTCTATGGCTTCCTTGATATTTCAAAAAGCTTCTTTACCAGCCTCAGTCCACCTAAATCCTTAGTTTCCTTTCATCATGTCTGCTACATGTCTAGTGGTCTAAGAGAAATCAGGCACAAATATTCTCATAAAATTGACCTGACCAAAGAAAGATTTTACCGTGGTCTTGCTTGAAGGGAGGATGATTTATTGAATTGCCTTGACTCTTTCAGGGGTTATGCGAATACCTTCTCAAGACACAATGTGGCCTAGTAGCTTTCCTTTGATCACACAGAAGACCAAATTCTTTGGGTTCAAGGAAATCCCATGTTACCAATATTTGTGTAGGATTACATCTAGATCGTGTAAGTGGTTTGCCCTTATCTTAGAGAACACTATGAGATCATCTAAGTACATTTTTATTATTTTATTCTTTAGATATCCAAATGACAACTCCATTTATCGCTGGAAAGTAGCGCCTGCATTGATCAACCCAATAGGAATCCTATTGTAGGCAAAGGTAGCCCATGGAGTAGTGAAAACCATTTTATGTTGGTCGCTTTCATCAACTTCAATATGGTTGTAGCCTGAAAAGTCATCTAGTATGGACATCATTTATGAACCTGCCACTGCTTGCAACAAATGGTCCATGTTTGGTAATGCATAATTATCCTTGAGGGATGCCTGGTTTAGATTTTTAAAATCTACATATTTCCTAATATCTCCACTTTTCTTTTAGAATGAAACTATGTTGGATACCCAGGTAGAATAATGGATGGGGTAGATTATTCGCACCTTCAACATCTTGTCAATCTCTTGAAAAATGGCATCAGTCACCTTATTTATGACGGAAAGGGGTAGCTTTAGGTTTCAAAGGAATAGGGTGTTTGAATTTTACACCCATGAAACTTTTTAGATCATTGTAGGACCAAGAAAACACATCTTGGTAAGATGAAAGTAACTCCTTTAACTTTTCTCTCTCTTTTTTAGTACAACATTTTCCAATACTGATCATCTTCGGGTTTTGCATATCTCTGATATTTAAACTCGCATATTCTCCTGAGGTATTTCCTTGTTCTTCTCTCTTTCTTTAGATGTATGCATCATGTCTATCAAATAATTTTTCAAGAGAGACCATTCCTGAGGGGATTTTATTACCTTTTAATTGCATGACCCCTTTTTGCAAAACCTTTTTTCTGTTTGGAGAAAATTTGGTGCAACAGTTTTCTCCAGCTTCAAAGTACTATTCTACGAACATCTCAACATTTTCTAAGAAGTGACGGAGCTGATGATCATCTTCAAAAACCTGCCATGATTCTACATTATTGAAAATTCTTGGTCTATGCACTAGCCCAACCATAAATTTTTTATCCCCAAAATCTAGATGTGGTAGGAGAAGGGATTCTAATATTGCTAGAGAATCAACTCACATATTTTTCTCCTTGGGCATTGCTTCTATCAAAAAAGTATCTAGGATTTCTATTTCATCCTATACTCTATTCTTGTAATGCTTTAATCTGAGATTTTTAATAGAGAAAATACCCCTAACCTATTTTACAATCAGCTCTGCATCGCCTTTCACTTTCAGTATTTTGACTCCTCTATCTTTGGCGGTGGCAATGCACAACAATAAAGTTTTGTACTCCATAATGTTGTTTGTATTTTTTAATTATAATTTGTAGGCTAGATGTATCATGTCACCTTGAGGTAGAATCAACACCAATCCTATACCTGACCTTGCAGAAACACAACTTCTGTCAAACTCTAAGGTCCACAATTGCGATTCTTCTTCTTTTCTTTTTAACTTTGAAGAACCAGGCTTAGTGTATAACATATAGTTTCCAAATTCAAGCTCTTCATACAAGATTTGTGCCTTCAGGTCATACTATTTTAACACTAAAATTTGGATTTCTCTTCGGGTTCCATCTTGACTTTCTTATTCTTGATAGGGAAGACCGCGTCAGACCAGTCTAGCTTGATTTCTCTGCTTAGATCTCTACAAAATCTTATGCTTAACAACATGCCATAACTAGCTAGTATATCTACCACCAAGATGGTGAGATTTAACCATTTGGTTGGGTGAGCTGCAAGGACTACTTATGCATCTTTGATCTATCCAATCATTGGCACTTGCTTAGCATCCAGTGAATAGGATCTCTGAAAGACTTTGTTAGAGATAAGATGAGGGCCTTAGCTACTGGGGCCGACATCACATTATTAGAGGCTCCAAAATCTATGATACAATTGCTGATCTTATGTCTATTAATAAAAAGGGAGACATAGAAGGGTTCAGGATTTTGGCCTGGAGCGGTGCACAAGATACTAGTATCACATTGATTTTCTTCTAATTCATAAGTATCTTCTTCGAGTATTTTATTAGAGCATGCATTGACCTTTGCATTATTTGGCCTATAGTGTTCCACCAAACATTTTAGCTCTATGGGATTTGATTTTAGATAATATAAAGGAGATATTTGAATATGTGATTCTCTGTAGAATTGAACAACATTGAACGAAGAAGGTTCCTTACCTAGACCAACATTATTTTGGAGGGTGGTTGCTTGGTCCAATGCTTTGGGCATTGAAGAGCTTGATTGGCCATTCCTTTGAAGAATAGAAATCCCTTGTTTGTTCTTCTAACTTCTCATCAATGTGACAATTGAAGATTCACCAAGCGTTGCAAAATAATCACCTCTTCCGTCAAATTCAGACTCAAACTCTAGGTAGTAATTTCTAGAGTTGCCATTATAATTTGAGTTTGTTTTCCCCCCTAGAGTGTTCTCTATTGCTTCATCAGAGGTGATCAATTGTGTATACCTAGTCATTTCAGGACAGGTTTCTCCATCATGATCCGTTGAGAGATGAAAGATGCACATGTTCCCCTTCCTAACATTAGGGGGATCTTCAATAGCCAAACGTTGTTTCACTGGTGGTGTATGCACCCTAAAATGGTCACCTAGACTTTGGGCCCCATTTCTCAATTTATCAAATCCCTGAATCAATATTTTTAAATATCAACAATATCAATTATATCAATTTCTTTGATCAAATCCTATTTTATCATTTACTCAATTATTCCTTGGGCTAACCATTTTATCCTAAGTTCTTTATTTAATTAAAAGGAATATTTCCTTCCCTTTTATTAAATAAAAAGCCCCCACTTTTCCTCTTATCCTAAGTTGCACAAATAAAGCTTTGTTCTTATTTTATAAAAAGGGAAAAAAACACTTTTGTCTCATATGGACATAAAGTCAACTCCTATTTTCCTATTGGAGGATACTTGTGCACATGGATTGCTCTTCTTTCAACCTCCACCCTTGATTAAGACTGTTGCCTCTTAATCTCCATGGTCCATTTCCTCTCATTTCTTATAAAAGGAGAGCTCTCTTCTTCATTTTGATCCCATCTCTTTTATGCTAATGTTATGCTACAGGTTTTCTAGGTCATTTGGAGCTCTTTGAAGACATTCTTGCATCCAAGCTTTGAAGACATTGTTGTTGCATCACATTTTAGGTTTCATTCTTGCATCATAGTTGCATTCTCATGGCATTCTTAGTATAGATTTCCTTTTATGCAATAGATTAACTTCACATAGCCTAATTAGGAAGGTTGTAATCCTTTGTACTTTCCTTTCATAGCATAATTTGTACTTTCATTTTCATAGAGTAATTTGCATACGCATATAGGTTGCATTGCATTGCATTCATATTGATTTCATTAGAGATATTGGCATTGTTTCCCTTGTCTTTGATTTGGAATCTCTCATTGTGTGGTTGACTAGCAAGGTCACAAGCTCAATAGCTCTAGCTGAGAGCAAATTCATAATCTTGCAACTCCATACATAGAGAGCTATGGATCAATTTTTGAGGCCTCATTCTTGAGTATCCTTGAATGTAATGATTCATAGAAGTGTGGTCACATTTTCACCATACATTTCTGGCACCCACCGTGGGGCAGAACATTAGTGTTTTATCCTTTATTTTTTGCATTTTTGTAAAAAAAATTCATCAATTTTTGGCTTTATTTTCGGTGTCTGGTTTTTCTGTCTTAGAGTGTCGCGTGACATTTTACCAGTGTTGTGCGACAGTTCTTTGTATAGCGGTGTGACACTTTACCATTTAAAAGTGTCACCCCATTTGACAAAAAATGTCACACTATTTGAGGAGTTCTGTCACCTACATATAGAACAAACTATCACCTCGGGTAAAACTGTCACAAGGTTATGCAAAGAATTGTCATGCAACAATTTTGTTGATTACAGTGTCGCCTGTACCTGACAGTGACTTCTTTTGGCTGAATCTAGACTTGATTAGCTTGCTATTTTTATTTACTTCAGTTAGATAGAATTAACTTGCATATTTCACTTAGAATCTTGCATATTTCATTTGGATTTTGGATTTTGCTAACCTTGTGGGCCTAACTAGTTGTTTTGTAGGTTCTCTTGCTTTCATGAAAAATGCTTAAACAAACAAAACAAAAAGGTAAAATCTACTAAGCGCGTTGCATTGGACTTGAGGCATTTTGTTACATCTCTACAATATTTGGATTTTGGGATTAAAAATGAACCTCTCATGTGTTTGGCTTGAGTGTTTACATGCTTTCATAGAACACATTTCAATTGATGCTCTTAATGGGAAATGAATGAACATAGATTTGCTTTCATACAAGTTTGTGTAAGTGAATGTCTATGTTTAAACCTTAAGTAATTCTTGGTTCCAATATCAAATATCTCATTGAGTGATTGAGGGCATGGATTCATTCCTTGTTTACATAGGGAGTTAAATGTACCACTTTGTGGACTCACTCTATGTTTACTTGGAAAGTTAAATATTCCATTGTTCAACCCTTTTTCATTTGTGAGTAATATTGATAAGCAACTTTGGAGTACTTTTGATTGATCTTGTTAGCTAAATTGGGTTGTTGGACTTGCTTATTCTAATCGCCCCTCATTTCCACCCTTTGGATGCAATCCCAGCATTCATATACAGGGGAGGGGTCTACTTGAAAAGAGCGTTAAGTGTTCCACAAAGTTTCCCCCCTTTTTATGCTTTCTTGATCTCATTAGTTTTCTAAGGTGTGGACTCACTTTGAGTTTGTGTGAGGAGTTAAATGTTCCACTTTTAGACTCACTTTGAGCTTGTGTGAGGAGTTAAATGTTCCACTTTTGGACTCACTTTGAGTTTGTGTGAGGAGTTAAATGTTCCACCTTGTGGACTCACTTCACATTCACTTGAGGAGTTAAATGTTCCACCTTGTGGACTCACTTCACATTCACTTGAAGAGTTAAATGTTCCACTTTTGGACTCACTTCACATTTACTTGAAGAGTTAAGTGTTCCACCTTTAGTGCTTTAAATACTTTTGATAGTGAATTACTTACTTTTTCCTTCTAGAATGCCTGCTTGGGACACACCATCTCAAGGGACGACCTTAACTCCTATGTTCCAGTGGCATATAAATAGCAGGTAGTGAATCGAAAGACACCTCTCTTGGGAATTGAGCTTGATATCACTCTTGGCTAAGCCTCAAAGAACTTTATACCTTTGAGAAGTGAAGGAGGAGATTCGGGTTACCATCTCCCCCCGACTGTATGATTTCAAATTCTTCTCATCTACAGATTTGGGCCTCACATACCTTGCGTATATCAAGGACTCCCTTTAGAAAAGCTATGTATATCCCTGTGGACAGCTTGATAGGATGTTGTTGTGTTCTAAGTGCCTGCTAAAACATTTTCAAGAACATACACAAGTAGAATCTTTAAGGAGTAGAAATACTAAGTCACTATTCTTGTTCATGTGCAAGGTTGCTTTTCCCCTTGCTCATTGTTTGAAGACAATTGCTTGCTTGAACTCCTTGATTGTTGTCTTATGTGCTTGATCAATGATAAAAATATGTTGATATACTTACTTGATCTTTTAAAATGAATAAAAATTGAGTTCCTGGGTTGAAACACTGACTTTTTACAGCTTGCTCGATTTTCTACCCTATCATTAGAGACTTGTCTTGACTTTAAATCTCTAGTTTCTACCTTCTAGGAATAGCATCAATTGGTTTACAAGGTCACCTTGAAAATAACTGTCAAGTTAGAAGGATATTCTTGGTGAAAAAGCTTATCTCTAGAATTGTTAGCCACATTCTTGGAGAATTTTAGTACTCTTATTGTCCAAATAATTTTCATTTAATCTCAATTTCAATTATATTTTGGCCTAGCCCAACCTCCTGATTCAAAAGTGCAAGGATATTCATCCTTTGATTTTAGCACCTCTTTGACAGTGTTGGTAAAGCCCCTTTATTTCTATCTTTTCATTTCATTTGGACAATAGAGGACTTTGATTATCCTAGTTTGGTGTTGACACTTTGAGAGGTCACCTTATCATCAAGAATTATTTTCTTTCATGTCCATTACAACAAGATACCAAGTGAGTCAAGGGAAACGACCCCTGGTAGTCTTTAATCAGTTACCCTTAGTTAAGACCCATCAACAGCGAAAGGGGAAAGAGCCCATTTTCGATCAATCTCCTAAGAGTGAGTTAGAGGTTTGTTTTAACCCAAAGCATAAACCTAGTGAATTGAGTACTTCTCTAGAACCTTTTTCATAAAATATGGATATGAGTCACACCTTCACTAGACAACAAAGAGAAGCAATAAATCAAACTCTTGATGACATTTTTCAACGACATAGGGGTAATATGATGTTTGCTGGGTCTTCTTCTGATAGTCCCCCTAGATCACCCCCCAACAACACAAGGTATTTTGATGTTCACCAATGAGCTGAGAGACACTATAGGCAAGCTCACCCCGATGCACGGTGGCAACATGAGGACCAAAACAATGAATCGGGTGATGCTCATGTCAATGTAGCTAAGGTGTTCAGACATTCAAGACAACCTTCTCCACTCAGAGATACCTCTTGATACACAAGTAGGAGGTTAAAAAGCATTGAGAGAGAAAAACAAGCTTTCTTGGATGAACAAGCTGCTCAGAAAGAAAAGTTTAAACAATTGGAAAATGAGGAACGAGCCTTGTTGGAAATCAAGAGAAGAGCCACCCAAGAAGAACAAGATAGGCTCTTGGCACAACAACTCCATGATCAATACAACCAGAGGGGTACCAACAGTGGGACCAACTCACCCTCGTCTACTCCCTCACCAAGTCCAAGAAGGAGGTCAAGGACCCCATCAAGATCACCTAGTCCTAGAGGCAGAAGGACTTCTCAATATAATCATCATAGGAGACAATCACCTCCTAGGTTTTCAAGACAACCCTCCCAATGAGCTCGTCATGGCTCTCAACATGGAGGAAGTAATGCCAACTTTGATGCTATTGATTTCATGACAATGCAACAAGAACCATCCTTCCAACAATATGTGGAGAAGTATGTGGAACAGAATAAGGATCAGTTCTTAGAAAGTCTAATCAATAAGGGTGCAAAGGTCCCATACAACTTTGATGTGGACCAAAAGATCAAGAAGCAAAATCCTTCAACTAATGAGGTGATTAAGTAGATGCAAAAGACTATGGAGAAAATGATGGCTCCAAAGAATACCTTCAACTTGGATTCCATATCTCCCAATCCCATTGACAAGAGTGTGGTTATGGTAGATTTTCCTAGAAAAGTTGACATACCCACGTATGACAAATATGATGGTAATGGTGACCCCCATGACCATGTACGATAGTTCTATATCATGAGCTTTGAATTTCATCATGAGGACTCCTACCTTATGAGGTTATTCCCGAGGAGCCTTAAAGGCCAAGCTCTAGAGTGGTTTACTAACCTTACCCCTCCCATTAAAACATTTAAAGAACTTGTCCAAAGGTTTGTGCAGCACTTTGCATATAATTTATCAAGGTCGGTCACCATGCTTGATTTGTGCAAGCTAAGGCAAAATCAAGGGGAACCCTTTGTGACATTTTTGCAAAGGTGGAGATGCTTATGCTCCAAATATCCTAGGACCATCCCTGAGGAAGAAAGGATTGATATAATTTTGAGTAATCTAGTGCCAGAATTAAGATATGAAGTTAGAAAAATAGTCTTTAGTTCTTTTGACGTTATGGTAGAAACTGCATGTCGTATAGAGGATGTTCTAAAAGAACAAGGTATTTTGGCCAAACAAAGTAACAACAACAATGGCCAAAACAATAACAAAAACAATAAGGATAAAAAGAACTCATATTGGAATAAAAATAAGCACATAGTCAATGACGGAGTTTTTGACTCTCCACAACCTAAGGAACAAGGAGTTCTTAATCTATCTAATGCAGTTCAAGCTATGAAGCTGCAGACATCCTCAGATCAACAAGAGCACAAGCCCAAGTATCAAGATAAATCTAAGTCTAGAAAGAGGCAATTCACTAAGCTTGGAGACTCTTATGCAGATATTTTCAAGACCTTAATTGCTCACAATTTAGCACAACCTCAGGATCCTACAAAGTTTCGCATACTGGATCCTAAAACTTATTGGTGGAATGAGAAAGCTTACTGTGTATACCACAATGGGATTGGACATGATATTGAAAATTGTTTTAAACTTAAACATCTTGTTCAAGACCTCATTGAGAGTAACAAATTAAAAGTTGATGGGTTGAACACAAATGCAGACCACAAGGCCTTTAAGGAGCCCTTGCCTAAGTATGACAAAGGAGAAACTTCTAAAAATAAGAATGGTAAGGCCGCAGTCAATTATACCTATACAACTACGAAAAATGTCATCAATATGCTTGAAGTTGTGGACAATGATGTCAACATGATGAGGGGGAAGGATCCCTATGGTTATGACTCTCCCATATTTGATGAAGGACCCATTGTTGTGCTTAGGGGCCCTCACTCGCAAAGATCATCTCAACCTCTTCATGCTGTTACTAGGAGTTAGTCCCAAGGTCCTATTATCATTAGAGGTCCTAATTCTAGAAAATCCAAGCAACCAGTGTCCAAAAGTGTTCCTCCCAAGTCTGCAGTTGGTCCTGATATGAGTTACAACCTTGTTGATCAATTACAGCAAACAGCAGCGCAGATTTCCATTTTTGAGCTTTTAGAATTGTCTCCTAGACACAAGCGTATCCTTGAGGATGCCTTGCGAGCAGCCCATGTTCCTAATGACATAGATGTCGATCAATTCTAGAACATGGTCGATCACCTTGGTAGCCCTCATTACCTCACATTTTCAGAAGAGGATGACAAAGTATTAAGCCATCCGCACAATTTGGACCTTCATATCGAGGTCATGATCCACAAAACCCATGTTAGGCATGTGTTGATAGATGGGGCTGCTGGGCTTAATATTTTCTCTTTGAGTCTATTGAAAGCTTTGGGATATTCTGAGCAAGTAATTGACACTAGGAAGAAGATCACAATTAAAGCCTATGATGAAGCAGAGCGAAGCTCTAAGGGATTGGTTGTTCTTCCTATTTGGATTGGTCCTGTGGAAAATGACATTTTATTTCAGATTGTTGATGTCGGACCTTTGGCATATAATATCTTGTTGGGTAGGCCATGGATTCATGACATGCAAGCAATTCCATCTACCTACCACCAATGTGTGAAGTTCCATTACAATGGCATTGAAGTATGCATACCAGGGGATAGCACATTATTTGTTAATGTGATTTCAGCTGGCTCTCATGTCCCTTTGAATAGAGAGGCTATTAATTTTGATGTTTCTCTTGAGCAGTGTAAGAATAAATTTAAGTCCGTTGATCTTGGCATGGGAGATTATCAATTGAATTCCTTCACAAAGATGCCAATGTCACCTAGGTCTTATGAAAAACCTTCACCTTAGAGGAAACCTTCATCCTCAACTATGACCTTGTTTGGAAAGTTTGTAGAGTCCTCAGTACCTATTCAGGAGGAGAAAGAGGAGGTAGCCATTAGAGATTGGATTTACAGAGAAGAAAAGTATCAACATAATGAGAATTTTGTGCCATCTCCTAAAGCCTACGGGAGGGGGTATACGTTGGTTAAAAACATGGGCTACCCAATTCATGGCCCTCTCAGTCACAGGTTAGATGCCAAGGCTGAACCACTCAACCATGCTCTTTTTGGTCATAGGACTAAGTCAACAGTTGTCCTAAGCTTTGATAATGGAAAGAAGAAAAGTTCCCCTATCCTAGTTGCGATGGATAGCGACAGTGATTCAAATTATACACCCAATCTCCAAAACCAGCAAGACATGATTGATGACTGGGTGCCTTCCACAAATCTCCTTTGGGGAGATTTAGATGATTCAGTAATTGAAAACACAGACACCAAAGAAGGTGATACCCTTCATAATCTTGAAGCTTCTACATCAAGGCGTCCCAAGCCTTATTGGAGTAAACATCCTAGCAGGGATTCAGACACAGATTTGTATGAGTATGAGTGGGACTCCCTTTCAGATGAAACAATTGATTTAGACACGGATGTTGTTCATACTTATAGTACTCAACCCGACATGACCAATGAGTCTAGTGTAGGACTAGAGGATTGGACTCCTCGAATTGCCTTAGTGGACGATGCTTTGTTTGGTAGGACGAGTCCTGATTTGGGTATCCTAGAAGGAGACTTGATGGATCCTGATTGTACGATCACCAGAGATAATGCCTTTCATATCAATAATGTTGAACCAGTCATTGACCTACCCCTTGTAAATAGTCATTTGATTGACTGGTCTCAGCACCATCAAGAGCCTAAACTCCTCACTTTTCACAATGACTACGAGATAGCCTACTACTTGAATGCTCTTGAACCCATAATCTCTTCCACTAGTGAACCTACAATGAGTATGACAGAGCCGGATATTAAGTACCTTAGTCAAAAAATAAAAGAAAAATAAAAAAAGAGAAATGGTTCTGATGGTGAAAACCACTTTGTGGTAGTGTCAGAACCCAAAATAGTAAAAAGAAAAGACGTATCCAAAGGTGAAAACCTCTTAGAGGTGCCTGAAGATGGGGTACTTAATAACCTGCCGAGTTATTTCCAAGATAGGTCATCAGTTCTTATTGAGCCTACGCAACTAGTAAATTTGAACATGGAGGAGGCTCCACAAGTGACACACCTAGCTCAGTCTCTGTCAGTGCATGAAAAAGAGGCATACACAACGATCCTACAAAAGAAGAAAATAAATCTTGCTTGGACATATTTAGACATGCCAGGGCTTGACACTAATCTCATTATGCATCACTTATCTATAGCTCCAGGAATTAAACTAGTAAAATAGAAGTTGAGGAAAATGCATCCTCACATAGCTCTCCTTGTTAAGGCTGAATTAGAAAAACTCCTTAGTGCAGGATTTATTAGAGCTATTGATTATGTCAAGTGGATCTCAAACATTGTTCCAGTTTCAAAGCATGATGGGTCCATTCGTGTATGCACAGACTTCAGAGACCTTAACAAAGCATGCCCAAAGGATGACTTTCCACTCCCAAACATAGACATGATAGTGGATATGACTGCGGGCTATGAGATATACTCTTTAATGGATGGTTTTTCTAGTTATAACCAAATAAAAATAGCTCCTGAGCATCAGGAAAAGACAGCCTTCACATGTGCATGGGGAACCTATTGTTGGAACGTCATGCCATTTGGGTTAAAAAATGCAGGAGCCACATATCAAAGGGCTATGACCACAATATTTCATGATATGATGCATAAAAATATGGAGGATTATGTGGATGATACCTTGGCCAAGTCTAAGCAAAGGGATATACACCTAGATGATTTGGAAGTAATTCTAGATTGAATGGAACAGTTTCAGTTAAGATTGAATCTGAAAAAGTGTGCATTTGGAGTTACCTCAGGTAAACTTCTAGGGTTCATAATTTTAGCTAAAGGAATAGAGGTGGATCCTGAAAAGGTGCAAGCTATATTAGATATGCCACTTCCTAAGAACATTAGCCAGATGAGAAGTCTTCAAGGGCAACTCTAGTCCATTCGGAGGTTTATTTCACAACTTGTAGATAGGGCACAACCATTCAACAAAATATTGCATAAGGGGGTCACATGTGCTTGGAATGAGGATTTCCAAAAGAGCCTAGATCAAATAAAACAATACTTGGCTAACCCTCCTATTTTAATGCCTCCTATCCCAGGAAAACCCTTAATTTTTTACATCTCAGTGACAAAATCTTCCTTGGGGGCATTGTTGGCTCAACTTGATGATACTGGGAAGGAAAGAGCCATCTACTACATTAGTCATACTCTAGTATCTTATGAGATTAATTATAATAGTATCAAAAAATCTTGTCTTGCGGTAGTGTTTGCTTCCCAAAAGTTGCGACACTACATGCTTGCACATACTATACATCTTGTTGCAAAAATTGATCCTCTTAAGTATTTGCTTGGTAAGACTGCTCTCACGGGTAGACTTGCTAAGTGGATGATGGTTTTGATAGAATTTGATATAGAGTACATTGAGCGTAAGGCTATAAAAGGGTAAGCTATTGCAGATCAATTTGCTGATTTCCCAGTCCAGGATAGCATGCCTATTCAAATGGAATTTCCAGATGAGCATATCATGTACATGACCACGTGTACTTGGAAAATGTTCTTTGATGGTTCAAATATGCAAAATGGATCAGGAGCTGGAGTATTGTTTATTTCCCCTCATGGGTGCAACATGCCTAAGTCTTACAAACTTTTGTTCCCATGCACCAATAATATTGCGGAATATGAGGCTCTAACCAATGGACTTAAGATGGCTATAGAATGGAATATAATAGAGTTACATGTCTTTGGGGATTTACAGTTAATTATCAACCAAGTCAATGAGGAGTATCAAACCAAGGATGATAAATTGATACCTTACAAAAAGATGGTTGATTCATTAAGACGTTACTTTACATTTGTGACATTTCAATAGATCCCTAGGATAGAGAACAAAGCTGCAGATGCTATGGCCACATTAGCTTCACTCTTTCAGTTGGAACA
Organism: Chamaecyparis obtusa; assembly: GCA_027943335.1. Classification (NCBI taxonomy): domain Eukaryota; kingdom Viridiplantae; phylum Streptophyta; class Pinopsida; order Cupressales; family Cupressaceae; genus Chamaecyparis; species Chamaecyparis obtusa. The sequence continues at coordinate 1,238,436 of BSBK01005674.1, forward strand.
ACATGAATCAAGATTTGAATTCCTGGTGGAAGAGCTACACCATCCCATCTTTGACTCCTCTGAAAGCCATGTCATTTGTACCTTGGTCACTCATGAGTCTTCCTGTTATGGTGCTATCTATTCATACCTCCGTGATGGCATCATCCCTGACACATTTAACCCTTCTAAACAAAGAAATCTTGTCTGTAACGCCTCTCGCCACACCCTTATCTCTGGTGATCTGTATAGGAGGGGTTTAGATGGAACACTTCTTAGGTGCTTGGAAAAGGAGGAATCCAACCAAGCGTTAGTAGACATCCATGAGGGTATTTGTGGTGGACATTCCAACGGTCTTGCCATGGCCCGAAGGTTTCTTAGGGTGGGGTATTATTGGCCCACGATGCAGACAGATGCAGTAGACTTTGCTAAGTCTTGTGAAAAATGTCAAAAACATGGTAACCTGATTCAAGCTCCAGGTAGGGAGCTGATTCCTTCTATTTCTCATTGGCCATTTCAATGTTGGGCCTTTGATCTTGTTGGGAAAATTCACCCAAACTCCTTCGGAGGACACAAATTCATTATTACGGCTACTGATTATTTCACAAAATGGGTTGAACCTGTCCCACTTTCTGTTGCCTCAGGAAAGACTGTTTCATTATTTATCCTGAATCATATCATATGAGAGTATATCAGAAGTGTATGTCCAAGGCATTCAACAAGAAGGTTCTCCCTAGAGAGTTTCAAATAGGAGATCTTGTTTTGCAAGAAAATCCTAAGAATCAACAGAACAAAGAACAAAAGGGAAAATTTGAACCTAATTGGCTTGGACCATATGTTATTACTGCTGCTTTTGGGATAGGTGCTTACTTGTTATCTGATGAGGATGGAGAATAGCTCCTCGATCCTATCAATGTGTTGCACCTCAAGAAGTTCTATACTTGATGCCCATTCTGTCTGGGGGCATCCTTTGTACATATTTTATGATCCTAAGAAAAATACCAAAAAAATTCATATATGATGCTGAAAAAATCCTAAAAAGCATATAAAGTCCTAAAAAAGAGCATCCTCATGAAAACCTAGTAATAGGCACTTCGATGTCTCATTCAAAAAAATAAAAAAATAAAAAAAAACTCAAAAAAATAGAAAAAGTGCCTTGGTAAAAACCTAGAAACAGGTGCCTTGGTAGCAAAAATACAAAAAAATAAAAAAATGAAAAATGATTCCAAGTGGTGAAAACCTGGAAACAAGCGCTACTTGAGGCCTTTGCACTCCTATTTATTAGCATGCATCCTCAACACTGAGCCTTTCTCCATCATGCCTTGACCTTATTTGACTTGGTCTGGAATTGGTCTTTATTTTTGTCTAGGGGGCATAACTGTTAGCATAGGTCCTTTAGGTGCATTTGTCTCTTGTGGCATTTCACAACAAGTGTTTTTTAACACCACCCCAACACAATTTTTTTTAACACTACCTTGTGTCAAGTGTTTTTCAACACTTATCAGATGTCTTACCTCACCAGTCTAGTATGATGCGATATTTCTCATTAGTCGATATGATACTCAAAGTTTGACTCTATGACCTACACACACATACTTAAATAATCAACTCGCTTGAGATATGTTGACTTTATTTTTCTTTGTGTGCTATCTATGTGGATTTCTTTGATGAGTGGTCTCTCCCTGAGAAGTTTTCAATGATACATCGCTAGAAGACTGAGGGTATGAGAGCATTTTTTATTTCTTTATCTGCTTGTGGGTATATTTCGTTGATCCTAACTGTCATGAGCATTTTTGCTAGTCTTACTTGACACTTGGGATTAACAAGGTATTATCCTTGACTATTTTGCAAGTGCATACTTATAGCTATCTTGACTTTCTTGTGTCTCGATGTGAGTATAATCTTTCCCTATCAAACTTAGGGAATCTCACTGCAGTAGTCATCTTGACCTACATGTCTTTGGTGCCTAGGTGGGCTTTCCACATTCCTATCTGATATAGATCATATTCAGATCCACATGGTTATACTAGTGTGCAATGTATGATCTTTCGATGCTACCAATAATGCTCGATGATGATAATTAGATGTCTATAAGCATTGTGACCTTGCAAGTCAACTACTTTCATAGTAGCTTGCATTTTTAGGTTCATGATAGTTTAGTTTTGCATCTTGCATATGGAGAGAGCTCTCCTTTTCATCTTACGTGGACCTATTGGACAACTGCACTCACCTTTCAACCTTTCTCAATCATGTATTTCACTTCTTGTCTTTCATATCGCATCCTTTTCTATTCCTGTATAACCTTTTGACCTTTTTTGGTTGATTTTCAAAACACCTCAGAATTGCGTGAAAATTGCACCCCTACCTAATTTCGACGTCCTGGATCCATTTTCAGACTTGAAATCAAAATTTGAGGTCATCTTGATAGTCAAAATCATGTTTCAAAAATTTCTCTTTCTTATGTGTAGTTGACTGACCTTTTGAGGCATAATTCTTCGATCTTTGATGGAATTTCTTCCTTTTCATGTCTTTCAAACTTCTAGTCTTCCATTCACCCCATTTCTTTTCTTCTCATTCATCACTGGGGCATGTTTTCACTGCCTAATGGTTATCCTGTTATCATTTATCTTTGATTATGATTTCATTATGATTTGATCATCTTGTTGTCTCTCCTCTACCTGATTTCGATTTTGATTCCGAGGGGTAGTACCTATTGGATTTAATCCTTGATTTTCTTGATTCAGCTATCTTTTTATGAGCTTTCACTCAGCTTGAGATTTTTATCTCTTATTTTGGATGTGATCCCAAAATGAACTCATGTCCAGAATCTTTTGTTTATGTTTGTCCGGGCGTGTTCCCAAAATGAACACACATCTAAGTTGTTTTGTGATCCCAAAATGAACTCACATTTCAATTCCATTCCTTGACTGCATGTGTTCCCAAAATGATCACACATTAGTCAAAGAGGGGCAAATGTATGCACCCTAAAATGGTCACCTAGACTTTGGGCCCCATTTCTCAATTTATCAAATCCTTGAATCAATATTTTCAAATATCAACAATATCAATTATATCAATTTCCTTGATCAAATCCTATTTTATCATTTATTCAATTATTCCTTGGGCTAACCATTTTATCCTAAGTTCTTTATTTAATTAAAAGGAATATTTCCTCCCCTTTTATTAAATAAAAAGCCCTCACTTTTCCTCTTATCCTAAGTTGCACAAATAAAGCATTATTCTTATTTTATAAAAAGGGAAAAAAGTACTTTTTGTCTCATATGGACATAAAGTCAACTCCTATTTTCCTATTGGAGGATACTTGTGCACATGGATTGCTCTTCTTTCAACCTCCACTCTTGATTAAGACTTTTGCCTCTTAATCTCCATGGTCCATTTCCTCTCATTAATTATAAAAGGAGAGCTCTCTTCTTCATTTTGATCCCATCTCTTTTATGCTAATGTTATGCTACGGGTTTTCTAGGTCATTTGGAGCTCTTTGAAGACATTCTTGCATCCAAGCTTTGAAGACATTGTTGTTGCATCACATTTTAGGTTTCATTCTTGCATCATAGTTGCATAATCATGGCATTCTTAGTATAGATTTCCTTTTATGCAATAGATTAATCTCACATAGCCTAATTAGGAAGGTTGTAATCCTTTGTACTTTCCTTTCATAGCATAATTTGTACTTGCATTTTCATAGAGTAATTTGCATACTCATATAGGTTGCATTTCATTGCATTCATATTGATTTCATTAGAGATATTAGCATTGTTGCCCTTGTCTTTGATTTGGAATCTCTCATTGTGTGGTTGACTAGCAAGGTCATATGCTTCATAGCTCTAGCTGAGAGCAAATTCATAATCTTGCAACTCCATACATAGAGAGCTATGGATTGATTTTTGAGGCCTCATTCTTGAGTATCCTTGAATGTAATGATTCATAGAAGTGTGGTCACATTTTCACCATACAGGTGGAAGTTGCAATTTCCTTCCATCATGTTGTCTCCTGGGGACATCCTGGTATGGTTGATGAAAGGGAGGATTCACCTTTGGTAGCTGTCTCTTTAGGGCTATTACATTGTTTTTTATTCGTTGCAACACAACTTCATAAGAATTATTACTATTGTTGCTACTAGTTTGCAACTCCTTCTTCCATTTCCTGACAATGATGAAATCATCTTCTAACTCTACAACTATCATATGAGAAACTTCCATATCTGCCACTCTTGCTCTCCTTAGATGGAAGCTAATATATGGAGGCATGGAATTCAAAAAGAAACATTTTTTATTATCTGTAGTGGGTCTCTTATTGGCAGGAATCTTATTAACAATCTTGTTGAATCTTTTGACAAATTCTCGCATAGGCACAAAGACCTACTTTTTAATATGTGTTAGTTGGGTGAGAAGAGAATGCTTGTCTTCAGAGCTTTTAAATATTGTCTCATACTGGGTTCTCATGGTAATCGAGTTATTAATTGACCCATGAGCCAAATGATGGAACCAATTTGTAGCTACATCCACCAGGGCTTCCACAAATAGTCACACTACTACATCTTTGTGTTGAATAGCCAGGACTCCACATGCAATGAAGAAGGTTGAGATGTGTTCTTCTGCAGTGACCTTTCCATCTATAGAAAATTTGGGGAGATTTTTTTCTGGAAGCTTTAGGTAAATCATGATGCACACTGAGGTTCAAAGGACCGATTACATTGACCCATGGTACAAGTTGTTCCATGTTCCTCTGAAGATTGAAAGGAACCAGTGGGAATTTTTCTCTCACCGAAAGAATAACTCCATGAAGGGTGAGTGTCTGACAGATGAGAGAAGAATAACTCTTTTTAGGGGGAAGGAGAGGTATGCTTGTACTCCTATGAAGAGGAACACTCACAGAGAAATTTCCCGCATGAAGCTTCTTGAATATTGTGTCAATGACTCCCTTCTCCCTTTCACTCCTAGTATACCTTCTCTTAGCTAGCCTTAACTAGTTACCAATTTTGATTAACTTGGCCTTGAATGTGCGCAAGGTTTTGTCTATTCCTTTATGGGATGATGATGATTCTTTCAACTACAACCATGTTCACACCAATATCTGAGCTCTTCTCAAAATTTCTCCAAACTATTCTTATTCTTTGAGGATCTGATTAACTTGATGATATTGTTGAGCACTTCATCTACACCTCCAAGCCAAAGTGTTCAATTATGATATTATGTCTTCTTGAGCATCTTGGAAACCAAGATTAGCTTGAAGGACTGGAAGAATATTCTCATGAGGGAGAACCATCATTCTTTCATCATAGAGTGACCGGTATAAATTTATTCATAGTCCCTAGTAGAGTCGCCAAAAATTTGTTGGTTAGAAAATTGGCCCTTTTATAATATTGACTCAAACACTCGCTAACGTCCTTTCTATTACTAGCAATTGAAAGAGTTGTTAATTAGCTCAATCTCTGAATTGATAGGTACAACTCCCTAATACAGATATGCAATGAATAAAAACTAAACTGATTGAAAGGGGTATGCTCTTAACCAGAGAGAAGAAGAGGAACCTAATAGACATTCATCACCATGATAAATCCATGACAAGAAAGAAAAAAAATTGAATTAGAAAAGCACAACTTAGATCATAATACAATTTTTGTACATGCACCTTCATGACCGTAAAGATGTCACACACAGTTTGATTACTAAAAGAGAACAAATCTTGTTAAATAACATGAACATGACAACACAAAAGAACAAATGGTGCCTCACAAGTCACCTTATAATCACAGATTTTGAAGAAACATAGTCTGATATCTATAATCAATTTCCCCATTTTCCATACCTTCATTCATTCAACAATAAAATAAATTTATATAGGAACATGAAAATTGAAACAATTTCGAGTCACACATAGTTGTCACAGCTACAGGGGCAAATTGTATTAAATAATTGTCGATCCTTGTAAAATGTTTAACATAGATTAATATAGTATATTATTCTTCCCTAGGTAGTTACATAACAACATCTTGAAAAATAATTGACATCAATATGACACATGTTCAAGTATGGGAATATAAAAATAAAAAAACAATCATACTTTTACTATGAAGTCTATGTTGCTTCTCCTTTTTAAACCGATGCCTCTATAGGAGCCCCTTGGCTGGATTTGTGTCACTTAAGGGCTTCTATGACATGCATCAAATCCTCATCTTGGGTCACCATGACATTGTAATTTTTAGTAATCTAGTAGAGGTGATTTTCGTGCATATCTTCTACCTTCTCTTCATAATCTGGCATTTTGTGAATGATTTTAGATAATGAGGCATCGATCAAAGTGAGCTTCTAGATTTCTATCCTTCGATATACTGTAGGACTGGTTATTATGTCGACATGCCCCTAGTACACTTTCACCATACTATCAATATCTATGACATCCTTTCCCTTGGCTTGGTGTGAATTGCACGCCAAATCGGTGAAATACTTTTCAGTTCTCAGAATGTCTTCCCATAAGCTGTTGATTATTTCCCTTATATGCTTAAGGTTTTTAGTTACAAACTTTTTCTTGAAAGTTACAGAGTGCATCCATTTTTACAGTGTCTCATTATGTGATTGCAACAACCCCAATTTGACTGCATTCTCCACTTTCATATCAATAACTTCTTTGAGCATTAAAAATAACTTTCAAAAAGTGGTCTCCTCTTCCTTGATGATCACAATGTCATGATTAAAATTGCCCTTTATTTGCAACAAGGTTTTGTATAAGGCACTGAGGTGCTCAATGAGGGAAAGTCCTCAAACTTTAAGATCTTCTACCCAATCCTACCCATACGCCTGTCTTCTTGTAACTGGACAATTAGGGCTTGGTTCTCATTTGATGTCGAATCCAGGATATCAGAAGAAGAGGTTGCGTGCTGAGATGACAAGGGCATAAGGATCTTCCTGAGATAGTCATAAAGTTGAGACATGACTGATTTCAATATGTCCTTTTCCTGTTTATCTTTATCTAGTTTCTCTTTTACCTGTTGGTGGGTAAATTCCTACATCTAAACTATTTTCTCATGCCAAAGGGGGGGGGGGGGGGCAGTGTCTATCCTAGTCACAGTAAAATCAAATGCATTCAACTGAGCCAACCTATAAGTAGATTCAGTTTGGGCTATTTCCATAACAACATGCCCTGTCTCCTGATCCTTCCCTAAGGCCGTGAGGATTGAAGATTTCTTCTTCTTCTAGGGAGGAGGGCTTCTCAAAATATGGTCCATCATGTTTTGAGAGGGGGCATTATTTTCTTCCCTCTTCATCTTCTTTTTAATGGATTGTTCTAACCAATAAGGAGTGGAAAAAACCTTCCAGGCAGACTTAAGGATTTCTAAATCAAACATTTTTCTCATGATAGGAGTAGTGTGTTTCTGAGTAGAAATGAAAGGGAATTTGGGAAAAATAGAACTAGAAGAGGCTAAAACTTGAGATACCTGGGGATCCATTTGGGAATCTTTTGTTTTCTCCTCTTGTTGTTGATCCAAAGCTTCCTTCTACATATCGTGAAGTCTCTCCTGAGGAGTTTCTCCTTGCTCAAGGATTTCTCCTTCTTTAGGCTCTTCTCCTTCTCATAGATCTACAAACAAAAGAGATCCTTCTCCATAGGTAAGCTTAGGCTCTCCTTCCTTTTCTAGCTATTCACTGTCCCCTCTAGCGGCCTAGGAAAATATAGGTGCTAACGAGGCTATGGGGACGATGATAATAGGCGACCATGATTGGCCCTGCATTGGGTTTGATGGCGCTGGGGTATAACTTCCCTTTTGTTTCCTAGTTTGCTTCCACTCGACCCAATTTTGAGTTCTCCTCATTATTAAGGACACGTGGGCATCAAAATCATCTATTTTTGGAGTGTCCCAGTTGGTGGGCTTTATTGGAATTGCTTTAATCTTGTTTAAGTAGTGTGGATCAAGGATTCACTTTCATCTTTCACTAGGCCATTAACATTTAAGTTCACTTCATAAATATTGATTTGGTTTATGGTGAGCCTCAACCAAGACCTTTCCCTCATTTCAAAGTCATCTTTGAAATTCACCCAAAAGTCTTCTAATGCTAGTGCATGCCGAAAAGAAAAACTGAGCTGCAGATTATCTCTAACAAAGCCACTGGGGTCATATCGAGTCTACAAGGACTCGTACTGTTGAAAGGGGTATTGAGTCATCACAGTCTTAACTACATTTATAATGTTTGAACTTGAGAAGCATGAATACACTCCTATTGTGATAGGGAAAGAAATCATGTCCTTGTCTGTTTCACCACACCTTTTATTTACCTCAAGTATTTATTGACACAATTCGATCAGAACCATCTTGTCATCAGGATACCTAGGTAGCTTGTTGGGAAAATCATCAAAAGCACCAATCTGGAAGTATGTGAAAGTCAAGAATTGAGTGAAATAGCTACCATACTTAGAAATCACCTCAATTTCTTTTGGATATAATCGCCTCTTGGGGCACCCCTGTAGCTTGCATGTCAATTTCATGATGAATGGATCATTTATCCTCCTGAATTCTGTATAGCTCCTATGTAGCTACAAACTAGGGTAAAAATCCTAGATTTGCACATTATCGTTAAAATCTTTGACTTGATTTAGACCAGGCCAGTATCATGTGCATCCTAGGGAATAAATAATGTATGATGAAATGAAGAAAGAATTGTTAACCTTAGCATTGGTGATCAGGAATCCTAATCTATCACTAATGAGCTCCACCCAATCTATATATCTTTCATCATCTCACATAGACTGTACCAAAAAGAAAACCCACTCTTCTAGATTTAGGGCTTCTTCACTACCTCTTATCATGTGCAACAACACTAGCATTTCAACAACTCCCCTTTTGAAATTAGTGCCAAAAATTATTTTAGGGAGTTTAGCTTTTCTAGGCCTTGCTGGCTCGAACCATTCTTTGGATATTATACCCCTCCATTTTGTTTTCTTTTCACTGAATGATGACGTTGAAAGACAAAAATCACAATTTGTGAATTCTTCTCTCACAGGGAGACAAAAAAGGTTTTGGAAGGTGGTTCTATCTAGAGTGATGAGAACCTCTCTATTAGCCATCTTTATTTGTTTGGAAGATTGATCAAAATGGCAATGCATTCCTAGATGAGTTCTATTGATTGTATCACCATGAGAAATCCAACTACTTCCATGAGTCCTCTCTTAACCAATTTCTCTATGATTGGGTGCCTAGGTTCTTGACAGGTTCTCTTATGAAGATCTTCAAGGTCGAAGTGAGTTAATTTAGTGTCACAAATATCCTTCCATTCACTCTCAATGCCATTAAGGTGATCATACCCATGATATCTAAGAGCCATTTGTGTATTCACAGACTACAACAAGTTTCTGTTTTCTTAGAAAAGTGTGGCACAAAGAAAGAAGCTACTCTGATTTTACCTAAATCTGTAATGATGTTTTACTTTAACTTCTCCCACAAGATATCATATAATTGAGGCAATCTTGATCAAATATGGGTACATGATTATCATTAAATTCCATAAATGTTGGATAAGACATTTCTGTGAATAAAATGTTCAGCGCATTTATTTCTTTGATCCATGGTGGGCTTCTTACGCCAGTCAGAGATTTGAAAAATGGGTATCTGCGAACCTTGGCTTTGAAAGGAGCACCTTGACACCTTTGATTTTGAACTTTCTTCTTTTAGTAGGCGTAGATTGGTATACCTTCCTTCAGATTCCATTGGAGAGGTAGCTGTGATGCATAATTTTTGATATGAGATTGTCCTTTGTAGATGTCAGGAACTTGTTCTTAACGGGCCCTTATTTTCCCAAACTTCAGAAATCACACCTCTTTCCTTTGCTTTTTGATTGATTCAAACTTAAACTTTCAATTTTAAAAAATGAAAATTTGAGGAGGGAAATAATATTTTCCTCTTCATTAATCAAGAATCAGTATAATCAGCTTCTTTTGATATGCCCGTAGCTTCACAAAGGGTGGGCCCCAGCATCTTTTGGATTTTTCAAAATCTTACCACCTTGATTTGATTCTTGACTCTTTAGTACTTTGAACACAAAATTTCTAAAATGAAGTGTTTTGATATTTCGCTTTACTCTAGCCATTAAGAATCGCACTGCCTTGGCCCAATTTTTGAAGCACTACTTAACTTGTTTTCAGAGCTTTGAAAATCTGATCACCCTGCTTCAATTCCTAATTCTATCATACTCTAAACATCAAATTTCCACAATGAAGTGTTTTGATATTTTGCTTTGGCAATCGAGGATTGCACTTCCTTGCCCTAATTTTTGAGAAGAATTACTTAACTTGTTCTCAGACTTTTGGAAGGATCATTTCACCACTACTAATCTCGAAGGCCTTAGCAGCAAGGGTTTTCTTTCTCTGAACTTTGCATTCATGTTTTTCCTTGGGTGTTTGAGACTTGATGATGCTTCTTGAACTTCATAAGGTACTACTAGGGCCATAAACTCTCTTAGGGAGACTCATTTTCTGATCCACGAACAAATCGAAGCCCTTGCGGCTAAAAAAGCATAATTTTACAAGATGGAACTGAAAAAAAGGCAACAAAATGCAAAGGGTTCTAGAGAAATTTGAGGAGTTTAGGAGCAACCATAGAATGGATAAGATTATGATAGGTAAGACCAAGGATGTCATTGAATAAATAAAGAAGGTTATGAGGGTCTACCTTGAGAAGAATGGTTGTCATGCCATTCCAGAAACTCAAGGAGAAAGTTCTTTAGCTCCATAACTTGAACTCCCTACGATAAATGTTCCTAGTGTTGCAGAAGTAAAACAAACTGAGGTAAATGTTGAAAAGATACTATTGTAGAAGTTGATACTATGGATGTTCCAGAAATGATGACAACACAAGGTAAATGGTGAAAATCAACTATTGTAGAAGTTGATACTATGGATTTTCCAAAAATGATGACAACACAAGTTGTAGCTGATGTAATGGATGTCCTTGATGCTAGAATGGGACAAGATCAAGTAGAGAGAAAGAAGGAGAAAGAAGTGGAAACAAAGATGAGGGGGGAAGAAAAAAATAGAAAAGATAAAGTAGGTAGAGAATATTCATTTTCTAGACCAAATGATGTCATTGACAATTAAGGATAGTAGTGTAGAAGATGTGAGTAAGGTTGCAATTGAGAAGGATAAGAAAGAAGTTCTAAAGGCAAGATACACTGCCAAGGAAGAAAATGAGTTTATGGGAATAGACACTATAGAACTTGACCCAGAATTATCCCAAGTTCCAATTGACTTATCAACTCTTTCCCTAATTCAAATTTTCAAATTTGGACAATGTTCTAAAGCACAAGCCAGGGAAGAAATGTTGAGGAGTCATTTGGAAGACAAAATGTTGGTGATGAAAGCATCTAACGTATTGGAGAAGTTGGTGCCATCATTTGTTAGAGATGCAACATGCAGTCCCTCCATTCAATTCAAGAGCCTAATTGGTGTAGTAAGTTCTCAATTTGAATCATTTGAGAAATCTATTGAGTTAAAGGTTAGGAAAGAATTTGATGATAAAAGATTTAATGAGCTTAAGGGAACAACAAATTTGTGTTGGAACCAAACATGAAGGATGTTAAAGATGATATAATTAAAGGTAGACATGTCTATAAGTCATGTATTTATGTTTCTAAATTTGTTTGAGGAATTGAGATTAAAATAAAGGAATGTGAGTAGAAATTGGAGCAAATTTCTCAATCATTTGATCCTATGACAACTTCTAGATCTTCTCTAGAAGGTCAAGTGATACCTTTACCTGACAAGATCAAGGGTCTGGAAAAGGAAAAGGATAAAATTATTGGAAAAGTGCGAGAACTTAGAAATTTTATTGCTCCCAAACTTCACACTCTATTTAGTGTAATGAAGGAGGCACAAGATGCCCTAAGAGCAACTTCAACACCAATCAACTTACAAAAGGCAGAGAAAAATGTTTATTTATTCAATACCCACATATCAATGTTGAGTAGTCTCAAGAAAGGATGGGACATCGATTTTCAGCTATTGAAGACTATTTGTGCAGACATCTTCTCACTAATGTAAGATTAAGATAATCATTTTTGCATGTACATATGCAGGTATATAAATAGATTTTGGATGAATATTTGGAGTGTAGATCCTCGCCTTTTCCATTGATGTTAAATGGGGAGTGAAGGAGAGTAAAAAAAAATATACAAAATGTATATAGATGTGACTAATGGGGAGTTATGGATGAATATTTTTGGAGTATTGGAGTTCTACATACTAAATTTTTGGACATTTAGTCATTTTTTCACTAAGTGTTGCCATCAATGTCAAAGGGGGAGATTGTTGGAAAAATGGCAAGAGACATTGCATAGATGCATGAATATTGTCATTAATGAAAACAAGATGGTAACTAAACCCTAAATCTATGTGCACTCTGTAGTAGGATATTAGACCAAAACATAAAAGAAAATATGGTTAAGTATGGAATGAAAAATAGAGTGTTCTGTCAGTTTTTAGCTTTTGGTTCGATAGAGATTTCCAACATTATATCTTTGGTCACACACCTAAGGTAAGTATATTGGATGTATGTAGATGATAAATATGGAATTTAGTGGCACTTGTGTGTGCTTGAATGTGGACCTCTAAATCAGGCACAAACACAACATAGTCATTGTTCTCATAATCGAATTACAAGAGAGAGTATGAATTACTCAATTTGAAATTAGTGGAGAGGCGACCTGTTGCCTCCTATGTAGTTGGGGTGTTTAAAATTGCTCTCAGATTGAAAGCCAACAACCATAAGACCGATTCTACAATGGAGGATTTAAAAGAAAATCATATGCAAGAAATCAAATTGCAATTAAACTAGTATGAATGCAATTAATCTAAAAATGAGAATGCAACTCTTTTTGGTATTTTCAAATAAGAATGCAACTAGATTAAGAACAAGTAAGCAAACTAATTAGATGAGAGAAAATGCAACATTATGCTAAATGAACTAACTAAAATAATGCACTCAAAAGCTTTGAATCTCAAGAAATGAAGTGGAATTTCGCTATAATCTATGTGCTCTCAAAAGTTAGATCCTTGAATGAGAAAAAGAGGTTCCTTAAATAGAAAATCTCGGAGAGGAATGAAGAGTTTCTTGATTTGAAACTCGTGACTCTTCATTCCCAAATTGAGACAAAAAAGCATGATTTATTTAATTAAAAGAATGGAATTTGCCACATGTGGGGAGGTGACCTTTTGAGTAATTGGAATTATTAAATTCAAATAAAGAGGTGTCCATTCAATTAACTAAATATTTATTAATTCCTTTCAAGGGTATTTAGCTAATGGGGTGGATTTAATTTAATTAAAAGCACTTAGGACTTCATAATTAAATTAACTTATCATAGAGATTATTTAGCCCAAATAAAGTCTAGGACTTAGGAATTAATTTAATATTTGATTATTGCAAATTAGGGTTTTTGCAATTGACATCAAGTCAAGTAAAGTCAAGGAGGAGAGAGAAAATTGCCTAGTGAACTAGGACTTTGATGACATAGAAAATTGAAGAAATGCACCAAAATTGATTGAAATGATTAGGTGCCAATTTTGGGGTATTACAGCACTATGTTATTACATAGAATTTTATGGATTTGTGTAACATTTTTTGAGGTTGACAGTCAAAATAGGTGACATGGTGGAAAAATCTTTTTGTGCACATTGGTAAAGTGATTTTGATGGTTAAATATTATTATAATTATTTGAGCCAATATATATAAGCTAATATAAATTATTATCTTTATTTGAATTGGCAATTCAATCTTGATTTTGGCAGTTTTGGTCTACACGGTTTACATTTCCCTATAATGTTTTTGAGTCGACATGATGTGATCAAATTTTTGGTTACACAACTATAAAATTGACGAATTAGGATATGGACATATAGTTGATGCACTGGAGAAGTGTTGGAGGTGTTTTTATGAAGGTTTTGATACATGGATTACAAATCTGATTATCTGATTATCGAAGAATAAGGATAAAGGGCATTCAAAGATAAAGTGTATCAGATCAAAGTTTTGAGTTGATGCAAAACTATAATTAGGCATTAGTAGATGCTAGTTTAGCAGTCCAATAATTATTGATCATAGTTGTGATCTTGTAAGACCGTGAGCCTTCTATATAGGGTTGTAGCCCTTATTATAATTGAGTAGTGTGCCTGAATGCAAGTGCATTACTATTTGATTGTAAGATAATATTTCTGTAGAGTATAGTATTGTGGGTACCATCCCCACCATGGTTTTTCCCCTAACAGGGTTTCCATGATAGAAATCCATGTGTTATGGTGTCATGTTTCTTTTTTTTTATGTTCCCGCACTTTAATTTTCATAATATGTGTTAAGTGATTTGTGAATCTTGGTAATAAAGATAAAATCCATATAACACTAATTCACCCCCCTCTTAGCGTTCCCTCCTTCTAACAATGTGAAAATGTTTGTTTTACTGATGTAGGGGCATTCTAGGGTACTCGGTGAATCTGCATGGAGGTGTGTTGTTTTGGTTCTATGTTACTCAGTTGCATCTTTAACCGATGGTCTCGGTTATTGAAGGAAGCTCAGTCGCTGAAGGAACTTGGTGAAACATCTTGTGCTTGATGAAACTTGTACTCGATGATGCCTGTGTTGCTTGATGTTGCTTGGCATGGTCGATTGTTTCACTGGTGCTCAGTTGTTTCTCTAGTGCTCAATAGTTCTGGTTTACCAACTAGAGTTCTGAGGATTTGGTTGGCCAACTTGGTGCATTTATTATTGGTAGCTTTTGTTGTATTCTCCTATGTATATCTTGAGGCCGACATGGAGAATTAAATGTTTGTAAGGCTATTTGAGAGCCGACTGCTATTGCATTTAATATTTGTTTGTAATAGGAGCCGGCTTGGCTTAGGAGTTAATTGTTTCTTCCAGCTGACTTGTAGTTGAAGATTAGTATTTAAGGAGTGTTTGGGACAGTTTTTTTAGAGAGTTAGAGTCAGGGGGAAGAGAAGATTAGATATGGATCCTGCAAGATCTTGAAGATTAGATTGTTATCTGATAGTTTGTAATAGCAGAGCTAGTGGTTTGCATGCTTGGAGACAAGGAGATTGCTTGGAGGCTTGCAAGCTCAAGTTTAGATCTGCGTTAGGGTTTCCATCAGTTGCTGATGTGTTTCAAAACTGGACTAGCTAAGAGATTACAGAAATACTTTTGATTGTATTTGGCCCTATTTCAGAAGGCCTTACAGCTGGGCATGTTAATGAAAATTTAGTTGAAAACATTGTCTTGTTGTGTAATTCTGCATTGTGGTGTTTGGCTGCTTGTTTGGACTATCCTTAATTGGATCTTCCTTACCCGTCCTATGTCATTTATTGTCTTACTTTCTGGTTAAAATCATACCCCAAAAAATTAATTACATCATAAGGGAGACAAATAACTTTAAAATTTAGAGGAATGTCAACAATTTAATGGAGATCTCTCCAACTGTGGATTGCTAATTTTTCCTCAATCTTGAGTGTAAGGAATCAATTCTAAAGTTATTTAACTTTAGAATTTTCCTAAGGCAATGCAAAAATGTGTCAATATATAGAAGCCTAATGAATATCACAAGAGATACAAAATGATATGATCAATTGATTGAATGAATTTAATAATGATTAATAATACATAAATAATGCTTTAATATAATGTAGATATGCCTAAATATATATGAAAGGCATGATAGCTAGGAGATAAGCAAGAGATAACCTATCACCCACACTAGGTGATATCACATGTCCACCAAAGGTGGATCATCCTCCATTGTACAATGAAGTATTGCAACAATGTGAGGATGATAATGTGATAAGAACACTAGAGGTGGATATCACACATAAAGTGGAATGAGATAACAACTATCACCACCTAAAGTGAAATTTATCCTACAACATGTGCTAAAATAAGATGCAAACTCCTAGGTGTCTACACTAAAACTACTATGTAATGCATTATCCTAAGTAAGCTTAAGTAAAATGTAATTATAATTAATTAATTACACTCACACCCTCCCTTAAGTGAAACTTAGGGGAATGCACTTAAACTTGCAATGATATATAATATTGAAAGATGGGTCCAGACTACTAGGCCATGTTGGGTACTCATACACAATATGCAAGTACAAAAGAAATGAAATGCAATCTCTCATAAAGAAGAGAAAGGGAGAAAACCTCATGGGACAAAAAATCCCCCCCAAAAATAGAGACAAATATATAAAACAACTCTCAAGGAAGTATGAGAAGGAAAAAACCTCATGTGAGGAAAAAGTCCTCCCCATAAGAGAGAAGAAGTAAGAGAGACCAAGTATCCCCCTCAATGTAGAATGTACACTAATGGTAGATGCTCCAGGCTTGATGTAGAAAATGCTCCATGAGTGTTGAACAATATTCCTCCCCTTAGGAAGGAACAAAACCAATGGTTTATGTATGAAGCCTCCCCAATTTGTAGGAAGAAACCTTACAAAGTATGGAATCTCTGAAACCTACTCAAGTGTCCCCATGTTGATGTTCAAGGTTGTCCCTTCCAAATCAGGTGTACTATGCCACATTTTAAAAAAATACATGTCAAGATCTAATGAGGATGAATGTAGAACATGTGTCAAAGACTCAAATGTCTCCTCTTAAGATAAAGAGACCTCCTCCAATTGTTGTATCAAAGGATCAACAATCTTGTCAACCTCGAAAGAATGATCAAGTGGAGAATGAAGAAGAGGGTCAAAGTGTTCCCTTGCAACAACTGAAGAAGGGTCATCTTCATCAAAGAGAAGATGAATATCATCAATAGTGTCTCCCAAATCTGCAATGTAGGACTCCACAAATAAACCTGCAATGTCTGTCAAGAAGTCATCCAATGGAACCGTGTTTGGAAAATAATGAATAGTACCTTGATGCACTGAACCACAAGAAGCCATAACTATAGGAATGCAAGAATCATCAATAGCAATAGTAGAAGTGATATCACTAGGAGGATATAGAATGGAAGGCTCAAGAACTTGATCACATATGAGAATACCCAAGTTCAAGTAGCCAAAGTTCTCCTTAAAATTTGAATCCAAACTAGGAGTGTGATCAACAATTGAAGAATCACTATCATCACTAGGAATAAATAATAACTAAATCAAGAGTGAAATCTATAGTCTTCCTTGTTGTACCATTAGTGATTTGATAGATGAAAATGAGATTATGAGTTAAGTGAGGTACACAAAACACATTATTGAAGGCTCTCTCCCAAACATCAATGGTTCCTTTCCCAATCACATTCATGTAAGTATGATTGCCCATCAAAATTGGTGACATGCAACAAGGCTAAAATGAAGAAAACATGGACTATGAAGATTCCATATGATGAGAAGCCCCTGAATCTAGAAGTCATCTCCTTGAATCACTACCTGAAATAGCAATAAAATCTTATCCTTTTCCTTTGTTTGTCCCAAAAGTGTGACTTTTTCCCTTATCAAAATCTAGTTGTTGTGAAGAAGATGTTGAAGTAGACACTCTTGAAGGTAAATTTATTTGATTCTTCTTCAGAAGATTCTTGATCTCATCAGTATCCTTCTTGTAACAATGATATTCATCATTGCCATTATTCTTGCAATATGCATAAGTAAGCAAATCCTTCTTCGATGATTTCCCCTTATTTTTTAAATTGCCTTGATTTAAGGAGGTTGATTGTGCTTTCTCTTGTTGTGTCTTTTTTGGCCACTATTTCTGCTTCTTGTAGGAACCCTTTCCTTGATTCCCTTCATTCACATGATGTGCTACAAAAGCCTTAGACTTTGAAAACTTGAGAATCCCCATGCTTATCAGCTTTGATTTCTCTACCATAACATCTCCATGAAGGCATCAAATAAGAGCATGTGTATAAAGAACCCATAGTTAACTAATGGGTATTGAAGCTAGAAACAAATGTTGCATACTTTGATGGAAGTTTTCTCATCAAATTATAGATCAACTATACATGGACTTTTTGTCAATTCCACAATCCTTAATCTTTGTCTTAGCTCATGTCCCTTAGTGATATAATATTGGATTGTTTCAAAATCCTTAGGATCCAAATTCATGAGATCATTTTCAAGCTCATAGACCCTAGCTTCATTAAGTTGACCATACAAACTAGCAAACTTATCCCATGCTTCCTTGACTTTTTTACATTCTTCAGTATGAAAGATAAGGTCATTTGATACATAATTTCTCAAAGTTCCAAGAGCCATAGAATTTTTAAAAATCCATTATAATTGAGCTTTAGGATCATCTGGTACAACCATGGTTCCATCAACATATTGAATTAAACCTTTTTCCATCATCTTACTCCATGCTTTAATTTTCCATGATACATAATCATGTGGAGTTAAAGTGGAAATTTAGGACAACCCATGACGCAAAATGAAAGACCACAAGAGAAAGAGAGACACAATCACTCAAGACACCCCCAAAACTTACTCAATCAAAGAACCCCCCTAAATGATGATTTTGACACATTATACTTAGTACGAGTACAATTGCCACTTGCAAAACAAAGCAAAATGGACTATTTATTTCAATGACTATAACTACCAGAATAAGGCTATAGTAGACTCAAACAAATAAGACACAAGATCACTCAAGGATCTAATAAATTTTCAAGTTCCAAATAGGCCAAAAAATACCAAATGTTGAAAGTGATATGTCTACTCACAATAACTATAATATATTATAAAATCTAAAAAGTAGCTCTTTCAAAAAACTCGACACCTACAAATGTGTCTCTACGAGCCCGAATGAAGTCTCCGAAGTTGCATAAACCAAGATTGGACATGTACAATCATAAAAAACTACAAAATTTAAAAAAAATCTCCATAAAAATAAAAAAATACCTACACGATAATGGATAGCATGAAATTCTACCCCAAATAAAAAATAATTGCATAAAAAAGGCCTCAAAATCACTGAGTTATGGGGGTTTGAAGTTTGCTTCCAAAATTAAAAAAAATACCACTAGTGAGGGGGTTTAAATTTTTTAAAATGTTCAACATCACCAATATAGGAAAAAAATTGATGATCATTTGATCGTCATAGGCGTCCTTGAGCTTAAAATTGGCATTATGTAACCTATCACAACAAAAAAATAGTGGGCTTAAAATTGATGCTCGTCATAGGAAAATGCTAGCTTAAAAATGATGGCTTCTGGCCCATCAACACAAAAAACCCTTATGGTGATTGTGCACAATGGAGTGTCTCCATATGGAAAATAAAATGGTGACACATGTCATGGTGACACATGTCTCCATATTGAATCAAGCTCCTCTATCATAGGCGTGGTGACCACGACTTATTGTTGTTGGTTTGGTAGCAGCCCGATGGGGGTGTGAGCTATAGAAGGGAAGATGGAGAAAAATGACAATGAAGACCACTAATTTGACTAGTGTTGGCGACGCCGAAAGCCAACAATGATGGAAGGGACTATGGTTAATTGTCCCACATTGGTGGGATTTGTTGATTTTTCCCTCCTTTTAGGTGAAATAATACAAGCAACAAGAAAAAAAGTTGCCTAAGTGGAGTAGGATGTCTATTGGCTGTGTGGGAGGTGGTGTTTGGCCGTGTATGAGTTTTGAAGTAGAGGTGGTATTGGTGTGATCTGTTGAGTAGTGGTGGTGCTAGGTTTTTAAGGTTATTTCTGGGATTTTTTAAGTTTGTATATATGCAATGTGTAAAATTTTGACACAAAAAATACTAAAATGGAAAAATTATAGAAAAATCTGTAAAAATCATACCATACTGCATATCAGGTTGTATCAGCCCAATCTACAAAAAAATTACCTCATATTTCACCCAATATTAGTCAACTTATAGTTAAAATTCATCAGAATGACCATCTAGATGCAATGGTGAGGTCAGATCTTGCTCTAGATGCTCCCACAAGCTATTGCACCCCTTAGTTTAAATCAAGCCCTCCAACAAATGAAGAAAAAATCTCTCCAAAGGCTATGAAGTGAATGCTCCTATGGCTTTAATACCATGTAAAAAATTTCCTAAGACATTACAAAAATATGCCAAGATCTAGAAGCCCAATGAATAGCACAAGAGAGACAAAATGATATGATCAATTGATTGACTAGACTCAATAATGATCAATAATAAATTGATAATGCTTCAGTACAATGTAGATATGCCCAATGTAGATATTCCTAAATATATAGGCAATGCATAATAACTATGAGATAAGCAAGAGATGATCTATTACCCACACTAGGTGGCATCACATGTCCACCAAAGTTAGATCATCCTTGATTATACAATGAAGTATGTGCAATAATGTGATGATGATAATGTAATAAGAGAACTAAAGATGAATCTCACACATAAATTGGAATGAGATAACAACTATCATCACCTAAAGTGGAACCTCTCCTACACCATGTGCTAAAATAAGATACAAACTCCTAGGTGTCTACAATGCAAACTACTATGCAATACATTATCCTAAGAAAACTTAAATAAAGTGTAGTTAGAATTAATTAATTCCACCATCAATATTTTTGTATTGTGAATTAAAATTTGAGTTATTACAATTCTCTCATGGTGCTTATCTATCTATTTTGGTTACAAATGCTTTGCTTTGGAAACTTTGTGTTCCTGATCTACTTATCCATTTGGGTTAAAATTATCAACCATTTTTCATCTTTATGTGCTATATTGTAGAATGAACTTTGTGTCATTTTATCTTTCTACTGCTCTATCTAAAATCATAATTGTATATGTATCATAGCTATGTGTGTATGTTTTTTTACTTTCCTTCTTTCTGGTTAAAAGAATACCCCCAAAAATCAATTACATCATAAGGGGGAGTTGTACTTTTAAAATTTTGAGGGAGATAATCAATTTAATGGAGGTATCTCCAATCGTGGGTTGCTAATTTTTCCTCAATCTAGGGCATAAAGTGTCAATTCTAAAGTTGTTTTAGGAGGACAAAATCTACAACTAACACATAGTAGGGAAGTGACTTGCAATGGGGGCCTGGGGCCCTAAAGTGGCCAGGCTAGGGTAACTCATTGTGGGTTGTAAAAAGTGATAACTAAATTAGTCAAATTGGGGATAACACTAATAAATATTAATTATGGATGCCTCACACATGCCTTGAGAACTTGTACAGGCTAAGGATGGGAATGAGATGGTACCTCGTGAGAAGGTATGATTAGATTTTTTCATCTTGACAAGAGGATATTATAGTTTTGTATGAGTCTTATTTGAAGGTCTGGGATCCTAGAGTGACCAGTCTAAGGTAACTCGAGTTGAAGATCATGTGATGATACTTCCACTACATGTAGCCTAGGTTTCCCCTGTAGATGTTATGGTTTCCTATGGTATATGATAGTTACATCTTTACTATCATTTTCAAAAACCCTTGTGTTACTTTATGATTTGAATTATATACCATCCATCTCATTAGCATGGTGGGATGGGCCTCAAGGTTCCATGTGGTTGAGAGGTAGTTATTCTTCTACCATTAAGATGTAATAGTTCATGTTTGTGCTCTTGGATGGTTCATTATTGTGGCTACCACATTCTTATGCTTGGAGATACTTCTTCATACATGTACCATGAGATATAATTGTAATATTGTACCACTTGATGTATTGAGATATACCGTGAGAAAGATGTAATTATATTCTTAAGGATGTAATTTTATTCATGATTATGATCATGTGTAAACATGTTAAAATAGGTTGTAAATTCTACAGATGACAATGATGTAATAGTTAGGGTCTTTTAATAAATATTATTATATTATATGTGGTAAATGTATATTTCATTTATTTTATGGTAGATGTACTTTGCATATTGATGAAAGAAAGAACTAGGAATATTTGACTTGGGTTTAAAAATAATCATGATCTTATTCACATGATTATGTTTTTAGTTAATCCTTTAGTGTTGTTATCGTTGTTTGAGTAGTGACATCACGAGAATCCTAGAGGATATAGGTTAATTATAGAATTGCACATGTTCAAATGATAAATTGCATTAATGATGTTCATGTTAAATGTTAGATTAAGTTTCCCCTACATTTATTATTATGATTATGTAATCATTAATTATATTTTGTACGCACTTGCTTATAAAAAAATGCATCATCATTAAGTCTAGTTTAGACTTTTTCCTCGTGAGTTCTCATGCGAGTGTTACACTCTTCTACTAATTTAACAAAATTTAACAATTAGCATGATCAACATTGTATTTCTATATATGCTAATACATTTCTATAAAAAAAAAAATATTGTAGTTTCTCAAGTGAAATTTTTGTAGAAATACAAATCATATCATGAAAGATTTCAAATGTTCATTAATGCTATACATTGTAAGTTTCAAATTAGTGGGAGGATTTTTCTTATTTTTTAATTTTTAATTTCAAGTGTAATATTCTTTGATTGCAACACAAATGAAGGGCCACTGCAAGTCGAGCCTAGGGTTGATGTTCAGGAACGTCTTTGATAATATCATCGAATGTAATGATTTTTTTTAATGTTTTCAAAGATAACCATGGGTGATAATGTGCTTTTATTCAATTGCTAGGTCAAGGGTGGACCCCCATTTTGTATAAATTATTCATGAAAATTAGTAGGCTTAGAATTGTCATTATCAGGCTAGTAGAGCCTTTTTTTATCACACTATTATGTAAATTTCTACTCTTTATTATTATTATTATTTTTTTTTTAAAGCCAAAGTGAGGTTACCACCATATTTTTATTTATAAACTGGTTCAATGAATCCCCCATGGAAGAACCATAAAGAAACCCCAGGATCGTAGTCGTATACATATATGGAAATATATCGATTTTTACATGTGGGTTTACACGTGCAAACCACTAATCCTTGTAGGATGATAACTTAAAACACAAAAGTCCCTGAAGGGTACATTTTAGTTATCGATAATTACAAAATTTTAAAATAGGCCTAGGTACATGCCTATGCAATACAACAGTTTACTAATTTGATCATTCTTCCATGGGCAAAGATGAATGCCAAGCTTTTTCCCAACTAGTAGGCGGAGCCATGACATTGCCAATTTCCCAACCATCAAGCGAGCTCTGAGTTGTTGGTTGAGTGTTAGAAGAGTGACCGGGTGAAAGAGGGACATTGAGGTCAGGGACCTATTTTGCAATACCAGGGGGTAGCAAGTTGCAAGGCGGAGGTTGAACCAAAGGAAGTGGTGAAAGTATTAGGTCCAAAATCGTGTGTGCCATTCTATGAATTTTATCCACCAGAGCTTTCCCAATAGTCAAACCCATAATCTACAAGTTGTTACTTACTATCTGAAAACTCTTCTTTTCCATAGCCCACTTGAAGCTGTCATACGCCATGAAATGCTCATGACTCACCATAATGTCCTGATGTAGAAACAATCACCCAATCAATGCTGAGCTTGACCAGAGGTCATATCGTTGAAGAGCCTTAATGAGTCGAGTTCCATGAATGTACTGAGGCCAAACAACCTTATTGGCAATGTAAATTACTAAGTCCACTGACTGTACTAGATCCATTAAATTGGAGAGAAAAATTGATACCAGCTGCAAGGGGAAAACCACTATTTTTGTCCTTGGAGACAATACACTTTCACCAATAATTCTTCGCACAACCCTTTAATGTAACATTGAGTTGCAAATAAAACCTTGTTCAATCTCTGGGGCATCAATTCTTTTTGGAAACGGGAGCTCGGAAGCCTGCGGTGGGATGTAAACCCTATAATTCCTTGGTAAGAGCCCCTCATGGAGACACCCGCAAGTATGGCAGGAGGGAAACTCCAAATGTAGCATTATTTCCTCATAGAGTATCTTCACTGTATAAACTTCAATCCGCAATGTGAATGTCTATCTAGGGGGACTGAGTATTTGTAGACTACCAATGAATATTTATGTTTCGTGCCAATTAATGGAAAATCTCCCATAATCTATTATTGGAGTATAAATGGTATAGAGCACATTATAAAATAGGGTGCATGTTGTGAAATCACACATTTTATTTAATTATCAACTTGCAGGCCAACTAAAACAATGTACTTTGAATTAGCAGTGATGGCATGCTAATACAGAATTTAGATAGTGAAAAGATACACACGCATTGGTATACCAAGCATCCACACAACCACACATATTCATAAGTATGGCCTTGATGCGTTGTCAATACTATCCGCCAAGCAATAAACTTCGAATGCAAATCTATATAATGACAGGCATCACATCCGCACACTTGAGAAGTCTCCATCATATTCTGCCCTGTCCATGTTGAGTATATGATGTAGTTTGGCATCTTGTTTTAGGATTACATCAGGATTAAAAGACACTTCGCCGTGCCCATCACAGCCTTTATTTTCCAAATGATCTACTAATTTATTACCCTCCCGCAGAGTATGTGAAATTTGGACTTCTTGAAATGTATCTAGCAATTGCCAAATTTGTTTTAGAATGTATGTGAGTCTCCAGTTATGAGAGACTCAGTTAATACATGCTAAAATTATGACCATCGAATCCCCTTCTATATGAATCTGGTGACATCCACCCTTTTTGGCCAGTATTAATCCCTCAAATAATGCCTAGGCCTCTACCATATTGTTTGTTCCAAATGGGAGTGGACAATATTTTATTGCTATTAATAACCCTTGGTGATCTTGAATACATACTCCTACCCCATAATTTCCCAGGTTACCTCTTGAAGATCCATCAACATTTATTTTACCAACCCCTTTAGATGGCAGTATCCATTTGACTAATGCTCTGTTGTGCATCTTATTAGGTGTTGTCTAGGAGCACCAGCCAAACGGTACATGGATTTGTTTCCATTCTTGAACTATAAATGAATTCCACGGAGTCATAACCAGATTATGTTTTAATTTATTATGACTAGAATTAACTAGTTCAGATATTGATGTCTCTAGATGAGATGTGACTTCTTGAATTGATGAGTAAGTTCTGTGAAAGATTCTTTTGTTTCTCTCCCACCATATTGCCCACACAACTAGTGCTGGTATGCATTTCCAAATAGCAGAGAAGAGGGATGAAGGGTATAATTGTGGCCATGATTCAAATAGATCCCAAAGCTTGCATGGTAGTGGTGTGGAATAGTGTAGTTTCTTGAGGACAAAAAGCTAGTAGTCCTGTGCAAATTGGCATTTTAGGAATAGATGATCTGTATCTTCTTGATGATTATCACATAGAAGACATTTGAAGGGTTGAGCTATGTTGAGTCTGTGTAACCTTTCACTAGTTAATGCCCTGTTATTCAAAGCTAACCAAGCAAAGTAGCCTACCTTTGGTAGAATGAGATGATTCCAGCAAAAAGTGTAGGCACGGGATGGTTTAATGGTTGCATCTCTCCATTGGATAAGCTTATATCCATCCTTGATGGTGAAATTTCCATTTGACCCTGGAGCCCAGATCAATTTGTCCTCCAAATTTGATAAGTAGACTACATTTTGAGAGAAGATCTTTTCCAAGCATTGAATCTCTTGAGGGGTCAAAGATAATTCATGAGGATCCTTCCATATCACCTTTTTTGAATATAAACATACTGCTGATACACAATCACTTAAATAGGTACCCCAAGCATTTTCTGAAGTAGTAACTATGGCCTCTATATCTTCCATTCAAATTAAGGGTGGTGCACCATTCCATGAATCACGCCAAAAATTGACTGATAGACCATTGTTCACTTCCCACATAATGAAATTACATATTATTTCCTTGGAAGAAATCATGAAATCCCAAATGGCTGAGCCTTTAGGTAGATCTGATACAGTGAGAATTTCGGATGGATTAGCATCATCTAAATACTTCTTTTGCATAATTTGGCACCAGATGTTATGCGGTTTGGTATACATTTGCCAAACTAATTTACCCCCAAATGCTTGATTTAATTTTTGTAAATCATGTATCCCTGCTCCTCCTAGCTGCTTTACTTGTGTCATCTTTTCAAGAGACACTAAGGGAATTTTCTTTTCACCATTCATGTTGCCCATCCATAAAAATTCTCTTAGCATTTTCTGAATTGTTTGAATAACTCATGGGGGCACTTTGAGAACCGATAAATAGTAATTTGGAATAACTGATAGGACTGATTTAATAAGTAGAATTTTGCCTGATAATGACAACCACCGTGCTTTCCATGCTACTACTCTGGATTTGATCCTCTCAATAATAGGTGTCCAATAGATGATTTTGTTTACCCCCATGAACAATGGGATTCCAAGGTATACAGATGGTAGGAAATCTACTGAGAATCCTAGGAGATTGACAATTTTATTGGATATAATATGATTAGTGTTGAACAAGTAGATTTTAGATTTGAGGGCATTGACCCTTTGGTTTGAGGCTTCTGTATAAAGGTCCAACACTTCTTTAATCTGCCTAGCCTCCGAGATGTTAGAGATCGCAAACAGTAATGTGTCATTCACAAAGAGGGAGTGTGTCACTAAAATATCTGATTGGCCAATCTGTACACCTATCCATTTGCCTAAAACTTGCTTACTCTGAATAAGTCTGTTGAATAAATTTGCCATGAGAATGAATAATACTGGTGACAATGGGTCCCCCTGTCTAACTCCTTGTGTCGATGTGAAGAAACCAGCCAGTACACCATTTATCAAGACTAAAAAGCCAGCTCCAGAAATACATGCCTTAGTCCATTTACACCAGCCTTTCGCAAAGCCAAACTTCTGCAAAACCTTGAATAGGAATGTCCAATTTACTCTATCATATGCTTTCATCATGTCCAACTTAATGATTATTATATGCTTTCATCATGTCACTCTTTATTATTATCATATAGAAGACATTTAACCTTTTGTCTGAAAAAAATTCTTTGATTGCCAACAAATGTAATATAATAAACTAAATAAAGTACCACAACTAGAAATCACAATGTTGAAGTATTGTTGGTCTTTATTTTTTATTTTATTTAAGAAAAAGTAAACATGTGCTCATTAATCATTAATAACTCATAGTCTTTTATTATGATTTTTTTTTCTTTATTATAAAATTTAAAGTGTATATATTTTCTTAATAATTAATGTAGGAAGGTGAAGATGTGTATATATAAAATCAAGTGTATCACTAGGGATATGTTTATTAATCATCAACTCACCTATACATTTAAAAAATATTAATATGGTTGTTTATCAACATTTTAGTTTATGCACAGATGAATTTCTATTCTATAGAATTGTACACAATGGTTACAAATAAGTTGCTACTTGTATTGAATTGTATACAATGATTACAAAATTCTTAGGTTTATTAGACATTACAAGGTAATCATTTTGTTGAACTTTTTCTTAAATTTTACTTTATAGAATTGTACGAGCAAATAGTTTGTCCAAACTACATTTATGGTCAAATAATTTAACATACACATGTAGCTTTCTTTTGTTAATATATTGCAGCTTCGATCAGATTATTCCTATCGATGAAATCAAATGCATATGTGGCCTATCGACCTTGAGCATTTGATGACTATCCTTTTCTTATACATTACTATTATAATTTTTGGTTATCATATATACGGTTATTAATAAGTTGTCAATCATGTATATATGTATAAATATTTAATATTGTTAATATAGATGATCTATTATATATATGTATATATATACATATATACATGATATAAACTATGATTAATCATATTATTGTTATAAATCACACTGCTAATACTATGAGTTATATTTATGTTACTTATGTTGTTAATAACATATTAGTATTAATTATATTGTTAATACGTATTAATGCCTTCATCTATATTGAGTATCAATTTACACACACACACACACATATTGATATCATTATATGCTATTAAAGATATCATCTAATGATACCAATATGTATATTGGTTAATGATTAATGAGAATCGATAATATTAATGAGGTTGTGATTTGAATATCAATTTATATCGATATTAATATTAACAAGCATCAATACAATGAATACTGATTAAGTTAGTATCGGTTGAGATTACTAAACAACATATTACATATTGATTGGATCGTATGAGACAGGTCACATAGTGATGTGTCTACGTAAACTTAGTTTATGTAGAGACATGTCCATATGGGACATGCCTCCTCTCCTCATATATATTGTGAGTGTATTATATTTTGTTAGTACAAAAAAAAATACAGTGCAAATCAAGTACAACATTCACATATATATATGGTATTATTAAATCAAGTTAATTTGAGTGATATTCATATAAAGTGCAGACCCAAAATTTAGTCAAGCATCCTCTTATTAATATAATATATATTATTATATATAGACCTGTGAAGATCTTATTATTAATATGTATTAATATTATAATTATATTATTATATATATCAAGAATAATATATTGAGATATTATAGAAGATAGAAAAATTAAAATTATTATAACCTCCAAATCTGATCATACTTTAACATGGTATCAAAGCCAACATAAGAAAGGTCTGATCAAATAAATTAGAGAAGCAATCTAACCACTATTAAACTTCTATAAAAACTTATAGTTAAGGAAGATGGCGAGTGGTGTTAGATTCGAGGATAGACTTGAAGGAGCTACAAATTTCATTCTTGGAAGTTCAGAATAATGATGGCACTAAGAGAACATGAATTTAACACATTTGTGGAAAAGGATATACCTATACCCAATGACAATAATGAGAAACTTATATAGATAAATAACAACAAGGCCATGAAAATACTAGTGGATGTAGTGAAGGACCACATAGTTCCTATTATATAAAAATTAGAGACAACATAACAAATGTTCACAACTCTAGAGAACATGTATGAGATAAAAAATACTAATAGGGCCCTTTCCCTGAAACAATAACTCTGCCATGTCAAGATGAACAAAGGAGAAACCACCATGTCTTGCTTCATGAGAATAATAGAGTTAAGAGATTAGTTATCCACTATTGATCACCAAATTGATAGTAACGAATAATCAATGTTGACTCTCAATGGACTACCTACATCTTGGGAAGTATTTATACAAGGGATATGTGCTCGATCTAAACTTCATAAGTTTGATTGATTAAAGACCAACTACATTCAAGAAGAGTTAATACTAATCACCAAAGGAATCAGGTTAAACACCTATAATGAAGAGATCCAAGTATTAAATGCAAATTCTCACAAGAAAGGGAGGAAAGGAAACTTCAAACAAAAGGAAGGAAATAACCCCCATATGAAACACTCATTCAAAAGAAGGAGGGATATGTCTAAAGTACAATGCATTAGGTGTGATGAATATGGACACCTTGCAATGAAATGCCTGGACAGACTCAAGCATCAAGCCTCCTTAGAAGAAGTTAGTAAGGATAAGGATATAGAAAGACTTGTATTCTGCTCAACCCTATCAAGCCAAGTGTCTACAAGTAAAAATACTTGGTTCATAGACAATGGAGCATCTTGACATATAACATGATTCAAAGAACAACTAGATAGTCTAGAGGAAAATTCAAACGAGGAAGTCACCATTGGTGATGATTCCAACTACCCTATGAAAGGAATTGGAACCTGCACAATTCAACTAAAATTTAACAATTCTCTTCAACTGACAGGGGTACTATTTGTGCCAGTCATCAAGCACAATCTGGTCTCAATTTCAACCCTTGAAGACAAAGGATGCTGAATCACCTTCTTGGATGGTAAAGTTCTAGCATGGCCTAAGAAATCAAATATAAAGAGGGCATACACTTTGGGATTTTGAGATGGGTGCCTATACAAACTTTGTACTTACCCTTTCCAAGCCTTAATTCATGAATCTTCTACTACTACAAGTGAGATATGGCATAGAAGGTTAGGGCATCTTCACTTTTGAGCTCTACCTCCTATAGAGAAAATGGTAACAAGATTACCCTTGAATTAAAACAAGAACATGAAAGTATATACAAAGGTTGTGCCCTAGGGAAGAACACGAAGGGTACTTTTCATAGTAGTGAGAGTAAAACTAAAAATGTACTAAAACTAATTCATACCTATTTATGTGGATGGATGACAGTAACCTCCTTAGGGGGATTTTTGTACTATGTAATTTTTATTGATGACTACTCTAGGAAAACATGGATATACTACTTAAAATGTAAAGATTCTAATGAAGTCCTAATGAGATTTAAGGAATTCAAGGCTCTATTTGAGAACATGTCAGGCAAAAAAATCAAAACCCTAAGGTTAGATAATTAGGGGGGAATATATTTTTGATAACCTTAAAGAATTTTGTAATAATGTTGGGATTAAGAGGAAGTACATTGTTCCTTACAACCCTCAACAAAATGGGGTAGATGAAAGTAGAAATAGGACTATAGTAGAAGTAGCTAAAGCTATGATGCATGATCAAAACCTACATACCTCATTCTGGGTTGAAGCCTCTAGTATAACTATTTACATTCAAAATAGATGTCCTCACTCTCTCCTAGATAACAAAACTCCTGAAGAAGTATTTTTAGGGATAAAACTTGACATAAGTTATTTTATAATATTTGGCTATCCTATTTATATTCACATTGCTAAAGAGAAAAGGTCTAAATTAGAGCCCTAAAAAAAGAAGGGAATATTTGTTGGCTACAATGAATCATCCAAAGCTTATAGGATATATATTCCTGGTCAAAAATTAATCGAGCTTAGCAGTGATGTAGCCTTTGAAGAAGAAATTGAATTCAAAAGATATAAAGACATAGATGATTAGTTTCCTCAAAATATGGAAGAGGATCATGCTCCTAAGATTCTATAGAAGACAATAATCTTTATGCACCTATGAACTCTACTAATGAACCTAGAGATTTTGTTGTGGGCCATAAAAGACCTCTATGGGCAAGAAAAATGATTGAAGAAGCAAAAAATTATGCAGCTCCAAGAGGAACCTTCAGAGAAAGAAAGAGACCAAATAGATAATCCAACCATGTTGCTCTTTTAAGTAAAATCATCAAGTCTAGACCTTCTAGTGTTTAGGAAGCACTCCAACTTCAAGTTTAGAAAGATGTCATGATAGAAGAATATCAATCCATACTAAAAAATGATGTTTAGAACATTGTACCTAGATCTAAAGAAAAATCATTCATATCATCCCAATGGCTCTTCAAAGTCAAACATGCAACTGATGGAAGCATTGAAAAATAAAAAGCAAGGTTTGTTGCCAAAGGGTTCTCACAAAATGAAGGAATTGATTATGAAGAGATATTTTCTCCCATTGCCTATTACACCTTTGTTAGGCCCATGATTGCTATCACCACATCAAAGTGATGGAAAGTTCAACAGATGGATGTGAAGATGATCAAGAGTGCTCCCCTTAATACCAAAAACACATAACAGAAACAGAGAAACAACAACAATATGCAAGAATAGAAAATTGGCTTCTTATTATCTCCACAAATGTGGAATTACAAACTTTCAGAATTACAATATGCAAAGCCACATGGGCATTCCCTTACAATATTCTGTAGAACAAAGCCTCGAATTATTACCCAGATCTACTACCCAGAACTACTCCAAACTACCCAGAACTACCTAAGACAACACTACAGGCCTTCTTTATATAGGCAATTTCCACCGCCCGAGAAGGTTCCAAAAATTTAGCCCAAAGGGCCGACCAAACTTAGAAGTATTTTATTTTACAATTTATTACATCAAATTTGGCTCAAAATAACTTTTGAAACCCGAACAGAAATTTTGAAGGAAAATTATTTTCTGTCATTTCAAGTGACTCAACTTCCAAAGACCATAAGTCATCGCCAGTTGCTTTGATTGACTATTACAACCCCAATTCGAAAATGTCACGAAGCGCTCTATAGGCTTGACTTGCGCAAGCGCCCGTCACCCAAATTCTCAACCTCATTCGGGGCCTCTAAAGCCTTCAAAACTGAGTTCAAAGTTTTTGTACCCTACTGCCAATACCGAAAATCTTCAATATCTACAAAGCTAGACTTGATCTGTCAATGGAACTTTACTGGCAGGCTAATACGACTGAGATGAACCTCCTCATGTGAAATCAGAACATTCTAAGATTTATGACCAACTTACTAAAAATAGTAAGTTTCCATAAATAGTATCTCTACACAAGATAGCCCTTATTGAATACAAAAACATAAATATTTTTGGGTGATGCAAGATTGCTCTTACACCCAGGATGCTCCTGCATCAGACACCCGGGGTAATTTGAGAAGTGACCCTATCATGACTCAGGTGTGAAGAGGAAAACCAAGATGGTCAACCTCCTCCTTTGTCAACCATGATGAATCTTCAACAGGTCATCCTTTCCACTTGACCAAATATTCTTCATATGTCTGATTCCTTGTGCTTCTACCAACACGACTGTCTAGTATGTCTTCAATCTCCTTGGTATCGGAGCTACTTGCTGGAATACTCCACTGCACTGTTGCGATGTCATCTGCAACACCACCTTCATGATACTCTGTCAAATCTAAAATGTTAAACACTGGTGAAATATTCAGCTCACTAGGCAATTCTACCTCATATGCATTTTCTGAATCATGTTTCTTCAGTATCTTACATGGTCCAAACTTCTTCATTTTCAGCTTGTTATATGTACCAACTGGAAACCGCTCCTTTTGCAAATGAACCATGACTTCATCACCAACCTGAAATTCCTTATACCTCCTTTTCTCATATGCCTTAGCCTTATACTGGGCGTTCATCTTGGTAATGTGCTTCCTCACCTCCCCATGGATGTTCTTCAAATGTTCTACAAAATCCTCAGCTTTAGCACTACTTATTTCTCCTCTATTAATCTTTCTCAATTCAGATGCATTTCTTGGACTACTTCCATATACAATCTGGAATGGTGATTTACCAATGCTCCTATTGATAGAATTATTGTATGCAAATTATGCCTGTGGTAAAATCAAATCCCATCCTATTAGCTTGTCTCCAACCAAACATCTCAGCAAATTTCTCAAACTTCTATTCACCACCTCTGTCTGTCCATCAGTCTGTGGATGATGTGATGAACTAAATTTCAAATCCATCTTCAACTTCTTCCACAATGTATGCCAGAAATATCCAATGAACTTAGTGTCTCGATCTAAAACTATGGTCTTTGGCAAACCATGAAGTCTCCATACTTCTCTGAAAAACAATTCTGCTACATGAACAACATCATTAGTCTTCTTGTAGGGAATGAAATGTGCCATCTTTGAAAATCTATCAACCACCACAAAAATTGAATCATGTCCCCACTGAGTCCTCGGTAAACCAAGAATAAAGTCCATGCTGATATCCTCCCAAGGCTTCTCTGGTACGGGTCATGGCTGATACAACCCTATATTCTGCTTCACTCCTTTCGCCATCTGACATACTCTGCAACTCTGTACAAACTACTTCACATCTTGCTACAACTGTGGCCAATAATAATTCTCACTAACCAAACCAAGGGTTTTATCATGACCAAAATGTCCAGCCAATCCTCCGCTATGCTTCTCCTTGATGAGATTCTCCCTCATAGAACTTCGTGGAATGCATAAATTCTTGAGTTCCTTGAACCCAACCACTTCAATCTGCATTTCTGTCAGCAATAGTTGCCTTCTGCTAAGAGCATCTGCAACCCTATTAGACTTTCCACTCCTGTGTTTCAAAACAAATGTATAACTCTGTAAAAACTCAACCCATTTCAAATGCCTCTGATTCAACTTTCCTTAACTATTCAAATATTGTAAAGCTTGATGATCAGTATACAAAACAAACTCCTTAGGAAGCAGATAATGTCTCCACTTCTTTAATGCCTGAACTATAGCATAAAATTCCTGATCATAAACAAAATATTTCCTCTTGGCATCATTTAACTTCTCACTGAAATAAGCAACAGGTTTACCTTCTTGGCTCATAACAGCTCCTATTGCAGTACCACTAGCATCACAATCTACTTGAAACACCTTATTAAAATCTGGAAGTGCTAAAACAAGTTGTTCTATAACTTTTTGTTTCAACAATTGAAAACTTTTTTCTACCCCATTAGTCCACTTAAATTCTTTTCTATCCCCTCTCATTGTTTCAGTCAAGGGTCCACAAATACTGCTAAAATTTTTGATAAACTTTTTGTAAAAGCTAGCTATACCATGAAAAGATCTTACCTCAGTAGCACTCCTTGGAGTAGGCCATTCAAGGATAGCATGTACCTTCTCTGGGTCCATTTTTAGACCTTCTGCCAAAACTACAAAGCCCAAATACACCAACTCTTTCTTCACAAAACTACACTTCTTCAAATTAATCAACAATTTCTCTTCTCTCAGCTTCTCAAATGCCATACGAATATGCATCATATGCTCCTCCAATGTCTTACTAAAGATCAGAATATCATCTAGGTAAACAATGACAAACTTACCCAGAAATTCTTTTAGAACCTCGTTCATGAGCCGCATGAAAGTGCTTGGTGCATTGGTTAGCCCAAAAGGCATGACTAACCATTCATACAGTCCTTCCTTTATCTTGAAGGCAGTTTTCCATTCATCTCCTTCTCTGATCCGAATCTGATGATATCCACTCTTCAGATCTATCTTTGAAAAATACACAGCTCCACTCAAACAATCCATAATATCATCCATTCGTGGCAATGGAAACCTGTACTTGATTGTGATCTTGTTTATTGCTCTAGAATCTGTACACATCCTCCATTCTCTATTCTTCTTTGGTGCTAATACCACTAGTACAGCACAGGGACTCAGACTCTCATGGATCAATCCTTTCTGTAACAGCTCATGTACTTGTTTGTTCAACTCCTCACTTTTTGCAGGTGTCATTCTGTGTGCTGCCTTATTCGGCAAACTCGCTCCTGGGATCAAGTCCATTTGATGACTGATCTTCTTGACTGGTGGTAATCCATCAGGCACATTATCAAATACAATATCTTGAAACTCATTCAACAAATCTACAACTTCTACAGGAACATCTTCTACTTCCTCTTTACCAGCTTTTGGAATTAAAGCAAAACATACATGCTCATGCCTCATACCATCTAGGAAATTTCTTCTATCAACAAAAGTTATTCTTGCACTACCACATACCTTTTCTTCTGTGTCATTCAATGGCTTTAGCTTATGTCGCACTCCATCCTCTGTCAGGGAATAGGTATTCGCGCGACCATCATGTACACCACATCTGTCAAACTGCCATGGTCTACCTAACAACATATGACATACATCCATAGATATGATATCACACAGTACCTTGTCATGATATCCACCAATCTTGAACTTCACTAGGCATTTTTCATTGACCATGACCTTGTGGTCATCCTGTACCCAGGCAATCCGATATGGATGTGGGTGTTTCTGTCTCTTGAGCTTCAACTTTGTCACCATCTCTTCTGACACCAAATTGTCAGTGCTTCCACTATCAATAATCACATCACAACACTTACCCTCACACTTGCACCTGGTGCGAAACAGGCTCCTCCTTTGTTCAGGTTCATTCTCACCACTCAGCAGGACTTTTTTGTTAATCAACATTTCTCCTCTTTCAGCATCTTCAAAATTTGATGATCTGGCATCTTCATCTACATGTGCAACTCTGGCCTGGCCTTCATTTCTCCTATCTATTCTACCTTGGCATTGAGGACATTCAAATGCCCTATGACCTTCTTCTCCACAGTGAAAACATGTTCCACGGAAGCCTCCTCTTCCAGATCCTTGTCCTCTTCCTCTTCCTCTCTGATTTCTATTATTCTGATCTTGGAAACGATTGGAATTGTTTCCTCACTGATTCTGACTACTACTGGCCTCATCCTTCTTTTTAAAATCTTCATTTCGGCCTCCATAGGACCGTCCACCAGATCGTCCATCGTGACCTCTTCCGTTTTGTCTGCTCTTGAACTTTTTGTTCAGCTTTTCCTCTACTTTTAGGGAAAACTGGTATGCCTCCTCAATACTGTTCATTCAAACCAGATTCAACTCCTCCCGAATGCTTGGCCTTAACCCATTAAGGTATTAGGCAACTTTCTCCTTATCAGCTTCTGCATGGCCTGTTCTGATGAGGAGTCAATAGAACTCCTCTGTATACTCCTAAACAGAATTTCTTGCTTGCTTCAAACTTTGCATTTTCTTTAGTAGGTCAAGCTCATAATCAACAGGAATGAACTGTCGCTTCAATTTATCCACCATCCGATCTCATCTTGTGATTTTATCTTTCCCTCTTCTATTTCACTCCAATTGAACCTCTTGCCACCAGATCTTCGCATGACCTTTCAGTCTGGCCTTCGCAAATTTGACCCTATCAGGATCCTCAACATCTTCATACTCAAAATATTCCTCACATTCATTGATCCAGTCGATCAATTCTTCAGGGTTAAGATTCCCTGAAAATGTAGGAACCTCGATCTTAGGTCTCTTCCTGATCTTGGAAAGGGCTCGAAAAAGCCTTTCTTCTTTTGGGTTCAGAAGTTCACCTTCTCCTTCCTGATCAAAATTTTCTTCCGCTTCATCATCACTTTCTTCTCTTACATTAAGATTCATTCCTCTGCGAATCTCTTCTTGCAATGCTCGCACTTGTCTCTGCAGCTCTCTAACCTCAGGTGTCACAGCACTAGCTCTTCCGCCAAGTTCTCTTCGTGGAGGCATTTTTGCGATGCACGCTGAAAACCTAACCACGGCCCTGGTGCAAACTGCCTCACAGTTGGCGATCTGTTTACACACTCAGGAACTCCTGCTCTGATACCACTTGATGAAGGGTGCTCCCCTTAATACCACAAACACATAATAGAAACAGAGAAACAACAACAATATGCAAGAACAGAAAATTGGCTTCTTATTATCTCCACAAATGTGGAATTACAAACTTTCAAAATTACAATATGCAAAGCCACATGGGCATTCCCTTACAATATTTTGTAGGAAAAAGCCTCGAATTATTACCCAGATCTACTACCCAGAACTACTCCGAACTGCCCAGAACTGCCTAAGACAACACTATGGGCCTTCTTTATATAGGCAATTTCCACCACCCGAGAAGGTTCCAGAAATTTAGCCCAAAGGGCCGACCAAACTTAGAATTATTTTATTTTACAATTTATTACATCAAAGTCGGCTCAAAATAACTTTTGAAACCCAAACAGAAATTTTGAAGGAAAATTATTTTCTGCCATTTCAGGTGACTCAACTTTCGAAGACCATAAGTCATCGCCAGTTGCTCCGATTGACTATTACAACCCCAATTCGAAAATGCCACGAAGCGCTCTACAGGCTTGACTTGCGCAAGCGCCTGTCACCCAAATTCTTGATCTCATCCGGGGCCTCTAAAGCCTTCAAAACTGAATTCAAAGTTTTTGCACCCTGTTGCCAATACCGAAAATCTTCAATATCTACAAAGCTAGACTTGATCTATCAATGGAACTTTACTGGTAGGCTGATACGACTGAGATGAACATCCTCATGTGAAATCAGAACATTCTGAGATTTATGACCAACTTACTAAAAATAGCAAGTTTCTATAAATAGTAGCTCTACACAAGATAGCCCTTATTGAATACAAAAACATAAATATTTTTGGGTGATGCAAGATTGCTCTTACACCCAGGATGCTCCTACATTAGAAGACTGCCTTTCTTAATGCCATTATAGAAGAGGAAGTATACTTAGAACAAATTGAGACATTTATTTTTTGTGATGATGCCTCTCATGTTTGCAAATTGTCGAAGGCTCTATATGGCCTTAAATAGGCTCCTTGAGCCTAGTATGAGAGGATAGACAATTACCTCTCCAAATTAGGGTTATCTAAGAATGATGTAGATCCTAATCTTTACTTCAAGATAATAAATGGTGATATGTTAATTCTCATCCTTCATGTTGATGATTTACTGATCATAGGAGAAGAACATCTCATCCCCAAGTGTAAATAAGATCTTGCATCCAAATTTGACATGAAGGACTTGGGTCTCCTACACTACTTCCTTGGTTTAGAAATATGGAAAAAGGATAATGGTATTATCCTAAATCAAGAAAAATATACCATTGATATCTTGAAGAGGTTTGGGATGATGGACTACAAACCTATGTCTACACCTATGGAGACAAATTTACATAAGCTAAAAGAAGTAGCTATAGACTCAGATTTAGTAGATTCTACTCTCTACCGACAGATGATTGGATCCTTGTTGTACTTGTTCAAAACCAGACCAGATATTTTTTATACAACAACTGCACTTGGTCAGTTTATGTGTGAACCTAAACAATTACACTTAGTTGCAAAAAAACACATTCTGAGATACATGAATGGCACAATTGGACATGGATTAAAATATGACAAGGTAGATCTAAATCTACTTGGATATACAGACTCAGATTGGGTTGGAAGTGTTGTTGATCAGAAAAGTACTTCAAGATGTTGCTTCAATTTGGGATCAACCATGATATCTTGGTTCAATAGAAATCAATTGTTAGTTGCACAAAGCTCTACCGAAGCCAAATACAATGCATCATCTATGGGATCTCGAGAAGTGGTATGGTTGATAAAACTATTGGTAGGTTTGTTTGGACAAGCCATGAATTCCACAATCATTCACTGTGATAATCATAGTTGCATAAGCTTTCAATGAATCCAATATTTCATGATAGGTCAAATCACTTTGAGATCCCTTACCATTATGTTAGAGACATGGTGGAGATAAATATTATCCAATTGAGATATATTAGTACATATGAGAAAATTGCAGACATTCTAACCAAGCCTCTCACAAAAATAAAGGTGGAACACTTTAGAGGTAAGCTTAGTATGATAGAAATCTAATCTTTCATCTGAGATTGAGTCTCAGTAAATTATTGTACTAATATATATTTGAAATTTTTTTAATGTGTTAGCTCTCATGTCATGTGTGTTATTACATAACCTATGGGCCCTGGTAAACATCTTGAAAGGTAACGATCTTCCAATGATGTATACTCATTTTTTATTACTATTGTAAGGTGACGACTTTACCATAGTTTAACCTAATATCATGATGGATATTATATGGTTGATATCCATGGACATGTCATGATAGTTCATATCTCCTACATAATATTAACTAAGTGGTGTATAACCTCGGTGAGTTATATTACTAAGATATTTCATGGTGGATATTATGTGACGTAATATCCATGGATATACCATGAGAAAATATCTTCTTTGGTAGGCATCATGTGACTTGATGCTAGTGCACATACCAGAAAAGATATGAGTATGGTTACAACTTCTTTTTCTTTGACCTATGGATCTACCTCTGAAATCTGACGAGTTATAACACTTTGCAACTTCTCTGTCACTTCAAGCAATGATCCTTCAAGGCTTTTCACTTTCTTGTTTTTACCAATGATTTTTTTTAAGGGTGAGATCAACTCAATTTGATCATCATCATCAACTTCTTTTCCAAGATTAGAAAAAATAGATTCTAACTGTGGTTTCTCTGCTGCTAACTTAGGAGTGGGACTAATTTTTGATTGTCATTGTGTTCCTTTTTGTCCTGCTATCTCTGTGTTTACTTGAATCTCTGCTTGTTCTTGCTCTTCTTCTCTTGTTTTCTTCCTTTCTTCCTCTGTACTTGTCATGTCCTATTCTTCCATAGCCGAATTGACAACAATGTTTTCAAGGTTGTTGAAGGGATTGTCATCACTGTCTAGTATACTATGTGTTCCTTCCACATTCATTATTTCATCTTCAATGTTAATTGATGGTGGTGGAGAGGGAATTTTCTGATGCTCAACTTCCAAATTTTGATCTGCTACACTTGAGTGCTTACTAACACCTGTGGTCATTACCTTTACAACTACTTGTTCAATTTCCTTGTTAATTTCTTCATAATTTCCTCCCATTATCAAGATTGTTCTTCTTTTTGTTCTTAAGTGAATACTAAGATCTTTCATTATTTCCTTGAAATGGTCTTCATCTTTAATATCACAGAGCTTTCTCACAAAAATTTCTCTAATCTTATTGTCTTCTTCAGCTGTTCTCTTCTTTTTGTTCGCTAATTTCTCAAACAATTCATCAAGTATCTTCCCTTGAATACTGTCATACTTCTTATCTGCTAAAATCATATGCTTGATAACTGCATTCTCTAAGTTTAATTTCTCTGAAAAATTATATAACTCAGTATTTGTTCATCTTAGAAAAATCTCCATCATTGATGATTGAAGCATTTACTTTCTCTATCTTTGGTTTCCATTTTCTCTTGTTGCTTCCAATTTCTTCATCATCTTTTACTTCAGATACATACCTTGGAATAGGGGTAACAATAGTCTTTTGTCTCTTTTGTGGCCCACTTGTCATTTCCTTAACTCTTTTTGCTGGTGGAGAGGTGGAAGTTTGTGTTGATTTCCTTGTTTCTTGTAAGTCTTCAACTTTTATTACCTTTTCTGTAACTTGTGCTTCTTCAGTTTGAGCTACAACTGATGATAGGGGTGGAACAAAAAAAAATTCTTTCTGTCTGATTTCTCTTATTGTTGTTGCGGTCTGCTTTGCCACTAGAAATTCTTGTTCTGACATTCTTGTATCCTTAAGAATTTTCTTGATAGTGCTTTCCACTCTTTTCTTTGATAACTTTTCTTCTTGTAGAGACTTTGCAGAGTTAAAGTTCTCCTCATAAGTTCCAAATCTAGAACTACTTGCATCCAATTTGCTTTTAAGCAATCTGTTCACATATTATTCTATCTCATTTTCAGATACTTCATATCCAAGTGGATCTATAAATTCTACTCTAGGTTCAACTGCTTCAACAAAAGTAAAGTCAGTGTCAACCATGAAACATATTTCATCTTTGTACTTTTCCACTATAGCCTAAGGTATCCTTGATCTTTTTCTCATTTGATTCTAAAATGTTTTGATTACCAAGGTTGTGCTTTCATTAACCTTGTCTATAGGGTGTCTCAGATACACCTTGTTGATTCTATTCATAGTGGTCATGTTATCATTCCAATCTTCTCTAATAGTATATGGAAATCTTCTCAACAAATGAAAAAACATGTATGTGATCAGAGATGAGAATCTGAATTGTGAGTTCTTGGTTTTCTTTATCTTTTCAAGGTTCTCAAACAACTGAATTCTTAATATTTCACACATATCAACTTGTACTTTTTCTACACACATCAAATAAGCTGCATGAATCATACCAGTTGCCATGTTATCTACTCTAGAATTAGCACATAATTTAGATGTTAAGATCTTACACACATATCTAACATCATCTTGAATTATCTTGCTGATTGCTATTCCTCTACCATTATAAGATGATTTGGTGTTGTCTAGTACTGTCTTCTTTACATTCTTATCATTAAAAGGTATAACTGTAGATTTTGACAAACCAGTTACTTCATGAATTAGGTCTGCTGTGATTTCTATTACTCTGTCATCTAACCAAAATTTCCCATTGTGAATTCTACTTAAAATTATCTTTGCGCATTCATCATCTTGGAATTCATAGTGCAATGAGTATTTCACAATTT
The DNA here is from genome assembly GCA_027943335.1 of Chamaecyparis obtusa. NCBI lineage: Eukaryota > Viridiplantae > Streptophyta > Pinopsida > Cupressales > Cupressaceae > Chamaecyparis > Chamaecyparis obtusa. The sequence goes on from BSBK01005674.1 coordinate 1,279,853, forward strand.
CATTCTCCTTTAAATGTTCAAACCCTACTTTCACTGACATGTCCTGATTATATATCTTTTCATATTCCTTAATCACACTACTGTCACTGATGGTTTCAAACTTGGATTTCAAAAAACCTTTTACATCTTCCAAATGCAAAACTCTGTCTGGAACGGTCGATAAAGCAAGACTAGGGTCTTCTTCTAAGGGTTCTACTAGTTCCCTTTTTACTCTAGGTCTAACTATATCTCTTATGTTGTGAATAAATGATATATCCATGACTTCTGCAAATGCTTTAACTATCTGATAGATTTGCTTAGTAAAATACCTCAATTCTGCGATTTAGGACTTTGCGTAGATCTGACACAAAATTCTTTTACCAAATCTTGCAAACTACTTTCAATCACCACTGTAATGATCTCCTTATCACTTGTAGTCTCTTGAATGATTAACTAATACCGATCATAAGCTTTTAACCTTTCAATTTTGACATCGCATTTAATTATTTTGCCACTTCTTTCCAAAACATTGTTCTCATTTTTCTGCAAAACTACATACTTCTCACAAACTCGCATATATTTCTATTAGCTCATGCACTCTTAACCATAGCATTAATACATCACATACTACCTTACATTAACTACGCAAGACTCAATTCATTCTACTCTAACTTCTACATTATCCTTGTTCCTATTCTAATACATTCTTTATGAATTAAGTACTTTGAGATGGGTTAGGAAGAGATTCACAATTACTATCAGATACTTCACCTGTCTAATTACCTTGTGTGCTGAATGTATCTCCTTGATATGTACCTTTAACAAATTTCACTTCTTCCGAATCACTATAGCATCCTTTTTAACTGTTGCTTGCATTCTCATTTCTTCTTGTGTAGTTTCTATTGTTGGGATTTGTCATGTTGTTCATTCTACAAAACCTTGTTATATGAACAAATTTGTTACATATCTGACAAACCATTGCATTGTTTCCATATCTCAGTCCTGTTTGGTTGATTTGTGATCTACAATTTTTGGCATTGTGTCCAATCTTGTTGCATCTATAACACATAACTCCATTTCTTTTGTTCATATCTTCAGTAGGTCTCTTATCTGCATGGTTAGTATCTCTAAACATTCTACTACTATTATTATCACTAGATCTAGGCTTCTTACATTCAAGAGCTCTATGTCCAAAACCATGACAATTATAACAATAACCATTAAGAGGTTTGAATTGCTTACCTGTACAATCTTTCTTCATATGACCAAAAGTATTACATACAAAACATCTACCTTTGAATTCTCTTTGCGTACCTTTAGGTTGATCATCTTCTTTAGGTGGATTAGGTATATCTTCAAATTTGTTAGCTTCATCAGATTTCTTTTCATCTTTGTTCTCAAAAACTTTTAGATCTGGTTCCTTGCTTTCTTCACTTATCTTGAATGAGCTAAATCCAAGACCGGTTTTATCATAGAATGGCTTTTGATAAGACATTTGTTCATCAATCTTCTCACTAGTGGAATATAGTTTCTCAAGATGTTGTTTAGACTAAGTCAGTTCACCTTTCACAATTGTATTGTATTTTTCAAGTTCAGCATACTATAATTTGGTTTTCTCAAGTTCAGATGTCACTTTACAAAGTTTAGACTTCGGATCTTCATTTTCAGATTTCAAATTTGTTTCATTCTTGTTGTTTCCATCTTTCAAACTTAACTTCAAATCTACAATCTTCAATTCATGCTTAAGGGCCCCATTTTCTTTCTTCAGATTTGAAATTTCATCACAGTCTTCAATTTGAATTGTAGGTTCCTTCTTTGATTTCAGTTCTTCGAGCTTTTCTTTCAGTTTCTCAATGAAGTTCTTTGCATCATCATATTTTCCTTTTAGAGTATCTCTTTCGTCAGTAAGCATATCAATCTATTCAAGAGCTTCTTCAAGATTTTTCTGTAGTTGATCCATATCCATAGAGATCTTACTCAAGCTGCTTGGCTTTCTTTGAATGATTCTTTTTCGAGTAACTAAGCTCTTATACCAATTATTAGAAATAGGGAATACTGAGAGGGGAGTGAATCAATATTCTACAAACTTTTACTTTTGCCCAATTATGGATATAGCAAATTAACTTAATACTTGTAAAATAGAGTAAACTAAATAACATGCATAGCAATAAAGCAAATGAACTCATAACACCATGTTTTGTTCTAGGAAACCCTGGCCAAGGGAAAACCCAGGTGGGGATGATACCCACAAGTGATCCACTAATCAAAAGTATCCAGTAAAGGATGTTGACCCTGTTAGGAGTCTATTACATGCATATAGTGTCTCTGTCCTGATTAAAGGACTCTAGGCCTTGTTAGAAGCCTTAACCCTGCTAAGAGTTGGTAGTACAAATAGAATGATTACAAGTGAGCTCACTGCCCAAACATGTAATATACAATGACTTCTGATTACAAAAGGGTAAGGTATATAAGCTTTCATTGCTACTGAATAGCTTTCCTATTCTGATCTATATCTTCACTTACATATACAAAGTCTGCTTGCTTGCCTTTTACAATTTACAACTTCACAAATTTCTTTCGCATCTATATCTTACACTTATGTCTTTGCATTACATATGCTTTACATTTATACAAGTTATTAGGAATAATAACTTTTACAGTCGGCTTTACAAAACATAAAGAACTTTACAAAATACACACTAACTTGCGCTGCCCAAGGGTTAACATCTAGGATGTTGTCACTTATATGATTAAGTTATTATTTTGATAAACAAAATAATCCCTTAACTATTATAGTGATTTTGTCTTCTTTCTTTGTCCTATCGGCTTCAACTTTGTCTTCGATAATTCTGCAATAACTTCTTCTGTACATGTCGTACAAACTTGCGCTCTTAGGTGAGTCTTCAACATACATAAAAGTATCCATGTTCAAGTGTGCAAGCACTGAACTTACTTCTATCAACATCACTATCCAAAACTATCTCTGGTTAGACTGGAAAATGCTGCTTATACTTAGACAATTTTACTTGCACTCGGTCATAACTGCTTGCTATCATATTGTGATCTTCATACTGACTATATGTTGCCATAATGACAACATCATGATATCCTACTCAGCCAAATTGCCAACAGGCCAAGCCACCATCGCCTTCAAACATGCCTCTCTTCTTGTGCTCTTCCTTGTCCTCGCCTGACAATGCCTCTCCCATGGTCTTGAACTTGTTCAACATTGTGTATGGGCCCTTTCCCTTGTCCATGTCCTTGACCTCAAACCCTCCTCACTCTTCCATTGGTCCCATTTCCCTTCCCATCAATCATCAAATGTTTTGCATTCCAGTAATGTTGTCACCTCTCCAATAATCAACAAGTTTCAACCTGAGATTTGCCTTGTCAGATTTATCATTCCTCGCCCTGGATTGAATGACCAACTCCTAGTTTGTGATGTAGTCACACATTACTTGACACATTCTTCATGCTTCAACCATTCTTCCTTCTTTATCTTCGCCCACTTTATACAAGGTGAACGAATGAATATGGCTGGGATTACCCGATACATGCACCCAATCACCAATTTCTGTGATGAAACCCTTGCCTAGTTCAACGAATCAAAGAAGAGCATACAATACCACCCTCCATTTTGATTTCAAACACTGTTGAACACTCTCCTCACCTCCTCCATACTACCAACTTCAAATTCCCATAAGAAAACATCCATGATATATTTGTTTTGGTGTGGTATATATGCTTGGCAAGAAGGTATTCAATTCTCAACAACCTTCTCACCATGACCAGAAGAAGGGATCATTAGTTGCGAATACAATCTTCAACCTCTCCTTTGAAATCTGTCCCCCAAAAGACATTTGTTGTTTAACTACCTTCATGCTAAAGTTTTCCTCCATCTTGCTAGTACCTTCTTGATTCTCGACCACCTCCACCAAAACAAATGTGAAATTCCCATTCAATTCTATTCTTTTTGTAATGTCGGGCCATACACAATGTATACAATGCTTGTACTCTCCATCATTCCATATCTCGTGCATTTGATCCCTCATCAATGCATTTACCTCATATTGTTGTCACCTTTCGCCAACCCAAGGCTTCACAAGAAATCCATCAACTTGGATATCACATCAACATTGCCAACTCAACATGTCATGAAACCATAGTCATCACCACCTTTATTGTCACATCAACATACACCCTATCGAAGTGTCATAATCTCATACTCACCACCAACTTGGATAGTGAATCCGCAAAGGAGTTGTCTTCTTGATATACATGCAAAATTTTGAAGTTGCAAAATGTTATCAGCTTTTTCCAAATTATCGTAATGACTTTGTCAATTTTCCAAACCTGGGATTTGATCATTGGCAATGGCATTCATAATTATCTGTAAGCCCCTTTTAGGATGCAATTGATTCACTTTGAGTCAATTAGCCATTTTCATCACTAGAAGGGCTGCTTGGGCCTCCTCCTCATTATTGGTACCGTTCACTAGTTTTTTAGATTCAACTGCTAGTATGTTGCTTGTGACATCTCTGGCTACACACCGAGCCCCTGAGGGACCTAGGTTACCTTGGGATGCCCCATCAAAGTTAATCTTGATCCAACCATCTTCAAACTTCTCCCATTCCACTCCATCTCTTGGATTGTTGATAAGACTAGCTCTATGAAGCCCATTAACGAACATAAGTCCATGAACTATTAATGGTGAGCTAAGGATATATTTGGTTAGTGAAATAGTCTGTCAAGGTGATTAATAATGGCCAAATTGTTGAGTACTTTGAATGGAGTAGAGTTCTTATGCCTTAAATATCATGTTTATATCTCATTGAGCCCTTGACTTTCCTCTATGTTTGTTGGTTGTAAACATATGTATGTCTGATTTATATATTTATAATAATCTATTATAAATTATCTAAAAACATTTTTTTTGAATAGAATTACCTTGCCTAAAAATTATAGTTTAATTTTAAAATTTTAAAATCAAAATTAATGAATATCATGTAGTAAATTAATGTATGAAATCAACCACTTGAAACGATATAAAGGTAAAGGGAAAAGTGAATACCTACCCTTCCATTACGCAAAGCATCTTGATCTCAATAAGTAAAGTAGATTCCTTAATAAAGACTACTTTTTTTAAAGAAGAATAAGCATTTTTCGCATTTTTTTCATATCGAACGGGCGAGAGAAGTTTTAATAAAATAGCCGTTGACACAAAAAATCATGTTTATTTAATATGTCAATTAATAACCACATGGTAGGTAGTCAGTAGCTGTTGAACAGAAAAATAGCGAAGGGCAATTCAATCTTAGACCAAGACAAAAAAGAGAATAAAAAAAAGCAGGACACAGTTTAAAAAAAAACAAAGAGCAGTCAGAATATATTCCAAAACTAGTGCGTGACGAGTCGGCAAAAATAATGCTGAGAAGATGTGATGGATGAGCTTTTTTGAAACCCCAGCTACAATAACCAGGAACCCCTTCTGCAACAACCAGGAACCCCTTCTGCAATAACCAGGAAGTAGGAAATCAGATCAGAAGCAGCGCTTCAATCGTCATCATGGCAGCTGGAATTGTGGCCGCGCGTGCGAACGCCATTTTCACCAAGCTAGATAAAATGAGGTTTGATGAGGACTCGCTGGCGATGAGTTTCAGAAAAGAATTTGAATGGCTGGAGAAGAAACTTGCACGAATTAGTGGTTATCTGTATGGTGCTGACGATGAGGACAGCAAGCAGAGCGAAGATGTGAAAGAATGGCTGCAGGAAGCGGGAGATGTTTGCCTTGACACAGAGGACATTATGGATCTATGTGCTTTTGTGCCTGCGACTCAGTCGTGTTTGGACACTGATTGGATCTTGCGCCGCATGGCAATGAGTAAGAGGATCAAGGAGTTGAAAGAGAGAATTACGTCTGTGATTGAACGAGGCCGTCAGCTGAGCGATTCATGGAGTAAGAGGGGAATTGGGTTTTCGAGAGGAAGAAGATCGGACAAATGTATCGTCGATTCTCCACCAGTGGGCATCAAAGACAAAGTGGAGGACATTTTGAGTCTGTTAGAGGATCCTTCTGTGACCGTCCTTGCCCTCACGGGCATGGGGGGCATAGGAAAATCCTTCCTTATGAAGCACGTGTATAGCAGGGCTTATGAAAGGTATGAGAAGTGTGGTTGGATTACTCTTTCTCAGTTTTATTCTCTTAAACGTTTGCAAGTCGATCTAGGATCGCAAATAGGGATAGAGATAGACGAGGCTATTAGTGAAGTTAGAGGCTCCGAGGTCATTCATGAGTATTTAGATGGGAAAGATTCTTTAATAGTTCTGGATGATTTGTGGACCACAAATTATGAGAACAGCGTGATCAATAACATCATTACAAGAATTGGGCTTCCCGGGGGCCGGAATAAAAAATGCAAAATTGTAGTCACGTCTAGATGTAGGTCTCTTTTTCCAACCTTGACTGTGCATAAATATGAAATGGAACTTCTTTCACCTGAAGATAGTTGGAAGCTGTTCTGCATTCATGCTTTCCCTAAGTCTGAGGGAAACAGACCACCAAAGTACCTGGAGAGTTTGGCACGTTCAGTGGAAAGGGAATGTGGTAGGTTGCCACTTGCAGTGAAAATGGTTGCCGCATCTATGGCAAACTACAGTCTAGAAGAAGAGTGGGAGTTAAAATTGAAAGAGTTGCTGATTTCAAAGGAGCCCATCTTGCAGATTCTGAAGCCGAGTTATGACTCTCTGCCTCGACACCTGAAAATCTGCTTTGCCTACTTTTGTTTCTTTCCCAAGGACTATATTATTCCCTGCGAATATCTCATACATTTGTGGTTAGCAGAGGGACTTATTACTCCATCATATCCTGGAGAAGATGAGCTGGACGTTGGGTTGAGTTACCTGAATCAGCTTGCAAATCTAAGTTTAGTTGAAGTAACAGGGCAGTCTTTAGATGCATCACTCTCTTGCTCTGTCCACGAACTAATGATGGATTTGGCCATTTATATTTCTATGGAAAATAGATGTGAGTTTGCTCCTCCCTCTCTCCTGAAAAGCTGCCGTAGGATATTATTGGCTCAACAAGGTATGGACACTGATGCTATCTCACAGAGCAGTCTTCGTAATCAGAAATTTCTCCGCACTCTTTCACTGTCGGAAAATTCAAAAATTCGAAACATTCCAGAGAACTTGTTTGATCGTCTCAGAGTGCTGCGGGTTCTTGACTTTGGTTATACTCAGATCAGCACATTACCTAAATCTGTTGGCAACATTCAACTTCTCAAGGTTTTAAATTTATCTGGGACAAAAATTAATGAGCTGCCAGAATGTGTGAGAAAACTTAAGTATCTCCAGTTTCTTGATCTTACATTTTGTGCAAACCTGCGAAGGCTACCAGACTGGATAGGAGAACTGAATTGTCTATCCTATCTCAGTGTAGTGTTATGCTCTGAAATGTTGGATTGTATGCCTAAGGGAATACTGAAGCTTGTCAATCTGAAGACACTGAGATCATCATGGTTGAAGCTTGGTTTTGAAGAGAAAGAGTGGTTAAATCTAAAAGATGTGAGCAACATGATCAGCCTCCAGGAACTAAGGATTTCTATAAATGATAAACAGTGTTTCGAAAGTGTTGAAGGTGGCATCCTTGCACGCCTGGTGAAAATGCGACATCTTGGATTATGGAATAACGTTCCTCAAAAGGAACATGATACAGAATTGATTCTTCCGCCTTTCCCGGCAACACTGAAATGTTTGAAAGATCTTGAAACACTTCATCTGTGCCGATTCTCTTTGCCGAGTTGGCTATGCCTTTCGGGAAATTTGAGAGAGCTTGTTTTGACTTATTGTAGCAGTGATTATCCAGCACTACAAAAAATCCCCAACTTAGAAGTATTATCTCTAATTGGTAATCACAAATGCACAAAATTACCAAAGCATTTTGGAGAGTCAAGGGGATTTTCCAGGCTTGTTCATCTGTCAGTTCAAGGCTTCCCCCTCTTGGAAGAGTTCCCAGCATTGGAGGATAGAGCAATGCAACGCCTCAAGATACTAAAGATATGGGATTGCCCGAGAGTGAAGAAAATTCCAGATGGATTGGAGAAGCTGAAAACACTGAAGACGATAGAGTGCAGTGGCAGTTATGGTGCTGTGAATGAGTTAATGGAAAGGTTAAAGGAAGGCGAGGAGGACTGGAATAGTATCAAAGCTAATAATCCTCGCGTCACTATTAGCCTTGTTAACAGGTATGTTCTTTTTTGTTGCACACCTTTGAAGGCAATTTTTAGACATTTATATTTTCTTATTTGTGAGATTTCACTCTCTCTCAGTCTCTATTTTAGAATTATATGAAGGTTATAGATAAACAAATTTCTACAAAGTTTTAAGTGTGGAAAAGGATTTCTTTTTTTTGAGAAGATCCTGCAGTATTTGCATACTCAGGATTGCGGTTCAGAGTGAGAATCTTGTTTTTCAGCCTTAAAATGAATTGATTGTTGCAATAATGGAACAGTCAATTTGATAATGGCTAGATTTAATTTGTGTTTTTAGTCAGAATATACTAAACTTATTCAAATGGGCAAAAGCTAAGTGTGGGACACTCCTAAGTTCATAACTGTCGTTTTTACTATTTATATAACTTGCCGATAATTCATTCATGGGTGCCTTAGCAGAGATTAATAGCTTGCCCTTAATTCATTCACCCATAAAGATGAGATACCCATGGGTCATGAATGAATTATGACCCAAAAGATGAGATATGATGTCCCTGGTATCATTCTATTAGATACTATTCGTCATTCATCACAGCAGTTAGGTGTGTATTCCTTCATGAATCTTAACAATTAAAGACCACAGTTACGGAAGTTCCCCAAAGGCTATGTTACACTAAGTTTCTAGGATGGGAACGGCAAGGGATCGGGGGATCATTTTTGGGATAGATAATTGGGAAGCCTTTTTAGGGGATGACAAATTAAAAATATGGATAATGCTAAAACTTTGGGAAATTCCAAATATTCATATGATAACATTAATAAGACGGTCATCATATACATTATAGTATTATACATTCTTATATGCAAAATATATAACTGAATTGAGACTTCACATAAGAGTTAGCACACAAATTAACTGTCATATCCCCTTTTTAAAAAGAATTTAATGAATAAAAATAAGACTAGAATATACAATAAATAAACAAAATAATAATAAAAATAAGAAATAAAAATGGAATTTAGTAATAATAAAATTAAAATACAATATAAGTCTAATTACAACTTAAATAAATAATAAAGGCAGCGAATATAATTCAAGCGCCCAGCATTGTTATTAATAAAACATTGATTAAGATAGCATATAAATAATAATAAAAATTCAAATAAGACAAATTTGTCTTATTCACTTTGTATTATTCACAAGAAATAAGGCATTGATAAGCATTTAGAAGGAAGAAATTAAAGACTAAAAGGCAATAGCAACAATAAATGAAGTAACAGTAATTAAGTTCAAAGGTAGTAATTGGTATGTTAAGGCATGGCCGTGACCATTCAAAATCGTCTCTTCAAAAGATACCTCTTTTTATACAAACATGAAGAAGATATAAGGAGATAATGAAAATAAAGATCAGAAAAAGGAATAAAAAAGGAGATATCAGAAGAAAGAGTGTTGTGTATTTGATAGAGAAGCAAGCCTGATTATATACTCACCAGATTTGAGCAGGAAAATACATAAGAGTACCAATTACAATTTGAGAAGATCATAAAGAACCTGTTGCAGATTACTAAAGAATATTATGATCGGATTATAGCAAAGATAGAGAGGAGTAAGTGTTGAGAAATATACAGAAAAGCAGATTATTCATAAAGAATGAATAGGAAGCATCAATAGGAATGATCATCAAACCAAGCCAAGCCAAGCAGGAATACCCAGAAAACATAGCAGATAAGATATCGAATAGGAGATTACAGAAGTGTAGAATTTTAGCTAACATGGAAATATTGGATCTAGCTAAAAAAAGAACAAACATGCAGGTCAAAGAGGAAAAATTAAAACAAGAACAAGGACAATAATCACTTTCTTATTGATTTACAAATGAATACAATTACAATATATAAATTTCCTCAAAGTAAAAAGCAGAGGAAAAATAGGAATAAAACTAAAAAATCAGAGATATTCCTTAGTTAGCTTACAAACTAAGCAAGTACAACTTGGGGGCTGAAATTTGATGCTACTGCATAGCCTTCTCCAAGGCCTCTAGTCTCATCAAACATCTATTAACTGCATGTCCCAGCTTACCACAAAAACTGCAGGGCTCGCCCAACTTCTTACTTGTCTTGGATTGCTGATTGGTTTCTGAATTTTTCTTCTCACTTGTATGCACAGCAAGAGCATGAGCCTTGGAACTTTTTAAAGTACCCATCTTTATGAGCTTATCTTGCTCATGTATTAGAGACTCGATGAAAGCATCAAGAGATTTTACTATGGACAAACACAACATATTGTGGACCCTTCCAACTTGCTCTTGTCTTAAGCCTGATTGTGTGAAAAGCAGAGACAACACAACATATTGTGGACCCTTTTGACAAAATAGCAAGGATTAATTTGCTTTCTTGTGTGGATTTGTCGATTCCACATTCTTTCAGCTGAAGTAATAAAGCCTTGAACTTTTTGAAGAAGTCTTGAATATGCTCAAAACTACTTGGATCTAATAAGTTGAGCTCATTTTCAAGGATGTGATCCCGCATCTCATCTTTCTTTCCAAAAAGAGCCTCCAATGTAGTCCAAACTTGGTTTGGAGTTGTGCATGCTTCAACATGAAACAACAATTCTGGAGAGATGGATAAGCATAGCAAACCAAAGGCTTCAAGAACTGCTGAATTGGGTTCAACCTCCGTATTCATAACTATTCGATAGAGGCCTCTACCTCTGAGATGGAGTAGAATCTTGGGCTTCCAATCAAAATAGTTGTATGGTGTGAGAATAGCAGAGGTTGGAAATTCTATTTTTCAACTTTGATCGTCTATACTTGCAAAAAGAAATTGTACTTCTCCTTCCTAGCAGCCTTAGCTTTGATACCATGTAAAATTTAAGTGAACATGAAAATATTGGATCTAGCAAGAAAAGAAAGAACAAACATGCAAGTAAAATTAAAACAAGAACAATAATCTCTTTCTTATTGAGTTACAAATGAATACAATTACAATATATAAACTTCCTCAAAGTAAAAAGTGGAGGAAAAATAGAAATAAGACTAAAAAATCAGAGATATTCCTTATTTAGCTTACAAACTAAGCAATTGGAACTTTATCCAACCTAGCAACAATTATCCATAAAAAAATGGATAAAACAAATCCATAAATCTAGGAATAAAAAAAGGTTGTTAAATTATTTGCACTAACAAGGAGAACTCCCGACAAAAGGCACGGCAAGCAAGGAAGAAGACAAAACTATATAAGTAAGCACTAGGAAAGAATCAAATCAGACAAAGGAAAGGGAATCAGTAACTCTGGGTCATGGTCGGGTAACCATATGTGAGTCTGTGTGTGTGTCAAAAGATTAGTAAGATAAATATTCAGATAATTATTTCATATTATTTGATACTTGGGATATATAAGTATTTACAAAGATACGCATTGATCACATGTTACTCCTCTATTGACTAAGATTGTGAATTCATATATAATGATTAGAATGTGATCATAACTTATACGTTCTTAATGCATTAAAAGTTGTTATATGGTAGCCTAATCTTTCCTATTGCCCCTAAGAAGGATTGAAAGTGGGAATGTTATGGAGAGGTGGGTATCAATACCTTGCAAGATAGGTAAGCCCTGTGGTGGAATTGACCATGCTACATTATACAAAGGCAAGGAATAAGGCCTATGATTGAATGGGCCATGCTACACAATACAGAGGCAAGAGTTATGCGGTGCAATGGGCTTGAGCTCCATCATACAAAGGCAAGGGAATAAGGCCTGTAGTGGAATGGGCCATGCTACATCATACAAAGGCAAGGGAATAAGGCCTGCGGTGGAATGGGCATGGGTTACATCATAGAAGGGCACTAATTGTGAGGAATAGTCCATATGGGTGTTAAATGCTATACTTGTGAGCTTCTTTCATGTGCCTTGTTATCTAAATCTCTAGGTTAGGGTTTGTATAATAGCCCTTTAATCAATTTATAAGGCTTAAGATAGATTATATCATGCTAACAATATAATTAGTTTATATATGTATATACATTGTCCCTATTTGGTGATTGCAAGACAAAAATCAGGATTTATCTTGTTAAAGGGCACATTAAGTGGTAAAGTTATATCTCTAACCATCTTACAATTCTTATTTTAATGGAACTGGTGATTCTAGGGTAAAAATGAGGGCAATCCCAAAAAGGGGACATTATGTCAAAAAATTATTTCATTCATTGACAATATACATATATTATATAAAAATTCCAATAAAATGTTCGAAGGATGTGATGTTTGTATAAAACATTCTTGCTTGTCTATCCGACATGGTCAAAAATGATTTTTTTTCTCAAACTATTGTGAGGATTTTGATGGTGGTGGCCCCTAGTAGTGTTGAGGGGCAATAGCCCTTGTGGAATTTTGGGGCAACAACCTTGTGGGGTTTTTTGGGGAGCATCCCTTGCAGGCTCAATGTACACAAGGTGGGGTAAAGACGCAAATTAACCGATGTCAAAATTTCATTGCTTTCTTTCTCAATGTACACATATTATATAAAATTCCAACAAAATGCCCAAAGGGTGTTCATCTATATATGTATACAAAAATGTTGCTTGGCCATCTAGCATGGTTGACTTTTTTCCTTTTAATATTAATTTGATATTAGTATAATATTATTATAGCATGCACCTCCAACAAACACAGCCATAGAGTGGTGCAAGAATATCTAAACTCTTGGAAAGTGGCGCTGTGATGTGCCATGTTTGATGGCTGAAGGCTTATATACTCTAGCGTAGAGGTCATAGGTTCAAATCTAGAGGGTGGTAGGTTTGTACATTTGATTTGAACAATATAAGGTCCATGGAGAAAGAACTCCCTTGTAAAACGGTTGCTTGCATAAAGCGGTTACCATACACCAAATTGATTTCTTGTTTAGCGGTGATCCAATGACACAAAAAGCTATCTTTACACGCGGTTTATCTAACCTTTGCAAGTAGGAAAAGATATAATGCTTTATTGGACTTATTAATGCTAGAGTAATAGTAATTTAATGTACATATAGTAGTAAGCTAAAACCCTTATAATATGCCTAAATGTGCAAGATATATCCCTCTTTATATGATAGTGGATTAAAAAAATTGCCTTGCTGAGATAGGTCACAAAATAGGGACAGAGATTACAATAACTGAGTTTATATTTATTGATATTTGACAATTGTATAACAGCCATTTCCTATGGACAACATGAAGACAATTATATGAGGCTTAGTTTATGTAGAATGTAAAATTGAAAGATCATCAACCGACGTTGTCTTCTTTAATTGATTGAATACAACCCTAATTATTCAATTAATTGCCATGCTCCCATCTCCTTACTATTTAAATACTATTTGATTAATTAATTAATAAAATTACTATTCATCCACTATTGATCACTATTCGCCTGCATCTATTTTAATCCTAAATCATTTAATCACTCTTCTTCTATAGTCCACCCTAGGTAAATAAATCCAATTATTTATTCCAGTCTCCTATCCTCGTCCCCAAAAACAAATAAATGATCTATAGTTTATTTATTAAATTTGCATAATTTTTTCCACTTTTTATCAAGAGAATTAATCCACTTAACCCCTTAATCCCCTACTTGAACATGCATAATCCTAGTCAACCCTCCCCTGAAATCCTCTATATTCTCACATGTGTACAGAGGTATGGCCTTTTGTAGGCAAGGCAATGGATGGGCCTTTGTACATATGACATGGCCTTGGTACCATGTCACATGGGTCAAAGGACTTGCCCATCCCTCAAGGGTACTCCCAATTCCTATTAGGAGAATCTCCTCCCTTGATTTTTCCCTTGATGCCTCAGAATGTTCAAACCTGGTTTTTTTAAAAATATGTTTCAAGTTTATGTAACCAATGAAAGCAGTTTGCTGTTGGATGCTATAAGATTTCATTCATGATGTGGATTATACACAAGCATGATATATGTGCAACATAATATAAAAAGTAATGAGCTTATTATAACTAGTCTTCATACAATCTTCATTAAACTCATTCAAAGCATTTCAAATCAAATTTAAAAAATATTGCAGACCTTTAGTCTGCCAAAATGAAAGATAATATTCAGGAAATAGACCAGCACCAATTAGGTGCCCAAGTATGACAAGGGCGATGCTTGGGATGATATTACAAGCTTACTAACAGCTTCAATTCTGAATCAATCAGCAATAATAGGTGCCTCCAAAGATTAATTTCAGCCTCAATAAAATGCAGATTTCAAACTCCAATGAATTTTAAGTGCCAATGGAAGAGGTACGGCCCCTAGGGTAGGGTGATTTGCCTTGACAAATCAATAATCGACCAAAAATCACAAAGAGATACTCAAAAGATGGCACCCAGCAGTGAGGGATGAAATGAAACAACACCCAGAACAAAATCTCTATCAATCCCTGAGTTATGAGCATAAATTTGATATCCAGTTTTCCTGAAAAGCACACCAGCATATGAAAAAAGCTTCCAATTTTTTAAAACTCAATCTCCACTCAAAAAAGCACACACCACACTGAAAACTAGTTACCCGGATCAAACTGCACAGATCTTCATCTTCTCCAAACCTAAAAAGGACACAAAAAATTTCACTGAAAATCTCAACCGAAAACACTGACCAGCTAGGGTGCATGTTTTGCCTCCGAAACCCACAAAAGGAGATTTTTTTTGTCCTCAACCAGCAAGGAAGAACTCCCTGAGATTATTTCAGCAGCATCTCCTTAAGTCGTCAATTCACCTATATCCAAATGAGAGCTCAAACTCGTATTTATAAAATGAGAGAAAAATTTGGGCAACCCACGTTTGAATGCAAATTAGTTTCCCTCCCATTTCATTCTTATGAAATGACATGAAATATCCAAAGCGGTCCAACACCCTTTTTGAGCCCACAACATAACATTTAAAAATCACTTCACCTCACCTTTAATCTTGGCGTCACTTTAGGAGGCAATATGTAGACCTTTTAAATTAATAATCTCCATACTTGCCTTTTAAAACAACTTAAAAAAGTTGACTTTCCCAGGCATAGTAATACGGAACACTTCATGAACATATCATCTTTCACTTAAGTTATAAAGTAACTTTAAATAAAAAGACTCTTAAGTGAAATATTCAAATATCATCCTGTCAACCTTAGGACTAACCTAGGCATTGAACTGGAAAGCATTGCACTTTGAATTAATGGGAGATAGAGGCCAAGATCAAGTGCTAAAAATAACACTTAAAATATAGCCATCTGTTAAAATTAGAAACTCTGCTTGAACACACTGAAAACATCTGCTAGAGCTCTTCAAGACACCGAGTTCCCTAATCACATCCACTTAGCCTATGGGAACTCAGGAATAGGCTAATGGAAACCTCAAGCTGACCAGCTGTAAGAAGGGGACATTAAATGAATATCCCTCTCCATCCAACTCCAACCAATTGAGGACACTTGTCCTTTTCTCTTCTTCCCATGGCTCTCGACCAATGTGAGTCATTGATTTCATTTTTTAATGCTAGCCATTAATCTGTCAAGCTAAAAATCTATAAATCCACCCTCATCCAAGCTATTTCATGACTCGTCTCACAGGCAACCTTATGTTGCACGGTTGGTTTTGGTAAAGTATTTTATCTTTTTATCAATGTTTACTAACCCTTATGCTTAAGTTGTTTGTGTTTTGAGTTGAGCAGGTTAATATTGTTTAAATTAGCTCTTTATTAAGCTCAAAATTACACGCACACAGTTTAAACTATTGGTAACATTGTAATTGCAGGTTTTAGATATAATAGTTGTGCATGAAACATATGATTGAATGGTACTGACAGGAAGAAATATGTAGTTTATGGCTTCTTTGAACAAAACATGCATTTTGCTGAAGTGAATGTGAGCTAATGTTTAACATGCAATGCTCCACTTTAGTAGGATTGCAACAATTGTTCTTGATCTGCCGCAGGAAAAAGTTGAGATTATCATGAATGGCTGATACAAGCTTCACCATTTTAAAGGAATAGAGATGAATAAAGTGTTGCTGAGTATTTTTAACTTTTTAGCGGCAAATTATATTTACTTATACCTATTTAGTATACCGATTCTAAGGTAAAACGATATACCATACTTGCAAAGAAATTTGGTTTCTTAGATTTGCATGTTGACAGATACTCAGCCTTAAGGTCCCTCACCATCTCTAAAACGCGAATACTTAATGTTGAGGATTTGAATTGTCTTAATTCAATTCAAATTCTTTGATGATATTTCAATACCTTTTCACTTCCTTCGAAACTTCCCTCCCATCATTATAGCCAAATATTGGTTTCATTCACGAGTGTATTTATCATGAATATATGACAATTAAAAAAAATTGTTTTCCTTAGATGTTAAGGTCATTGTAGCATTTCTTCTAGATTCAGGTAAGAGTCTAAAGAGAGAATATATTGGATTGGGATATGTGTTGCCAACTAGCTGTCTTGCTAATTTGTTGCTAACACTTTTGGAGTTGTAAATCCCAACGGACCAAAGGACCTTTGGGATGTGTTATTCCTAGTACAAATAATCCGCACCTTGAGATATTGACAAAAGAATTATGTTCCACTGAGTAAAAAGCCGCCAAACTCTTCTCATTTTAACATCCAAAACTAAAAGGAGGGGTATATGAATAGGTAACCAAGTGTTTTGCATTTCCTTCTTGAGCTTCCCCGACCATCCTTCGCTTAAGAGTATGTGGATGAACTCTATGTGGCATTCCTCCTCAAATCAACTTTTGAGGACACACAACTTCCTATATGACTTGTGGGGAATGTGCACTACCCAGCCTTTTCACAATATTGACCACTTCCATACTTTAGTTAGCCATGAGTTCTAAGCTCTGAGTAAATTGTTGTGCGGTACCCATTGGATAAGTAGGATCTAGCTGAGGAAATTGTAAAGAAATGATTTGCCTTTGTTGAGCCCTACATTGTACTTTGTCATCCATGCTACATATTTGAATTTCGATTATCTCCACAAATTTGCAACCAAGTTGGAACACCTCATAGTTTTACATTGGCTAATGGAATATTCAATAGACCTCGGAGAAAATTGGCAACCCAAAAACCTGCCTAAAATTTGCCCAAAATTAATGCCAAAAAACAGCAGTATAGAACTTGTGACAGCTCACTGGTTTTCGTCATCTGAAAAGTTGTCCGAGTACTCTGCAAGTCTGCCATGTATGCTTTTGTTCTTTTCGAGCGAGACCAATAATTCACACAATTCTTCCTCTACATCTTCACATCTTCCAGCGTATGGATAAGCTCTGTTAAGGAGCAAGCCTGAAAACTACTTACAGATCGACTCAAAATTATGCATCTGAATCCTGATAAAAAACTTTATACAATTTGATACCCTGCAAAAATGCCACCTAAATGAATATGTCAATATTGTTTGTGTTATTGACTACTATGACATCATTCGCATCTTCCCCATGCGTATCTAGCGAATGAGTTTTATTTGATTTGATTGGGGACAGTTTTCCTATTTTATTGTTTGTGTTTAAGTTCTTGGATATACAGTTCAAGTTGTTTATGGGGATGAGCATGGCATATGCAAAGAAAATCTTTAGTTGAGTAAAGTAGGAGGCTGTTTGTAGGGAACGATTATTACATTTGTGACTCCTCTTAAACTTTCTTTGCATATGAAATGACATTCAAGACGCAAACTCTGTAAAATCTAACAGGGGATCCAACAAGAAGTTTTTGTTCATTTTCTCCATTTTGATCATATGAATTGTCGAAGGTTGGTTAGGGTGTCAAAAGACAATGAATCATTGCCTCCTTGAAAACTGTACTAGTTGCATTACCTAATATGGTGCAAATCGTAATCCATGTGTTGTTATTGAAGAACATTTTAAGTTTTTAGATTCTGGTGATACTGTTTAATGGAATGGCAAGCCTTACAAACTCTCTGTTTACAGGTTTAAAGATGGGTCAGCTGTAGCGATGCTGCTATAAATTTGTAATGTTTGGATGATAGTAATGAAAGGTACCTGTGTGAAACAGACAACTGTGGAGTTGGTTTAATGGTTGCGAGACATTTGTCAGCTTTGTAATTATCATGGACTAGTAGTGACAGATTTTGTCAAACTATTTACTTTATATGTATTTGTGGGAAGGCTAGCATAGTGACAATCCCTCTTAAATTTCTGTAAACGTATGTGGTACCAAGTGAACATGTATGTGGTACCGATTTATGGATTTCCTTATTAATGAATGTCAAGAATAAGTAATGCTGCTGGATGGTTAAGATGCAAGTATGTTAAGTGGATTTGTAAATCTCTGAACTGTGAAACCTTATCTTAAGAGGGACCGTACAGCAATAATAGAACAACTTAATTTATAGGGAAGTGTTTTTATTGTTAATGGGTGGCGTATGATTATTATGGATTTTTCTTGGATCTAGATTCGTGACATTCTCTATGATTGTAGTCTTGGATAAAGCGGTATGTATCTGATGCATGTCGTTCTTCTTTATTGGCAAAAGTTGCTAGAATGATCTGGATGTATGTATTGTACATAGTGGCAACTTGCATTGAACATATTTTTTTTCTATATTCCAGTAGAAAAAAACTCTAGAAAGCATCATTCGATTATAAAGCATTTACAAAAACTCTATTTCATATAGTCAATACCTTGTGGATGTGATAGAATTCAACACAAATCTCCAAGTTCTTGCTTAATAAGAAAAGCACCTTAAATATAGTTGTGGCAAAATATTTGAAGAAATATTAATACATATATTTAAGATTATTTTTAATAAATAATTAATAATAAAATAGTTTGGTTTATTAATTATTTAAACAATATATTGCATATATTTTATAAATCATGCAATATGTGTTAAATGTTATAACATAATGTGTGTTATAAGTGTAATTGTAGGTTCTATTTTCTAGTTGGGTATTTATTTTTGTATTTTTAGCTTTTTTCTACACTTTAATTAAGTTTTCTTAGGATTAATAAAGTAAGTAATTAGTGTGAGTGGGGTGTGGACATCTTTCTTTCTTGGAAGTTACACTTGCTTTCTTTAGGCTATTGTTTGGTCAACTCCCATTGGTTGTATTTGTCATATTCCCCCTCTCATTTTTTATATGTACTCAATCCTAGCTAGTTTTTTTTCATTCTATTGCATTGTCTTAATGCTTCTTTGCTTGTTTAACATTTGAGCTCTCTCTTAACGATTAAATTTGTGTTGTTATAATAATAATAGTTTTATTTCTATTCATTTGCACTAGATTTTTTAGATTATTCATCTTTTTAGATTCTAACATGGTATTAGAGCTATTATAGTGCAAGAGTAGATTTAGTTTCATTTTTTTAGAGTTTTGGGGAGGTAGGTGTTAATAAGTTTTCTAGAGGTTTCCTTAAAGTTTATTATGCTCTTTTATTCCATATGAATTTAAAAATTAAAAAAGTTAGATGGAAAATTTTAATCTTCAGATTTATTTTTGTAAATACTTTCTAAAATTTGAGTGTTCGCAACATTCTCATAATCATTTGTTTATTTTGTTCCAAAGTGTCTAGAAGACTCAAGAATGTTAGATTTGGCTCTCATCTCACCAAAATCAAAGCACCAAAAAAAAAGATGGAGACATTTTCATTTTTGTATAGATCTATGTATTTTGCTAGTCAAGCCAAAAAATGATTCATTTTTTTGGTATCTTTCTCAACCTCGAAAAAATATCTATTTATCTTTTAGATGTTTTTAGATATGACAAAAATTCTTGTCCAAAAAAGTGTCTCACCTTTTTTTGGCTAATTGAAGGTTGAATTTTATTTTTTTTTCATCTTCTACTAGTTGGATTTAAAAACGTTTTTTGGTTATTCTATAGCCCAAAAATATCTTCGAGTTTTTTTTAATCTTTTTTAAGTAGTGAAAAGATTTCATAGACATCAAATTAGAAGTAAAACCTTTTTTGTTGCGAGAAAGTTGTTACAATAGAATACATCCATTTTTTCAAACACCGTAACTTTTACCTTGGGCATTGAATTTAAACAAACAAGATATCATTTGAAAGATAAAGACACATGCTTTCTATCCCTATTGGGATTGATCAAATTTGTCATTTTAAAAAAAATATTGTATGCTAAAGATGTTGGGCAAAGCTACATAGTTAATTTCTTCTAAATTTTGTGTTGTTTTTTTAGTCGTTGTGGGCCCTAACACAATTGTAATTTGGAAAAAGTATTGTAAGTCCCACTATGCTATAAACTGCCAACATCGTAGTATTTAGGAGATTTTTGATACTAGAGAAAAAGGTGGAGGTGTATTGGTGTTTTTGTGTTTGCTATCATCATTTCTACATCATGAATCAAACAACAGTTCTCATTTTGACTATTTTTTACTATTTTGAGTGGAAATCACAAATGACAATATACTTCAGAAAATTTGGTTTGCATAGGATGACGAGATTGGAGACAAAACCTAATGTATATGTAGAAAGCCAAAGTGGTTTAAGATGCGATGAAACATTTGGAACTTTGTGTTGGTTTGTTTCCCTTAAGTTTTTCTTTCATATTGAATGTTTGAGTACTTCTAATGAAATTTGGACAAAGTTAGAGACTCTATTTGGAGCTCGAGATTCAATGACAAGTCATATGTTGGAAACTAAACTCACAAGTCTAAGTCTAGACAATTTTAAAACAATTCAGGATTTCCTCATAAAATTGATATCAGTAGGGCTACAGTTAAAACAATGTGGAATTGAAATAAAGATGAGCAATAAATTCTTAGTATTACTCCAAGCTAAGTTTTGAGCATTCAATATTTATTTCTACCTTCCATCACTTAAGACCAAATTCACCATGCCATCCTTGGATAATTTAGTTATTTCTCTCACATAGAAGCAAGATAAACTAATCCAAATGGGCACTCTATAATCCTCTAAGTCACATGTCTTGGTTGCCAACCAAGACACGAAAGAACAAAAAGGATAAATTAGTAACAATAATGATAAGAAGCAAAAGAATAGCAATGAGAAGAAGGATCATAAACAAGCTACTCTAAAATTAGCTGATGAGACTTAGTCTTCTAATGATGGGAAGCCTAAGAAAGATAAGGTCAAATGTGCTTATTGTAAAGACCTAGTCATGATGAGCATATATGTTTTAAGAAACAAATTGACTATTTGACACACATTTTTTTAAAGAATAGTATCAATGGTCCTCAATCAATAAAATAAAGTTCAAAGAAGGGTTCTATTGCGACTAAAGAAAACAACAAGGGGAAACAAAAGGGAAAAGCCCTTATAGCATTTTCTTTACCATCATCCACTTGGGTTCTTGATTTGGTGTCTCAAACCACATGGCTTCATCAAATGATGAACTTGCAACCTTAGAACCATGATTTATGCCCTCTATTTTGATGGGTGCTGACACTCCTATTGAGATGTGTGAGAAAGGGCATGTTGATGTATATGATTGAACATTCCATAATATTCTTTGTGTGCTCTCATTATCAGCTAATCTTCTATAAATATATCAGATCACTCACACAGGTTTAGGCAAGCAGGTTGAGTTCATTATTGATTTAGTGGCAATTTGTCAATTGCACAATAATTCCACAGTTGTAGTTGGGAGAGAAAATCATCAATAATGACTTTACCTATTTTCTCATTTTGTTCCCATCCTCCTATTTTGATCACTCATTTTAATGAAGTGAGTAACTTGTGACATCAATAATTTGGCCACTTGAACAATTTCTACTTGTACAACTCATTCAACATGACATGGTTAAAGGATTGCCTCCAACTCACTTTTCTAATGGTGTTTGTTAGGGATGCATTCTTGGAAAACATGTAGTAGATAAATTTGATAAAGGAAAGGCATGGAGAGCTTCACATCTTTTGGAGTTTGTACAGAGTGATTTGGTTCAACCATTTCCACTTTCATCTTTCAATAGAGCATGATACGTTTTGACCTTTATTGATGATTTTTCTAGGTACACTTTTGTATATAATCTAAAAAAAAAAAGAAGTCTTTGATTCATTCTTGGACTTCAAATCATTTGTAGAGAAACAATCTAGGCATTCTATCAAAGTTTTGTGTACATATAATGTGGAGGAATATGTCAACAACAGGTTTGAGTAGTTTTGTACTTTAGTGGGCATTGACTTGTAGTATATAGTTTTGTATTGTCCTCACTATAATGGAGTTTTACAATAGAAGAAGTGGTCATTGAAAGAAATGACCAACTATATGATAACAAAAGTAGTGGTCCTTAAAAGAATGACCAACTATATGATACACTCTAAATATGATGCAAGAGCATCCTGGGGTAGTTGGCAATCCTGTATTGACCAAAAATATGTTTTTGTTGGTTTTGGATTTCGGTAGTGATCTCGGTTGGAGACCTGAGATTCTCAGTCTCTTTGTGGTGTTTCTTGGTTGTAAGTTTGTTTGGCTTCACCGATGGAGCTCGGTGACTCGGTGTGTTGGTCACTCGGTGGTTCGGTGCTCGATTGCTACTTGGTGGTGTTCTTCACTGAATGGGTCTCAGTATCTTTCTATCAACTGGTGTTGGTGTTTGGTGTTCTGGCTCACCGAATGGTTTATTTGAGTTGAATCATCTTGGCTGAACTGTGCATTTAATTTGGGTCGCGTTCCTCAAGTTGTGGATTGATCGTTGGACATGTGAGGACCTAAATCTCACTTGGTGCTTTGTTCTATGTGGATTTGATGATCATTTTGAGGCCGACATGGAGAAATATATTTTGTAAAGGCTATGTTGAAGCTGACTGATGTTTTGTATTTAATTCTTGTTGTAAAGCTGACTGATGTTTTCTATTTAATTCTTGTTGTGAAGCTGACTTGTGGCTGAGTAGTATATAAGGAGGGTGTGGGTAGTTGTTTAGGGAGATCATGAAGGGGCATGATCAAGAGGTTGATCAAGGAAGATCAGATAGAAAAGATCTAATATGGTAATAATAAAGTTAGTAGCTTGAGAGCTTAGGACCAAGAAGATTGCTTGGTAGCTTGCGAGCACAAGTTTAGATCTTTCTTGGAGTGCATACCAGAATGTTGTTGTGTTACAAACCTGGGCTAGTTGAGAGGAGTGTTGGATCCTGTGAAATCTTGTTGTACTGTTGTATTTGTTGATGTAATTGGCCATAACTGAGAAGGCCTTACAACTTGGCATGTTTCATGTAATACTCTATAATTGATGAATATATGATTTGATTCAGTGTATATCTGTGTTGGTTGTTTTATTCTGCTGTGTTGATGTTGGCTGCAAGGTTTCAATTGTCCATTCTTGGACCCTCCATCCTTGACTGCATTAAAATATTTGGTAGGTGTGCCACCATATTGTCCAGGAACAATTAACTATAGGTGTTATATTGAGAACCAAGTCCCTTATAAAGCTGTGAAGGGTGTGAAGGGAGATTCTCCCTTTCAAAGTTAGACTAATTGGAAACCATTAGCAATTTTGAGTGTTTGGTTCTCATGCATGGGTCTACATTCTAGCATAAAAAATGCAAGGTCATGGATCAACACGGGAACCCTTTCTTATTTGTTGGATACCCAGATGATATCAAAGGCTACAAGCTTCTAGATCCTACCACCCATGAGTTGTTTATTGAGATAAGTGTTCATTTTGAGTATATTCATGCTAGCTTTTCTTCTAGAACTTATCTATTCACTATCACATTGGAGCTGTTGCATTATAATGATAGTTCTTCTGTGGATCTTAATCCTCTTGGTCAAGATGAGAAGTCTTTCTCCACTTTAGATGGTGATAGTGTTTATGATAATTATTATTCCTCTTATAGTCATAATGTAGATTATGATGAATGTTCTCTGGATTTTCTAGTCTCAGGACCTCTTTGGGCTCATCAAACACTAAAGTAAGCAAGTGATGGGATCGGGGATCCTTTAGATGCTAGAAGAACAAGGTCACAATTTTAGTCGACTCCATATCTCTTCATCGCATTAAATCCCGATCCACAATCCTTTTGGAATGTTTTAGGTATCCCAAGTGGGATGCAACTATGTAGGAACCGTTTAATTCTTGGAGAGGAACCACACTTGGGATCTAGTCCCTCTTCCCAAGTGAAGAAAACTCATTTGATGCAAGTGGATCTATTGGACCAAATTTTCTTCAAATGGGTTGATTGATAAATATAAGACTCACTTGGATATCAAAGGATTCTCCTAGGTTCTTGGGATTGACTTCTACAAGAATTTTACACTAGTCACCAAAATGAATTCTCTTTGAATTCTCCTTGTTATTGTTGTAGCTCTCATAAATGAGAAGTTTATTAGATGGATGTGAAGAGTGCATATCTTTACGATGACCTTTATGAGGAAATATACATGGAGCATCCACAAGGGTTCAATCACGATTCTCCACTTGTTTGTCATCTTAGGAAGTCTCTCTATGGTCTCAAATAGTCCCCTCGAGTTTGGTATACTGAGATGGACTCATTCCTTCTGACGGTTGGGCACTCTTTGCCAATCTTATCTGAATGTCTACATTTTACAATTGGATGATACTCTCACCTTTTTGGTTCACTATGTTGATTCAACTTGATGATCACAAAGAACCACTCATGCACCATTCAAGTGGTGAAAATTGCCCTGCATGATTGTTTCTTGATGCCAGTCATAATCCTTTTACACTACTTATGGATTGAGATCACTCAATCTTCTTTAGGGATAATTTGTGTACAACATAAGTATGCTCTTTATATTCTCTCTAGATTTTACATGGCTGACTATAAGCCTACACTAAATTTATTTGTTCGGGGTCAAACTTGAGGCTAAGTGTTCTTCAATTTTGGTAGATGGCACTTTGTATTGAAAACTTGTTGGTAGTCTCATATACTTGACACACACAAAAATTGATATTTTATATGTTGTAGGCATGATCTCTTGATTCATAGAGCCTCATCAGCTACATTGGAAGCGACAAAGATGATTCTTCACTACATTTAGGGTGCTCATAGTTGTGTGATTGATGTAGGAGAAACTTGGGTTTATAACAATCTTGCATCAACCAAAAAATGGTTCTTTGTTATTTTGTTCTTCTTTACTAATTGGAGAGATTATGCTGACCAATTGTCATTTGTTCGAGATAGCGTGTGTGATCGTAAATTCTTATTCTAGACCCATCTGGGATCATCTTCCTGTTGTTTATGACTGTTCAAGTTTTGATCCTTTTTCTATCCTTGGTTAAAGTGTTTGTTACTTTATTGGACATATTTAGTGATTTTATGTGCGGTTGTTGATCTTTAGCTTTCAACCATTACAATTGTAGCATGTGCTTCATGGACTTCTCATGGATCGTTTCCTATGATCATGCATCTTGTTGTTTCCTTTCTTGGATCTTTGACTCATTTTGGTCAGACCTATTTTTTTGTACACATTTCCTTCTCGTGGAATGTAATTTTCTCTTGGTTGACCTATAGAGGCGTTGCCTATATGTAACAACTAGATGTATCTTGAGTAGTAGTGGTTGGTTCATGGAACCTAGATATGAGACTTTTAAAAATTTAAATTAGGATTTGAGTTTCATTTCATTGTATATGGCCATAACTAGGAAGGCCTGACAACCCGACATGTATGTTGTTTGATCTTTGAATAAATATATTGGATTGTGCATTCTCTCTCTACTTTTGTGTTATTGCTTCCCTATGTTATTATTGGCTGTGAGGTTGGACATATTCTTTGGGGATTCTCCCTCCTCAGCACTACACCTGGCGGTATCAGAGCAAGGTTCTATTTGTAGGGAGCCCTACTTGAATTGGTTGTAGTGTGGCAAATTGCGATCTGGCCTATAATTGTAGAGGGTTGCAAAAATGGTTTGAGGAAGGAGAGATTTTGATCCTACTATGTTGGATATGTTGAGACAAATTTATGCTAGGCTTGAAGATGTTGAGACAATCCAAAGGAGAGGAATACCCTTTGAATATGTTAGTGAAGATGAAGCTAAAGAAGTAGAAGGAGAAAAACTAGCCTCTTTTCTTGAACAAGGAAAAGGAAGATTCCTGAGAGCTTTAACAAGTGTGAATGCTAAAACACATTTCAATCCTCCAGAATATAATGGAAACTTAGATTCAGATGAATTATTGGACTGGATCTCTGAAATGGAGAAATATTTTGAATATGAAGGTACACCGATGGATAAGAAGGTGAAGTTTTCCAGTACAAAATTGAAGGTTCATGCATCTTTATGGTGGGAACATATGCAACTTGATCGACAAAGAAGAGGAAAAGAAAAGATCAAGGTATGGGATAAGATGATAAATAAATTGAAGGGTAAACTCTTACCAAGTGATTATCAAGTTATTTTGTTGAGAAGAATGCAAAATTTGAAACAAAAGGACAATACTGTAAGAGAATATACTGAAGAATTTTACAGATTCGATATAAGATTTGGACATATGGATGATGGAGTTGAAAGAGTTGTAAGGTACTTGAATGGATTGACAACTTCTATACAAGATGAAATTAGTTTGGTCAAGATGAGTAGCATTAAGGAAGCCTATCAATTTGCATTTAAGGCAGAGGAGAAGCTAAACAAAAGGCATGGGCAGAGGCGGAGAGGAAGAGGTGGTAGATTTTATAGAGAAAGAGGAAGATCTTATGGGGAAAGTAGCTGATTTGATCAATATAAGACAAATCAGGATAAATGAAAATTAGAATGGAGAGGAGAAAGTTCATACCAAGGAAGAGGAGGTTATTCAATGGGTAGTTACCCTAGAGGTGATGATCATAAGAGAGAAGAACGAACCTGGTTTAAGGGAACTTGTTTCAAGTGCGGTGAAGGACATAGGGCATTTGAATGTAAGAATGTTGGTAGCAGTAGCAAGAATGCTCTTGTGCAAGGAGACGCACCCGATTCAATGAAAAAACTATAAGGTGGTGAAAACTTGATGATTAGGAAAGCTTTGTGAAATGAAGGATCTAAAGAGGACCCTCTAAGGAGAGGCTTATTAAAAACTAGATGTAAAGTTGCTATAAAGTGTTGTAAGGTGATCATTTATAGTGGAAGTATAGAGAATTTGGCATCAAAAGAGTTGGTTAAAAAGTTGCAGTTGCCGAGGATGAAGCACCCCAAGCCATATCAGATTGATTGTATAAAGGATGAGAATAAACTTTTAGTAAGTGAAAAATAAATGATGATCTTCATTGTTTTTTAATTTCCTTCATTCCAAGTTGATATGTCAGGTTCCACCTCTGGTTTTAATTTGTCTTCTCTTATGAAAGATTCAACTTTATTTTCTTTTAATAACATTATGATTCTGAACTTCCATGATTGAAAGTTGTCTACAACCTCAAGTTTGTCCTCGAATTTGATAGTGCTTGCCATTTGGAATGGAATGTATTTAATCTAAATCTTAATTTCTCAAGTTTATCAGCCGCTTGGATCCTTTAGAATGAGTTCTCTAATGCCATGTAAATTATGATAAACTTCTTAAGATATTAGTATTGAATTTCTAGAATTAATGTTGTAGGGATTTAATAGACACTTATATACTTATTGATTACAGTATTTTTTATGTCTTTAAATCATCAAATGTCTTGTATTATATATCACAGTGAGTAGTCACGATTTCATGAGACGTGACTCATCAATGAGTCATGACTCATCAATGAGTCATGACTCATCAAGTCGTGACTGTCAAACAATACTTAGTGACTTGTTTTATTACCCACCGTTTCACTATGTACCGATAACTATCGGTTTAATATTAACAATGTTGCATTAATAATAATAAAAAATGAATGAAGGTGGTGAGAATTGCTTACATTTTCCACATAGTATATATTACCGATAACTAGCATCGGTTAAATTGATAGCAATCATTTCATTTAAACTGATACTTATCAGTATTTGATGTTTATTTTGCATTGTTGATAAACCGATATAATTGACATTTAATGAATCATTTCAAATATATAAACATTAATGTATATATATATATTAATATATATGTAATAGTAATTGCATATACATTAATATATATGTATATATTATAATAGTCATGGCACTCCCAAGCTGTTTGAAATCCCCTGCTGGTGGGGCTAGGGTTTCTTCCATTGTTGCGGGTTCAAAGGTCCATTTTGCTTCTTTCAATGGTTGCCTTGATCCTACTAAGGGTATTCTAGGTCTTCATGGAAAGGCTTCAGATGCCTCTGAACCACTCCTTTCAAAAGAGAATGACTGTCTGGCAGCCAGGCTGAGACGAAACGACTTTGGGGGTTTCTTGGCGAGTGAATCCTCCATCAATATCCTTGGTTTGCAATATGGGGGAACTGCTAAATCACGGGTTGCTAGCTTGAGACAACAGGTTGGTTGTGCTGCTAATCCTGCATTGCTGAAATGAAAGGATAAAGATGTGACACTAGTTTATGGCGGCGGGCTATCTAATGGTAATTGTGAGAAATGTGTTTCTTCTTGTAGAGATTCACGACAGAATGGGACGTTTAAGTCGAATAGTGTTCAGATCCAAAAGCTGAGGCAAGGTTTTCCAAACCTGTTCATGGATGGTGGGCGGGGTTCCTTAGTTCCTTTGTCTAAAACCATTGCTGTGGATCTGGACTCAGAGGCTAAAGAGGAAATTGCTCACAATGTCTCCATTTTTTCTTCTCTATGTGTGATTGGGTGCTTCAGGGGACTTTGGCCTATCTTACACGATCTCCATTCTTGGATCTCAGATCAATGGGAGCCCATTATTGATGGGTTTGTGCAAATTTATCCGGCAGCTAAAGGGTTTTTCATTGCTATTTTTGAATTTACTCATGACAGAAACAAGATCCTGTGTGAGCATTTTTGGAACTAGGAGGAGAAGTTTCCCTTAATGTTGAAACCCTGGCATCCCAACTTTTGTCCTTCGTCGGAAACTTTTGAAAAGATGCCTTTGAGGGTAAGGCTTCCTAAACTTTCGCTTCATCTCTAGTTTGACTCTCTTTTGGAAGCGGTAGGAAACTCGTTAGGGGATTTTCTGATGGTTGATAATGATTCGTCAAATCTTCTGCACTCTACTTTTGCTTGTATTCTGGTTGAAATGAATGTGTCTGATGGGCTTCTTGCTGAAATCTCAATTAAAACTTCAAAGGGTTTCTGGGCTCAATCTCTCGATTATGAAGGTGTGCCTTTTAGATGCAGAAGATGCTTTCAAATAGGGCATATGGCTACACATTGTAGCAAGGAAAGGGTAAATAGGGAGGCTTCTTGGTGGAAAGATGTTTCTCAACAATACTACACAGTTGAGAAGAAGATCGAGAAACAAATATCCTTCTCTCAGGTTGTTGCAGAGGAAACGGTCCAAGAGCCTCAAAGGTCACTCTCTCAGGATGCTCTTCAAAAGATGCACAAAGGTGATAATGGTGTGGCTATGAATGAAAACGGGGCCCCTCATAACATTGGTGTGACTACACTGGAGGGAAGAGAGAAATGTAGACCCCCAGAGACTCAGAGACTGGGAGATTCAGATTTGGCTTGGGGTGTGGTGTCCTCTACAAGGGATGTTGATCATAATGTTTTGGATTTATCTTTAGACTAGCAATTGAAGGCTACAAGAGTTGAAGAGGGTTGGCAGGTGGTGAAAGGGAGGAAAGATCGCAAAGGGAAAAAATTTGATATGGTGCTTCGTTCTCATTCAAAAGAGGTCACAAAAAGCAAGTCCTAATTTTTTCTGTTATTAGTTTTTAGTTTTGCTATGTTTGTTGGTTTTCTATTTTTACGGGGAGGTGATACTCCTTTTGTTACCACTCTTGTTTCGGGATGTCTTTTTTCCTGGTTCACTTTTATTTTAATAAATCATTGTTACAGATCAAAAATATATATATATTTATATATATGTATATATTAATGTATGTATATATTAAAATGTACATATATGTATTTTGTATATATTCAGTTTAATGATTTGAATGATGCTATCAATTTCCAACATATTCAATGATATAAATCCAACCAAGAGGCTTCTATAGATGCATCATTTGAAAAGGGACAAGAAGTGAAAGATTCTTAGCTGAAGAATAATTATTTTTCTATTTTTATTATTCCATACTTTGATACTTGTCCTAATTATTGTGAGTTTAATTTCAAGATGTTGTTATGTAACTATTTGGGTAGGCAATTAGACTATATATATCTCTGTTGAACATTTTACAAGGATTGACAATTTTAATACAATTTCCCCTTGTTGTTGTGAAAACCGTGTGAGACTCAAAATTATTTTGGGATTGTTGTTCATAGATAGAATTTGATTTATTGTTAAATGAATGAATGTATGGAGAGTGAAGCAAATTGATTATAGATATCAAACTGTGTCTCTTTTGGGATTTATGATTATAGGGTGATCTGTGAGTCACTATTTGTTTTCTCTGTTGTAATGTTCATGTTGTTTGCAAGAATTATACTCTTTTAGTAATCAAACTATAATGTCATCTTTCAAATTCTTTTTTGATACTCTGGGTTGCTGGTCCCTATAAAACTAGTTCCCAACTTTGGCTCTTTTGTTTGGGGTTTCGAGTCCCCTTCAAACCTACTTTTACCTAATCAAAACTATAATGTCATCTTTATGGTTGTGGAGGTGTATGTACAAAAGTTGAATGGTGATTTAAATTGTGTTTTGTTTTCTCATGGTTGTGGGTAATCAAGCATAGTATCAAGTTTATTCTTACTTATAATTTCACATTGTATCATGGATATATCATGGTGATGAATGTCCATTAGGTGTCTCTTCTTCTCTTTGGTTAAGAGAATACCCCCCTTTAAAATAGTTTAGATTTTCATTCATTGCATATCGACATTAGGGAGATGTACCTATTAATTCAAAGATCATACTGTCTAACCATTTGTTCAACTATTGTTAATAGAAAGGACTTTAATGAGGGTTGTCAATATTATAAAAGAGCCAATTATCTAACCAATAGATTTTTGGAGACTCCAGTGGGGAGATGAATAGATTGATGCCAGTCGCCCTTAAATAAAGGAATGATGGTTCCCCCTCATGAGAATATTCTTCAGGTACTTTAACCAAGCCTTGGTTTTCAAGATACCCAAGAAGACATAATAGCAAAATTGAACACTTTGGCTTGGAGGTGTAGACAAAGTTCTCAACTGTATCATTAGGTTAATCACATCCTTGAAAAAGAAGAAGCATTTGGGGAACTTTTGAGAAGGGCTCCCATTGGTTAGAACATGATTGTAGTTGAAAGGATAGTTGTTGTTCCATGAAGAAATAGGAAAAATCTTGCCCACATTCAAGATCAAGTTAATAAAAACTGGTAGCTATTAAAAGATGCTTGAAAGAAGATATACTAGGAGTGAAATGGCAAAGGGAGTTGTTGACCTAGTATTTAAGGCACTTCAAGCAGGAAATTCCTCTACAAGTGTTCCTCTTCGTGGGAGTAGAAGTATACATCCCCTTTCTCCTAAGAATAACTCTTAATCTCCTATCTGTCAGGCTCTAACCCTTCATAGGATCACCCTTCCTGTGAGAGAAAGCTTCTCATCAATTCTTTTCAACTTGCAAAGAAATATGGCACAACCTGTACCATGGGGCATAACAATTGTACCTTTGAACCTCGTCGCTCACCACAACTTACCTAAGGGATCCAAAAAAAATCTAGCTAGATTTTTTGGAGATGGTAAGGTCACTACATATGAACACATCTCTGCATTCTTTGTTGCATGTGGAGTTTTGGTTGTTTAACACGAAGATGTAGAAGTTAGATTGTTTGCAAAAACCCTAGTAGATGGAGCCACAAATTGGTTCCATCATTTGGTTCTTGGGTCAATCACAATTTGGGATACCATGAGAACCAAATTTGAGGCAAGATTCAAAAGCCAAGAAGAGGAACATAGTTTTCTCACCCATCTAATACATATTAAAAAGGAAGCCTTCGTGCCTATACGGGAGTTTGTTGTAAAATCTAATAAGATTGTTAATAAAATTCCTGCCAATAAGAGACCCACTACAAATAATTAGATATGTTTCTTTCTAATTGTCATGCCTCCAAATATCATTTTCCATTTAAAGAGAGCAAGAGTGGAAGATCTATCCACCTGTCAGACAAAAACTATAGAACTAGAAGATGATTTCATCACTGTTGGGAAATGGAAAAAATGGGCTGCAATCTAGCAACAGTAATAGTACTAATTACTTTGAAGCTATGTTACATAAGTTAAAAAATGATGTAATAGCTCTGAATAGGTAGCTACCTTTAAAGAATAAAAAAAATGATTGGTTGGTTTGTTAGGTATAGTCCCAAGAGATAATTGAGAAGGGGGGGGGGGGGGGGGGGGGGGGGGGTGAATCAGTTGTCTACAAGTTTCAATTCTTTATCCAATTAAGTATACTTAAACATAAAGCAAAAACACAATGAAAGAACACTTGAACACAACACCAATATTTTGGTTACGGGGAAACCCAAATAGGTAAAAACCCTGGTGGGAATTGACACCCACTAATATTCTGCACTAGTGTATTATGATCCTTGTTAGAAGATCCTTAACCCTATTAGGAGTTGCTTTGCAATATATTTAGTACAGTAGACCTGGTCAAGGTTCGGACCCTATTAGGAGTCTTTTACAATAGTCCCTGTTAGGGGAGAGGATGCACTATCCAAGAGCACACTGCTCAAAGGGGCAAAGGCTACAACCTTCTGAATAATAGATACACACTATATTTGGATCTTGGTGAACTGCACTTAGACGTGCTATCTAGATCAGTTCCAATGTATAGCACAAACACTTTACTTGGTCACATAGACCTTCTTCTAATGGCTCAACACTTCGCACACTCTTCTCTACTCTTCTCAATCAACTATGAACCACATCCAAGCAATCACAAATGACTACCTATAAATATCTTTCCTCTAAAGGATATAATCAAGTTGGCCTATTAGAACCACTTTTAAATCATATTAGAGAAGCCATAACAAAATCCAATAATAATTTAGTCAGCTCTACTAAGCTCGCAACACATTCTGGAACCTGTCAATTAGATAATTGTAGACACACATTACACACTATCGGCTCTACCAAAATAACTGTATCTTTCTCCTCAAGCTGAATTACTTCATGTGCTCTTAACTAAACATCACTAACTCTTCTCTAAGCTTAAATCCAAGGGTGCATACCGAAATGATAGGCGCAACTCCAAAACCAATATAATCTCTATCGGCTCTTCTGAATAAACACAGGAAACTTCTACTGGTGAATAGTGACTGCATAAATTCACTTCTACTGATCATCAGACTCTGTGTCCATGAATGTAATAGCACTAACATGTCTTCATCATATATCCAAGGGTGCAAGGCTCCATGATAACTGTACAAACAACTATACATAGAACACTGCCTGTTACTCTATCAGGAACACTGTTGACACAAGCTGCTATATAAGTATCTGTACTAATAGTTAACCTCTGCATCCATGATATCATGCTGATAACATGTCCATGCTACATATACTTAAAGCTTATTGCATAAGTCATCCACGCATGCTACTTACCATATGTTGTCATCAATGACAAACATACAGTCAGTACTGGCCTGCTAGCAAATCTCCAACAATCTCCCCCTTTGGCATTGATGGCAAAATATGGAATGAAAAACTCCACCAATCCAAATGAACATTTCTTTTGTAACATTCTCCATTTCCTCTTCAAAACTCCCCCAAAGATGAGTACTCCATCTGTTGCAATATTCTTCAACATTCTCCATTTCCTCAACTAAACTGCTGTCATAACTGAATACTACTCCCCCTTAGTATATTACTCCTCTTTTTACTTCTCTTTTTCATGACTATATATTACTCCCCCTTTGACATCAATGGAAAAGGGAACCAATCAATTTAAGCACCAGTACTACTCCTAAAGTAGAGTAGTCAACCATCCATTAGTCCCTGAGGACTGATGCTCTTTCCTCTTTCTTCTAAGCAGAATCAGGAAAGGGAATTACTCCCAACTTCTCCCTGAGATACTCAAAAGTATCCTTAGACAAGGGCTTTGTGAATATGTCTACCAACTGATCTTTAGTACTCACAAAGTCCAACTTGACTTCTTTCTCTGCCACTTCCTCTCTTAGGAAGTGATACTTAATCTCAATGTGCTTTGTCTTTGCATGCATCATAGGGTTCTTTGACATGTTGATAGTGCTGGTGTTATCATAGTCAATAACAATAGGATAATTAATCTAAATTCTAAAATCCATTATCATCTGCTTGATCCAAACAATTGTAGAATAATTCGGGGCCATTGCAACATATTCTGCTTCTACTGTTGATTGAGAGATACAATTTTGCTTCTTACTTGTCCAAGTGACAAGTCTATCACCAAGAAACACTGCTCCTCCTGATGTATTCTTTCTATCATCAATGCATCCTGCCCAATCTGCATTAGTATACACATGAAGCTCAATGTTTTCTGAATTAGGATACCATAAATCATAATCTATAGTGCCCTGCAAGTATCTGAATATTATCTTTATTGCCATGAGGTGACTTTGTTTAGGCTCTGCTGCAAATCTTCCAACTATGCCAACTGCATTTGAAATATCAAGTCTTGTTTGAGTAAGATAAATGAGTTTACCAATCATAGATTTGTACAATGTTATATCTACTAGAGGAGAATCATCTTATTTTGTAAGTTTGCATCCAGTGATCATAGGTGTCCCTACTGGCTTGCAATCATCCATCTTGAATTTTTTCAATATCTCTTTCACATACTTAGACTGATTAATGAAGATACCTTTCTCTGTCTGCTGCACATTTAGTCCCAAAAAGTATTTGATAGGACCAATCATACTCATCTCAAACTCACTTTGCACTTCTTTAGCAAATTTTGCACTCAATTTGTCATTAGCCCCAAAGATAATGTCATCAACAAATATAGCCACAAGTAGGAATCCTTTAGATGTTTCTCTTATAAATAGGTTACAATATGCTGCTCCTTTCTTGAATCCTATCTTTGTTAAGTATCCATCAAGTCTCTCATACCATGCTCTAGGGGCTTGCTTAAGTCCATAGAGGGCTTTCTTCAATCTGCATACCATATCAAGTCTATCTGATAGGGTGAATCTTTCTGGCTACTCAATGTATACTTCTTCTTTTAGCTCTCCATTCAAGAATGCTGACTTGACATCCATCTGATAAAGTTTGAAGTTTTTGAATGTTGCAAAAGCTAGAAACAACTTAATAGCTTCTAACCTGCTTACTGGTGCAAAAGTCTTTAAATAGTCAATACCTTCTCTTTGCACATATCCCTTACATACCAATCTTTCTTTTTTCCTTACTACTATACCATCTTCATTCATCTTGTTCCTGAATATCCACTTTGTTCTAATTACATTCTTATCACTAGGTCTTGGGACCAGTTCCCAAGTATCATTCTTGATAATCTAATCTAGTTCTTCTTTCATAGCATCATGCCAATCTGAATCTTTGCATGCATCTTCAACACTTAAGGGTTCAATCTAAGATAGTAAAGATACCTTTTCACTACTAGCTGAGTTCTTTGCTTCTGATCTTGTTAAAACTTTTCCGCTCTAATCTCCAATGATGTATTTCTTGGAATGGTTTATAGATGTAAACTTTGCAACCTTAGTTGATGCTGACTCATCAGCCTTAAGAGTTTCTTCTTCACTTTTCTCAGGGTCATTGAATAACACATCAATACTATCAAACATTTCTTCAATAACTGTTTCACTAGTGGAGGGTCTGGGTTCTTCTTCAATCATGGGTGAGGAATCATGATATCTTTCTTGAACCATAAAATTTTCATCAATCTTAACATGAGCACTTTCAATGATCTTTTTCAATCTTAAATTGAAACATCTATAAGCTTTACTTTTGGTAGAGTAACCAAGGAAAATACCTTCATCACTTCTTGCATCAAACTTGCCTACTGCTTCATCCCTCTTGATGTAGCACTTGCTTCCAAAGATTCTGAAGTATTTTACTATGAGAACATTACCAAACCATAGCTCATATGGTGTCTTGTCAGTGCCAGACCTAAATTGAATTCTATTGATGGTTTAGACTGTTGTATTGACTACATCTCTCCAATAGGTGTGTGCAACTTTTCCTTCAATCATGATGGTGCGTGCTGTATCAAGGATTATCCTATTCCTTCTCTCTGCAATTCCATTTTGGTGAGGGGTTCTAGGTGCACTTAACTGCCTCTTTATGCCATGTTCTTTGCAGTACTCATAGAATCTGTCAGAGGTGAATTATCCTCCTCTATCTGATCTCAAACATTTTATCTTTAGTCCAAATTCATTCTCAACCTTAGCTTTGAATATTTTGAACTTCTCAAATGCTTTTGACTTATCTTTCAAGAACACAACCCACATCATCCTAGTATAATCATCAACAAAAAAAATGAAATACCTTTCACCATAGTATGATCTTGTTTGAGTTGGACCACATAGGTCTATATGAATCAGATCCAACTTGTTCTCTATTGAATTGTGCTTGCTCCTGAATGAGTTTCTCACATGCTTTCCCATCACACATTCCCTGCATATAGTATCAACTGGCTTTGCTATGTTAGGTAGATCTCTTACTGCCTTTACATTGCTTATCTTTATTATGTTATCAAAATTGATATGACATAGTCTTTTATGCCACAACCAACTGTCATCAACTTTAGCAACAAAACAACTTGCTTCTGAATTGAGTTGGAAAACATTACCTTTAGTCTTTGAGCCTGATGCAATCATAACACCATCCTTGTTGTTAATGATGCATTTGTCATCTTTGAACTCCAATTGATAACCTTTTCCAAGTAACTGCCCAACACTAAGAAGGTTATGTTTCAAACCATCAACATAAAGAACATCATTAGTACTATTATTTCCATCCAAAGTGATGGCTCCTCTACCAACGATGGGTTTAGGAGTGTTATCTCCAAATCTAACCATGCCACCATTGTATTTTTCCAGATGAACAAATCTATCTTTATCACCTATCATGTGATGTGAACAACCACTATCTATAATCCAATATGTCCTTATATCAGCTTGTGAAATCAATGCTAGCTCTTGTTTCTCTATCTCATCTTCATGATCTGTCTTATTGTTCATTTTCTCTATGATATAAATAAATCCAATTTCTTCTTCAGCTGAATCATCATCTAAAACTCCATCTCCAGCATAGTAACATTCCTTAGAGAATTTAGGCTTGTAGTCATTTTTGAACTTTCTAGCTCTTAAGGGACATTTAGATGCAAAGTGACCAATCTTATTAGATGAAAAGCATTTAAATGGAAATTGACCTTCATATTTTCCTTTTCCTTTCTTTTCTCTTTTGGCAATCATAGCAATGAAATCATCTAGTTTTTTCTCTTCATCATCATCATCAAAATTATCAGAAGTGTTTGCAAATTTATTACCATGAACTGTTGCTTTGAAGGTTGTCTCACTTTTAGGTTCTGTCTTCAATCTTGAAATCTCAAAAGTTGTGATTTTGTTGATCAAGGTCTCTCTCTTGAAATTTGATGTAAGTTGCATGGTCTCATCAAGGATGTTGATCTTGTTTTCATATTCTGGAGTGAGAGTAGTCATCAATTTGTCCATGATGTCTTCCTCTGAGATCTCTCCACCATTGTTCCTGATTCCAGCAATTGCTTCATTGATCCTTTGATTGTAAGCTCTAATGTTTTCTTCAAGCATCATCTCTAATGCATTGTATCTTTTCTTTCATGTCTTTCTATGCACATCCTTTTCTTGTTTGTCTCCTTCAAATATGTCTTCTAGGTACTTCCATATTTTGTGGGCTATATTAACCTTCTTTATTTCTGAAAACTCACTATCAAATAGGGTGCTAATAAGAGCTTCTTTGGCTATTGCATTTTGATGAAATAATTCCTTTTTCTTATCAGTAGCATCATCCTTTGCAAGGTCTTCTAAAGTAGGGATCTTGACTGCTTTGATAGTTACATCAAAAACTTCAAAAGCAATGCACTACAAATGAGTCACCGTCTTTTTCTTCCAATCAAGATAATTCTCTCCATCAAACTTAAGACTTTA
Source organism: Chamaecyparis obtusa (assembly GCA_027943335.1). Taxonomy (NCBI): domain Eukaryota; kingdom Viridiplantae; phylum Streptophyta; class Pinopsida; order Cupressales; family Cupressaceae; genus Chamaecyparis; species Chamaecyparis obtusa. Next base: position 1,318,055 of record BSBK01005674.1, read on the forward strand.
TTTTCTAAAGAATGCCACCTGATCAACCTCAAGCTATTAAAATTTCTCTCTGAGGCACTTGGCTCTGATACCAATTGTTAGGAATAGTCTCAAGAGATAACTAAGAGGGGGGGTGAATCAATTATCTACAAGTTTCAATTCTTTATCCAATTAAGTATACTTAAACATAAATCATAAACACAATGAAAGAACACTTTAACACAACACCAATATTTTGGTTATGGGGAAACCCAAATAGGTAAAAACCCCGGTGGAAATTGACACCCACTAATATTCTGCACTAGTGTATTATGATCCTTGTTAGAAGATCCTTAACCCTGTTAGGAGTTTCTTTGCAATATATTTAGTATAGTAGACCTGGTTAAGGGTCAGACCCTATTAGGAGTGTTTTACAATAGTCCGTGTTAGGGGAGAGGATACACTATCCAAGAGCACACTTCTCAAAGGGGCGAAGGCTACAACCTTATGAATAACAGATACACACTATATCTGGATCTTGGTGAACTGCGCTTAGACCTGTTGTCTGTATTAGTTCCAATGTATAGCACAAATACTTTACTTGGTCACATAGACCTTCTTCTAATGGCTCAACACTTCGCACACTCTGCTCTACTCTTCTCAATCAACTATGAACCACACCCAAGCAATCACAAATGACTACCTATAAATATCTTTCCTCTAAATGATATAATCAAGTCGGCCTATTAGAACCACCTTGAAATCATATTAGAGAAGCCATAACAAACTCCAATAATAATTCAGTCGGCTCTACTAAGCTCACAACACATTCTGGGACCTGCCCAATAAGATAATTATAGACGCACGCTGCACACTGTTGGCTCTACCAAAATAACTGTATATTTCTCCTCAACCTGAATTACTTCATGTGCTCTTAACTAAACATCACTAACTCTTCTCCAAGCTTAAATCCAAGGGTGCATACCGAAATGATAGGCACAACTCCAAAACCAATATAATCTCTGTCGGCTCTTCTGAATAAACATAGGAAACTACTACTGGCGAATAGCGACTGCATAACTTCACTTCTACTAATCATCAGACTCTGCATCCATGAATGTAATAGCACTAACATGTCTTCATCATATATCCAAGGGTGCAAGGCTCCATGATAACTGTACGGACAACCATACACAAAACACTGCATGTTACTCTGTCAGGAACACTACTGACACAAGCTACTATATAACTGTCTGTACTAACAGTTAACCTCTGCATCCATGATATCATGCTGATAACATGTCCATGATACATATACTTAAAGCTTACTACATAAGTCATCCATGCATGCTACTTACCATATGTTATCATCAATGACAAACATATAGTCAATACTGGCCTGTTGGCAAATCTCCAACATGGTTATGTTGTGATATGTTCACCAACATATAAATAATATCCTTTACATATAAAATAATTGGGGAAGGTAAGATTCTCTTCTTAACCCCAAATTTCCAAAGGAAAGATCCAAATTGATTAACCACAAGAAAATGGTCAATGCATAAATGAATCAATCGATTAGTAACAAGAAGAAAGAGGAAAACCTTACATTCTATTTTGGAAGAGAGTATTAAAATCTTAATTGAAATGAATTGAAGAAAAATACTAACCTCAAAGTATAGCATATCTAGAAATTGTTGTTTTCTGGTGTCTATACTGAGTTTTTGCAAATTCTACAACCTGTCCTGGCCTTGAAACACAGAGACGGAGAAAACCCAGAAATATTTTTCTTTTTTGAACCAGGTCGACCTTGACCCAAATAGGAGGGTGCAATCGTGCCCCTTTATGTTGACCTTGACTTGCACTACTCCGACGAAAATTCTATTTATGGATCCTGAAAGTTTTCCAAAAAGGGTATCTGAATTTTCTCTATAATTCATTGTTCTATACATGTACCTGCAAGAAAAATGGTTTTGTAGTTTGGATGAGGGGTTTTCCTTGGTCAAACCCTAGTTTTGGAATTAACCTTGAAATATAATTGAAATTGCAGTAATAAACAAAGTAAATAGAACAATTCACCTTTCTTATGTTGAATCCCTTGTGGAGGATTCGAATCCTTGAATCCACAAGTATGTATACTCCAAATGGATGTAGAATTGTAGGATGTAGGATGTCTCAAATCAATTGCATTTAGATCTTCAACACCAATCTTGAATGGATCTTGGAATTGGAAGAAGCTTGAATGGATATGGATGGAGAAATCTTCAACAAGAGGGCTTCATAGAGCTTGAATCCTTCAATGGCTACCAATGGATCTCCTTGATGAATTGAATCTTGAATGCTTGAATACTTGAATGCTTGAAAATAGATGATTGCTTCGATAAATTATACATAGATGATCCTCCCTTTCTTTCCTTTTTTTTTTACTTAAAATGAGTGGAGAAGGCTTCCTTATATACTAGTCTAGGACACCAACTTCTAGAGAGGCCAAGATATGAGAAATAAATTCCCATTAGGCTCATACCCTTAAAAGTGGACCTATATTAAATGTCTTTTAAGAGTCACCATTTCGAAGCCCGAAGCAGCCGACCCAAAAGTGGGAAAGAATTCTTTCCAAACCCCGACATCCGTAAATCTTTAAAATTTGAAATTTAGACCCTAGGTTAGGGTCGAGGTCGACCATGACCCTGAGGTCAAGAACCTCAAAATCGTAGAGCAAGATACTAGAAATAGGTAGGAAAGAAGTAGAAAATAGGGCAGGATAGGGGAAAAACCATATCCAAGTCAAAGATCCATTCAAGGCATTTGACATGACCCTAAACCACTTACTCGGAGGGCTAAACCAGTCCTAAATGGAAGTGCTTCCATTTATCGACGATACATTTAGTCCCCACTTTAGCAAGAGTATGGACTCAATGCAAACTCTTGGTAAAGGAGATCACAAAGAAAAAGAAAATCTTATTGAAATCAAAGGGACAAAGCAGTCATCAAGCCCCTAGGGACTTAAGTCTTTGTCAACCCCAAGATTACAATAAGAGAGACATCACTAGAAAAAAGAGAGAAGAGGGTGTGAACCTATGACCCATTGTGAATCACACAAGGAAACAATGCAACGGGAAAGATGGAGTTGAACTCCCTAATGAATGTGGCTACTCACTAGTCAACCCATCAAGGATTCACCCTCAGGAATATTCTATTCCAAAAGAGAAAATCCAAAACAAGAGAGATCCAGTCTTAAGGACACCATCTGACCTTCAGGGATCAAAAATTTATAAATTGAAACTAGAGGGATCAAGAGATCCTATAAGGTAAAAATCTACGCTTTAAGGATTAGTCTCTAATCCATAAAGGGAGAAAAAAAGTTTTAAGTCTAAAAATATTTTGGAAATGTGTGTGTGCAAAAAGTGAGTAGAGCGTATGCCCCACGTTAAAGTCATTGCTAACACTTTAACAGGAGCAATGGCTTGAACGACAACATAAACAACTCCATCGATTACATTTCCACTACGAGATGCCCCAAGCAAAGACAAATCAAGGGAAATACCACATAAATATACAAAGAATGCAGAAGGGATATACCTACCATGGGGTCAGTATGATCATAAGATAATATATATATATATATATATATATATATATATATAGGATATTATTGAAAATGAATTGACATGATTCCCCAAAGAAAGTAGAACTACAATCACAATGGAGGAAAGAAAACAAAAGAGTTATGAAGAAGAGTGTTTTCGGACCACAACATGGAGACCAAAAAGAATTAGTGCTACCAAGTCGCAAATCCAAGCGGACTACACAAGAAAAACATTTACGAACAATAGAAGAGGTATAACATAACATGAAAATAACATATAGAAGAATAGAGATACATATAGAGGAATAGTACAATAGGTTCGATTCCTTTATCACCTTGTACCAACAAAGTAACAAGGGTCGTATAAAAGATTCTAACAAACATTTAGCAAACACATTATGGGAGAAACCCAATACAATGAGAAAACACACAAAAAGCTTCCATGGAGGACAAGCCAATCAAGCACATCGCCTACTCTCCCCATCTTGGTCTATATCATTTAGGGAAGGTGGGAAACTCACAAGAGAGACTATATCTAACATAGTAGGAATAATAGCTAGTTCCAAACGAGGATCCTCTTGAGAATCGTGATGTTCGATACTAGGTGTAATTATCAATTGTGTTGAAAGCATATTATGTAAATCAGTATGAATGTCAATAGTCTCATATTAATCATTACCATCATTAGGATCATCAAGAGTATCTTCTTCATCAAGATTAATCGAAATAGAATCTAAGATATGAATATAATCATCATAATCATTCATCTTAACATCATTATTAACATTAACTTCTTCCAACACATTAGGCATAGGCTGGTCAAAAGAAGGTAAAGCACTTTGAAGAATAGAGGCACGAGCCTTAGCTTGAGCCTGATGCTTCTTATGATGTTCATTGGTAGATTGGTTATGTTTTTTCTTGTTTGAAATATGTTGAGAACTAGGAGGAACAACCACCAGTTCCTTCATAGGTTCTATAGGAGGATTAGTGGGATTTTTAGTAGGTGGAAAAGCAATACTAGGAGCTTGATTAACAAAAATTAAAAAAAAAGTGATAAAGGAGGCATGGAAGTTGTAGGCAAAAGACCATGGTTAGGATCCATCTGAGACATGCTTAACTTAACAATCTTGTGATGTTTATAGGCTTGATATGAGCGAAAAAGGTTATCAGGTCGAGAAGAACATGAATTAGGTAATGAAGGCCAAAATAAGTCAAGAGTGGTACAATCCCTAGGCCTAGAAGGTTGATATAAAGTATGATTAATTATCTTCACTTCTTCATCATGAATGAATTTAATACACTTATGGATAGGAGAAGCAACGACATACATGACATTCAACCAAGGAAAACCAAGCTTAACTTGAAATTGATCAGAAGTAGGGACAACAACAAAGGTAGTATCCACAACTTTACTACAAAGTTCAACCAGAAAGTTAATAGAACCAAATGATGGATAGAGAAAACCATTGCAAGTTTGGATCCACACATTAGATGTATCATAACAATCACGTTGTAAGTTCTTCATAAAAATGTTTTCTTCAGTAATGATATTGACTAAAGATATAGGATCAACAAGATAACCATGTGTAGGTATCTTAGAAATCCTATCATAAATGTAGAGGGGACCATCAGGAGCTTTAATAGTCTTAGAATCATCAAAGGTGATCAAGAGTTCCCTAGGTCTTTTATTCTTAGGTTGTTTTTGAGGTTTAGGTTGAGGTTTCAGTTTAGGCTTAGGTTGAGGTGGAACTTGAAGTTGAGGTTGAGATTGAGGTTGGGGTGGAGATACAAGTTGAGACAAGATAATATGCTCCACATGGTTAATAATATGATTGAGATCATCCATCTTTGAATCATAAACAATATCCACAGAACATGGTTGAACAATGGTATTAGTATCATGTGTAGGCAAAGGATTCATATAGATTTGGAGGTTTTGATTAGGATGAGAGACATATTATTTCTCACTAACATCAAAATTATCAACAAATAAAGCATTAGAATCAATTAAGTCTTGAACCTTATGTTTTAGAGAATAACACTTTTCAGTATCGTGGCCATTCTGACAATGGTATTGACAAAAGGCTTTGGGATCAAAGGATTTGGATGCCATAGTAGTAGGTAAAAGAGGTCAAATAGGAGGCAACCTAATCATATTAGCATTCAACAATTTACTCATAATAGAATGTAAAGATTCAGAAAGGAGTAAACGTACGAGTCATACGAAAAGCAATGGATGCAGAAGTGGCATTGTTGGATGCAACATCAACTTGATCAGCAACTACATTTTCTTGCTTATTTATCTTGACATAGTTGTTAGGTTTTTGAAACTTATTGAGATTAGGAGCAACATCACTCTTCTCAACTAGAACATGAGCCATTGGACTGTTGCTCTCAAATTGACTCACTTGTAATTGATAATGATGAAGCACTGCATAAAGTTGTTGAAAAGAGGTAAATTCAGTAAGAAGAATCTTATCTCTAATATCCTTTTGTAAATTTGAAATAAACATATGTTGAATATCAATATCAGGAACAAGATAAGAAATTTGAGCATACAAATGCTTACATCTACCAATAAATTTAGTCAATTTTTCTTTAGTATTTTTTTAACAATACTTCAAATCAGTTAAGGACACTTGTAGACCAATGTTATTTTGGAACTATTGGATAAAGGCATTAGAAAGTTTTGGAAAATAATCAATAGAATAAGGAGGCATGGAACAATACCATTGCAAGGCCTTATCACGAAAAAGTTCTAGCAAACAACTTGGCTAAAATCCTATGGTCATGAGCATAGTCACCACAAAGGATTTGAAATGTTTTAGCATGAGTGACAGGGTCTCCCTTACCATTGTAATTCTCAATACGAGGCATATTGGCTTGTTGAGGAATAGGAGCATGAATAATGTCTAGGGATAAAGGACTACCCATGTCACATGTAGGAATACCAAACTTGGATTGAGTTAATGACACAAGTTGTTGTTGTAAAGAGGACATAGTTTGAGCCAGACTAATGATTGTGGAATCATTAGAAGAAATAGGAGGCATAGAAACATTAGAAACACTAGGGAAAGTATAGGAAGCCGCGGGAAAGGAAGACACAACCGGTGGAATACTTGGAACCATAGTTGGAAGAGGGTTGGAATAGGTAAAAGGAACACAATGGTAAGAAGGTTGTGAGGTAGGTAGAGACACTGATGGAACACTCACAAGAAGAGATGGAAGAGATGTAGTCACTAAAGGAGGAGTATAAGTAGGAATGATAGGTAAAGGAATGGAAGAAGGTTCCACACTAGTGACAGGAGGAGTTAATCCTAGATCTTGAGCTTCTTGAGCTAAAGGTTTGATATTTAAATGCACAAGATGAGTGATACCACACAAGAGATTAACACCTTGATCACTATCTCGAAGAAATTTCTTAAGAGCCTCTATAGCTTGAATAGAATCTTGATTATGGTTTTCTTGAATAAGCCAATTTCCCATTTTATCAAGTTTAGTTGAAAGTTTTTGGACTTGTTCAGGAGGAACTCTTAAAGCATCATCCTCATCATGAGTTGAGTGAGAAGATTTATGCTCCATAGTAGGATTGGAATCATGAGTGATCAAATTGTCATCCAGGATCCTAAGGAAAGGAGAGGAAGACTCAGGATCAAAGGAACCCATAAGTTTATGACTTCTTCTAATCAACATATTATAAGTAGGACTAGAGGTAGTAAAGCTCATACACCAATGCAATGCAAATGAACTAAATTAGGAAAACACAAGGCATAAACAAATAAATGTTTTTGTATTTTTTCTTTATAATATTTTTTGTTTTATTATTGAAATGTAAATGCAAGCACATAAAAGGAAGACTAATCTAATATGCATGCAAGATCTAACATGAAAACTAAATCTAACATGACAAAAGAAAGATTTTTCATAAGCGGGTTCACCAAAATGTAAAGAATAAAAAAAAATGATTGGTTGGTTATGTTGTGATGCATTCACCAACATATAAATAATATCCTTTACATATAGAAGAATTGGGGAAGGTAAGATTCTCTTCTTAACCCAAAATTCCCAAAGGAAAGATCAAAATTGATTAACCACAAGAAAATGGTTGATGCATAAATGAATCAATCAAAATTTCTATTTTCTGGTGTTTGTACTGAGTTTCTAGAAATTATGCAACTTGTCCTAGCCTGGAAACACATAGACAAAGAAAACTCATTGTATCATCTTAAAATGGAAGCACTTCCATATTAAGAGCATTTATCCCTCCGAGTAAGTGGTTTGGGGTCATGTCAAACACCTTGAATGGATATTCGACTTGGATCTAGCTTTTCCCCTTGTTCTACCCCATTTTCCACTTCTTCCTAGCATTTTCCTGGCATTCTGGACTATGAACCTAAGGTTTTGGACCCTAAGGTCAAAGTCAAACTTATGGGGTCAAAGTCGACCTCGACCCTGACTAGGTTAGGGTCAACCTCGACCTTGATCCTAAGGTCTAGGACCTTCAAGGTCTGCTTCCGATTGTGGGATTTCATCAAAAACTTGTCTTTTCCCTCTTCGGGGCCACTATTTATCGGATTAAGTGTCGAATTCTCAAATTAATATTTGAGGTGGACCTTTCTCGATATTTATATAAGAATCCTAATTTATTATTGGAGATTATCCTTTCTCGAGTTTTGTTCCTAATGCTCAAATTAACTTTGGGGTTGACCTTACCTCAAATTTTGTAATAAGGCTCTTAAATAATTATTTTATTTCTATATTAAAGGTGGTCCCCTCCTATAGTTTTGTGTCAAGAATTTAATTTAATTTCCTCTCCATGTGCACCTCTCTAGAGTTTTGTGCCATGGGCCCTTAATTATTGTTTTCTATGAGGCCCCTCTTGTGCCCTAGATCACTATAAAAGGGAGCCTTCCTCTCTCATTTTGACATCTCAAGTTTTCATGTTCAAGCTCTCAAGGTGATCATTCAAGAAAGCATCCATTCAAGCATTCAAGTCCTCTTCTCCATCCAAGTTCTCCATTGAAGATCAACGATTCAAGCATTCAAGCCATTGAAGGGATTTGGTTCAAGCATTCAAGATTCATCATTCAAACCCTAGATCTAGCCATCATGATGGTGTGATCTTCCTTCAAGATCCTTTTGTTCATCATCAAGATCCATTTCATTCTTCCCTCAAGGTGGATTCCAAGCATACAATCATGGAGGTTTGATTTACATTTATTGTTTTGTTCAAGCTTTCATATTAATATACTTGTTTACATTTCAAATATAATTGCATATCTATTGAATTGCATAGCTTCATTGTTAGATTCTTTTCTACTACTTGCTAGCATTTTCCAATTTCAATTTCAATATTAAGGTTGATTCCAAACTGGGGTTTGACCAAGACAAACCCCTCAAACAAACAACAAAATTCCTCTTTTTCTTGCAGGTGCAGGTGCGAAACTTCGGATCTGAGAGCGAATTTGGATACCCTTTTTAGCAAACTCCCGGGATCAATGAACAAAATTCAAATCGGACTTCAAATAAAGAATGTGGTATTTGACCTTTTATGATGGTCAAACCCAAGCTGAGTCATCTTGCGAAAAGATTTCTGGGTTTTGTAGATCTCATAGTTTCAGTTTTGAATCACAAAAAGCAACAGTTTTTGAGATCATTTGACAGGGTTTTCAGCTGATTCTTTTTCAGAGGTAAGTATCTTTATCTCTTAATTTCAATATTAGTCATCTATATTTACTTTCTATATCAATACAATTTCATGTAAGTGTAAAATATTGGCTTTGGGGTCTCTTTTATGTGCAAGCCATTGTTCTAGGACCCCATGCATATTTTATCTTCTACACCCATAAATCTTTTTCTTTTTTGAACCAGGTCGACCTTGACCCAAATATAGGGGTGCAATTGTGCCCCTTTATGTTGACCTTGACTTGCACTACTCTGACGAAAATTCTGTTCTGGGATCCTGAAAGTTTGCCGAAAAGGGTATCCGAATAAGCTTTGTAATTCATTGTTCTATACATGTACCTACAAGAAAAGTGGTTTTGTTGTTTGGATGGGGGGTTTTCCTTGGTCAAACTCTAGTTTTGGAATTAACCTTGAAATAGAATTGAAATTGCAGTAATAAACAAAGTAAATAGAACAATTCACCTTGCTTATGTTGAAACCTTTGTGGAGGATTCGAATCCTTGAATCCACAAGTATGGAAGCTCCAAATGGATGTAGAATTGTAGGATGTAGGATGTCTCAAATCAATTGCATTTATATCTTCAACACCAATCTTGAATGGATCTTGGAATAGGAAGAAGCTTGAATGTATATGGATGGAGAAATCTTCAACAAGAGGACTCCATAGAGCTTGAATCCTTCAATGGCTACCAATAGATCTCCTTGATGAATTGAATCTTGAATGCTTGAATACTTGAATACTTGAATGCTTGAATGCTTGAAAATAGATGATTGCTTCGATAAATTATACATAGATGATCCTCCCTTTTCTTTCCTTCTATTTTCTCCTTAAAATGAGAGGAGACGGCTTCCTTATATACTAGTCTAGGATACCAACTTCTAGAGAGGTTGGCATATGAGAAATAAATTCCCATTAGACTTGTACCCTTAGAAGTGGACCTATATTAAATTTCTTTTAAGAGTCACCATTTTGAAGCCCAAAGCAGCTGACTCGGAAGTGGGAAAAAATTCTTTCCAAACCCCAACATTCGGAGATCTTTGGAATTTGAAATTTAGACCCTAGGTCAAGGTCAAGGTCGACCTTGACCCATAAGGTTGACCTTGACCCTGAGGTCAAGAACCTCAAAATCTTAGAGAAAGATACCAGAAATAGGTAGGAAAGAAGTGGAAAATAGGGTAGGATAAAGGAAAAACCAGATCCAAGTCAAAGACCCATTCAAGGCATTTGACATGACCCCAAACCACTTACTCGGAGGGATAAACCAGTCCTAAATGGAAGTGCTTCCATTTTTTGATGATACACTACCAAAGGTAAGTCCTTCTTTTCATCAACCTTACCAAGATATCCCTAGGAGGCAACCCGAAGGAAGACAAGTACAGCTCCCACTACCGCAATAGTGATTGGCTATTAAAGCTCTCCCAAATGCTAGGAAGGGGAACATGTGTGTCTTTCACCTCAAAATGGATTATGATGGAGAAATATATAATGAGATGACCAAGTACACACAATTAATTACCTCTAGCGAAACTATGGAGAACCCTTTATGTGGGGAAATGAACTCAAATTATAATGGTGACTCTAAAAATTACCTAGAGTATGAATATGATTTTGAAGGTAGAGGTGATTGTTTTGCAACTCTTGGTGAATCTTCAATGGCCACTGTGACAAGGAGACAAAAAATTAAACAATGGGTCTCTATTCTGTAGAGGAATAACCAATGAAACTATTAATTTCCCAAGTCTTTGGATCAGATGACCATGCCCTAGAGTACCGTTGTTCTAGGTAAAGATTCCAGTTCATTTGATATTGTCTAGTTCTGTAGAGAATCACTTATTCAAATATCTCCTCTAGACTATTTGAAATCAAATTCCTCAGAGCTACAACACCTAATGGAGCATTGTAAGCCAGGTAATTTAAAGGTTAATGCATGTTCAATTGAAGTTCCTAAAAAGGAAACTTTTGAATTAGAGGAAAATAATATGATGCTAGCATATTGTACACCACCCCAAGCCAAAAGCCTGAACCTTTCTATGTCTCTATTTTTATTAATGGACATAAGTTGAATAATTGTATCATAGAGTCAAGAGCTTCTGATAATGTAATTCCATCACCAATAGCTAAGGCCATTGGTTTATTATTGATAAAAACTTTTGGGAAATGTTATTCAATGCATGTGAAGTAGGTCCCATTGATTGGACAAATCAAAGATGCACAAGTAGTCCTTGTAGCTCACCTAGCCAAAAAAGGTTGAAACTCACAATCTTGGTGGCATACATACCAACCAATTATGGTATGCTATTGAGTTGAAGTTTATATAAAGATATGGATAGAGAGATTAAATTAGACTGGTCACATGCAATCATACCTATCAAAAATAAGAAAGTTAAGCTAGAACTCGAAGAGAAATCCAAATTTACCATGTTTAAATTTGATGACCTAAAAGCGCAAATCTTATATGAAGAACTTGAATTAGGTAATTACGTGCTATATACCAACTCTGATTCTTTAGAGTCAAAAAATGAAGAGGAAGAATCACAACTGTGGACCCTAAAATTTGATGGAAGTTGTGCCTCTACTGGGTTTGGTGCAGGATTGGTACTAATCTAGCCTCAAGGTGATGTTATACATATGGTCTATAAATAGGAGTTCAAAAATACAAACAAAACTATAGAATATGAAGCCCTGTTATTGGGTATTACCGTAGCTAAAGATAGAGGATTTAAGGTGCTTAAAGAAAAGGGAGATGCATAATTGATAGTGATACAAGTTAGTGGACTCTTCTCTATTAAAATCCACAAGTTGAAGAACTACAAAAGTAGGGCATGGGATGGAATATAAATATTTGAAGCTTTTTCAATCAAGGCGATGTCTAGGGAACATAACACTCAAGTTGACTCCTTAGCAGTATCAGCGTCTCTCCTTTTGCATCATCCACACTTTAGAAATAAGAAATATATGGTTGAATTAGTGCACAGACCAAACATCCCATATAATGTAGATTAGTGGCAGGTCTTCTAAGATGATCATCAGCTTCATTATTTCTTGGAGAATGATGAGATGTTTGTGGAGTAGTATTTTGAAGGAGGAGAAAACCATTGTACTAAATTCTCTCCAAATAATAAAAAGGACTTGGAGAAAGTCTTCGTGCAATTAAAAGGTAACAAAATTCCCTTGGGCATGATTTCCTTATAAGAGTTGTTTACTAGACATGATGCATACATTAAAAGGAAAAGAGAAGGCACGGGGAGGACCTCCAGAGAATATAAGGCTTTAAATATCAGAGATGTGCAAAACCCAAAGATAATAAACATAGAGAAATGTTGTACGGAGGAAGAAAGGACATAGTTGAAAGAACTTCTTATCTCATATCAAGACATATTTTCATGGAGCTACAAAAAATTAAAATTTCTCATGGGAGCAAGATTCAAACACCATATTCTTCTAAAACTCGAGGCTCCCCCTTTCCGTCAGAAATAAAAGAATTATAATCCCAAAGTAGAAGATACTATCTTCCATGGAATCGACAAAATGTTGAAAGCCCAAATCATCTACCCTATCCACCATTCTACTTGGGTAGCTAACATAGTCCCATTTAGAAAGAAGAATGGAGAGATCAAAAACTGTGTAGATTTCAGGAACTTGAATCAAGCATCTCTCAAAGATAATTATGTATTGCCTAATATGGATCACCTATTGTAGGCGGTAGCAAGTTCAGATATGATTTCTATGCTAGATGATTTTTAGGGCTATAACCAGATAGAAGTTGATGAAAGAAACTAGCATAAAATAACTTTCATTACCCCATTGGGCAAATTTTCTTATAACAAAATGCCTTTTGGGTTGATCAATGTAGGTGCTACTTAATACTTTCCAATGATAAATGGATTTGTCATTCAGAGATCTAAAGAATAATATAATAGCAATGTACTTAGACAATCTCATAGTGTTCTCTAAGATGAGGATAAACTATTTGCACGATCTGAAGATAATCCTAGGAAGGTGTCTCAAGAGGGAATCTGCATAGAATCTTGAAAGAGTCAAAATAATTTAGCAACTCGGTCTTCCCTCAAGAAAGACTAGAGTGAAATCTTTTTTCGGCCATGTTGATTTCCTGAGAAGGTTTGTGCCTATTTTTTCTAAAATTACTAGAAACATAGTTGATATGCTGAAAGGAAATCAGGGTTTTAGATGGAATGAGGCTGGTAAGGACGGTTTAAACAATATCAAAGAGGCTATAGCTAATGCACCTATGTTGACACACCCCAATTTTAGAAAAGATTATCTTTTTTACTATTATGCCTCTGAGCACACCATGTCCATGATCCTGTTACAAGAAAATAAGGAGGAGATATGGGCACCCATTGCATTCATGAGCATCCCATTAAGGAATCATGAATTGAGATATTTTCAAATCGAGAATCACACTTTTGTCATGGTAAAAGCTCTTAATCATTTCAAGTTTTACATCTTACACTCTCATGCCATCATCTTTATCCCAAAACCTATGGTGAAAAAAATTCTAACACAACATGATGTAGGATATAACACAAGAGGGATGTTAGCTTATGGTGATTACTAATTAGGAAAGTACTATAAGCTTTTCCTCTCAACCTTGCGGGGGTTTGGGGGTGGCAGCCCCCAAGAGCAGGGGTTCATGGGTGCAGCCCCCGAGGTGAATTTTTTTGAGGCCAACATATTTTTGGCTATTTTTGGGCCGACATATTGTAACTCATTCTAACCCTTAAGTGGCAAAATATTGTATAATATAACTTAGGATTAGGGATTTTAGTATGTAGGATTTTAGTACTTGCGGTGAAATTGAGCTGTAAGGGATTACAGATTGTAATCAGATTGTAATCACTGGATAATAAAATATTGGACTCGTTGTTGGTGGACATAGCCCAGGGATTGGGTGAACCACATTAAATCTTTGTGTCTTGTGTTCTCTTATGTGTGGTATATTATTTTTTGATATTGGTTATATTTGCATGCAATTGTTATTTCTGCCTTGTTAATCCTAACAAGGGACATGGATTGCTAAAGTACAAGAGTATAATATTGAGATCAAACCTACCAAGTTTTTATAGGGAAAGGATCTTTGCAAAATGATAGCTGAGAACAAACTTGAAAAATAAGGAGATCTTCCTAAAGTGTTGATGGTAAGTCTACAAGATCCCTCGTTCTCAAATATTGCTTATTTCCTAACATATGGTGAATGCCCAGAGGGTCTCTCCCCAAAGAAAAAGAGGAACCTAAGAATAAAGGTTGTGTTAGCTTGTGGTGACTGATTAGGAAAGTACTGTACATTTTTCCTCCCGAACTCATCGGGGTTATTTGTGCCAACATGTTATAACTCATTCTAACCCTAAAGCGGCAAAAATATTATATAATATGGCTTAGGGTTAGGGATTTTCATGATGTATGATTTTAGTACTTGCATTAGAATTGGGTTGTAAGGGATTATGGATTGTAATCAAGTTGTAATCACTAGATAATAATAATATTGGACTCGTTGTTGGTGGATGTGACCCAGGGATTGGGTGAACCACGTTAAATCTTTGTGTCTTGTGTTCTCTTCTGTGTGGTTTATTATTTTTTGATATTGGTTATATTTGCACATAATTGTTATTTCTGCCTTGTTAATCCTAACAGGTTGAGAAGTATGTCATCTGGGATGATAAAATATATAAGCATACCATTGATGAAACCTTCCTAAGATGTGTAAATAAGCAACAATAGGACAGGCTTCTGAAAGCCTTCCATAAAGAAGCTTGTAGTGGTCACTTTTATTCAACTATCATAGCTTACAAAATCCTTAGTTAGTGCTACTATTGAATAGGGATATTCAAAGATGCATATCATTGGGTCTCAAAATGCGAGAAGTGCAAAATGTTCGTAGGGAAGTGTCAAATAGCTACCTTACCTTTGAAACGTGTGATAATTGAGAATTCTTTCCAGCAGTGGGGGATAGATTTTATTGGTCCCATAAATCCTCATTCAAGTGCAGAGCATATGTACATACTAACCACAACATATTACTTTATCAAGTGGGTAGAAGCTAAAGTAGTCAAGAAGACCACTTCTGAAGTTGTCTGTGATTTCTTAAAAGAAGATATTTGGTGCATTTTGGCGTACCAATAAAATTAGTTATGAATAATGCCACTTAATTCTCTTCAATAAAAATCACACAATTATTTTATGATCATGGGATTCAGTTAGTGTACTCTTCAGATTATTATCCTCAGGGCAACAGTCAGGTTGAATCTAGTAACAAAAACTTGGTGAATATAATGAGCAAGCTAGTTTTAGAAAATCAAAGAAATTGGCATAAAAATTTCCATGAAGATCTATGGGAAGACATAATCACTCCAAAATGCGCTATCAAAATATCCCCATTCAAGCTAGTGTATGGTGTCGAAGCTAGTCTTCTACTACCCCTAGAATTGCCAATGTGTAAATTATAAACAATGGTAGAAGATACCATATTTTGGAATGCATTTGAAAAGAGGATCTTGTATTTGAAAAAACTTGAAGAAGAGAGAGAAGAAATGGTCGATAAGATAACACAACATCTACAAATGGTAAAAAACCTTTTTGATAAAAGGGTTAGGCGTCATAAATTAATGGAATGAGATCTAGTCTTACTCTGGGACAAGAGGAGAGAACCTGAATGCATCCACACTAAATTTTACTCTCTATGGAAAGGTCCTCTAAAATTCATCAAGTATGTGGATCGAATTAATTCAAGTTACCTTATCTAGATGTCATGATCGTACCATTGTCTTATAATGGACAAGATTTGAAATTATATCATCTGTGAAGCAACTAACCCTTGTAACTGTACCATAGTATTTAGTTTTTATTTCTTGTTATGGTGTTTCTATTTTGGTGTTTTGTTCTTCTATTTTGTTTTGTCTGATCCTTTGTTGTGGGAAACTAGATATTCTAAGTCCCTACTAAATCCCTCATGGTCCTCATCCCCAGTCAGAGCCAGTTGTTGCAATATTTTAGTTTCATTTTGTAAAATTGGCTTTGAAGTTGGCTAAGGGTGTTAGTGTCTATTTTTATTCTCAGAAAATAAGTCTCTTTGATACCCCCAAAGATTGCATTCCTACAATATTTTACAAACCTGAAGGATGGTATTCATGTGTCAAGTTCACAAAGGGAAAGCATAAATGTGAAGGTTAAGGAAAAGTATACCTTTACTACTAAGGCCTTCGAGATTAGTAGTTTAGAAGTGCTCCCTCTGAAATTATAAACAAGTAAAGTAAAACTTCCGGTCAGGAATAGAGGCAAAGAAGTGTGGTTTATGAAAGCCGAAAGCAAAGAGAAAATGTTGAGCTACTTTATTTCATAAATTTTATGTTCAAAGTACTAAAAAGTTAGGAACCGAAGCATAGTGATAAGATTCCTTAAAATCTAAAAAGATGTTGGGGCCCACACTTTGTGAAGCCATGGACAGATTGAAAGAAGCTGATTATACAGATCTCCAATCAACGAAAGAAGAAAGATTGTTGCTTTCATCGAACTGCCCATTTCAAAAAATTAAAGTTTGAAGTATGACTTCATCAGAAAGTAGAGGGAGAGAGTGTGATTCCTGAAATACCAAAATCAAGGACCTGCGAAGAATAAGTCATCGACATTTGCAAAATGAAAGTCTCATTTCAAAAATTCTGCATCATAGATACTTCACCAATAGAATACGAAGCAATGTATATAAATCTCTACCTATTAAAAAGAAGAAGGTTCGAGACCAACAGTGTTAAGGTTCTATGTATAAAGGTAAAATTCACAGGTGCCTATTTTTGAAATTTCTATTTAACATAAGCAGCTCGCCATGGATTGAAATAATAAATGTACTAGATGATTTATTTGGAGGGAATGTCTTGTCCAACATTTAATGACAACCATGTGCCAACATCTTCTCGGATTTACCTTGATTGCATGATATCTTGTGGGAGAAGTTAAATTTGAACATCATTATAATATTAGGTGAAAAGGTAACTTCGTTCTTCATGCCACATTTCTCTGAGAAAACAAAAATTTGTTGTAACTTGCAAATTCATAAATGGATTTTAGATATCATGGTTACACGATCACCTTAACGACATCGAGAGTGAATAGAAGGAAATCTGTAATACTAAATTGAGTCATTTCGACTTTGGAGGAATTCACAAAAGAATTTTCCAAGAACCTAGAAACTCAATCAAAGAGAAATTAGTTAAGAGTGGACTCATGGAATCAACTAGATTTCCCATCGCTATACAATCTCTAGAACTAATCAGAAAATGCATTGCCCATTTTGATCCAGGTACCAAATAGATAAAAATGACTAAACAAGAGTTTCTCATCACTCTAGATAGAACCACTATCTAGAAATTTTTATGTCTCCCTATGAGGGAAGAATTTACAAATTGGGATTTCTCTCTTTCAGCCTTAGCTTTTAGTGAAAATAAAATAAAATGGAGAATTGTAATATCAAACAAATGGTTCAAATGGGTGAGGTCTAGCAAGAATAAGCTCCCCTAAACTATTTATGGTTCCAACCTGAAAAGAGAAGTTGTCGATATGTTGGTGTTTCACATAGAATAAGAGGCAGTGAAGAGGCTCTAAATTTAGAGGAATGAGTGTTCTTTTTGGTACAAACTATGTGCATCAATGAAAGGTACATAGATTGGGAAGAGCTTATAAGTGACATACTAAGTGTTTTGATTACCAGTGCTAAGATTAAAAATTCCTTTTTCATGTCATCTTATGTCATTTATGCCCTAGCATGCACACACCACTAGTTTGGTCTGAGTCACGTCGAAGATTTTGATGATGACATAGAAATCTATGATTTTTATCCTTGCTTGCAGCTATGTAGTATTTATGCAGAATTTAGGAGGGTAAATGATGCATTTATGATGAAATTGACCTGGAAATTACAAGGGTGCCCTGAGCAAAGATTATATCTAGAAGCAATTGGGGTAATTTCTTTAAAGTATGGTAGTTATTTCACTCAATTCCTGACTTTTACATACTTCTGAATTGGTGCATTTAATGATTTCCCCCACAAGCTACCTAAATATTCTGATGACAAGATGGTTCTAATCAAATTATGTTGACAGATAGTTGAAGTGAATAAAAAGTGTGGTGAAAGACACAAAGTAGGGATCACTTTGTGTATTCATGCTCCTCTAGTTCAAATGTTCTAAACATTGGAAAGGCTACAATGACTCAATATTCTTTCCAATAATATGAGTTTTTGCAGACTTGATATGATCCCAATGGCTCTGTTAGAGACAATGTATAGCTAGGGTTTTCCTTCCTTCATGCACCAGTATTAGAAGATTTTTGGGAAAATTGCAAAGACAATTTTGAAATGAGAGAAAGGTCTTGGTTGAGGATCACCATAGACTAGATTAAAATTTATGAAGTGAATTTAAATGTTTATGGCATAGTGGATGATGAGTCTGAGCTACTCGACCCACACTACTTGAATAAGATTAAAGGAACCTCAATAAAGCCCTCTAATTAGGAAATCATAGAAATATATAATTTTGAAGTTCGCATGTCTTTGATAATGAGGAGAACTCGAAATTGGGTCGAGTGGAAGAATACTAAGAAGAAAAAAGGAATCTCCGTGCCAACAACATCAAATCCAACATAGAGTCAATCTCTGACACCTACTATTACCATTCCTATAGGTCCATAAACACATACATCTTCCTAAGCTACTAGAGGCGACGTTGAACCCCTAGAAAAGGATCTAGAGCCTAAGCCTACTTATGGAGAAGGATCCCTTCCATTTGTAGATCTAACAGAAGGAGAGGGGCCTAAAGATGAAGAAGCCCTAGAGAAAGGATAAATTCCACAGGGGGAACTTCATAATATGCACCAGGAAGCTTTTGATTAGCAATACGAGGAGATACTATAATATTTCTTAATGGATCTCTAAGTACCTCAAGTTTTAGCCTCTTCTAGTTTTGATTTGCCCAAAGTTCCCAGATTTTCTTTCATTTCTTCTCAGAAAGACACTCCTCATGTCATGAGGAAATTGTTTGATTTAGATCTAGTCTTGAGTCTTCCTCAAAGGTTTTGTCCACTCCTTCCTGGTTAGAGAAATCTATTTAGAAAAAGAGGAAGAGGGAAGAAAACAACATGCCCCCTGAGAATATGATTTACTAGATTTTGAAAAGCCCTCCCCCCAAGAAAAAGAAGAAATCCTTGATCCTTGAGGCCTTAGGGAAAGATCAGGAGATAGGGCACGTGGTCATGGAAATAGCCCAAACTAAATCTATCGACAAGCTAAATTGCATGAACGCATCTGACTTCACTGTGACTAGGATAGACATTGGACCCCCTAGGCACAAAAATATGGTCCAAATGTGGGAATTTTCCCACCAACAAGTGAAAGATAAAGAGGAAAATGACATATTAAAGGAAGCCATGTCTCAACTTTATTACTATCTCAGGAAGGTCCTAATGCCCATATCATCTCAACAAATAACTTCTTCTTTTGCTCTCCTAGATCAAACATTAAGTGATAACCAAACCCTAATTGCCTAGTTACAAGAAGAGAGACATATGGGTAGGATTGACAAGGATTGCATAGGAGATCTTAAGGTCCAAGGGTTGCCTCTAATTGACATAACTTTCCTCTCTCAGTCTGAACCATAATCATTAATAAGATTATTTAAATTTAGAATACTTTATCTATGTTACACTTCTCACCTTTCTAACTTAAAACTATTAGCAATCAAAATTCTTAAACAAAGTTAAATGTCTAAAAATTCTTAAATAATATCTAACATGACAATAATATTGACTCCTAGTTATAACCAACCACACACAATTCTCTTTAGGCTTCTCTGTTATTCAAGGCTTCAATTTTTTTTGCTTTGTACAATTCCAAATGAGAAAGTAATAATTTTGTAATTGAAACAAAACATCAAAATTATAAATGCTAACATTTATAACAATTAAATATTAAATGCCATCATCAATTGCGACACATGCCATATCATAGTTTCTTAATTATATTGTAACTTAAACATGAAAGGATACATAAAATAATTTACAATTAACATTCACTATTACATGACATTAACATACTATAATAAAATAAAACCAATTTTTTTCTACGTTATTCTCTTCTTTGCAACTTCATCAATTGATTCTCAATTTGAAACCACAAAGATTTTCCCATCTTCACTCCAATATAACTATTCTTCATATTCTTTTAAAAAAAAAATAACCATTACTTTATATTAACATTGTTACTTATACATATATCAATTGCATAATATAAGAATAAAAATAAAAAATACTCAAAACAAATAGAGTTTCCCAAATCTACCCTCTCTCGTAAATAACACAAACTACATATATTACTGAACTATAAAACAACTCTACATTCTAAGCAATCAAAAATTTCAAACTAAGTTAAAAGTCTCGATATTCTAATCAAACAAATCAACCTACCCTCCTTTTATCACCATTCTACCATGCTTTCCAAATCTAATTAAATATTACACAAAAGCTTAAACTTTAATCACATCTTTACCAATCTACAACAATTAACAACAAATTAATCACATACAAACATAAACATATAATTTATTAATGGGAGTTTGGTAAGCCCATTTTAGCCCAATAAAGGTATAGTTTGCCACTCACATTAATTTAATAATAGATACAAAAGATGTTTGCTAATTAGTTCCTAGCCTTTAAAATTATCTTTCTACAAATGCAAGTGCATACTACTTTCCCTAGTTTTGACACTTTACATTTTTCCTTTCAAACACTAGAGGGAATTAAACGAGTATTTAAACAAAATATAGGTCATAGAATTCTAAGGATATCCGAAAGTGAAAAGAAGAGGTCATAAGTTGAGGCGTTGATATGTGCTATGACATACATAAAGTATATTTTTACCAACAACATCTTCTTTGTCTTACTAGCACATATCGTCTTTCTTAAAAGCTTCAAAATATCATCTTCTTTACGCACATTTTCTATAAAACTTGTATTGGCAACTCAAAATATGGAAAAGTTCTAAGATTTTTCTTATTGGACATAAGATTTTTGTTATTGAGAGATAAAATTGAAAATTGACATTGCTTTTAAGATCTCTGTTATTGAACATTGTCTGCTACAGTTGCCTTTTTTTGTCCATGTGCAATTACGCAACTTAAAAATTTCTGAAAAACCTTTTTGTTTTCTAGAATCAAATCATGTTTGAAGAAGTCTTCACTCATGAAGGCTTTTGAAAAAAAAAACACTAGTGCTGCAAGGTTTGTTTTCTCTACTCCCTTTTTTGAGATCTTTTGCTTGCACGCTTAAATTATCATGTTCTTTATGTCCATTTGCTTGTAACCTTTAATTATTATATTTTTTGATTGCTTCTGCATGGTTTCTTTTTAGTTTCCCTTTCTATCTTCTTTGGACTCACATTTCCTCTCTGATTGGATTTTACAAGCCATTCATCTTGCTCAATGCATGTACAAACCCTTCACTTTTTATCAGTACAACATATTGGTTCATAGATCAACATCATTGATCTATAAAAAAAAATTTAACTCTAGAGTTAGACTTGCTCATAAATCTTGTATTTTACAATAAAAATGAATGAATATAGCTTTCATATATGATTTCTACAAGCTTATGTTCTCAAAAACAAACTTTATATTAGTAGAAAATGGCTATTACTATTTATCTCTATGTTTATTTAAATAAAATGATGGATTACATGTAAACATGTAATTTTGCCGTGTATACAATTTTGTTCTTTGTGTTTTCTATCTACATTTTTAAGCATATCTTTTTACAAATTTGACATTAATTTTTTTTCCTCAATTCCAACCATAATCATAAATAAGACTATTTAAATTTATGATATTTTTATCTGGTAATACACTTTTGGCTTTTCTAAGTTTAATTCTAACACTAATTTGTAAAAATCATGCAATATATTATATACAAATTACAATGCATATTCCATATCATTGTTCATTAATAACATTGTAACTTAAATAAGAGAGGAAATTATAAATCTGAACATATGCACATCAAAATTACTCCAATACTATTGCATAATATAAAGATTCAAATAAAAAATACCATTATTGAACTACTTCGTACTTATTAAAGCTTATTTCATGCCTTAATTAATACAAGATAATTGATACCTACACTTTAACATAGGGATATGCATTCTATATTATGTGTTTATGTTTGCTATCTGTATTTTTAAGCATGGCTTTATACAAATTTGACATAACATTGCTCTCTCAATCTGAACCATAATCATAAATAATATTTTTTAAATTTAGAATATTTTATCTATGTTACACTTCTTACCATTCTAACCTAAAATTATCAACAAAAAAAAATCTTAAATAGAGTTAAATGTCTAAAAATTCATAGATAATATCCAACGCAACAATAATACTGACTCCTACTTACAACCAACTACAAATAATTCTCTTCGGGCTTCTCTATTAGTCAGGGCTTCAATTGCTTTTGCTTTGTACAATTCCAAATGAGAAAGTAATAATTTTTGAATTGAAACAAAATAACAAAATTATAAATGTCGACATTTATAACAATTAAAATATTAAATGCCATCATCAATTGCAACACATGCCATATCATAGTTTCTTAATTACATTGTAACTTAAACACAAAAGGATGTAGAAAAACAATACAATTGACATTCACTATTCCATGACATTAACATACTACAATAAAATAAAATAATTTTTTTTTGTAGGTTATTCTCTTCTTTGCAACTTCGTCAGTTGATTCTCAATCTAATACCACAAAGATTTCCCCATCTTGACTCCAATATAACTAGTCATCATATTCTTTTCAAAACTTTTTATCCATTACTTTATATTAATATTGTTACTTATACATATAACAATTGCATAATATAAGAATTCAAATAAAAATACTTGAAACAAATATATAGTTTCCAACTCTACTCCTCTCCCATAAATAACACAAACTACACATACATTATTGAACTATAAAACAACTCCACATCCTAAGCAATCAAACATTTCAAACTAAGTTAAAAGTCTCAATATTTTAATCAAACAAATCAACCTACCCTCTTTTGATCACCATTCTTCCATGCTTTCCAAATCTAATTGAATCTTACACAAATTTTTAAACTTTAATCACATCTTTACCAATTGACAACAATTAACAATAAATTAAAAATTGAAATTAATAATAATAATAATTAAAAAAATGAGAATAGAAATGTTATAAAGAAAAATGGCTCTGCATTTTCACAGTTTGCGCCCTTTTTTTAGTGTCGATTCTCTGGATCATCAACTCCATGTTTTCTCAAAAACCAGATATGCTAATAGGCCTGTTTGCCCAGATCATCTTCCTCTGCAAGCTTGCAATTTATTCCCTTGGACACAAAGGGCTCCTCATTCCAGGGATCTCCCAGCGCAAAGCTCCAATGACACTCGGTCTGCTGCAAGTAAAGGGGGAATGCATGGAGAACAAAGGTGTCCAAGGCAAGAGCACAAAAGAAACAATTCTAAGCTGGAGGATTCTGGATGGCAGGAGGTTCGATCTTGAAAATACTACAAGAATGCTCCATTACCTCTCATATCTACATCGAAGCCTTTATCATTGAGAAATAAATTTGATCTACTAAAGGTTCTGGAACCTCGTCAAAACCCTAGTCTTTATTCCCCTCCGCATCGGTGAAGGCATGTAACTAACAATTTGCAGGATATGGCCCCAAGCAAGAGACCTGATCCTTTGAATGCTTCCTCCCCAAGGGTTTTTCCTAGGACACTTTCATGGGGGAAGCATGAGCAAAAACCAACAGAGAAACTACAACACAACGACAATATCCAGAAGCAGGGCATCTATTCCCCCCCGCATCGTCGATTCTCCAATACAATATACTCTCCCCCTCATGGAAGAACTTCTATAGGTAGTCCTCAACTGTGTTCACCTTCATTACTCTCCTCCTCATAGTAGATTGTCTAATTTTAATAAAGAAGAATCTTTGGTAAAAACTCTTAACCAAAAAAAGTTGGTTATCAAAAGCAACATGATTAACAATATTCAGAGGTTGTGTGCGAAGTATGGTTTTTTATGCAGATGGTTCGGCATCGGGGCATCCCCGGATACAATAGTAAAGTGGGTCAAAAAAAAATGGACTCTAAGGTATGTATTACAATCCTTTAAGATAAATTTCTTTATGTAGATTGCACCAACCCATCTCTGAAAGAAAAACTTATGGTAGAAGGTCTCCCTAAATTTAGGAACATAGGCTTCCACATCCAAGAATGGTCTCCCTTCTTTAATCCCCGTAAATTAAAAATTTTTATGGTAGAGAAAGCTATTAAACTTAATAATCTTCCTATTGAACTTTTGGATGCAGATTCACTAAGAGCTATTGGGAATTGTTTGGGAAAAATTGTAGGGTTTATAGATCTAGATAAGAATTATGTTGAAAAGATTATCATAGTTGAAATGGACCTCAATGATCCTTTAAATTTCTCCCTGGTGATTAACTGCAAAAGTGGGGAAGCTCACATTTTTCCCAAGATTATTGATGGGGACTTTGTAGAGGAGGATGGAGATCGAGAGTGCTCTGAAACAATCAAGCTTCCCACAAAAACTATGAACCAAACCTTTAGCAAAACTTCTATGCTAATCTCAGATTCAACTAACATGAATGTGGCATTGAAAGACAATCCCCTTCCAAGGGAGTCATCTTTAGAAGAAGGGGAAATAAAGGAACTCCATAGCAGCATGTCCTCCCCCTATATTAAAACTGCATCTAGGGAGAAAAGGAAATCAGGTTCCCAACCAACCTTACTTTCCTCTCAGGATCTCAATCCCCTTATTTCCTTTAATAAAGACTCAGGGGGCTTTTATCTAGATAATTCTCTAACAAATAAGGCTCTGAAAATCATGATTAGTAACCCCCTCTCTCCCAGGAATGAGGCCTCCCCAACCCATCAAATTGTCCCCAATCAGATACTCATAACTCGGAAAACCTTGGAATCAACACATCAGCTTGAAAGGAACCTTACTTTCGGAGTCACTTCTCCAGAGACCTCATTAACTTTTCCCCAAGCCTCATCCCCTATCCCAAATTCTATGAAGCACCTTGAATTATCGTTCCCAGAAACCAAGCATACATCTACATTGGCGAAAGACTCCCAAATAGAGGTAGAAGAATCTAGCCCTGCAATAGTAATAATTGAAAGCCTCATGGAATAAAGTCAAATAGGGGAACCCTCAATTAAGGAAAATACTTCTTCAAAATTTAACAAAGTCCAGGAGGAGGTAAATACAATAGCAGATTATATAGGAGAAACCTTAACGGATGAACTTATGGATCAACTCCTGGATGAAACCTTAGATGAAGAGGAATTAGAACTTTAAAAAAAACTACTTATCGAGGGTATTAATTCAAGTATTGAAATTATGGGAGGCTCTATAGAAGAATTGTTGATTGAGCTTAAAGATAAGGAAATTAAGGATCAAGATACTCTAGGCATAGCTTTCCTTAGCGAAGGTAGGAACTCCCCAAACTGTGCGAAAGTTCCAAAAAAAAGGGGTAGGAAACCCAATGCAAAATTAAGAGATTTAGCAGGAGAGGCTAAGGGTCAAGTGAAAATAACATCAATTCTGAATGCAGGGAAGGGGAAGAACCTTCCCAAAGAGCCATGAACCTTCTCTCATGGAATGTTAGGGGCATGAATGCCACTAACAAGCAGCGTATAATTAAACGCTGCATTAAAGTTCATAACCCATATATAATGCTAATACGGGAAACCAAACTAGATAATATAGAAATGGAAAATTTCAAAAAAAGGTAGGATTTAGAGTAATTGAGGTGTCAAATGATTTAGGAGCCTCAGGAGGCCTAGCCATCATTTGGAATCCTAGACACAACGCAATTGACATTCTAGAAAAGAGGCGATACTGGATGGCTGGATTAGTTAAGGAATTTAGGAATAATCTAACCTTTAATCTTATCGACATATATGGCCCAACACAAAACAAGGAGAAACTCTTAGTATGGCAGGAAATTGAATCCTTTATTAGTCTTAAGAATGATGAACTATGCTTTTTAGGAGGAGATTTCAATGTAATCTCTAAACTCTCAGAAAAAAAAGGGGGAGAAAAGTCTCTACCGGTAGCTGCCAAAGACTTTAACCTTTGGAAGGAGAGAAATTCTCTCTTATAATTCCAACAGAAGATAATTCCTTCACATGGAACAATAGGAGACAAGGATTTTGCAATATCTCAAAAAAGTTAGATAGATTCTTCCTTAAGGGAAGTATGACTAAATATGAGTTCTCCCTTGAGGCCAAGATTCTAACGGTTTCAAGATCAGACCATTATCTAATACTTATCAACATTCTTACGTATAGAAAACCTACGAAGAGTTCCTTTAAGTTTGAACAGGCTTGGCTTAGAGATCCAAACATTCTGAATCTTTTGGAGACATGGTGGTCTGAGCCTAACTTCACAAGGTCTAAAATGTATATAGTAGTACACAAACTAAAATGGATTAAAAGAAAATTATTGGAATGGAGTTCAACTAAGTTTGGTAACATATTGGAGACCAAACTAAACTTAGAAAAAGAAATGAGTTAGGTCAACTCACAAGTTATTCAGAAAGGAATGAATGAAGAATTGTACCTAAAAGAGAAGAACCTTCTTAAAGAATATGAAGAATTATTGGCAAGAGAAGAATTATTTTGGAAACAAAAATCTAGGGAGACTTGGCTAGAAGCGGGGGACAGAAACACAAAATTCTTTCACAATAGCACAAAACAAAGATGAAATTTGAATAGAATATCAAGCATAACCATCGAGGCGAGAGATACAATAAATGATCCAAAAGACATAGCCATGGAAGTAGTTAATTTCTTCAATCAAATTTTGAACAACGGGGCGAGCTCAAACTTAGTTAGCCAAATGGAAATGCTTAAAAATATACCCAAAGTTATTAACAAACACCATAACAAAGCACTAACTGACAAATTTACAGCAAAAGAAGTTAAAAATGCCCTCATGCTCATGAACCCGGATAAATCTCCAGGGTCGAATGGCTTCTCAGTCATTTTCTTTCAAAAATGTTGGCACTTTGTAGGTAAGGAAGTAACGGAAGCTCTAGAAGGGGTGAGAAATTCTAGAAAAATACTCAAGGAAGTAAACAATACTTTTATTGCCCTTATCCCCAAAAAAGACAAACCCTCGAACCTAAATGACTACAGACCAATAGCACTATGTAACACATTATACAAACTCCTAACTAAGACACTCTCACTTAGACTACAGAAACTCCTCCCACTAATCATTAGCGAGGAATAGGTTTTGTGCCAGGAAGATCTATCTTCGATGGGGTCATCATTGCTCAAGAAGCTATCCATTCGGTCCAAAAAAACAAAAATCCAAGCATGCTCATTAAGCTAGATATCAAGAAAGCATACGATAAGGTTGATTGGAGATTCCTGTGCAAAAGTCTAGAAGCCTTTGGATTTTCTCAAAGCTGGATTAATCTTATCTTCATATGCATCTCCACCCTCATGGTCTCTATGTTAGTAAATGGTACCCTAGAAGCTTTCTTCAACATCTCTAGAGTTTTAAGACAAGGTGAACCTATATCCCCCTTTTTATTCATCATTATGGCTGAAGCCTTGGGTAGAACTATAACTACTGAACATGAAAGGGGTAATATAGATGGAATAACCATAACAAGTCAATTGGATCCTATCACACACCATAATTTTGTAGATGACACATTGCTTTAAGGATCCAGTAGTAAGAAGGAGGCAAGAGTCTTTAAAAGGATTTTGGGAACATATACGAAGGCCTCGGGATAAGAAATCAACCTGAATAAGTTAGAAATCTTCTTCTTTAATACGAACAAAGAAACTGAGAAGGACATATGTAAGATTCTCAATTTTAACAAGGTATGCTCCCATGTAAATACCTAGGCCTTCCCCTAGTAAAAGATCAGAGAGTGACAAACATCTGGGACCCTATCATCAACAAAATCATGGGTAAGATGAATTCATGGAAAGGCAGATGGCTCTCTTCCACAGGAAGAGTAACTATGGTAAGATCCATTTTGTCAGCCATGCCAACATATCAATTATCTTGTATTCACCTTCCTTCCAATAAGAAAAAGGAAATCATCAAACACTTAAGAACTTTCCTATGGCAAGGGGGTAATGAAAAAAAAAATCCCCCTAATCTCATGGGAAAATATATGTAAACCTAAAATTGACGGAGGTGTAGGTCTTAAGAATCTGGAAGATCAAGGAAAGGCCTTGGGTGCAAAGTTGATTTGGAGGTTCTATAGAAATCTAGAGGCTACATGGGCCAAAATCCTCATTTATAAATATCTACAAGACAAAGACCCCTCCTACATTTTTAGAGAAGCCTCCCCCCCAAAGGATCTAAAATTTGGAATTTTATGATGGATTATAGATATATAATTAAGGAAAAACTTACCTGGAACCCTGGCTCAAGGGAGAATATTCTCTTTTGGGATGATTCTTGGGGTGGTTATGAGGCCCTATCCAAATCTTTGGATAACACCATCCTCATAAATTCTCTCAAAGAAAAGATGGGCACGCATCTCAAGGACTATATTATTGTTAATAGAATGAAATGGGAGTGGAAATCCATTAAAAGCTTGGGCATTTCAGCATTAGACAAATTAAGGATTACATAAATCCTTAACAAACGGAAATTTGTTTTAAGAGCTTCTGAAGATTCACTAGTCTGGGATGGCTCAAAAACTGGGGAATACAACACCAAAGATGGGTACAATCTTATCTCTCAAAACTATAATCACCCCAAAATAACAATACCTATCAACCTTTGTTGGAATAAAAATTGCCTCCCTAAAGTAGGATTTTGCACCTGGCTTACCCTCAATTATAAAATTTTAACAGTAGATAGATTTAAGAAGCTGGTCTTCTCTGGTCCTAGTAGGTGTGTCCTCTGTGAAAAAAGAAAAGAAGATGTAGATCATCTATTTCTCAAGTGCCCCTTTGAAAATGAGTGTTCGTGATGGCTAGTAAGAAACTTGGGTTGGTCATCTGCCTTCCCTAATTCTCTCCTCGCAATGCTACAAGCATGGCCAGCCCTCAAGAAAGATAGCATTTATGCGAACCTTTGGATTTCCTCCACCTCAATTTTGATCTGGAAATTATGGAAAGAACACAACAGAAGGATATTTAAAGATGAGAAATTAGAATGGAGACAACTCTACAACAAGATTGAGACCAACATCATAGAAAATTCAAACTGCAGAATATCTAAGAGCCGGGACACAAATTTTCATATGAGCCACTGGGATGGGAAAATGAGAGGAAAATGGATAGGTCTCTCTCTTCCCCCTTTTATAGGTACTGGTAATAATATCACGACATCCAAAAGAGCTGAGTGCATTTGGAGACCACTGAAAGAGGATTGGTTTAAACTAAACTTCGATGGTGCCTCAAGAGGCAACCCGGGGATAGCAGGTATTGGATGCAACATACATAATGAGGATGGAATGGAAATTGCTACTATAGCAGAGCCCATAGGGGTAGAAACCAATAATTGGGCAGAACTCTTCGCATTGGTCCAAGGTCTAAATAAATGTGCTTCCATGGGACTACTATTCCTAGAAATAGAAGGGGACTCAACAATAATAATCAATGCACTAAGGAAAGGGACAATTCCCAACTGGAGACTGAATTCACTTCTATCACAAGCATTAACCCTTTGCGGAACCTTTAAGGAAATCTCCATCAATCACATTTATAGAGAAGGGAATAGAAGAGCTGATGAATTGGATAACTTAGGGGCAGACAAGGATGCTACCTTTAAATTAAACCCATCCCTAACTACTCCTCAACACCTTCTTTAGAATCCTAAAGGAGGCCATTCAGGGTACTACTTCTCATATTAAATCACTAGACCTTTAGAAACCCTCACTAACTTAGCACTAATGTATTGAACTAATTCAATTTTAACTTCAAATCAAAATAATAGAGGGGGGCTTAATAGTTATAAAATCACTAACCCTATCATTAGCACTTTCCTTGTAACCTAAAATTTTCCTTTAAGGAAAAATCTTCGCATACCATTATTCATATGTAATCATTACATAAACAAATAGCATGTAGGGGTACAAAGGTACCCAACTAGATGTCATCATCTTAAGTAAGGGTTCGTCACTAATTATTATACATTATCATGCCTTCATCACCCTCTCCTAGTTCAAAGATCCAAGCACCATTTTTGAATTCAGAATAACATGCGAGACATTTGTCTCAAGGATGCAAAGTACGCATTAATAATGAATAGTCATGAATCGTAATCTCACATGATCTCATCTCTCTCTCCATAATAATGATAAGCTCATCAAGAGCATTTATCAGCTCTCAACTGATAAAAGAGGAAACAAATTTGTTGATTATTGGAAAGTAATACTACGACATATAGATTAAGGTGGGAAAACTCAAAACTGGGTCTGCAAGCAACAATGGAAGCTAGAGTAATCACCTTCCATACAAAGGAAAATTGACAAATGGCATTTCAAGGTAGGGTGAGGCCAGAAAGGTGGAACTTAATCCTCAAGCCTCTCTCAGACATGGTCTACAGGGCTCTAATCAGAGGACTTGGAGAAGAACATTTTGATAATGATTTCTCAGTCACAGTGAATGGGCATCTGGTTGGACTCTTCATAGCATTAGCAATCTTCAATGGGACTGAGAAAGAGAGAGTCATAAGGGCAGCTAAAGAAATCTTTGAGGATGAGATCCTGGGAGGCCTGGAGAAAGTGGTTCACAACATTAACAAAGATCTCACCATTCCCTTTCCAGAATTATATATAAAGATGGAAATGGTGACCCTTCCTTCCATCCCCAACTTCCAGAGGCTACCAATTCTTTTTTTCAAAGACGAAGCTACATTTGACAAGGTGTGGCCTTCAATGAGGAAAAACTTGGACTTTCTCATTGCCACAGTACTCAAGGAGGAAGTGGATCTAGACGAAGTCCTCGACTAGTGGTGTGCAAAAGGATTTGAAGTTCCAGTTGAAATAGATGAGGAGTCATCTAGCAATATAAGGATCATAGCTCCTCTGGTCAAGAGATCATCACGGGATTACAAAGCAAAACAAGAGGAAATCATCATACTGCAGAAGAAGGATGCCTCCTGGTGTTGCAACATTGTCCATAAGGACTAGCTGGAGATTAAGGTGGAAGAGTATAGATACTAGTATATCTTTGTGAACTTTTGAAAATAGATACTTTTTGGTATGTAATTAGGCAATATTGGCATAATACTAGTTTTAAAAGCAAGACAATATCAACAATGGACAAGCTATGTTTTATATTTTAATGCTTAATCTAAATATAATATGAGACTAATATTAGCTTTGAATGTCTGCTCTAAGATCTTGAATCTATCGAATGGGTTTAGTCTTAAAATTTGCATTACCTAATCCTCTGCAGCCGTAATTTATTGGTCTATAAAGTAACATCTCTAAGAATCTATCTAAGCGTTTCTTTCCCAGTGAGATAAATTACTACATTAGTAGGTTAAGGGTAAACCCGAGCACTAGAGGCTTCTCTTCATAAAGCTTACTAGCCCAACTTATAAGAGAACTAGCCCTAGATCCTCTAAAGAATTTTAAGTTTATCTTAAAAACAAACAAGTTAATTAGCCATGCTCACTGGCAGATTTGCTCTTTGTTTCCTGTTTAAGATAGAAGATTTTTCCCTTTAGATTATATATATGTATATATACATAAATCATATATATACATAGATATTCAGGCACACATTTATGAATTTGTATAAATATTCCCAGATATATGATTACTTTCCACATTTATAAGTCCCATTCTCAGGTTTATATTCAGAAATCCCTAGTTTTATATGTATATATGCACCTAGGCACATATGCATATTTATATGGGCTTACATATAAGAATATGTATACATATTCTTAAATCTATGGAAAATAGTCACATGCATATGAGATTTTATAATCTTTGGATACATATTCACATACATGTTTAGAGTGTTTACAAAGGGGACAGGATGATTCACTAATCATCCTTAGGAGAATTTTAGAAATATCATGAATCTGCCATATGCAAGATCCCCTGCATTCCAGATTGGTGGTAAAACACATCAAAGCTTGGCAACAGGAACTTCAAATCCGGAACTTTTAGGATAATATAGTGCATTGGTACCCCTTTTAGATTGCTCCATACCCATGCTTAGAGTCTTTGAAGCAGGTAGGAACCCTAGTAGATTTAATCCTTTTTAGTTTTGGCCCCCAGTTTGCAGCCCTTGATCATTTTTCCTTGATGACAACAGCACACTCTTCGACTCCCTTTTACTTATTAGGTAACCTTTACCATAGTATACACATAATGATGTAGAATCTTTGTGGACAAGGTATCCTCCCTATATTGAGCACTCATTGGGCTCGGTTTTATTTACCAGCAAATCTTATGATTTTAGAAGCGTTAGGAACATGGGAATTTGAACCGAGGGGCCAAAGGAAGGTGCACGGAAGTAGAGGAATCGAGGGGTCATAGGAAGGCACCACCTTTCGAGGGCTTTATAGATACAACTTCATTTCATAAAAGACCTGCCATTTGTTCAGTAACATCTACTCAAGAATGGCTACCCCTATAAAATTAAGATGCCCTGACAAACAGGTTGCTTTCGGGGGTAAGATTTCTTCTAAGAGAATTAAAAAGATATTGATGATAAAATACAATATCATTGTAAGGGCAGTAGCAGTCATCATTGGCAAAGAATTTAGGGCAAACATCAACATACATCATGTAAATTATGACATCCCAGCTATGTTCATCACATCTGCATTACAAGTGGATCCAGACATCAAAACCATTGGAAACTTGAGCAGAAGGATCTTCAAAAAGAAATATTTACTGGACCTAGACAAAGCTCTTAACAACATCCGCACGGATTTTGTTAGGAATAAGGTGTCTCAACCTTGGATAATTCCTATTCTTATTATTTGTTTTGTAAATGTATTTTTTTCAAATAATGTAATTAAGTGTGAGTGTACATGTCTAGTTGGCATGTTGATGTGTCACTCCACTTGATGTGTCGGCATCTTGTGTGTAAGGAGATCATGACTAAAACGGTCATGACGAATTCCTATGATGCGTAAGAACTATTTAAGGAATGTGCTATGACAGGTATAAGAGTATCTTATGACTTGGGCCTATTTGGGTGCCCAAGAAGAAGTGGTTGGTGTGTGTAAGAGAATATGCCAAAAATAGGTTGGTATGATAGATTCTCTTACACTTCTCTTGTGACTGTTATTTTTGGCGGATTCTATGACAAGCTGTCATAGTCTATTCTAGGGATGGATGCCTATTCTTGGGATTGCATGTAACAACTGTGTACATGTGGCTTTGTGCATGGGTCTTGGTGGTTGTGCCTATTTTTGGGTCCAGAGGAGTCTATATATATGATGCTGCTCCTATGGGAGAGATATAACAGAAATTTAAGTCTTGTTAGCTTTGTCTCTCATTTCCTGAAAGAACTTGCATTGCAAGTGTATTGTAATCTTTGTGTTGAAGATAATACATTGTGTAGGTTTTGGAGTGCTGGGGTTTTTTTACCGAAAGGTTTTCCCCAAGATATATCATTGTGTCATTCTCTATTTTTCTGTATGTATGGTATGTGGTTGCAATATCTTTGTTAAAGTAGTTAACGAATCTGAAATTGTAAGGATTTATAAGAATTTGCACAATACTCTCCTATAGAGATTAGCGTAGGAAGCTATTTCCGCACCTAAGTTTCCTTACAAGTGGTATCAGAGCTTCATCAACTTTTGATCCTAGTTGTTGGGTAGGGTTTTTTGAGCTGATCTCAAGTTTGAGTGGGAGTTTTTTGCAGAGCATTCTGAATCTTATTTGTAGATTGAGATGGCAAGTTCATCATATGGAAGAATGGAGGTGGAGAAATTTAATGGCACTAATTTCGAGTTGTGGAAACTCAAGATGGAAGACATGTTGGAAGATCGTGACCTATGGGAAGTGACTTCAAATGCTACAAGACCAGCAACTATAGCTCAAGTAGATTGGGATATCAAAGACCGTAAAGCTAAGGGTTTCATAAGACTCTGTTTAACCGATGCATTTCTTCTAAATGTTCTAGATGAGAAAACTACAAATAGTTTGTGGGAAAGACTTGCGGCCATGTATCAGGCCAAATCTCTGGTGAACAAGTTGTTCCTGAGGAAGAAGTTGTACTCTCTACGAATGGAGGAAGGTGGATCCTTAACAGATCATTTAAATGCATTTAATCTGCTGGCTGCATAATTGACATCAGCTGGTGTCAAGTTAGAGGAGGAGGATCGTTGCTACACACTTTTGTGTTCTTTACCAGATTCATGGGACCATCTTGTGATGGCTCTCGGAAGCAATTTAGTCACCTTCAAAATGGATGATGTGGTGTCTTCGCTACTATCAGAGGAGATGCGGAGAAAGACTTCCATTTCAGAAAAAGAAGCCCTTGTTGTTCGTGGGAGATCCACTGAAAGAGAGAAGAAAAATGACAATAAGTCTGACAATAAGGGTAGATCCAAATCCCATGGGAAGTCAAAGACTTCAAATAAGTCCAAGGCAAAATGTTGGAACTGTGATAAATCTGGGCACTTCCGTAAAGACTACAAAGAGCTGAAGAAGAAGAAAGGTTCAGATTCAGCTTCAGAAAGATCTCAAGAAGATGGCAATGCATTCATCGTAGCTTTGGCAGCCCATGCATCTGATGATGTGTGGTTGATTGACTCAAGTGCATCTTTTCACATGACCTCTCATCGAAACTAGTTCTCAAAATATGAAGAGTTCGATGGTGGAAAGGTGTACTTGGGTGATGATTCTCACCTAAAGATAGTTGGACGTGGAAGGGTCACTATCAAATTTCCTGATGGATGAGTAAAGGGAATCAACGGAGTTATGGACATTCTGGGTTTGGCATGAAACCTATTATTTGTAAGTATGCTGAATGATGTAGGTGTGCAAGTTTTTTCTTTGAAAGAAGGATGCAAGATGATGAGAGGATCGATAGTGCTTGCAAGGGGTACTAGGAGAGGTACCTTATTTCAGCTAGATGCATGTATTCCTCTATGTAATAGTTCTTCATCCTCACCATCTGAACAAGCAGTGAAGAAATCTATGGCTGTTGGTTCCAATGGTAGTGCAAACACTTTGGAAGGTAAGCTTCTTGCAGAAAAGACAATGTTGTGGCATATGAGATTTGGCCACATTGGTGAAAAGGGTCTCAGAACCCTGAAAAATAAAAATCTCATTGAGGGGTTAAATGATTGCAATCTCGAGTTTGAATTTTGTGAACACTGTGTCTATGGTAAACAAAATCGTGTTCAGTTTTACTCTAGTTCTCACAAATCTTCTGATGTTTTGGATCTTATTCATTCTAATGTATTTGGTCCTGTAAAAGTTCCTTCAATCTCCAAGTTTGTATTTTTTGTATCTTTCATAGATGATTACAGTAGAGGGACGTGGATTTATTTCCTTAAAAGTAAGACACAAGTCTTTAGTTGGTTCAAGGAATTTAAAGCTCTTGTAGAGAATCAGACTAGTAAGAAGATTAAGTGTGTGAGAACTGACAATGGTGGTGAGTTTTGCTAAGCAGAGTTTGAACAGTTCTGTAAAGAACAAGGTATCGAGAGGCATAAGACAAATCCTTATACCCCACAGCAAAATGGAGTTGCAGAGAGAATGAACAGGACACTGATGGAGAAGGCTAGGAGTATGCTTAGTGGACCTGGTTTAGAACAAAGGTTTTGGGCCGAAGCTGTGGCCACTACTTGCTATCTAGTTAACAGATCTCCTACATCAGCCCTTGTTGGTAAGACACCCATGGAGGTGTGGTCTGGTAAGAAGCCTTCAATTAGACATCTTCATGTTTTTGGTTGTGAAGCTTATGCACATGTTCCAAAGGAGAAAAGATCTAAGTTGGAAAACAAAGTTGTTAAATGTATTTTCATCAGATACAGTGCTGCTATGAAAGGATACAAGCTTTGGGATCCTGTGACTAGTAAGGTTTTGTATAGTAGAAATGTTATTTTCAGAGAGCTAACATCTTCTCCTATTGTGCTACAACCAGATGAAAAAGAAAAGGAAAAAGATGTTGTTCAGTTGCCTCTTGCCCCTGAGAAGACTGAACAGAGAGACCATGTTGGGCCTAATGATGAGGAGAGCTCTAGCAGCTCTAATAGTTCAGAAGAAGAGGAAGAACAACCTCAACCGCAGCCCTTGAGGAGATCCACGAGAGAAAGAAAGGAACTAGAAAGGTTTGGTTATTCTATGTTAGATTCCAGTTATGCCTTTGCTTTGATTACTAACACTGATGAGCCTAGATCTCTGAAAGAGGCTTTGGGCATGGAAGATGCAGGTTCCTGGATTGAGGCTATGGATGATGAGATGGCTTCATTGGAGAAAAACAAAACTTGGGACCTTGTACCTTTGCCTAAAGGGAGAAAATATGCTGGCTGTAAATGGGTGTTCAAGAAGAAATTATGTGCAGATGGCAATGTTGAAAGGTATAAAGCTAGATTGGTTGCAAAGGGGTATTCACAGGTAGAGGGAATAGATTATGGTGAAATATTCTCTCCTGTTGCAAAGTTGACATCCATTAGATTTTTGTTATCTCTTG